>CM064890.1:1857259-4257259 GCA_030347415.2 Decapterus maruadsi
ATGGAGCGCTGCCAAAACAATAAAACAATAAAATAAGAGCCAAGATGAAATAAACTGGAATTATATTTTTTTGGAGCAGCTATGAGAAGAAGAAAAAAATTGCATGCCATCAAAGCTTAAGTCTTGTCAAAGCTGGTCTCAAGTCAGCCCTGACCAGCTTTGACAAGACCTGGCTGAAAGCCTTAAAAACAGCCCTGGAGTCGATCAAGCATGAAATGTGTGTGGAAAATGGAGAAAAGCTGCAACGGAGAGAGAGAGACCCCCGAAAAAAGATATGAAGGGAGTGAAAGAAAACTATATCATGCAGGAGACATGATGTAGGGGCGCAAGTGTGTGTGTGTGTGTGTTGTGCACAGTGTGATCCAGCTCTGCGGGTCCTGCAGCTTGTTAGTCATGCTTGTTAATGTGCGCCTTTTTTTATGGGCTCTGTTCAAAGACTGACGTGGTGTTTCATCTCAGCCTTACCTTCTCCAAGCAGATGGAGACAGGCCAGAGGAGGAAGAGGAGGAGGAGGAAGGTGGAAGAGAGAAGTGATGAGGAGACTTGGGGTATTATTTTTTTAAAGTGCTGTGGATGAAAAAACTCAAATTGTAAAATAACATGAGTCGTTTTGCTGAGGTAAGGTAAATTACAAAAGCAAACAAAAAAAAAAGGCCTTGGAGAATTATATTGCTAGGAGAAGAAAGAAGAAAAGGCACAGGAAGGAAAGCATGAGGTAAGATGATGTTGTCATGGGAGGAGGAAGTCACGGCAGAAGAACGAGGCAGAGACCGACTGCACGGGGAGGGAGAAGAAAACTGTTAGCGATGGAAAATAAGACGTTTCTTTGGACGAACAAACAAAAAACTAAATAGAGAGGATTAAGTCGGCCAAATCAGAAGCTTCACGACGAGCACCGTGTTTTGCCGCCATGTTGGTTGGTAGATGTAAAGCTTGATGCTTCTTTCATCTCTTTATGGTAAAACACGAAGCAGGTTTGTAGTTTAGCTTTTAGCACCAGGAGTGGAAACATACAAAATAAAACCCAAAATGTCGAGCAACCAGGAAGAGATTGCTCCTAATTGAAATACAGCATGTTAATTAATTAATGACCTTTAAAGGTGCAGGTCGGTAAATTCAATTAGCTGCAACAGCTGCTTCCAGAGCTGAGGCCTTTTATATGGATTTATTTCAATTAATGCCGTTTAGTGAAGGAGCTGCAGGAGGAGGAGGAGGAGGAGGAGGTGGCAGTGAAAACAGGCCACATCGCACCACGTTGTACCCAACACATACTGTGTGCGTGTGACCGCTCACTCGCCCCGTCTCCCCCTCCTCCCTCCTCCCCCCCTCCGTCTCCGTCTCGGTCCTCCACAGGCACGCCAGCACCTCCAGGTCCGGAGAGCAAGGCATTCTGGGGGATCAGAAACAGATGTGCCTCCTGCCCCCTTTTCTCTTAACTCGCACAAAAACACACACTCCGTCTTGTACACACACACACACACACACACACACACACACACAGATGCTGGCGGCAATTCAGAACCGGCACCAGGACCCAGCCGGAGCGACGGGCCAGCGTGACCCTGAGCTTGACCTCGGCCCGCAGCACCTCAGACAGGAAAGGGACGCAATTGGCTTCAGCTGTGACCCCCCGCCCCCTCCCTCCTGCCTGGCCCCCCCCTTCTCATTAAGACAAACTGTTTTTAAAGGCAAAGCAGCTTTCACTACCACTAAAGCCAACACCCTGGAGCACGGAGAGAGGCGGTGGGGTAAGAGAGAGGGGGTAAAAGAACAAGAAACAAATAGGAGCTGGAGCAACGGGGGCACAAAGGAGGTATTTTTCTTTAAAAAAAAGAAAAAGAACAAAAGATCAAGGTGAAGGAAAAAGTTAGAGAGAAAAAGGGCAGAGTGTAAGAAAATCCAGACTGAGGGGAGAGAGGAAAGTCAGGCATATCACTTGCAGCTGTTGCAGGCTCATGTTCCCAGAATCCATTGCAACTTGGCACGGTTTTTCTAATAAGAATGGGTGGTGTCATGGTTACATTCATATTAAAACATCCACAACAACAGCTTTGAAACGGAGAAAGAGACACACAGCAAGAAAAGAGAGGGATGAAGTCACCTAATAGTAATGACAATTAAATCAGCGTAATTATAAACAGCAGCAAGAAGCATTTGTCTTGGAGACAGACTGCTGAGCGCACAAACACATATTTGTTTGTTTAAGGATATACAGCGAAGACATATGGAAAGAATTGGACTTCTTTCACATCAATAAAAGAGACTCCACTTTTTTTGTTTGCCTGCCTTTTGCTTTTGTCATCCTCTCTGATCCATCAAACCCCCCAAAACACCCACTTTTTCTACCCCAGTGTCTCCAAAAACGCCTGTTCCAGGTCGGACTGCGTCTGCAAAACTGCTGAAAACATTTGCATATTTCATGTTTTGGTTTGGTGACCTGCAACGGCCAAAACTTAAACTAAAGAAAACAAACTATACAAATCTGTGTGTGTGTGTGTCTATGTGCATGCATGCATGTGTGTGTGTTTGTGTGTAAGTGAGAGTGGCAGGGCATGCTGAGGTAGATTAATACCGCTGCTCGGAGGGGGGTGCCTCCATTCAGGGCTGACTGATGTGCGTCCCAAATTGATTTATGAAAACGGCCCTTAATCAATTATGTGTGGAGAGAGAGGGAGAGAGAGTGAGGGAGAAAAGGAGGGAAGAAGAAAGAGAGGATCTATGGGGGGTAGAGTGGGAAATAAAGAGGACACAGAGGATGGAACCGCGGTGTGAATGATGCTGCTGCTCTGCTGAGGAATGCGTCTAATGGACGTCAGTTCATGCCACAGGTGTCCAACGAGGTTGCTGCGATGGTTCGTCAAGTAAAAAAACACAAAGAGCTGAGGCCGATCTGATGTATGCAGCCGGTTCTTCAGGCTGCACACTGAGCACGCTCCTCCTATAGCATTTATCTCCATCCGCAGCATTCAGAGAGCACGCAAAGGAGCTGACAGACTGGTCGTATTTGTCAAGGTTAAGACAGGAAGGAAAAGTTACACTGCAAAAACCAAGAATATTTGTCTTATTTCTTGTCAAAACTAATCTCATCACCTGAAAATTAACTTGTTTTCAGATCATTTTCACTTGTTTCAAACTAATTTTCACTTGAAATAAGTAGAAAAATCTGCAAGTTTTTTGTGCTTGTAATAAAAAGGGCAGATTTTTCTACTTATTTCAAGTGAAAATTTGTTTGAAACAAGTGAAAATGATCTGAAAACAAGTTAATTTTTAGGTGATGAGTCTAGTTTTGACTAGAAATGAGACATTTTGACAAGAAATAAGACAAATCTTCTTGGAAAGATGTAGAGTTTTTGCAGTGCACACATGCTCTGGGTGAATACCAGCGTGTGGAGCGACACTAGCAGGAGCAGTAATGGTTGTATTTGTGCAGCAGTGTAAATGAGGTTTTTTTTTTTGTGGTAATAATGGCCGGGGTTTTCGACCAGGGGGAGCGAGCAGCGGAGTAGAGTTGTTTAAAAAGCCCTTCTCCTGCCTTGCCCATTGTGCCTGAGACAGGGGTGTGTGTGTGTGTGTGTGTGTGTGGAGGGGGGGTGCGGGGGGTCACGCTGAGAGCTCGTTTCTCCTGCCTGTCAGAACTCTATCTGGGATCCAGCCGGAACTAATCAACTCCAATAGGTTTCCCCATTACCCAGGGTGCAATGGGCCACGGGCTGGGGGCTGGCCGGTGGGAAACGCAGAGGAGGAGGAGGAGGAGGAGGAGGAGGAGGAACCCCCCCCCACCACCACCCCTCACCTCCACCTCCACCTCCACTACCACCATCCCCTTCTTCACGCACACAAACACTCCTCGCTGCACCAGCCCGTGAAGCGCACACAACACTCCCACTGTTTCACACTGAAGCAATAATAAACACTTGCAATAATATTTTCACAGCGAGCTCTAGCCTGCTTCAGATCAGACCCTTGCACAGCTGTGGACTGGAGTGCAGTGCGCTCCGACCTACACACATGGGCACCCCCCCTCCTCCCCCTGCACATGCAGACAGACACACGCACATGCACTGGTTCCCTTGTCACGCACATGTCACGTCGAGCTCATGCAAAAACAACATTTTAAACTGAGGCACGTTAAGAAAGATGGATTAATTCACAAACTGGTTTCCACACGTGAGTCTGCATCAGAAACTTTACTGTTAGGGAGTTTACTGGGATGTTCAGTGAATCGTTATAACTCTGAGTTACTCCACTGCTAATGCATTGTTTTTCATGCCCATTTGTTAAGTTGGGAAAATAATGCATTGCGAACAGTACTTTCTGTACCACAGTGCTATTATTTTTCTTGAAAAAACAAACAAACATTTTTATCTTATTGAGTTTTGATGCAGTTACTTTTTTTTGTTGCTGCTATTTTTCCATGTTTACTTGTAAAGACTAATAAAACATCATGGAAAAAAAGAGAGGGAACTGGGAAACAGTTCAAGTTAATCTCTTCAAGACCCAAAGTGAGCCACTGCAGCATTGTGATGTTGCCCTCTAGTGGCATCAATTCAACACTGCAACATTTTTACAGTAAAAAAAAAGTGAAATCAAGGATTTTTTTTGTACCAATCTTAAGAAGAAAGGGCATCAACAATTTGACTTGAACTGGTTGTGTCTGGCAATAAACTACTCAACTTTGTAGAAAAAACACACTATTACCAAATACTGTATTGTTCTAACTGAAGGGGAACGTGGTTCTGATGTTAAAACAATACAAGGAAATAAGGATCAGCACCACTTTTCTCTCTATATAAACAACCTGCAGCTCAGATCTCAGTGACAGCAGGACAATGACCATCTCCATCAAAGGCTGCACGACGAGCCAGTGTGTGTGTGTGTGTGTAAGGTTTAGTGTGTGTGTTTTTCTGAATGACTTCAGCCTCCTTCACTGAGGTGAAGTGGGGGCGAGTTGAGTGTCATTGTGTGTGTGACGTGGTCCACTCTCACTACAGATAGATGGATAGATAGATAGATAGATAGATAGATAGATAGATAGATAGATAGATAGATAGATAGATAGATAGATAGATAGATAGAGAGAGAGAAGTAAAAAGACATGAAAGGGGGTAAAAGAAAGAAAAAGACAAAGAGGGGTAGATAGGGAAAGAAAGGGGGATGATAGATAGATAGAAAGAAAGAAAGAAAGAAAGAAAGAAAGAAAGAAAGAAAGAAAGAAAGAAAGAAAAAGACAAAGCTGGGTAGATAAAGAAAGTAAGAAAGACAGGGGGATGATAGATAGATAGAAAGAAAGAAAGAAAGAGAGAAGTAAAAAGACATGAAAGGGGGTGAAAGAAAGAAAGAAAAAGACAAAGAGGGGTAGATTGAGAAAGAATAGATAGATAGATGGATAGATAGAAATAAAGAAAGAAATAGAGATAGATAGAACGATAGATAGATAGATAGAACGATAGATAGATAGAACGATAGATAGATAGACAGACAGAAAGATAGATGGATAGAACGATAGATAGATAGAACGATAGAAAGATAGATAGAACGATAGATAGATAGAACGATAGAACGATAGATAGATAGAACGAAAGATAGAACGATAGATGGATAGATAGATAGAATGATAGATAGATAGAACGATAGAACGATAGATAGATAGAGAAAGAATAGAACGATAGATAGATAGAACGATAGATAGATAGATAGATAGAAATAAAGAAAGAGAAGTAAAAAGACATGAAAGGGGGTGAAAGAAAGAAAGAAAAAGACACAGAGGGGTAGATAGAGAAAGAAAGAAAGGGGGATGATGGATAGAAAGAAAGAAAGAAAGAAAGAAAGAAAGAAAGAAAGAAAGAAAGAAAGAAAGAAAGAAAGAAAAAGACAGAGCTGGGTAGATAAAGAAAGAAAGGGGGATGATAGATAGATAGAAAGAGAGAAGTAAAAAGACATGAAAGGGGGTGAAAGAAAGAAAGAGACAGAGAGGGGTAGATAGAGAAAGAATAGAACGATAGAACGATAGATAGAACGATAGATAGATAGAGAAAGAATAGATAGAACGATAGATAGATAGAGAAAGAATAGATAGAACGATAGATAAAACGATAGATAGATAGAAGAGTAGATAGATAGATGGGTAGATAGATAGAACGATAGATAGATAGAGAAAGAATAGATAGAACGATAGATACGTAGATAATAGAACGATAGATAGATAGATAGATGGAGGTATGAGGGAATGAGGGAGCAGTCACATGGGAACTTTCCTCCTGCTCTACCGTGAAGGAGGGGGTGAATTGAGAGGCACTGAGGTGGGGTTAATCCCCATTCACCCCGTCATTCACTCACCCCGGCTGGGCACAAAAAGCCCCGCCTGCCTCCCACTGCGTCTCCATGGTGACCTCTGACCCCACGTTTATGGCCGCTGTCCCCGGACCCTTTATGCCTCCATTCTGTGATTATCTGCAATATTTACTCCTTTTAAATTTCCCTGCTCGGCATTGTCGGCGCCCCCACGCGGCTCTCCCGACTGACTGGAAAACTCAAGTGCTCTCCTTCCTGCTCCGGCGTCACCCCTGAAACCTATAAACCCTGAGCACACACCACCTGAAGTGGGAACGAGTCAGCTTAGCTCACCACCACTTATTTATGACTTCTTGATTCAGGCGACAAGGAGCTACACAGAAGAGCAGCCGTCAGTAAATAGAGGTGAAAGACCTCCTGTGTACCTGTGGCCTCGTGGTTACCAACCATGCAGCTGCAGCTCAGCCCTGGCTCAGTTACAGCTGCTGCTGCTGCTGCTGCTGCTGCTGCTGCTGTTAATGCTGCTGCTGCTGCTGCTGCTGCTGCTGCGTCGCATGGCAGCCAATAGCGTTGTAGATATCAATAACCTCTTTCTGACAAGTCGTAAAGAAAATTTTGATTTTTCATTCAAGATATCTATGATTCAGTTTTGCCTATTATGACTATTCCTAATTAAAAATGTTATTTCGCCTAATCCAGTGGTTCTCAACGGGGGGTGCGGGGACCCCTAGGGGTCCTTGAGAGATGTGAAGGGGGTCCCTGATTTTTTTCTTGAAATTTTACCACTTTTTCTAGATTTTTTTTTTTTTTTTACTTTTTTTTACTTTTAGAAATCTTACCACTTTTTTCTAGAAAGTTTTTACTTTTTAATTTTTATTTTAAACATTTTTTATACAAAAATGTACCACTTTTTTTAAAAATAAAATTTTTACATTTTTTTTAATTTTACCACTTTTTCTAAAAAAAAAAAATTCAACTTTTTTGTTTTAGAAATCTTACCACTTTTTTCTAGAAAATTTTTCCTTTTTTATTTTGAACATTTTTTACACAAAAATTTACCACTTTTCATAAATAAAATTTTTACTTTTAAATTTTATTTTTTTTTTACCACTTTTTCTAAAAAAAATTTCAACTTTTTTGTTTTAGAAATCTTACCATTTTTTTTCTCGAAAATTTTTACTTTTTTATTTTTATTTTGAACACACAAAAATTTACCACTTTTTTTTAAATAAAATTTTGTACTTTATTTTTTTAACTCTTTTTTTTGATAATTTTTTTTACCACATCTTCCTAGAAATGTTTAAATGTTTTTGTAGAAATTGGACCACTTTTTTCCCAGAAATTTCTCTATAATATTTCCAAAAATTCACGCTATTGGCCCTAATTTAAATATATAAAAAAGTAATGTTCTTCAGTCTCAGAACAAATATTTGTGTATTTCTGGTGTTTACTTCTAAATTTGGTCCAATGGGGGTCTGTGGTCTATTTTGTGTCAATTAAGGGGTCCTTGATGTACAAAAAAACCACTGACCTATTCAAAACTTTATTTAAGATATCTGAAAAGGGACATGTAGATATCGTTAATTAAGATATCTTGAACTGGAATTATGATGAGTCAGAATCAAATTGTAGATATCTCAAACTGGAATTAGTACTAATCATAATTATATGATGATATCTGTAATTCACAAAGCGGATATCTGCAGCTGAATCATAGATATCTGTAATGACAAACCCCATACGCATGAATGGCAAAACTGAATTACAGATATCTGCAACACATATCCAGTCTGGCTTGTGTTGCATATTTCTTACCTCTCCAGCTCTACTACTCTTTGTCTCCTCTCTCTGTAAAATATCCAATAGTATAATAATGCTGCAGTTACTGTATGTAGTGGTTGCATTATGTGTCAGTGAATCACAATTGAACCTAATTGCCTCTGAGTGTTTAAGAAAAACAGATTCATAGTAAAATAGTGAGAACTGAAAGAGTTCCACACAAGATTAAAGACATGGACATGAAAGAATCAGAGAAAAGAAGAAAGAACAAATGTTTGTGTGCGTGTGCATGCGTAGTATGTTTGTGTACCATAAATAGCCACAAGAGGCCATACTTTAGTCAAAGCCACAGCGGAGAGGACCTAATGGGTCGAAGCAGCTTGTCACTCCTCCCCCTCTCCGCTCCCTGTCGCTGCTTTTTTCTTCATGGCTTTTAGGCACGCAACCTCCATCTCCCTTTGAAAAACACAAATTAAACAAAAATGCAAACTTGTAATATCAAACATGTTTCAGAGATGTGGTGACAGACTATAACTAGACCAAACCGCAGCCTCTAGAGCAGGAAGACAGATGGACGAACAGACAGTCTGAGTCGACTGAACATGGACCTTAATGTGGATTTGATGAGGCTGAAGTTTAAAGTCTTTGGGGGGGGGGGGGGGGGGGGGGGGTGCCTCTGGGCCTCAGACTCCACCTCCACCACACTGCATCTCAGACACACACAAAAATGAACAGTCTATTTTGGAAATGACACATACAGTACGTCGTATACACACGTGCTTTGCAATCAGACTTTAAGAGGATTATCTGTGGAAATACATATAAACGTTCAGTTATTTCCTGCTGGGAATGCATAGGAATCTGCAAGTAAGGAAAACAGGAACTTACTCTTCTTTTAAAGCTGAATGGTTATTATAATAATGACACAATGAGTTCATTCAATTTTTTAAGTTAAAATCAATTTAATTCAGTCATTAAAATGCATAGATAAAATACCAAAAAATATGGTTTAAATAAAACATGCTCAGGTTTCTCAGAGTGAACAGGAAGCTGTCGTCTTGTCATCTCACATGCGCAGACAAAGAAAACCATCCGTCTCTCCCTCTCTGCTTCTCCATCTGTTGTTGGGAAAAGAAAATGTGCATTTTAGATGAAAGATTTTAGATGAGCACGTCTACCTGTGTGTGTGTCTGTGTATGTGTACCTGTGCTTTGCCATCATTGATTTCTCCATTCAATCTGTAAGATGCTTCAGAACCTGCAGATCTGCAGTATAGAAATATATAATGTGCAGAACAGTCCAGGGCTCATAGATGATGAAACGGAGACACGTCGTACAAGTTGCAATTTATGAAAAGATTATGCATCCTCACTTTCTACTGTTGCACGGTATTATATGTATATATATACAGTATGTATATATAGGCACATATCAATAGATTACAATATCATGGAGGTCAGCAGCAGCCTTCCCCGTTGTAGTGTAGCCGACCATAAAAGCTCAGGAAACCTTTGCAGGTGTTTTGAGTTAATTATCCGATTACAGTTTGTCTTTTTCGTGATATTCTAATTTATTGAGTCAGTTGAAATTATTTTGTGAGCTAATACTCACATTGAAATGTTAAATGTATTATTAACACTTGTTATTAGCATCCTTCTCATCCAGCTGAGTCACTCACCGCCTGTCGCCATGACCGGCCTGTGACCGACGCTCCTGCGCTGGCAGCAGCATCGACCCTTCAGGACTTCCACCCTCAACTACGTAGCAACGATGAGAGAACAATGATTTTTTCTAACCGTCAGAGACGATCAGACGGACAGAGACGCGTCAGGTCGACCCACCGTACCTGTTGTGTGTGAGGAGGCGGGGATGGGGGAGACGGTGGGAGGAGCTTTGGAGGAAACGCACTGTTGCTGCTGCTCGATCAGCTCCAACAGTCGCCCCCTGGCCGCTGCACTCTGCCGGTTCAACTCCAGGAGGCGCTGTTCCACTTTGTTCACACTGAAGGTACTGGGAGACGTTCGCTGAGAAAGAAACAAAGCGACACGTTACGTACTATATTGAGTGAATATGATCAACCCTGAAACTAATGAATGGTGAGAGCTCTGCCAACGCCTCATGTGTTGAGTTTCAGACTCTTTCTATTTTGCTTCACGCTCCATTAATATCTTCTAAACATGGCTAAAAAACATCTTTTGTTCATAGCATTTGATTTGGCATACAACAAATACTTCATCATCCTCCACTGTTCTTTCTGTCTGTTTCTCTTTTTATATTCTTTTGGCGTTCTTGTTCTGGTTTTGCACATAATTGTAAAGCACTTTGGTCAACATTTGTTGTTTTTAAATGTGCTCTATAAATAAATATTCCTTTTTTTAATTTGAATGTGAAGTTACCGGATTTCAAAGATGAAAGAAATATCTACCTGATGAATGAATATTATTCTGTTATTGTGACAAGGTGAGAAGATGCTTCACTTAGATTGTCTTTTAATTTATTTTGCTAGATGATTAGAAAATACTGCATATCATCTGTAAAAGAGGAATTCTGTTCTATATGTGTTTTAGGCTCAGTCTCACCTGATGAGTCCCGCTTTCAGCGACCTGGATGTTCTGGCTCGGTCTCCCCGTGCTGCTGGATCCTGACATCCTCCTCTCTCCGATGCTGCGAGGAGAAATTCTCTCACAGCTGCCGGAGCTCAGTCTTCTCATCTCGTTGCTCCCGTTAGGCGAACCTCTGCCGACCCGTGACCCGAGCCTCTGAGCCTGGCTGAGCTGGGCCTTGATCAGCTCATTCTCTCTGCTCAGCTGCGCTATCTCCGCCAGCATGGCCTCTGAGCGAAGCAGCGGGTCTGGAGGCTCAGAGGCCAGTGACGGTGAGGAGATGGAGGGAAGGCTGCTCAGAGGGAGGCTGGTGATGCTGGAGGCTGAGCCCTGAGCTCGGACGTCCTCACGGGACCGGAGATTATCATCGACAGGAGGAAACTGTTGGTGCAACGGTGCAGGATGAGTCACTGTGAAAAATAAAAAGGCAAAAGCATGATTAGATTTCTTGTGTATGAGCATGGGAGGATGGCGTTGGCACAAACTGTTGAAGATAACCTTTACTTGGAATATGGCTCCAGTTGTCTCCTTGTCGAGGCGGAGAGAGCAGGACGGCAGGAGAAACAGATGCTCGCCTTTGCTCGGGAACAGGTGCAGGCTGACAAACTGCAATTCAGCAAAATGTAAATCAATTATCCACCATTTGCAGAGCCACAAAATGATCTATGCATGCAGACACACACACACACACACACACCTGCAGCTCTGACATCACAGTCTGGTGGTGGGCCAGTGTTTGTTTCCAGTAGTCCAAGTCCCCCAATGACCAGCACCACAGCATCCACCTTCTGCTCCAGCTCTGTGATTCGCTGCTGGACGCCTGCCTGTGAGGAAACAACGGGAAATGAGCAGAATTTATCCGTACAAATTTGAATCTGGACGTTAAAACAGTGCCATGAGGCCATGAGGTAAACTCTGTTTCACCTTCAGAGCAGCAGCCTCCTCTTTCTGAGTCAGAGTCTCTGCAGTGAGCGCATCAATCAGCCCCCGCTGCTCCTTCAGCTCCTCCTCCAGTCGCCTCCTCTCCTGAGCCTCTTTCTGAACTTCCCCCTCAGTCTGACACAGAAGGAGAAGAGATTTAATTAATTCAAAACAGATGGCATCTCAGTAAACATTATGTCTGCTTTGACTCTCTTAGAGTTACACAGTCATTGCTTACAAATGCAAAAGTAAAAGAAGAGTACACGATGAATAGTTTACAAATGCAACAATGCTACAGTAATATTTATATTTCAGTAAGTTTATAGACAGTGTACACAGACGGTAAACAAAAGAATGTACCGGATGTAGCAGAAGGCTAATTTCCATCTGTAGTCCATATGGTCCTATAAAGGGATAGTTCAACATTTTGGAAAATTGGCCCATTGTCATAATCCCTATAGTCAATTGTCGGTGCAAGCTATTTTTAGAACGGCGGAGCAGAGCCGTGAGCTGCTCAGAGCTACGCTACGGAGGCTCATGGGATTTCTTGGTTTCCCTAATCAAACTCATCAAATACACAATCCAACAACTCCACAACGCTCTGGTGGACAAGTTGTGACCTGCACATTCACCACGCTATGAGATAATAACACAACGTTACCACACAGAGTTGTTTTAGAGGGAAATTCATGCAAAACCGCTGATGCACATTGCATTCAGGGACAGTTTTTCAGCAAGCTGACTCTGTATTTACCCTGTATTTACCTCGAAAACGGCTCCGTTTCGTATCGTTCCGTTATTATCTCATAGCATGGTGAATGTGCAGGTCACAACTTGTCCACAAAAGCGTTTTGGAGTTTAGGGATTTTGTATTTGATGAGTTTGATGAGGGAAACCAAGACCGTTAGCCTCCATAGCGTAGCTCTGAGCAGCTCACGGCTCTGCTCCGCCGTACTAAAAATAGCTTGCGCCGACAATTAAAGGTAACGAACCTACTGCTATGACTATAGGAGTTATGGCAATAGGCCAATTTCCCAAAATGTTGAACTATCCCTTTAAACCCAACAATGACAAAACTATGGCATTGATGTGCAGAACATATGCTATATGTCTGAAAGAGGGAACCAACAAAGACATAAAGTCGCTGCACCTTTTTGAGGAGATGCACTAAACGTCCGAGGGTGGAGACCAGCGCAACAGAAAACCCAGTGAGGCCTTGTGTCCTCTGCTGTTGTGGACTCTGTGCCGAGCCTGGTGCCGCGTCAGGACTCAGAGTATCCAAGTCTGTCTCCACCTGACCCAACATCGACTGCAACAAGCCCAGACTAGACTGGTCCCCACTCAGAGAGCCGACAGCGGAGCCATCCAACTCTGAACTTTGAGATTTACACTTCCTGGTCCTGCTGGTTGGATTACTGATCCTTCCTGTGAAACACAAAGACAGAGAGAAAAACAATTTTTTGATACAAATGCATTTGATAGAATATTTCATTTTAAATACTAACATCTTTCCTGATATTACCTGATTGGGTAAGAGGCTTGTCGGGGTTTAGGACCTGCCCAACCAGGACAGACGGCTCCTCCGTTACTTCCTCTGATTTGTTGTGTCTGGTCCGAACACGCTGAACAGCCGCTGTGGCGTTGAGCGCTGAAACAAAGTGTCATGAGAACGTATGTGTTGTAGATCTTCCACAACCGATCAATCATTAATTTCCTTTTAATATCTTACCTGTTTGGTCTGGTGCTCGTCCTGATGTGCAGGGGGTTGAAGGAGCACTTCCTCTGTTGCACTTCTTCTGTTGTGTCGCTCTGCCCCGCGCCTTTATTTTTCGTACATTGGCCCTGCAGTGGGATGTAAAGCATTACTATATTATTTTACCATTAACATGAAGCATACATCAATTTCTTATTGCAGTGGGGTCCACTGGAATTTAGGTACTGCAGTACCTCCGTATTACAGGATACCGTGAGCTGCCAGAGGGACAGGCATCTTGATCACTATAGTCTTCCTCTGAGCCTTCGAGTTCATTAAGGGCCTGGAGTGAAATATTCAACACCAGACATGTTGTTGATACATGAAAAAAATAATTTAGGATTCAATAGACTTGTAGAATATTATTACATTATTGTGATTCACACAAACCTGCTGGTCCATCATAGACTGGCTGAGCAGTGACAGCTGAGTCGGAGGATCTGGTCTCTGGAGAACGGGCAGTTCTGAGTCAGAGTCACAGTTCGGAGCCATGGTCACACTGGGATGTCCTGTCAAAAATACACACAGGATTATTTGGACATTTAATGAACAGAAATGACAGAACTTAGTCCTTTAATTTCTTTTTTCAAATGGGTAACTGACTACAGGCAACAGGAATAAGTATGTTCTCCATCTGATCACTGTGTGTAAGTATCTGTATTACAAAACAAGCTGCGTGCTACCAGTCTGCCTGCGTGGAGCGTCTCCAAAAAGGTCTTTCACAACAGCCATGGCTCTGTCAGAACGGGCCAAGACATCTTGCAGCAGCAGCTGGTCAGAGAAAACCTGCAGCATCACAACACAGTTTGGTTAGGAGTCCCAATTTTTGTTTCTGTTTAACAAACTAAATTCTATTCCCAGTATCAGGTCAGCACAGAAATCGCAAAACGTAACGGGGAAGTCATCTTCACTTACCTCCCTGATGATGCTGAGGCTAGCCTGGTCCAGAGGAGCAGGACTCCCTTCGTGTCTGAGACGCTGTTTCAGAGCTTTCTCTCTCAGCTCCCACTGAGCTGCAACCTTGTTGTGGGACTTGTGAATCTCATGCCGGTGATTCTGCACCAGAAGAGAACAATGAGGCAAGTGTATACAGACTGCAGCAAATACTCTGTTTAATGATTGGTGGTTAACATTTACCGTAATTGAATAATTAAGGTCTAGGAGGACTGTTGAGAAATCACTGCTATATTACTGCTGTAAAAATTAAGAGTCCCAAATATCCCATTTAACTGATATGAAACAGAAAAGCATGAATAGCTTTAACTCAGTATTCCCTCACTATTTATGAACTGTTTCAGTAACTACTGGCTATTCTATTGCAGTACATAATACCAGATGAAACAGCAAACTCTAGTGAACAGAAAACAGGCTATTTTCCATAGAACAACTTGCTGGTCAAACATCTTACCAGTTCGGCAGCTGTCAGCTTGTGCACAGACAGGTCGTTGACAGTGCTCTGAAACCAACAATGGATAAGTGGCATTAAAACATCTAGTCAGTGAACTGAACCCTGACATTTGATCATTTTTTGATGAACAAAAATGTGTATGGTGTCAAGTGAGTCAACACATTTAGAAGTGGGGTTACTTGTATTGAAAGCAATGACAATCTTTTTACTTTATAAGAAAGAAAATTGTGTTTTTGAGCTTTTCTTCTTGACTCACCACCCACTCTCTCTTGGTCGCTGCTGCCTTCTTGGGGCGAACAGGCCTCTTCCCTTTGCTGTGTTGCTGTAGCTGTGGACGCCCCACTCTCGCAAACGACATCTGGTAAAAACACAGGTAAAACATGAAGATGAAGATGGTTCACAGCAGAAACACGGTGTTGTTTTCTAACTCAGCTACAATACACAGCTACAACTCAGTTTTAGCTAGGTTCCTCTCCGATGATGTGAAGTCCGAGTATTGATGAACGATGCGTTAGCGAAAATGTGTTTATAGCGACACAACTGCCCGCTAAATACTGAAATAACACTTACGTTTTCTGTCTGAAAGACTGTCCCCGTGTAGCTCTGCCTCTTCTTCAGCTTTCAGGTTGAGGGAGATGAACCACCAACAACACTAAACTCTCTCCTCAGTTTGTTGTGGCAGTTTTTCAACAGTTGCGCGCCACTTCCTCCACTGTTGCCACGGACACCGCTGCTACACGACGGAGGGGCATGATGGGAAATGAAGTTCTATGGCGGCGAGTGGCGAGCAGCAGGTGGCATTCAAGGTGAAGCAGAGGTATTGTTGACTTTTTCAGTAATAATCCCGATAGACACCACGAAAGTAGCTGTGTAAATGTATTAATATACCATACAAGCAAACTACAAATCGAATTATTTTTACTTTACGTAAGTATGTTTCTATTTTATGCTATTTTGCTTCGTGGATAGTGTTGGAGCATCTGCTAATATGCTAATATTTTTTCTTTAGAAACTCAGTTTAATGAGTTGGGTGAACTATCGGCAGTCAGTTTATTCAGAATATATTATATAAAAGTTCTCGTAGCTTGCTAGCTTGGTAATAACCATTTTTTATTTTGAATTTTTAGCCAAACTATGGCTTGGTTTGAGGCTAAACTAGTTCAAACTTACTGGTCAATGTAAGACACTGTTTCTGTAAGCTTTTTCATAAACTTGAATCTAGCATCTATTGTCTCATCCATCCAGCTCATGCATTTTGCATTTTGCCAGATGTTTGCACAGGCGTAAACATCTGGCAGCACCACTAGATGGCAATGTCAGCATGAAAACCCCCTTCTGTGTCTCGCCTACAACCGGACACATGAAAGTGCAGCGACAACTTGACCAAACTCTGCTTCTTTTCACCGGGAGAAAACTGACAGACTAGTTTACTCAGTCTGGGGAAGTGACACGAATTTATGGGAATTTGCTGAAAGTAAATCCCTGATGTTGTACGATGGAGGGATTGACAGCAGATGTGACCGGAAATCAGGCTTATCGTCTTCAAAATAAAAGCATACGATCCCTTTGGTTGATGGGACGGTTGAGTCAGGATATCAGCTTTAATAAATAGCAAAAGTTGCAGCAGATATAGGCTATACATGACATCTAGTGCAACCAAGCTGAAGTAGGCTCCTCAACAGAGCAACGTGCACATTGTGATTTTAGTGCCAGGGTTTACTTTGAAGAATCAAACAGGAAGTTGTAGGTATGTTAGCCATTGCAACTTAACGCTGGTAAGTTTATTGTTGTATCGTGGAGAGGTGTGTATTTGCATCTGACTTTTTACACGCCCCTCTCACTGTGACTCCGAGGTGGGATAGACTGCGCGCTTCAGTTCAATCTGGTTCGACTGCTCTGCTGACTGACTGGCTCCTGCTGCCCCGACAATGCTGCTTACGGAGCCACTGAAGTTGGAAAAGTTGTCTTTACGCACGGGGCTCGCGGTGACTGGACTCGGGAGTGACAGCAGCTGCGCGCACATGGATCAGGCTACAAGTGGTGGTTTCTCTTCATCCCTGTGGAAAGTCATTTGAACAGTCAGGAGGAGACACGAACAGCGTCGCCACAGTGCCAGAGGAGAGCTATTAGTCTGTCAGTGTTGGATTTACCACAGCTCAAAAGCTTACAGCTGGACTTTGTATAGTTTGTTATAATCTCTGACTGTTTTTTTCCTCCAATAGTAACATTAAGTGTTTTGGACAATTATTGGATAATAATCTGCCGAGAAGTCACTTTTGGAGACTTTGGATCTGAATTACGCACAGGATTCCTCCAACAAATGACAGCTTCTAAGTGGTTTGTTGCTCTCCCACTTCATCCCCTCAGCTCTGATCACCCGTGTCGCCCCCTCCACCTCCACCGGGTTAGACGCGGCGAGTGAAAGCCTCGCTGTCCCTTCCAGCGAGCCAGCGTGCGGCCGCAGCGCAGGCCACCTGGCCCAGGATGTGGGGAGGAGGGTTCCCGATGTCTGTCACCGCGATTGTGACAATGCTCCTGGTCATCATAGATGTGAAAGCCAGCGGGGAATATTGCCACGGCTGGCAGGACTCCCAGGGCGCGTGGAAAGAGGGTTTCCAGTGCCCGGAGAAGATCGACGGAGAGGATGCGATCATCTGCTGCGGGAAATGTGAGCTGCGCTACTGCTGCTCCAGCACGGACGCGCGGCTGGATCAGGGCAGCTGCGACAACGACCGACAAGCTCAGGAGCCCGGGACGGAGAGCAAGGAGAACAAGGACTCCGGTGCAGGTATAAACCCATAACTTCTACTGCAACTACCCTAAAATACTAAGGACGGCATAGACCAATCACTCCTTTTTGCAAATAGCCTATTGTGCGTAAAGGAAAAGGGGAAAATCTATTTAAAAACAACAATTAATCAATGTATAAAAGTAGGAAAAGTAATTTTCAGAGTAGCTATAGAGACTGCCAAAGTAAAAGCCTGTAATCCCCATTATATTCACTGTGATTTATGACAAAGAGAGACAGTGGGGTAACTTAAGAAGCTTAATTAGTCTCAGCCAAATCTTTGTTTTTTAAATTAGCTTCCATGTCATTACAAAAGGAACGAATTAGCAACTTAAATAAAAGTGTGGCCAGATGATGATGTAGGCTACAGTGGGGTCCAGTGGGCTGAGGCCACTTTTCCATTCTGGAATATATCATGTTTATTTGCACACTGAGCGTGGAAGTGAGATCAGATCACAAGTGGTCACTCGAGACTCATGTGGAGCTGCCAGGTGTGAAGTGACGTGCTTGGAGGTGTCCACTGCTGATCGGATAACCATGTTAAAGTTGGGTCTGAGCAGGGCCTAAGTGAGTTAACGCCGTGCCCAAGGCGCATCCACTTGCAGGATGTCTTAAATTTGATATTGTAAATTGCAGACCTAATAGAGGCTCTGGTTTCCTCTCATAAACCCAGCACACCCACTGTATCTCCTTGTTATGGGCTTCATCTGCTCCGCGTCCCGGTTGGCAACGACAGCTGCACAGGAGACAGCAGACTCCTCCAAAAAACGAGTTAACTGCACTCACAAATGGCACACTGTGCCGCGCTGCAGCACTTTATAAATAGCTGTGTTTGTCCTGGCCTGTAACAGTGCAAAGAGGGGGCCGGGCTCAGATCACGCTGTCCCCACGGGGATCAAGTTTGGACTTGACCGGATCTTGGACAGTGGCTCACCCAAAGGCGCTGACAGCTCTGTTCATAAAAAACACAAATCACGTTATGTATCGTTTCCTACCGAGCTCAGGAGTCGTTTTCCCATCGTCAAGTTGCTGCTGTAATCCCTCCCCCTGCAGTCTCCCTGGT
This sequence comes from Decapterus maruadsi, assembly GCA_030347415.2. Classification (NCBI taxonomy): domain Eukaryota; kingdom Metazoa; phylum Chordata; class Actinopteri; order Carangiformes; family Carangidae; genus Decapterus; species Decapterus maruadsi. Next base: position 1,875,866 of record CM064890.1, read on the forward strand.
GTCTGTGCTCCCGAGGGATTCATAGTCTGATCTGCTTTAAACACATACATACATAAAAACTGCATTTACGAGAGGCGTCATTACTGAAACCCTAAGGCGACACACAGTGCAACCCATATTTTCCAACTTTTATGGCGGATTAGGTGACTATACAACATTTCTTTCTCTACCCTGGCTCCCCATTCATCAGTGCTTACGTTCCCATGTGCTAATCTACAGTAAAGCCTCTTGAAGCTGCATCATATTGTGAGTAAAAGATCAAAAAGTAGATAACAGCACTCCAGAAAAACAGAGCGTACATTGGACATCAGAGGAAAGGGCAACACAGGCTTATTTCATGTTCCCCTGGAGGATATTATGCCTTCTTTTGGACCTCCAGCTACAATCTGTCATTTGCTAAGACTATCATGCCTTATCACTACAGGAAGAGGTATATACATTTCCTTCAGTGGCCTCCGGCCAAAATAACTTAAAGAAAAGCAGCTTTTTCCTCACAAAGAAAAAAGGAAATGTGTTTTTTTTTTTTGCACAGAAAGCCCAGCTCAGTTGGTGTATTTCATTCATTTTTCATATGCTTGCAGCTTATTAATCATCCAGGAAAGATACACACTGTAATGTCAATGGGTAACAGGCAGGAAATTATTAATGTGCTCAACATGAGGGAACATATGGTATTTAGGAACAGAAGAATGCCCGTGGGATAACAGAGGGGGAGACGAGAGAGAGTCCAGCCAGCCGGTCACAAAGACTGTGCCCAAAACAAGAGCTTTAGGAGGAGAAGGGGGGGGGGTCTGCAGTGGCGGCATGGCTGCCACAGCTTAACTGCAGCAACAGGTGTGGAGGAGTGACAGGGAACAATAGGAGCGTTTCAACAACCATGTGCACAGAAAGTGATTCCTGCTCTTAGAAAATCCCACAAAGCAAGAGGCAGAGAAATAAATTCCTTCTTTAAACTGTGGTCGATGATCTGGTGCTGAAAGTTTTCATAATGTCTAACATGTTTTCTTGTTCAGTGGTGGAAAAGTAGCCTATTATGTATTTATTCAAGTAAAGTTAAGTGGTCGGCTGCTTTACTTGACTTAAACCTCACCACTACGGCTCAGAGGGAAATACTGTAATACAACGAATCTAAGGAAAACAAAACAGCCCAAAAAGCAATGTATTATAATCTTGATGAATGTTTCAGGTCTGTGAGTCGTTAGCGTTTCCACCTAGGAGCGATTTTTGCTGCTAAACTTCTCACATTGTTAAACTAATGACGTAATTGGGCCCAGCTATGTAAAAATATCCAATACAAATGGGGCGTCATGTTCTCACACACATTTTCACCGGCGCTGGTTCACAGCCAGTGCTAATGTAAGTTCAAAGTTTCAACACTTTTATTCACGATTAAACACCTCAACGTTCCCGTCGGTCTCTGCTCTGCATGTGTTGTCATGCTAAATGCAACATTAACATGGAAGAAGTAACAGGCTTTAGTGAGTGTTATACCTGCTAAACACATTGTTAGCATTGTTAGCATTGTGCCTTTGTAAACCCTATAGCAACAGCTAGTAGCGATCTCCTCACAGGACCTATTAAAGGGATAGTATAATTTTTTTTTAAAGTGGGGTTGTATGATCGACAAATACACTGCAAAAACTCAAAATCAAGCAAAGAATATTTTTCTTATTTCTTGTCAAAATGTCTCATTTCTAGTCAAAACTAATCCCATCACCTAAAAATTAACTTGTTTTAAGAAAAATTTCACTTGTTTCAAACAAATTTTCACTTGAAATAAGTAGAAAAATCTGCCAATGGAGCAAGTTTTTTGTGCTTGTAATAAGAAAGAAAAACTTTTTCTACTTATTTCAAGTGAAAATTTGTTTGAAACAAGTGAAATTTTTCTGAAAACAAGTAAATTTTTAGGTGATGAGATTAGTTTTGACTAGAAATGAGACAAATATTCTTTGCTTGATTTTGAGTTTTTGCAGTGTAGCCCCTCAGTACTTTAACTGCAGTAGAAGACTCTCTGCACTCCTCCCGTTAGCAACGCCAGCCCATAATAGCCCTGCCCAGAGATTGGAAAAAATTATATTATAGCCAACAATGGAACTGTGTATTTTTTTTTCAGGTAAAACCTCTTTTAGGCCGTGAAAATAGGCCGTTTCTTTGGGTCCATTCACAACAATGTATGTTGTAAATCTCAGGGCAGGGCTATTATGGGCTGGCGTTGCTAACGGGAGGAGTGCAGAGAGTCTTCTACTGCAATTAAAGTACTTAGGAGCTATTTGTAGATCATACAACCACACTTTAAAAAAAAATGATACTATCCCTTTAATAGGCCTATATGATAATATGTTATTCAGAGCACCATTTTTCTACCTAATGGGTTCTGTTTTTAATAAAATAATGATGCTTTTACTAAGAAACTTTCCTTTAGTACCCATTTGGGCATTTTGATCTCACTTGTACGAGACTGTTCTAAATTGTTGTGAAGGATCCGAGCACTTCTTCCAACAATGCTGAACTTTTCCTTCCTTTGGTTGCTGATTTACTGCTCAGTATTTTTGGACGAACAAACACATGAAGAAAGTTTTTGCGATTACTAATCCTCATCAACCATGCAGAGAAAAAAGGGAGTGGAAGCAGAAAATGCTGAGGTGGAGGCAATGAAAGAAAGAGCAGGAAAAGGAAAAGAGTTCCAGTGCAGAAGACTCCCTGGGACATTTCTCTGCTCTTGTAACTCATACGTGTTGCCATAACAGAGTTCTTGTTAAAACCTATTTACTGGAAGGTGTGTAGCTACGAGGTGGGCCGACGTGCGCCTCTGAAGTTGACACCGCTTCTTGTCAAAAGGGAAATGGGTCAAGGTCCTGGCTTGCTTCATGTCACAGCGTCTCCTCGTGCTGCTGCTGCTGGCCTGCGTCTCTTGACACCTGGATTTAGCGCCTGAGCTGGTGAATGTCCTGCAGCTCTTAACAGGTCCCATGCAGTAATCCCTTTAATACCCTGCTTACTTTTGATGAACATTTTGAAAAAGTTTCTCAAGGCTGCGTGTGGATGCATTTCAAAAGGAACCCAGAGAGACAAAAGGAAACTGGAGCCAGGTGCCACCTCTCTCTCTTTGGCATACAGTTACACCTCATAACACATGGGCACATTCAAAGCAGAAAATAAGTACACCCTGTGGGAACAATAAAACACAACTAATCACTTATAATGTAACATGCACGGGTTTTTTTTGTGTTTGTAAGGTGTTTGTGTGAGTGCGCATGGGAATGGGCGATTGAGGAGCGTGACCTCATCTTGCCCGTCACCCTGTTTCTGCCAAAACCAGTCACTTTGACTAAAAAAAAAAAGGTACAGTTAGTGAAACAATGTGAATTTGTGAGGGAAAGTTATTGTTGATCATGTTTCAAAGTTTCTCTTGGACCGTCTCCTGCTCATTTTGCAAAAAATTTACAGACTGAAATTGAAACAGTCACGTATCAAAATGTCAAGATTTTTTCCCTATTTGTTAATGTGTTTGCTGGTCGACCTCGCAAATGACACTGATCGGCAGAATATTGAATTACACAACTGTTCCAGGTTTTACACAGCAAGAAAGTAAAGGTCAGCGAAGAAGGGAATTGGGGCTGAGCAGCCTCACATTCAGCTCTATTAAATCAGTCAACCCATAATACCCGGCTTTAAACGGACGCCAAGTTACTGCATTTCAACTTGAGTAACTTATTTTCAAAGGCTCGGTCATAAATAGCTGAAGAAAAAGAAGGGTCACAAATATCTGCTGGCAGCCCGGCCCTGCTGAAGAATGTCACCCGTGCAAACACACACACACACACACACGCGGGTCTGCAGGGTCGAGGAGGCTGGGGACACAGCAGGGTGCCCAGGATTAAAACAGATCAAAACAAAGTTAATAAGTGCTAATGAGAGCCCGGGGCGCCGCGGGGACCCGGTCCCAGTCCAAACACTCCTCTCTGCTCAGGCTTTTGTTTAACTGTCTTCCCTGATCTTAACTCACATGTGGGAGCTTTGCCTTCGCTGGGAAACGAGGCGTTGCTTTGAAGCTTAATGTGCAACTTAGAAGTCAATATTTTGCCACCATAAAAGATGTGTGAACATGTCTCTCCTCTCTCTCTCTCTCTCTCTAGTGCCCATTTACGTGCCGTTCCTGATCGTGGGCTCAGTGTTTGTAGCGTTCATCGTGGTGGGATCCGTGGTCGCCGTGTGCTGCTGCCGCTGCCTCCGGCCCAAACAGGAGCTGTCGTCGCCCGGCGCGTCAGGAAGCGGCGCCAGCGGCGGGCGCCTCTTGGAAACCATCCCCATGATGGCCAACACCTCCAGAGGATCGTCGTCCCGCCAGTCCAGCACCGCCACCTCGTCCAGCTCCTCCGCGCCGCCCGCCGCGCCCCGCCCCGCCGCCCCTCAGCTCATGCGGGCGCAGGCCTCCTGCTGCCTGCCGCCCGACGCCAGCGTCTTCGTCAACATGCCCACCAACTTCTCAGTACTCAACTGCCAGCAGGCCACCCAGATCATGCCCCACCAGGGGCAGTTCTTGCACCCGCAGTACATTGGCTACGCTCACCCCGTGTCCACGACCGCTGCCTTCCTGGACCCCACCCAGGGGGGATACAGACCGCTTCAGTCCCCGTGTCCTCCTCCCACCGGGTCCAGTGTCACCAGTGACCAGAAATACCCTCCAGTGACAGTGTGATGAGGGGCAACATGCAGACCACTCTGCCACTTTGTTGTGAAGACTAACTTGTGAAGTTGAACCTGTGGGGGCTGCGCCACAGACCTCTTTGGGGGACGCTGCCAGGATGGAAAAAGAAAAGCAAGGAGTCAAACTCACATGAAGACTCATAAAGCCGTTGCTGGCAGCGGGGCCTGCCCTGCTATTGTGTGTGGTGTGTCTGTTTAGTGTGTCATATGATCTCTTGCCAAGCTGGAATGAGCTAAGCTCAGTCTATGAGCGGGTAAGAAGGATGCATAAACAATTTTTTGTCTTGATGCAAAGATTAAACTGCATATTGGAGAGTTACACAGCCCAGATGGGTGATAATGCACAGCTCACTGCAGCCTGCAGCTCACAGAAAGAATGTGCATGTGTATGTGTATGTATGTGTATGTGTGGGAGAGTGAGAAGAAAGGATTTGTTGGCTTGTATCTGCTTGAATGACTGATGACTGGATGATTTATAGCAGTGGACTGTATGATAAGTGGCTCTTGGGGCAGAAAAAAAATTGTGACCACATGCTGTGTTTATGCCATGTACACATCTGCACTTGTGAATGGTTGTGAAAGGTTTATACAATACAGTATGTTGTGCGTTTGCGTTGAAAGAAAGTATGTGAAAAGATGTTTGTACTGTATGTGCGTTAGTTTGGGAGAGAGTGTGAAGCGCGGAGGGATGTGGTCGCATGAGTAACTGTGAGTGAACTCTGTGTAATGGGAAATGCAGGTGGTGTGATGTGAAAGGCAGTTGCAGTTTCCCTGCAGACCATTTAAACTCTAATGAAGTGAACACAGGACACAGACTGTGACGCTCCGCCCTCCTATACAACCTCCCTCCTGCCACCCAAAAAGAAAAAACACACACAAAAAAAAACCTCTGCCCCTGCTGCCCCGAGCAGAAACACACAGGCACAAAAAGAAAAAAATAATAAAATTTGGTGGTTAACGCACCTGAATGTGTGACAGAGGAGGAGAGAGGCAGATTACCGAGTTAATTATACAACAAAACGTCCCCTTCACTTCTCTTGTCCTGAGAGATGTGTGTACATGTGTTTGTATTTAACACTCCTACAGTTCAGTGCCTTTGCAGAGGGCACGGGCAGCTTTCAGTCATTATTTTCCACTTAAGAAAGGCACAAGAAATGGCTGAAATTATTTGGTTATTAAACAAATAAGTAAATAAGAGTGAAACCTGCATTTTTGTTTTCAGCCATTCATGGGTCCTGTTGTGCAGCAGCTGGGTCACTGGTGGTAACTCACAATTCACGGTAATATGCAACTTGAGGAATGTGCTGCTCCAGTGAATGTGCAGCCTCATTGGATGTCCAATACAGTGGTACAGGAACCGGTGGGTCTGCGTACCTCATCTGTACTCCGAGCACAACGTCTGTAAGAAGCAGTAGGCAGCTTGTGTGTGACAAAGTAAAGAGTTTCTGTAAAAAAAAACGGTGGATGAACTTTGGTCCAATGTGTTTTCTCCCTCTGTGAAATACAATGATTTGTTGCAGGAGTGACACTTTTCATATGAATTTAAAAATAAACGACCTTTAAAACAGGAAACACGTGTGGAGACCTTATGTTTCAGTGTTTTATCACCATCTACTGTCAGAAATAATAAATAAGCAGATTAAAAGAAAAAAAAAAACATCTTGGAGGGGGGATTTGCGTTTTTGCTTTTGTGCAACTGAGTGGAAGACATTTATAAACCAACACATGGATACAAGACAACAACAAAAAAAGTATAGTTCATCCCAGAGTGAAATTTCACTCATTATTTACTCACCCTCACGTTGACAAGTTTCAGAGTCCTCCGTGGCTTCTCTACAGGGGGTCTCGTAGCAGTGCATGTCCATATAACGGTTGCAAATGCACACGGCGGTCCTCCCAAAAAAACAAAAACAAACCAAAAAACATCCAAATACCTCCATGCTGCTCGTATGTAATGTCCGTCTTGTATTGAAGCCCCGAAATACAAAATTGCCCCGAAAAAAGTCCATATTTCCAGCTTGTTTGCAGCGGAAGCTCTTCTTCCTGGTCCCTCCGAGTCTCGCGAGATTGCGTCGGCGTCAATTAATCGCAATGACGCTGACGCAAATCTCGCGAGGACGCAATTTGGACGGACCAGGAAGAGGAGCGTCTGCGGCAAACAAGCTTGAAACATGGACTTTCTTAATTTTTTTCGGGACAATTACACATTTCAGGGCTTCAATACAACACGGACATTATATACGAGCAGCATGGAGGTATTTGGATGTTTTTTTTGCACTGCTACGTCGAGAAGCCATTGAGGACTCTGAAACTTCTCCCGGCTCTTAGTGACATGATGAGGGTGAGTAAATAATAAGTGAAATTTCATTCTTTCTGGAGTGAACTATTCCTTTAATCCGTTGAAAGATAAACACTCTCTTACTTCATCCATTAGAAACGCAGACACTTCTACCACCCGCGGAGGACAGAACAAATACCTGTCACATCACCTGCTGCCGCACAGACAGACAGGAGGAATAATAAACCGCAACAATGGACAGTTCAAAGCTACGGTGACGCGGAGGTGTAGTTTTGGCAGGCGCCCCCAGAAACTCAGCTACAGTAATGTGGAAAGCGGAGCAGGCCTGGGCCGCTGGGGGAGTCACTGGGGAGGAGTTGGAGAAAAAAAAAAAAAGCATAAATGGCCTCTCTGGCTCCTGCTCGGCTGTGGACCAATGGATTCTCCATACTGGAGCAGCTGTAATCGGTTTGGGCTGGGCCACATCCAGGAAGGTGGGTGGGAAAGGGATCTCCAGTTGGACTCCAGTGTCCAGTGAGGCTGGGGTGTGCATTAATCGCCTAATGGTCTATCTCTTACAACCCTCCCGAGCTTAAAGGGAGCGTGGGAGAGGTTTTGATTCTTATAGTATAAAAGGTTATACGCACCTGATGCACAATACAAACCTTTTTGATCCATTTTAAACACAAACTGTGAACCAACCCCCCCCTCCTCCCTCCCTCTGCCCAAGCCCTGCAGACACAGTATGACTCAGAAAATCTCACCTGATTGCATGAGCAGACAGCTTACAGTCAACAGACGGAGACATTTTGTCAGGCCATGGATTGATTAGATTTAATGATTAGGACTCAGATGGACATCCCCCGTCTCCCACCCCTTCGGTCTTGCATTCCTTAAACCAGTGTCCTCAACACAGAGCACACAGACAATGGACTCTACATTCAGACGAATCCCAGAGCCAGAGAAACACATGATCCAGGCAAGAGTCTCAATCAAATCCCTTCTGTTCGAACGCCTATTAGCACTAGTTTCAAGTAAAATATTCCCTCTAAAACATGTTTTGACATATGAGTACAAAAACAGGCATTAATGAAAAGAGAAAAAATATAAACACATACACATTAATGTCCACTTTTAATAAAAATTTAAAAAAAAAGAAAAAAAGAGGAAAAAAAAAAAAGACCAGTCCAGTAAAGAGTGGGAATCCAACAGAAGTGAAGACGGAAGTGCTAATGCCAGGCTCGCTGATCCTACGTCAGCTGACGGTGCGGCATCAGAAATCACAGGAGCGGTCAGAATTAAAAACAGGAAAGACAACGTGGATTTTTTGGAGTTTTTTTCTTCTTCTTCTTCTTTTTTTTAAAACGGCCCGGGCGAGGAGATGTATATGTATGTACGTCTGTGCAGCAGAGGAGGAGAGATGTGGAAGCTGCAGAGCGGCGGGCGGGCGGGCGGGCGGGCGGGGGGGGCGAGGAGATGGGACAGATAGGAAGGAAGAAATGAAGGGAGCGATAAGCAGGAGGAGGAGATCCCAGGTGGGGGGGGGCTGCAGCAGGAGGAGGAGGAGGAGGTGGTCCAGTTTGGGGGTGAGTGTTGTGCCTCAGTGGCATCTGTGTGGTGTTTGGCAGTGAGGCTTGTAGCTGCGATGAGATGAATGGGGGCTGTAGCTGGAAGGGGGGGGGGTTGCAGGGCTCCGGTGGTCCTCGGTCGACACTTCCCTTCCTCCTTTTTTATTTTTAAAAGGAATTCATCTGCATGTGTGTGCGTATATGTGTGTGTATATATGTGTATGTGCATGTGTGTGTGTTTATTTTTTGACGTCCCTTCCCCTCCTGCGTCGGGCGTGTGATGACAGACTCACAAGATGAGAGAGAGAGGGGGGGCGGGGGGGTGGAAAGCGAACGCACACAAACGCACGCGGACCGACACACACATGCACACAAACACGGGAGCGCCAATGCGTGCAGACATACATGCACAGGCAGATACAAACGCACAGGAATGCACACACACACACGCACGCACACGCACACACATACGTTATAACACACAGCGGCATGATCCGAACCCAGGCTGAGGTTTATACAGATATGAGTTTCAGTCTGAGTTGGATTCGTCATGTCTGTGCGTAGATATGATTGCTCATGCCTGTGCAGCTCGTGTGAGAGTTAGAATAAAGTTTATTCCGTATAATCGGCCTGGTCCCTTCTCTCAAGTCAGTCCTCCATGCGTCAGCGACGGCCTCCACACCTGACCGTGACCCCCACCCCCGACGAGGGGTCAGGTCGTAGTTCCAGTAAGGCCACAGCGGGGGTCGGTCACCCCAGCGTGAGGGTGTTGCATGAGTCTGTCTCCGCTGTCACCTTGACAACTGTTGCTATGGATGAGCCAAAGCCTTGGTCAGGGGTGGGGGCTAGAGGCTGGGGCGCTGGCGGGTGGTGTCGTAGGAGCGCACTACCTCGGACTGGGACACCACGCCGTGCTCCTCCTGAGAGAAGGCGTAGCCGTCTGTGGAGAGAGGAGAGACAAACATGAGCAGCTTTCCTTTACAATAGCTGCATTTTTAAAGGAATAGTTCAACATTTTGGCAAATTGGCCCATTGCCATAATCCCTATAGTCATAGCAGTAGGTTCCTTCCTTTTAACTGTCGGTGCAAGCTATTTTTTGAACGACGGAACAGAGCCGTGAGCTGCTCAGAGCTACGCTACAGAGGCTCATGGGATTTCTTGCTTTCCCTCATCAAACTCATCAAATACACAATCCAACAACTCCACAACGCTCTGGTGGACAAGTTGTGACCTGCACATTCACCACGCTATGAGATAATAACACAACGTTACCACATAGAGTTGTTTTAGAGGGAAATTCATGCAAAACCCCTGATGCAAATGAAATCCCATCACCTAAAAATGAACTTGTTTCAAACAAATTTTCAATAAGTATAAATAAGTAGAAAAATCTGCCAATGGAGCAAGTTTTTCTTTCTTATTACAAGCACAAAAAACTTGCTCCATTGGCAGATTTTTCTACTGATTTCAAGTGAAAATTAGTTTGAAACAATTGAAAATTATCTGAAAACAAGTTAAAGGTAACAAATTAGACATTTTGACAAGAAATAAGACAAATATTCTTGGAAAGATTTTGAGTTTTTGCAGTGTGAGCAGCTCGCGGCTCTGCTCCGCCGTTCTAAAAATAACTTGCACCAACAACCTAAAACTAAAGGAATTTGCCAAAATGTTGGACTATCCCTTTAAATAAGACTGAGGGTGCAGAAACGACCAACAATGGGAAACTTGTGCAATTTGCTCGAAAACAACAATCGATCAATTCCTAAAAGCAGTATGCAAATGTATTCCTTGTTAATGCACAAATGTATTCACTGTGTCAGCTCTGAAAATTGAGGGTTTCTGTTTCTCTGGTCACCATGTGTACGCATGTGTTTGTGGCCAAATATTGTCAGAATATTGGAAGTCGGCTTCATGAGGAGAAAAGGGAGGAGCTGTGCTGCTACATAAAACATTCATTTCTCTCTGAATCCTATTTATGCTGGCAGGATATAGGTTGGCTGTAGAGCTAGATGGGGCTTTCCAGTGTTCAAACAAGAAAAAAAACACAACAGTGATGGACAAATCTGGACTTATATTACACCCAGGAAGACACATAGATTAATCTTTGGTTATAGTGTGAGAAAGTAGCCTCGAGGTCTGTTTGTGTGTGTGTGTGTGGACTCACGTGACACAGTCTGCTGCACAGAGTTTGAGCGTCCTACACTTGAAGGTGTTTTCCTAAAGACTCTTGTCAGCAGATGGGCCCGTTCGTTTAGACTGCAGAGAGATGAAAGGAAGAACGGTTAGTCCCAAAAAGCAGCAGCAGCAGCAGCAGCACACATATCTGCTACTCACACAACTACACAACAACGTTACTGGCTACTGGAAAATACCTTTTAATCACTGCCAACAACTATGCATACATCTAAGGCACCGTGGTGATTAAGACCCTTCAGTGTACCAAGAAAAAGTAAATTTCACCCAAAAAGTTTGTAGGAGGTGGATTCGATATTGCTTCTGACATTCAATTTAACCCAACCGTAATTCATAAACCGCCTGCAGGGCAACAGGACATCCACAGTCAACTATTTCTCACTCCCCACTCCTCTCTCCTCTCCTCTCCTCTTAACTCCCCCTTTTCCAGGAGGAAGACTGGGTCCTCTGTTCTGAGACCACACGCCGTCATGGCTCCTCTCCTCCCATGACCAAAAATAACTAACTCTTTTCCAGATTTTGCACACAAATGCACGCATGCATTGCACACACAAAGTTGTTAATTTGGTACACACCTCCCTCTCTGGTTTCGTCGCCCTAATTGCAGCCATTAAAATCATTAGACAATGGCGTCACATGTGCACCTAACACTTGACAAGTCCGGGAAGTTGACTTTTGCCAATTAAATGTGAAAAAACACATTTTTTTTAAGCTTATCTGCCAATGGAGCATAAAATGCATACAAGCGGGGTTTCCCTGGAACTAATGCAGCTGTGGTGATGATCAACGGAGTAGTTCTGGGGAAGAAAAGCAAGTAAAGCCTCCCTGAGGTTAAAATTTGGAGCAAGCAGTTAGGAAATTCTCAACACTGTATGTGACTGTTGGGAACTCTCACTGGAGTGTGAAAAAAACATTAAAAAAACAAAAAAAAACATAAAAAACGAGGAGGTCTGAAGTTCGTTCAAGTCGTTTTTTGGCCAAAAACAGTCAGAACGACTCAAGATGTCCGCTCCCTCCCTCCCTGTGATGTTTCATCCTGACAACCTGGTCCAAGGATGTGCACCGTTTGAACTCCTCCCCCGAGACGCTCCTGCAATCTACCTTTCCAAGCCTTCCCCGTGCCTACCCCAGGAACGGAAACACAGATGTGCTCTCTCTCTTTTCCATTTTGCTCTCTCTGCCCACCCTTACTTTACACTTTTTATCCTACATGGAGACGGACCAAAGAGTGGGGTTTTTAACGTGGGGTCAGTCCAGGACGGGGCCCAGCGTCAGGGTCAGGAGGAGTGCTGTGGTTACCCACTCATCCCTCCCCGACCTGAACAACATACCTCAGCGCTCTCCAGCCTTGGTTGACTCACATCTGACTCATTTATTACAGTAAGTCTTAATATCAGAGTCTCATATTAGTCTTAATAATCCTCATTAGCAGCAGGCGGTGGTGGTGGTTGTCAAAACACAAGAGGTATTTATTGCAACGAATGGTATACGGTTCGACTCGGCGCTGAGGGATCAACTCCAGAAAGCTCCCTGGATCTGGATCTGACAAGCTCATGCTATGTCGCTCCAGGAAGCACAATGAATAACCCCCCCCACCACCACCTACCCCCGCAGGAGTGGAGTCGAAGCAACTCAGATGACTTAAGAGCCATTTTAGACACAGACTGAGCAGGTAAAGGCTGGGGCGGCGGTGGAAAGCTGCAGAATTGTGCAGAATATAACTATATATAGTGGAGAAATTAAATTTCTATTAACATATTTTCTGTATAATTATGAATGATTGCATTTAAATGTCTCGTTTTGATGTTTCTGATCAAGATGAGGTTCATTCAAACAAATTTTCTATTAATATGTAATTAGAAGACAGAATCTGCTAAATAAGATGTATCTGATCAAGATGAGCTACAGTCCTTTTGGGATGAAATCAAACAAATTTTCGGTATGTATATTTAGGACTGATACCTGAAATTAAAGAAGACAAATATCTGTTCAAGATCCTATCATTACAAGGAGTTGGTTGAGAACTGAATGGAAGATGGCTGACTCGAACAAAACAATTTACAGCCTCAGACCAGAGCGTGCTCTAAGATGGACAAAAATCTATAAAGTTTAAAAAAGAACAAACAAACTTCCAGACGTCTACAATCTATAAACTATAAACACATCGCTATCGACACGACAATCGCACACAAGACTAGGTCACAGCAAGAGATCTACAGGCAAATCCAGTAAAACACACCAGGTCTGTACAGCAGTGCATATTCATCCAGCTATGAAGCCGTCCAGTGAGAGAGGAGGAGCAGGAAAAAAAAAAAATTGACATAAGAGGAAATCCAATTTGAACATGAGGGGAGAGGGAGCGATTGAAACAGGGGGAGTTGTGAATGGAAAAACAGGTAAGAGTCACTCCAAAGCAGCGAGCGGTTGGGGCACACAGGTCGTTCGAGGTCACAGTTCACACAGCGGGACAGTGCAAACCCACAAACTACCTCAGTGAGCTGGTGACAGCTCTGGCTCTACGGCACCTCAGCCTTGGCTTTGGCCCTATGGACGGTGCCACGGGGGGGAAGGGGGGGGAGCAGGAACAGCACAAACCATATCACATAGTTTTATACCCAACCTGCACATGTACATACTTTAATAACCACTAGATAAAATGATTATTAAAGGGATAGGTCAACATTTTGGCCATAATCCCTCGGTTCGTTACCTTTATTTGTCGATGCAAGCTGTTTTTAGAACGGCAGAGCAGAGCCGTGAGCTGCTCAGAGCTACGCTACGGAGGCTCATGGGATTTCTTGGTTTCCCTCATCAAATACACAATCCACCAAAACGTTGTTTTCGAGGTAAATTCATGCAAAACTGAACGCTGATGCGCGTTTGAAAACAACGTTGTGGATTGTGTATTTGATGAGTTTGATGAGGGAAACCAAGAAATCTCATGATGCTCTGCAGCGTAGCTCTGAGCAGCTCACGGCTCTGCTCCGCCGTTCTAAAAATAGCTTGCACCGACAAATAAATGTAACGAATAGGGGTTATAGCAATGAACCAATTTGCCAAAATGTTGAACTATCCCTTTAATAAAAATAAAAAAAATCGATACATGACGATGCAATAAACTGGATATAAAATGCAAGTGGTATCCCATGATGCTTTGCAGAGTATTTTATATACCTGCGGCCGCTGGAATCTCGAAGTACAGCTGCTCCTGGGTCGACGGCCCGAGCCTCCAGCTCCTGCACCTCCTCCAGGAGCGACTTCCTCACAGTGCGACGGGTGCTGCACGGAGAGAGAGAGAGAGAGAGAGGGAGACGGACTCATCAGACCCGTGAAGGAAAGTCTGAGTGTTCGACTTCACAGACACGTGTGATTCATAATATAAAAGCGTGCGTAAGTGTTGACACAGACTCAGTATGGGTTATGTAAACGCTTGGGTTAAGTTAAATGGTCTCTGTATGGAGTTCCCATGTATTTATATTAAATGTGTTCTACTTACGCTGTCCAAGCAAAGTCTTTGAGTAAACACGCAGTAGGCACCAGGACCAGGCCCAGCCAGAAGTGCCAGCACTGCATCACCCTGCCAGCCTGCAATGACAACACACAGGGCTCCATTTATTTCGCTCCTATATTAATTCAAATCGAGGGGTAAGTCATTTTTCCTCTGCAACGAACACCGACACACATGTGGCGTAGGCAGCGAGAAATGTGAGACGCAACACAGAGCATAAAGAATCAAGAGTTTGCCAAAAAACTGAACAACCCCATAACATCGGCCAAACACAGTTAAGAGCTTTCTCACACCCCGTATCTGCACCGCAAACTGGATTTAGCGCAGCTGAAAGTAACACAACGCCTCGATGATGCCAAGAGATAAAAATGCAAGCAAGGAACCACCACAGATCCTCCCAAGCCTTTCACCTTTCTCTGCAGTCCAGCTGCAGCCGGCCTCGCTGACCTCTGACCTCTCTCCTCAGCCCGTCTCCGGGGATTAATCACACATCTAACCACTGTCTCCCTGCCCGCGACTCCTACGCACCTCTGCTTCCCTTCAATCTCCCTCTTTCACAACTTCTCCTCATTATTAGCATCTCTATCTTCTGTAACTTGTCCTCGCCTCCTGTTTCCACAAATCCCACAAATTTATTTTTTATTTTTATTACCACCACCACGTACTATCTCCTCCTCGCTAATCTGCGGCGGCTCTGTGGCGTCTCCACCAAAAAACACTGACTCTTTGTTTCTTGGCGTGAATTCTTGAGTCAATGGTCGCAAACGCTTTATGCACCATGACATCTTTTTACTTCTACTGCTTTATTGCCTGTATCATGTGTTTCCTGTGTCCTGCGCTTGGATCCAGAGAAAGAGAGACAATTTGGTTCCCTGAGGGGGGCGGGGAGGGGGGGGCAACAAGGAAAAGGAATCAGAAAGCCATCAGTGTGTGTGTGTATCCCCTGCAGCAGCTGGAATCACAACCAGAGTTTGGATGATCCAACTGGACTCACAGACACCGAGGACAAAAACCTACACTGCAAAAACTCAGAATCTTTCCAAGAATATTTGTCTGATTTCTTGTCAAAATGTCTCATTTCTAGTCAAAACTGATCTCTTTCCACTTTAAAATAAGACTCATCACCTAAAAATGAAGTTGTTTTCAGATCATTTTCACTTGTTTCAAACTAATTTTCACTTGAAATAAGTAGAAAAATCTGCCAGTGGATGCAAAAAGAAAGAAAAACTTGCTTCATTGGCAGATTTTTCTACTTATTTCAAGCAAAATGTGTTTGAAACAAGTGAAAATGATCTGAAAACAAGTTACTTTTGAGGTGATGAGTCTTATTTTAAAGGGATAGTTCAACATTTTGGCAAATTGGCCCATCACCATAATCCCTATAGTCATAGCAGTAGGTTCGTTACCTTTATTTGTTGGTGCAAGCTATTTTTAGAACAGCAGAGCAGAGCCATGAGCTGGGGATTATGGGATTTCTTGGTTTCTTTCATCAAACTCATCAAATACACAATCCTTTCAAGTGAAAATTTGTTTGAAACAAGTGAAAATGATCTGAAAACAAGTTAATTTTTAGGTGATGAGATTAGTTTTGACTAGAAATGAGACATTTTGACAAGAAATAAAATATTCTTGGACAGATTTTGAGTTTTTGCAGTGTGTAAGCACAGAAACACACAGTGCCTTCTTCTTTTTTTTTCTTTTTTAGCAGCGCTGGACACACGGTTTATCACATGGTCTTCACACCCCATGTGGACGGAGGGAGGCTGAATGATTTTCTATGCTTTGTTATGTCCATAGAAACGGACTGTTGGTTTGCACCGCTTTACAATCAGCACAAATCACCACACGTAGCTGGACACGTACGGTATTATAGCGCATTAATTCTATAATATCTATACACAAGAGTTATTCTGAGAGGAAACACACAGCTCTTTTCCATTACTCTGTCTGTCCCCCCATGGACAGATGGAAATATAGATAGCGAGGAGCTGGGAGAAATAAGAGAGGTAATAGGGTAGTTAGGAGGGGGGTGGGGGGGTGATGGAGGGTTGGTGGTGGTTCAGTGTCTCTGACCATTCCCCAGTTAGACCGAGCAGCTGCAGAGATATTTGACCGCATTCCTGATTTCTGACACAAATTGAATTAATGGGGTTGAGGCTGAGACGGCCTGATTCCCCTTCTCAGTGGGGCACCTCGCTTCGCCCCCCCCCCCCCTCACCCTGCGTTTATCCCCAAACTCTAAAATGAGTCTCTCAATCAAGGGGGTGCCCCATGGACCCCCCCCATCCCCAGCAGCAGCAGCAGCAGCAGCAGCAGCAGCAGCAGCAGCAGCAGCAGCAGCAGCAGCAGCCCACCCTCTTGAGTCAACACCTCCACAGAGGGCAGTAAAAGACCGGGGGGGGCTCGGGTGACACGCAGCAGGTGCGGCGGGGGTTAGCCTGCTGAGAGGGGGGCCGGAGGGGGCTGCAGGGGCATAAATCTCCCCCCGGGGGGTTCCTGCGGTGCCGACGTGGAACACCCAAGAGGTGAGTCTCGAAGGCGCCATGTAGCGGTAACCAAGAAGACGGGAGGGGCAGGTGATGGAGGTCGCAGGAAAGAGATGTAGATGGGGCTATTTTAACCCCCTCTGCCCCCCCCCTTGCCCCTCTCCCCTCACATGTTACTGAAATGAGTGACACATGTTTACGGAGAGAGCGGACTAACCTGGCCCAGCATGTCGGGGGCGATGGGGATGGTGGGCCAGATGGCGGAGTAGACGGCGAAGAAGACCATCCAGAGCGCCATGCTGCCCCAAACCGCCAGGTGGGAAAACTGCAACAGGAAGAAGAAGAAGAAGAAGAAGAAGAAGAAGAGGGGGAGGGGTAGCGGAGGAGAAGACGGAGATTAAGATGCAGAAAAGAGAGACAGAGTGAGGTCAAATAGTTTACATACAGCTCATCCGGATATAGACAACCTTTCCCTCCCTCCTTCTCCCGTCTTCATCCCACTCTCTGTGATCTGCTGTAAACGGACACTGTGTGAATTCCTGCGGGACCCTGCTTCATTACTGCCAGGCTGTTGTGTGGACAGCTGAAGGGACAAAGGTGTCAGCGCCCCTTCTCTGTCCATCCTGCCAATCTCTCCCGGCAGCAGCAGTGAGACAATTCATCAGAGATGTCAGAGTCCAAACTACGACTAAGTCATCGCTGCTGACTTGATTTAAAGGGATAGTAGCATTTTTTTTAAAAGTGGGGTTGTATGATCTACAAATAGCCCCTAAGTACTTTAATTGCAGTAGAAGACTCTCTGCACTCCTCACGTTAGCAACGCCAGCCCATAATAGCCCTGCCCAGAGATTTACAACATACATTGTGAATGGATCCAAAGAAACGGCCTATTTTCACGGCTTAAAAGAGGTTTTACCTGAAAAAATCACTATAATATAATTTTTTCCAGCCCTTCAAAGTGCAGGAAAAACACAGTTTTTATTTGGAGCTAACCAACTGCTGATCGGCGGGCGCTAACCCTGGGCGGAGGGATACGTGAGTTGGTTCGGTCCAAATAAAAACTGTGTTTTTCCTGCACTTTGAAGAGCTGGAAAAAATTATATTATAGCCAACAATGGAACTGTGTATTTTTTTTTCAGGTAAAACCTCTTTTAGGCCGTGAAAATAGGCCGTTTCTTTGGGTCCATTCACTACAATGTATGTTGTAAATCTCTGAGCAGGGCTATTATGGGCTGGCGTTGCTAACGGGAGGAGTGCAGAGAGTCTTCTACTGCAATTAAAGTACTTAGGGGCTATTTGTAGATCATACAACCACACTTTAAAAAAAAAAATGATACTGTCCCTTTAAGTTTGAGCTAAATCTTCTGTTTAGTCAGATATTATTGGTGCACAGGCTTGTAAACTGTTTCATATGCATCTAATATTATACAAATCATAAAACATGTGGCGTATATCTAAGTATCTGGTGTATGTTAACATCAGCAGAGTGTTTGGGGCGGCGGTGGGGGTGGGGGTCACAGCTCTTTACCCCTGCAGCCTGTTGATGATCTGGGACACATGGTGCGTTCAAAACAACTCGGAAGTCAGGAAAAAAAACAAGCTCTGAGTTGTCAGAAATGGTTTGAACTCGGAAATTACAGGTCGGAAACTCAGGGTATCATTTCAAAGCTCCGACTTTCCGACTTCCAACATCAAAACACGGCGGCCAACAACTCGTCTTAAAAGTTATTTGTTAAGGTTTTAATGCATTTTGTTTGTGCATTATTGCAATTTATGAAATCTATCTGCTGCGTCTCATAAAATTTGATGCTGCATATATTTTTCATATGGGTATCCCATGTTTCCGAGTTGGGAATTCCGACTTCCGAGTCGTTCTGAGCGCAGCAACAGTTCACTTCAGCGCAATCATGCGTGCCATGTTGGTTGAGCTAGGAAACATGTGGTGCATATAAATTTACCATTTTAATGTTTTTCCTGCAAGCTTGATTTTTCATTTCCAAAAGTTAAAATTTCAATCTATCAAAGTGCTGCGATGATATTGTGGTTCCCATTTTCCTTGATTTTATTGATTGTTTGTTCACAGGAAATCTGCACGAAGCCCCCCAGGCTGTTTGGTTCATAACCTTTATAATATAAACTTCCACAGATGAGTGTAAAATTATATTCTTAAAGGAATGAGGACATCTGCGTTCAATTAAATCTGTTTCACTCTCTGTATTTAGTATTAATCCAACAGATGGTAATCGCTCTGTTTTCTGATCTGTTTTTCTCCTTTGCTTTGTCTGAGCTGTAACGCCGCCCGTTCGTGCCTCGCAAGACTCATATGTTAGAAGAAAACTCAACACTTCTCGCAGGTTCATCGCAGTAAAAAAGCCTCGCGATGACGCAAATGGTGAAGAAGTGTTGTTTTAGCGAGTTTTATTGTCGGTGGATAAGGTTGAAGTATTGCACAGTGGCGATGAGGGAGAAAAAATATTTAAGAAATTGCTGCCCTGCACTGCAAAAACCAAGAATATTTGTCTCATTTCTAGTCAAAACTAAACTCTTTCCACTTAAAATAAGACTCATCATCTAAAAATTAACTTGTTTTTACATCATTTTCACTTGAAATAAGTAGAAAAAGTTTTTCTTTCTTATTACAAGCACAAAAAACTTGCTCCAACGGCAGATTTTTCTACTTATTTCAAGTGAAAATTTGATTAAAACAAGTGAAAATGATCTGAAAACAAGTTACTTGTTAGGTGATGAGTCTTATTTTAAAGGGATAGTTCAACATTTTGGCAAATTGGCCCATTGCCATAATCCCTACAGTCATAGCAGTAGGTTCGTTACCTTTAATTGTCGGTGCAAGCTGTTTTTAGAACGGCGGAGCAGAGCCGTGAGCTGCTCAGAGCTACGCTACGGAGGCTCATGGGATTTCTTGGTTTCCCTCATCGTTTTTTGTGCTTGTTGGCAGATTTTTCTACTTATTTCAAGGGAAAATTTGTTTGAAAGAAGTGAAAATGATCTGAAAACAAGTTAATTTTTAGGTGATGAGTCTTATTTTAAGTGGAAAGAGATTAGTTTTGACTAGAAATGAGACATTTTGACAAGAAATAAGACAAATATTAGTAATTTTTTGCAGTGTGAACTGAAAAAATAAAAGAGGTGCAAGTGCAGTTTGAGAAAACCTCAAACCTCGGCCACAAGATCAAGGTAAGCCACATCTTTTCCCAAGCCTTCGCTGACTGTGAAGCATTTAGAGCAGGTTGTATGAGATCCTCACAGAGCGCGGACCCCCCCCCCCCACGCCCCCCCCGACCCCCCCTTCACACCCCCTCCTCTTTATTTATCAACGGTTCAGTAAAATACAGCGCATGTGGTGTGGCATATTAGAGTGTGTTAATGTTCCTACCCTGGTCCAGGCGGTGGTCTCCATTCCAGCCTTAAGACACACTGTAACTACTACATACTACACACACAGACACACACACAGACACACACAGACACACACACAGGCAGGGGGGAGAGGGAAGGCAAATAAAAGAAAAACAAACAGAAAAAAACAGAGAAACCGGATTAATTCAGTGGCGACAGTGCAGATAATAAACATTAATGTTTTGCAGTAAACTCAGCAGAAAATACTGGAGGCCCCTGCAGACCCCTGCAGCCTACACACACACACACACACACACACACACACACACACACACACACACACACACACACACACACACAATATACAACAAATAAACATCACCGACATTCACATGAAACTGTACACTGCAAAAACTCAACATCTTTCCAAGAATATTTGTCTCATTTCTAGTCAAAACTAATCTCTTTCCACTTAAAATAAGACTCATCACCTAAAAATGAAGTTGTTTTCAGATCATTTTCACTTGTTTCAAACTAATTTTCACTTGAAATA
This sequence comes from Decapterus maruadsi, assembly GCA_030347415.2. Classification (NCBI taxonomy): domain Eukaryota; kingdom Metazoa; phylum Chordata; class Actinopteri; order Carangiformes; family Carangidae; genus Decapterus; species Decapterus maruadsi. The sequence goes on from CM064890.1 coordinate 1,896,517, forward strand.
AGTAGAAAAATCTGCCAGTGGATGCAATAAGAAAGAAAAACTTGCTCCATTGGCAGATTTTTCTACTTATTTCAAGTGAAAATTGGTTTGAAACAAGTGAAAATGATCCGAAAACAAGTAAATTTTTAGGTGATGAGTCTTATTTTAAAGGGATAGTTCAACATTTTGACAAACTGGCCCATCGCCATAATCCCTATAGTCATAGCAGTAGGTTCGTTATCTTTAATTGTCGGTGCAAGCTATTTTTAGAACGGCGGAGCAGAGCCGTGAGCTGCTCAGAGCTACGCTATGGAGGCTCATGGGATTTCTTGGTTTCCCTCATCAAACTCATCAAATACACAATCATTTCAAGTGAAAATGTGTTTGAAACAAGTGAAAATGATCTGAAAACAAGTTCATTTTTAAGGGATGAGTCTTATTTTAAGTGGAAAGAGTTTAGTTTTTACTTGAAATGAGACATTTTAACAAGAAATAAGACAAATATTCTTGGAAGGATTTTGAGTTTTTGCAGTGTAGGGAGTAAAATGATAACAGTGACTGTGAGACGGACAGAGAAAAGACGATAAAGAAGAAGAAGAAGAAGAGAGGAGCCAGAGCGGCTAGACGACGAGTGAGTTCAGATTGACCGGAGACTTGTAATGACTCGGAGGAAGTCAGTGTGTACACAAATACTGTGCAGATGCAGAAATATGAACGCATCTGAATGCCAGAAGAGAAAAAAAAGTAATACAAACAAAAACACACATAGTAAACACAAGCGAGATGCGATGCTTACTGTGTAGACCATGTTTCCTGCAAACAGGTAGTCGTTTCCTTGGCCGTTCTGGAAAGGAGAGTCTGGAGGAAAAGGAGGAGAGGAGGAAGACGCCTCATGACAAACCGCTAACCTTCACGGTTTCAGGAGAAATTACTGCGTTTAAGTCACTTAACTCACCATGCTCTAACATCTTAAGTGGAAACCAAAAGAGAATAATTGAATGAATCAGCGCGTTGATACAATGTCCCCAAAACACCTGCAAGACAGAGAGAAGGGCAGAGACGTGTCAGTGCTGACTCATGTCAAAGTGCATTAATGCCCACACGCATAAAAACATACAAAAACATCAGTTCTTCACGCCAACACACAACTGCCGCTGTGTTCTTGCCCTCCTGTACTGCACACACACACAGGTTACCACACACTCACACACACACACACAGGTTACCACACACTCACACACATACAGTAGCTTGGGTTGCTGCTGCTGCTGCTGGTGGTGTACCCTCTAAAAAATGAAAGACTTCCTTATTCTGGCCCTATGCATCTCATTAGGGGTTGCCATGGGAACGTCCCGGCCTCCATGCCACACTTGTTTACTCGCTGGCCTCCCAAACAAACAGCAGGCATCACTCATCGGCCCCCACCAAGCCGCCGCCACACGTGTGCATGCGTTGGTGAATGTACACTGTGCAGTAGACATGTCACGATTATAGATTTTCTTGGTGCGATTATTGTCAGAGAAATAATCACGGTGATATGATTATCACGATTATAACGCAAACGACACGCAAACTTTTAAATTTGTACTGATCCAATGTTACGTTACAGTAAATGGATGCATTTACCTTTACTGTGGCGCCACATCTGTCTAGATCAGTGGTTCTCAACGTGGGATGCGGGGAACCCCCAGGGGTCCTTGGGAGAGTTCAAGGCGGTCTCCAACTTTTTCTTGAAATTTTACCACTTTTTTTTTTGTTTTGATAATTAAAAATTTTTTTTTTTGAGAATTTCTACGTTTTTTCTTTTGATAATTAATTTTTTTTTGATAATTAATTTTTTTTGATAATTTCTAAAAAAGAAAAAAAAGAAAACTTTTTTTTGATAATTCTTTTTTTTAGAATTTCAAATTTTTTTGAGAATTAAAAAAAAATTGGATAATTAAAAATGTTTTTTTTTTGAGAATAAAATTTTTTTGAGAATACTTTTTTTTTGATAATTTCTAAAAAAAAAGAATAAAAAAAATAATTAGAATTTAGAATTTCAATTTTTTTTGAGAATTAAAAAAAATTGGATAATTAAATTTTTTTTTTTGAGAATTTCAAAAAAATAATTGAGAATTTTTTTTTTTTTTGGATAATTAAAAAAAATATTTTTTTGAGAATTTACCACTTTTTTCAACTTTTTATTTTCTTTACTTTTTTTGAGAATTTTTTTTAAATTAAATTACTTAAATTAAAGAACTTTTTTCCCAGAAATGTCTCTATAATATTTATAATATTTCCAAAATTTCACACCATTGGCCCTAATTTGAATGTTTAAAAAAAGTAACATTATCCAGTCTCAGAACAAGTATTTCTGGTGTTTGCTTAAAAAATTTGTCCAATGGGGGTCCATGGTCTAATTTGTGTCATTTTAGGAGTCCTTGATGTAAAAAAGGTTGAGAACCACTGGTCTAGATGATTCCGACATAATCTTTTTTGGAAAGTGATAGTATTTAGGAATCTTTGCGATCCTACCTTGGTGTTGAAGCCCTCGGCATTCTGGGTGATTCGGTAGAGCTGCGGGAATCGGAGCATGTTCTGCTGGCTGCACGGCCGGTCGAATATCCCCAAAGTGAATGGAGGCAGCGCAGTAAATATCTGGATCACACACACACACACACAAGAGATGTATTCAATCATTAATGGACATAAATACAGAGCTGTGTGTATATAAACATTTCAATTAAAAGGAGTTTAACACGGGGGCCTGAGGGCAACACATGCAAACGACGAACGTCTGGCATGTAGAAAGAGCAGCGATAAGAAGACAAAGTGGAGTGATGGATGGACAGATAGGTGGAGGGTAAGAGGGGACAATTAACATCAGCCAAGTGTGTCTGGGGGAGGAAAGGAAAAGAGTGACAGAGTGCAAAAGCACGTGTGAGGACGGATACTCACCACGTTGTAGAGGCCGATACACCAGCGCTCAAACAGGATCTGGCCAGAGAACCCGTTCACAAAGGCAAACCAGAGCTGGGACACAAAGAGAGGGATGAGAGGGGATGAGAGGAACAATAGCGGAGGGTAAAGCCGCCTTAGGGAAGCACTGATAGTGGAAACAACAGGGAGATGGAGCCAGATTTATTTACACTGGAAAATCAACTAGGAAGTTTGTGCACGAAGCTTTTTCTATCTTATAGCGAGTGAAGAGATTTATAGTATTTTGGGAAAATGCTCGAACTAGCTCACTTTTGGTGATGACAATTATCTTTACATTGACTTTTTTTTTTTTAAACACTCGTATGGTAGCTGCACTTCCTGTGGCTCCATTTAAACATCTGGCAGGAGGTTTTAAAAGCATTCCTCACGCGAGTTGTGGCTGGCTCCTAAACCACCGTCTGACTTTATAGAAGTTAATTTACCTAAACAACGGGGCCTAAATGTGACTCTGGCCCAGGGGAAACCTTCATTAACACCTTGCTCGCTCTCAGACACTCACACACACAGTTGCACGGCAGAGACACACAAGCTGATCCAGGGACAGATAGAGAAAATGTTTGGGGCCACTAGTGGGAGTTTTGGCATTCCTGGGGCATACAGTGGAGCATACGGCCCAGGGGTGAGGTCAGATACACAAAACAACACTCTCACACGCCCATCCCCCTTATTATGTCTCCACTAAGTGGACAGAGACAGTCTCTGACCTTTGACCCCGCAGGGAGCCAATCATGTGAGATAATCATGGAAACACAGAGTGGTTGGTTTGAGCGGGACAGTGGGCGAAAGGCTGCACCTGCTGGCATCCTTAATGTCAGACAGAGGGTGATGGGGGGGTAAAGGGAGGGAGGGGGGGGTGGAGCACAGCTGACAAATACCCATCATAACAGGCAGGCCAGGGCTCCAGTGTGCCCCTTCATCTCTCACACGCACGCACACACACACACATACATTTGCACAGGAAAAAAAATGTTTAGATCAGTAGTGACAAGACCTTGGCTCCAAGGGTCGCCTGCTGCTGTGTCTATGTGTGTGTCTGTGTGTGTGTGTGTGTGTGCATAAGAGACAGAAAGCAGACACCAGAAGGGCAGCTCCTCCATCACTGTCAGCCATGTCGACAAACAGCTGCAAAACGTCTCTGTTAAAGGGATAGTTCACCCAAAATTCAAATTTCACTCATTATAATTTTTTTCAGAACAATTTCTCATGTTGGGGCTTCAATATATTTGGATGTTTTTTGATGTGTCTTTTTGGACGAAGAGAGTTGGTGTCCATTCACAACCATTATATGGACAAATACTGCTGCATGGACCCCCCCGTAACTCAGAGAAGGAACAGAGGACTCTGAAAATAGCTCACAGCTCTTGAAATTTGAATTTTGGGTGAACTATCCCTTTAATCGCACAGTTTAGTTTAGTTATAATTTCACAGAGAAGGAACGGAGGACTCTGAAAATTCTCACAGCTCTTCAGTCGACATGAGGGTGAGTAGATAATGAGTGAAATTTTACATTTTGGGTGAACTATCCCTTTAATGTAACTACAGTATGTGTGTGTGTGCGTGTAAAGCAGAGAGGGTGTGGCGGCGTTGAGGCTCCTACCTCGATAATGTAGAGGACCACATTCTTATAGAAACAGTAGAGGATGCACTTTGTCACGCGGTTGTAGCTCCACGCCCCGTGGACCAATAGCAGCTTCTCCAGGTAGGAGAACTGGCCAATCAGAGACGAGACGAGAGAGGAAGAATGAAGATTAAAAAGGAATAAGACAAGAGGACGTCACATGTGTCTCCAGTGTCACAGGGAGAGGAGACATCAGCAAAAAGGACGGTTTATTTTGATAATTGATTAATGAACCACTCAAATCTAATTCTATTATATCAAGGCCGTAACCACCATATACTTTGGGGCGGGGGGGGACATGTCCCCTCCAATATTAGGAGAACACCAATCTTCCAATAATATATAAAAGTATGTGACATATGTACATTCTCCCCAGCTGTTAACGCATCCCTCTCTTGTTATTTCCAATTTATCTTGCATTTAATTCTATAGTTTAATTCATTTGTTTAAGAAACTGCATGTGACCCCCCTCCCAGCTGTGAGTTGGTAGCGCCCATGTATTATATTCTTGTCTATTATTTTCGCTTGTCCAGTACATTTAAAAAATAAAAAAAATAAAAAAAATTCTTATTTCTCATTCTTAAGATATTGAATTAAAATGACATAAAACAGAGAAAAGTTTACTCAGATAAGAAATATTCTAAGTTTAAGTAAAGTTTCAATTTAAAAAGAAGAAAAAAAATAGAGAAAAGTTGTAAATCATGCTCGTCATGCTTCACTTATGGGAATTTAACGATTAGCCATCTATTACAATTAATTTCCTCAATAAATCAATAAAGAGATTATTTGTATTGGATAAATAAAATCATGCCTGAATCAGTTTAAACGTTATTACTCATTCCTCTGTATTTACTTGCAGACTTTCATCTCGACTCAGGATACCAACACTGACATGATACTAGAGGGACCTCCTTTCAGTTAAACCCCCCCCCCCCCCCCCCAAAAACCAAAAACAAGGTCAAAGGTCGGGATCAACCGAACATTTGAGCAGGTACGGATTCAGTGTCTCGCCTAAAGACACTTCGGTCCAACCATGTGTCCATTGTCTCCGTCCATGTAAAGCCTGTAATGTATCTGACCACATGTGAATGACCCCCCCCTCCTCCTCCCCCCCCTCCTCCCTCCTCCCCCACCTGCGCTATGGAGTAGTCGGAGGAGTTGGTGGCCTGCATGCCCTCGTTGCCGCTGATCCCCACGCCGACGTGCGCCGTCTGGATCATGCCCACGTCGTTGGCGCCGTCGCCGATCGCCAGCGTGATGGCCTTCACGTGTTTCTTCACCATATCCACGATCTCCGACTTCTGCAGCGGAGACACTCTGAGGAAAAAAAGCAACGGGAGACGGGATGAGAGGCGGGTGGTGGTGGTTGATATTAAACGCACACAGCTGTCCTGCAGCGGCTGGAGGGCGGAGGTGGAGACGAGAGGGGGGAAAATTATAAAACACTGTGAGAAAGACAGAAGGAAAACAAGATAAATTTAGAGAGAACGAAAAGAAAAAAAAAAACAGCCATTAGGAGAGAAAAAGAACAAAGTCTGGGAAACTAATAACTGGAAACAGTTGAAAGGGGAAAAGCGGGAGATGGATGAGCGGCTGGCACGGCTCTGTTTACTGCTCTTCACCAGGTATTAGGAAACAATGATTCACTGTTCTGCTAATAAGACTCTGCATAGCTGGCGTTTGGTGTGTTTATATACGATGTGTGCGTGCATGCCTGCGTCTTAGCGTGTGTGTGTGTGTGTGTGTGTGTTTGCAGTGGTGCTCCACCCTCTTGACCTGTATCACTGATCCTCTGTCTTGTCTGTAACCGGTTCTGTCTCTCCACCGGCGCTGACAATGAGGGACAGAGGGCGGCTCGATTACAGGCGCGTCCCCTCAGGGCCGCGCGGAGACGGCGGCAGGGTGTGATGCCTTTAAGTACTGTGGATATATTTTCTCAAGTGCAGCGAATCCATCCCATGTCGCCCACTTCTACTGTGTCTGTTATTTCCCTACACTGTAAAAACTCAACATCTTTCCAAGAATATTTGTCTTATTTCGTGTCAAAATGTCTCATTTCTAGTCAAAATTAAACTTTTCCACTTGTTTTTACATCATTTTCACTTGAAATAAGTAGAAAAAGTTTTTCTTTCTTATTATAAACACAAAAAACTTGCTCCATTGGCAGATTTTTCTACTTATTTCAAGTGAAAATTTGTTTGAAACAAGTGAAAATGATCTGAAAACAAGATGAGTCTTATTTTAAAGGGATAGTTCAACATTTTGGCAAATTGGCCCATCACCATAACCCCTATAGTCATAGCAGTAGGTTCGTTACCTTTAATTGTCGGTGCAAGCTATTTTTAGAACGGCGGAGCAGAGCCGTGAGCTGCTCAGAGCTACGCTACGGAGACTCATGGGATTTCTTGGTTTCAAACTCATCAAATACACAATCCAACAACTCCACAACGCTCTGGTGGACAAGTTGTGACCTGCACATTCACCACACTATGAGATAACACAACGTTACGAAACGGAGCTGTTTGTGAGGTAAATACAGAGACTGATGATGAAAAACTGTCCCTGAAGGCAACGTGCATCAGAGGTAAATAAAACAAGAGACTGATGATGAAAAACTGTCCCGTTGTGGAGTTGTTGGATTGTGTATTTGATGTGAGTTTGAAGAAACCAAGCAACGTGCTCTGAGCAGCTCACGGCTCTGCTCCGCCGTTCTAAAAATAGTAACGAACCTACTGCTATGACTATAGGGATTATGGAAATGGGCCAATTTGCCAAAAATGTTGAACTATCCCTTTAAGTGGAAATAGTTTAGTTTTGACTAGAAATAAGACAAATATTCTTGGAAAGATTTTGAGTTTTTGCAGTGTATTGATGCTTTATCATCATCATCATCATCATCCCCGATCCCTCCTCATCCGCCATTGGAATAAATGATGAGTGAAGTGAATACATTCTGTATCACGTTAAACCGGTTTGAGGAGGTTGTGTGAGAAGAATCCAAGTGTTTACGCTCCGGACCCTGAGAATAAAGACTGGATTTGTCTTCATCTCTGTTTTCAAAACACACTTTAGTATATGAGGAGGAGGAGGAGGTTCACTGTCATTCACTCTCAGCCGCACAGCTACACCGAGTCTTACCTTTTATTACCTACTACGACCTGTGCAGTGAAAACAAATACATATCCCGAGGAGGAGACATGGATGGAGGGGGGGGGGGGGAAACTGATACTGGAACTGGGATTAAAACTTGGACAACAAAGGAAGTTATATTTCCCACAGTACAGGACTCACACAAGTGCAGTGAGTTTATTTTCTACAGCGTCAGTCCCAGAAACTGTCAGCGGTAAAGGAAGGGCCCGATTTTTCACAGTCGCACAAAGAAGCCGTGCAGCAAAGACGCCGTTGCATTTATAAAGATTAACCTGAATCCAGATATTAGATATTTATATTACATTCTACTTGATTATAGTAATTACTGGAGCCTCAGTGATGCATTAGTTCATAGTAATTTGAGTATCAACGTTGAACTATCCACTTCAAACAGTTCCTAGAGAGAGGAGGAGTCACTGACACAATGACTGGGTGTGTGGGTGTGTGTCTGTGTGTGTGTGTCTGTGTGTGTGCGTCAGGTACAGCTGTAGCACCACATCCGCCGCTCCATGTTTGTCAATGCTCTGATAATGATATTACAAAATTAAATTATGTGCAGCCGCATGAGCCGTCACATGCAAACAGAACACAACTGGATGCTTTGATGAAGATACAGCAAAATGAAATCATGAGCAGATGTATGACTACTCGCGCACACACACACACAGACACACACAGACACACACACAGACACCCTGAGGCTGCAGCCCACAGGTCATAAAGATGGTTAATCTTCTATGAATATGGAAGTAGGATCATATCCCGGTCAAGTTTGAATCACAGAGCTGGGTGGTCTGGTTAGCAGCATTCATACATTTGTGTCCACAAAAACACACACACACATGTACAAACACACACACAATCGCGCCCCTCTCGTCTCCTCACTGCACGCACTGCCAGATATTTCCAGGGGAAAAACCTCAGACAGCGTCTTGGCCTCTGAAGCCGCTGCTGAAGGATGGGATCAACCTCTGCTCTTTGTTTTTCCTCTTCCTGCGTCTGAAGTGTGTGTGCGAGTGCGTCTGATCACAAATCTCCCTTTATCTCCCGCTCGCTCTCCCTCTCCTGCTCTACCTTTTCCTCTAAACACCGCTAACAGCGTCTGGGGTTGTGTAAAGTGGCGTTGGAGAGATGAAAGTCTCCTGCTGCTCTTCACGGTGGAGCTGAGCAGAAAATAAGCAGCGGCTAAGTCCTCCTGTAAACAAACGCGCAGTGAAGTCAGGAACCCATGCGTACGAGTGCACTCCACTCTGCCGCCCCTGAGACGCACACACATGCACATGCACATGCACACATGCACACACACATGCACGCACACATTCCCAAACCATCACGTACATACAGCAGATGAGACCTTATCTCACAGACACCTCTATACTTAAAAGTCAAAGCTATAGCTCATCAGACGCGGGCGCCTAATTAACAAATACAGGATGCACAAACGCACTCATTACAGGATTCAGACCTCCCACGGGAAGGGGAAACTTTTCCTCTCATCAGTATTTTCTTCCTCTTTCTCCTCTGTAAATTAATCTCATGAGTCTCTAATGTTCGTCATAATGTAGCTTATAACGGGACATCGAGGGTGCATGTGCAAAAAAGGATCAAAGCTCCTAAATATTACAAAATATAAATATTTACCGGTATCCAGACGACAGATTTTTTTATATTTTTTTCCGATTTTTGTGTAAATATTTAACAAATATCTAAAATGTTAAAAGTGTAAACACAAGCAGCTTAAATAAGATATGATCTAAAACAGAGTTTTCTGTGTAAATCTTTTGGTTGTGTCGTTTCAGCCTCATAACAAACAAAAGCTTTTTTAACCATCGGTTTTCTCTTAAGCTCATCATAATCAAAACTCAGAGCTAATTATCGATCTCAACACTGGAGATATTAAATAAAACATTCAATACTTCACATGCTCCTGCAGGCACATTTGGCTTTGAATGAAATGAAATAAAGAATTGATGTTTGATACCGAGGACGGAGCAGCGGAGGGACGGAGGTGCACGGAGAGAGGGATGCAGGGGAGGAGGAGGAGAGGAGAGCTGCAGGCTGTTTGCAGGGCCTGTGAGACCTGAGTCCGGATATGGGCTGGATACGCAAGAGAGTCAATTACTTCCCTCCTGGCTGCAGTGCACGCACATACTCACATGCACGCACACGCACGTGCACGCGTACTTGCATGCGCACACACAGACAAAAGACGAGTGGAAACTCTTTTATTAAACATCACAGCTGGTGCTGAATGGAACATGACCAAAAAAGGGAAACGCGCAGTAAACATCGTATGAACAGAGTGCACTTTGTATCAATGGCAGTCCCTGTGTGTGTGTGAGTGTGTGTGTGTGTGTGTGTGTGAGTGTGAGTGTGCATTGGTACCCTTTCCTGATGCACAGGCAATAAGTGAGTCATGACTTTGACATTTCCATGCAGCTGATTGTATTACATTACTCCTGCTGAGCAGCCTTTTATCATCCTCATTCAGTCGCTGACCGTGGGCAACCGACAACCTTTACACACCGACACATGCAGGTATGCAGCGAGCGGACCCATGCATGGACGCACACACACACAGACACACACACTTCTACCTTGCACACAACACTGAGAATGATCCAAACTGTGCCAACTACGATTCACAGTTGTTTGCTTTTCCACAGAAACCCACAAGATTGATATCAAAGATGTCGTCTGTGTTTTTACAGTAAAAACAGGTGCAGGACAAAAAGAGGCTTTAGTGTTTTGGTGAAAATAAGACATTCAACACAATGCATTCAGGAGGTTGTGTAGACAACATCTCTGGACAAAGGGGAGTTCCCACAACAGCACAATGATGCTGTGTATCCCAAGAAAAAAAAAAAGAAGAAAAAAGTATCTGATACAGAAAGCTCATCCTCCTGATAGATTAAAATTCCAGACTTTGTCTAGACTTCTTGCGAAATGATTTGTTTCAGCCTTTTTTTTTTGGTCACAAGACGTAAGTTTTGTCTGCAGTGACATCTTTTACGAACATTGTGCGCGTTTGCGTAGGATTTTCAGCCTTCGTGATCCTTTTACAGGCACCGAGTGCTGATTTAATTTGCCCTACTTTTCCATGCTCGGCTTCAACAGCATGAAATTTCATCAAAAATGACCAAGACAAATCGTCATTTCCTTTTCGTTTTGAATGATTCCATTTTCTGAACCGAGGATAAATTAGCTTTTCTTCCAAACAACAGTTCATTGAAAGCTGAAATATCAATAAAAAGGACGAACGCTAATAAAGAAAAACACCTCAACATTTATATCTATATGTTTTTTTTGTGCCGTGTCGAGTCGTTTTCCAAGCTCTCTACCCTGTAATAAATCCAAGGCGTGTGTGTTTTTGGATGTGCATGTGTTAGAGTCTCCCCTACCGGCAGCAGATGACAGCTTTGCAGGACAACGCCAAGTCGAGGAAGGCCTGGCGGAGCTCGAAGGACAGCGCATATTTCAGAGTCTGACCATCGATGATCAGCGCCAGCTCATTTTCCTTCCTTAGAGAGTCACCCAGCGACGAACAGTGAGTTGTCAGCGTAGCTCGAGTCGCCTGCAAGGAGACAGAGAGTTTAGAGTTGGGTTAAATAAATAAAAAACAAAGTGTTGCATATTGTCTGTTTGTTACTGTTTGTCCAAGACAGCACATAAACGCATCAGCACTTGTGATGAATCGCTATTGGCCTCCAGTGGAAACCTAACCTCTAACCATCTTAAAGGGATAGTTCAACATTTTGTCAAATTGTCCCATTGCCAGTAGGTTTGTTACCTTTAATTGTCGGTGCAAGCTATTTTTAGAACGGCAGAGCAGAGCCGTGAGCTGCTCAGAGCTACGCTACGGAGGCTCATGGGATTTCTTGGTTTCCCTCATCAAACTCATCAAATACACAATCCAACAACTCCACAACGCTCTGGTGGACAAGTTGTGACCTGCACATTCACCACGCTGTGAGATAATAACACAACGTTACCACACAGAGTTGTTTTAGAGGGAAATTCATGCAAAACCGCTGACGCGCGTTGCCTTCAGGGACAGTTTTTCAGCAAGCAGTCTCTGCATTTACCCTGTATTTACCTCGAAAATGGCTCCGTTTCATAATGTTCTGTTATTATCTCATAGCGTGGTGAATGTGCAGGTCACAACTTGTCCACCAGAGTGTTGTGGAGTTGTTGGATTGTGTATTTGATGACTTTGATGAGGGAAACCAAGAAATCCCATGAGCTTCCGTAGCGTAGCTCTGAGCAGCTCACGGCTCTGCTCCGCCATTCTAAAAATAGCTTGCACCGACAATTAAAAGGTAACAAACCTACTGCTATGACTATAGGGGTTATGGTGATGGGCCAATTTGCCAAAATGTTGAACTATCCCTTTAAATCCTAATACGAGTCGTCCTAATCGATCTCAAATCTAAACCTCACCTTGAAAGTGAAGCTTTTCCTTATGAGATCTGGCAGCGGCCCCTTTTTAACATGTCCACATGCTCAGGTTATATGTTTTTTTTTTTGTGGTGCTCTAAAGTGGTGAAAATACAAATCACACAAATCAAAACACGCAGACCAATTTGTTGAAAGGTCAAAACCACCGGCAGTAAATGGAAGACATATGCTCCCGGGTTGCACGGGCCCCCTTTCATCTGGGAAAGGGGGAAAGAATTTGCTGCTTCTGTGTGCGCTAAACAATTAAGAATGGCAATATAAACTTCACAGTTGTTGTAGAGATTATCACAACACGTCGATGCAACGAGGTCCAGAGGGCAAATTCATTAAATAACAACACGGTAAACTCCGACTGGACCGGTTGGACAGACACGGAGAGACTAATGTGCTGCTCGTTTTTATAAAAGCAAAGTGTAAAGTGTGTGAGTGTGTTTGTGTGGATGCCAGCGTCTCCTGAAGGGCAGTCGTTTGGGGCAGTTTTTGATGGAGCTCTTGATAATAGAGGAACAGGGATTAATAGAGAAAATAAACATCCCACAGAGATGTAATGAATTCCATGTGGAGGAGCAGGCACGCTACAAGCTACCAGTCAGGCCCACACACACACACACACACACACAAACACACACACACGGACCTCTACTGTCTTAAATCATGCTTTCCATGAGATCCCAAAGCTCAACCGTCTAAAAATAACAACATATGTCACATATATAATAAGATGCATCAGCGGTGGCCTCTGTTATCCATCACTGCTGGAAATAAAAACACTTTATCGTCCGATTGCAATTATTAATCGTCATTACATCATCATGTCACTGATTCTGCAAACTCGCTGTTTGCAACCGGCTCTGTGCATTAAGAGCAACATGGGATGAATTCAGGTGAAAACCTTGAAAAATCAGCTTCACAGGCAGAGAGGGAATGTTTTATCCATCAAGCATCAGCCAGTTATTTGTCGCAAACAGCTCACTTATTTTCTATCTGGGGACAGATCTGTTAGCCGTGCATGTGGAAAGCAGCTTATACACATAATAAATAAAAAAGGGATGACGCCGAATGCAACGCCAGATAACATGAATTGTTTGTGGAAACATGGATATTTCAACTAAACACACAGCAATAAGCTGCACAGACTAAACCCACAAAAAAAAGGCACAAACATTAGAAAATCGGGCGCCGTTATGAATGCGCATTGTCCCTTTTCCAGTGTGTTATTGGCAGCCGTCAGACCTGAGAGAGTCCAGCGAGCAGCACAGAGACGACTCCTCTGTCAAACAACCAGCATGTGTAAGAGATAACACACACGCACGCACACATATGTAATACCATCACATCAACAATGCAGCCTCTCTTCTTCCTGCCAAATAACGACGCACACGTGTTCGCGCTACACATTAAGTATCCCCTCCTCGTCCCAAAAAAACTCCCTGCTCTTGTTTTCTCAGCCTGAGGCCGTGTGTTTTTCTTTGTGCGCCGGAATTCCTGTTTGCATTCACCTTTTTCCCCCAAACAGGGCAAAGGAAAACAAAAACATAATGAAAGGATTAAAGGAGATTACAGGTTGTCAGAGTTGTGAAACTCAAAGGGGTTATGTGTGTATATGTGTGTGAAGTGCATGTGTTTTTACAGAGTACAACATGTGTATGCATGTGTGTGTGTGTGTCTGTGTGTGTGTCTGTGTGTGCACATATGTAGTGCATGTGTGAGAGATAAGAATCTGACGATATCTCTTTTTCCCAGCTTGTCCTCACCCTGTCACAGAGGAATGGACAAAGAGCCTCGGCTGAGTAAACAGCATTGATTGGACGTTGATATGATATCTGACTAAATCTATGTATCGTTCAATTGATTTAAAGGAATAGTTCACCAAAAAAATGAAATTCACCCTCATGCTGATGGAGTAGTTTTTTTATTCCTCAAAGTGCGTCTGGAGACCCAAGAGGGGGGTTCGTAGTCCAACCAAAACTTTATGAGACACAAAAACATCCACAAAACTACACAAAAACTTTGTAATATTCCTTTATACTGTTCGTCCGCTGCAATCCAAGTGTCCTGAAGGGAGATAGTCCAGAGTTTACTCGAAACAACGTAGCCTTTTGAGTAAACTCTGGACTATATCCCTTCAGGACACTTGGATTGCAGCGGACGAGCAGTATAAAGGAATATTACAAAGTTTTTGTGTAGAATAAAAAACTACTCTATTTCACTATTTCATTTTTTGGTGAACTATTCCTTTAAGAAATCTGACAATAACTAATGAGATTTTCACTAATAATATCAGGCTGTGTAATGATCGGATCATAGAACAAAAAACCAAGAGTCATTTACACGGATCAACCCCCACGTGAAGGCAAACACTGGGCAGCTTAGCGTCGAGGTGCTAATACACCGCAGTGACTTGTCACAGCAGGTCCAGTCAAAGATATCCTGGGATAATAACCAGGCTAAGTCTGCAGGGAGCTACAGGAGATTAAAAAGGTAACTAAGGTACAAACACTAGTTAGCTCCTGAAGCTAACAGTCAGGCGCTAACTGAACGCAGCAAGTCCAGACCGAACGCTTCAGCGGAGCAAAGACACAGAGCGAGGACGCTGCCTTGACATGAAAAGAAACGTCTCACAACAAGTATCCAGTGTGACCTGTTAGCGCTTTTCAAATATGAGACCAAACAAAAATGCATGACTGTGTAGTTTCCCTCTTTCTCACACTAAATTAGCTGCTATTTCTGGAGAAGCTTAGATGAGAAGAAGAAAGAAAAAAATTGCTTAATTCTCTGATTGCACCGGTTTGATTATGACAGATCTCATTAGCAAGCGTTTCTCAGTTCCAAAATAAATGTTTATTTCTGTTGTGCATCTGACCTCGACGAGGGCAGCGACTCTTAACACGCTACGACACACACACACACACACACACACACGCACGCTGTTGTAAACCATGTTCACAGGCCCCCGCTGCGTGGAATTTTATCTGGTTTATATTTGGATCTAAGAATGGGCAGGGCATGGAGGCAGCTTGAGATATCACAGCTCACCGGCGTCTCTCATTGCATACTTTACCATAAAATACACTAGAACAAACAAACACACATATACACACATGCACGCACATGCACGCACACACACGGATTTCTCTTTCTATAAATATAAGTCAGTGTAGTGGGGATGGAGGAAGCCAAACGTTGATCCAGTCCAGGCCTCTCTCTTCATTCAAAGAGACCTCGATCATCAGAGCAATGATAACAAATAGTATAAAATACACAAAAAAGGACTAAGCAAGATGAATGAGAGGAAGGTACAAAGACGGAGAGGGAGCGAGGAGGGATGTGAAGAGAACAACGGAGAGAGAGAGCGCCGGCGAGTGAAGAGGAGGCGGAGAAAGACACGCTCATATCTGAGGTGCAGGTTCTGTCACCACCGAGATTTAATACACCGTTTAATTATCAGACTGTGCATCTGTGCAAACACCCACATCCTGTGCACACACACACACACACACACACACACACACACACACACACACACAGCTGACAGAAAAAAAACTGACACAGACACAGCTGACAGCAAATTGGCTCATTGCCAAAAGTCATAGCAGTAGGTTTGTTGGACAAGGTTAGAATGGCGGAGCAGAGCCGTGAGCTGCTTCACGGAGGCTAAGGGAATTTTTGGCAAATTGTGACCTGCACATTCACCACGCTATGAGATAATAACACAACGTTACCAGACAGAGTTGTTTTAGTCATGAGAAAAACAGTCCCTGAACGTGCACATCAGCGGTTTTGTATTTTTAAAACAACTCTGGGCCTGATCTTAATTGTCGTGTGCAAACAGATGTATTTTTGATCTGAACGGTGCACTGGAGCAGAGCCGTGATGAGCTGCTTGATGAATATGCAAATATGGGCGTTTCTGCCAGAACGTGCAAAATATGGGAGGCAAGATCAGATTTATTTAGCACAATCCAACAACTGAAAAACGCTACGTTTGTGTTATCTGACACAGCTTTTTTCTTTTATTGATTTAATACCTGCCAGGGTAAAAGCTCTCATATCTCTGCATTTCCTCGCATCCCGGTCATTCCAGCAAACGCAGTTTTTTTTTCATGTGTTTAAAGATTTAAATAACACAACGTGCGGGTACGTCAAGACTTCACCCCGTCTTTGATTCCTCCAGTGTTTGACTCTGAGCTCTCTATTAAATCGGATCAGAGTAAACGCGGAGACTGCTTGCTGAAAAACTGTCCGCATCAGTGGTTTTGCATGAATTTCCCTCTAAAACAACTCTGTGTGGTAACGTTGTGTTATTATCTCATAGCGTGGTGAATGTGCAGGTCACAACTTGTCCACCAGAGCATTGTGGAGTTGTTGGATTGTGTATTTTGTAACCAAGAAATCCCATGAGCCTCCGTAGCGTAGCTCTGAGCAGCTCACGGCTCTGCTCCGCCGTTCTAAAAACATCTTGCACCGACAATTAAAGGTAACGAACCTACTGCTATGACTATAGGGGTTATGGTGATGGGCCAGTTTGCCAAAAAGTTGAACTATCCCTTTAAAACACTGGGAGGCCAAAACCTATTATAAAGTGAAAAATGCCAGAACAATAGTGAATGCAAAGCACTATGAAATGTATATGTGTGTGTGTCTGTGTGTGTGTTGTGTAACTCTCTGAATGTGTGTGTGTGTGTGTGTAAGGATGATTAATGAGCAGAGGAGTGATGTTGTTTGTTTAAGAGTTGTTCTGCGGGCGGCGTGACGGGGAGCGGGAGGAGTGGGAAAGTTAGAAGTAATGTATATTCAGAACGATCAAGCTGATCAGAGTAAACAGTGTGTGTGTGTGTGTGTGCGTGTGTGTGTCAGACACAGAGATACACACAGAGATAAAACATTCATGTGTTCATCTGACTGTGATTGTGTCGTTGTGTGTGTGGCTTGTTGCTGTGGAGGCGACAGATGGCGTCGTCACAAACCGTTTACCCAGGAGGCATTGCTCCCAGGGTTTGTTTTGATGCAGAGGAGCACCAAAAGGAGATCGCATTACCCCTCACTCACCGCCTTCACATGGCTCTGCCAAACCCCCCCCTCCCCCTTTACTCCCCCCTCCTCCCCCTCCTCTCCATCCAGATCCTCTATCTCCTATAGTACAATAAACACATCCTCCCCGTTTTTATTCACAAACCCACTTCAGCAAAGATAAACAACATATTTTGTTGCTTGTTCCTGTTCTCTCTTTGACTCTCGCTCTTTCACACACATTTTTCCTTTCACACACACACACACACACACACACACACACACACACACACACCGCAGACGCTGTGTAGTCGCTTCCTGTGCACAGAGAGGCTGCTGACAGATGCGGATGCAGCGGCGTGAAGGAGACACGGAGCGGAGGACGGGGAAAGCGGATGGACGCCAAGTCTTGGTTACGATATATATGGGACTTTTTTTCTTTTTTTTTAAAGGGATAGTTCACCCAAAATTCACTCATTATCATTCTCACAGCCTTTAGTCGACATGATGGTGAGTAGATAATGAGTGAAATATGAATTTTGGGTGAACTATCCCTTTAAATAACAGGAGGGGGTCGACTTTTAAGGTGCGATTTCGATAAGAAGCTTCTGTTTTTGCTCATGTGCAGGTTACGCTTCATGCACGGAGGGGCTGGCGCGAGTTATTTTAAGTGCGAGATACTAAGTGTTGCGGCGAGGACACAGCGGCGCTTTCATCCAAACCGAGCGCCGGTCACAAGCGGCGCCCTGTGAAGTCGGTTCCTGATCGACAGCCGTGACTGTGACGCCACAAGCGCACGACACACAGAGACGTGACACAGAGACACGGATTCTTCCCCTAAATCCATGCGTCCAGATCCGTTAATAACGACCTTGACCCTCTGAGAAATGTTGAATCTGATGTGAACCAGCATCGACTTCTTCCTCTTTAAAACTAAAACACATCTTGAAATCTGACATTTTCAGCTGCTTCAGTCTGACGGAGGTTAGTTTTTACGCCGTACACGGATTCTTCTCAACAATGGAGCTTTATTTTGTTAATTTAATCAGTTTGTTTCTATGTTTATTCCCGTCTCTCTCATTCTCTCTCCCAGAAATCTGGTTTAACCCTCCTGTTGTCCAATCTGTTCCCTTCCTTCCTTCCTTCCTTCCTTCCTTCCTTCCTTCCTTCCTTCCTTCCTTCCTTCTGTCCTTCCTCCCTTCCTTCCTTCCTTCCTTCCTTCCTTCCTTCCTTCCTTCTGATCCAATTGACCCAATTTGTTCCCCTCCTTCCTTCCTTCCTTCCTTCCTTCCTTCCTTCCTTCCTTCCTCCCTTCCTTCCTTCCTCCCTTCCTTCCTTCCTTCCTTCCTTCCTCTTTTTGATCCAAATGACCCAATCTGTTCCCTTCCTTCCTTCCTTCCTTACTTCCTTCCTTCCTTCCTTCCTTCCTCTTTTTGATCCAATTGACCCAATTTGTTCCCTTCCTTCCTTCCTTCCTTCCTCTTTTTGATCCAATTGACCCAATCTGTTCCCTTCCTTCCTTCCTTCCTTCCTTCCTTCCTTCCTTCCTTCCTTCCTTCCTTCCTCCCTTCCTTCCGTCCTTCCTTCCGTCCTCTTTTTGATCCAAATGACCCAATCTGTTCCCTTCCTTCCTTCCTTCCTTCCTTCCTTCCTTCCTTCCTCTTTTTGATCCAAATGACCCAATCTGTTCCCTTCCTTCCTTCCTTCCTTCCTTCCTTCCTTCCTTCCTTCCTTCCTTCCTCTTTTTGATCCAAATGACCCAATCTGTTCCCTTCCTTCCTTCCTTCCTTCCTTCTGATCCAATTGACCCAATTTGTTCCCCTCCTTCCTTCCTTCCTTCCCTCCTTCCTTCCTTCTGATCCAATTGACCCAATCTGTTCCCTTCCTTCCTTCCATCTTTCCTTCCTTTCCCTTTCTTCTTTCCTCCCATCTTTCCCTTTGTCCTTCCTTCCTTCTTTCCTTCCCTTACTTACATCCTTACTTCTTCCTTCCTTTTTGGCCCAATTGACCCAACCTATTCCCTTTCTCCTTCTATCTTTCCTTCCTTCCTTCCCTCCCTTCATCCTTCCTTCTTTCCTTCCCTTACTTACATCCTTACTTCTTCTTTCCTTTTTGACCCAACTGACCCAATCTGTTCCCTTCCTCCTTCTATCTTTCCTTCCTTCCCTCCTTTCATCCATCCTTCTTTCCTTCCCTTACATCCTTCCTTCCTTTTTGACCCAATTGACCCAATCTATTCCCTTCCTCCTTCTATCTTTCCTACCCTTTTCCCTTCCTTCCTTCCTTCCTTCCTTGACCCAGGAGGACAGTCTCTGGCTCTAACTTATGAAATAATCTCTTAAATGCTTAATTAATCATAGAAAAGCACAAACATGTTACAAAATCCTTAGAAGGGTCTGAAAAAGTCCAGTAGAGCTCTGGTAGCTGTGATTTTCCAGGATATTTGACTTTTTAAAAATCATTTTCCATTTGTTTTCCAGGTTTTCCAGATTTTCCAGGACCTGTGGGAACCCTGAAACTGGGGTTTTTTCATGTGTTCCTCTGTCACATGTTTGCTGCGTTGCGTTCACACCCCCGTGTAAGTGGGCGCTACAAAGACCCCGGTCGACACTGAAGCGTTCTGTACTATTCTATAGATCCTGCACTTGTCACATGAAAAATTCCACTCATGACCTCATGTTTGATGTTTAATGTCCACCAGCTGTCCTTCCGTCTCTAAGCACCATATAGAAATGTGTTAATACAGTCACTTTACAACCCCCCCGCCTTTTTCCATGTTAAACATCCTCCGCAGCAGAATAGAGGTTTATTTATTCCGAGATGGGACATTCCCGGTCCGTCGTCTCCACAGGACAGTCTGGGTCGGCTGCAGGACGAGAGGAAGAAGAAACCCCGCGGAGCAGCTGGACGGACGTGCAACACGACTTGCTCAAGGACACATCAGCAGCAGGATGGACCGTTGCCATGACGGTGGACTGGAGCCAACGTTTCCAGATGAACGATGAAGTTGTTTCAAGTTGCAGCGTAACGAACGGAAAGTCTCCGTCTGCGTTTGACATCAGGAAGTCCAGATCGACTTACACACATGAAATCGTCTTCAGGATAAATTGTTTGTTGGTATTTTTAGCTTCATATTATCAATAAAAACCCGCTTTTATGACTCTTTTCTCTCATTAGTCATTCCCATATACTTTTATTCAACTTGGATTTGTCTGAAAAATGTGTGATTTTGTAATTTTCCTCGTTGTTTATCCTGGCAGTTCCTTCTTTGGACAGAACCTCTCAGCAATGACCTAAATCGTCCTATTGCTCCATCCTCATTAGACATTATTCAGCTGTGGAGATTTTATTTTTTTTCCCTCTCTCTTTCCCTGAAACCATTTATTTTGAAATAGATGAGTTTATGTCTTGCATAACGCTCCCTTAGGGTGCAAATAAAGCTTATGGAGAAGAATTCCAAACATGCATGAGGATGAAAAGTTGCAGAAAACACATCACCTGTTTTCTCCGACCCAGACTTTATCGACCTAGGAATGTTTACAGGAACAGTAGGACAGAAAATGGCAGACGGGCGGCGGCTAATAACATCTCCCAAACCATATTAACAATGATCCACTTACTGTATTGGTTTTAACCCTCCTGTGCTAAATGTATAGCAGCAAATTTTCAGGTTAAAGTAAAGTACTCTCGTCTCATTTGCTCCGAAATGTTCACCCCGTCCAAATCAGTTTAGCCAGCGTCTAAGTGGCTTTGCACGCTGTCTGGCTTTTGACCAGCAGTTCCCAACGTCGACACACACAACAACACAACACAACACAAACTATTCCTTTTTACTCGAGGCCGGCACACCAGAGGAGAGCAGAACGATCGAAGGTGCGAAGTTGTGCAGTTAAATTTAACGTTATTAACGACATTAAAATCCTTTCACGCTGGATTCAAACTGGATGTAGTGTTAACCACACGGGGCTCTAATGTCACGTCCGTCGTGCTTCACTCTAGTAAAAAATCACTCCACAAACTCGCAGGCCAAGACACCCACAACCTCTGCAACGAGTTCACATGAAGCAAGGAAGTTATGAATGTTAACAAAGACGTCTCTACTTCAAGGTTTAACACACACTCCGGGCCCACAAACCCAGCACTCGCACACAAACCCATAAACAAATACACACAAGCACGTACGCACACAGGGTCTGCGCTTTAAGTTTTATGAGCCATAATCTTCCCCCATCTCACGTATAAACAAACGGTAAAAAGTGAACACACTGTGATTGTGTGTGTGCAGCGTGCAGCGTGTGCATGTCTGGGACGGTGAGAGTGTGTGTGAGACGGAGACAGACACCGAGACACATGATGTCAATCAAGTTACTTACTTAAGGTAAAAGTCACACATGAAACCTGGACGCAAAGAACACATAACTAGGGGTAAAAAATCTAATCTGGAGATAAAGCGCGTCTCAGATCTGAGTCTCACAGGAACATCCAGACACTGAACACATGCAGCCTCCACATTCTCCCGTCTGTACATCGAGTTAAAACATGCGTTAGACCGACGGCGTCACGAGAACCACGACCGTGCGGCGGCGATGCCAGAGCTCAGACCGTGTGATGCTACTGGTAGAAAAGATGTGGTGGTGGATGCAGAATACAATCATCATCATCATCATCATCATTATCATCACACTTGCAAAGGAGGAGGAAGACGCCGTAAATAATAATAACAATGGAGGCAGAAAGTGCAGGTGCAACAACAGGTCTGTACGTTATATTATGGAAAACAAACTGTATTAAAGGGATAGTTCAACATTTTGGCAAATTGGCCCATCACCATAACCCCTATAGTCATAGCAGTAGGTTTGTTTCCTTTAATTGTCGGTGCAAGCTGTTTTTAGAACGGCGGAGCAGAGCCGTGAGCTGCTCAGAGCTACGCTACGGAGGCTCATTATGGGATTTCTTGGTTTCCCTCATCAAACTCACATCAAATACACAATCCAACAACTCCACAACGCTCTGGTGGACAAGTTGTGACCTGCACATTCACCACGCTATGAGATAATAACACAACGTCACCACACAGAGTTGTTTTAGAGGGAAATTCATGCAAAACCGCTGATGCGTGTTCCCATCGTGGGCAGTTTTTCGGCAAGCAGTCTCTGCATTTGCCTCGAAAACAACTCCGTATCGTAACATTCGGTTATTATCTCATATCGTGGTGAAGCAGCCTCCGTAGCGTAGCTCTGAGCAGCTCACGGCTCTGCTCCGCCATTCTTAAAACAGCTTGCACCGACAAATAAACATAACGAACCTACTGCTATGACTATTGGAATTATGGCAATGGGCCAATTTGTCAAAATGTTGAACTATCCCTTTAAATGGTGCCACTGAGTATTTCAAATGAAGAGGAGAAAACTGAGGAAAAAGAGTGACACTTGTCTCTTTTCATCCCTTTCTCCATCAGGACACCAGAGACTTTAATGACCTGCACCTGTAAGCAGACAATGAGCCCCACCCACCGAGCTGCCGGGGACCACACCTTTGTTCCCACGGTACCCTTCCTAACCCTAATCCCCCCCCCACACACACACACTGTCACACACACACACAACAAGTGCCCAATGATACTGTAAACACACAAAAAGTCTCAATATTGTACAATGTGTGCACACAGAGGAAGAGGAGGAGGAGGAAGAGGAGGGTCCACTTACGTCCAGAGAGTCCTCGTTGACGATGATGAGGGACATGCCGTGTGTCACCAGACGACAGGAGTAACCTGAGACGGAGAGCGGGCGGTGGGAGAGAGATCAGCTTCACTCAAAACACAGGCAGAGAAAAAAAACTGGTGTCATGTTCGTGTGAGTTCTGCTTCACACACACACACACACACACAGATCTGACTGTCACCGAGCAGCCTGCAGAGATTTGTTGCACATGGACCGACTGTAGCAGGCGCTGATTAAACATGCAGCCGATGACATCATTAGCAACTCATGATTTATGGAAAAGGTGTGTTTTTTGTTTTTCCTTCAATCCACTCCTTTTCAGATGTTAAAGGATAACTTTCGTTTTTTAACAACCTGGACTTTATTTCTAACATAAAATACAATCGTTTTACTCACCCAGACAACTTTGGTGTCATTTGGAGTCGTTTTGACGAGTGGAGCGGCGCGTATATCCAACGCAACGCAGCCTCTAAATAACACATTATCCGCCGCAAAACTCATTAATTTCACCAATATTTAGTTATGATGCACTAGTGCTATTCCCCTCCGAGCCCGTGGTGGCATGTTATCAACATCCTGCTCCTGTAGGTTGACCTGATGACCTCTGACCTGGATGATGTCATCTCTGACCGCTTGCTAACTTGCTACCGCTAATGCTACGGTCCGTTTCTGCGTGTTTCTGACAAAATGAGCAGCTGGATGAAGTTCAGCTTCCACAGGCTTCTTCTCCTCAACCTGGACTCACTACAGCTCTGGCTAGTTGAGATAAAAAATTATCAGAACGAGCCGGGGCAGCGGTCAGAGATGACATCATCCAGATCAGAGGTCAGTAGGTCAACCTACAGGAGCAGGATGTTGATAACATGCCACCACGGGCTCGGAGGGAAATAACACTAGTGTATCATCACAAAATACGAAATCATCCAGGTCAGAGGTCAGTCCAGGTCAACGACTCCAAATGACACCAACGTTGTCTGTAAAACGATCGTATTTTATGCTAGAAATAAAGTCCAGGTTGTAAAAAACTAAAGTTATCAGATGTTTGACAATTGCTTTGTTCGCTGCTTTTCATTGTTCTGTTTGTGATTGATTTTCTGTTTTGTTTTTCGTTGTTTTTTTAATTCTTCTAATTCCATCATTTCTTATTCATTACACATTTCAAATAAAAACTTAAATATAAATATCACTGACAGTTATGCTGAAAGCAAGTGTAAGAAACATCATGCACGTAAAGATTTGTATAATGTGAATAAACTTTAAAAAACGATGATTAACAATTAATTGCGTTCACTAAGAACAAAAGTTGTACAAACATACGTCAGACAGAACGTCAGGATGACACGCTGGTGTGAGGACAAGACGAGACAAAAAATAAAAACTCCAGAAAGTCCCAACTTTCCCCGACTTTTAAACAAATCTCTGTGCAGAAGATCTTGTTTTTCAATCCTGGACTTCTTCCACAAACCGACTGCCAAGAGAAACCGAACGCTTCTAATGTCATCATGGTCGTCTCTGCCACTGGCACGTTTCGCTCAGAGACTTGGAGGCACGTCTGGCATTTCACGGCCCGCGTAACTGAATTAAGTCCACAACACGTATAGTTTTCTACAACAACGAGGCTGCAGCAGCTTCCTGTCCTTCCTGCAAGTGCTTTACTTTCAGATGCATCACGTCACGCTCACCTATGTTGATGGCGGTCTCCTGCTTGTCTCCGGTGAGGACCCAGATCTTGATGTCGGCCCTCATCAGAGTGGCGATGGTCTCTGGCACGCCGGCCTGGAGGCGGTCCTCGATGGCCGTGGCGCCCAGCAGCAGCAGGTTCTGTTTGGTGGCGACAGAGCAGCGTGAGACGTTGAGGACTCAGAGAGAGACTGTAAAAATGTAAAATGCAGCACGGAGGAGGAGGTGGAGGAAGTGGGTTAAACATAAATCATATTTAGGCTACAAGTTCAGCCAGACATCACCAGCCTGTATGTGAGGGCTCTTTCTCTCCAGAGAACATCATCCGTATCTAATTTAAGGACGAGGCCGATGCCAGCGGGGTCGGTTCAGCCGGCGAGGGAGCTGCTGCAGCGAGACTTCTGTACCAACTCTGTGTCCGCATGCCAAGACGTAACCCATTACCTTTCCCTCCTTGCTTTAATTTGTTCAGCATTTAAATGCTCGTGTACCCTCATTAGACACACTCGGGTGCACACACAAACACTCGCACAGACAGACACACAAGTTAACACTACTGTGTTGTTGACTCCAGTTTTATGGGGCTTTTGGCAGGCTGGTGCAGGTAATTACCCTTGTGGTCTCCCAGTCTGAGCTCCCCCTCCTCCCTCTCCTCCTTCTCCTGCTTCCTCTTTTCTACTCTTCACTTACTTTTCTCACCTTGACTCTCCTCTAAACCCCTGCTTTTCCCACCTACGAGTTCATACGACTGAGAAACTCTCATCTGAAACGCGAGCGCGACCGCGTCAGTAAACTCCTCCGGTGTGTCTTTCTGCTGCGATGTGAAAGAAAAATCGCCACAATATGTGCACAAAGGAGTGTGTATTGTAAGGTTAGTGTGTGATGAGCAATGAAGTGACACTGTGGGGAATAAAAGAGTCACTCTGCCACCTGCTGGCACATGACGTGTGTGTGTGTGTGTGTGTGTGTGTTTCATGTTCTTTCAAGGCTCTGCTACGTAAGAAATTTAATTATAGATAAATGTTTCCACTCTGAAAAGCACTTTTTTCTCTTACAATTAACATTTGTTAAAGGGATACTTCACCCAAAATCAATAATTCATCAATTTTCTACCCATTGTTATGCAAAGGAAGGGTTTGGAGAACTTTCAGAGCTATCAAAACGCTTTTGGATGATGTCATCTGTACTGACCCAAGTGTCCTGAAGCCACCACATGAAAAAGTTGTTCAGAAAAAATTAATTTAATCTCTGTTTTTATCCTTGTTGTAGCAGCAGCTCCCAGTGGCTGCAAGAGATGTGCTGCGAGATGTTCTTCCGTGTTTACATCATGCATCCAATGGTTTACAACGATGAACGAACATCTTGCAGGAAATCTCATGCATGCGCACAAACATCAACACTGGGAGCTGCAGCTACTTGGAATGACAGTGAGTGCAAAAGTTGGCGAATTATCGATTTTTGGGGCGAAATATCCCTTTAAGATTTGCAGGCATGTTGTTTTGCAAAAGCACACATTAGAGCACAGACAGACAGAGAGAGAAGGTGTGTTTACCTTTTCCAGGATTTCGTAACACTCCTCCAGCTTCTGAGCGCGGTCCTTGAGGATGTTGGTGCTGATGTGATTGTACTCCTTCAGCCAGTCCTGATAGGCGCCTTCCTCCAGGTCCACGTAGGCGAAACACAGAGTCCTCAGACCTGAGGGGAATAAAACGATCAATCGCTGTGGTCACGGAAAAGCAACAGATCACGTATTTAGCCGAGAGTGAATAGCCTCAATGTTTTTCCATTGGAAATCTGAGAAGCCGGTCGAAGGGATAAAAATCCAGGGCCGATGGTTCTGATCTAATTTAAAACTTAGACAGAAGTGGAGTCGGGTAAGGTCAAGCCTTTAACACTGTGATTTATATTCAAGAAAACGTGTCCTCAAAGGTCGGAGTCGTAAACAACTTCTGACATGCAGTCAAGTCAAAAGGTCTAAGACTGAAGGGGAAAGTTGGCTCATCTGGACGCCACTGCATTGCAGCATCCACCTGGCGCCTTTGTACTTCTCATCCTGACGCGAGGTGGTTGGGCTTACACAGGAAGGGGGGGGGGTGAGTCTTTCAAGCTGTAAGACTAAAATCTTCATTGTTGCAATTCATATCACATAGAAAAAAATCAGTTTGGGTATAAAACTCTTAAGTTCATTTATCAAAGTTCATGGACAAAATCTTTGAAATCATCATAAAAGGTTAAGATATTACTAATACAGAGAAAAAAAAAAAGATACACCCCAGGACGAGTGAGGTGAGTTCAGGAGAAGAGACACATCATTTATCACACAGAGAAAAACAAACACCCAGTGAAACAAAAGAACGTCTTACCTTCAGTAGCAAACTGTTCCAGATGAGCAATAGTCAACTCTTTGTACTGGGACGCCTCTGTCAGACGCTCAAAAATGACATTATCCTGTAAAAACACAAAAGTAATTGGGCTCAGAAGTGAAATACGATGCCTTGTGAAAAGTAACCTGGATTCATTTGGAGCGGCGGCAGCGACGGCCGGTGATAATGAGATAAACATACAGCTCCTTTGCAGTAGAGCCGTAGCTTCCCGCTGGGGGTCCTGACCACCACAGACATACGTTTGCGGTTACTGTAAAGGAAGCGGCGGGTTTAGTTTCAAAACATACTATATAGTCTTATATCAGTGAATTATTTACAGAGTGAGAGGAATATTTATGGAGTATTACCTGGAAAACTCCAGCACATTCAGCAGCTCATAACTCATCTCCTTCCCCCTCTGAAATACACAAAGAAACGTCAGTCGCTGCTGCAGAGTGAAGCCGCGCTCGCGCTGCATTGAAGCGCACACACACACACACACACACTCACAGCCTCGATGATGACGGAGTGCGGCGTCCTGGCGGTGAAGACGAAGCCAAGTCCTTTGGCACCTTTGACCAGAGCTCCTTCGTCTGGCGAGGAGGCCTGGTAGATGAGCTGGTTGCCCTCTCGCTCCGGGACCACCGTGTGGCAGACGGCCATCATCGTCAGGAACTCACAGATCTGAGGCGATGTAGGCTGAACACACACACATGCACATGCACACACATGCACACACACACACACGTGCAACCAGAGCAGACACGGTTATTAAGACCAGACTCCGGTTGTTTTTAGGAAGATTTATGAGAATAGCTTCAGAGACACCTACGTGGTCCTTCTCAATGTTCTGGATGAGAGCTGGGTCGTCAAACTCTGTTGAGTTATTGCTGCTGGACGGCAGATTACTGCGGGGCAAAACATTTAGACAGCAGGGAGTTATTTTCATAAATTAATAGTATACGGAAGTTAGTTTTCTTTTTTTTTTTAGCAGGAATTTATTTATATAAATACCCACGAGACAAGAAAAACATGATTTTTTTTCTTCTTTTTTTCACATTTCACCTGTTAGGGCCTTTTTGACTGATTTGTTGTGTTGGTTCTTCGTTTATTTTTTCTTGTTTTTTTCTTCTTTTTGGTTTATGATGAAGTAAATACGAAAAAAAACAAAACAAAACAAAACATTTACAACTTCTTTTTCCCCCAGCAAAAAAAAGAAAAATTCTAACAACTCAAAAATAAAATGCATAAATAACATTCACACATGTAATTGCACAAAATTAAACATAATCCTCTGTCTACTGTCCTGTTCAGAGCATGCACAGTACATTTACTTCTAAAAAAAACATGCAAAGTCTGAAATAAGGAGAAGAATATTAGGAAAGGAAGACAGGTGAGACGGTGAAACTAACCTGAAGTCCTCCATTGAACGATCACAGTCAAGATCAGGGAAGTGGCTGCAGTGACGACGAATCAGGTTGTAGTGCAAAAGGAATCAGTTGAGAATTAGCTGATGAGTCGATTAGTTCATTTGTGCAGAAGTGCAAGAGTTCAGTCGACTGAATTAAGAGCAGCTCGATTCTTTATTAGTCTGAGACGTGAATTAGTCGCAACAATTAGAGATCAAAGGGAGTTCGGTGCATTAATTTGCAAGTGCATTGACTGGAAACCTAAGATCATTTTCTTTTAGTGGGAGTTTCCGTTTACAGGAAGAGCAAAGAGGTAAAGTAACGAATGACTGACCCATATGTTATCCCTGCGATGGTACACTTCTTAAAGTGCATCACGTTACAGGTCAGAGTGCCCGTCTTGTCGGAGAAGAGATACTTCACCTGAAAAAGACAAACAGACGGCCGGGCGATGAGAGATAACACAGGCCTGCAGAGAGCAACATGTGACTCTGGTAACTCTGTCTGTCTAATACTGACTTGACCCAGCTCTTCATTAAGGTTGGACGTTCGGGCCATGGCCGGCGTGTCCGTCTCTGAGTAGTACATCTCCACATCCTATGGGATAAACAAAAAAAAACACAACTTATTTGACTTGTTTGCAGTTAATATATGCATTATAAAAACGCACAGATGGTTCATACCCAGTTTATGAAGAGGGCCTGTGTGAACTTGACCACCTCCAGGGTGACCAGCAGGCTGATGGGGATCAGGTTGTTGTACAGGATGATGAACGTCAGCAGGTTATACGCAAAGTTAGTGGAAATGTCACCTGCACACAAACACAAAACACTCCCTCAGCTACTTATTCGTGTCTTAATCCTAATTCCTTATCAAACTAATGAGTCTTAAAAGGTTGAGTCTGGAGTTTTGTGCCCAAAAATAAACATTGGACTTTTACAAATGAAATCCGTCTTAATCATCACCTATGGGCTTCTAGTCCTGCCTGTATTTTGGTGTTTTGCTCTGTTTTGTTCAGGTTTTGTTATGCACAGGTACGTTTCTAGGTGGAGCTAGAGAGTCGCAAATTAGCATAGGTGAAGCTACCTGCAGTAGGAGGGCTCAGGCCTGTTAGCTGTGCTAGCTGTCTCTGATGCTACTTAACGTTAGCTGTGCTAGCTAGCCTATATCTGATGCTACTGAGTCTATCTCTCTCAGCAGCAGCAGTCAGGACAACAAAGTAAAAATAAATACAGTCTGAGTGAAGCACTGGAGCCGCGGACCGATTCCCGACCGTTACCGACACTGGCAACAAGTATTAGGGCCGTAGTAGTGAGCTAGCCCGATGCTAACTTCGGCTAGGGCTAGCAGTTAGCATCCGCGGCTAACACCCGCGGCTAACACCGGCTTCCCAGTTCACAACAACGGCATAAAAACATACTCGGAGGCTCCCGGTGTTGGCGAAAGGTCGGCTAATCGGCCCACGGCTCCAGCGGTTCTTTCAGACTGGATTTCATTTCATTTCCGGTCCTGACCACGGCTGCTAGCATTAGCAGGAAGCTACACAGCTTAGCCTGAGAGGAGGGGCTGAGCTTCAATGTTTTGTTTACAAACTGCAAGGAACAAAACTCCAGACTCTACACTGCAAAAACTCAAAATCTTTCCAAGAATATTTGTCTTATTTCTTGTTAAAATGTCTAATTTCTAGTAAAAAACTAGACTCATCACCTAAAAATTAACTTGTTTTCAGATCATTTTCACTTGTTTCAAACACATTTTCACTTGAAATAAGTAGAAAAAGTTTTTTCTTTCTTATTACAAGCACAAAAAACTTGCTCCACTGGCAGATTTTTCTACTTATTTCAAGTGAAAATTTGTTTGAAACTAAAGCCTCTGCACAAAATGAGCTAAAAAGGTGATGAGTCTTGTTGTGACTAAAAATGAGATATTTGACAAGAAATAAGACAAATATTCTTGGAGAGATTTAGAGTTTTTGCAGTGCACCTTTAAGTTGCAGGAAGTGAGGTGCAGTATGTGTGTGTGTGCGCTCACCAGCACGGGACAGGTACCAGCAGGCGTCTTCAGTGTGCTCAGTGTTCCAGATGGCAGCGCCGACAGAACTGACCAGCGCCATGACCAGCAGGATCCCAAACAGGACCAGGATCTGCATGTTGGTCACCCGCTCCACATTAGAGCGCTTCAGTGGCGCCTTGGTGGAGTTCTGGGAGTCGGAGATGGTCAAACACAAATTACTCAACATTTTATTGAGTTACAAAAATGTCTCCAAGAGGAAAAAAAAAAAGTCAACGTATTAATTTAATTTTGGCGCACGAGGACAAACGTGATACAAATAAAAAATGTTTTCATTTTATCATATTCTGGCAGAGGAATGCGTGAGCAATCCCAGATTAAAAAGTACTTCTCCGCTTGGACTTTCTCCCAGTTATAAATGCGTCACACAGTTAAATAAAAGCTGTAAATGAGTCCCATGAAATACACAAATATCAAAATTCAACTCAAGATTTTCACAGCCAAACAGGGAAAGTTTACCTGCATCAGTTTGGAGTCATGACCTGTGTAAACAACGATTCCCACAACCCACTGAGTGTTCCTGAGCTGCGCGCCGCGAAGCAACACCTGGTCCGGGCCCAGGGGAGCTGGACTGGAGAGGAGCAGAGAAAGTATGAGCACAAAACATGAAAAATGAACAAACAGATTGAGGGCGACCTGCATTTCCCGAGTAAAAATATAATGCAAAAGGAGATTACTCCATATTTTCGTCTTTTAAGTCACTTCACACAATGTTTTGGCCTCATTTTCAAAAAATAAAACTATTAATAAATATTTTACCTAGATTTCTGACTTATTTTTCTTGTTAAAATAAGAGCATACAGTATAATACTGGCTGTGCAGCTTCTACCATCAATCAATAGCTGATCTAGAAAAAAGAAAAACTGCGTATGTGTGGGTCTCACTTCTGGTTCTCCAGCCGCAGAGTGCCGGTGAAGTCGTACAGGTGTCGATTGGGACCTTCACACTCCAAACGGCCGGTCAGGGCCATCAGATCCTCCAGGGTCTGCACAGTAGCTGTGAGCGAGAGACCCTGAGAGATGGAAGAAGTTCATTTACGGGGCGGCTTAATGATCACAAAGTATGCCACAGAAAATAAAGTTAGGAGACTGAAAGAACGAGAGCAGGAAACACTATCAGGTCTCTGAGGTGAGTGACCTGTTTGGATTCAAATGAGAGACTGCGAGGAAGTAAAGTTTCACCTGATACAGAGTCCTGAAAGT
Source organism: Decapterus maruadsi (assembly GCA_030347415.2). Taxonomy (NCBI): domain Eukaryota; kingdom Metazoa; phylum Chordata; class Actinopteri; order Carangiformes; family Carangidae; genus Decapterus; species Decapterus maruadsi. The sequence continues at coordinate 1,928,157 of CM064890.1, forward strand.
CGATGCCATCGCTTTCTACCATCTTTAATTAATTTGCTCACTTGCATCTACTTGTACTAAAAGGTAGTGGATCTTTCTCCCTACTTAAACCTAAAGCACAGAGCTCTGGATCAGCAGCTCCTTGTGCAAAAAAAAATCAGGATTTAATCAACATCTCTGTGCACGGGGGGGAAATCTGACCTGTCTGATCTTTAAGTTGGTTTCTCCATCCAGGTTGGAGGTCTCAGTGTAACACATGGCCTGGGGCTCGCTGTGGAGAGGAGGCAGAGTTACATCAATGTACAGAAATGTCATGAATCTTTTAATAAAAATCAGCCGGTGACAATCGTGAATATTTGACAAACTGATTAATCGATTAGAAATTTGCTGGTTACACATTCACAGATATTAATATTCTCTTTCTTTACATAATTTCAACTGATCGGTTTTGAAGACAACTACGGTTTCAGTGACTTAAACTTTTTAAAAAATCGTCGTTATTATACATTTTGTACAAACAATTAATCAAGTAATAACAAAAAAGTCAGTAGACTGGTCAGAAAAGTCATTAGTTGCAGCCCTGAGATTTAGTCTAACACACAGCAAATGATTAGTAGACATTAATGGGGGACGCATGTTAAAAGGCAAACATGCACAAATGTATATTTATGCACACACAAACACACACACACACACACTGGAGTCTGACCTGGAGGACACTATAACCATGTCAGCTGGAAGGTGCTGCCCATTGGTCACCTTCACTATGTCTCCTACTGCCACCTAGTGGCCAGGAGGCAGCATTGCAACAGCGTGAGAGAGAGAGAAAAAAAGATGGGGAGAGTGAAGAAGAGAGAGGGATGTTAAGGGAAAGAGGAGGGGGCGAGAGAGAGAGAGAGAGGAGGGCAGAGAGGGGAAACAACAGGCAGGTTAATGAGTGACCAGCCAAGAGGCAGCCTACAGAGAGGGAGGAAGTGACATGAGATAAAGTGACAGTGAGCACAGCGGTGCAGAGCTGAACCTGTGTGGATTAGGCTGCACCAGAGGCAGACCAGAGCAGATCAGATACAGAGATTACAAGCTTGTAGATAAGAGGAGGAGAGGGAGAAGAAGAGAAGAGGAGGTGTTCATGGTTCAGCTCATTTCATAACACTGCATCCCATCCAAAACAATTAGAAAACTGTAGCATTGCAAAAAACCATTTTGAAGACAATGTGACGAGATAAACTTTTGAAATCCAAGTGAGAAAAAGAAAGTATCTGGATTCTCTGAGAAAATCTGTATGATAACATCAGCGTGTTGATGTTGTCATCATCCAGACAGACAACAAAACTATTCAAGCCCGTTCTTCAGGTCAGATCTGCAGGCAGAGACTTGTTTCAGACGGGAGATCAGCTTCACTCTGACAAATAACATGATCATCATGGGAAACGTTCACTGCAGCGTTATCGATTTCTAAACACAGCTGTTTTTTCCCAGGATCCTCCTCATGAGCGCCACTCTGCTGATCCAACACCACGCCGTTCATCTCCGTTCAGCAAAACTGTTCCATGTTTTAACGCTGCTTCTTTTATGTTTTATATACGAGCCAAACTGTGATGAAGTGAAAGTAGAAAGTGAAGCATTTCAGGGGAAACTACCCGTCACCACCTCTTTACAACACGAACAACACAGCTGGAGCGGATTCCTTCACCTGCACTGACCCTGAATCAGAACGGGGCTTAATTCCTGGTCTCTACTGTTTTCACGCTCAAATCTGATTTGATTCGATCCGCTGGACCAGGACTGTACACAGCTGGACTCGGTTAATGAGTACATTCAGGAAGAAGGTCACATTCGGCGTCCAAGAACAGACGTTGCACTAGTTTGACAAACTATATGTGTAACACTGGATACATCAACGCTAAAAAAAAACAAACACATCTGGCTCCAAAAAAACATCAATACAAATTGGAGGAGTTTTATCTTATTGCCAACGATCTGAGCTGAAAAGCAGAGATGGATGTTGACCCGACACAGACTGAGCGGCTACAGAGAAGAAGAACTTTAGACAATAAAATGTGATTTATATACTTGTTTTCATGTTTTTCCTGCTTTTGCTTTACCTTATATTTACATTATTATTCTAACATTTCTCGCTCTTATACAAGTGTGTCTTCCTAAAAGCGTGTGTGCGCCTCACAGTGTTATTCCAGGTCACATCTGCCAACAAACTGAGTCGTGGAACAGGACGCAGCAGCGGAGGAAGCAAAAGCACAGGAGTCGATGAGTGAGAGAGAGCGACAAAGATGAAGTCTGCAGTGTTGTTAGTGATACCTGTTTCCAGATGATTGTCTGCCAGGCTCCGTTCCGCAGCACTGAGAGACAAGGACAACAGAGCCATCAGTCAGCCTATAGAGCAGCTCTCATACAGTATTCACAGCCGCTAAACTTTTGTCTGGGGCCGCGCGGCCCGAGCTATAGTGAGTGACGGGCAAGAGCCATTCACTCAGCCATGAAAGGAAAACAAAAACCACACAAATAGATACGAGCACACTCATGGAAAAGTGCACATACAGTTGATGCACACTAACAAGCACACACATGATACCTGTTGTCTTCTTCTTGTTGACGGTGTTGTCCGCTTTGTGCCTCTTCTGCAAAAGACGCAGATTAAGATGCGTTAACAAACATCCTCTGTGCAGTTCATCTCTCTATCTATCTATCTATCTATCTATCTATCTATCTATCTATCATCTACTCACATAGTCCTCTATGATCTCTTTGATCCCGGCCACGGTGAGGATGAAGATGAGTGGGACCAGCGTGGTGTAGCGACCGGTCGGTGATACATCAGGGATTTGCTGAAGGAGAGTCAAGAGAGGCAGCGCTCGTCAGAAATCATTGTTTTGGAGGAGGAAACAATGAGAGGGAGACTGAAGCACCGAAAAAACAGAGAGCATCGCGGTTGTTTCTGCATCAGACAGACAGCTGGTTCAGCGTGCACAATGATTATTATAAGGAGAGCTGTTGAGATAAATATTGTTTTCAACATGCTGATTTCCAACCACACAATGCAGCGCGCTGAGCTGCGTTAACACAATGCAGGAGCAGGGAAATAAACCCAAGTGCATCTCCATCTATCCATGACAAAGAAATTAATTACACACTATTAGTGTATCTAGAACAGCACTTTAGGTTTACTGTCATACTACTTACTATCGTCCAATCCTTCTTAATATTTAATGCATCATTAGTTTATCAAAGTATTAAAAGTCTGTGACCCAGATGGTGAAGTAGTTGAATTTAGTTTAAATGAGACTCTTCTTCATTTCCTTTTAGCTGCATCTAGAGAAGCTCTCTCAGAAATCCATAATACAGCTTTTCAAAAATAACCTGACTTGTGGGAGCACTGGGGAGTTTTAAAAAAACAAAAAAAAACCAAGACTCTTCATGATCTATCATCTAAAAAGCCTGTGTGGGCCACAGACCCAAACTGGAGCCAAACAAACACAAGCGCAGCGAGCCAACGAGCGCTGACGGCTGCTGTTAGCGCTCCGTGTCGTGTCGTGTTGTGTGTGTGTGTGTGTGTGTGTGTGTGTGTGTGCTGGTTTACCTGCATGAGTGCGATGAACAGGAAGAAGGCGTTGGCCGCCCGCCTGATCTGCTCGTACAGGAACCGGGGCAAGAAGGTGAGAACCCCATATTTGGTGGTGCTGCAGAAGAAGACATTGTTGTTGTTGTGAGGACAGCAGGAGGCCGAGCCAGCCAGTGCATTAGGAAAAGTTCGACTTCATGCATAAATTGTGAGCTAATGATTTTTGTACCTGATACGCTCAAACAGCATTACCTTAAAGGCTGAACAACAAATAACTCTATTTGGGTTTTATTATCGTAACAAAAGAAAATCTATTAGAAACAATCAATTCTCCTCAGGGAGGTTTAAAAGAACCATTAACGGCTGCACACACACATTACACCTATAAATACACCACTAAGTTGAATCTAAATGTTTAAATTTAGACCCAAAGTCACAGAAAACAGGTGCAAGGACCCATGGCAACCTTGACCTGTCTGTCAATCAGCTGTATTGATCAGACAGCTGTATTGATCAGCCTCGTTATAGCCAAGAGCTACAGTAAGAGCTTTTATGGAGGCTAAAAATAAAAATGTCAACCTTCAAGACGAGGCCTTTTCTGTGTGGCCTGAGTGAAAAATAAGAGCTTCTGCAACGGCTTTTGTTTAATGGATAGTGTGCGTTTCCTTGTGCATTTTTGTGTGTGTGTGTGTGTGTGTGTGTAAGTGAGTGCACCCCATGCATGCACTGAATGGCTAAACACACACTTCCATCACAGTGCAGGATCTCCTAGGAGATGAACCTGTTTCCGTCTTGCCTCGCTCACACGGTCACAAAACTACAAAGAGCAGGACGTTGCACACACACATCCACACAGCTGTTAGTCTGACACACACACACACACACACACACACAGACACACACAGAGTATCCTGCACCTATGATCCAACAGATAAAACTCCTTTCATCTAATCCAAGAGAACTCACAACAACATACATGCAAGTTTCTACTGGAGCAAGGAAAAAAAACAACAAATCTAAAACATCTGGCTGTTATTGTTCATACTATAGATGTCCAACTGGTGGTGTTAACAGCTGTTAGCTGCAGGGTGGCGCTCTCCTGCCGCCGTGTAGCTTTGTCATGTTTTTATTTTTAAAAAGGTCAGTGTTGTTCATACACTTCAGGGCAAAAGAGAAAGTCAGTCTCTCTAAGTGCAGGTTAATTTTCTAACGCACCTTGGTAAAAGGTGAAAAAAACAAAACAACTGCATGTAATGAAATATAAAAATCAAGGAGCTGAGGAACGAACAGGAGGCGCGTTGAGTTTACAGATAAAAGCTACAAGGCTTTAATCTCAGGGAAAATCAATGAGGGTATTGAACCTTTAAAACGTAAACTACAGAGTTACAGGAAAGCAGGGACATCAGAGGGCACACCTCCAGCTGCTGCACGCCCCCGACCCTCCAATGAGCACGCAGCACGGGCCGGACGCTACACGTGATCCAATCAGAGGAGCCAGGAAGTGCCCGCTCTAATCTTGTTTGCAGAGCTGAAATAGGTTCTTTTAGAAGTGAAATTGAATCTCCTGACAATAACGGCAAGACTGCTGCACGCCAACACAACAACAACAACAACAACAACAACAAGCCTTCTACTCATGAACACGGACCAACGGCGCCAGACAGACACATTTATTTTAAAACACAGAGGCGGTATTATTTCAGCATCTATCTGAATCAAACTATTAGGACCTATGATCACAGTCGAGCTCACGTAATTACACACAAGGCTGGACTCAAATGTTCAGAGCTGCTGTGCCACAGGAGGCCACCGAGAGACACAGTACAACGATTAACGTCTGATGACCTTCTGTGGCTTCAGAAAGTAGAAGTGGACCATAAATCTTTGACCACATTTCATGACTGAGACAATCACAAGTGCAGCCATTTGCACAAGTGCAGTCAGATTATGAGGCATCTTCCAGTGAAATCTACACCTACTCTCTATCTGTCAATCAACACAACCCGAGAACACACCTTTGATCAACAGACGTCGTTGCCTCTAATTCATGTAAACACATGTACGCATAGATAAGTTCACTTGTATTGGCGCCCTTGAATAAACATGAGGACGTATTGATTAAGCAACGCTGTGATGCTAAGTTGAAAACCCAAGCACTTTTTTTATTTCCCAGCCGTGAATCTCAAGCGGACTTCAGGCAGGGGCACGTCAAGCCTCACCCTTCGGGATTTGCTGAAGCAAATAATCACTTAATAGGTGATTTATTAAATAGTCTTATCAATAGTTGAAGCTTTACTACAACATTCCTAATGTGACTGCGGTTTAAGGCTAAAATTGGAAAGAAGAGGAAGAGAAAATACACAAAACCACCAGCGGTCCAAAGTCTAATAGTGGCACGTGTTGTAAAAAACACACACAAACAGGGTGTAATGCCCTTTAACCTGGTGACATGGGTTTAAAGCCTCTGAGAATAATCATAGTGAGAGTATCTACCTATAAAGAAAACATGAGCTTGGTTTGGCATTGATTTAAGGAGGAAAAACCTATTGGAAATAAATGATTGATCAACATGATTTACTTTCGGTTTACTCCCAGGTGCATGATGGCAGATTATCAAGTGGCCCAATAATAACACACATAGTGACAGCTTACCTGACGTGGTTGTCGCAGAACTTGGTGTTCTGGGCCCGGTTGAGCAGCACCGTCCGCGCCGTGGCGTCTACCGGATCCGCCTGGGAAGTGGTCCCGGACATCTCATCATCTGCCTTGCGGTAACCGGCGGACGAGCAAGCAGGTCCTGCACCGTTGGATTGATGGGAGAGAGGTGAAGCTGAGTGAGTGCGAGCGAGAGACAGAGACAGATAGATAGAAAGAGAGAGGGAGGGAGGGAGGGAGGGAGGGAGGGAGAAGAGAGGAGGGGGCGGGGGGGAGACAGAGACATAGACGGAGACGTGGTTTACAGTTCAAAAGCGAAGGCGACCAATCAGTAGCCTACTAGAGCCGGCGGCGGCGGCGGCGGCTCGGCTCGGTCCGGTGACGTTTCCCCGTTAATAATAAACAGCCTCCCCGTGCGTTTCTGTATTATTATAATGCAGGTATCGTCAATGCGCACGAGAGCGGTTCGCGACGCCCACGGGACCCCCCGCGTATAATAATGGATGTGCTGAGGGATGCACAATGGCGAACAAACACACACACATACATACATACAGACACACCGGGTTTGTCTCGTTTTTTTTTTGTTTATTATCAGCACGTCAACTTGTCTGCATCTAAACGCAGAGGAGACCCGGCGCGTGTCGCGGCTCCGCTGTCAGACACAAAATGATCCCACTTATAAAGAAAGTGACAGAGAGGAGGATGCAACACGCTTTCTTTCCCTCTCCCTCTCTCTCCTGCAGACTCCCTGCCTCTTCCCCGCCCGCCTGGCTTTGTCATCTCCAACCATTTTAAAAGCGTCGTGATCTCCGCTCAGTCACCCCCGCATGAGCTCCGGGAGCGGGACGATATATTCATGGGAGGACCGCGCCGCAGAGATGCATCTATCTATCTACGTACTATCTCTCCATCTAGGATCCTGCTGCATTGTTAAGTAAGCGAGACGAGCAATGCAAACAGGTCTGGACACCACAGTTTACTCAGCTGGCAGCAGCTACAACAACGGCGGACCTGGGCGAGGACGGATGCAGCGACGCCGCCGTTCCTCCTCTCTCCTCCCTCGGGCAAGCTGAACAAGAGGCTCCCGGCTCTGGTGAAAGATCCTGTCCCGCCGAGCTCCGCAGCCGGGTCATCTGGCCCACCTGCCTGCCGCCTCGAGAAGCCTCTAATCGGCCTGTGTGTTGGACTATCTCCTCCCTCACGTTGGATGCGGAGCGGCTCAGCGCTGCAGACTCAGACAACGGGAGGAAGCCATATGGAGCTCCTTCAGTGCAGCCGAGGGGCAAAGCCGGGGCGCTGCGTTTTAAAGGGCCAGAAGCCCGATAGCTACCGCCTTAAGGTCCATGTGTGTGTTCAGGCCGGCAAACACACACACACAAAGACACACACACACACACACACGCACACACGGGTCAAATGACATCCCGGAGGCAGAAGCCATTTATCAGGAGGTCATTCATGTATCACGGTGATACCTGTGCAACAGCAGTGTCCACTTACAACAGGTCTCTGCAGATTTGAATATCTAGAAAGCATTAACCAGGAGAGCCACAGGTAAGATGCTCCAAACATCCTGATAGTATAACATCCATCACATCCACTGCAGCTTTAGTCAGCAATTCACAGTGAGCACCAGATGCATCACTAAACCGTATGAATCTAATTATTATTTGTATGGCAGTGGTTGGATGTGTGTGTGTGTGTGTTTATCAGTGAATCCGAAAGTGAAAACAACAACAGACCAACTGCATGAATAATTGAGAAAAGAATAAGCACCGGCATGTTTTAGCAGATTGAATTTCTGCAGCCACGAATCTCTATTTCTGCTGCACTACGATCCCACAATGGAGGGATCACCCCTCATGCACCAATTAGCTTCATATTGTTTTCTGCCACTTATGCTTCTTGTTGCTCAATTAGAGGAGGGATTTTACAACAACCAGACATAAACCAGTGAGATTTATCTACCGAGTGCGCCATTTGTCACATCTACACTGCAGTTTTCCACTTCTCTGGCAAAATAAACTCATAGTGGGAAGTGTTTTTACCCAACAACTACAACTACTGCATAATTTTGATTACAACACACATCATTTACTTTTGCAAAGGAGCTGATTTGTGATTTAAGAACTGAAAGCCAACCTTTGTGTGGTGCCGTTCCACAGGAGCGAGGGGTCAAAGTCTGTCCCAGCAGCTTCCTATCTCACATCTCTGTATCTCTGACAGAGCTACGACTCATTTCACACAGCAAACGACACCGAGGTCAATCAAGATAGTGAGTGATTGTAAGCAAATGATTACGGATGATCCAAGGTTAAAGGTATGTGAAGCCTGACGCACATCAACTATAATGTCATCTCTTTTATTCCTCTTTTCATCATGCGTTATCTACTTTTTACCTCCCTGGTAATTTCTTCCACTTTTTTACCCCCCGTAGAGTCGGAGCGGATCGATAAGGGCCTTCTCAGCAGCCCACTCTGACTCTGATTCATTTCTGAGGAGATCAATGCCTCCGTTACTCATCTCTGATGGAGTAGAGGCGAAGTCACCTCCGTAACTCATTACTGATGTGCCACTGATGAGTCAGCAGCAGCAAACCCCAGCGGAGCACGGCCGGGTCAATTACACTCGCAGCTCCCGGGCTCGTCAGGTACGGTGGGTCTGATAACCTGCAGCCAGCGGCGGTAAGACTAGACTGATCCTCTCCTCACAAACGGCCTGATCTCATACCCTGCTCGCAGAGTGTGGATGGTTGTGTCCCCCCTTTCTTAAAAACATTACACTGCAACTTCCGTCCATTACGTAGCAAAGCCTAATGGTCCTTTTACTCTTTTATCTTCCCACGGTGCATACCTAAGGTACTAGGAGGCTATTACACCAAACACATTTTACACAATGGGCAAATAAAACTAACTGTAAGCGTAATAAGGACGATGCAATCTGGAAATACATAATGAAGTCCATCACACGTTATGTGTAGGAGATGATGCTCATAACTGGCTTCATATTAACTTTGAAAGGAGCATTAACTTTGTGCTTGGGGCTGAACCCAAGGTGCGTTGGCCTGGAGCCAAAGTTTCACAGTTAAAAAGCAGGCTAAGCTACTAAATAATGAATGGAGACAGGCTGTATAATTCATCTACATTTTCCAGCATGGCAGAATGTATTTCACCAGACAACCTGCCTTGGTGCTGTGCCTAGCCTTCACTCAGGAAACGACTCACATATCAGCCATTATCAACGCCGTCACCGCCCCCTTGACAGACAGGTCTCGGGTTTTAAACCTGAAACAGCCACCGCTCGCTTATTACAACACAACAGTTAATGAAACACCTTCCCCCGATTTGCCTCTGCTCTGTGTCGCCCACAATCCAGCTGCGCGGTCAGGAAAGCATTACCAACAGAGCGCCGTCTGCCAGGGTTACCCCTCCGTCCCATGGCTGTCCTGGTCTCTGAGGTCTCCCTATTTGCAGGACATGGTTGACTTGCTCCCAGTAGCTCCCAGTGGGTCCATTCTGCACCATAACGGAGTCGGAAGTAAGGCGAGAAAGCCTCTTAGGAGCCAAGTGAGAGAGCCTGATAATCCCCTCTGTGTCTGCTCTGCAACTTCACCTGCTGCTAATCCATAGCCTGATAATCCTACAGGTGAGACTGCAACACGCGCACAAACATATTATACTTATGTATGCATATGCAACATATACACACACTGGCAATGTAGTATGGAGTGGACACACACTCCACATCTCACACACACACACAGGTAAACACACATCTTTTAATGGCAAAAACCATGCAAGGCCCCGACATGCAGCTGCTCCCCTGCCCACCCTCTATAAACTCAGCTCACAGTGATTTCTGTGTCATCCATGCATGCAGCAGCGTCCATGTACATGCCCACTCAGGCATGCCATGTGCATTCATGCATGTGTTGTGTTGTATGGCATGCATATGCATTCATAGTGAATGTAGTCCATAAAGACCCCGGTGCATATTGACTTGCCCTTCATCAGCATCAGAGTCTGACATGAGCGCTCACCCCACTATCTACAAGCGCATGCAGTGAGAGGGTTAATTCATCACTCCAGGCCCCGAGGAGCTACAGATTCTTCCGGGTCCACAGTGGAAACAGTGCGTTAGTAAAGCTTTAACCTTCTCAGACGAGAACCAGAGACTTTCAGTAACTTTCAGGACTTTGTAGCTCTTGAGGGCCGGGGGTTTTGTGAGACGGCTGCTCCTATAGCTTGTTGCGCATGGCATGGCTACACACATGCACTTTGAAAAAACTCGGGACACAAACTGGGCGTCATCCAGTCCAATTCGAGCAAACTCACTTTTGTCAAACCTGTCTGCGAGGCGGGCGCGCATGGTAGCGCCGGCGCCCTGGCCTGGGTCCTGCAGGTCAGAAGCCTCCTGCCTAATGGTGGTCAACACTAACTGCTCTGTGGGCGCCAGAGAGGCCGCGGCAGGAGAAAACAACACACACACACAAGACAACAAGTCAATATACACAATGTACCGCACACAACACATCTATATGTTACTGTGAGATGGATGCATGGTTGCACATTGAACTGGACTTGACCATAACAGCTTGTAGCTTGCCCAGGAGCGCCCCCCTGTGTCCAACTCCTGTAAATACCTCATCGCTGTAACTCGTTAGGGCCTCTCTCTCTCTCTCTCTATCTCTCTCTATCTCTCCCAAATGGCATCTTCGGTGGCTTGGCAGCCATGGCGACCAGTCACTATCTGCCCAAAACAGATGTATAGCTGACAGTTGGCTGAGCAGCATGACTCACAAAAACAGGACCTAACACAGTCTGTGACAAGATGTCTCCCTAGATTTAAATACATATCACATGGGCAAACAGCGAAAAACTGAAACATTTTTATTTATTATGGTTTGTTTCAGTTTAAACAATTGCAACACTATTTTCCTGAACAGTATAATGTATTTTCTCAGTGTAAAAGATGCTCTTAGAGAGTTCAAAGCTCTCACTATTTATGTTCTCCAAGCAAAACAAATAAACAGATTTCTCTCTGTGGACGAACGTGTTTCAGAGAGTGAGTAAATGTGACAGATTGGTCGCTGCAGACGTCATCACCAGGGATGTTGCAGCACGCTAATTGGAGCAAAGAAGCAAGAGGTCAGGCTCCAAGAGATTACAGTAAAGGAGCACATGCACTGTACGTAGCCTACGTAGCGACTGATGGTGACGACTGGAGCGCTCCTCCACGTCCAGTCTGCTGTGCTTTAAATACAGATACAACTAAACAATGATCTATTCATGTTACTGAAAGACTCAGATTAACCACTTTGATGCAAACAAGGAGAAAACTGGTGAAACTGAAGGTAAAATTCTTCAACATGACTAGAGTTATGATTCTCCTACCTTTTGAAATCCAGGCTGATTACTTTTAACTATTTAACTGTGTCATTGCAGAAAAGTGCTGCTTCAACTAGGGTTGACAAGAGCCGATACTACCGATTCGATACCAACATGAAAAAAAATATTCGATACCTGCTTTTTTCTGGTACCGCAAGAACCGAATCTACAACTTTTCCCTCGGCGAGTCGTGCCGATTCTTCTTCTTTTGCCCGTGGTGTGCTCGTTATCACCAATAAACACAGTAGCTATGAGGTGGGTATGAATCTGATAACAGTCTGGTGCTGAGGCTGTGGGGGGGTCAGGGGGGGGGTCAGTGGCGTGGAGCGCTGATCTGCTCCATGACACGGGACCGGCACGGCAGGTAGAGAATTCATGGGTTCTGTTTTTGTTTTGTTTTGTTTTATTTAATCTTGGTATCGAATAAGTATCGAGAATCGTGTAAATTCACAGGTATCAGTATCGACTACTGAAACTCTGGTATCGTGACAACTTCTACCAACAACAACAAACAAATACTGTATATATGGGAACCTCTGGCCTGAAGACAGCATGACCCAGTGGGCGCTCGTCTCTGTTCACAGTTTGCCCTGCTTTCTATTTCTGGAAGCTGCAAGAGGCATGCACACACACGCACACACACATCCGCACACACAACACAGCAATGCAGCCTGACAGTATGTGCCAGTCACTATTAAAAGCCACTGAATGAGCCGGCCACACCTCTTCCAGGACAATCTAATCTGATGTCTGTTTGGCATGTGTGACATCATCCGATGCAGTCTCTTGTCTGAACTTCCATCATCTGTCCAACTCTGAGGACAAGGTGAGTTTTTTTTTTCTTCTTTTGCCCCCAAAAGTGTAATTAAGACTATATACAGTTTGTCATTTAGACTTCTCTAAAGTACACAGTCGTGGTTGGTGCAGCAACAAGCAGACATCCACCTGAATCATACCTTCACCAGGCTCTGAATGAGGAGGTGAGGTTAGACTCAATACCCGGACGGCTCAAGAGAGGAGCGCGCTTTAAAAGGTCACGTGGTTTTTTAAGTCGGCTTGGTAATAGGCTGTTCTCAGACTGATCTACAGCAGCTTGGGTTGGACGTTTAAAATGCAAAATAACACACATTACTCACTAAAATGGGTATGCACAAACACAAATGGATATTAGGCTGATAAATCTCCTATATTTAGGCGGGTAAACACATAACAAAACAGCTCATATACTGTGATCCAGTATAGATGGGCTACCTGAGGCTGTTGCAACAAAATTATATAATACCATAAGGATGCCATGGCAAATTCAGTACATGCCATAAAAAGCGATAAGGTCATACAACGTATTTACATTCATCGTGCCAACAATAATAGGCTGTGTTTTGTTATCTTAATGCAAAACACTGATCCCTACACTGATATAACAACATAACATTGCCTATATAAAATACCTGCTCATTCAAAGGGCAGACTGTGCTACCTGAAAACAGGCACCTGCAGTCCGCCTGCATGTCCTTGCATCCCTCAAACGTTGCCAAAATAAAAAAAAATAAATAAAAAATGAATGAGACTTCAGGATAAATACCGGTACAGCAAGTCACCCCACATGCATGCCGCAGTCCCGAACATCACCGCTTCGAGTTATTATTCCAAGCACATACTAAAATACGCATGATTATTGCAATACAGGCCGCTATACCCCCGGTCAGGCCTGTTTTTAACAATGACATAAACACGGCTTTACATTGACAGGTCACGAGCTGACAGGCGGGCGGACAAACTGCAGAGCAAATGTTTTTTAAAATGGGGTTTGTTTGTTTTGTTTTGTTTTTTCGGGGCTTACCTCCCTCGCTGTGTATCTTCTTGGCTCTCCGGTTGAAATACATCTTGCTGGTGGTGAACGAGTGTGAACGGTGAGGCTGGGGCGAGGAGGCCGGAGCGGTGGCATGCTCATGGCTCAGCGACAGAGCGGGGAAATGCTGCTCCGGGCCCGGGCTGCGGCTGTTCCTCCTCCCGCTGCTGCTGCTGCCGCTGCCGCTGCTGCTCACGGATCATTATTTCTCGGCTGGACCGCGGAGGTGATGTTGTAGAGGACGGCTTCAGTCAACGGCAAGTCACACGGAATAGAAAGAGTCCCACTTCCGGTCATAGGTTTCACAATAAAAGACGCCTAAAAGACACAATTTGTGGTCAGTTTGCAGAATAATCGCTTAGGTGAGAATAGCTACCACAAATAGGCTAGTACAAATTTAATTTTAATACAACAGCCCAAAGACAAGAGATGACAGGTTAAATTGCAAAGAAAGGATTTATAAACCTTTATTTTGAAGGGCTACCTACCGCTGTCCTTTCTGTGTTTCTGGCTTTACAAGCCTGTTCAGCAAGGAGCGCGCATCGGATGATGACATGCGTGCGCGCACCCGGTCTTCTGACGCAAAATATAAAACAGCACAATTTTTTTATGATCTTTTTTTGTCGAGTCAGTTGTTCAATGATCAGGAACTAATGGCTTAATATTTGTTTTTTTTAATAAACCAAAAAAATATATAAATACTAAAAAGGAAAATTTGACGTGTGCTAATATGTAAAAGTAGCAAATTTTTGCTGATCAGCGTCCACAAATGAAAATAAATGTTAATTAAATGTTACCATGATTTTTTTTTTTCAGTTCAGCCAGAATATGCACTCTTTGCATGTCTTTGTTGCACACACATGTACCTGTATAGATCTGACCATTCATTCATAACAAAGCTGCAATTCATGCCACGGTTAAGGAGCAGAGAAGAAACCCCATGTCTTCATTTTATTACATAGTAACATATTCATCATAACTGTTTTTTATTTACTCTCACACATTGTAACATAATACATATTCATATTTCAAAAGTTGAATTCCATCTTATTAAATAGGAACAGAATAAATATTCACTTCTGCACCGAGCAGCCACGATCCTCTCCAAGTCTCCACGGTGGACATTCACTGAACAGAAGCCTTCTGAGAACCAGGTTTGTTGTGACGCTGGACTTTTTCCTTCAGCACCCACACACACATGCACACACAAACACACACACGCAGCCCACTCACACATTCTCACATACGACACTGCGTCATTCTTGCAGTTTCATTGGTGAAATGTGAACTGCAGAAACGAAGTAGCTCCTGTGTACTGTAACTGTTGATGTACAAAGTGACACTGACTCGGTGGTTCTGCTAAATAATCCACCTGTGCTACACTAGAAATGCCAATATTCGAATGTTATGGGGAAAAAAATGAAACCATTAACAGCATACAGAAATTTCATACGAATACCTGCCTTGTTCGGGTGCTGAACTGGAACTGACAAAGATATGACAGATCAGACAAGATGACTCGTTACCAGACTCATGATACAGTATTTTGAGCAGCTCCAAACATTAACAACCTATTATTTCATGGGGACAGATTTCTGAGTGAGCTGGAAAATTGTAAAAAAAAAAAAAAAAATCTTCAGCAATTCTGTTTGTTTGTTTGTTTTAAATAATTTAAACGATCTAGGTTTTTGCTCAGCAGATGTAAGTACTCAGCGCAACTTCTCAACACAGGTCCCAGGGTGTTTCGTTAGGTATGCATCCAAATAAGTAACAGGAACTTTCAGGGTTAGCGTGACTTTCTTCTGAGATGGAAATGATAATCAGGCATTACAATGTAAACAATGAACATCAAAACAAAAAAAAATACTGTCTTTTCTCTCTGTATTGCACAACTCACACTAAATTACAACTCTTTTTCCTGATTATCACATGCCTTTTTGCCATTCAACTGAATTGTGCTGCTCAAATGAGTAATGCTTAATGATTTAAAGTGGCCTATTTTTGTTGGTTTGCTTTCATGGAAGTTTATGGGACGGATGTATGGAGAGCACTTAAACATATTACCAGATGTACAGAATAAAACTTATATCAAAATTAATACATTGCTCATACACATCCTGATAAATCATACATTTCATAAGGGAGACTTTAAAATTCATGTTTTAAGCTTTAAAATGGTTAATGTTTAAAAAAAAAAAAGAAGGTTTTCCTGTTTTCATTCCTAACAGATGGCATGTGAGGAGCGTCTGGCTTTAAAACCCCTTAAATACAAGCACTGGTGAGTTATTTACAGCTTATACTGAATAAATCGAGTCTAGAAGTGATCTGTGTAGTCCAGTTGTGACAAAGAGACGTCACATGTATCAGACATTGAAGAGTTAAAGTGAGGA
The DNA here is from genome assembly GCA_030347415.2 of Decapterus maruadsi. Taxonomy (NCBI): domain Eukaryota; kingdom Metazoa; phylum Chordata; class Actinopteri; order Carangiformes; family Carangidae; genus Decapterus; species Decapterus maruadsi. The sequence goes on from CM064890.1 coordinate 1,943,997, forward strand.
CTAGTCAGCAGCGGCTACAGGAGCTCCTTAAGCATTAATGCCATCCATCGACACGGGTCTCTGAAGCATCGTGACAGAGACCAGCAAAACAGGTCACAGGAAGAAAAAAAAACAAAAACAGGAAGTTGCTGAAAACAAGGAGTCTAAAAAAATAAAGTTTTGTTAATTCTCTGCATTTATAGTCTCTTTTTTTTCGCACTTTTGGTTCAACCTTCCTTCAATCGCAACACAATTGATTTTTTTTTCCCCCAAAGAAATTAAACCATGAAAGCGCTATGTACATGCAAAGCCCACTTGGGTCTGCTCAGTTCAGCCAGCCAGGAACATGACAGTTGCGTGTTTTTGAGCAAAACAGGTCAGTCATGATGCACGGCGAGGATGGGTTGCCTGCAGATGGGGCAGGTGTTGTTTTCAGAGAGCCAGCGGTCGATGCAGTGGATATGGAATTCATGAGAACAGGGCAGACGGCGCAACTTGTTGCCTTGGGCGTACTCGTTAATGCAGACGCTGCACGCGCGCCCCATCTCCCCCTCCAGGCTGGCCTGACCGTACGTGCGCGTGGATAGATTGTCAATCTGCTCTTTGGTCAGGCCCCTCGGGTGCTCGTCGTCCTCTTCGTCGTTGAGCAGGAAGAAGTGCGCCAGCCGCAGGATGGGTAACGTTCCGTTCTCCACCAGGTTGTTGGTGTCTCTGCTGGTGGTCCGTCCCTCTGTGGTGCTCACCACCCCTCCCCCGAGCCTGGCCTGCCCACCCTGGTCGTCTTCGCTCCCCACCAGCCCCACCCTCTCCTGCTCTACCCCCGCGGTGCCACCCGGGCCGACTGCACTTTCATTTGTATGCAGACGACTCGTTGGGCTAGTGTTACTATTTGTGCCGATAGCATCCGTATGGCTCGGTGCGACCGTTTCAGAATCGGCCTCCGTCTCCATCAGGGAGCTCAACTCCCCGAATCCAGTCATTATCTGGCGCAATATCGAGCGCAGCGCGGTGGAGTTGGGTTCCCCCAGGCCGGTCTCGCTGATGCGCCTCAACGGGATCCTGATGGTGCTCACGTAGGTGCGGATCCCGGCTCGCTCGGAGCGGGAGATGGTGCGTCTAAATCCACCGCTGTCACTTTCAAATGTGACCGTGTTCTCCGCGACCCGTGCGCGTGATCGCGTTCTGCTGGCGATGCTGTCCCGATCGCGGTTTTCGCCGGGTCTGATCCTGCGCACCTGCAGGTCCAACATGATGGTCGGGTGCCGTCGCACCGACGAACTTCCGGCTCCTACTATGTGCGATTCGCTCTCGCGTTCTCCCGTCTCTACGGCCGGCTCAGTGAGAGCTGCGGGTTCTGCCACAGCCTCCCCTGTCTCCATGGGAACAGAGCTGACGCCACTGCCCGGCTCGACGGCGTGGCCGCTGGAGCCACCGACGCCGCTGCCGGATGCTGGAGCGGCGCTGACAGCAGATATCCTGTGCAAGGGAGAGCGGCTGCGTCTAGACAGGCGGGATGAGACCCCGCCCCCTGCTGCTGCGGCCCTGCGCGCACGACCGCGTGATCGAGTCCTGCTGCCGCGTGATTCGTGTCCCACTGCTGGGGCCTGAGACCCAGATTGGGGCGACACACGGGGACAGTCTATAGGAGCAGACACATCATCATGCCCCTGCTCTACTTCGGTGCTGTGGGCTTGATGTTGCGAAGGTGCAGCTTGATCAGGGGGAGGGTTGGGAACAGCGGGAGGCTGCGCTAAAGGCTGCACGGCGGCGCCTCTCCTCTGAGCGGCGGCGGCCGGGGGGTTCACCGGTGCAGGAAGTGCAGGGGGGCTCATGGAAAGAGTGGTAGTGCTGCTGCGTGTACGCCGTGTCTGCATCCTCCTGCTGAGGACCGGCCGCGGGGTCGGGTACGGCGCCGGCCTCGACATGGCCGAAGGGCGGGGGCTGGAGAACGAAGAAGCGGTGCGTATAGAGGGTGACGTCGTATTAGGAGCGGTCACCGGCAGCTCTGCAGCGTCCACAGTGTCATTATGCTCCCCGGGCTCCGGCTGATCATGGTTGATGTTGATTTCTAGACTAAAGCGGAACTCTCCACTGTTAGGGTTGGTCCGACTGACGGCACGCCATGTCTGGTTGCCGCTCTGCCCGCTGCGGGTAGCGTTACCAGTACGTCTGAAAGTGTTCAGCCACTCCAGTAATGAGTCACCATTAGAGGCCTCTGCTCCAGGCTCTGTGCCCCCTGTGAAACAAAAATAACATTAAGACTGTAAAACTAACATGAGTTTATCCCAAACTCTTTTCTCTGAACAGGAAAACTCTAATAATAAAAACATTGCAATTCCCTCGTCCAATCTTTAAGCCAAGCCGTTTCACACTTTATTCAAAGCCAGCATTTCCATTGTATTTATTATCAGGATTCACAGTGAAACACAATGTGTTGCACCCGCGTTTGAACCTTGCCTTGTCGCCTGTTTTACTGTGTTCAAAGGCTAATCATAAAACAATATGCACTGAAGGTTTTTTGGCTTGTTCATTAATTAATAGTCATTTAACCTGCGATAGATAGATCAAATAGACAGAGGTCAGCATGCCTCCTCCCTACCTGCCCCTCGTCTCCCGCCGGCCCCTCTCTCTTCTCCCTCGCCGCTGCTGCTCTGCTGCTCTCCAGAATCAGCAGTCTGTGAGCGCGGCTCGGTGCGAGGCTGAGATGAAACGCGTTCTTTTGCTCCGTCAAGACGTTGCTGCAGCTCCTCAGCGGTCACCTCCCCTATGAAATGTATACACACAGACAACATGATGTGCAGTCGGCAGCGTTTTTTGCTCCTCTACTAAGACTGGCTATCAATATCATATATTGTGACTGTGGCAAGTGCATTGTACTCTCCGTGTGTAGCCTGGAATATGCAAACTATGGCAATCAGTCTGTACGTTAACATTGCAAAATGTATTCCTCCTCACCAGGTGTGCCCAGCAGGTTGCTGTCTCTCATTAGCCGATACTCCTCTTCACTCAATTCATTGATGAAGTGATAGTATGCCTCCTCTCGTCGAAGACGCTCTGCCTGCCTCCGCCGTTCGTCTCCCCCACCAGGAGGGTCCATCACCGTGAAAAGTGCTGGCAGACAGACGAGGGATGGTGTGTCAGTCAGGGGTGGAGTGTCACCAGAAACAACCCACAACAGCTGTACATTTAGCACTTAGACAATAAGGATTAAAGAGCTTCTGTGGATGATGAAGACCTGCTCATTTGTCAGTGCAATATGTTGCACAATTGTAAGACAAGCTAAGAGCTATTTGATTGTCATCTGGGAAGATGTCTGATAAACGTCTTGCACAGCTGGGTTATCATCATGCACTCACTGTATTGAATTTGACACCAGATCAAAAATGCAAATAAAACCACAGGTCTTCGCATACAGTAGCATTTAAAGGGACTAATCTCCAGCCAAGGACGCCAGTTGAGGCAACGCCATCCATTTTCTATCGAAAGACTCCACCAGCAAAAAGACAGGAGTATGGCTACTGTAGTAATCTTGCTAAAGTTGCTAACGTTTAGCCCGCAGACTGTTGGCGTCCTACATCCACCCAGTTTAACAATAATGGACACACGCTCGATTCATTCAATGCAACAAAACAACCCTCCCCAATATAAAACATCCTCCTACAAACGCAGTCTTCACGTGAGCTAACACTAGCCAAGTTACAACAGTAGCTACGGAAGGCCATGTAAAAGGCAGGGGAATAATGCAACAAAACTGGCGTTGTCATCCTGGTTAGCCACCAATCACCGGCCTAGTCTGAATGACGGACACGCCGAGCAGCCAATCACTGCCCTGCAGAGGCGGGACACGGTAAAAAAAAAAAACTAAACTGAGGTCTCCTCCATGTAAACCCAGGGCAAAGGAGGAAAGACAAAGAATCTAACCAGAATTATTACAGAATAAGATAACACAGATGTTACCGGCTGGCGATGGTGGAAAAACATTACCACAGAAAGACGACAGACGGCACCTGAGTACATTTCAAGACTGCGAAGTGTCATTTTGAATGCGCAACGCTTTTAGTCGCTAAGTGAGCGCTAACGTTAGCGGCGAGCAGCAGCAGCAGCAGCCCGTCGACAGCAGTGTTAGCCGGGTTAGCCGGGTTAGCTCACCCACCAGCGAGCCGACAGACTGAATAACTCCTCACATATTCATATGACAAACTGTTTTATCGAGCAGTTACCGTACACGGGGTTGCGCACTAAGCCCTAGCGTAGTTTTATAAGAGATGACAATGACATTAAATAGGAGTTTAGTACCTGACAAAGCAGCTGTAATATGGACGGTTAGCTCTCCTCTCCCTTCTCTCTCAAACCAAGATGGGACCAGTGGCGCTACAGCTCCACACGGTCCGTGGAGAAACAACCTCCCTGCTGACACATTAGTTCCTAGGTAACGCAAACTGTACACTACAAATGGCTCAAGGTTTGTTGTCCAGATACACATCAACATCATCATTATTCAATTCATTTTGTGGATGTGACTTGACTTATAATCATGATATTGTTGATTTTTTTCGTTTTCTGGAGTTTATATTCTTTTACAAAATGGGAATGATCACGTATAACATATTTTTATCACGTTAGATATGGTTAAAGAGTCTTTTTTTTTTCTAAACACTCAAAAGGCACTGATTTTATTTACACTTAAATTTCAAACTTAAAATGCAAGACATTTACGTCTTCACACAAATAATAGATTTTAGCTTTTATTCTAGACTGATGTGCTCATGTCTGAAAGTAAGACAGCCCTTAATTACCTCCACCATAAAGTATTTAATGCACATTTACATATAAGTTCCCACGCATTGTATTTGATGACACAACAATGCATGAAACATGATATACGACATATACAGTACTGCCACCACATAATAATAATAATATTTTTATTATTCATAATAATAATAACAACAATAAAGGGAAGTACATTAAAAAAAATTAAACATTGTAACTGTCTTTTTAAATCTATAATCTCATTTCATTGTATTCTATCTTTTTATTCATATGTTGTTTGAATTGATGTTCCAGTATTTTTTTCTTTGTCCAATACATCATCATCTCTGTGCTTTAAACGTTGAACATAGTCCACCATTGTATTTATACTAGGCTACGGTATTTTTGATTACCACCAAGTAGCTAATAATGTGAGCAAAATACAATCATCCAGGTCCCTTTAATTCATATCCGATTTTTTTTTTTTTTTTTTAATAGGCTACTGAGGTGATAGAGACAAATAAGTAAGAGAGGCGTTTCTTTAATGACCTGTTTTACAGCATTGACTTATGCCACAGTGTCATAAACCAGGAAACAATTTTTTTTAAGACTGTAGAAACTTATCCGACAGTTCGTGTGGATTTCCACGTGGTGTGTTTAGTCTGTCTACCCATTTTTTCTGGAGCTGTTTCATCTGCTGCAGGGTTTTAGTCCGGTCTTCACGACGTTTTACGACAGTGCCGTCCGACAATACGCCGTCGTTACCGAGTGAAGTGCGTCTCTCTGGAGCAGATACCGGCTGAGAGAAACGCAGCAGCAACAAGAGAAAGGAATAAATTTCGGGCTCTTTTCCCACCTGGAGGATCTCCGAGCATCGCGCATCTCCTCCGGTACATTACATCTACAACCCGAGAGCTCGATGTGGAAGCTGGGTTGAAGGAAGAAAGGGCCACGCTGGGGAAGGCAACTAGCTGAATTACCAAACCGAGCTCGTTGGAGTAGCCCTAGTTGCCTCCCAAAGCGACGCTTTAAAAAAAAAAAAAAAAGAAAGAAAGAAAAGGGAAAGGAGCCGGATACATTTTAGCTTCCCCAAAACAGTGGTGAAAATGGACTATGATTTTAAAGTCAAGCTCACCGGCGAAAGAGAGCGAGTCGAGGACCTGTTCGAGTACGAAGGATGCAAAGTGGGAAGAGGCACCTACGGTCATGTATACAAAGCGAAGAGAAAAGATGGGTGAGTTGATGACCAACAAGGCCTCTAGCCACTGAACCCTGCGCCAGACAGCCCCCCCCTCCCTCTCCCAAATACATTTTAATTACTTCTCTCATGCTCATCCCCCTTTTAAAGGCCACCGGCAGAAGGAGACATGTTAGTAAGAGATTTATAACAACGAGGAGGGGAGGGGGGGCTGCACTGTCAAGGCTGATGCTCCTGTCATGTATGAAGGCTCTGACACGTGACTCATAATTGTGATCGCGGCTCCTCTCACCTGTATTTGGGTTGCACACGTAATAAAATGAAAATAAAAAAAAGCCAAGCGAGGCCCTCTGTTTTGTCCTGTGTTGTTGCTCCATAATATAAATTATTCTCTTATGAATAAATATTGGAGCTATTTGTAGGATACAGCAGGTGCACGTGCACGAGCACTTGTTGATGGTGTCAGTGCATGGAGTCTCTTCAGGCGACCAGTGTTGCTTTAATTATAGAGGAATCTGGCATCTGAATTTTAATATTAGGCTTTAGTTTTGTTTAAAAGCTATTCTGTTCTTAAACTAAAATATTGTTGCATGCCTGCTGTAATATGTGTTTGTTAATGTTGCTGTCATCCTTTTTTTTGTCTCCTTCTGCATCGTCTTTGATTTATTTTGTTCAGGTATTTTTTGCAGAGACAGGGAGTGAAGCGCGGATGCTGTCAGTGCCTCAAACCCTCAGACCGTCACAGTGCAACCTACCTCCATTTCTATTTATGTCCCCTCTTTTCTAATGTAATCTCTGTAACAGCCTAAACTATGCCGGGAGCGGAGCCGAAGGCAGCCTGAGCTCCCCGTCCGGCCCATATTAGGCCCATTATCATGGCCTGGACATACTGGCAGCCGGAACCACACAAAAGTGCCCCAAAGTGTTTAAAGATGTTTGTGTTCACTTTAGGAGGCTGCTGTTTATGAGACTGTGAGCTCATTTGTGCAGCAGCAGTTGGACGAGGCCTGAGGAGGCACAAAGCATGGGTTTATGAGATGATTTAGGCTAGGAGGGAGGGAGGGAGGGAGGGAGGGAGGGAGGGGTTGTTACCAATTCATTCAAGTGCGAGCCAGTCCCAGTGCTCTGTTTGTCCCTCGCCAGCTGCCAGACAGGGCCTGTTTCCTCTCCCCTTCTATTGTTTTGAGCCTCAGAGGTGAGCTTGATTACACAAATCTGGAGGTAATGCAACTCGGCCTCTTCTCAGAGTCCCTGTGCCAGCTGCCAAGTGCCCCCCCTTTATGTTTCTGAGCAGACAGCCCTCTGGAGGCCTGCAGTCTGGTCTGGTGTTGATGTTGCTCTGCCTCTCTCTGTGTTTTGTAGGAAGGATGATAAGGACTACGCCCTCAAGCAGATTGAAGGCACTGGCATCTCCATGTCAGCCTGCAGAGAGATTGCAGTAAGGACTGATAGGCTCACTCACTCTATCCCTGTTGTGCAGTCGCTGTTAAACACCTTCGTGCCGTTCCTACGTGGTTTATGTAACGTCTGAATCACCTTCCCGCACAAAGTAGCTTTTGTTAACTCAGCAACAGATACAAAAAAGAGGAGAACATTTTTTATTCACACGAACATAAAATGCACAGAAGAATGAACATAAAGTTAATTATTTGACACTTTGTCAAACTAAAGGAAAGTTGCAAAGCTTTTGTTGCAGGTCTATTTTCACATTTTGTATTTAAATGCACAGTTCATACGTGCATTAACTAGTAAATGACTGTTATCATCCATGAGAGTATTATGGTCTGTTGTCTGAATGGGTTCATGTGTTGCAGCTGCTGCGGGAGCTCAAACATCCCAACGTCATCTCACTGCAGAAGGTTTTCCTGTCACATGCAGACCGTAAAGTATGGCTGCTCTTTGACTACGCTGAACATGATCTTTGGGTAAAATATACGCACGCACACACACACACACACACACACACACACACACACACACACACACTGAAGCAGCATGACATGGCTGATCAAACATCTGAGCTTCTGAATATGCAAATGTGATTGGGATTGCATCTTTTGCAGTCATGCATTCCCTTATTCATTTTTTAATTATTAGTTTAGAGCAACACACATGCATGTGCTGCACATTCCTACACAGATTACTGTGCACACTCGCAGTCTTAGTTTAGAATTAGGTTATAAATATTCATGCCTTCTGCTGCTTTTTTGCACATATGTGAACATTTCCCTTTTTTGAAAATGTAGGACAAATGCGCAGACCTTCACAAATGCAGAATTACTCATGCTGCTGATGCATCTACAGCACACTTACATCTACCACGAGCCAGTGAGAAGGAAGTTCGCTTGAAATCCTGTTAACGTGCTTGAAAGTCTCATTAGAGAAAACGCATACACCCAAAAGTCTCGAACCTCTGATGCTTTTACAGTTGGCAGTTCCAACTGGCGGGGGTATTATAACTGAATTAAAATGCCATTTTCTGCCACAGAGCTGCAGCGCTCACATTCCCCTCATAAAGAAGTGGGAACACACGCCACAAACATCAGAGCTGCTCATCAACGGGCACAAAATGATGCATTTCACTTCTCACGTATATTATGCACACGTCACCGTTGTTGTCATCTCGTTGTCTCTCCGTAGCACATTATTAAGTTCCACAGAGCGTCCAAGGCCAACAAGAAGCCACTTCAGCTGCCGAGAGGAATGGTCAAGTCTCTGCTCTACCAGATCCTGGACGGCATCCATTACCTCCACGCCAACTGGGTCCTGCACAGAGACCTTGTAAGAGGATTGGGGAGGGGGAGCGAGAGAAAGGGAAGGGGGGGGGGGGGGATATTTAGGTAGAGGGGAAAACAAGGCAACAGTTGATGAAAGACTGGATTGTTTTTGGATAGATAACCAGCTGAAGCTGTGAGGTTGTGTTGTTTTATGTGGGTCATCATGTCACAACTACACATTTTAAGTGTTTCTGCAGAAATGCATCGTTTTCATTTTTATAGACACAATTAGTCTAGAATATTCTTGTCTTGTAGTCGCTTTGGCGGCTGATTTTTACAATGAACATTTAACTTTAGTGATATTTTTGTTATTCACATCCATATTGTAAAAAAATACTTTTTAAATCACAGTTTAAATATATTGTCAGTCTCAGCGATGTGACGACATTTTTGACTGACAACGGTGAGATGGAAATGGTAGATCACCTCTCCTTTGGGATGCAGTGCCTCCTCTGTGTCCACTAGAGGGCAGCAACATCGAGTTTTAATTACACACCATATGGAGAACAGCTACAAAGATGAATTAATTGTAACATATTTGCTGTTATTTTCAAAATGCATGTATATGTTCAGAGTGTAGAGGCTTTATAAATAAATGTGCATGTCTCTTTGTCTCCACCAGAAACCAGCTAACATTTTAGTGATGGGGGAAGGGCCGGAAAGGGGGAGAGTAAAAATCGGTATGTATGATGTTTCTTTAAAATGTAATATATTGTTTAATAGTCTAATATTTATCTGACTAATGTGTGGACTGTTCAGCGGACATGGGGTTTGCTCGTCTCTTCAATTCACCGCTGAAGCCTTTAGCCGATCTCGACCCTGTGGTGGTCACCTTCTGGTACAGAGCACCTGAACTACTGCTGGGGGCTCGGCACTACACCAAAGCCATCGGTGAGAACTGTCTGTGCAGCTGAACTGTTGTGTGTGTGTGTGTGTATGTGTGTGTGTGTCTTCGCTGGCGGCTCAAGTCGGTGTGTGGTCTTCTTCTTCTTCTTCTTCTTTCAGACATCTGGGCGATTGGCTGCATCTTTGCAGAGCTGCTGACGTCTGAGCCCATTTTCCACTGTCGCCAGGAGGACATTAAAACCAGTAACCCTTACCACCATGACCAACTGGACCGCATCTTTAACGTCATGGGCTTCCCTGCTGGTGAGGCGCCGCCGCCGCTGGAAAATACACAGCAAAGAATAATATTCCACTCTATGTTGATATCATTTACTGTTTTAGTGATGATTGACCTCACCTGACTGATTCTCCTTGCAGTGCACCGTGTGTACATTAATGGTGATACAGTGGAAGAATACGGAGGCAGATTATCTCCTTGTTCTCTCTCTTTAGGCAGTAACGTGATCTGTGAACATCAATCCACTGACACAACAGAACAAGCCAAGTCACAAACACAGAAACTTTTACTTGTAGAGCTTCTCGGGCCGACCGTATATTTTCCAGTTCACTTAAGCTGCTTCTTATCTTTTTCTTTATCTTTTCCTTCTATCATCTCTGCTGCTCTGGTTGTGTAATTCACCAGCCACTTTGTTTATAATCCTTAACCGTCAGTCGGGGACGTTTTGCATGAGGTCAAAACGTTACAATCCGAAATTAAAAACAAAAAATCAGCGTTGCTGTTGTTGCAACAAGGAAATTGTTGTGAGGCTTGAAAAAGATTGTAATCCAGACGTTCTCTACGTTTTTAAGTAATCTGTTCTTGAAGGGAGGGAGGGTGTGACATGGTGTAATCCTGACTTTCCCTCATTTGACAGATAAAGACTGGGAGGACATCAAAAAGATGCCAGAACACTCCACGCTGATGAAAGACTTTAGAAGGAACACGTGAGTCTGCACAAGCACCACTGTCCCACTTTTCTTTTAAAAAATTCGAAACAAGAGTCTGAGCAAAGCGCTCCGTGTTCTTGCTTGTGTAATAATAACATCATGCTCATCGCTCATCGCTCCTTCTCTGTGACAGATATACAAACTGCAGCCTTATAAAGTACATGGAAAAACATAAAGTCAAACCAGACAGCAAAGCATTCCACTTGGTGAGTTACAATAACCTCGGTAAAAGCTGATGCATGCGGTGACATAATACTATTTAATGGCAGTTCCATAGCAGCTCTGCGGCTGCACTTGCTCTGTGCTCTGATTATGCCACTTCCATTAATGCTAACGCTGACTTCCTGTGCAAATTATTAACCGAAGCTCCAGAAGCTGTTGACAATGGACCCCATCCGTAGAATCACATCGGAGCAGGCCATGCAGGACCCTTACTTTTTGGAGGAGCCCCTGCCCACATCTGAGTGAGTGCACCCACCCACCCACACATACATGCATACAGTCTATATCCATTGCATCCTGTGCTGCTTGAGTCTCATGACCTTGGGACGTCGACCACATTGAATAGTCCCCCCCCCCTGCAGCCAATTAGCTCTGAGTCATGGGAGTGAATGTTTGAAGTTGACAAGCCTCTTTGCCTTTTTTTTTTTTTTTCCTCCTCCAGTGTGTTTGCAGGCTGCCAGATCCCCTATCCCAAGAGAGAGTTCCTGACAGAGGAGGAGCCAGAGGACAAGGCAGACAAAGTAAGAAACCCATGCAGCTTTTAAATTAATACAGGGATATTGTTGCATGATTATATGATGGAAGGGAAGAGGTACTGTGGTTGATGCACTCAGAATGTAGGGCTGCAACTAATGATTATTGTCATTATCGATAAATCTCGTTTTGTCCTCAAACCAAAGAGAGACTCAGTTTATTATAATGAAGGTGAATTAATCAAGTTTATTTTAAAAAACCCTGTGTAGAAAAACCAGCAGCAGCAACAGGGAAACAACCACACGAATGGGGCGGGGCACACCGGTAACCCTGACAACAGCCACGCCCAGGGCCCGCCCCTGAAGAAAGTGCGAGTTGTCCCGCCCACCACTACCTCAGGTGGCCTCATCATGACCTCAGACTACCAGGTGAGTCAATCCAGAAAGCATGATGTATGAAGACTGTAGTTTATGTAAAAACAGCTGTGATGTAATAAACCATAGTTTAACTGCCGTGATGTATTCATTTTCTAGAGATAATGCATTTAGAACCAAAGTTAAGCAGCTGACGTCCAATATAATGCTGCACCTCATGATGTTTGTCCTTTGGTTGACACTCCAGCCAGTGATCTGATCAGATTTTGCACCGTTATGATGATTTGAATCCAATTATCTTGACAGATGCATCAAAGATAAAAGCGATCAGGTTTTAACTGAACGTCTTCTTTCCGTCCTGCAGCGCTCCAATCCACATGCTGCCTACCAGAACCCTGGACCAAGCACATCACTGCCCCAAAGCAGCATGGGATATTCCACTACCTCCCAACAGCCCCCCCAGTACTCCCACCAGACCCACCGCTACTGAGACACACACACACACACACAACCCCCCCCTGCACACACACACACACACACACACGATGCATACACACACAGCCCTCACCGCGCCCACCTGAACGAATGTACTGTGGGATGTGGAGGTGTCCAAGGCAACAACCCCCCCTCCCCAATCCCCCCCCCTACCAGAGGAGAGGACACCACCCTCTCTGCAGCAGTCTGTTCGGCCAGAATGACAATAATCTTCACAACAACAACAACAACACACCATAACCCCAGTATTAGAAATATCGCTATAGAGCAACAGGTGAAGACACGAGGTGGGGGGCGGGAGAGGATGCTGTGGTCGAATCCATCCTGGGTGATGGGAGGGGGGGGCATTTAAGTCCGTTGTCATCTCCTCCTACTTCTTCACCTGTCTCCACACCTCCCTCTTCCCTCTTCCTGTCGAAGCTTGGATGAGACTGAAAGCTGCTATGTGACTGCCAGCGTTGACAGATTCCCTGTCCGTCTGTCCTCCGGTCTGTCCTCCGGTCTGTCCTCCGGTCTGTCCTCCGGTCTGTCCTCCGGTCTGTCCTCCGGTCTGTCCTCCGGTCTGTCCTCCGGTCTGTCCTCCGGTCTGTCTGTCCGTTTATGTTGTGAGCGTGTGCGTGTGCGTGCATATGCGTGCGTGTGTGTGTGGCCCCGTGAGGGCCTCAGCTGAGGACTGATCTGAGCTGCTGTGAAGGGAGGATGTGGAGCCCCCACAGCTGTGGTGGCGTTTAGGGGTTTTTGTTCAGAAAGGACAACAACAACAAAAAAAAGATGACAAAAAAGATTTTAGTAGTTTATAATTTAATCAGTTTTCATGGTTTTGTTGTCATGGCGAGAGTGGCAAAGCAGCTGCAGCGCCGGCCGGCGGAGCGCTCAGCTGCTGTAACGCTGTGGGCAAGCCTTACAACACGATGACAAAACCAACCAATCGCATGGAGGATGGCAGACGGAACATGCATTGTACTGTATTGTATTGAAATATTTTACATGAAGCAAGTATCCTGACAATAAAAGTGGAAACATGGATATTGTTGATATTTTAAATGTTTGCATCTATGAGCAGCAGATGTAGGATGATCATTTTGTCAAGTGTTCATGTAATGGACTTCTTACTTTTTTCTTTTACCCAGTTTTCTTTTAACAATAGTTGTGATGACATTTACATTTCTCTTAATATCAAATTCATACAATGTCAGACATATATGCTGTAAGTGTGCTTACATTGCATTTTTTGACCAAACTTCCCCACTTTTGAAGGTTTACACATACATGTGTGCCTTGGCACTCATGTCTCAATCAATTATAAATGTAAAAGTGACAGCTGTATAACATCTGCAGGCTTTGCCTCCCCACTTGTCCAGGAATAGAACAGCATTTTCAATAATGAAACTCCCTTTCCCTTTCTAATGGACTAAACCTTGTCTAGAGTCCAGAGATTACTCCCTCCTCCCTCTTCCCTTTGCTTTGATGACAGTTTTCGCCCTCAGACTGCTTTTGTCTGTCTTCTAACACACCTGGGAAACTAAAGCACAGATCTATGTATAGCAGATCCTCCCATTGAACCTCTTCCTGCAGGATGCTGGCCCAGCTATTTCAGTCTGTTATACAATACCATCCCAGCTCTTGCTCAGCATCACTGCCTTAAACATGTTACAACCCCACTAAAAAAAAAAAAAAAACCCTCTCTAGCTCTCAGCTTGCTCATATTAGTACTTATTTAAATAGGTCTTCGTCTCTACAAATTCCCCACAGGCCTCAAAATTAAACCCCTTATAATTTTGACAGGGTATGGGACCTAGTTGCATAAAAAAAAATCCTCTAAGCTCTTCAGCAACGCCCAATCGTAGCCCCGCCCCCTCCGTTTGCAACAGCGCTCCGAAGCGCAGGACTCTCCCTGTCACTCATTTGCTCCGACGAACGCGATTGGCTGATTGGAACGCCCGTCACGCGTTAAATCCCCAGCGTCGCGCTGTGATTGGCGGACGCGTCCGGTGGGCGGATCCAGCGTCCTCAAAGGATTTTTCCCCGGAGTGGCCAGACGGGCTGGGGGACACAGGATGGCAGAGCTAATAGGAGTACCTAACGGGACATGCGGACGGGCTGATTTCTTCTAATATTTCAAGTGCTGGTGAGGACATAATCATACTTTATTACAACGACTAACAACACCTTTTATCGTCACTGTGAAATGTGTGTGATTATTTGCGTTGCTTGTAATCTCCATTGGTCCAAACTAAGAAGTCGACCACTGGACATTAAGCTAGCTAACCAAGTGGTCAGTCGGAGCGGACCCCCCCGGTGGAGGATAATAAACGGACAGTCAATATTCCCCCCTTCTGCTGGGCGACTTTAAATCTTTATTTTTATTCATTTCTTTATATTAAAGCATGCTATTGATGATGTTGGAGCTCGTGCACCGGCGCGTTAATCAGCTGTTGGACACTGGTTGGTGAAATTTAAGATTAAAAAACTGGCGTTAAAATCCACGGGAAACCGAGGTAGATGAACAGATGTGGGTCAATCATCAGTAACGGGAAGCGACGGTGCGGAACAGTGATTGATCGCGGTTGCCATTATATTAGTTCACGCCTGTGTGTATTTGTGTGCATGTGTGTGTTTCTGTAAATGTGCGTCTATCATCATCATCTGTGGGGATGGGAGTCAGGGTGTGGGGATAAATGGGGCGTTTTAAGGCATCAAACATCAAAAGTGCTGTAGTATATGCTATAAATAAATAAGTGAATAAATGTTGACGTCCACGTGATAACATTAAAACAGTAAATCTGATTTAAGTGTTGAATATTGAAGTCAGGCAAATTAGTTATAGATGATGATGATCCTATATAATGACAGCTTAGCCTATATTGAAAGCTAATATATAGCCTGCTTCTGTAGTGGCTGCAGCTATTCACTATGAATTAATACATCTACAGCATTTTAGACTTAATTGATCAGCACTGATTTATCCAAACTATTAAATAACATAAAAAGTTTAAAATGCTTTTAGGTAAAAATCTTATTTAGTGAAGGAAAACAACCACAAAAACTCACAAATAGTCCTTTTATACCAAATGAAGAAACAAATTCACATTTCTGCTTCAATCTACAAATGATGTTTTGAATATTTGATTGATTATTTACTACATTTTGAATCAATTAATTGACAAACTACTTGATGAATCAGCAGTTAATCCTGTTTTTTATCACTGTTATGACATTATGGGGATTATGACAAGTTTAGGTCATGTCTGCATTAAAAAGTCAGGTATTTGAATCAAATTAATCCTGCAGATTTACTAGACAGATATCAGGGCAGGGCCAAGACACTAACTGCTTTTAGATAACAGAATATATTTAGCATTTACACCAATATTCAAAGTTTCTGTTTGCTCTGCATCATTTATTTGCTGTATTATGATAATATTGTGTCATATAATCTGTTATTTTCTCATCAAACATCTTTAGTAGATATTATTATTATCATTGTGGTCAAACTCAAACTCTCTGACCTTCCCTTTAGGATTCACTATTAAGTCTCCACTTTTACCCAGAATGCATCACGACGAGCACTCACCATCGATGCCCCTGAGTAAATTCTGGAGCAAGTTGACGTTCCTGGACGGGCAGGCAGGCGCAATGTCACAACAGAATTTTTTATTTTTTTATTTTTTTTTACATCATATTGAGGGCAGCGTGACGTGACGTAATCCACGCTGCATTATTCACAACATCAGGACAAGAAGCTGTACTAGTCGGCTCATGAATTGATAATGACGACTCCCCTCTCGGATCTTAATGGAGTTCTCACGTCTGTAGTAAATAGAATAAATATTAAAAAAGGGGGGAGGGGGGGGGGCTTTTCTATCTCTATATGTCTGGGAGGAGATGTGTGGAGAGCCACAAGTCACAGGAGGGGAAGTGAGTTTGACTCTGAGTGCAGCAGCCTGACATGCAGCCGCCCCTCCGAGGATCAAAGACAGTTTTTTTCCGTTGCGTCCGCTGTTAAAACGCTGCTAATGGGACGTTTGAGCAGCTACCTGGTGTGTTTGTGTGTGTGTTTGTGCATGTTTATATGCTCGAGTGCCTCCGTGTTGCATGTTGGGTTGTAATTATTTATGCAGACAGGGCACATGAGGATATTAAAAAAACAAAAAAAACACTATACGTATGAAAGCATGATGAGGTTTCTGGTCTCTGTGGTTGAGGGAGGAGCGCTGGCTGGCGAGGCTTTCACTGCAGGAGGACAGGGGGCCTTAAAGAAGGTCGAGGAGGAGGAGGAGGAGGAGGATGCATGGAAGAGCCAGTGCTGTTGCCGTGTGAACGGAGCCCTATTGTCCCGGGAACCTTTCAGTGGCTTCCCCCGAGGTCCCTGTTTGTACCCTTCCCCCCACCCGACACACACTCTCTCCCTCATACTACACACACACACACACACACACATGCACATGCACACACACTTTGTCCACCTCTTAATGTTGCTCTCTCTCCCACACTGTCACACACTCTCATCCCACGTGGTGTCTCTCCCATGCACCCTCCTCTTCCTCCTCCTCTTCCTCTACTTTCTCCTCATTTCTCACAAGCAGACAAGCCCCCCCCCCCCCCCCGTCCTCCCTCCTCCTCCTCCCCCCTCTTCCCCTCTGCTCGCCCCCAGCCGCTCATTATTTCGCCTCATTGATGTGATTGTCATGCCAGAGCCAGACAGTGTGTAAAAAAAAAAGCAAAAACATGCAATCTTCTCATTTGCATCTCCTCCTTCCGATGCAACAAGAAGCTCCATGTTTCCAAAATGTTTATCCAGCAGTTGAACCGGACCAGCTGCTCTGCACCGAACCAAACTGGACCTGAAGAGGCTGCTTTCAGTCCGTGTCCTTTGTGGCAGCACAAGATGGTGTAATTTTACCCTTTTGTTTTCTCTCATTGGCGTGAGGCTGTTAGGGTTTGCAGGGTGGAGGGGGGGTAAATGGGGGGGTTGTGGCTATAGCTGAGAAAACAGGACGAGATGAGGACTCTCTCTGCTGGTGGGAACAGAAGGACAGCTGTCAGGTTACAGTCGTTTCCTGCTGAGACGCTGCTTCTTTTTCTTTGTTGTGTTGGAGATAAAACATCACATGTGATGAAGTCGTCACTGTTTACAAACTGATGAATATACACTGGAATATTTCCTTAGACCGCCTTTAGCTTTGATTACGGCACGCGTGACTTCGATAAACTTCTGCAATGTCACATTTTTTCAAAGATTCTCAATGGTTTAAAGGGGTAGTATCATTTTTTTTTTAAAGTTTGGTTGTATGATCTACAAATAGCCCCTAAGTACTTTAATTGCAGTAGAAGACTCTCTGCACTCATAGCCCTGCCCAGAGATTTACAACATATAGTGTTGTGAATGGACCCAAAGAAACGGCCTAAAAGAGGTTTTATCTGAAAAAAATGCTATAATATAATTTTTTCCAGTCCTTCAAAGTGCAGGAAAAACACTGTTTTTATTTGGACCTAACCACCTCACGTATCCCTCCGCCCAGAACTGCTGATCGGCGGGCGCTAACCCTGGGCGGAGGGATACGTGAGTTGGTTAGGTCCAAATAAAAACTGTGTTTTTCCTGCACTTTGAAGGGCTGGAAAAAATTATATTATAGCAATTTTTTCAGGTAAAACCTCTTTTAGGCCGTGAAAATAGGCCGTTTCTTTGGGTCCATTCACAACAATGTGTTGTAAATCTCTGGGCAGGGCTATTATGGGCTGGCGTTGCTAACGGGAGGAGTGCAGAGAGTCTTCTACTGCAATTAAAGTACTTAGGGGCTATTTGTAGATCATACAACCACACTTTAAAAACATGTTTTCCAATGTGAGGCTCTTACCTGTTAGTTTAGTTAAATCTTTTGGACGGACAGTGTTTAAGACTAAGTTGAAGGAAGGCCCATATTTTATCGTTGTGTGATGATCCCAAAGCCTGTTTCCCAAAGCTTTCTGCAAAGCCAAAGCAATACGAGTTGTATTTCTAGTACCTGTCAGCTATTATTAGCCTCCTGTAAGCCCTGCCAGAGCCCCTGTGTCTTTGCATCCTGCTTTTTTCTACTTTTTTTTCCTCTTCTTCTCTGGCGTGGCTGCACAGGAAAAAGCTCTGGAATTGTAATTTGGCGAGTCTGACGATCGCATGTGAGAGTTTTGTATTGGAAAGTGTGTATGGATGCAGCATGCAGCGTGCACGTTTCCATCTTGAGTCGCCGCCGCCGCTGTATTGTATTGTATTGTTCTGGCCAAGTGTTTGGACAGGAAAGAAGAGACGTGTGACACGGGGAGGACCGGGAAACAGGAGCCAGACCGAGTCCGCAAAAACAGGAAGCAGGAAGAAGAGCCGATAAGATGGCCGCTCCAATGAACCCTGAGATCCATCCTCTCCCGCTTTGAGCTTCAGAGCGTCTGATGAAAGTCAATCTGGGTTTAATTTTAGACCACGAAGTTCAGAGTTCGTGTGTTTATGGATGTAGATGATCATCTGGAGATGAAGTGATCTCTCAGGTCCTTTGTTCTTCTTTTCCTTTTTTGATCTAAATTCCCGTGTTTTCTGGTGCTTTTGGACACATCCAGGATGAATCTGTGTTTGTGTCGGGAGTCCAGCTGGGCCAATGACAAGCCGGCCTGGGATTAGCTGGCACGCTGTATCTTCCCATCTCTAATGCTTTAATCTCTCCGCTGGTCTTCTGGCTTTGGGACACTTTTGGTCAGTTTTTCTGTCTCCGTGTCGTGTTTACTTGTTGTGAACAAAGGATGGACAGAAAATGAACAACAACAACCTTCTAAAATTATCCTCTAATATTAAGTTTATAGAAAGGACACGACCTGACAGACAGGACAGGGAGATTCATCACAGTCTTATTGCATTTTATTCCAACTGCGACTTCTTGTCTCTGAACTCAGTTTGACCTGAAAAAATATCAATTATTAATTTTCAAATCCGTGCCTTGGGATTTGGTTTTGTAGCTGCTTTTCAAACACAGTTTCTCTGCTTGTGTACAATGTTTATTATAAACTAGCGGTCGGTCGGTGATTCAGTCCCCATGTAAATGTGACTATGGTGACTAAACAAACAACTTGCATTGTTTATTCCAGTCAGCCAGAACAGTCATACTTGTAGAAAATGTGATTATATAACTGAATATATGCCCTGAAGTTGCAGAGAAGATGCACTAGATGAAACTTTTTAGTCAGGTAAGAATATTATAAACAATTTAGGTCATCGATCCAGTTGATTAAATATAAAGAGTCACAGTTCCAGCTTTCCAAATTCATATTTACTGGTTTTCTTAGACTGTTTTGTCTTCCTCGTGGACACAGATGTTTTGTCAACACCTGTTTTCTCCTTCACAGACCGTCTCTATAAGGAGGGTGGGTTTTCTAAAACAGTGTGCGCTTGTTTGTCGTCTCTGTCCCTGCAGTGTGTGTCGGTGTGAAGCCTCGCCATGCCGCTGGTGAAGAGGAACATCGAGCCCCGTCACCTCTGCCGGGGGGAGCTGCCCGACGGCATCGGCAGCGAGCTGGAGTGCGTTATGAACAACACGCTCTCTGCCATCATCCGTCAGCTCAGCAGCCTGAGTAAGAGTCCACGCACACACGCACGCAGACACACAATCAGGACACACACACACGCTGACGCAGGCTTGAAGATGATGCGAAAACAGCAAATAGAGGATTTAAAAAACAGGAAACTTGAACCTCCTCGGGCCGTAACCCCCGCTAAGTCTGATGATTGTCTACGTTGTGTGTAGCCTCTTTGTAGCAGGACCAGATCACATGCCTTCATCATTAATCCTGAAGCTGTGATTGATTTGGTCGTTGTCATGGTTACGGCCCGGCCGGGGCCTGAGGGGGGGGTTACAGTGGCCGGCCTCGCGCTGGAGCTGGAGCACAGAGGGTTGAAATGTAATCCTTTTAGATGGCTCTGCAGAAATGAACTTATCTGGACAGCTGTGCACACGTGACGGCGCAGATACACCCCGTGTGTGTGTTAATGCGCGTTTGTTCAGTGTCTGTGTGTTTTTGCATGTACGACTCAGTGTGTGTGTGTGTTTTATAATGCATGCTTTATAATACATCCATCCATCCTCCTTGCAGCCAATGCCCGTTGTTTCATAATAACCCATCAACACTGCGCTGTGTGTCGTCATGTGACAGTTACCCCTCAACCGTTTACCCTCAGTTGCACCCGTCTCTCACGCTAACTATATGGCGAGGGTTTTGCTCCGTGCATCCTGACGGGGTAAATGCACCAGGCGTTTATGTCATTAACCCTTTTACTTTGTGGCCCCGGCTGCATTTCAATAGCCGTCAAAGTCTCTTATTGTGTGGAGTTCCTGCGTTGGGAGTGGGCCTTTCAACAGCAGCTGTGTGGGTTAAATATAAACATGGCCACAGGCCCGGCGGGGCGGATCCACAGACATATACACCGTGTGTGCATGTCTGCGTGCACATGTATGTTTGCAGGCGAGCCATATGAACCCCTCAAGAGGGGGTCAGAGGTCAGCGCGCCGGATCTGTGATTCTTCCTTCCTCTAAATATTTTTCCTGCTGCCCATCCTGTCGGCGGGGGCGACAGAAATAGTCCTCGTAGCACCTTTGTACACACGCTGTTACTGAAACCAGTGGTTCTCAACGGGGGGTCTGGGGACCCGTAGGGGCCCTTGAGAGATGTGAAGGGGGTCCCTGATCTTTTCTTGAAATTTTACCACTTTTTTAAAAAAAAATTATTTTTTATTTTTTTAATTTTTTTTAAAATTTTTTTTTTTTTTTTTTTTTTTTATTTTTTACTTAAATTTTTTTTTTTTTACCACTTTTTCTATATTTTTTCAAACTTTTTTTTGGAGAAATTTTACCACTTTTTTCTAGAAAATTTTTACTTTTTATTTTTATTTTGAACATTTTTTACACAAAAATTTACCACTTTTTTAAAATAAAATTTTTACTTTTTTTTTTTTACCAGTTTTTCTAGATTTTTTTTCGAACTATTTTTTTTGAGAAATTTGACCACTTTTTTCTAGAAAATGTTTACTTTTGTCATTTTCAAAATATTTTTATTTTGAAAATTTTTTATGCAAAAATTTACCACTTTTTTTATATATAAAATTTTTACTTTTTTTTTTTTTTGAGAATTTTTACCACGTCTTCCTAGAAATGTTTTTGTAGAAATTGGACCACTTGTTTTTCCAGAAATGTATCTATAATATTTCCAAAAATTCACTCCATTGGCCCTAATTTAAATGTATAAAAAAGTAATGTTCTTCAGTCTCAGAACAAATGTTGTGTATTTCTGGTGATTACTTCTAAATTTGGTTCGTGGTCTATTTTGTCTCAATGAAGGGACCTTGATGTATAAAAGGTTGAGAACCACTGACTTAAACAATGTTATAAGACACTTGTAGCGATCAACCTGAGTTTTCAGTCTGGCCCAATTCCTTGTGCTCTTATTTAGTGACGGTTAAAGATTTGTAGCACTTTCACACTCACAACTTCTACTGTGTTTCAGCCAGTATGTATGGAAACATATGGAGGACAGCATGTGTTAATGAATATAAACATAGTGAAGTTTTCTTGTGTTGAGCAGTGCAGAATCGACCAATGTTCAACTTTTCTCACCAAACAGCATGAAATGAATAATAGACTCCGGAGCCCAGTTTAGTTTAATGGCACATCAACACCAGCTGTTGAGGTAGAGGACGGTCTGGTCTGGAGTCCGTTAATAAATTGCTTATGAGCAATGTTACTATATAGAGAGAGACGCCATTTCCTGCACAGACTGCAAAGACTCGCGTTTCACATTGTGTCGCATTACCGGCGTATTGATTGATTGTCTTCGGTCTCTGTGGGGATTCACTCGGCCCCAGATAATGATTACAAGTCTGCATCGTTCTCTCAGGTTTCCTGTCTCTTTCTGAGCTTTTTTTAATTTTCCTGTGTCCTTCTTTTGTCTTCCCAGGTAAACATGCCGAGGACATATTTGGTGAGTTGTTCAACGAGGCCAACACCTTCTACCTGCGTGCCAACTCCCTCCAGGACCGCATCGACCGGCTGGCCGTCAAGGTCACACAGCTGGACTCCACCGTGGAGGAAGGTGGGTCAGAGGTCAGAGGTCACAGGGCAGATGTGCAGCCGGCCGTCCTGCAGCTGCACATCTGTCAGCCGGAGCATACCTTATTATTTTTTTATACCAGTGTTGCTTTTGCCATTGTTTGTTTTTCTCTCTCTTTTATTTCTTCCTTTTTCCTTCGCACAACTCATGCATTTGTTTTCTCTTCCTGTTTTCGTGCTCTCAGTTTCCCTGCAAGACATCAACATGAGAAAAGCCTTCAAGAGCTCCACCATCCAGGACCAGCAGGTGGTGTCCAAGAGCAGCGTGCCCAACCCCGTCAAGGAGATGTACAACGTGAGCGACAAGCCTCCGCCACTCAACATCCTCTCATCATACAGGTCGGTGGTGTTGTTGGTGTTGTCGCCTACACACACACACACACACACACACACACACACAGACACACACACTCAACAAACACACACCAGATTGTGCTGCTGCTGCATAATCACTGTCACTGTTTTGAAGTTTATGGTTTGATGAGTCATTTGTAGACGTTTCTCCCCCACACCTGTCACTGCTGCAGCTGCATAACAAACAATTCATAAATAGATGAAATTACAAATTAAAACAATGTTTTACATGCACAATTTTATATATGGTGTATATTTAATTTAATTTAAAGGAAAAGTATATTTTTATATTTGGAACTATATATTTATACAGATATTTATGATGTGTATTTAGGGTATATATCTATATAGGTTTATTATATTAGTTAGGATTGAGATAATTATTATATACAGTATATATTTATATAGGTATTATGTATTATGTAGTATATTTTTGAAGAATAGTGGTGGGAAATTAAAAAGTTTTTTACTTCTCCCTACTCCTACAATATGCTGTGTTTTGTTATTTCGTAGCTCTATTTTTATTTCTTACTCTTAAAAATCTTTATTTTGTGTGTACAAATAGTTACATATATTTGTTTTGTGCATGTTCGAAAATAAAAATACATTCATTCTTTCAATTTTAGTCTTTAAAACTCGTATAAAGGAATTAATCAATTCCTATAAAAACATGCCTAAGGGATTTTAAATAATGTTTATACAAGTTTAAGATATTTCTTCTAGTCTGCCATGTTTAGAATAATTTAATAGGTTCATATTAACCATTTTGGTCAATCCAGAATATCTGGCACACTGCTCTCGCTAAGCATCACGATTTATCCATAATTCATGCAATTCATCCATTTTCTAATATTTATCTCCAAGTCAATATGCTGTGTTTTTGTTTTTCAGAAAATATGCAATCTATTTTTATTTTTCTTGCGACCCTCGTAAATCATGCAAATCCGCTTTTTTTTTTTTTTTTTAAATTACACCATTTTAGGTTTTTGTTGTGTAACAAATAGTGTTTGTTACATATACGTTTTGTTTTTTATACATAATTTCTGAAAATAAAAAAAAAAAAAATACATTCATTCATTCAATTTCAGTCTTTCCAACAAACGGGAGAGAGATCCGAGGGACAGAGAAAGCACAGCAAATTAATCAATTCCTATAAAGGGGGCTCTCCAAACAGCTCCCCATTAGACCAGGTCTGAGGTAAGGGATCTATTATTAAATAATCTGTTTTTATAAAAGTTTATTGTTTATATTTCTTTTCAAAAAATATTAGACAGTACCACACATCTGGCTGTCCATGTTTAGAATAATTTAAAATAAACGTTTGTTTTCTTTTAAATAAGTTCAATATAACCAATTTTGGTCAATCCAGAATATCAAAATGATGGTCACTGTAATAATATCTCATTGTTTCCATTTCAGTTTCATCCTTAAATTAAAAGATAATGGTAATGGCTTATATTGTGGTTTAATTTCCTGCTTTTTTGTCCTCCAGAAAATATGATACAATAATGAACATTTCTGAGTGAGATTGTCTCTCCTGGTTTTCTGTCATACTCTGCTCTACTACGTCGGCTGGCGTGACAGTAACACGGGAGTTGAATTAAAGTCTGCGCGGCAGTGAAAGGTCTTAAAACGTCTTAAATTGAACCCGGTGAACCGTGCAGAAACTCTGTTTAAAAGTTCTTGACTTTGACTGGTTTCTCTGACCTACATTCACGGTGAAGCAGCACATTCTCCGTTTCTCTCCGGTAGCTGCTGTCATGCCGTGTGCTTTCCAGTGCTTTAGGTGCATTACATATTTAGCATGGCCGACTCCGGCGGGAGTCCAACTCTTAACCCCGACAACATAGCACACTTTTCTCTCCTCTTTCTTTGGACTTTCTATCTTTCTCCCGCTCCACTTTAATCTTGTCATTTTCGGTGCTGCTGTCTGTGATGAGAGCGCTGCTGACCCACTCATGATTTCAGCCTCGCTCTTCTTCCATCAGCCTGTTTCAGTTCTGGTGTCTTCTTCTTGTCTCCGCAGGGACGACCACAAGGAAGCACTTAAGTTCTACACCGATCCCTCGTACTTCTTTGACCTGTGGAAGGAAAAGATGCTGCAGGACACGGAGGACAAGAGGAAAGAGAAGAGGAAACAGAAGGTACGGCTCTGTCATAGAGATCTCAAGTGTCATTGTACGGTTTAAAGGGATAGTTCACCCCAAATTCAAATTATTTTTAATTTTAGGTGAACTATCCCTTTAATACATCAGGATTTCTGTTTGCTGTGGTTTGATTTTTAGATTGTACTTTCATGCCAGTCGATTATCAGAGTCTGTTATTGATTACATACATGAAATGTGACAAAATGACGTCACCAGGCTATAAAAATGTTCATTTATCCTCAGGTGGATGTCCTGCAGAGCATCCCATAATAACCAAAAGTGACCACAATCAATCCTACTGTACATACTGTATTGTTGTTTCCGGTTTGACTAGTATTGAGCACGTTACTTTAAAAAAAGTAATTAGTTTGAGTTAGTAACTGAATTACTACATTATAAAAGTAACTAATTACCAGGAAAAGTAACTACTTTTTATATAATGCTCAATTATATCAAATTACTTGGAAGTTGATGGACTGAAAAAATGTATAACCTACACTTTAATGGATGTTATTATTTTGTGATGGTACTTTTTAAGCGTTTTATTGTCAGTGACGGCGTTATAACAGGAGAAACAGTAACTTTTTTTGATTACTCATTAATAAAAAAAAGTAGTGCTGTTATTTTTTGAGTGTGCGGCATTTCTCTTTCCTTTCTAGTGATGTCGTTGTTCCCATCCCTGGGTTTGACCTTGGTTTATAAATGTGCATCTTGTCTCTGTCTCCCAGGAGCAGCGGCGGTGCGTGGACGGGACGTTACAGCGGGAGGTGAAGAAGGTCCGCAAGGCGAGGAACCGTCGGCAGGAGTGGAACATGATGGCTCTGGACAAGGAGCTGAGGCCGGACCATCGACACACCATCCACCGCGACCGAGGGGCGTCGTCCGAGGGCTCGATGTCGCCGGAGAACCGGTAGGAGGTCAACACACACACACACATCAACACGTTAAATCCTGTTTCCCGCCCTTCCGGCTCACCTCCCGTCGTCTCCCATCAGGGGTCATGGTCCTGATCAGCACCACTACCCCAACGCCATGAACCACGCCGGCCACGCCCACACCTACTCCGGCCCGCCGCCGAGCGTCCTGGCCGCCCAGATGGCTGCGGGTCACGCGGGCCGCGGAGGAGGCGGTGACCACGACAACAGGGGCAGGACGATGATGGCCTATCAGGGCGGGACGCTGGGCCGCGCTCACCACCACCAGGTCCCGCTGCCGCCGCCGCCCTCCGAGGCCATGAACGGTGGCTCTATGTCGCTGCCGCCAGTGGATTATGGGTAAAAACACGCAAACCAAAACCTTCACACATAATATGCTATAACAAAATTTAATCTAATGGTGTTAAAGGGATAGTTCAACATTTTGGAAAATTGTATAATCTTTAATTGGCGGTGCAAGATATTTTTAGCGGAAGCGGTTTTGCATGAATTGGTAACGTTGTGTTATTATCTCATAGCGTGGTGAATGTTCAGGTCACAACTTGTCCACCAGAGCGTTTTGGAGTTGTTGGATTGTGTATTTGATGAGTTGCCAAGAAATCCCATGAGCCTCCGTAGCGTAGCTCTGATCAGCTCACGGCTCTGCTCCGCCGTTCTAAAAATAGCTTGCACCGACAATTAAAGGTAACGAACCTTCTGCTATGACTATAGGGGTTATGGTGATGGACCAATTAGCCAAAATGTTGAACTATCCCTTTAACACTGGTATTAAATGATCAGTAATAGTTGAACTCTGAGATGATGCTGCCCCCTAGTGGGTCGGTGTCTGCGCCCGTCCTCTCAAACCACCATCCACTCACTCTCTGTCCTCTGTCTTTCTTGCAGCATGGACGGCTATGCCAACACCGCCCCCCCTCCCCCTCCTCCTGCCCCTCTCATCCCCTCTGCCCAGACCGCTTTTGCCTCACCTCCAGGAGGTCCGATGCCTCCCGGTCCAATGGCTGGCGCCGGCGGCTACGCTCCGCCTCCGCCACCTGTGTCCGGAGCCCAGGCGGCTCCACCTCCTCCTGGTCCTCCACCCCCTCCCCTTCCAGCTGGTGCCTCTCACTCCACAACCCACAAGATGTCCTCCTCCGCTGCCGTTGAGACCGCAGTGGTCAACGATGCCCGCAGTGACCTGCTGGCCGCTATACGTATGGGTAAGACACGTATATATGTGTGTATGTTTCTTTTATATAGCACCAATTCACAACAGGAGTTATCTCAAAGCATTAAAGATCTAGACTTTCATAATACAGTAGTATCTTCTTTTATACAGACCACACTTGTATTTAAACACCATAAAATGCAATAGTGCTATTGCACAGTACAAACTCTTGTATCAAACACGATTCACCAAATTGCAGAAAAATCTCAACAAAATAATCTCAATTATTTTTGATTTACAGATTATTCATTAGTTTAGTTTAGTTTATGTATTTATTTAATGCATAAAAACAAAAAAATAAAATAAAACTCATTAAAAAACACTTCAAACACGATTCACCAAATCGCAGAAAAATCTCAACAAAATAATCTCAATTATGTCTCAATAATGACCAAAATAATATTTTACTATATGTAATATTTACAGATCATTCATTAGTTTAGTTTATGTATTTATTTCATTCATAAAAACAAAAAATAAAATAAAACTTATATAAAAACAATGACAATACTGTAACTCTTGAATGAAAGGGGCAGAAAGAAGCGAACTATTATATTGTCCACCACTTGTTACAAATAATTAATTCACAAATTAGATAATACCTACAACCAAGCAAAGAAGAAATGGAAGTAGAAAAAGAAAAACATCAACAAACGATAAATAAATTTGAAAACATGAGTAAGGAATGCTATAATAAATGTTTTTTTTTGTTTGTTTTTTTTATACGCCACATCTAATAGGAAACACCTTGTGGACACTGATTTGGCAGCATGATCAAATAAGTGAAAACAACAACAACATTTTAGTTATTTTTGGGGATCAGGCGTTTTCTATAATCTCTCACACACAGAAGTGGATCAGACAGATTTACTACTAGTCCAGTTAAAAACCTTCTCTAAGCCACTTTTCTGGAAGTAAAAACATTTACAATTTTCCATTGCACTGATTTTATGTGCATAACTCTGGTTAAAGGGATAGTTCACCCAAAATTCAAATTTCAAAAAGACACACTAAAAAACATCCCTCTTGTATTGAAACCCCGACATGAGAAATTGTTCAGAAAAAAATTAAATAAGTCTATATTTTAAGCTTGTTTGTAGCAGAAGTCAGTGCAAATCAGTGCAAATCTCACGGGATTTGCACTGACCGGCGGAACAATTTCTCATGTGGGGCTTCAATACAAGAGGGACATTACAGACGAGCTGTATGGAGGTATTTGGATGTTTTTTGGTGTGTCTTTTTGGACAAAGAACGTGTCCATTCACAACCATAATATGGACAAATGGACAAATACTGCTGCACGGAGGACTCTTAGTCGACATGAGGGTGAGTAGATAATGAGTGAAATTTGAATTTTGGGTGAACTATCCCTTTAAAGTCAACTGAGGGAATATCTCTGTGAAAGCTCTGCATAATAAATGAAACAGACTCGACACACCCGTTTATTTTAACACCACGGTGCAGCTACATCTCTAAACAAAGTGGCTCCACCCCCCTAACGTTAGCAGTGTAGCTAACGGATTATTAGCTCTTATTATTTTTTCTACACCCTCTCCTGTGAGTGTTGCAATCACGGACGTTCCCGTCATGTTTCCCTGCAGGCATCCAGCTGAAGAAGGTGCAGGAGCAGCAGGAGCAGCAGGCCAAGAGGGAGCCGGTCGGAAACGACGTGGCCACCATCCTGTCACGACGCATCGCCGTGGAGTACTCCGACTCCGAGGACGACTCGGAGCTGGAGGAGAACGACTGGTCGGATTAACTCAACTAAAAAAAAAATGTTTTAAAAAATGGGATAACCACTGAGTGAGGATGATGCACACAACACACTAAGAGGACACACAATCAGCCAATCTCACACTCACTTGAAGGAATGCCCACTGTACCACAGTCACGGGTGATCTGATCACACACACACACAACCACACACACACACTACCACACCTACACACGATCACATGCTGTAGGTTGATATAAGCTGAATGGTCCAAAACTGGAAATCTGGGGGTGTATTCAAGATGCATAAACACTGTAAAGAGACGAGTTAATAAACTGTAACGCTGACCACTCTGTGAAACATTAACATTCAGTCTGACTGTTCATATTTCAGAGCGTTGTGTGTGAATACACCCCAGTGGATGTTTCTCTACCTGTAATAACACTATAGACGCCGTGTGAAGGTGCTTATATGTCATGTATAGTCAGAGCTTCAGAGTTATAGACGGATTAGAAACTTTCCTCCTGAGCTAACCAATGTACTTGTCTTTTTTTAATGTTTTTACTCAAACACTTGCGTATGCCGTAGATCATGAGGCAAGTTTTTAACATGTTAGACGACAATAACTGGAAGTGATGAAGTGACGCATGATATCCAGACTGCAGACGCTGCAGGGGAGGGAGCGTTTGAGATGATGATGATGATGAAAAAAAGAAGAAAAAAAAGTCTTACTGATCATAAATATGATAATTGATTGAGCCATCTGCGTCTGCAATCGCTCACTGCTGTGAGGGAGGGGTCGGGTGAGGATGTGGGAGGAGGGAGGGGAGGGTAGGGGGGGGAGGCGGTCATGTATATGCTAGTGTGAGCTCTGTAACTTTTTGACCCAGAGAAAAATAAAAATGAATGAATGAATGAAGGGATGGTGGCCCTGGTCCTGCCGTGTGTGTGTCTCTTTACTGTTATCCTGCATGTGAGACGACACATACCTGGCTCCAAGACTTCAGTTTCCATGGTGACAGTACAGCTAAGATGGGAGTTGCCAGGGAAACGGAAGAGTGCAAGGAAAAGAAAAAAAAAAAGGAGGGCGAGGATGAACAAATTAGTCAAGGCAGGAGTTTTATGCACAGCACATGTTTGTTTTTAATACAAAATTAACAAGATCTCTCAATTGAGTGAACTAACCAAAGCAATAAAAAGTACAACTAACACCTTGGAAAAATAGACACCACGTTCACACAAATGTTTTTTTTTGTTTGTTTGTTTTTTGTTTTTTACAATATCTCAGTTAAGTTAGTGCATGTTGATTATCGTTAATACGTTTCATTTTGCAGATACTTAATTTGTTGTGCCATTTTCATCCAAAAAATAAAGTGCATTTCACATTGAAAACTACGCATACGTCTACACAAGATGCTGTTACTGCAGTGTCCCCACCCCACCACCCCCCCGGCTCCAACCCCCCCATCTCACCAAAAACACACACACATTCACAGGCCCTTGAGTGTTTTGATATTTAGCTCTAGATTAGTAACCACCCGGAAAACGCCTCCACGCTCCAACAACCGTCAAAGCCCGAAACGCCTTGTTGTTTACAACGACTTCCGGGTAGAAAACCAGCACGTAATTTGAATGGGAACAGTAGCAACGAACGTGAGTTTAGCTATATATCATATATTTTTCATGCCCTATCACCGTTTAGACAAATCTGAAATCATTGAAGAAACATTACTATTTCTGTGTGTGTGTGTTTTGTGTTGCTATGTGTTGTATTTATTCCGTTTGGGGGAATCACGGTGTCTAGAAAGCATCAGTGGCTGCAGCTGACAGGGACAGCTAACGGTAGCTAAGCTAACGGCAGCAGCTAAGCTAACGGCAGTAGCTAAGCTAACGGCGGCAGCTAAGCTAACATCAGGACGTCAGCTGTTAAAACCCTCTCGTTGTCGGACACGACATGAAACTACTCCGGTAGCTCAGTCATGTTGTAACTCATATATCCACTGGAGATTTTTCTTTTTTTATGGACCGTTTATTGAGTCACTGAGTTGTTAAAGTTAAACAGGTAGCTAACCGCTAGCCCGGCTAATCTATGATAACCATGACTAATTACAAAAATGTGCACACGTAAATAGTAATGTTTGTCCAGTCATTGGTTTTATAGACTTTACAAACATCAGATTACTCTGAATGGCGATATAGTGACATGAAAAAATAGCTATAGCGAAACTCTCGTTCGTCACTATTGTTCGAATGCTGGTTTTCTACCCGGAAGTAGTTGTAAACAACAGGGCAATTCGTCCTATTGGCTACACATTTTCTCAAAAAAATAAAAAAACAAAAAAACAAACACCCCAGTTTGCTTTGTACATCTCTGTGCACTGTTACCATTCAGGAAACCATTCAGTAGATAAACAGATGTGTGTAGAGAAGTATTACATCCAACATCACAGTCTTTTAACTATTCTTGGATACAAAGCCCTTGGTCACACCTGCTCAACCGTGAAAATCTCAACAATATCGTCGGCTGCACAAAGAGGGAAAACATTCAACCAAACCAGAGAAAAGTCTTTTTTTTCTTCTGTCGTGTTTCTTCTCAAACATCCTCCGTCTGTGTAGCTAAATCTGTCCGTTGCTTTACAAAACTGGTGCATATTGAAGCAAGGAAAGTGAAACCGTGACGGGACAAATTCTACATTAAAAGCTGATGTGGAGAAGTGTCAGTCAAAAACAAAATGGTGCAACCCAACTCATCCTCTATACGTAGTTTGACTGGCTTTGGTAGCACCATGCACGGTGGTATAAAGTCCCCTCCTCTTATGCATGCCTTATTTACAGAAACAAACAAGTCAAGAGGAAAAGGGGGGGTAATCAGTTAAACAATTTCATTATTACTACATTCAGAAAAAGGCTTTACAGCGCCGTTAATTATCATACAACATCAGAATCTGAAAGAATTCAGGCCGGACTAAAGTGGAAAAAAATAGAACTTTTCAATGAATATAACAAAATAGACTTTTCTCCAAAGGTAAAGGAATAAGAGTTTGTGATGGTTTGTGATGTGCCAGCCTGACCTGGTTCAGTCTGACACTGTGCACAACTTCACACACGCACACACACACACACACACACACAGGCTACGTTCCAATGCTCAGACATGCTTTTCTTTAGCTTTC
The DNA here is from genome assembly GCA_030347415.2 of Decapterus maruadsi. Classification (NCBI taxonomy): domain Eukaryota; kingdom Metazoa; phylum Chordata; class Actinopteri; order Carangiformes; family Carangidae; genus Decapterus; species Decapterus maruadsi. Next base: position 1,975,753 of record CM064890.1, read on the forward strand.
CTTGCTCTGAGATTGGAAGTGGCCGTTTTTTAGCTCGTAGAATCATTCAGAGGTCACTTAACGGACGCCTGCCTCAACAAAGACTAGATTGATTTAAAGTAGAGCGGTGGTGGGATATTGTTGATATAAAGGAGACAGAAAAGAAAACACACAGCAGGACGAGGATTCCCAGTTCGTTCAGAGTCCCTTTTCACTTTGGCTTGAAGTGCTGAAGCGTCCATCTCCTCCTATAGTCCTGTCTCAGTTTGAAAAAAAAGCTCGACACGCACGTTAACGAGGCCACTTCTCTCAGAACTGACAGGAAGACTGGCAGCATCATCATATCATCCTCTAAGGTCAGGATGGGGGGGGCAGCGGGAGTTTGTTTCTCAGACCCACTCGCCCCCCCTTTTACGCCCTCGAGGCAACACAAGACACAAGGAGACAGATTATGGTCTGCTGAGCTGCAAACACACATACACACACACATACACACACACATGCACACACCCAGAGGCCATGCAACTCATAGCGTATTCACGAATAAAAACAAAAAAACACAGTCCCAGATCACACACTTTTTGACACTTGAGGTTACGACACTCAGGACAGTTCATATGCTCACAAAAGGCAGAGGCAACAACAACGACAGAAATAAAATTGATGATCAAAGCTTGATTTTTTTTTTTTTTTAGGGTCAGAAAAAAGCATTGTGGAAGAATGAGGCAGTGGCGTCACCGAGTCCAATGAGTCCTTTGATCCTGTCCACTTTGATTATCCCATCAAGATGCATCGCTGCAGCATCACTGGAACCTGTCGACTACAACACATCCCCCACCTGAGTGGCCGTTACGGTACTTTACACTGCGGGAAGAAGTCGTGGTGGGACGTGGATGTTATTGCTGTCTGAGTATTGCTTCACATCTAATAACATAACTACCATTCATTGGCTAGTTATTGCTGACATGATGTTGCGTGGATGAGGAATCAGCAGGTTCGTTTAGAGACCAAAAGATAACGGGTAACTCACTCAGAGCAGCTGGTGGAGGGGCTGTGATATGACTTCCGACTAAATTACGGCAAAACTGACCTCAGAGCAGATCTCTGAATGTAATAATGTACCTGCTCTGTGCATCAAAATATCCAAAAATTCTGCATTTTAGCACAAAAAACCCCAACAAAAATAAAACAATGCTGCAACTCCTGTGACCGTCCAGTGCTGATTGTAGGTCACACTGCAGCACATTGTACACAAACAAAATTATTAGGGTCATGATGACATCAGGGTACCATGACACATTGCCTCCAGTGGCCTATGTGACTACCACACTGAACTCAACAGGGGGATCTGTGCTTGTTGCATGCAAATTACACTGAAGTAGCATGCAGACCAGATATTATGTGGTTTTGTTGTGATGCTCTTTAGGAACCAAATAATATCTAATAAACAGAATTACATTCAGATTTTGCAGAGAGAAATTCCCCTGTATACTTTTGTCTATATGTTTGTAGAGATTTCATCATAAACATGTTGTTTAAATCTGCTATGGGGTAAATTCAGGGGCAATAGATTTCATATTCCTGTTACCATCTTTACAAAAAACGAGCTTATATCTCAAATGAACAACAACCTCCGGACATTAAAAAAGAGCAATTTCATCTCCAAAGGTGGCAGAGGAGGGATATACGGTGATTACATAATCCGATAGGCCTATACTCGGTTTGATGGTTCCATACCAATAAAAGATGGAGGAGAGGATGATGGGGGGGGGGGGGGGTTAATGGTTGAGGGTCTCCTGGGGCTTTGTCTTGAGCCTCCCAGACGCGAGCACAAATGAAAACCCGATTCGCGCACAATACAGAGAGAGAAAACAAGTCAGGAAAGGGTGAAGCGAGAACAAGAAGAAGAAGAAGAAGACGTAGCGGGTTGATTTCTTTCTCGGCGCCTGTGGAGGACGCAGGGCGCGGATCACAGAGCGCCGGGTCTATTTTTAGCTCTCCACGGCTGTTTAGCTTTCGACGCACGTTCAGAGTGCAGCAGCAGAGCGCCGGGATGCTGCTCCAGACGGGCTTCACTGTGGAAATGCCTGCGTATTCAACCGCGGCCGCGCTCACCCCGCTCCCCACCCCGCTCCTCTCCTTTCCTCTGCTCGCTGCACAGACCGCTTTGTCGATCTGCCGCGCGCTTTTACGCACGCACAGACCGCGAACACCCCTCCTCTTGTATGTGAACAAAAACAAGCACGTGTCAACTAAAGGTCTGGTGCTGCTGTTAACTATATGCACATCCTATATATTTACAGCTGCTGCTGCTGCTGCTGCCGGGAACATGTGATGCACTCAGCGCTCTCTGCAGAAACGAGGAAGGGCGTGGCACGGGTTGAACAGGAGGGGGCGGGATGCTGCCGCCCCCCTCGCAGTGGTGGCTGCCTTTACTGGGGAAGACAGTGAGATACTTTGCCCTGTGGTGATTGAAACAAAGAAAAAAGAAGGAAAAAAAAACGCCATCCTTCCTGATGGGCTGTGGGAAACCAACCAAACTGCCTCTGCCAGTGGCAACTCCAGCCAGAGCTGGAGCCACAGCGCTCTGCCGCCTCCTCTGACCTCCAACTGCTGCTGCTCTCTGTGACACCGGACAGAGCCAGTGAGGAGCAGAGCTGACCCAGGGCGCCTCTCTCTTCCCACCTGGGTCTGCTTGGTCAGACGTCGCTAGGGGTCCTTGCACGCTGGGCCACCGTGGCAGGCACACAGCCGCAGCACACCAGCCACAGCGCCTTCTGGATCTCCTGGTTCCTGAAGGCGTAGATGACCGGGTTGATGACGGAGTTGTAGGTGGCAGGCACCAGCGTGGCGTAGGTGTAGAGCGGGGGGTAGGTGTAGTCAGCAATGAGGGAGTAGACAGTGAACGGCATCCAGCAGGCGGCAAAAGTACCGAGGATGATGGCCAACGTCGACACGCCCTTCCGTGTCGTGACGTAATGGGGCGAGGCGGCCAGGAAGTGGTGCTGGAGGGCGATCTGATGAGCGTGACGCATCACGATCTTGCAGATCTGGACGTAGAGTTGCAGCATGAGGCCGAAGAGCAGCAGGAAGGAGACGGACAGCACGGCGATGTTGTTCTTGGTCAGCGGCCGCACCACGCTGCACGTCGCCTCTTCCGCCAGGCAGTTGACCCCCGTGACCGGCAGCAGACCCAGACACAGGGAGAGGCTCCACAGCAGCACCAGCATGGTGTAGGTGAAGGCCGCCGTCCGCTCCGAGTTGTAGGTGAGGGCGTAGTAGAGCGACAGGTAGCGGTCGATGGTGATGGCCAGCAGGCTGAAGACGGAGGCGGAGAAGGAGGCCACCACCAGGCCCACGGTCAGCAGCTGGGCCGAGTCGGAGCGCAGCAGGTAGGCACAGGTGAAGTGAAGCACCAGGCCCAGGCCGGCCAGCAGGTCGGCCAGCGCCAGGCTGCCGATCAGCAGAAACATGGGGGCTCTGAGCGCCGGGTTCTGCCAGATCACCAGCACCACCAGAGCGTTCTCACAGGCGATCAGAGTCCCAGATGAGCACAGCACGATGTCCCAGGGGTTGACCAGCAGGGGCAGCTGGCTGGGTGGCAGCGCGTCCTCTGGCGGAAACGTCCCCAGGCCGGTGCTGTTGTCCATCGGTCCCCCGCTTCCACTGGCCCACGCCGTGGGGTCAGTGGACAGCCAGCTGGGGGTGACCGGTGACGCTTCACTCATTGTGCCCCCCGTCTGAAACATTGAGACAAACACACACGTCTGTGCAAATTCAAAGGAAACCTATAATCAAGTCTCTGAAGACGTTTCACCCCTCGTCCAAGTGGCTTCATCAGTTCATCAGACGAGCCGGTCGTCTACACGGACCGACGGAGCCACTTGGACGAGGGGCGAAACGTCTTCAGAGACAAAAACTAACCTGATTCAATTGCTTGGAGAAGACAAACATTCACAGACACACCTTATTGATATCTGATCTGCCTTGGTGCCATGCACACACACACACCCCACAAAGGAACCATAAAAAAAAAACATTTAAAAGTGTGTGTGCATACAATTCAGATAAAAACTGTGGGGGCCGTTGCCCCCCTGCTGCCACCTCTTTGCAGGCCTCTGTGATTTGTTGCTTTTTAGACACCTGTGTTACAGCCAGGGAAATAGACTCAGTGTGTGTGTAAAGGTAAATACACATTACGCAGGAGCACACACTGTGTGATTAAAGACCTTGAACTACACGAAACGAGTCTATTTTTAAATAATAAATCTCCACAGCAAAAACGTGAAGCCTAGCCTGAGATTAAGTTGTTGCAGACAGTTAGAGTAATGAATTTTCCTCTATAGGCTTTGAACGCAGTGATTGTTAATGCTATTATAACAGGGCCCTGCATGTGCATATAGGTTAGACCGCACGTGAGAAGCTATTTATTAATGTATGGACGAGGAGGACGGAAAAACCGATGCAGGCTTTGCTCTGCAGCAGCGTTTCAGGCCACATTTCCAAACAGTGGGGATCTATAAGCCTCCACCGGCATCGGCAGTGATTCACCCAGCTGTCAGGAGAGCAGGTGCCGCTCTCCACGGCACGAGATACCGCACCCGTCATGGAAATAAAGTCCCTCGCGCTAACGCCATTTATATACATGCACCTGCAGCTCACAGCGGTGGCCAGATGGAGCCAATTCACCCTGTGCACCTTAACATGAGAGAGGGGGAAAAAACACAGTGGCAGCTCCACGTCAGCGAAAGGATGCTGGAGGAGGTGGTGGAGGAAGAGGAGGAGGAGGAGGAGGAGGAGGAGGAGGGGAAAAAACACAGGGTGCATTTCTCCCGTTCATGTAAAGGATGATCAACAAGCAGCAGCAGCCTACCTTGACTCCGTGAGGTGAGACTCCCCGTCTAGATGGAAGAACGACTGTCCTGTATCTCCATGTTATTGATGAGGACGGTGCGGCGCCAAGGGACAGAGACGCAGCCCGGGAATGAGGAGGAGGTCGAGGGGATGTGTGGAGATGCTGGTCCTCTCTCTTTCTCTCTGCCTGAAAGCGAGGATGGTGGAAGAAGAAGAAGAAGAGGAGGAGGAAGAAGAAGAAAAGAGCGCGGAGCGGCTCTGCCGTTAACGGCGCATCGCCGTGGACTGCGGCTGTGCAGGGAGCAGCGAGCGGAGCAGCGGCGGAAGAGAGGAAAAAGGAGGAGGAGGAGGGTGTGTGCATGTGTGGAGGGGAGGGGGGGAGGAGAGCAGGAGAGAGAGAGAGAGAGAGCGAGAGAGGAGGGGGAGGACGGGGGGAGATGATGAAGGAGGAGTCCCAGATGGGCCAGACTCCCAAAGACTGGTTGAACTCCGCGTGCAACAGCCAAATGTCTGGTCTGTCTCTGTCTCGAGGACAAAGACAAGTGCGCGTGCAGTGCTCAGGTATCTGTGCTCCCACGTGCCTGTGGACATGTATTGTATTGTCTGAGTCAATCATGCATCTCTGATGCAACATTTATCTCCAACCAGTTTCACCTGCACTTTAACTGCAGTGTTTTGTTTTGTGGGTCTCGGTTTCAGACTGAGCCGCCGGGACTCGGGTTTCAGGTGTGATGATGATGATGATGCTGGAGACAGGGACTCGCTTTCCTCCTCCTGCGACGCCCTGCTATTCTGGTCCCGTCTGTGCTATTAACAGCAACCCTGATGTGTGTCAACCCCCCCACCCTCCTCTCCTGTCCTCCATCTTCCCTGCCTCGCCTCTCCATCCCTGCAGCGCTGCCTCCCAGACACCTGATGGGGTTACCGAGGTAGCTGCTGCTCATATGCATGGATGTGTCCGCTCACTCAGTTGACCAAGCGTCAAGTCTGCTCCATGAGTGTGTGTTTTGGAGTGTGAATGGATTAAAAATAGCTCCTGTTGCAGTGGGGAGGCAGAGCTGCCACATGACGCCGCTGGGGGGCGACGTTGAGCGCGTATGAGTCATCAGTGCGTACCTGTGGGACAGAGACACAGAAAGCACATACACACACACACACAAAGCCTCAATCTTACCGGCTTTATTTCGTTTTCTTTAAAACAGAAAATGATCGCTTCACAACAGGCCTTTTCAAGCAAACCCTCACATTAAACTCGCCAACACCTACAAAACGGTATCAAAAGTGCACCATAGTGTTAATACATCTTCTCAAGGTCTAACATTTTCCAATGATAATATTATCTTCTTGTAATATTTATACAAATACCATTCTGTACACTGTAGAAATACACAACCCGGTGGGCCCTCAGAACTGGGACGCCTCACACACACACACGCACACGCACACACGCCCTCCTTTCCATCCATGATCAAAAACATGATCCACTCAGTAAAACCCCAGCAGAGTGAGAGTGTGAGGGGTGGAGACACCAGGCCAATATTACATCATGAATTGTTAAATATCCATTCAACCCCGCACCCAAGGCAAAAAAACAAAAAAAAACTAATACGCCACTCACACGACCACCCAAACATCTGTACAGCTCTCATTCAATGTCTTTTTTTTCTTTTTTTAAAACAATCTTGACACAGTTTTCATTCATTATCGTCTCATTGTCCCTGCAGCAGCAGCAGCAGCAGCAGCAGCAGCGGCAGCGTCCAGCCGAAGTGAAGGGGGATGATGTGGCGGTGTAAAGACTCGGACGCCAGGAGGGACAGCTGGTACATGGGCAGAACTTCCACGGCTGACTGCGGCGCCGAGTGCATGAAAGCACAGGTATTTAATTACAGCTGTGCGTGCAGGTAGGACACCATGCAGGCTGCTGTGGTGTGTTTATGGTCCACTCCTCCCTGCAGAGAGGGAACAGAGCATCGCTCCTGGTTTCTGTGGTGAAACACCCGAAAATCCACAGTTAGTCTCTGGACTGGTAGAAGAGGATGTAGCCCGACTCAGAGTTCTTGGAGATTTCAGAAGTGAGGCCGTAGAACTCCTCTATGGCCTGTGCATCGATTTTCTACAACAGACAGACAGACAGGTGGTTAGAAACGCTGCGTCTTCTGCAAAAAGACATGCGATGGAAGTGCAAATAAACTGACTCACCTCCACGATGTCGTCGTCGAACAGCAACCAGAAGTCGTGACTTTTCACAATGGCGATATAGTGACCTCTGTTTGGACCACTGGAAAGAAACAAAGAGTGTGTTAGCCTGAGTAAATGTGAGTCTTATCACTGAAGGCCTGATGCATCCAACAACAGAGCTGGTCGAGATTAAAACACGGCACAATGGCAGCACGAACACATCCCCATTTAATTAGACGCCCATATTTGACTTGGCATTTCCATTTTACTAAGTTACAGCGTTATCATCCTTTTATTTGTGAAGTTTGGCGACTACCTGCAGAGCTGCACCTACGTCGACGTCTTATCAGCCACAACAGGAGGGAGCAGTAGTTTCTTTAATGAGATAGAAATCTGTGCAACTACACACTGAACATGTAACGTGCTGAACATGAGACGACTGATCATGAATCTGGCAGAAAAATAATAAATTCTATGTTAACAGACCAAAAAAAGCTATTCTTCAGCTCTTCCCTTTACTGCTTTATTTATATGAAACAGCTAAAAATGAAAACTGCTAGTTCTGTTTTTACAAGCCTGGTATTTGCCTTTGTTATTGTAACTTATGCTTTTCTGTGCTTTCATGAAAAGTCTTCATCAGCTTGTTTCAATATCAGGCTCTGTTGTTTGCGTTGATTTCTGCTCATATTGTAGCAGATTTCCTTTCCATCACTTGTAATAGATAAATAAAAAATACTGTTTAAGCACAATATAATAATGGAGCTCACACACACTACAGTACAGTACAGTATGCAGCCTCACACTGTGGCAATCAATTGCATGATAAATCTCCCAGCTCTGAAAATAACCCTGGCGAAGCTGAAGTGGGAGTTGAGCTTAAAGGCAGGAGACTCAGACACCCAGACAGATAATTTACATCTGTGCGACTGTTAATTCACTCAGGTCCAGAGAAGTCTGACCTGTTAATTCATTTTCCTTACTCTATTATTCCTATCAGAGTCGTGAAGGGCCACAATCTGCACGCGCTAAGCGAAAGACAAGGAAACACCCTGCACAAACACAGACAGACTCCCTCCCACTCGCTGCAGGACCAACGTGGAGCTCAACTGCGATAGCTGTGTTTTCTCCTGCGAGATGTGATTTAGACTCTAATGTGCCTTTATTCTCGGGCCAGTGGGTACAGATGCATTTTATTATTAGCACAAATGATTTCTCTGCGTTGACAGTTGCTGTGGAGACGGTTAAGAGGTGTTCTAAAGCTGCGTGTTGTTCACCTACACACCTCCCACAATGCACCACCACAGCCACCAGGTCGTACAGCCTCTCCGGGTTGGTGGCGTCCCCGGAGGTGTTGAAGAGGCGGAGCTCCAGGGGGAAGACGACGCGGTAGGACAGCTTGGTGTAGCGCTGCAGCTGCTCCATGTACTTAAAGCGCTTCAGGTGCAGAGCCAGGATCATCGGCAGCTTCTTTACACGCATCCTAAAAATAAAAAATAAAAAATCACAGACACGGCAGCGTCAGACGAATCGAACATCCATGTCTGAAATCTGAAATTGATGCATGAAGAATGAAGCTGGGCTCTGACCTCTTGTGCGCCTCCTGCTTGCTTCTACATTCTTCACAGTAGTATTTGTACTCGCTGCACAGCGTCTCTGTGTTGCTGAAACCTCTGAGAGGGGAAACCAAGACAGTTGCACATATTTACAGATGAAGGCATCAAACCAACATATGGAAGAGAAATATCCAACTTCTTCAGAATAAAAAGGGTTAGAATAAATAAAAAGTAGTTACAAATGAGTATTAACTTCATATTTTACAACTATAATGTGTAAATTAGAGGCTCAAAACATTTTAAAGCCTCAGTGATATTCACAGCTGAGTAGTGCTGTGACATAAGCTGACATGTCCATGTTTTCTTTATATTGAATGGATAGTGTTAACATTTTGGAAAACATATGCAACTTTGCCTGAAACTACAGTAATAGTACCAGTAGAACTGATTTAAGTTCATTTGTTTAAAGATTGTTTTCTTAATTCATTGATCAAATGTTGTCCTCATTTTGTCCGACCAGTAGCCCAAAAATGAAAGATATTCAAGGAAGTAAAATACAGAATTGAAAGAGCCGCTCCCTTCTTCACCTTAGAGCAGCAATACTGGTAAAAACCATGTTGTTTTTCTTCATTATTTCCTGTTTTTTTGTTTTTTTTCGTTAGTTAAAAAAACCCAGCAGATTCTGTTTATGATGATACCTACATATGGTTGTTTTACCTGAGGCAGTGTGTAATGGAGGTATTCTGTTCTACATCCACAGAAAGGTCCAGAAAGTCCTCGTCTTTGCTGCTTATCTGAAAAGAAATGAAGCTAAATTAACCTGCATAATAATAATAAATATCAAAACACATCTTGATTAGTCTTTTGGGATACTACAGACATATCTTCCTACCAACCACTGAGCTGCGGCAACAAAACTCCTTCTGTATGCAGTTGTGTTGCGTTTACTCTGAGTTAATGTTTGTACATTTACTAACAGCAGCAGGACTGTTTAACTCAAAGGAAAATAACATTTTAACAGAGCGATGGTGACACCGCTAAACGACTCATGGCATCTTTACCGTCTCACAGGTGAGGCAGCGCGTCTCGTTGGTGAGCGTGCCTTGGAAGATCTCGTGGACCCAGGTGGGAGCGGGCGTGGCGTTGCTGTTGTTGTTCTGGGAGTCCAGCGTGCCGTTGGCGAGGCGGCCATTGGTCTTGTCCTGCTTCCTCTCCTCTTGCAGCAGGTCAGCGATCGTGTTGAGCAGGTAGTTTAGGAACTCATGAGCATCTTGCTGCATGTAGTTGTCAAACAGCTCTGAGAAGAGAAAGAGACAGTTTTCTTCATGCACGCTCTGCAGGAACGTCAGGATGTTTCAGGATAGCGGACTCATCAGCAAATGAGGAAAAACAAAAGAATAAGTAATTTAGAGTTTAAGAGACGCCTTGACACGCTGGTATCTCACCATTCTCTTTGCGTAGCCGTGTGATGAACTTCTTGGGTGGTATAACGCCCACTTTCCTCTTCTGGTTGGCGATGCTGTGGAAAAGGTCGGCCAGGCAGGTGAGCAGGTTCTCCTTCCGGCGAGGCTGACTGCGGTACGCCAAAATCTTTTCTCGGAAAGGCCGGCAGAAGTACAGAGCCTGCAGCACCGAGTTGCAGTAGCAGGTGTTTCCAAACTAAAAACCCAAACATGTGATACAGCAAAAATCAGTGTGAGCTGCTCCAAAATGGGTGGACATGAATACAAACTGGACCTGCACCGTGTTATCGCCCACTTACATTGACCAGGCCGAAGTAGTGCTCATTAACAGGAAACTGCTCAGATCCAATCTCTTTCTCCAGAGCAGAGGCATTGGCGCCCTGTGTGTGTTTTAAGAAACAAAAACAACAACAAAAAATCTGTTAGTATTCCCTTAAAACAGACGTAAACTAAGTGCAATCACACAAAACGTAAACACTCTCTCTAACTTTATAAGTATCTACCATACTTGATGGCATCTGATTGGCATTTTCAAGGTCATTTGTTGCTGGGACAAAGCAAAAAATAAATAAATATATAAAACTAATGGGTGCTTAACGCCTCCAAGACTAGGCACGTTTCCCATGCAACCTCCACTCTGCCCTTTGATGCCATTAGAGCTAAAAGCATGCACCATCTTTAACTGACAGTAAAGAGCCTGACCACTGCTGACTCTCTCTCCCCCAAAAAAGCTTTTAAATGCAAAAACTTAGCTTGGATGACAAAACTGCGTGTGTGGAAAAAAAGAAAATATTGCAGGTGCAGACGGTTAGGAGGTAACCAGGGTTACCTGTTTATGGAGACACATGTCCTACCAGTGGGATTATACAGTACAATACGATGTGCAGACAGTAGCAAGCTGTGCGGAGACATGGACTTGGAGCGGGTCCATGACTGCGTAGCTAATGTTAAACCATGTCGTCATTACATTGCATGCCTTTTAATATTATCTGGTAGTTTATCAATGGCTACGCGCCGACTTGGCCTGTTATTTACGATTCCCCTACACACGCACTGCAGATTAATCGTCCCTGAGTCGGAAGTCATCCATTATCCAGCTGTGATCCAGTGGTTGGCAAACAACTGAAACGCTGGTTTAGCTTTTTTTTTTTTAGTTGTCTTTGCATTAGCTTATTAGCTGTGAATCCCAGCAGCAGCAGCTGCAGCAGCAGGTGCACTGTCATTGTGCTTGAAGAACCTGCGATAAATAATAATAATAATACAATGTATCGGCTGCGAGTGGAAACAGTCAACACAGCGTCCATTAGCAGAGCAGAGAAGGCGGTGGGTGGCTGCTCGCTTTGCTTTGCCATGGTCGGAAAACTGCTTGGCTTAGCACACACACCAACACAAACCCCGTGTTGAAACTGTTTTTTCATTGCAATTCCGCGGTTTTAAAAAGCCAATAACAGTGCAACTACTGTTAAGCTATCAACCCCTACAGTCTGGCTAATGTCAACACGAGCCCGCGGTAGCACTCACCATGGTACAAAAAGAGGCAAATTTGGAGACTGTCATTAGGATTTCCATTCGGCTCGCGCCATCTTCCACCACACCGTCTCGCGCTGACAAGACTGGGCTCTGGCTCCCCTCGTGACCATAGATATATATAAGAAGACTAGATGACTCACCTGACGCTGCTGCCCAATGAAACTGCGTCGCTACACGGCCGCCATCTTGGCTCAGTCCGCTCGCTCCATCAGAGCAGGCTCAGCTAAAATAACCTGAAATTGTTCCGTTTTTTTAACCGATTTTCAGACAGACTTGGTTTGTTATGAACGTCAGAATTGCAGTAATGATAGTGCATACATAAAATCACGAGTATTTTATTTCAGACTCAAGGTCCATAGGCAAGAAGAACAACACAACAACAACAGAACACATGAAGCTTACAACAAAAAAACAAAACAAAAACGCTTTGAACAGAGATATTTTGACACACCATCATCGTATGAAACCTGCAAGCAAGAGCAAGATATTTGCTTGCACAATTGCGAATTACACCATGTACTTTTCCATGGAAGTAACATTATGAATGTTATGTAGAATATATATATATAATTTATTCGTCTATTTTAGTGCAGATGACTGGATCACCCATCTGCTGCAGCCAGGACATGGATGTATGATGATCCAAGAGCATGGATGTATTGTATTATTATATTATATATTATAATAGATCCATATCAAAGAGCCAGTCAGAGTTGACTGACCCAATATGGCCGCCGATGAGTTACGTCTGCGCGTGGTCCGTGGATCCGCCCCCCTGATCCCACAGCTCAAGAAAAAGATGAGAGCGATATCTGCATGTTGCGTCCGTCTTCGCGTTGTCAGCCCTCGGTGAAAATAAAACAAATAAATAAAAAGGATTGCTTCGGGTTTTGGCACGACACGAATGTCACAACCCGGGTAACACGTCTAGCATCCCGAGACTGGCTTTTTGAAAAATCCAAAATGAAGCAATGTCAAAAAAATCTTTAATATGTCGTTAAAGAAATCAAAGGTTAGCAGCTTGCTCAAGTTTCGCGCATGCGTATCAACACCAACACAATGTATACGCGTTATGTATTTTCACCGTCGTACAAACAAAAGTGTACCAGGTTTGAAAAAGCAGCTGTCTTTTTATTTTTAACTTTTTATTTCTTAATAAACGAAACGATGCTGTCGTGGATTTCTTGTCCAACATACTGCGATAAACAGCAAACCATAGCAGCAAACACGCCACGGAGCGCGAGACCTGATCTGGGAGCAGTTGACGTATCGCTCAGGCACGCGGGGCCTCATTGTGACTGATAAATGTGCTGACTCTGGATCAGCCGCTGCCCACTCCCAGTTTTTCCCCCATTCTGCTCAGGCGGTCTCGCGGACTGCCTCAGTTCTACTTCACAAGGCGGAGCTTGGGGTCTTTCGCTCTCTCTTTCCGCCGTAACCCGCCATCTTGTAGAGACCGGGGGTAAGATCTTCTCCGTGGAAAATAACAATTTCTACCTTATTTTCGTATTGTTCGTCCGTCAATTGCATTTATATAAACTCCGTAGCAACACATTTACGTGTCATCTGGTCGATATGGTCTGAAAACCGGTCCCGCGGAGTGATATCATCCGTGTAATGTGGGCAGCAGCGGTAGCGTGGCTCTCCCATGTGGGGCTTCACAGGCAGAGTACCCACCAGTAGAAACAGTAACAGCCCTCTGACACCCTGTTACCCTGCTGAAAAGCAGCCTAACTCGGCGCATGTATATATTTTTTAATCAGTCCCTTTTTATGAAATAACTGAATCCGTTTGTTCGTTTCAGCCTCGCGTGCCGTCCCCTACGTCAGTCTTTCAGTCGGCGTAAACCTGCTAACGGACCGTGTCATTAGCTAGTAGCTATGTTGCTAAGTTAAATCAATCAATAATCCATCCAAACTATTTATATTACAAATTTAACTTGACAGTTATCGTTGTCCTGCACTAGGACCAGCCAGTTTGTAGACGCATAGAACCCGGTTTCGTTGTGTAGCAGCAGGATGTTAGCATCTATCGGGTGTCAATACATGCCTTTTGTTTTAAAATAGTAAATTGTACTCCATGTCTTTCTTGGTAAACTTGTGGACATTAGTTTCTATTATTAAAATAGGTGGAAATGTGCTGGAAATGTGCTAATTACACCATGACTAACTTCAGTGTCTTTCCTTCTTGAAGTAATCAGGCATCATGACGAACACCAGAGGCAAGAGGAGGGGGACCAGGTACATGTTCAGCAGGCCATTCCGCAAGCATGGTGAGTACACATTAAAACTGCATTACCTCAGGCTTTGTGTAGATTTTGTTTTTGTACAGCCTCAAAGAACTGTTAAAAGATGTAGCAATAGAATAACAAGAGTTAACTGGAAGCATTTACTTCCCAGGCCCAATCCCCCTGTCCACTTACATGCGCATCTACAAGAAGGGCGACATCGTTGATATCAAGGTAAGATGAAGCATGTTTGTTGACAGATATTCTTGTTTGGATTATCAGTAGCCATTCATGAGATCAATTAGTTTTTCCACTTAATTTTAGTATTATGCTCGGGGTTGCCATTTAGCTCTGTGGGTAAAGCAGGCGCCCCATATGCAGAGGCTATAGTCCTGAATCCTGACTCTGGTGGCCCCTTTGCTGCATGTCACCCCCCCTCAATTAAAGGCAAAGTTGTTCTGTCAATAAGACATGTTTTGAATTTGCCACAGACTCAACTCAACTAATACAATATGAAATGTGGTTTCTTCCCAGGGCACAGGCACGATTCAGAAGGGAATGCCTCACAAGTGCTACCACGGCAAAACAGGACGTGTATACAACGTAACCCAACATGCTGTCGGCATCATTGTCAACAAGCAGGTCAAGTAAGTAAAGAAGTGATATTTATTGTGTTAGGTTTATGTAACCTTGAGCTGGCACACACCAAACAACTGGACATCAGAAAGCCTCATGCATGTTGTGGTTGTCTGGTTTGTTGTGTGCCTTCGCTCATGTAGAAAGAGGAATGTGACCCCATCTTCACTTTGCCACCAGGATTCTTTATGTCCTAAGTGGTCATTCACGTGGGGAAAAGTATCTCAGCCTCAAGTTACTCCAGTCCAACTAATCTGTTTGACCTGGGGTCTCACTGAGGAAACAGCCGAGTTATTTAAAGGGATAGTTCAACATTTTGACAAATTGGTCCCATTGCCATAATCCCTATAGTCATAGCAGTAGGTTTGTTAGCTTTAATTGTTGGTGCAAGCTATTTCAAGAACAGCGGAGCAGAGTCGTGAGCTGCTCAGAGCTACGCTACGGAGGCTCATGGGATTTCTTGGTTTCCTTCATTAAATACACAATCCAACAACTCCACAAGGCTCTGGTGGACAAGTTGTGACCTGCACATTCACCACGCTATGAGATAATAACACAACGTTACCACACAGTTGTTTTACAGGGAAATGCAGAGACTGTTGATGAAAAACTGTCCCCGAAGGCAACGTGCATCAGTGGTTTTGCATGAATTTACCAACTTGTCCACCAGAGCCTTGTGGAGTTGTTGGATTGTGTATTTGATGAAGGAAACCAAGAAATTCCCTTAGCCTCCGTAGCGTAGCTCTGAGCAGCTCACGGCTCTTCTCCGCCATTCTAAAAATAGCTAATGAACCTACTGCTATGACTATAGAGATTATGGCAATGGGTCAATTTGCCAAAATGTTGAACTATCCCTTTAACACCCAGGGTGAAAAGTACCTGGGAAGATGCTGTAAATGTATGTTTTGATATGAACATGTTGATGCTCTGCGCTCTCACAGGGGCAAGATCCTGGCCAAGAGGATCAACGTGCGCATTGAGCATGTGAAGCACTCAAAGAGCAGGGACAGCTTCCTGCAGCGCGTCAAGGAGAACGAGGCCAAGAAGCTGGAGGCCAAGCAGAAGGGCAGCTGGGTGGAGCTGAAGCGCCAGGTGAGAATCTGAAAAAAAGTGTTTGTTTATTGGAAACATATTATTTAAGATATTCAAATGATGCATTCTGGGTAAAAACTAACAATTTCTCCGTCTCGTCCCCGCAGCCCGCTCCTCCCCGTGACGCTCACTTCGTCAGCACCAAGAAAAACGAGCCCCAGCTGCTGGAGCCCATCCCCTACGAGTTCATGGCTTAAACCGACCAGAATAAAAAAAAAAGTATTTGTACACACGCTGCTTGTCACTTTGTCGTCTGTTCACACTTTGGCGCTTCTCTGTCATGTGTTGTCACTCGGTGATGATTAGCCTCTTTTGATTCAGAATGAAATCAAAAGCACGTCATATTTCACCGGCGATCTGAGAGTGACTGGTTCACACATGTCATAAGCATTTCACATCTCAGCGGCTGTCACAATAAAGTCTGACAAGAAGGGAGAAAAGGCCCCGCAGGAGGTACACTGCAAAAACTCTAAGCTTTCCAAGAGTATTTGTCTTATTTCTTCTTCAGATCATTTTCACTTGAAATAAGTAGAAAAATCTGTTTTTTGTGCTCGTAATAAAGAAAAACTTGCACCATTGACAGATTTTTCTACTTATTTGAAGTGAAAATTTGTTTGAAACCAGTGGAAATGATCTGAAAAGTTAATTTTTGAGTCTTATTTTAAATGGGAAGAGTTTAGTTTTGACTAGAAATGAGACATTTTGACAAGAAATGAGACATATTCTTGGAAAGCTTAGAGTTTCTGCAGTCTACCTGCAATAAACATGGAAAAGACGGCACATAGAAGATAAAAAGTGAATGATTAGCTCAGCTCCATCTGGTTTCTTGTCTTTCCGGCTCCTATTGTTACATCTTATCGAGACTTTTGACCAGAACGGTCTGTTTCTACAGCCCAGAGTCAAATGTCTGCTGTGATGCCTCCTGCAGTTAAAGCCTCCACACACCCAATTAAATATAGATAATAAAATATATCATATTTATAATAAATATAGGTCTGTCACATGACCAGAGTTGTCAAAAGTCTTCTCATAGTTTTTAAATGAAAATGGAAAAACTAAATTTATTCAAGGCTTCAGTCGTTCAAGGGAGTTGAACTTTGGGGTACAAATGCATTGTGGGGTTTCCATTCATGAAGACTACCTTTTTGACAAAAGAAGATGCATTATAAAGATAAAACAACCAACATGAAACCTCAAAGATTTGAGGATTTCACCTAGAGTAAAAAAAAAAACATTTCACCTTCCTTAACCCTGCTGTCGTCCTTCTGGGTCAAATCAACCTAATCTGTTCCTTCCTCCATCCTCCATCTTTCCTTTTCTCCTTTCCTTCTTTCCACAATCATTTTTCCATTCCTTCCTTCCCTTCGCCCATCCTTCTGCTTCCCTCCTTGACCTAATCTGTTCCTTCTCTCCATTTTCTTTCCTTCCTTTTTCCCCTTTCATCTGTCTTTCCTTCATTCCCTTCATCCTTACTTCTTCCTTCCTCTTTTGATCTAATTCTGTTGCCTCGCTCCACCTTCCTTCCCTTCCTTCTGTCCTTTCCTTCCTTCCTTCTTCCTTCTCTGTCCCAGGAGGACGACAGGAGGGTTAAAGCTACTTCACAGTGGAAATCGATGGCTTTGGTCCCTGAGGGTTTAATTACAGGACTGAGATCATCAATAACAGGATAAATCACAGGTTGTGTTGCTGCCCCCCCCCCACCCCCTCCAGGTCCAGTCGCCCCGTCCCACCGTCACAGGCAGCGTTTCTCTCTCAGAGCAGCAGGTGGCGCTGTTCACCAGGAAATGTGCAGAACGCAGAACATGCATCAGGTTTTCTCTTTCATTCATCGATGACACCGAGCAGTTCATGGAGAAATAAATACAGTTGATGACGTGTATGATTTCATCTTCTGTGATACTGACATTATTATTTGATTAATTGGCCACGTCTTTTACTATATTTTTGGATAGACCGTGATTCAGCAGTTCCCTTATTAAACCCCACCATCATTTTTCATGGTCATAATCTTGATTTCCCACACTCGCCTCCAGATAAATAAATCAGAGTTTTCAATCAATCACTGACTGAGATGAAGTTAGTATTGAACTATTTTAAGATGAATCTTTTTACTGAAATTATGTACATAATAAGGACCCTACTGCTTTTTTTTTTAATTTAACATTCTTTATACTGTAATAGTACATGTAATTGCATAATATTTTTCCAGTGCAAGTAAAATGACATTAAATAAGAAAAAGATTTTGAATACTAAAACAAAACATAAAAATAATCCATAAATTAACTTAGAAAAGGAAAAAAGCCGAAATAGGCTATTTTAATTTAATTTATTGCTATTTTTGAAACTACAAATTTAGTTTCAAAATATATTTTTTAAATGATTCAGATTGAATGACTAAAGCAGCATAGATAAGAACAGAAATATTTATCTGTTTAAATGTTGTGGATTATTGGTGCATATATTTATTTATATGACAAAAAACAGGAATATAGGTATAAGGACCATCAGTTTTGTGTGTGTGTGCAGCACTTGATGTGTGCTGTTTAATCAGTGGAGGCTGAATGGCTGGCTGGTTATGTGACAAATAGGTTATCTCAACCCACCTCGGTACTTTACCCAATATTTACACGAATTAGGGCCAGTTTACAGAGATAGGGGCGAGCAGCTGACAGGGCTGAGTGTCTGAGAGAGGGAGCGAGGCGGCCACCAGTCAATCAGTCCAAACATTATATTATATGCATTATTAAAGTTTCTTTAAAGACCGAAGCTGAGGAAGAAATTATATAGTTTTAATAAAACCTGCAGCGGATCATTTTATAGCTGGAGCGGTTGGCGTTACTTCACCCTGGTGACCTCACGGGCCTGAGGTCAGGGAATTCAGACACAGTCTTATCAGAGCAGAGTAATAAGTATCCAACAACCTGAAGAGATAAAACTAGAACAGATAGAAAAATAAAATGCAATCAATCAGTTGAGCAGGTTGGCAGCCAAAGCCTCTGGTATTGATCGGTGATGTCTGGATAAGGGAATTGTAGGCCTATCTATGCTTTTCTTGTATATTCCCACAGCTTTTAGCAGCGAGCCAACACTTTATATATTAACTTTGCTCTATTTTGCATGTAACATAACCATGATAATCTGATTTTTTACTCATCTAATCAACATTTCCCGCACTTATTTCCTATACATCTATAGCTGTTCCTTTGTGTGTTTTCTCACAGATACACCCGAGTGTCATGTGTGGCACTGACTCATGGAAGTTACTGATTGAAGGAAGGAAAAAGTAAACAGAGAAGGAGAGAGAAAGCAGCAGAGAGAGGGAGAGGGAGGGAGGGGAGCAGAAAGACAAGGCATGTGGATAAAAGCTGTGGAGCACCATGAACTCCTTAATCACACATGTTTGACACCCACAGATTGAGTCTGTCAGCTCAGCCAGCGGCTCCGAGCAGCTGTATCGACTCAGGGCGTTACATATTAACCACACACACACACACACACACACACACTCGAACACACAAACAGTAGATAATTGGATAGAGACACAGACAGGTTTGTACCACTGATGCCAGAAGAGATGTGTGTGGAAATGTTGCACAATATGGAAAATCTGAGAATTATCAACCGTCCTACCGCCACCACTGAATCACACTCCTAACCTTGCAAAAAAAAAAATGTCTTGATTCTTCTGGATGATCTACATACCATAATATCAACTTTCTCTGGAGAAAGAAGAAATAAACAACAGGAAATTGCAACTGTCTTCAGTTGATTATCTTGAGTAAAAGGGACAAGTTGTTCTATGAATATGGAAAATAATTGTTCAATATTGTGACGCCGATTAAAGAAAAATACTATTCAAAATAAAAATAAACTAAAATTGCTCTGAACCAAAATGCAAAAACTCCGTGGTAATGAGAATCACTATTTCTCCTATTGTCTGCATTGTAGTTCTCTGCCTCTTTTTGGATGGTTCAACAAACTGTAATTGTAATTCCCCAATTGTATTTAAAAATATATATTATTATTATAAATAGCCTATATAGAATAATAGTTTGTAAGGTTATTGAGGACTAAAAAACTGCAATTGAATGGGGTAAAAAGCACATATTTGGCCAAAGACCTGTCATGGACTAGAGGTAAAGAACCATTAAATTAAAATACTCAAGTAAAACAGAGAGATGAACCACAGAGACGCTCTGCTTAAACGCAGTAGTCTATTTGGGAATTATTGTATTAATTGCATCATCATCATTGCAAATTCATTTTGTTCCCATTGTAATGGAGTGACATACTGTCAAAAATGGGGGTATACGTGGAAAAACTAACCCTTTAAACATTGTTCTCCTTATCTCACTTCAAGGCGTCACCATCCCACATATTCTCTGCAGAGTGAAGGCCTTTAGTTGTAATGATGACAATAATATGTGAGTGTGGTGCAACCAAGGTGTGACAGTGTGTGTGTGTTTGGGATCGGCCCGAGGGTTTGACAAAGGAAATCCCACCTCAGGCCAAACAGAGTGCATGTTGTACTGTATCTCTGAGCGCGATAGGTGGGTGGTTATCAGAGACGGTCATATATGTGGATATTGGGTCAGCTGTATTGATCCCGGCCCTGACAGCAGAGGAGGGGGTTGGGGGGGTGTTGGGTGGGGGGAGCCGGATGGGAAGAGGAGGAGGAGGAGGCTGATAACGGTGTCACCTCAGCCAGCTCTGCTCACCTGACGCATGGAGGGCAGCGAGTTGCCGCCCAACAGGCTCTCAATAGGCCTCATTCACACAAGTCAGTCAAAGGTTTCACATGAGAGCGTCGCGCGGGCACAGAGGGTCATCTCCGCTGTTTAGACAAGCAGATAGTGGCACTGGATTGTCAGAGTCTCACTCTTTTTTTACGCCTTGTGAAATTTTGACTTTTTTTTATTTATCTAAAGAGTCACTGTGTAATCTATGTTATCTTTAGAAACGTTTTTTGTACACAAATGCACCCTCGCTCAATTCAGTTCTCTCAGAGCTATTGCTGCTACAAAACTGGTGATGACTATAGTGGCTAACAATCACTTTAGAAATCTTACCACTTTTTTCTAGAAAATTAGTATTTTCTTATTTTGAACATTTTTTATGAGAAATTTTACCACTTTTTTGTAGAAGTTTTTTTTTTTTTTTTTTTTTTTTTACATTTTTCTAGATTTTTTTTTAAAACAAAAACTCTTTAGTTTTTGTTCGTTTTGTTAAAATTTTTTACCAATTTTTTCTAGAATTTTTTTTCTTTTTTATTTTTAAGTTTGAATATTTTTTATGGGAAATTTTTACCACTTTTTTTTTTTTTTTTTAGAAAATTTTTGCTTTTTTGAGAATTTTTACAACTTCTTCCTAGAAATGTTTACATGTTAAATTGGACCACTTTTTTCCAGAAATTTCTCTATAATATTTCCAAACATTCACGCCATTGGGCCTAATTTAATGACAATAAGCTGTACTGAAAGCAAATTCCACCAGCTTGGCTGTGTGGTCATTAAAAGAATCAATCAATCAATCAATCAATTTAAAAGTATAAAAAAAGTAATGTTCTTCAGTCTCAGAACAAATATTTGTGTATTTCTGGTGTTTACTTCTAAATTTGGTCCAATGGGGGTCCGTCATGGTCTAATTTATGTCAATTCAGGGGTCCTTGACGCACAAAAGGTTGAGAACCACTGTGTTGTAGCACAAAAACAACACAACACATAGTCTCAGTTTATGAAGTTTGTCATAAGCTTAAATGACTGAATTTCTGCCTCAATAAACAATTATTTCTCACTTGGTGTGGCTCAACCACCAGTAGCTCATGTCGGCTCATATCAGCTCATTTCAGCGAGGTACTGCTGTGTTAATGAGTCAGACGCTGAGTCACTTTGCTAACGGCTCCTCTCTGCTTGTGTAGTTGTTACACCACCTCTGAGTGTTTACTATTATCCCATAATTGTCACATGTGGCCACAGTGGCACCGTTCAGATAAAGGCAGTTTAGCCTTTGAGACTTTGTTACCTTCACTTAAACAGTGGCTGCAAGTGTCACTAACACCTAATTTAGCTTAAATGGTAAACTAATACAACACAAATAAAGTTTAAAATTAACAAATAAAAGAAATACCTAAAAGAAAATAACAAAAAAAATAGCTAAAGGAACCTAACATCAACCTTGTGGTGCATTATGGTGACATTTAACAACAATTTCAAGCTACAGACTGACAAAAGATGAATCTACCGTCTTGTATTTCAGTGAATAATGATCTATTTTATTGCTAATATGTGAACCTAAAGGCTGATGTAGGTCCAGGTTTGTGCGTTCGGCTACAAAGGACCTCACTGAACAGTAATTTCTGACAATAATAAATCACGCTTATCAGAAAGCAATATTGTAGGGTTGATAAGATTAAGATTAGAGCAGTAGATTCTGTGTATGTGTGTGTGTGTGATTAATGGAGACAGACAGTCGCCTCTCTCCCTGCCTGCGCGCCACACGCACACACATACACGCACACACACACATACACAAACAGCCGATCAACAGATAGGGACGTATACTGCAAGGAGCCTGTGTGACATTTTTAAAGCCTGAATCAATCAACATGAGGAAAAGAGTCACGGACGTTTAGCATGTTTGAGTATCAATGAGATCACTATTAAACTGCAGGGCAGGGGCTTAAATCATTTTCCAGCACCTGTTGGCTCATCTGCACTGCAATCTTACACAGCTGCATGTGTGTGACTGCTGAAATGTAGTTTTTAAGGTGTGTAAATATTCTCTTTCTTTCTGTTTCAGCGAGGCAGGACTGGACTCCCCCGTTCGTCCTCTGATTGGTACGTCCCAATAAGATAAATTAGACACAGGTGAGCTGCTGGTTGTAGGTCACCAAGTGTCCTGCCCCTTTGATGCTATTTTTGTCTGTGACCACAACACCACATCTGACATCTATTATTAAAGATGGGGGAGAGGTTGCAAAGTCAGAAAAACTATGTTTGCTCATTTTTTGATTGTAAAGCTACATTCAGTAAGTCATGGAAGCTAGAGGCTCATCTTTGCAAACACACAGGATTGGTAAGTGCAGAATAAATGCAAATAGCTGACATGAAAAAGGATCCAGGATCAAGTCAGAGCATATTATAGTAGTTAATGTTGTGTGTCTGACTATTAATGACCTGGAAATGTTTTTGTTGATGTGAAATGTTTCCCTCTGACCTCAGAAACCGTTCTCCTGTGAGAACTGTGACAAGAGCTTTTGTACTCGTTATCAACTCACCAGGCATGAGCTCAGCCACAGTGGGGAGAAACCACACAAGTAAGCCACCTTTTCATTTTTATTTTGATTTGATTTTAAGCTTTTATTTATTTCTTTGAACTGTTAACCCACTCCGGTCTCCAGGTGTTTGGCTGATGGCTGCTCCGAGGCCTTTGTCACCAATGCCAGCATGAGGAACCACATGGCCCGAGTTCACCAGCACCAGGAGAAGAGATATCGAGTAATCTTGGAAAAAGTCTTTTTCTTTTTCTTGCATATCAGGATTTTTGTGCTTTGCTTACATTACTGTATATTTTTCAGTGTGACTATAAGGGCTGTAAGAAGGATTTCAACAAGAGGAACCAACTAAAAGCACACAAGTGTGAGCACCTAAAGATTCAGCCTTTTCAGTAAGTGGCTTCAATTCTGATGCACTTTTTTAAATCTGTCTTTGTCCAGCTAAACTATTTCTGATATTTTGATACAGTTGCTCCTTCACTGGCTGTGTGAGGGAATTCCCTTCTCATGGAAAACTGAAACATCACGAGAAAGTGCATGAAGGTTAGTTGATTACCAGGATGTTTTGTTTTTCCCTCTCATAATGAACATGGATTTATCTGACATCTGTCTCTCTGCTGCAGGTTACCCCTGTGAGACTGAAGGTTGTCCTTTCCAGGGAAAGACATGGACAGACTATCTGAAGCACAGAAAAGAACATAAAGGTATGAATGCAATATTGGGAAGCGTTAAAAAAAAAAATCTGTTGTGTTGCATTGCACACCTTGTTGCTCATAAGCTGCTGAGTCACAACCGTATTTCAATGCCTCCCAGTCAAGGTGCCATGTGGCGAGTGCAAAAAGCAGTTTAACAACACCTGGTTCTTGCACCAGCACGAGCTGCATGTCCACTCTGGGGAGAAGAGGATGCTGCCCTGCCCCAAAAAAGGCTGCGGCAAGAAATTCACTCGTCGCTTTAACTTGGAGAGTCACATACTGGGAGACCATGAGGGCAAGAAGCCTTTCAGCTGCGCCTACGCCGGCTGTGGGAAGAGCTTCGCCATGAAGGTAAATTCACCCAATGCACATGCACTGCTGCAAAAACATGGGTATCGGCCATCTGTGTAGTCGGTGCAACAGCAGTGAATTGTTTGCTGTGCTCAGAGAAATGAAAAACGACATAGCGGAGCTTTGCGGCTCCGTTTCCCACATACTACAGATAATCTATTCCACATTTGCTATTTTCTATAGAAGAAATGCCAGTGGAATCTGTGCAGAATGAAATCCAGATCACCTCGAGTTATTGATTCTTGACAATGTATTTTCATGGTGTCTGACCTGCACAAATCCAGAAACATGATGAAGAATTGAATGTGTGTATATATGGCGAGGTCGCAAGTCTTTGTTTTGATTTTTCTTCCGTAATCCATTTAATTAACTTTGCAGTCTAACTGTTCTCATTGTCCACTAGGAAAGCCTGTGGCGACACGGAGTGGTGCATGACCCAGCAAAGAAAAAGCTGAAGGTAACATGTCCTTGTCGACCTCTTTTCTTTTCCCCTGGCTTTTTTTAGATGGATAGCTGTTCTCCCCTCCATCTTGCCCTTGTATTATGTGTTATTTTATTTGTTCCCTTCCAGAAACTGCATCCCAAAAAGAATCAGCCCGTGCGTTCGGCACAGCAGGTCAGACCGGCAGCTGCAGCCAATCAAGCAGATGCCAACAAGCTTGCTGCAAAGCTGCGCCATACAACTTTATAGAGAATACAAATATACTTGAGGCTGCTTTATATAAATCTGGTTTTCAGTAATGGTGAAAATTCACATTTTTTGTTTCTGTATGCAAATGTAAAATAAAGCCTCATTAATGCAGCACTATGCTAACACTCCAAGTCTTGGTGTACAGTTACTAATAAAATGCCTCTTCATATACAGTAAATCACAATAAACTGCCTTCTAACAGTCACTTTGCACTGCAAAAGAATGACGTGGAGCAATTAATCCTTTAAAGGAAATGTTTATTAAACAAACAGAACACACATTCACACATGTATAAAACTCCAGCTGATGAGACAGCTGGTTTTCATGGTGATGAGGCCTAAGGGTAGTTGAGCCCCCAGGGTGCGGCAGGTTTCTAATAAGGCCTGAGGCTTATTCAGCTGGATACAGCGCTGGTGTTGCAGAACATCTTGATTAAAGTGATTATAGGTCATTATCCTAGATGACGCAGGATCACAGGCTACTTTCGTGTTTTTAATTTTTTCTTCTTTAATATTCTATCTCTACCCACAACGATGCATCCACCTGAATACAGCCCTGGATTCTACAACTGCCTGGTGAGATGAATACAGCACAGATCGCCTGTTAACAGTTGCAGTACCATTCTCCCCTGCGGGAGTGAAGACAACATGACCATATGAACACAGCAGTGTGTTTGTGAGTGCAGTCTGTCGAGGGACGTGGCACGATCTGGATCAGTTCCCACCTGGTCAGGACAAGCGTAGTCCTGCTGGGTCTACTACAGTTCTGAATGCTTTTGGTCCTGGATTAAGCCCGGTATGGAGCGATGTACAGTAGCGTGTACCAGTTCACTTTGGCCAAGGTCGTTCTCAATATAGAACATTCAGGGGTGGACTCGGCGTGGTGCGCAGCCTGCTTATGATCTGGCCTAGCTATACCAGGCTGCCGGGCCAGGAGACCACAGTAAGCGCCACACGGCTGCGCTGCTCCTTCAGCATGGGCACCAGAGCAGAGTGGCTCATTCCTGCTGTCGACAGGCCGTTGACTGCCACGATCATATCCCCACACCTAGGACGACACCGAGAGACAAAGTCAGTATGGAATATAAATAGGAAGTGACAGCTGCAGCTATGTGTGCGCCATTCAAACAGCTCTGCAGTAAAGAGCATTGTATGAAAGCTGTTAATTTGAGATGATGGGAATATTAAGAAACAATAGTTTTGTGCCCAAAAATAAACATTAGACTTTTACAAATGAAATCCGTCTTAATCATCATCTACGGGCTTCTAGTCCTGCCTGTATTTTGGTCTTTTGCTCTGTTTTGTTCAGGTTTTGTTATGCACGCGGACGTTTCTAGGTGGAGCTAGAGAGTCGCAAATTAGCATAAAGGTGAAGCTACCTGCAGCAGGAGGCTCAGGCCTGTTAGCTGTGCTAGCTAGCCTATATCTGATGCTACCGAGTCTCTCATTCTCAGCAGCAGCAGTCAGGACAACAAAGTAAAATAAATAGAGTCTGAGTGAAGCACTGGAGCCGCGGACCGATTCCCCACCGTTATCGACACTGGTAACAAATATTAGGACCGTAGTAGTGAGCTAGCCCGATGCTAACTCCGGCTAGCGCTAGCGGTTAGCATCCGCGGCTAACACCAGCTTCTTAGTTCACCACAACGGCATAAAAACATACACGGAGGCTCCCGGTGTTGGCGAAAGGTCGGCTAATCGATTGGCCCACGGCTCCAGCGGTTCTTTCAGACTGTATTTCCTTTCCTTTGCGGTCCTGACAACGGCTGCTAGCATTAGCAGGAAGCTACACAGCTTAGCCCGAGAGGAGGGGCTGAGTTTCATTGTTTTGTTTACAAACTGCAAGGAACAAAACTCCAGACTCTACCTTTATAGGATGATGCTGGAGAAAGGTAAATAATAAATATCCCTCAAAATCAACAGTGTTAAATATAGCTTCTTCTTTTCTTTTTTTTAGATACCAAAATGACCTAGTTCCAGCATCTAAAATGTGATACAATAGCGATATCATGATATCAGTGAATTTGGCCAAACATTGAGCTGTATGGCAAAAGAGGAATTAAATATTATCAGGCTTTGGCAACACTTGTAAGGATATTAACTTGTGGTTTTGTTTTGCTTTTAATGGAATTTTTCCTACTTCTTCTTTTGGACGACAGAATAAGTGTTTGCTTACTTTTTAAAATCAAAAGCAGATGTAAAGTTTTCTGACTTCAAATCATTTCATTTGTATATAATCATGGGATCAAACAATTACTTTTTCTTTGTAGTTGTCTGTGTAACAACAATAGCTAATATGAAGTTCGCCCATGGACTTGGACGTGTGTTTTGATAAATATTGTGCAGCTGTTTCGTTAAAGGCGTTTGGAAAATTCCTGAATTTAAATTATCTTACAGTTGCTTGCCTTACAAAATATCATCACACCTCTCACCCCACAGTCAGTACCATACGGGAGCGACTGATCACTCACTTGAGGCGGCCATCGTAGTACGCAGGTGTGCCAAGGACGATGGTCTTGATGAAGAAAGCCTGGTTGCCGTGGGTCTCCTCGTATCCTCCGACGATACTGAAGCCCCAGCTGCCGGGATGACTCCTCCGCAGCACGATCTCATGACTACTGTGCAGGTAACTACAAGGAAAGACGATCAGAGTCAGAGAGGAGAGCTGGACAGACATAAAAATGCATGCAATGACTAGAAAAATAATAATATAATCTGTTATTGTTGCTGTAGACGTCTGATGAAATCAATATTCTTAATAGCTTTGATCAAATTCAAAGCTTGCCAATTGTAGAAACGTGTAGTCTGTGCATCATTTCACTATTTTTCCAGTTTTCTAATTGTTTGACAATTGGATTACTGCCATTACAAGCCTCCAAATGATCCCAATTCACTCATATTGCAATTTTCTATTAGTGGTCACCATCCCATACAAATGGACTGGCAATAGCTGTAAGAACAATGGTGACATCTAAGCAACAAATTAGCTCAACTCCCATATTCAATTATGATAAACAAATCAAAAACTATACAATGTGACGGTTTGGTAATTTAACATCCTATATGTTTCAGTCCTAAGAAGAAAAAGGCAGAACAGCATTGATCCAGTGAAGTCTGTATAATCTCCTCTGTGTGTTACCTGGGCAGGCCCAGCCACATGACCCACGAGGGCGACCAGTTGGCATCGAAGTCGCTGTCATGAGTGTGAGGCAGCAGCTCGTCGTGGTCGTGCTCCTCCACCATGCTGACCTCCAGCACCCGCAGCTGGACCGAGGGCGAGGCGGCGCTGGCCTTCAACGTGCCCACAGCCTCACTGTGGCTCAGGTACGTCAAGTCCTGCCCATTGATACTTAGCAGAACATCACCTAGAGGAGCAAGAGGATGCACCTGCTATTGATGACCTGCGTATAATGTAATGTGACTTTGACTTTAAAGGGATAGTATCATTATTTTTAAAGCGGGGTTGTATGATCTACAAATAGCCCCTAAGTACTTTAATTGCAGTAGAAGACTCTCTGCACTCCTCCCGTTAGCAACGCCAGCCCATAATAGCCCTGCCCAGAGATTTACAACATACATTGTTGTGAATGGACTCAAAGAAACGGCCAATTTTCACGGCCTAAAGGAGGTTTTACCTGAAAAAAACAAACAAAAAACAGTTCCATTGTTGGCTATAATATAATTTTTTCCAGCCCTTCAAAGTGCAGGAAAAACACAGTTTTTATTTGGAGCTAACCAACTGCTGATCGGCGGGCGCTAACCCTGGGCGGAGGGATACGTGAGGCGCTAACCCTGGGCGGAGGGATACGTGAGTTGGTTAGGTCCAAATAAAAACTGTGTTTTTCCTGCACTTTGAAGGACTGGAAAAAATTATATTTTTCAGGTAAAACCTCTTTTAGGTCGTGAAAATAGGCCGTTTCTTTGGGTCCATTCACAACAATGTATGTTGTAAATCTCTGGGCAAGGCTATTATGGGCTGGCGTTGCTAACGGGAGGAGTGCAGAGAGTCTTCTACTGCAATTAAAGTACTTAGGGGCTATTTGTAGATCATACAACCACACTTTTAAAAAAATGATACTATCCCTTTAAGCAACATGCAAAATTGTTGCGGTGCGTATTCCGCTCACCTCGTTTGATTCGTCCATCTCTCGACAAGCAGCCGTGTGGTTGGACGCTGGTCACAAAGATTGGCAGCTCCCCGCTCTTACTGCCCCTCCCTCCCGCAACAGTCATACCCAGAGACTCTAGTGGTTCCTTCTTCACAGTGATGTGCTTCTCCTTACAGGACACACACTGGGAAAGGTCCTGTGAACATGATGAGTCGGAGGTAAAACACACAGCTTTAGACCGCTAAAAGGTGGGAAAACATCCCAAATAATAGAAATATATGTGTAAATATATTAGTTCTCCTCACTCTGTGGGTGCTGGTGCGGGACAGGTGTACGGGCACAGGACTCGGAGTAGAGCTGTGGTTAGGCAGGAAGTGATCAAGGCAGTAGAGGTCTCTGGTGGAGCTTGATTTTGGTGGTGGGGGTGGCGTTGGTTTGCTGGGTCGGCCGATGAGCAGGTGCACTCGCTCCCCGCTGGCCTGAAGAGTCAGAGTCAGCAGAGCCCGTGGTTTTAAGTCAAATCTCAAGTTATTCATTTCACAGAAATTTCAATATTTTTCTAAATAAATCTAGGATAAATGAACCTGTATAATCTGTGCAGCCTGCTCTGGGGTACCGTGACGTAGGTCCTGGTCGTTAACTGCCAAAACGCGGTCGTTGCTCCGCAGTCGGCCGTCCTTCGCCGCCAGGCCTCCGTCCAACAGGTCCAACACAAACACCCCCGACTCGTCCGTCCGCCGCACCAGCTTAATGCCCAGCTGCTCTGTCGAGTCCCTCTTGTGTAGGGTGATTCTCAGCGTGGCGGGGCTGGACGGCGTCCCCTCAGGAGTGGAGCAGGGGGCGTGGGGAACGGCTGGGGTGGAGGAGGAAGAGGAGGGAGGGGCCCGGGAGGCGCAGCGACGCTCCCTGAGCACAGTCAGCTGCAGAGTGGTGCAGGGACGGGCCAGCGTGGAGCGAGCGAAACTGTGGGGCACGTTACTGATGTCCACGTTGTTCACCTTTGGAGAGAGTGAAACCGAGATTAAAGGGATAGTCCAATATTTTAGCAAATAATCCCTATATTCATATACTCATACGCTATATTCATAGCAGTAGGTTCGTTACCTTTAATTGTCGGTGCAAGCTGTTTTTAGAACGGCGGAGCAGAGCCGTGAGCTGCTCAGAGAGAGTAATGGAATTTCTTGGTTTCTCTCATCAAACTCATCAAATACACAATCCAACAACTCCACAACGCTCTGGTGGACAAGTTGTGACCTGCACATTCACAACGCTATGAGTATAATAACACAACGTTACCACACAGAGTTGTTTTAGAGGGAAATGCTTGATGAAAAACTGTCCCTGAAGGCAACGTGCATCAGTGGTTTTGCATGAATTTCCCTCTAAAACAACTCTGTGTGGTAACGTTGTGTTATTATCTCATAGCGTGGTGAATGTGCAGGTCACAACTTGTCCACCAGAGCGTTGTGGAGTTGTTGGGTTGTGTATTTGATGAGTGAAACCAAGAAATCCCTTGAGCCTCCGTAGCGTAGCTCTGAGCAGCTCACGGCTCTGCTTCGCCGTTTTAAAAATAGCTTGCACCGACAATTAAAGGTAACGAACCTACTGCTATGAATATAGGGATTATAGCAATGGGCCAGTTTGCCAAAATGTTGAACTATCCCTTTAAGTGATTTTTTTTTTTGCTACTTGGTGCCACTATCAACAAAACACTGACCTACAATCACCTTCTCATGTCTCCCTTCCTTACAAACACTGACAGCTCTCACCTGTAGTATCTGATCTCCAGCCAGCAGCCTCCCATCTCGTGCAATGACCCCGTCTCTGTACACCTCCTGAATCACAATGTTGATGAGAGGCGTCTCGTTGCCCCCGACGATGCTGATGCCCAGCTCGACGTACGGGTTGGCCCGGTGGACCTCTATGGCAGTTATCTCTCCTTCAGGAAGGGAGGGCAACTTCACGCAGCCTATAATGGACGCAACAAATCGCATTACGCTGCTGCATCTCAGGCTTTAATTTCCACATCTTCATCATAATGTTCCCTGGACCTGATTATCCTGTTGTCTAAGATCACAGCTCTTACGCTCACAAGGAGGATGAACTGCAAGTATTTCATATCTCAGATTTCTAGCATTTAAATTAACCCCTTTGGGAGAATGTTCGGCGATACGGAGGAAGTGATGTCATACCCTCTTCTGCAGAAAGGGGCGGGGACTCTGGGCAGTCCCAACCAGAGGAGGTGGAGCTGACGGAGCGAAGTAGGTGGATGCAGGGGTTACTGAGGGGCCGCTTCACCCTGGGGACCACGCACTCCAACCCAACCACACCTGGAGCCACAGAGAGATAAATAGAGTTTCCTGTTAAAGGGTTAGTTCACCCAAAATTCAAATTTCACTCATCCTCATCATAATGAGTGAAATTTGAATTTTGAGTGAACTATCCCTTTAATATTGCGTCTAATCAATCTGGACTTTATCGTCTAAATTTTTTTTGGATCTAGCAGTGGATTGGCTCACTGTCTTCCTCTGTGCTCTCCTCGAAGGCGGGGTTGTCGAGGCCAGCGTCGTCCGTCCACACGGGTCCGTTGCTACTACTGGTGGTGTTGTTGTTAGGAGGCGGTCCTGCGGGCGGGGAGGGCGTGTGGTCCCTCAGGACCGTCTGCGGGGGCGACCTGGGAGGGCTGCTGGTCACCATCGCCCGCTCGTCCCCGCTCTCGCATCTCGGGCCGTCCACGTTGGTCTGCTGACACCGCGTCCCGGGACACCTTTCACCAAGCAACAGGCGTCAGTTTGTTAGTCCATCTGACGTGTAAAGAAAATCAGGTTCAGCATCAGTTAATTTAATGTGACGCCACCGGTCCCATGAGGGAACTTCTCTCTTTGTTTGTCCCCTCCTTTAAAGAAGGCGAGAGCGACCGGCCCCGAGCAGCTGGGAGGGGACGCAAGGGGCAAAGGGGAAAAGTAATTTTCATAGGAAAGGTCCCGACTGAGTTATGGTTCATGCACATTGATCTGATGCTGATTAGAGAGAAAATACCAGATGTTGAGCTAAAGATGGGCTATATGAAGAGGGCATGGATATTATATTATGTGCACATTTTTGTGTGCACTGCATGGGTTGCAGAAACCATTGTTTTCCCTCAAACATAAAATATAATGTTACGTTTTGTTGCCTGAACCTAATAAATAACTAACTAAATAAAAAACTGCAGTAAAATGTCCATCAACCTCCCATAGTTAGAATCACAAGATATTTAAACAATTTGAGAAGATGGGAAGGAAACGCTGAGCATCGTCGTTTGATCAATTGCATAAATGATTAGATAATGACACACAAGTCGTTCCAAGAAGCGTTCTTTCCATCGATGTATTAATCAGATGGAGGCGGCGGAGATCGGCCCTGTCCCACAAATAGCTACTCTTAACTAAAGAACAATTAAAAATACACACAGACAGACTCAAGAGGTCAATATGGTCTCACTGTTAATTGACTCTGGGGTATTTACTGTAAGAGGCTGGTTAAATAATTAAAAAGCTTTTGTTCTTCCAAAGCAGACCAATAGAAAACAGACAGCTTCCCATGATTCTTTGCTCTTACAATATAAATCACTCAATGTAACTTATCTATTATGTATTATCTTCTCTTACTTAACACTTGATTGGTTTAAGCTCATATAGAGGTTTAGTTCATGCACTTTGGTTCAGGAACAGTGAGAGTACTTCAGCCTTTACACATACAGCAGCACCAGCAGTAATAAGATCAACCAGCCCACCTTGACCACTGCGGCCTGTCTTTTAATCTAATGTCCAGAGTCGCGGCTCTAATCTTCACCATAAACAGCGTTGACTGGCGGCCCCGGCCCCAGACGGCGACGGCAGACTGTTAGGCTCCTGTTACTATGTTAGACATAAGTCTGCGGGGCGGGAGAACGACCAGCGAGCCCACGTGGGACTGAGGTCTAATCTTTACTAAAGAATGTCACGTTAGTCCTCACAGTGACCTCGTTTGTCGCTTTCTTGCACCATCTTCCCTTATGATGCGTGGTGCTGAGATGCATCCACCTGCTGATGTGACTGATATGCAGACTGTTTGTAGAGATGTTTAAACAGGCTGCGATGATCAAATACTGATGCTGATGCTATTTAAGGGTTTGAGAAAATGCTGCATTTTCTTGTTTTCCAGGCTTGGATACAATTTAAGCGCAACTATGCCGTTTCTACATTGTTTAAAGGGATAGTTGAACATTTTAGCAAATTGGCCCATTGCCATAATCGGTTCGTTACCTTTAATTGTTGGTGCAAGCTATTTTTAGAACGGCGGAGCAGAGCCGTGAGCTGCTCAGAGCTACCCTACGGAGGCTCATGGGATTTCTTGGTTTCCCTCATCAAACACACAATCCAACAACTCCACAACGCTCTGTTGGACAAGTTGTGACCTGCACATTCACCACGCTATGAGATAATAACACAACGTTACGAAAAGGAGCCGTTTTTGAGGTAAATACAGGGTAAACGCGGAGACTGCTTGCTGAAAAACTGTCGCTGAACGCAACGCGCATCAGCGGTTTTGCATGAATTTACCTCTAAAACAGCTCCGTCTCATAACGTTCCGTTATTATCTCATAGCGTGGTGAATGTGCAGCTCACAACGTGTCCACGACAGCGTTTTTGAGTTGTTGGGTTGTGTATTTGATGAGTTTGATGAAGGAAACCAAGAAATCCCATGAGCCTCCGTAGCGTAGCTCTGAGCAGCTCACGGCTCTGCTCCGCCGTTCTAAAAATAGCTTGCACCGACAATTAAAGGTAACGAACCTATTGCTATGACTATAGGGGTTATGGCAATGGGCCAATTTGCCAAAATGTTGAACTATCCCTTTAACTCATAAATGAAAAGTTGAATTTTTAGATATTAAAACACTTGTAGGGGTTTTGCTGCAACATCCTCATTTGTTCTGGTTTGATCATAAGTTAGAGAGATGTTGCTACACGCCAACACGCCGCTGCCCCGTCTCTCCTACATCACCCTCACCTACAACTGTCACTTGTGGCCACAGACGGTCGTTTTTATGAAGCAACTCTCTCTCGCCTGCCGAGCTCTCTCTTAAAAACGGCTGACTCAGAAAGGCTTTAACCAGCTGGTTAGCTCTAGCCTGTTAGTGTGAGCTTGTTAAGGCAAATCTCCTCGACTTAACGGAGGTGTTTGGCAGCGACGGGATAACAAGTCAATAAGTTAATATCAAAACATCGCGGCATTGTTCCTTAGAGACACATGCAATCTCAGGAGATAGATGTCTACTCATGGATCAATATTATATATAACCTTGATTTTACACCTTAACACCTTAAGTATGTTTTGACTTAAACGCCTCAGCAAACAAAAGGAAAACGTCTATTTGTTGTGTAAATTCTCCAAGTGCAGCTACATCTACTTATACTTAGATATTCTCCTGAACGTACACTACCTCCATTCATGGGTTGGCAACAACATCCTTTTGTAGTTTTCCCTTCGGTGATGCTGATGCATACACAAATACACACACATACAAATTGCCTTCTGTTTCTATACAACATCAGAGAAAGCAAAAAAGGAAAGAAAAGAAGCGAGAGCAAGAGAGAGAGAGAGTAATTTGAAAACCAGACAAAAGAAAAGACAGAAGGACATCATTCAGAGGAAAACGCCATTCTATCCTGTCGTCCTAAGTCACGCCAACCGCCCGCCCCACTGTGTTCGACTCACCACAGGCCAGGGTTGCCCTTGGCTGTCTCACAGAAGAAATGGTTGAAAAGGTCTCTGGTGTTGAAGTTGCTCAACATGTTTGCAGAGTGAGAACATGGAGCTCCTGGTCTGCAAACCCATGACTGTGGTAGGGAACCACTAATCCCCCGTCACATGACCTGCAGCCCAATAATCCCCTCAGGGTCTCACAGCACCTGGTCCAAATGGGCCAAAAGCCAATGTGTGTGGACGGAGGGTGGGTGGATCTTTAAGGCTAAAGATGGCTGGAAAGTTTAATTGATCCATTGATTCCTCCAAAATGTTTCAAGCCAATCGTGAGGGAAACTAACAGTTATTTTCATTATTGATTGATTACCCTCTATACCTAGGGGGCAAAGTCACATTTTTTTGGAAAACCGACACGGAGCGTTGTAAAAGGTTGTCCACCAGAAATGATATCTAGGACCTTCAAGGATTAAAACCTTGGTGGACAACCTGGTCAACGAGCTGCAGGAAAGCTACGGGGTCCAAAGCCCCTCTTCCTGGGTCATTTTGCTGGCGAAAAGAGTCATACAACTATAAAATTTGGCAGAGAGTATCTTGACACATAGGGGAAGGCAAGAAAAAAAGATTCTGGGGTTTGTTGCAACTTGATTTTAAGATATCACCCTCAACATCCCAAAAAAGACCAAAAAAAACAACTGTTCGTCTGACAAATTCTCATGAAAATTATTATTTTTCAGCACTTTATGGAGAACATCTATACCTAACAGGTATATAGAACATTTCTTTAATTCATAAGCTTCCATTTGAGGCCAAGCTAGCCTTTCTATCTCAAAACCCCCACTTGCTGTGGCCGACGGTCTTCTCTCTCTATCTGTTCATTTTGGGGAGATCCCGGAATACAATGTATTCTAATGGGGCCAGTTAACATGGAGTTTTTCACTTAGGTGTTGCACTGTTTGGAGACAGCCTGCAGCTTTCCTGCAGCTGGTAGAAAGGCTATCTTGGACTCAAATTGAAGCTTATGAACTAAAGAAATTTTCTATATATGTATTAGGTATAGATGTTCTCCATAAAGTGCTGAAAAATAATAATTTTCATGAGAATTTGTCAGTTTTTTTGGGATGTTGAGGGTGATATCTTAAAATCAAGTTGCAACAAACCCCAGAATCTGTTTTTCTTGCCTTCCTCTATGTGTCAAGATACTCTCTGCCAAATTTTATAGTTGTATGACTCTTAATGCCATTGTAGTACCTAAGTATTTGCATTTACATACTTTCGCCAGCAAAATGACCCAAATAGAGGGGCTTTGGACCCCGTAGCTTTCCTGCAGCTAGTTGACCGGGTTGTCCACCCAGGTTTTAATCCTTGAAGGTCCTAGATATCATTTCTGGTGGCAAACCTTTTACAACGCTCCGTGTCTGTTTTTTTGCTTTGCCCCCTGGGTACTATTATTGTTTGATAATCATCTGTGCAGCTCTAGCACAAGTACAATAAAACTACATAACCAGTATAAAGCTTAGGAGAACTCGTCCGTCATGCATGTGTAGTGTTTGTTGCTGTGCGTGCAATGCATGAGTGTCCATCTATTCTATCTGTATGTGAGCTTCATTACCGGTGTTTGAGGTGTGCCTCCAGGTCACATCGTGGCATGCTGAGGGAGCAGACTGGCGTCAAGGGGCAGGACACAGACAGCTTGTCCAGCAGCTTGTGAACCAGTATGCTGGACCTGCGGCAGGCCTGGAGCTGCAGCCGTGTCCTGTCCAGAGGGCAGAAGTCCCTCTCCTGGAGGAAGCTACGCAGGCAGCGGGCGCAGAAGGTGTGTCCGCACGGCGTGTCGAGCGGCTGCACCAGCGGCTGCAGGCAGATGTGGCACACCAGGTCGTCGTCCACTTCCAGGCGGTAGTTGTAAAGGTGGTTCTCCCAGGTGCGGTGGATCTGGCCGCACTCGGGGCACAGGGCCTCCAGCGCCGGCTCCACCGGCACGGCGAGACCCACCTCGCAGCCCGGGCTGCCCATCTCTGCTGCTTCGACGCAACTCAGCTTTGGCACAAATGACTCCAGTGGGGCTGCAGCGTTTGGGAAGGGGCACGGTCACTCCTATCCCATAAGCTTCAGAGGATGCACAGGCTGCTGCGGCGAGGACAGATGCCCCCCAGTGGCTGATGGCGCATCACCCTGCAGGTCAGAGGTCAAAGACAGAGGGTTAAACAGCTGTTTCAGAAAAAACAACAAGTGTCTGATTATGTGCTCGTGCATTTATTCGTGTAGCAAATGCTTTGTGCACGTGAGCCCACGTGTTCGCATGAGCTCGTGAGTATGTGTGTAAATGTGTGCGCACGCATGTGTCAGTGAGTGTGCTGAGATTATGTATTGCTGCTCCTGTCCACTAATCTGACAGTATAATCTCTCTTTTGCTCTCGCCTGCTGCAATCTTCCAATTCCACAGAGAGGGAATTATCTGGGATTGAGGCAGAGAGAGGACACAGATCACAGAGGAAGTGGGATTGGGAAAGCAACGGAGAGGGAAAATAGTCCCAGAAAGAGTAAGAAAGGAGCAGGAACAGAGCAAGAAAGTACAGACAGAGACAGGAAGGGGGGGGGGGTGAAAAAGATTAATGCGGTGTGGAAATCTAAAGGAAGTATAAAAAACAAAGACAGGACAAAAGATGAGAGAGAGCAGAAAGAAAGAAAGAAACTCTTTAAACATCCCCCCCCCCTCCTCAGCAAACTTGATTATTTTTGGTTCAGGCCGCGTACTGTACAGTAGATGCACTCAGTCTCCTCTGCAACACAGAACGAGAACATGCCTAAAGCAAAATCTTGAAATATATAGCACTCCAGCGAGCAGCGCGGTCCCCAGAGCGGACGCACTCGGTGTGTGCACTGATCATTTCCACAGCGTTTCACATCCAAAGCCATTCAGACCTTCAGCTCCCTCTATTAGCAGCCGAAGCCCCCCCCCCCCTCCTCTCCCTGATGCTTGCTATCAGCGGACAGCAGAGGGCGTGCCGTGCCTCAGCGCGCAGCGGGGGCCGGGCCAAAGCCAAAGCCAAAGCCACAGTGACTACCTGCCTCTGTTCCAGCGAGGGTCTGCTCCTGTCTCCATGACGACCCGGAGCCTGTGCTGTTCAGCGGGGCTTGACATTCAGCGTGTAGCCGGAGAAGGATGCAGCAGAGGAGCCACACAACAGATGCACTTCTCTCAGCAGGATGCTCTGCTCCTCCCTGGTGCAGCCTGAACGCCTGTCAGACAGCACAGACGACGACGATGATGATGATGATGATGATGATGATGATGATGATGATGATGGTTCCTTTTTCGCTGCTCGTCTCCGTTTCTGTTCATTTCTCCCCCCTCCCGCCCCCCCCACCCGTGACACAGACAACCTGTCTCTCCTGTCTCCTTGGCTACCGGACCGGTAGTTACTTATTTCAGCCTCCTTTAAGTACGTGCTCCTGTCTGTGTGTGACTGGCTGCTTCTGTCTCTATCCCGCAGCTGGACAT
This sequence comes from Decapterus maruadsi, assembly GCA_030347415.2. Classification (NCBI taxonomy): domain Eukaryota; kingdom Metazoa; phylum Chordata; class Actinopteri; order Carangiformes; family Carangidae; genus Decapterus; species Decapterus maruadsi. Next base: position 2,013,613 of record CM064890.1, read on the forward strand.
GAATTAATCATGAGGACACAAGGCTTCTCTGTTCCTATAACAAAGCTGTGACATCACCACATCACACACACACACACTCACACACTCACACACACAGACTTGTAGACATGCAGGCATAAGTCTACACAAGCAAAACCAAACACACACACATACATCATGCACAAAGGCTTTTTAGGTACTGTAGGCGACCGGATGCTGTAAATAGACTTTATCAATAAGTAAAGTCTTCAGGTTTTCACTGTGGCAGCAGTTTACAGCCCCGTCCATGAAAAGCACTTAAATCTATTTTAATCGTATCCGGACTCAGTAGCAACAGATTTCTTTACACTACTCACATGAAGACTGGCAAATGCTTGTGAAATATCTTTCTTTTAATCTCAGTGTGTAGCCTGTGTGTGTGTGTGCGTGTGTGTGTGAGAGTCCAAGGCCATGCTGTTATTGTCATTGCACTGCTTTCTATATTAATAAATAACAGTCTTGGCCCTGCACCTGTCTCTGCTCATTTTTCATTTTTCAGAGATGACAATCTAATCTTACAACACAGGACTGTATACCTCACATGCAGGAATGACATTTTCAAATAAGATGAGATGATGTTTTAGGCCACAGATTTAAAATCTCAGGTCCTGTCGGCTTAGCCTACATTTTCATAAAACCCCACCTCATCGTCTCTTATCTTTAAAAAAAAAAAAAAAAAATCCAGAAAGGCTGTTAGCCACTTGCAAGAACAGGCCAGCTGCTGTTTTCTGCGAGGTCTGTTGCAATAGGCTGCCTTTACCCCCCCCCCCCCCCCTTCCACAATAGTCAGACAGACATGTAATGATAACAACACAAACACACACTAATTTCATTGAGATTTGCAATCATTTTTTCCAGTTGTCATAGTCCTAATTTGCTTTGGCATCGCACCAACTGCAGTGTCATGATCTATAAGCAACCCGTAAGCGTTGAACACGTTTGATTAGACAAGAGCTTTTTTTTTTTGTAATCATTGCTCCCATCTGTCTGACTCCATCCCACCCCTCCACAGGCGGAAAAAAGCTAGGACAGATGAAGCGACAATGGCAATATCAATGCAAAGCCAGCCACACACTGACACCGTTCATGCAGGCTGTGGATGATACATAGAGATGTAAAGGGTATCATTTACCTATTGTCGCTGCCGCTCCTCCGCGCCGCGCGCTCCGGCCCCAAAAAGGGGGGACGATTATTAGCTGCGGGACCTCAATCACGCATTCACCGCAACGGACCGTTCCGCAAACCCGCACGAAAACGCCCCCGTGCCTTTGGCGCCGCCGGCCCCGCCCACTGCTGTCCGTCAACGGGGAGGGGCGGGGTCTGCGGCTGTCAATCCACAGCAAGGATCAGGAGAGGCCGCCAAACAGCCTGCTCAAAAAAAAAAAAAAAATCATTACTCACTGTTTTAGACACATATGTAATGTTGTAGCCTATTGTTTGTTTTGTTTTGATCATGTTTCTATGTCAAGATTAATATAGTTTACATTTGACAGCAGCAGCAACTTGCTTTTTGCTCTTTACCACTGCCAATAACTAAATTCACACGGAAACTAACATTCAAAAAGCATTTTTGGGGGGAATTTCATATCTGTAAAATAACATATGCACACAATTGCACATAAATGCACACACGCATACACAAACACATAGGCTACACACAAAGGATTTTAGCTTATAGGGTCGTAGGTTTTCTTGTTGTTGTCAGTATCTTTGGCTACATAGGTTCTTTGATGTAGGCTAGATGACAATCCAATGGTACAGATTTAATGTAGCCTAAGTTTTTGTTGTCTTGTCTTTTTTGTGCTATGATTGCAAATGTATGTTTAAATGTATTGGTTTTAAATGTGGACCCTAGGAAGATTAGCGGTGCTCGAGAGCCTGAAACCTCCTGAGCCTGTGGTAGAATCACCATAACATAGTAATATTAAAACAACTATTAGAGCTATAGGCTACAAAAACAATGTTAAACATTTTGGTCTGGGTTATGGTGGTGGTTAACAATGTGTGTTTCATACAGCTAGATAAGCCTTCCCAAGTCTAATTTTATTAATAGTGCTGGTATAGTAGCTGTGAAAAGTAGTAAATTGACTGCTTCCACAACACAACAATTTAGATTAAACTGCCCAAGTAATATTATAAATAAAGTTAGTCAATCTAATACATCTGCATCAATGATGAGTCCTTACTGTATAATGGGTAGCTCTAACTTGATTATTAGGCTATTTTTATTTAAATAAATAGGCTACTACTACCGCTGCTGTTTCTTATATCTTGTATTTATTATAAATAAACCAATCTGCTTTTGTGCTGTTTAAGTTCATTTAACTGATTTTTGCCAACTAGTTTCCAGGGGTGGAAAGTAACTAGTTACTTTTACTCAAGTTACTGTAACTAAGTAGCTTTTTGTGTATTTTGTACTTTTTTGAGTAGGTTTTAAAGTCAGTACTTTTACTTTTACTTGAGTACATTTTGTTGGAAAAAATTGACTTAGTTACATTTTAAATAGCTTTAATAAAAAAAATATAGGGTATGAGCTCCACCACTACTGCTTCTCTCTTTGTCCCTTATGGCGGGGCTTCAATACAAGAGGGTACAGACGAGCTTGGAGGTATTTATTGGACAAAGAAAGGGAGCACCATTGACAACCATTATATGGACAAATAGCTACTGCTGCTGGACCCCCGTAACTCAGAGACTCTGAAATAGAGTTTTGAGAGATTTTGGGTGAACTATCCCTTTAATATCAATATTGAGTTGAAAATTAGTATCATGATCATGATAGTGACAACCTTAGTGCCAGTAACTGTCAATCTGATTGGCTCTGGACAGACGCAGTGTCTGAAGGTCAGAATCAAGTTGGTTCCACAGGAGCTAAAAGATGATGGAGACCAGTGTCTCCATGGAGACGGGACAAGTTTGGAACACAGAGACATGCATGGAGAACGTTAGGCCGATCTCTGGCCATTATACCCCCCCCTCAAAAAAAAAAAAAAAAAAAAAGTAACGAAGTAACTTTTACTTTGAGTAAATTTTAAGTGAGCTACTTTTTACTTTTACCTGAGTAGATTTTTACACCAGTACTTTTACTTTTACTTGAGTACATTTTCATCAAGGTAACTGTACTTTTACTTGAGTAGATTTTTTTGGTACTCTTTCCACCCCTGCTAGTTTCAGGTTAAATGGTTGCAGGGCAGAAACAACCAGGCAGGCATCGCCATGGACGCCCCGTCACGCGGGGTCCTCGGCGGAAGGACCCGACAGAGAGGTAAACAAAAAGGAGGTTACGTTAATTAACCTGCAATCATCGATTTTTTCGCTGAATTAATTGCATTGCAATAATAAAGTTTAGGTCTCGAGGTGTAGCTGTTTGCGACGCGATGGCAGAAGACAACGAGCTGGAAAAGTACGTCGCCATTTTTATTGTTTATCTCGTTTTTGTTTTTTGTCTTCCTTTCTCGTCCTGCTTCATTTTGTTCACACTTAGTAGCTGGTTTTCTACTAAACCCGTAACACCCATCCCCTCGAGTGGGAAAAGGGATATTTTTAGCCGACAGCTGTTGTGTTTATTGCACAGTAAGACAAGTGTGAGTGTGTTGTGGTTGTAAGGAAACCCTGCCTCGATAATAGACACCATTAGCCGCTGCTGCTTCGTGGTTAAAGGTCGGCTAAATCAGTGGCGTCTCTTCTGATGAGACTCTGCTGATTCAGCAGCTCGGGTCACACCAGGACACTGCCTTTCACTAATGATTCATTTTCTCCTCAGCTCTCTGCATCACTGTTTTCTCTCACTTAATTAAATCCTAACCCCCTGCCCCCCCCCCCCCCTCCAGGACTCTGTGCCATCTTTGTCCTCAGCTTCTCTCCATCCCATGATGTTTTTCTCTGTGTGTCCATCCAGGCGTGCGGTGGAGGAGCTCCTCCGGGAGACCGACAGGGCTCGGGTGAGAGCAGAGACCATGGGCCCTGCGGGATGGTGAGCAGCAGTGTGTCTGACATGCCATCTGTATCAGCCTGAACACATGTGTCATCTGTGGATATTTAACCGTTACTTATCATCTTGGCTGTAATTGCAGAAGGGGAATATATCTGTTGGTTGAGTGAAGGCTACTACAGCCTAATTTGGTCTGTTAGATTCTCAGATGGAAGCACAGCACGGTATTGTCATGATATTTAAAAGAATAGTGATATTTCACTCATTATTTACTCACCCGGCTAGCTCCTCTTCCTGTTCCATCAAAGTCTCGCGAGATTTACGTCTGCTTCAGTTAATCGCAATGACGCCGACGGAGATCTCGCGAGACGGACCAGGAAGAGGAGCTTCGCTGCAAACAAGCTTGAAATATGGACTTATTTAATTGTTTCCGAGATAATTTCACATTTCAGGGCTTCAATACAAGACGGGCATTACATACGAGTAGCATGGAGGTATTTGGATGTTTTTTGGTGTGTCCATTTGCAACCGTTACATGGAGATGCACTGCTACATAGATATAGAAAGGCTATATCTTATGTCTTATATATATAAAGTCTATATATCTATGCACTGCTACATCAACACACCCTGTAACTCAGAGAAGCTATGGATAACATTGAATCTTCTCCCAGCCCTTAGTCGACGTGAGGGTGAGTAGATAATGAGTGAATATCATTCTGGGGTGAACTATTCCTTTAACTCACAATGCAAACATTTTGTGACATTGTTAGTATTGTATAACATAGGCCTACTGTGATACGTTGTCATGCAATTCAAAACAATGTCCCAAAAGGGAAACTTTAGCAACATCTGTTTTATCTAATACAATACAATTTGCAGTCTATTTATCTCACTTAAAGGAATAATTCACCAAAAAATGAAATTCAGTCATTATTGACTCACCCTCATGCTGATGAATACTCGTTTTTTTATTCCTCATAGTGCATATAAATCCTTATATGAGAGTCAATAGCGCCTGACACAGAAATGTCCATACAACTACACAAAAACCTTGAAATATTCCTCTATACTGCTCGTCCGCTGCAAGTGTCCAAGTGTTCTGAAGGGATATAGTCCAGAGTTTACTGGAAACAACGTAATTTAGGACATTTTTACAGCCTAAACAGACGTTTTAAACTTTGTTCGCTTCTCTGTCAGGATGAAGTGTCCCCTCCGGAGCACCAACAAGCGCTTCCTCCTCAACACCCTGCGCTCCACGCGGCTCCAGCGGCGCCCCAGCGAGCCCAGAGAGGTGCACTCGACCACAAGAGGGCACCTGCACAGCGAGACCAGGGACAGGAGCCACGAACGCAGCAGGTCGCCTCCCAGGGATCGAAGGAGCAACGGAGATCGCACGGATCGTAAAAATCATCACAGAGACAACTGGAATAAAAAAGACAAGAAAGAGGACAGAGACAAAGAGAGGAAATCCAGACACAGAGACCGAGACAGACACGAGGACGATGGACAGAAAAGACAATGACTTACTAATGAAGAAAGTACTTCTGTTTAAAGGAGGAACACGGCTTTTTTTTTAGGCCAATTGTTTCTAGAGAGCACAGAGGTGGACGCTCCAGCACATCTCACAGGCAGCTTGAGCGCCGCTGCTCACCTGGCGCGTTGGAACACGCCAGAGAAGACACTGATTTTACTGTTTATTTCTACCTATAAAATAGTCTAAACATTTTTTTCCCCCCAGGAAAGTGGGTAAATGATTGACATGTTACTTGATTTACTGGTGTTTCTAATGTCAGAACCATATCATAGGTTTAATTGAGTCCCTGAAAAGGGATAGTTCAACATTTTGGGAAATTGGAGTCAGTCATAGCAGTAGCTTCGTTACCTTTAATTGTCGGTGCAAGCTATTTTTAGAACGGCGGAGCAGAGCCGTGAGCTGCTCAGAGCTACGCTACGGAGGCTCATGGGATTTCTTAGTTTCCCTCATCAAACTCATCAAATACACAATTGTTTTAGAGGTAAATTTGTGCAAAACCGCTGATGTGCGTTTCCATCAGGGAGCAGTTTTTCATCATCAGTCTCTGTATTTGCCTCTAAAACAACTCTGTGTGGTAACGTTGTGTTATTATCTCATAGCGTGGTGAATGTGCAGGTCACAACTTGTCCATCAGAGCGTTTTGGAGTTGTTGGATTGTGTAGCGTAGCTCTGAGCAGCTCACGGCTCTGCTCCGCCGTTCTAAAAACAGCTTGCACCTACAATTAAAGGTAACGAACCTGCTCCTAAAACTATAGGGATTATGGCGTTGGGCCAATCTGTTCAGATGAGAAGCAACGCACACCCTCGGTTGTAGAGTTGCTGGTGATGGACAAAACTGAAGACAGTTGCCAAAATATTGAACTATCCCTTTAAACTGTTTACACACAGTCCCTTCACTCAACAAGACACAAAACCTTACTTAAGGGATATCCTTTAAATTTCATATTTCAGAGCACAAAACTTAAATAAACAGTTTGACAGCATCAACACATTCATTAAAATCTGTATTTTGCTTTTATACTGTGTATTTCTGTTACGTTTTCCCAGTGAGAGCAAGAATGACACAAGGTGAGTTATTCCTTATAATGATGTTTACATTATAAATCTGTTATTATTGAGAAATCTAAGTCAGGTTGGAGTTGACGTTTGGATCTTACGTTAATTAAAAGCCATTTTGGATTCACACAGGTATTCTATTGTCGTTGTCATAATGAAACTCTTTCCTCACTCGGTGCAGACAGTTCAGTCCATTATAAGCTGCTGCACAATAAACAGACTTATCAGAACCAATTAACGTTTCTGCAGAGAAGAGTTATTGTTGTTGTCATATGTAGCATACTAATTAGATTACTGTTTAATTCAACACTGTATTATGCCAGGTTGTTTAGCTGCCAGAGGTGGGGGAGCTCTGGAGGTCCGGCCAACTCTGCCCCACCCCCCCTCACCCCACCCCCCAGCCATCTACCACCACAGAGGAGGAGAAGTCTTCAGTGCCACCGCAGGTCATTCATTGATCTGCAGCCTGTAAGTTCAGCTCAAGTTTTTTTTTTTTTTAATTCACTAAGGGTGGGTGTTGAAAGCAAAAATAAGAGTGAGCAAAGAGAACAAACACAAAGAACAATGAAAACCAAAAGAAATTAGATGAATTAGTTGTGTAATTAATTGTGTAGCAGCTTTTTTTCACTCTTTATTATACAATATTAACATTAGATCAATATCAAAAATGATAAAATCCCTGTAAATGATGGAAACCAAGTGTTAGAAGTACCGATTGATTGACGTTCAGCCATATTTATGCATAATATAGTTGTCATATAATGTACATTTAGGTAAATTGACCTTGCATTCTTATGTTTTCCCGCTGGTTTTCCATAGTAACTTGAATAAACAAACACCCAAAGAGTCGTAAAAGCCAAAGAACTGCTGACGCTTCTCTTCACGTCCTTCCTCTCTCACGTGACTGGTGGTTTGGCTTAAATCTGTGTCACCTGTAAGTTCCCGAGGTTTGATTTTAAATTATAATGTCATTACTATTATTTACTGGTCACAATGTTTACATAAGCCATGCTGCTGTCGCCACCGGGTAAGCACGTTTTATCAGGCGTCCAACTTCTTTGACATGTGTACACCACCTATCAGAAAGGGCTCTGTTTGTCAAAGGAGAAATCAACTATTTCCCTGCTGACACTCCTGCGCTCGACTCCTCCAGTGAGTAGATTAATAATCCTATGACTAAACCCAATGCTATACATAATGTAATATTAGTATGGTTTGTCATGGTTCAGGTGTACCTTTGGAAAACACCAACCTTTACGCAAGGCCTCTCCACTTTGGCTCCGGTCCATGTGTTTAAGGTTGCACTCTTTTATTGCTCCACATGTTTTAAAAGCGTGGCAACTGTCAGTCTCTGTGGCCACGATTAAACCCGTCTATCTATAATAGCAAAGTTAAGCTGCATTTACTCCTCCTCGCTTAAGCCATTACGCCAAAGTTGTGTGTCTGTAAAGTCCGGCTAAAATGCGTTTTACGCGCCTTATGGTTCATAAATCACGTTGTCCCTCTTCACTGTAGTGGGGGAATCGCTTCGGTTAACTGTTTCCTTCCTCTTTGAAACAATGATCAAATATAAACATCATTGAAAGCGCACAGTGCAGCGGGTGATTTGTATAGAATTGGTTTACTTGAACTTTATTGCATCTGCTGAGTGCCCCATTAAGATACCATGGAAAGTGCCTTAATTGCTTTTCAAGAACTCAGAGTAAATATAATCTATAGATACACGCTATCAAGGTAAAAGCCCCGCGTGGTGCTGAACAGTTACCTGGAGAATAGGCAAATTACACCTGTATTATAGCAGAGGCTCCAAATGTTGCATAAAGTTGCAGGTGGAGCTCGCGGGGCTGTGTGTGTATGTGTGTGTATGGGGAGGTGGGGGACACGCTCCGTGCGCACGCCGGTTAATTGAGTTTTGTTGCTCACTCCAACCTAATTGGTTTTTACCGCGAGAGCTGCTGTTTAATGGGGCGAACACGCACCGGCTGAAGGCTAATGGCCAGCAAACATGGCGAGAGTGCAGCGGCCGAGGCGACCGCACCGGCTCCGTGTTTGCTATATCGTCAAAGGGCTCGCGGTGCCGGGGCTGCGGGACCACACGGGCCAAATGGTGTTAAATGATGCATTTACAGGCGTGTAATGGGTACATTTTCAAAAGTCGGAAAGGTGTGGGCCAAAAAAAAAAGAAAAGAAAAGAAAAAAAAAGGTGGGTGGGTGAAGGGGTAGAGTGGATGTTTGAGTTTCTCATCCGAGTCTCCAAGACAACTGTCTCTCCATCCAGGTCTCTTATCTCGCAGGTCAACCAATGTTTGCGCCCATACGTATCGATCTGTCGGCCGCAGTGTGCAGACAAGAGATCTATCCATATAAATGGTCGATGGCTTCACTGTTTGCGCACAAACCTACAACTCTTGCATGAGAATCATGTTTCTGTCGTGCGCTCTAGACCCAGCAGGACCTCTGTAACACACTTACACATGCAGGGTCCCGGTCCTGTACAGACTCTGTTGCTCCTGTGCGCAAACACAGCTGAGCGCCGGGGTATAGCCTATAGTTGTACCCAGACGGTGCGGTATTTACAGAGGGACATTGATTTACGCGCGGGCAGCCGTCCTGCTCTTTACTGAAAACAATCTCACAAGCCACCGAATATCCTGGAAACTGAGGGGGCTGTAGGTCTGTCGGTCTGAGCAAACACTGAGACCAATGGCTTGTGCGCTGCAGGGTCACATGGTGCCAGAGTGACACACCTGTGCGGAGCCGTAAGGGCCTCGCAGTTGCGCCAGAGGCAGGTAGAGCAGAAGGTTCCACGCCGAGGCAGCTGGGCGCAGGTACATGTGCGCGCAAACGGCCCCACAGCCTCGGGTCCTCGGCAGCCATGAATCGGGAAGATCATTATTACCCCTCGCAGGTGTTCAAAGACTCCTGCGCCTACCAGAGACCACAGGGCGAGGACTACAGCCACAGCCCGCCGCCCTGCTTGTACATGAACAGGCAGGTGCACTCCGTCTACACGCCGCCGTCCATGGGGACCCTGGAGCAGGCCAGTCTTCCTGACATCGCCCCCTCTTACAGTCTACCCAGCCTGCGAGACGACCCGGGTGTCCCCCAGCTGCACCACCCGCAGGGGCTCCAGCAGCAGGCTCTCCAGCCCGCCGCGGGCTATGGAGACACGGTGGAGCAGAGCAGATACCTCCCCTTCCCCTGGATGAAAACTACAAAATCCCACTCACACACCTGGAAGGGACAGTGGGCAGGTAAACCGTCCAAAGCCGCTACAAATGGCTTTTGTTTCAAAACACAAAGACGAGAATCACTGAAAGGAGACAAGCTGCACATGAAAGCGAGATTTATTTCTCTGTGATAACATTGTAATCGCTTATCAAAATACATGGATAGTGTTGTTTACTGCATTTCTCTGTAGTCATAGCACTAACTTCTAACTAAGTCCTGCAGTGACATCATGGCCTCAACAATATGATCCTGGGTGTTTCAGTTTACCTTGTCAGTCAATTTGTAAAAGGCCCGGAAGGTCAACGCTCACCTTTATCAGAACCTTATCGTCACAAAAAATGTGGGTTTTGTCTTTTCAAAACATTTTTTCACAAATCACCATTATCTAAATAAGCCATCGGTGGCAGATTACTACTCAACCAACAACCAGATCTACAGTTGGCAGTGATTCATGTGGGCCTGGTGACACAAATAGGAGAAAAGATTATATTAACAGAGTTGCTCCAGAGGTTTGCAGCTTAAATTTACATTAATAAACCATTACTTCTATCACAACATGCTGATTTTAATTGTTATAGCCAAGTATCCAACAGGGGAACCAGTTTGCTAATAGGAGAAATGTGTGCCAAAGTTTATTCTATTGTCTGTCAAGTTTTCAGTGAATCAGATTTAACAAACATTTATTCTGCTTAAGTGATGTGATGTAAAGGTGATATTATGTTTTTTTTTAGCCCCATGGTCACAGAGATCTCTCTCCTCGCGTTACACTTATACGAGTTTGGTTAACTTTTACGCACAGTCTTTGTGATCAGAATCAGTGAGAATTATAGCAGATTGTGGATGTTTTATTATGAGATGATTCAAGTAAACCAATATTCACACAGCTGTCAACAAGTTAAGATGGCATTAAATTTCTTTACCAGCAGGAAACGGCAGAAAAGTTTCTAAAACAATGCTGCTCTATCCAAAACAGTACAATGACAACATGACCATTACCTGTTATTATATGCATTTGAACTGTAAATGGCTGAAGCCTATTTTTGTTTAACCTAATTACAAAATAACTAAAACGTACCTACTCCGTTTGGAAACACTTTCAAATTTACGTTCACTTTGATTCAGAATAAAAACACATATGACGACATTTTATTTAATAATTTTTTTCCACATTTTGTCACATAAAAAATAATAGAAAAATCCTGTTGGCACTTCATGATCTGTCTGAACAGCCTATAAATTAAAGATAATTTCAAAGCGATGATTGATATTAGGCGAAACGTTTTAAAAAGCAGGTGCCAAATGGACGATTAATCATGCTAAAGTAAAATAATCTAAAATTAAAATAAAGAAAGAAATAATTTTCACGACTGTATTTTAAAATTAAGTCTTTTCGGTCACAGATAAAATAGCCTATAGGAGGTCATTTAATGATGTCAGGATCAGGAAGTCCCCATAAAATAAGACGTAGGCTGCACTTCGGTTGATTTCAATATAAAATAATTTATCTCTCCTTGACCTTTGGCCTTGAATTCAGTCATGGAAAAATACTTTGTATGAAACATTTATTTTTTGCACTCAGATATCAAACCACACTAATTTCTCTATAATTTTAGATGTGGGTCACCAGATGAACCAAAGTAATATTAATCGCCTTCATAATTTAGCCTGTAGCCTAATCTTTAACTCTGCATTCAAAAGTATTTTTTGTGTGATTTAAAAACAACACATTTTCAGTGAGACCTTTTATATTGTCTTATAGCCTATATCACCTGTTGCTTTTCTTTTCTTTTTACTAACCGAGGAAGTTGTTAGTTTTGTGGCAAATCTCGGCAGATTTCCTCCCGACATTACAAGTTAATAAATGCTTATTTTACCCGCTGTAAGACTTATTTCGTCTTGTGTTGTCAGCACGAGCCAGTGGTCAAAACCTGTGCGCACTTGACATAAATGTACAATAAAATAAAGGAATAGATTAAGAAATAACCGAATCCTTTTTGAAAACGTCTCACTAAACCTCTGTCTGTGTCCAGGGCCGTACGTGATGGAGACTGAGGAGAACAAACGCACGCGGACTGCCTACACGCGCGCCCAGCTGCTGGAGCTCGAGAAGGAGTTTCTATTCAACCGCTACATCTCCAGGCCGCGGCGCGTGGAGCTCGCGCTGACGCTGAGCCTCACCGAGCGCCACATCAAGATCTGGTTCCAGAACCGGCGCATGAAGTGGAAAAAGGAGGAGGACCAGAGGAGGGCGAGGGGGGCCGACCCGGACCAGGACAGCTCCATCACCTCCGGAGACCAGGGGGCGGAGGTCGCGGGAGGAGTCACCTCGACAAACGGACCTCACACCGCCACTACACCGCCTGTTTCCCCGCTGCACGGTCACTCTCTCACCGCCCCTGGCTCCAGAGAACCTGCATAGGCCCACACAGCCAGCACTTATCCCTCAGATGAGATGACCACCCAGATGTTGCAGAAAACTTTTCCCGAGGGAAACAATGGAAACATTCTACACGGAAGCACAAAGGATTTATATTTAAACACTGGACCACCGTGGGCCTCCGTTATGTGTCTATCATTTCTGGACTCGAAGGGATTCCATCCTCTCCAGTGACAGTGAAGACTTTGAGACTTTCTGAACACCTAATGACATGCTGAGACAAACCAACCCACTCCACCCAAAGCAACGTGCATTTTCAGTTGCACAGACTTTTGCTGTAGTTCATCCATGCTTATGAATGTAAATATCATAATCTGACCATCAGTAATGTTCACATGTGTACATAAATCCACATCATGTAAATTGCGTTACTCAATGAGCCACATAGCCTATTTTATTGTTGGAAATTTTAATTATGATGAATGAATAGCACATATAATAAATTTGGAATAAAATCACAACAACAATAGTGACAGTCTTTACGTCCACGTGCATTTGGCATAGGTGAAATCCAGTAATTAAAGGTCACAACTTGTTTGGAGCATCAGTGAGCACGAGACCCTGGAGGCGCAGGTGACATATCTTCTTCACCTCGTCGATGCCTCGCGCCCTCTCCAGGACGCGCTCGTTCTGACAGCGCGCGGCCAGCTGCCGTAAAATGTTCGCCTTGTCGTTCATCCGGGCGCAGATGACAAACGGGAACCCGAACCTCTCTTTGTACTCCTCGTTAAGACGGGCCATGCGCGAGGCTTCCACGGCGTCCAGCGCGTCCATCCCGGCTCGTGCCTGCTCCTCGCGAGACTCAGAGGTCAAAGTGCCCCTTTGGAGGTCCCTGCCCGCGAGGTCCGGGTGACATCTGAGGATCCCCTCTTTACCTGGACGCACATGATTTTGATTATTGCCAACAAAACCACATTCTCCCGCATTCTGGGAGTAATAAACTCAAAACAACCACCAAAAAGTATCAAAAGAAGCTATAAAAACCCAAATCTGTGTCTCACCTGATTCCGGAAGAGAATCTATAAACTCACTAATAGCAGCCTCCAAAGCAGACAAGCTCGCGAAGGGACGCCTCGGCCACACAGCAGCTGTTATGATGGGACATTTCTCCACCACGTTGCCAAAAATATTCACAAAATCCTCATAGGGAAGAGCGTTTACTGCCTGCATGTCCATGTCTCTGTGTCTCTGTGTTGGTGGTTGCTGTTGAATGACCTCAGGGTTATTGCACTAGGTACACACACACACACACACACACACACACACACACACACACACACACACACACACACACACACACACACACACACACACACACACACACACACACACACACACACACACACACACACACACAGAGTAGAATATACGAGTTCAGACAAGTTTACAAAAAAGGGCGTGAAAGTAAAATGCTAATTTTTAGAAGCAGGTTGACTTCTGTGCAAACTCTGATCTCTGGCGTCACCTAGCGGCTGAAGAGGGCAACTAACGGAGGAACTGTTGGGGATGTAGCTGAGGGTCACCAAGATGGTTTAATAGATGGAGGGCAAATTGTTATTTTGTTTTATTTTATTTTATATTTTGCACTTTTATTCTTTTATTTTAAAATACTGGTTTGTTATTTCTCCTAAAGACAGATATATTGCCAGTCACATGTACAGATGGCATAATTTCAAGCCATAACTATAAAGAAAAAACAAACAAACCATCACTTAACACCTGACCTTCAATTATTACTTCTTTTTTTAAAACAATTGTGTATTATATTGCAGGTGAAATGCTTCTAGATACAATAAAACATACATACTGTATTGAAAGCTGGATTATAAAATATAAATGTGATTAGTTTACCCCAGTTGTTGTTTTACCTGTAGGAATTTACAACCTAGATCAGTTAGTAAACAAGGTTATAGTTCATCCTCTGCCCCCAGGTTTATTGTAGTCAGGACACCAGGGCCGGCCCTGTACATGTGGGGGCCCTAAGCAGGATAAAATTGGGGGCCCTGCCTCACAGTGTATACCGTCAAATATTTATATAAAAAAAAACAGCTGCCATATGCAACCCTTGAGTATTTTATTGTACCTCTATCAACATGATGGTGAGGAGATATTTTATTAGGCTACTAATTAAACAGTAGCCTATTGCTCCACCTGAGACAGTAAAAATTATTTTACAATTATTGTTTACAGAAAATAGTGCTAATGAATGTAGGTCCAGGGGGATAGATTGTACTACTACTTGTAAATTACACTTTACCTCTGAGTGTTTTTTTTAAACATACAGTTGATATTCTGACCCTGGCCTGCACAGTAGGAGCAAGTTACTGACCCTTTATATTACTGCCTAGACTGAAATTTGAACCATAAATACATTTTTGTGTGGTGGCCTGGGAAAACCCTTCACATGGTGGGATTTTGACATTTTCATTTTTTGATATTTCCATAAGTTCTGAGCTGTTCATAACTGTTTGAATTAGCCTGAAGAGAATCTATAAACTCACTAATAGCAGCCTCCAAAGCAGACAAGCTCGCGAAGGGACGCCTCGGCCAAACAGCAGCTGTTATGATGGGACATTTCTCCACCACGTTGCCAAAAATATTCACAAAATCCTCATAGGGAAGAGCGTTTACTGCCTGCATGTCCATGTCTCTGGTGGACACCTACACATACACAATCACCTGAAGTTCAGGCTACAAAAAAGGGCGTGAAAGTAAAATGCTCATTTTTGGAAGCAGGTTGACTTCTGTGCAAACTCTGATCTCTGGCGTCACCTAGCGGCTGAAGAGGGCAACTAACGGAGAAACTGTTGGGGATGTTGATCATCCACCTGAAGCCCGCAAGGTGTCACATGTATAATAGAGAAAAAACAACAACCCATCACTCACCAACTGACCATCAATTACCACTTTTGAACAGTTTTTAATAGTTTAAGTACACTTTTATTGCAGGTAAAATGCTTCTTGATACAATTAAAAAAATACACAGGAAAGCTGGGTTATAAAATATAAATGTGTACAAATAGCTGCTGAAAAAAGTACAAAAACATAATGAAAATCAATAACATTATATGTCCAGTATATACTAGTTCTAATACTGATTAAATGAAACTAGCTTACATGTCTGATGTCTACAGTCCTGAGTTGTTTGGATTTATTTATCAGACCTGTTTTGCATTTTTAGCTGCACAATACAATAGATTAAAAAAAAAAAAACTGTATTTACATTCAGAACATATCATATAAATCTTATATTAATCTTAACCCTATGCATAATAAAATCTATCTTCTGATACTGTTACTGCTATACAACAGTTTCTTAAGAACATAAAAGAAGTGCACTCCACTATAACTGCTGAGATTATAATGAGTAACATATTGTGTAAACTGTCAACAAATACAGACGAAATGGTTTTGAACATCAGTGCGATCCTCATTCACTCCCTATCAGACGGTTTCATCAGTTTGTCCTCAGCTGCCTCGGCGTCGTCGGTGTCAGACGTCTCTGCTTTGTTGTCTTCGGTCGCGTATGTTCGACAGTAGTCGTTGGCCGATGGCGTCTTGCTCTCGTCCCAGTTCGCCAAAGGAGAAATGTCCAGGACGAAAGATGTGTTTTGGTAGTCGGTGGACGTCTGGTCGAGCATGTTGTGGTAGAGCTGAAAGAAGAAGGAAGTAGGTGGTGAAAAATAAAGAAATAAGATGATAATGCTGCTGCTTATAGATGTTCTGGCTTCATATTATTTCTGACCTTCTCCTCTCTGTCGGTCAGCTGGTCACACATGAAGGACACCAGTTTGGAGAACGAAGGGCGATTGCAGGCATCCAGAGCCCAACACTTACACATCATCTCATACCTGGAAAAAACAGACATGAATGCACATGAGTTCATCATAATATTAGATCCAAATGATTGGCAAACAGGACTTTTGTATTGTATTTTACTATTATGTGAAAATATGAATACATACAACAATGTAAAATCACTACATTACACGCAAAAGTCCTGCAGTCAATAAAAGAAAGAAAATAATAAACCATGTCAAAAGTAGACGTATGGTAAAATGTTGCATGTGGTCATATAGCACATATTACTGTATATCATTGGATAATTGTCAGGAATGTATTAATGTAATATTTTACAGTAAAAACTCTATTTTCTTTGCACGTCAAATGCAATTCAACCAGTTTCCGAAATGTATTTGAAAAAAGGTTCTTTTTTCCCTTTGAAATGTTGTAAACTTAAAGTATTACAATGAAATATTAAAGTAAAATAAATGATCTAATATTGTTCAGTGCAGGCATTTACATCAGGAAAAACTAAACTGTCCCCCTTAATTGTAATAATTGGTGAAATGATTGAATTATCACTGCAACACTTTTGTACAACAATGCTGCATGCAGGCTACAGACACTTACACAGCATCGTTGGCGTAGTACGGACAGTCCATCTTAAATCCTTTCTCAATCATTGAATAGAACGTGTGATCGACCTTCATCCCAGGATACGGAGTGACGCCTGAAACCAATAACCAATATAATCAATGGATCACGTTATGGAGGAACTGACTCTTAAATTAACTAATACTCGTCCATGAAAGCTACCGAGTGAGAAGATCTCCCAGAGCAGAATGCCATAAGCCCAGACGTCGCTCTTCATGGTGTACATCCCCTGGAAGATGCTCTCTGGTGCCATCCACTTCACTGGTAAACGCACCTGTAGAAGTACAGAGGAACCGTATCGCCCACGAAATGTGTGAGAAATGACACAAGACGGACAAGATTAGGCAACAATGAAACAGGCGCCTCTGTTATCTCACATACGTTTCCTCTCACAACGTAGTTGGAGTCGTTGTCGATGTCTCGTGCCAGCCCGAAGTCACCGATTTTCACCATTCTGCCCTTTGTCACCAACACGTTTCGAGCTGCCAGGTCTCTGTGGATGCACTGCAGAAACACAGGACCAGCCGTCAATATAGTTTTCTATATGTACTATCATCACACTGCTGCACCTCCACAATCAGGAAGTGTCCTTTGAACTTGATTTGTTTAGTGTTACTTTATTTAACTGTTGTACTATTTCACTTTTGTTCTATAACAAGACTTTTCTTGTTTCACAATGTGCAGCAGTTAGAGAGATGATAAGATCATTTCATTTCCACACTATAACACTGTATTTGCATGTTGGTTAAATTAAGGTTTCTAGTTATTCTTCTGCAGATTATATCAAATTTTAGACTCTAATATGTAAAAATGAAAATGCAAATCCAACATTTTCATAGGCCAAGCTGGTGTCTGCTTGTTTGCTGCTGATGTGTTTGCTTGTTTGTCTGATTAACGGTACACGATTTGCAGATTGTCAAGAGCAAATCCTCACGTTTGGGAAGCTGGAATGAGAGATTGTTTGGTATTTTGCTTAAGATTTCTTAATAAAAAATGATGAAGAAATTAAATTATTTATTATGGATTTCATCTCTAGTCCCTCCCTTTGTCTCTTACGTTCTTGGCGGAGAGGAAGTCCATGCCTTTGGCCACTTGAAAGGCAAAGCTCAGCAGGTCGTCGAAGGTCAGGGCTTGAACGTCGTCGTCAGGATCATCGTTTTCATAAGAATCTGCAGATGAAAAGGAGATCTAATTTGCACTGGTGAACTCGTGTCGATATTTAGTTTACTATCTCTTGAGTTTAGACTTCAGGTGCGTTTCCTGACCTTCATACGTGTCCATGTCACCGGAGCTGAGGGTGAGGAGGGAGATGTCCTCGTGCCCTGCGCCGTTAGCAGGATGCATTGGCACGTAATTGTCCACTGGAAATTTTCCCTCACTGTAAAGAAAGAAGAACACAATGTGAGTGCTTCAAACATAATAATTAAATATATCTCTAAATGTCATGTTGGACCCCTGTTTGCTCAACTAGCCGCACTATTGCGCCTCTTTATTTCCCCACCTAGAGCATTTCTTAGACTGCAGGTTGTGGTAAAGGCTGCTGAAACGGTCCCTGTTGAAAGCGTCGGTCACAGACTTGTGGTAGCGCTCGCTGTTGGTCTTTAAATAGTTCAGCAGGTCTCCGTAACAGCAGTACTGGAAAATCAGGTATATGGGTCCTAAATGGAGAAAAGAAACATTAGCACCAGCTTACTGTTAGGATACTATTCATATCATCTCATGTAGAGAAACCCACATGTGCTGCGGTGGGAATACATTAGCTGTGCATGTGTGTGTGTGGTAAGTTGTACCTGAATTTGTGCATGCACCCAGCAGGTTTACGATGTTGGTGTGGTGGCCGACATGAGTCAGCATCTTCAGCTCTGACATCAGCGCCTCTTTCTCCATCGTCTGGTGTTTGTCTGTTGGGTCAAACACCACATCAGCCACTGAAATCACCTCCTCCTCCTCCATCCATGTCAAATCAAATTGCATTTCACCGGTGGAGTAATCATCAGTAAACCACCGACCTTTAAGCATCTTGACCGCCACCTGCTGAGACACTCCAGGCTTGTTGATGCCGTAGGCTGTAGCTTGGAGCACCATCCCAAAAGCTCCAGAGCCCAGTTCTTTTCCTGCAGGTGATGCAAAAACATAACAAATGAAAAAAGGGATTTCATTCATATTTTGTTTTCAATATTAATATGAAATTTGGAACAATAGTAAAACAGTCTGGAAATGGTTAAAGGAAATGCATTTACACTCATATGCCAACAGTGGCGTGCACAGGGGAGGGCAAGGGGGGGCAGTCGCCCTCCCTAAAGTGCCCCCTGGGAGCCAAAACACGCGTTAAAGTGCCCGATAGGAGCCAAAACGCGTGCTTAAGTGCCCTCTAGGAGCAAAAATGCGCGTTAAAGTGCCTGATAGGCACCAAAATACGTGCTAAAGTGCCCGATAGGAGCCAAAATGCGCGTTAAAGTGCCCTCTAGGTGTCAAAACGCGTGCTAAAGTGCCCGATAGGCGCCAAAATGCGCATTAAAGTGCCCGATAGGAGCCAAAATGCGTGTTAAAGTGCCCTCTAGGAGACAAAATGCGTGCTAAAGTGCCCTCTAGGAGCCAAAACGTGTGCTAAAGTGCCCTCTAGGAGCCAAACTGCACGTTAAAGTGCCCTCTAGGAGCCAAAATGCGCGTTAAAGTGCCCGATAGGAGCCAAAATGCGTGCTAAAGTGCCCTCTAGGAGCCAAAATGCATGCTAAAGTGCCCTCTAGGAGCCAAAGCGCGTGCTAAAATGCCCGATAGGAGCCAAAATGCGCGTTAAAGTGCCCGATAGGAGCTAAAATGCGTGCTAAAGTGCCCGTAGAAGCCAAAATGAGCGTTAAAGTGCCCTCTAGGAGCCAAAACGTGTGCTTAAGTGTCCTCTGGGAGCCAAAATGCGCATTAAAGTGACATCTAGGAGCCAAAATGCGCATTAAAGTGACATCTAGGAGCCAAAATGCGCATTAAAGTGACATCTAGGAGCCAAAATGCGCGTTAAAGTGCCCAATAGGAGCCAAAATGCACATTAAAGTGCCCAATAGGAGCCAAAATGTGCGTTAAAGTGCCCGATAGGAGCCAAAATGCGTGCTAAAGTGCCCGATAGACGCCTAAATGCGTGTTAAAGTGCCCTCTAGGAGCCAAAACGCATGTTAAAGTGCCCTCTAGGAGCCAAAATGCGCGTTAAAGTGCCCGATAGGAGCCAAAATGCATGCTAAAGTGCCCTCTAGAAGCTAAAACGCGTGCTAAAGTGCCCTCTAGGAACCAAAATGCGTGTTAAAGTGCCCGATAGAAGCCAAAATGCACGTTAAAGTGCCCCCTGGGAGCCAAAACGCATGCTAAAGTGCCCGATAGAAGCCAAAACGCATGCTAAAGTGCCCTCTAGGAGCTAAAATGCGTGCTAAAGTGCCCGATAGGAGCCAAAATGCACGTTAAAGTGACATCTAGGAGCCAAAACGCATGCTAAAGTGCATTATGTCTCATGCCTGGTGTAATTCCTACCCAGCTCCAGGTTTTCCCGGGGAAACTCCCATTTCTGATCGTATTCAAAGTCCTTGAAGTTGATGTAGATGTAATCATTGTCGTTGGGTCCAACCATCTGGATCATCTGAAGCTGCGGCTGATACTGGGGTTTCTGTTGCAGAAGCAGAACGAGATGTTGTGATGTCTTCTGTCTGAGCTTGCTTATCTTATATCTTTACTATGATGCATATAATACATACCTTCTTTCTGACAAAGTGAATGAGCGCCACAGATAACACCAACAGAGCCAGGAGCAGGAGCAAACTGCCCACCTTCAGCACCATCAGACTGTCATTATCAGCAACTTGAGCACCTAAAAAAACAGTTTTGTGTTCAGAAATGTTTCTTATGGAAGTGTAATTTCATCTGATGATTGTATAAGGTGAAAAACATCTCACTACCGATGGACGGCTGGTATGACGGTTGGTAGTATTTGTCAAAACACCAGGAACCCACTGAGTTTGTCACGCAAAACCTTAACTGGTGCCCGACCATGATGTCATCTTTTCTCAGTGAGCTCCTGATCGTTTTGTGGCAGAGGACGTCAGACTCTGTTTGAGACGTGCCTTCGATTTCTTCCCAGGATGAATCTGTTTCACAGCTGTAATCAAACAAACAAACAGATCAGAATGTGTGCACACCATGGTCCAGACCTGAGCACCACCTGCACAGTATCAACACTGTACCTGTCGTTGGATGAGGAGCAGTACATCCAGGTGTAATTAGCTGGAACATGAGTCACAATCTCAGCGGTGAGGCCGTCATCAGCGCGGTTAAACCTGGGAGGTGTCGGTTTGTCTAAAACAAAATAATAAGGTTATAATATAACAGCAAAATCAAAGTGATATGAACAGGATTGGCTATATTTTTAAATATACACATGTCTCTCACCAACAACACACACTGTTATAGTCCTTGTTTCTTTTCGCCCTCCAGCTTCCAGGTTTAACTTATAATCTCCTGATGTGAGCGGACCAACCAGCTCCACAGTCCTGAGAAACAAGTATTATAGTCATGTTTGTGCATGTTTGTCACAGTTAAATGTTTACGATCATCAAACTAATTTGGATATTAGAGAAAGATAACCCAAGTAAATATAAAATACAGTCTTTAATTGATGATTTATATTGATTTTATAAGGGAAAAAAGCTATCCAAACTAACTGTGATTAACCTAATTTTTTTTGGAAAGCCAAGATCAATTTCTCTGTCCACATCTAGACCTGTTGAATCAAGAAATCACTTCAACAGAAGCTGTTTGAATAAAGTGAAGGAGGATAAAGGATCTCAAACAGAAACCTATCACTCAGAAAAGTGTTGCACAGTCATTTCTAAAGCTTTGGGACTCTGGTGAACCACAGTGTAAGCCTTTGTCCACTAATGCAGAAAGCTTGGAACAGTGGTGAACACCTTCCCAAGATGGCCGCCTCACCAAATTACTCCAAACGCGCAGCAGCAACTGATCCAGGAGGAGATCACACAAAACCTCAGAACAACTTCTTAAGGCCCGAAGGCCTCACTCAGCTCGAAATCTGCATCCACGAGAGAGTTCAAAGGTGAAAACTGACTGATTGCTGAGCAAAAAGATCAGAAAGGCTCTTTTATTTTTGCCAAAAATGACTTCTTGATGAGTGGGGTAGGCTACTTCCCATTGCATCTGGTGTAAAAATAATACAGCATTTCATAAAAGGACCATCATACCAACAGTCCAATATGGAGCTACTCTCAACTTGCAGTAATTGATTGAACCATGAATTCTGGTCTCTATCAGAAATCTTGAAGGAGAACGTCTGGCCTTCAGTTCGTGAGCTCTCACCGTGGTTCACTGGAGTCCCAAAGCTTTAGAAATGGCTTTGTAGCACTTTCCAGACTGATAGGGGTCAGTGATTTAGTTTTGTCATCATTTGAAAACTGTATTTTATATTTACTTGGGATAAATACTGGGACTTTTCTACATCCTGACAATTATTTTGGAAGTTAATTGAGACTGAGCTGTAGAAACATCACTTCCTGGGGTTACCTGTGTTTTGTTTCCCATTTCTTCTTGTTGCATTTAATGATGGTTTTGTTGGGCGTCTGCCAGGAGCAGCGCTGGAGCACGGGGTGGTAGGAGACATCGGCCTGCAGACTGGCCTTAGGTGCATCCTTTGCTAAGATCGTCTTATTCTTATCCAACTGGACGGACAGGAAATCTTCAGCTGACCAGAACAAAACAGGAGTGTTCATTGATAAAGAGAGTCAATCACAGCACATACAGGGAAGGAAAAACAACAAAATAAAATGAGCTCTACTAACCCTGGACATGAACGTGAACAGTCTTAGTTTTATTGTTTTGATTTCTGCAGGTGTACGTGCCACTGTCCTCCACTCTAACTGAGTCTATGAACAGGTACGCCACCCGATAACCGTCATGTGAGTCATTTTTTATGCAGATCTGGAAGAAAAAAAAGAAAAACACATGGTGAGATAAAGTCAGACATAAAGGGAAATGATCTACAATAAAATAAAAGGCTTTTTTTTTCTCATTACCTCCTTTTTGACAGAAGGACATGCCAACAAGTCGTTATCCAGTGTTTTCCCGTCTTTCTCCCACACAGGTGGTGGAAATTTTCTTTTTCGTGCACGAAGCAGCAAAGACTGACCAGGGCTCACAGTCACATTAGAAACCTCTGTCTGTTTATCCACATCAAGGTCTAAAACACACAGTACAGTCACAGTATATATATATATATCTATAGATAGATAGATAGATAGATAGATAGATAGATAGATAGATAGATAGATAGATAGATAGATAGATAGATAGATAGATAGATAGATAGATAGATAGATAGATAGATAGATAGATAGATAGATAGATAGATAGATCATTACCATAGTCATACAGTTGGGAGCACTCGCGATCTGCAGCATTTGAGGCGCAGCACATCACGTCTTTATTAATGTAGTCGGCGCCTGACACTGTCCTGCCACTTTTAACGCTTCCAGATGTGTCTCTGTTCAAAAGAAAGATAAACTAGTATTTATAGTCAACACTGGTTTTAGTTGAGACATACTCTGAATTACATGCAGAACTGTAGAGAAGAACATCTTACTCAGACCACTCAATTGTGGGCATCAGGCAGCCGTCAGAGACACAGGACAGTTTAGCTGACATAAGCTTCTCATCTGCACGCTCCAGTGTCAACTTTGGTTTTGTGGGACGTTCTGGAAAACATTACAGCATTAACATCTTTTTTAATACCACAGATTTATTATCATCAGCATGTGTTTGCTGCTTGTTAAGTGCAGGACTGAGCCTCGATGTTACTCACTCATTTCTACGTGTAAAGACACATTCATGGAGGAGTTGGCCCCGCTGTTGGCTTCAAAGCTCAGCAGGTACTCCCCAGAAGCTGTCTCAGCAAGCGGCGGCAGGATGATGGAGTCATTGCTGCTTCTGATAAGGAGTGTGAAAAGGCGTCAGTTTTTTATCAAAGAGGGGGGAAACCCATCTAAATACACACACACAACGATGTTCACTCACATAGTCGTTAGGTCTTCTCTTCTGATCCAGTGACTGACAGGATGTCCATCTAAGCCCTCTGGAGAGATGATGAGTTTCTTACCAACACATGCGTCGATGCTGACAGGACCAGTTGCACTCAGATGATGAGCTGGGGTGAAACATGCCACCTAGGAGATGAAAGTCGTCAAGTAAAATCGCTCGCTTTACGTACAATTCGGTGCAGCAGCATGAAACTATTCCCTATTCATCTCTATGCTCTGTTAAACAGAAATGAAACAGCGCCAGGCTAATTTTAGTGACATTTGTGTCATCTCTGTCTCTGAGGTTTGAGAGGTTGTTGCTTCGCTGCAGTTTTGTTATTGCAAAGACAAACATTAACCTGAAAATATATTCAAAATGCAACATCTTTCTACAATATTTGTGTTCGACTGTGCAAACAAAAGTTTCATATTTTGCAGAAGTGTAGCCAACAGTATGGCTGATTCTGTCTCCTAGGGACAGTAGTGCTAAATGTATT
Organism: Decapterus maruadsi; assembly: GCA_030347415.2. Lineage (NCBI taxonomy): Eukaryota > Metazoa > Chordata > Actinopteri > Carangiformes > Carangidae > Decapterus > Decapterus maruadsi. The sequence goes on from CM064890.1 coordinate 2,037,818, forward strand.
AAATATATTATTGCATGCACCGATTTAAACATATGTGATTAATTAATTTAACAGTTGAGTTAAGACATAGAGATGATTGTGGATGTTACCTCCTCACTCGGCACACACGGCTGACTGTGTGCTGAGCAGAGCAGCCCGGTAACACACAGCAGGAGAACAGCTGAAAGACAGGAAATTTACTTTATTTCAAATATTTGTGTGCTCACCAAGCAGTAGCTAATTAAAAAAAACAACTAAATACATCAAAAAATAAATAGTAAAGTATAAGAATGCAAAAATGAAAACAAGTGTAATTGGAAAAGAGTTTCAGAAACACAAAAGCACAGAAAAACACATTTATGATGATAAATAAGGATGAGGATAAACAGTTTGGTTGATTCCTTTAAGCCGTCATATTATTTAGAGGTCATAGATAAAGTTATAGACTTATTCTAATATTTACACAAAATTAATTTAGTCTAAACTTCCTCATTTCAATGGCACACATATGCACACACTATATTTTTTTCTTTATATGTTTTTTTTGTTTGTTTTTTAAAGGCGTTTAATCCCACAGGGCATCATGATCTCAGAAGTGAGACGCAACTCACCTGCAGTCATATTTCTCTGCCTCGGCATTGATGCTCTCCGTTTTCCCCCCCACCGTCACATACTCATTACCGGTCAGACTGCGAAACTTTGACATGCAACTTGAGTTCAAGTACCTACTTTATAAACAGAGGAAATGGTGACGTTTTAGTCACGCCTGACAACGCCTTAAAATAGTTTTTCATTTCTTCCTTTTTTTTTTTGGTTGTTGTTGTTGCGCGTCTATTCCTGCAAGTCCGGTACCGATGTTTAGTGACCAGTGGGCTCTGGATAGAAACTGTCTGACTTTAGATTAAATGTTATACATTTTCTTTTCTACGATTTTGCTATTATAGGACAGCTATAAATGAGGAGGGGATATTTGCTTCAGGTACAAATATGCAAATAGGCCAAACTGCATTTTCTTTAAAAAAAAGAAAAAAAAAGAAAATGTGATAATAAACCACCTGTAGAGCTATTTGCTGCTACTATATGATTGCTATAATATAAAGTTAAAAGTCATTCTTCTGTGAAGATTTAGAGAATGAAAGGTCAAAATAAAAACCTGAAAACTTAAAACGTGGATTCTTGAATATGACCTCGCACAGAAACAGGTGAAATTTTCAGTGGAGGATGGGCCTACACATTTTAACTAACGAATGAGAAATGTACATTAAAGGGCTGCTTGGAACTAGTCACAACTCTTTAATGCAACTCCTGTGCGGAGTTGCATTTAAAAGAAAGGGTTAATTTCTTCTCATTCCGATGTTTTACTTTCATGTATCACCTTTTCAGCATTGTGTTATTAAAATGCAGCAATGCAATTATATGAGTAGTCGCTGCAATTTAAGTTGGATTAATTGGAAAATGGAAATTATAATGTCGTGCCAGCTGAAAACAGGAACTGGGAAAATGCTGATCCTGTAGACTTTTGCTGTTAAGTCCTCTTACTCCTTCAGCTTCAGTGTCTGCTTGCATTTCCAGGCTGCTCCAAGTGCATTGCATGTGCAGCAGGTAAACTCAGTCAAAACGCTGTAGTACCCACAATGCAAAGCTATGCTAGCTGGTCCCTAGCAGAGCAGAGCAGCCACACACACCGCGAGCAAAAAAACAACAACAGGCTACTTTCCGAGGACGGCAGCTGCATGGATAACGACAACAACGACGACCAGGATTTCGCGCATGCAATGATATTTCCTTAAACCAAAGTGCATCCTAGCCTTATAATGTGAGTACTGTAGCGTCTGAAGTGTTTCCTCACCAGCTGAAGTGATATTAATCCGTTGGTTTTAAGTGGAAACTGTTTGCAGGGCTAGCTGGCTAGCTCGCTAGCTATCTGCGCCCCTCTATGTTTGAGCGTCTTCCGGCAGCAGCGGCGGCGGCGGCAGCAGCGGTGCCATGAACAGTGGACTCCCAGCTTCAGCCGCTCCGCTCGGGGGTGCCGGGATCATACCAAATGTCAAGGTGAAGTTTTGCCGATACTATGCGAAAGACAAAACGTGCTTTTATGGAGACGAGTGTCAGTTCCTGCATGAGGATCCGTCTATGGCCAGCCTGCCGCTGCACGCCGGCGGTGGTGGTGGCGGCGGTGGCGGCGGCGGCGGCGGCGGCAGCCCCGTGCCGATGTCCATGGCCGGGGGTGGCGGGACTCCAGCGGGGTACTCCCTCGGTGGCTCCGCGGCAGCCTGTCCGGGCGGCGGGGGAGCCGGCGTGCCCAAGAAGAGCGAAGCACTGGGGCCTGCAGGGACGTCTCTGGAGGGGCAGCTGTTAACCAGTGAGTAACAATCACAACAAGATACAAGGCCTCACACGAGGAGACTGACGGCGACTTTACTTTTGGGCCTTGTGGGACTCGTGTAAAAATCTAGCCCGAGGATGCACCGAGGCCTGTTCCCCCCACAGCACAACGTGGGTTACGTTTCCCTGCCAAACATGATGCTACCTCCTCCCCCGTACACAGCTAGTCGGCCACGGTCTCCTTAGTTTGTCTGTGAAGTCCTTTTGTCTGAAGATTGTTAGTTGTGCCCGGTGTCAACATGTAACATTAGCCACGCTGTTGCAGCTCCCACGGAGGAGGAGGAGGCCTGTGTTTGTGTCACAGCTGTGAGTGGACAGAAACCCGTGGGCTAAGTGCTGCTAGTAGCTAAACTAGCGGGAGCTAAACTAGAGTTAAACTGGCTGCTTTAACTAACTTTAATACATCTGTTGAGCCATTTAAAGGAATTGTAGATAGTTTTGGTTGTGGTGCAGGAATAGTCTCCTTCCCCCGATTTAATAACTTTGTTTGTGTGAAGCCCAACTTTGCTTGTTTAGATACAAGTTTATTAATGTTTGCTAACATTAGCATAGCTACGCTTTAGCTGTTCACGGGGCATTGTTTTTACTGTGTTGATGTTGTTGTTGTTGTTGTTGTTTAGCCAACGTAAACAAACAACAAGTAACTAACACTCAACGTGCACCGCTAGTGTTCACAGTTACCTACGTGCACTTTTAACCAGGAACATCGGTAATAAGTAATATTCACCAAGAAAGTTTTATTTCTGTAAGATTATTCACACTTTAGTAGCGCACCCTGCAGCTGTATAGTACTGTTTACATGCTTTGTGATTTAAGTAAACCCCGGGTAGTGCTGACATTATTATCACTGCTCAGTTATTTTGATCCAAGAAGCTTTTGTAAAGTTGTGCAATGTTTTTTTCTTTTCTTTTTTTCCCCTTTTTTTAAATCATCCACAGTCCCAGGGATGGAGGGCGCAACCCTGAGCGATGCCAATCTCACCAACTCTTACTTCAGCAGCAGCTTTATTGGGGTCAATGGGTTCGGAAGCCCAGCAGAGTCTAAATACTCAATGATGCAGGTACAAGAGAGAAACTGTTTGTTCATGTGGGGTCCAGAAATGTGAGACAACGTGAATGGGAAAATGCACTTTTTTTAATTGCTAGCATGAACATTATGTCTAACACTGACTGCTTTGAAAGTTAATATCAGTGTAGTTGCATTGCATCATCTATCTTGCATGTAATTGGATTTTATGCATTAGTTTAAAATCAAATGTTTTAAATTTACACACATTGTATCGTAAAAGTACAGTTTGCTGACAGTCTATGGATAAATGTGAATTCACATCTGTGCTCTCTTTAGCGAATGACTACCAGCAGCAGCTCTCCCAGTCTCCTCAACGATGGTGCCAAGAACTTCAGCCACAGCACTCATGGTAGGACTGATGCATATATATATATAAAACATGTATAGTGCTCTGTGATGCAGGACTCGACAGCCATGCACTGAATACTGTTCCAGTCCTTACACTTATGGCTTTCCACAGATCCAGTGAACTCTCCGACATCCTCACTGTTCAGTGATTTTGGTGCTCTTAGCATTTCCCAAAGGAGAAAGGTGAGCATGCTTTTGTTTGAGCAGGTTACTCAAAAACTTTGCATGTTTGATATGTTGAACAGGAGCTGTAGATTTTCGATTAATTCTTGTGTGCTTCTCCTTCTCTCAGCAAACTCCAAACCCGGCAGCAAGTGAGTTTATCCCAAAGGGAGCTCCACGTATGGCCACCATGGCCCAGTCCACTGTCCAGGCCTTCCCCTCGCCTCTCTTCCCTCATCCTGCTCTCAGCACTTCAACAGCTGCTGCACTGGCCCCAGGTGGGATCCTTTTCTTTTTTTTCTTTTCTTTTGATAATTACCAACTGAGAAATCAACCTGTTGTATTTGTTTTGCTCTGCACCTTAACAACTCAGTTTTGCTAAATTAAACAAATTTGGGAGTTCCCCCCTGTGTATAGCAACACTGTTACTACTGCAAACAAAACAAAGAACAAAATGTCTGAATTGCATTTGGTCCGTGCTAAACTGCGTCATATTTACACAGCATTTTATTACAAATACCTTCCAGTAAATCTGTTCTCATTCATGCCGTTATGTTGTCAGACAGTTCACGTATGCAAACCATCACTAAGCTGTTGCTCTACTACTACAATCCTACTTCTTTCTTTTTTAATTGCAATGACATTGTCTAAAAAACCATGCAGGTTTACAGGCTCCTCAGATCTGCTCTCTTTAGTTCAACACTTAGCAATGACTTCTCGCTCTCTTTTCCACTCTTGTTTGGTTTATTTCATTTTAATTATTCCTCTGTCTCATCTAGCGCTAATTATACATTTGATGACAGTAGTTAATTTGCTGTAATAGAGGCAAAGCTCAATTAATTGAAGAGCTTCTTGGCTTTCATGCAGCTTTGGAGCGGCTGTGAAAACAAGGTGGCGTGTTTCCGTCCAACTTAAAAAGGCAGATCTCTTTGCTTTGCTCAGATGTTTGCATGATTGCAGCTATGTCTTTATTTTGGAGTAATATTTCCTCCTGTCTTCTTTTCAGGCATGTCCTTGTCCGCGGGCTCGTCTCCTCTCCACTCTCCAAAAATCACACCGCACACCTCGCCTGCCCCTCGTCGACGCAGTCACACCCCAAACCCTGCCAACTACATGGTGCCCACCACCGCATCTGACCCGGGCACCCACATCATCCAGAAGGAGACTGTGGGCGGTACGACGTACTTCTACACGGACAACACCCCGGCGCCGATGGCTGGGATGGTAGGTGCTTCACTTTGCATGCAGCGTTTAGTCGTAGTTGCACCACAATCTTGTTATTTGGCTTCTAATGGCACGGTTTCGGACTTAACGTTTCAATTTGTCATGTGTTGTTTCGTCACATTCAGCTGTGTATCCTGTATGATTCTTGTTTGGGAACTGGGGGGGGGCACATCTATGGCTGCACCGGTTTTCATTTCTCAATAAATAGGAAGCTCTGTTTTTCTGGTTTCATCACAGGTGTTTCCTACTTACCATATCTACCCCCCCACTGCACCCCATGTGGCTTACATGCAGCCGAAAGCGAACGCCCCGTCCTTCTTCATGGCTGATGAGCTCCGACAGGTATCGCCCACTCTCCCTCCATCCATCCTCCCTCCTCTTTCCCACCTCTCTGGAGAGCCTGTCTGATTGTGGTGCCCTTTTTGTTTCTCCCCCAGGAGTTGATAAACAGACATCTGATAACAATGGCTCAGATCGACCACTCAGAGAACCCAGGTAACAGGTCCACGTCGTTGTTACTGATTAGGTCATATTTACAGTTTACATTCTGAGAATAATAATAATAATTTTAAAAAAAACTTATAAAGAGGAAGATGCTCTGTTGGTGTTGTTGCTTCACAAATAAACAAACCAGTGTTGCTTGTGTACACAAACGAAAAGGTATCTGTGGAGGTAATTGTGCAGCACAGACTTGAGCTATTTATAATTATATGATGCATTTGTGGTTTCTGTTTGTCGTGTTGGTTTTGTTTCTATACTCAGACATGCAATAATGCACTCAGCTGTAAATTGTGAAATTGCATTATATTGCAAATGTGAAAACAAATCACAAAGTCCGTCATCCAGTTGTTTTGAGTGTGTTTTTTTTTGTTTCTTTCTTTGGCAGATGTACCATCTGAGGTGGATAGCTACCATAGCCTATTTCCCCTCGAGCCCCTCCCTCCACCAAACCGCATGCAGAAGACCAGCAACTTCAGCTACATCACCTCCTGCTACAAGGCTGTCAACAGCAAAGATGATCTGCCTTACTGCCTGCGGAGGATACATGGTGAGAAATGATCACATGCAGCCACTGTGAGAAATGACATCATCGGGTGGTGACGCCCAAAGTTACATTTATTCAAGTGGCTTTAATTCCTCTAGAAAACATGACATCAATGCATTATATTTATCTGGTGTTAGATCTTAATTTCCTGCATGTCTGTTGTGTTCAGGTTTCCGCCTTGTTAACACCAAGTGCATGATGCTGGTGGACATGTGGAAAAAGATCCAGCACTCCAACTCTGTAACACTGAGGGAGGTCTTCACCACCAAGGCCTTTGGAGACCACTGTAAGTGTTTACAGTCATTTATAATCCACTCGGAAAGCATTCAGAACCCCTCACCCTCGTTATACAGTCATTTAAATGAAGGTTTTCCCCTCATCAATCTAAACCCAGTAACCGATAATGACAAGAAGAAGACAACATTTTATCTTCATCATGTTTGAGATGTTTAAATACCTTGATATCATTATTAGGAGAGGTCTTGATGAGAGAAGTGACCAATAACCTGGTGGTCACTGTGGCTTCTTAGATCACATGTCGCATCAACCAAATCCTGACCTCGGTGAACGACATATGAAAGTCCTCTTGAGGCTTTTGCACAGAAGCGTTTAAAGGACTGTGACAAACGCAGCTAGAGCGTGAAGCGAACTGTACGCTTTAAAAAACCACTGCAGGTGGTCGTGCAAAGCAATATTTTACTGCTCTTTAGGCATTGCATTCAAACTCTATGTAACTTTGTCACCAGAGTTTTACATCGGTTTTGCACGTTAACCAACATTATACAGACGTTAATGAGAAATTAACCCAAGTGGCTGAAAGTATTGAATTGATTTGAGTTTTCTGGCCCCCAACCATCGTCCACTTCTTCTTTCACAGCGTTGGTGTTCTCTTACGACTTCCACGCGGGCGCAGAAACCATGTTCAGTAGACACTTCAATGACCCTGCTGCAGACTCGTACTTCACGAAGAGGAAGTGGGGTAAGTTGTTGTTCCAGCCCTTCCTCCCTCATGCTGAAATAGACCCATCATCACTTCATATTCCCTTTCACACCTCCATGCCTCATATACTGTATTTAGGCTTTGTTTACTTGTGCGTCGGTGAAGTCACCAGCTTCGCCCTATTTAGGTCACGTTGTGTCAGGTTTTGCAAAAGCCTACATTTAGCGTTCGATGGTTTAAACCGTGCACATGAAATCGCTCTGTTTTTGAAATAAAGACGCTCTCTAAAACTATGCTCATGCATGTCTGGCGGCTTCAAAGCAGATTTTACTAAATGTTTACACTCTGTAAAGTGCCCTAGTTTTGACAGTTGGCATGCGTGTCTGTGAAAGAGAGAGACATGGGGAGTTGGAGGAAACTGTGGCTGAAACTGATCCTAGGGCAGGTGCTGTATGGCCTACCTACAGGAATGCACGCAGAGGAAGCAAAACCATTCAGACCCTTGGAATGGCCAGTCTGATGCAAACTTCTACAACATACTATAATGTAATTGCTTCGGCCAATACATCGACATTGTGCGGCTTTTGTCGTGCAGCACACGCCCTGACGCTTTGCATCACTTCTTAACCTCATGCAGAGTTGCAGCCCATTTCACATAAAACATACACCTACTGTAGACGTGAAGTCATGTGCACACATGGGAAAACATGACTTCTTTGAACTGTACACTGAGTTTCCTTTAACATATTATCAAAGGGAATAATTTGCAGATTTATTGATGAAAGAAATTGGGTTAAATCAGAGGAAATTGAGAGTGTTTCTTTCATCACGTCACAACTGTAAGAGACGGTTTACTCTGTAGATAAGATAACCGAGGAAGCTCATGACAGTTTGAGGTTTTAGTACTCAAGTAATGTCTAACCCTCCAGACTGTGTTTGTGTGATAAAGCGTGTGTCTGTGTGCAGGACAACATGAGCCTCCCCCGCCACGGCAGCACGCGGGTCTGCTCCCCGAGTCTCTGATCTGGGCCTACATCGTCCAGCTCAGCTCCGCGCTGCGCACCATCCACACTGCCGGCCTTGCCTGTCGTGTCATGGACCCCAGCAAGATTCTCATTACTGGCAAGACCAGGTACACACACACACACACACAGATAGATGAGTGTTGTTGATTGCACTCTGTTAACATGCAACTATAAATGGCAGTGCAAGTTCGCAATTTAATTTCCAACTCATTGCAGATAAGACCGTTAACTGTAAATGCATTAAAAGCGGAAGAGGAGGCTTCCTTTTTCTCTACAGCCATGTGAGCGTTCACACACATGCACAGAAACTAATGATGACGTTGTTATCTGTTCTTTGTAGGTTACGGGTGAACTGTGTTGGGGTGTTTGACGTCTTAACATTTGACAACAGTCAGACCAATCATCTTGCCCTAATGCCACAGTACCAGGTACTCACTGCTGCTCACATGTCTCTCAAAGTAGTTCTGCAGCAAGTACCAAAGGTCATACAGTCATACATTACTTTCGGATGTCTAGTTATAGTTCTTTTTTTTTTGAAAGATGTCTGCATTAACACAAAAAAAACCCTGTGTTTCCTCCTGTAGCAAGCAGACCTAGTGTCACTGGGCAAGGTGGTGCTGGCGTTGGCGTGTAACTCCCTGGCCGGCATTCAAAGGGAGAACCTGCAGAAGGCCATGGAGCTGGTGTCTATCAACTACTCTTCAGACCTCAAGAACCTCATTCTGTAAGAAACATGCAAGACACAGTAGTGCATGTTGTCCATTTAGTCTGTAGGTTTTGAATCGAATTAAAGGGGTGGGCGATATGGCAAAAATATCATATCACGACGAAGTCACGATTTCGATTTTATCACGATCGAAAAAAGAGAAACAGACAGTTTAGGCCAAAGAACCTTTCTGAACAGATTTTAATCTAAATAGTTGAAATTTTGACAACATCTGCAAACAGCATACACATACTAAAAGATAAATAACACTCTGATGAAGTGCACTCTTGAAACATAAAAAGTAGCTTTCAATAAACATTAAAGTAAAAATATCAATGAAGACATAACTGTTTTATTCAACACAGTCATTTTAACAGGATTTAAAGGGATAGTTCAACATTTTGGTAAATTGGCCCATTGCCATAACCCCTATAGTCATAGCAGTAGGTTTGTTACCTTTAATTGTCAGTGCAAGCTATTTTTAGAACGGCGGAGCAGAGCCGTGAGTTGCTCAGAGCTACGCTACGGAGGCTCATGGGATTTCTTGGTTTCCTGCAACGCGCATCAGCGGTTTTGCATGAATTTACCTCTAAAACAGCTCCGTCTCGTAACGTTGTGTTATTATCTCATAGCGTGGTGAATGTGCAGCTCACAACTTGTCCATGACAGCGTTTTTGAGTTGTTGGGTTGTGTATTTGATGAGTTTGATGAGGGAAACCAAGAAATTCCTTTAGCCTCCATAGCATAGCCCTGAGCAGCTCACGGCTCTGCTCCGCCACTCTAAAAATAGCTTGCACCGACAATTAAAGATAACGAACCTACTGCTATGACTATAGCGATTATGGCAATGGGCCAATTTGCCAAAATGTTGAACTATCCCTTTAAATATATTAAAAAATGGGTCAAATAAAAATGCAAACTAAAGTAACTGTGGTTATCTCCTTTAGCAAACTTTGCCCCAGACGATCCTACGATCTCTGCACCTTGCACGATCTAATATCGTCGTATTGCCCACCCCTAAATCGAATGGAGATTAGTTGATTGAAATAAAGTGAGATATGACGTAGACGGCTGCAGCCACGCCACAAAATGTCCCATGCTGCCCAGTTGAGGAAAGATTTCAGACCAAGATCTGACAAACGTTTAAACGAACAGTAAAACGAACCTATTTACATCTAACTTTACTAATTTAAAAAGCACAATTTCAAAACAGTTCAGTCTACTACAGTCAGAGACACTATACATCAGTCATCTATATGCTCTTTATCTGGGGCCGGATCACGGCAGCAGCTGGCTAAGCAAGTTAGTCCAGAAGTCTTTCCACCAAACAAACTTTTCTCGCTGCAGCTGGGGATTCCTGAGATGTATCTGTTAGGCATGTTCTGAGTCAACCTTGATTAAGGTGTTATTAATGAGATGCAGATTGACATGTGTTGTTATATCTACCCACTCCGTCCAGATCTGATTTTGATGTGGTTTTAGTTGTATCAGCAGCTGTGAACTTTTATTCATCAACACTTGGAAAATGCAGTAGGCAGCACAGAGGATATTAGTGATCTATACTGACAGTCTGAAGTCATTATAGATGCAAGATCAAAGACACGTCATTACATTATGTACACGTGTGAACTTCCTGTATTCAGTGCTAAGCATCAACCTTTTCACAGGACTGATATGGAGACATACTGGAGTCTAATTAGCCCATCGCATTTCTCCTCTAATTAACACAACACCTCAGTTGAGTACCTGTAAATAGCTTTATACCTGTAATGTCACAAATGTGTCTTTTCAAAATACTTAGTGCTAATTAAAAAATAGAGCAGCTGCAGATGTCAGATGTTAGGAGTTTGGATAAAACCCATAAATTAGCACTGGGTCAATATAATTACAGCTCACCTGGGTGAACTGACTTTCTTGTGTTGTGTTTTGTGTGTGTGCGTGTGCAGGTATCTGCTGACTGAACAGTCGCGCCTGCGCAGCGTCAATGACATTATGCCGATGATTGGAGCCCGATTCTACACACAGCTGGACGCATCACAGATGAGGAATGATGTCATTGAAGAGGATCTGGCCAAGGTATAAGCAGGACGCTGCATGCATTCATGCTCCACAACACTTTGACAAACACAAAAGAGCGTTTGTCTCTCTTCACATGGCGCCATGTGAAGCACGTGTGTGTGTGTGTGTGTGTGTGTGTGAAGGTTGCATGATTCAGTGATGTTCTTCTCAGGCTGATATTGTTAGGTGGTGGTCAGAAATAGGCCACTGGTTTAGTGAGTTAAGAGGGAAGTAGTGTGCACACAGGATGTTGTACGGTGTATCGTAGGCTTCGCAGTCTCGCTTTGCGTTTTGTTTCCTCATGTACAAGTGTGAATGTGTGAAACAACCAACCTTCGCCTTGTCGTCTTTTTTTTTCTTGCTCATGCTCCGACTTCCCCTTTGCTGTTCGACTCTGTTTGCATCCAACCAAACCAAAAGTAGGTAGATTGTTGTCGACTCTAAATGCAAATGATGTCAGTTTCTGCTTTTTATGGGTTGTTCAGCAAACCTCACCGAGTCTCTCGTCAAATAACTTCACCGTTCAGACGGGAAGATATCAGTAATATTAGTTCGTAGAACACAAGAGGACCCCTTTGTAGTAATAAGAATCAGGTTTTTATTACCTGCCTTTAAGAAGAAGTAGGTTGAACGACACATGGCTGCTGATAACTGCGCTGATGGGGCAGTGAAAGTGTTTCCTGTCTATCAGATCATCTCTGTATTTACCATTTGGTTGAATGAAAAGCTGCTTTTTTTTTTTTTTTGGTGCATTTGCAATTTTGTTGATCAGATTAGAACATTTTAAAAAACATCATTTCTCAATACAGAAATCAGAAGATGAAGAGGAACATGGCGGCTTTCAGAGCTGCGAGCTGCGGCGTCGCTCGGTTTTCATGTAAAAAAAGTTGTGGGGCTTTTGTGATGGCATCATTTCAACACGTCTGTTGTGTCAAACTGTGGCCGGCACCGTTTCCATTTTTAAAGTTCAATGTTCATGACCAAAGTTGCATTTTTTAATGTTTCAAACGGATGTGTGGTTTGTATGATTTTATTATAGGACAGGGTAGCTGCGTGAAAATGTATTTACATTTATGTTCAATGCATTGATCATGATTGAAATGCTGTCGTTAGTCGTTATTTTTATCCTAAAGGTCTTCGAGGCGTGATGAAGCCGTGTTCCCATAAAACTTTTCATCATTGATAGGAACAATGATGGCGGTTTCTGTCGAGGTTCAATCACCTGTTGCAGAAAAGACAAAACACTCAGTTGTTGGGTCTCCATTAATTTTCACTTTGTCCAACAGTGGAGAAAACGTTTGACAGGGTGAGACAGACAGGCAGGGAGGAGGAAGAGAGAGGAGAGACAGGAGTAAATTATATCTGCAAAAGACGAAAGGTGAGCTACAACTTGATGACAATTGTTTTACAATAAAAGTCAGAAACATGTTCAGCAGCGGGATCTGAGAAAGTATTCTGCAGCCGGCCACCGCCGTTGTCTTCCATTTGCTTTCATGATGATGATGATGAATAGTCAAAACTGTAAATGCATGAAGAAGAAAAGGAAACGCAGCCTCCTCCGGTCCACTCTCTCTCAGCGAGGAGGAGGAAGTGTTTTCTGGAAGCTACGAGAAAACGGAGACCTGCAGCGTTTACGGACAGACGGTCAAGTGACAGAGGTTTCAGTTTCTGCAGCAGGTCCATTGTTTGTGTTTAAGGAGGAATTCCTAACCCATTGTATTTGCTTGTGTTGAATTTCCCTTTTTTTTTTTGTCTATTTATTCATTTTTATTCATCCCCCAGTCTGCAATACGAAGCTACCTCATTGCAACACTCGCTGTTGGTTTTGGTGTAGTTTGGGGTTTGAGTGTGAACCAGACTTTGCATCATTCGCCTCCAGCAGCCAAATAATTTCCTCACTTTGTAGCAGTTTTATTCTAGTTTCTTTTCTCAGTTTGCCGATCAGGTTTGTGCAACTGCTCAACAACCTCCTCCTTCTGCAGGAATGCCGTCTACATTTTTTCCCCCCTAGAAATTTAGATCCGAGGCCAATAACTTAAAACCGTTGTTCATGTATTTGCAGGAGGTGCAAAATGGCCGCCTCTTCCGTCTGTTGGCCAAACTGGGCACGATCAATGAGCGACCAGAGTAAGTTGAGCATTTGCAAACACAGAGTCGATGTGTGACCCGTGTTTCTTGCTGTTACTCCATGACCTTGTCTTGTCTTGTCTTGTGTGAATCAGGTTTCAGAAGGACCCGACGTGGTCGGAGACGGGAGACCGATACCTGTTGAAGCTTTTCCGGGACCACCTGTTTCATCAGGTGACAGAAGCTGGAACGCCATGGATCGACCTCAGCCACATCGTATCCTGCCTCAACAAAGTTAGTGCACTTTCTTCTTCCTTTTATTTACTTTTTTTAATGTTAATAGGAGATGTAACACTGAACCTAATCTACCAGGTGAAGCACCGCGTGGGGTTAAACTTTTTAATTTGTTTAAAGAAATGTTAAGTGGCCTATTTTCAGATGTTTCATAAGTACTTGTGAAAAAACATGCCTTTGCAAACTGATGGTGAGTAATAATGAGTAAAAGCAGGTGTGATTACGGCTCCATTACTGACATTTAACAGCAGATGTGACGTTTGTTAGGTCTTGTTCTGCTTTGCTTTCACAGCAAATCTTATCTTTTTTTTTTTTTTTTTAATTTCCACTTCGGTTCCGCTATTTGCTGTTTCAGTCAGAAGCCGGTTAAACGTTTTTATTATTATGCACATGACCTCTCACACTGTTGTATCCTCTTCACACCAAGAAGTCTGTTTGCTCAAAATTAGCCCTGCAGCCAACAGTTATTTACAGTGATTAACCTGCTTTTTTTTTGTGTTTTTGCTCACCATCTCATGAAAGAAAGTAAAGTAGAACAAATAAAAGTGATTTATATCGACGTGTCTGTGCAGAGCCACTTGAAGCAGCTTCATCAACATCGATGCACTTCACACTTCACACATCGATACAGCACTTTCACCCTCGTGTTGTGCACTTATATCTATCAGTTATCTTTCATTCACACATTTGCACAATTTTGGGTTCAGTATCTTAAACGTGTGAGGATGGTGGAGGAGTACAGCACTCTCTTAAAGGGATAGTTCAACATTTTAGCCAAACCCTAACCCCTTAAATTGGCCCATTGGGGTAACGTTGTGTTATTATCTCATAGCGTGGTGAATGTGCAGGTCACAACTTGTCCACCAGAGCGTTGTGGAGTTGTTGGATTGTGTATTTGATGAGTTTGATGAGGGAAACCAAGAAATCCCATGAGCCTCCGTAGCGTAGCTCTGAGCAGCTCACGGCTCTGCTCCGCCGTTCTAAAAAATAGCTTGCACCGACAGTTAAAGGTAACAAATCTACTGCTATGACTATAGGGGTTAAGGGCCAATTTGAGTAAATGTTGAACTATCCCTTTAAGTTGAACACGTCTGCGAGATGGTTTTCCCGTATTGACCCTTTCCTCCTCCCTCAGCTGGACGCAGGCGTTCCTGAGAAGATCAGCCTGGTGTCTCGGGATGAGAAAAGCGTCCTGGTCGTCACCTACTCTGACCTGAAGCGCTGCTTTGACAGCACCTTCCAGGAGCTGCAGGCCGCAGCCTCCGGCTCTCTGTAGCGCCCCCTTTGGGCCCGGGGTGGGACTGCCCGGACCTGGAGCACACTATTGCACTACAGCGGAGGACCAGGCTTACGGAGACGACATCAGCATGGCGAAGGCAGCGGGGCAGGGCTTCGTGAAATTCAGTCACATACACTGACCCTGTCCACCAGGATGGCTTTTTCTAAAGTGTATTTTTTTTAGTTTTCCTAAACCCCGCAGCTGAAAATTGAAAAACAAAAGGAAAAAGAAAAAAAAAAAAAAAAGAAAACGGACAAAACACGGAAGCTGTGACAAACAAGAATGACATTTTTTTAGATTTGGGGAACAAAACCAGAAACAAACCATGAGGTTATAAACTTTTTTCCTGCTTTTATTGTTTATTTCTACAGTTGGGGTTTATTTTTCTGAGGAGGATGCACTAAGATTTTAATTTTTTTGTTAATTTTTTGTTATTTTTATGAATATGTGTGAGTGGCCTACAGGGTGTACAGAGAGAGCTTAAAGCCACACATGGACATCAAAACCAGAGCAGACTCGCAATTAAAACAAACACCCAACAACAACAACAACAACAACAACAACAACAAAAAAAGAAATCCAGCTTTTTACTGACTGCATCTCTCACCCGGCTGGAGACCACACCCCTTCATTCTGACGCACTAGGAGACGGGGCGCACCACTCGAGGCTTTCATTGGGGCGGGGTGGCACCTGTTAGATGAAATGGGCCAGCCCACCTTTGCCTTGATTGTTTGCCCCCCCCCCCCTCTTAAAAAGGACAAACCACTTTGGGTGGGTGGGACGGGTTCTTAAAACTGGAAAAAAAAATTAAAAAAAAGTGGAAGTGGACGGATTTCTGACATTTTAGTTCAGGAAGTTCAGGCTCATAGGTGCAGGAGGAGCGGGTGGGTGGGCTAGGATTTGGTTTTTTTGGGAGGGGGGGCGGGCGGGGGGGTCTAATGTGGTTTCTGTTGGCACTGAGGAAGGGGTGTCTTCTCCTGATGCCGTCTATCTACCAAGTGTTTGTTACATAACGCAGCAGCAACAACCACCTTTTTTGGTTAATGGACGCTATTGTGACATGAACTGCTCGAGGACGGCTCGGTTCGTTCGGCTGTCCAGCACTTGGGTGTAGTAGCCCCCCCACCCCCACCCCCACCCCACCCCCCCTCCCCCCCGGGTGGGGCTTCTGTTGAGGTGGAGCCACAGCTGCCTCTTTGTGGAATGTCCTTATTTTGTCCCCCACCCGTCCTCCTCCTGCCCCAACCCCCCCCTTTTCTCTCTCACTCTCCCCTCTCTTCTTCCTCTTTTTCGTCCCAAACTTCCCCCCCCCCTTGGTGGTGGTGGTGGTGGTGGAGGGGGGGTCTGGGCCTCTCTTCTCTCTACATTTGAGAAAAAGTTGATGCTTTTTGTGACTTTTCTAGCTGGTTTTCTCTTTGCTCAGCTGTTGTGCAGGAATGCATGATGGGAAGTGGAGGGAGGGGGGGGGGGCAATTAATTTTTGCCTCAATTCTACTCTTACTTATTCTGTGGACCAATTCCAGCAGGGGTTTAGGGGGAAAAACTAAATAGGAGGGGGCGAAGGAAGACAGGAGAAGGGCACCAACCGTTTTTGTTTTTAAGTTGACATTTTTTTTAAGATCATGAAATAAAATAAAATTAAAAAACGTGCTGGAGACGACGACGAAGCAGCAGCAGCAGCAGCAGCGACGCCGCCGGCTGTTGCACTCACTCGGATGGCTTGGATTTCTCTCAGGATGACAAACAGCTGGAGGGGCCCAATGATTGAATGTGTTTGGCTGTCATTGGCCGCCCCCTGTCCAGTCGGATAGATGAGCTACAGTGGAGTGGGCGGGACGTCTTTAGATGGAGGTTATAGGAAGTTTAACAGCGTCGTGGAGCTCATGCTGCGAGGGATTTTCACGTTGCCCCTTTAAGCACAGTTCAAAAAAAGTCCATTGATGAATTGAATTGAATCAACGTTGCAGACCGAATGAATTTGGTTGCAACTCTGCCGTTGATTCCTCGGCGTTCGTCTTTGTTCTCTGCAGCTGAATGTGTGCAAAACTGTAGAACAACAGCATTGTCAGACAAGAGACGAATCGAGACGAAGCGTGCAATCAAGTGCAGAGTCCCGGCTGCAGGCGGTGCAACAGCGTCACGGTCCTCATGGACGTCAGTTGTCTGTTCTTGGGGGGGCAACAAAACTGCAGGGAGCTGGTTGTCTTAGATCATGTTCTACTTCCTCTGTTTTAGGTAAACGAACAGACAAAAACATATTTGGTGAATGTGGTGCTTTAGAAAAAACCCCTCAAGACACACAAACACACACATGAACACATACACACCTACCTTCAGTTCAGACACACACACACACAAACACACACAAACGTGCCCCCGACTTGGCCTACACAACGTCAGTGCTCATATCACTATCTTCCACATCGTAACAGACACGCGCTCCAGTTACTATTAGTGATAATATTCTTCTCCTCCCCCACGTCAACACACCTACAATCACCATCTTAGTATGTTTTATGCCCCTCTTGTGTTCATTGTCTCAAATTTTGCAATATTTGTGTGTACAGCAGTATTTTAATAAAGAATATCAAAACATACGGATGTCGTCTCTGTTTTTTTTTGCATTTTTTGATGCATTTTATAGCAAGTTTATACAACCAGGACAATACTGACATAACATGGATAGGATTTTACATGAATAAATACAATCTTATGTGATTAATCATCTTCAAAGCTGAAAATACTATACACTGAGACTGCACAGCTCTTAAGGTTTCTTTTTTTAAAGAATAATGTCTGCGGTGTAGATCCTGCGTAGATTCATGACGCATTGTAGTGTCTAACCAACGCTCTGACCTCCACTTAACCACTGTATGTCTTTTTAAATGGAAAAAGATAAACATGATTGATGCAAAACTGTGGTTGCAAAGGCTGCAGATGATAATGATGATGTTATCCAGCTATTGCATGTCAACACTCGTACGTATACACTGCGTCACCATGGCTTGACAGTGTTTAAAGAGCGGATACGTCTCTGTAGGGATGCGTCAGTTAATTAATTGCCAATTAATTTGCAACCACTGTGTCAGCTCTCTGGAGCATTTAATTTAATAGAATTAACAGCAGAAATGCTATTTTTTGTTTGTTTGTCAGATCTGAACGAATTAGATTATCACTCAGTTGCCAGTTAATTTGGGATGAAACATCTAAAATTTAACAGATTAATGCAACAGCTCTTCAGGAAATCCAACGTGTATTAAGATTGTAATGTGTGTGTAATTTCAGTGTGGCATTTTACATATTTTTGATATCATTGCAGATCAGTGTTTCTCAAAAAAAAAAAAAAATAATGTTTTTAAATTAAAATAAATGTTTTTAAAACCCCCCTTTTTTTGTAAACCAGCCTACGATGGAAACTTACATGACAGAAACAGGAGAAAAAATTGATTATAAATTAGCAACAGAAGGCTCTGAGAGGCCGTTTAGGGAACAAATCATATTTGCTCTCACATGTTACATCATACTCTCACACACACTACTATAGTCACACACACGCATAATGTGAGAGAGTACATGAGTATACTAGTGTGTGTGAGAAAGTTTGAATGAAACGGAAGTGAGTTTAAATTTCCAGTTTCTGATTGGTTCTTTGCAACACCGCCGGAACTAGGAACTAAATCCAGTTCAGGCAGGCAATGCAGGTAAAAGTAAAGTGGAAAAAACAGCAACAAAAAGGGCCTTCAAACTGTGGTGTACTCTGTGATTAAAGGTCATTTCTGCTAATAATATAGTTTGTCTGAGTGGTTGCACAGTGAAACCCTTGCATCTCATAATTTCTATGCGCTTTCCTTAATATTTTAGGGAGTTGGGGAGTAATGGAATAGTTAAATACAGTATTTTACATATAAAATGAGTAACTGTATTGTGTAACAATTTATATTTGTGTTTCCTGACACTATACTGTCTCAAGTAAGATGACTTGAAGGACTTTAATGTGTTATTTGCTCCAGAAGACTATTTTTTCTATATTTTGTGACTCTTCTTTCCCCCAAACCTACTTTTTCTAAAAATTTGATTTTAGTGTTGTACTGTATTTGTTATTTTCATAAATGTGTTGTATTTAACACTGTCGATGTTCAATATTTGAATAAATTCAAGTTTATTGTAGCCTTTTCCTTACTGTAAACTGTTGACAAAGTATATTATGATAACAGTGAGCATTTGTGTTTCCTGGACGTTTAAAAAAACGTCTATGTTCAAAACTGTCAAAATTGGTTGAAAAGTGAAGATTTACTTTAAGGACTTTAATGTGTTATTTGACCACATTTAAACTTTTTCAATAGTATTTTGAGAAATTTTGACAAAATTTACCAGTTATGATCCACCATAACAATATACTTTTTCCTAAATAGAAAAAACTAAAAATGTCTGAAATGTTTGTTGATACTCATTATTGTCATATTTCATAAATGCATGTCTTTATTTAACACATTCATTTGTTCAATATTTGAATAATTTATTACATACAGTTTATTGACATACATTCATTTGTTCCTTACTAGATAAACATTTATGCATACATAAACATATTGACATACATTCATTTGTTCATACATACTTAGATACATACATTTACGCATACATACACACATATTGACATACATTCATTTGTTCATACATACTTAGATACATACATTTATGCATACATACACACATATTGACATACATTCATTTGTTCATACATACTTAGATACATACATTTACGCATACATACACACACATATTGACATACATTCATTTGTTCATACATACTTAGATACATACATTCATTTGTTCATACATACTTAGATACATACATTTACGCATACATACACACATATTGACATACATTCATTTGTTCATACATACTTAGATACATACATTTACGCATACATACACACATTGACAACATTCATTTGTAGATACATACATTTAAATATAGACATACATTCAAAAACTAAATATAGTGCATTTATTGACATACATTCATTCATACTTAGATACATACATTTATGCATACTTATACACACATATTGACATGACATTCATTTTTCATACATACTTAGATACATACACACATATTGACATACATTCATTTTTTCATACATACTTAGATACATACATACACACATATTGACATACATTCATTTGTTCATACATACTTAGATACATACATTTATGCATACATACACACACATATTGACATACATTCATTTGTTCATACATACTTAGATACATACATTTATGCATACATACACACATATTGACATACATTCATTTGTTCATACATACTTAGATACATACATTTATGCATACATACACACATATTGACATACATTCATTTGTTCATACATACTTAGATACATACATTTATGCATACATACACACACATATTGACATACATTCATTTGTTCATACATACTTAGATACATACATTTATGCATACATACACACATATTGACATACATTCATTTGTTCATACATACTTAGATACATACATTTATGCATACATACACACACACATATTGACATACATTCATTTGTTCATACATACTTAGATACATACATTTATGCATACATACACACATATTGACATACATTCATTTGTTCATACATACTTAGATACATACATTTATGCATACATACACACATATTGACATACATTCATTTGTTCATACATACTTAGATACATACATTTATGCATACATACACACATATTGACATACATTCATTTGTTCATACATACTTAGATACATACATTTACGCATACATACACACATATTGACATACATTCATTTGTTCATACATACTTAGATACATTCATTTATACATACTTAGATACATTCATTTATGCATACATACACACACATATTGACATACATTCATTTGTTCATACATACTTAGATACATTCATTTATACATACTTAGATACATACATTTATGCATACATACACACACATATTGACATACATTCATTTGTTCATACATACTTAGATACATACATTTATGCATACATACACACACATATTGACATACATTCATTTGTTCATACTTAGATACATACCATTATTGACACATTCATTTGTTCATACTTACTTAGATACATACATTTATGCATACATACACACATATTGACATACATTCATTTGTTCATACATACTTAGATACATACATTTATGCATACATACACACATATTGACATACATTCATTTGTTCATACATACTTAGATACATACATTTATGCATACATACACACATATTGACATACATTCATTTGTTCATACATACTTAGATACATACATTTATGCATACATACACACATATTGACATACATTCATTTGTTCATACATACTTAGATACATACATTTATGCATACATACACACATACATATTGACATACATTCATTTGTTCATACATACTTAGATACATACATTTATGCATACATACACACATATTGACATACATTCATTTGTTCATACATACTTAGATACATACATTTATGCATACATACACACATATTGACATACATTCATTTGTTCATACATACTTAGATACATACATTTATGCATACATACACACAGACATATTGACATACATTCATTTGTTCATACATACTTAGATACATACATTTATGCATACATACACACACATATTGACATACATTCATTTGTTCATACATACTTAGATACATACATTTATGCATACATACACACATATTGACATACATTCATTTTTTTCATACTTAGATACATACATTTATGCATACATACACACACATATTGACATACATTCATTTGTTCATACATACTTAGATACATACATTTATGCATACATACACACATATTGACATACATTCATTTGTTCATACATACTTAGATACATACATTTACGCATACATACACACATATTGACATACATTCATTTGTTCATACATACTTAGATACATACATTTATGCATACATACACACATATTGACATACATTCATTTGTTCATACATACTTAGATACATACATTTATGCATACATACACACATATTGACATACATTCATTTGTTCATACATACTTAGATACATACATTTACGCATACATACACACATATTGAAATACATTCATTTGTTCATACTTAGATACATACATTTATGCATACATACACACACATATTGACATACATTCATTTGTTCATACATACTTAGATACATACATTTATGCATACATACACACATATTGATGTACATTCATTCACACATTGATACATAAATTCATACGTTCATACATTCATTCTTACATTAGGGGTTGCACCGAATAGTCGACTATCAAAACCTCTGTTCGACGCTGTGAGTCATAGTCGCATATTCGCCTTTTCCTTTTTTTTTTTTCTTCAAAAGCCTGGTGCTGTAATGAAGCCGTGGGATGGCGTCTATATGCAGCAGGGGGCGCTGTGGGCGTGGGTGTAGTAGCGTGTGGTTCCCAGGATGCATTGCGGCCGGTGAAGCCAAAGCATGGCTGTTGGGTGTAGCTAAAAGCTACAAAGCAGCTGAAAGTTAGCATGGTAGCATGTCACTTTATTAAGTTTTCAAATTTTTTAATGAAAGAAAGGAACCGTTTTGATCCTTAATGTGCGGTTAGTTTATCCAAATGCCGCCTATTTGGACATTTGCTCCGACTTTTTTTGTTAGCATGTAACCACAGATCTATTCTATATCTATGGTGTCAACAGTGCATGCAACAGTGTCGCCAGGCTCTCATTGAAAATGAATTGACTTCCGGTGTTTTGACGTTTTGACTAGGGCCCCCGGCTCTGATAATGTGTGAGAGAGTATGATAGTAAGTATGTGTGACTATAGTAGTGTATGTGAGAGTATGGTGTAACATGTGAGAGCAAATATGATTTATTTCCTGAACGGACTCTCATAGAAGGCGGTAAATGGAAAATCAGAATAAAAAATGCATCCATGGCGTATTAATCGGCACTTTCAAGAGATTTCAAGTGGGCGCTGTTGTTGTATTGTTCACCGTTTTAATTTTAGCTGCACCCCATAAACCGGCAGCTGAGTCTAATCACATACAGACGTCAGACTAAAACAGATTGACACTTCCTTAACAAGAATATACAGCATTAAAATAAATACAGACAGATACATCCTGTCTAGCACATACAATACTTCAGTGAGTAATGACTTTTGTCCAGCATATAGTATCTGTGAAGAGGAATAGTTATTTCATACAGCAGTGTTCCTCTTCACAAAGCTCCGAGCATGAGGTACCAATATAATACAATAGGTTTATATAATAGCTGTGTAGATACATTCTTCATAGCTGTGTAGGATAAGTCCTGTCAGGTAATAACATAGCTGCTCCTGGGAAGAGTTGCAATGCATTATGGTAATACTTTATCATAGTGAGGAGGCTTTGTTGTATAACAGCATGTGATTTTTTTGGGAGAGAAAAAGCAAATAAAAGTTTTGTTTTCAATCAAAAGAAACAATTTCTTATATTGACTGAAGCAGGAAAACGGAAGAAGTTTACCTACAGACATTATAATGAGGTAACGGATAAAAAAAAGCAGCAGGATACGCTCTGAGCAGGAAAACATATTGACCCTGTGTAACGTTGTCAGAGAATTAGACAACAGCGGATGCTAGAGAGACGGGTAGAGGAAGGCCGAGTTGTAGTCCGGAGGGGGCGAGCCGCCTTCGTCCGACTCCCAGTCACACGGCAGGATGGACGGCTCGTAGTCACGGAGACCACCTGTGGTGTCGTTGCACATGAAGGGGACCTGGTTGTCCCGACACTTGGTGAAGGTGAAGAACCTGAATACAAAAAAACAAACAAACACATTCTTTATCTTTGTTTGACACATCTCATCTGACACGTGTTATCTGTCATCTTCGATTCAAGAGAAAATCATTTGTGCAAAGTCATTGTGTTTGTTTGCTGTGGAGACGACTGCACAGAGATGAGAGGAGTGACTGGTTGAAAAGGTCAGAAAGGAAAAGTCCCCCACACCTGCTGAGCTTCCTGCTCTTGGTGTCGTTATTCCACATCACGTGCTTCAGCTCCTCGGATGAAAGCACCATGCCGCTGTCGCTCTGCTCATCCTGAAGGAAGGAAGACGATGCAAACGTCACACTATCGCCCAGTTTAGGGTTTTTTCCCGATTGGAGTTGGGGGTGCATTTGTGTGTGTGTGTACATATTGAAGCAGAAGTGAAGGTGTTTTCTTACATCAGGGTTGTCTGGATCCTCACAGGGCAGTTCCTCAAACGTCTGGAGTGTCGCCATACCCCGCATGTAACTGATGGGATTCAGATTCAAAACACAAGTTAGAAATTTCTCTACTTTCTCAACCTGTTTCCTGTTGTTTCTGTATTTAGTTTCACTTACCTCACAAGGCCCTCGTCCATCACTTTCACATCTGCACCTGCCTTGCTCATATTTTGTATTTTTCATCCTCCTCCTCTACCTCACTCGATCATCATCATCGTACTCTTTTCATTTCATTTTCTCACCTTAGGTTTGTGACTGCAAGCGGGTTTTCCTTCATGGTCTCGCTGTGATTTTTGTCCCCAGTCATGAAAGATCCAAGTGGAATATAATCTTTTCCTTCCTGTTGAAGGAATGAATGAAACAGACGAGGGTTTGTGAGACTTTATATTTTGTGTTTCTGTGTTTTTTTGTGTAGCCGCCCGTCAGCCTCGAGGCCCTGACCTGCTGAACTCTGGCCTGCAGCAGGTCTCCCAGCGTCTCCACCAGGTTGGTGAAAGTGGGTCGATCTGCGGGACTCGCCTCCCAACACGCCAGCATGGTGCTGTAACTGGACACACACAAGCACACAGGTATATTCATTAAAGGAATAGTTCACTCATTATTTACTCAGAGAAGCTACGGAGGACTCTGTTTCATTCTCAAATTTCATTCTGGGGTGAACTATTCCTTTAATGTCAAGTCAAAACAAGAACAGTATCACAGTCTGGGTGTCCCTCAACAGAATCTACAGCATCTTCATCTCTAAAGTCTCTCAGTGCGTTACAAACGGTTCCACCCACATCTCAGGCGTGCTGTACTCCGGCGCTCGCATTCTCGTTCCCGCCTTCAGTCTGTGGCAGAACTCCTCATCGATGTGAAGACCAGGGTACGGCGACGCTCCTGTTGAACAAACACAGACACATCAACACCTGGAAAAACCCAAAGTGTGAAGAATGACCACAGAGATCAATGAAATCTAATTATAAGCTCCACAAACTATTCCAAAGTGTTTTTTTATGGGATAGAGTGAGGTGAGGTGTGTTTTACCCAGAGAGAAGATCTCCCAAAGCAGGATGCCGTAGGACCAGACGTCACTCTGGGTGGTGAACACCTTGTCGAAGATGGACTCAGGAGACATCCACTTCAGAGGGAGACGGGCCTGTCAGCCAATCAGAGCACAGGAGCACAAGTCACATTGATGTTCATTGGTTAATACTGATGTGGTTTACTGGATCTGTATTATTTAGCTGCTTATTATTATTATTTTATTATATTATATTATTATTTTGACATTTTGCAGTTTTCCTCTTTCAGCCGCATTAATAAATACTATTACGTTGTGAGTTATCCATCCAAACTTATCATTTGTTTATTTGTAGTATTTTAAAATGCACATAATTGTGCTTGTTTGATAACAGTATCACAATTAGAGCTACAAGTCGAATGTTCTGCTTCATAAAACAGAGATGGGACAGTTTTTATTTTCATTCATACTTTGACGGCCGAAGCGACGGCGCGTACTCACATCTCCCTTGCGGACGTAGTCGGGGTCTTTGTAGATGTCTCTGGCCAGGCCGAAGTCACAGATCTTCACCACTTTGTTGTCAGACAGCAGAACGTTTCTGGCCGCCAGGTCTCTGTGAATGCACTGATGTAGACACACACAGAAAGCAGCATTAACGACATGTACAGTATATATCCTATGAAACACATGCAGGTGTAGATGAATGCACACAGACAGGCTGCAGACCTTGCGAGAGGCCAGATACTCCATGCCTCGAGCCACCTGGAAGCTGAAGGAGATGAGATCCTCCAGGAATAACGGAGAGTTGGGGGCAGATTTGGGATCTGGCCGGAGGAAGAGAGCAGACGCAGCGAGGTTAAAGGACGATAAAGAAGGAAGCTGTTTGAATTTGCATAAACAGTAAAATGTTCTTCAAGGTGCTGTCTCACCGTGGCAGTTCTCCTTCTTGACCCTGAGATCAAACTCTGATCTAACGTCGCTCTGGTCGTCAGAAACACTGCTGCTGACACTCATCCCTCCTTGCTTCTCATCAGCCAACTAAGATTGAGGGAACAGATATGCACTGTTATCAAATATTGTGTTAAATAGGGTAAATGAGGACAGTCAAAAGTCATCATGTCTTCATTGATCTGCTATTTTCGGGCACTATTTTTGGTTGGCTGAGAGAGCGAGTCGCTGAGTTCACCTATGTGGGGGCACAGTTTAGAGCCGTGTTTAAACCTGTGAAGAAAATAAGGAAGTAAACATCCTGCTCAAGGACTGATAGCATCTTCGAACCTCAGACATTTTGCAGAAGTGAGTGTTTGAGAGCATCATTTTGTAATTCTGTACAGCATACAGAGATGATAGTGTTTTCCCTGAAGCTGAAACAGGGCCCCATCATGTTCACTTGACGCAACGCAAGGTGAATCACAACATATCGCCACACCATCTTTGACCGTGTTGGTCAGTGGCTGCTGCATTGACGCTGCTGAACTCACCCGGTCATGCACAAACACATCTCTCTTGCTCTTCAGGAAGGCAGAAAGGTTTCCATAGCGGCAATACTCCACAATGACCATCAGAGGCCCTGCATGCAAGAGAGAGATTACAGTTAGGACTGGTGTGAGAGTGTTAACACAGTAACACTGACACGGTGACGGACTGTGCCTTTAAATATAATTATATATCACATATGTTATTATTAGGCATATTTAGAGCAGACGATGCACGCACCCCCCAGCTTGGTGCAGGCTCCCAGCAGGTTGACCACATTCAGGTGGTGTCCAATGTAGTTGAGGATCTTCAGTTCAGTCATCAGGGCTTTGTGCTCGCTGGCTGTGGCGCCCTCTGGTGGACGACGGGCGGAAAAGACACAACAGGTGAGGAGACTTGGGATTTAGCAAATTAGAGTGAAGATGAGAAAAAATGCAAATAACAAAATAAAATCAACTGATTATATTTTGAGAATTATTATGAAATATAATTTGCTATCATGCTCATCTTTCTTATTGCTTGCCAGTCATTCATGACATCATAAACTGCGTTGACCTGGCAGTTTGTGCCTGACATTAAGCCTCAATCTCGGTGGGTTTGCAAAAGGGGTCCCCTGTTCTAACGCACGACACGACCACCTCGTACCTTTGAGCATCTTGACGGCCACGGTCCTGCAGCTGGTGGCGCCGTCTATACCGAACGCACACGCCTGCATCACCTTCCCGAAGGCTCCACGGCCCAGAGGCTTCCCTGCACGGAAGAGAGGAGGAAGGCGATGCTGATAGGGGAAAAGGGAGGTGTGTGTGTGTCTAATTGAGTAACATTTGAGTCCCATCTAAACTGAATCCCACCCTGATGATAGTGAGAGCTGATTAGTTCCAGTAAACACCGTTCACACCCCCCCCCTGCTGGAGTTGATTAGCGCGCCACAGACAACACAGACACAACGTCTGATTAATGGAATGAGAGTCACTCCCAATAATAATCTGATAAGACCTATGAGAAAGTCCTCGTATCAGTTGAGTGATCTTAAACACCATCGCGGGATTACTCATCCAAAAATCCTTCCACTCGTATCACAGTCAAAGCTAATCATGCTGCATGTTGACAAACCCTGCATCGTTTTAATCTGAAAGAAAAGGAGATAGACGTACCTAATTTGAGACGCTCTCGAGGAAACTCCCACTGGTTGGGGTCGTACTGCAGCCTCTCACACTGCTCCTCTATTGGCCCCTCGCCTCGGTCCAGAATGATTGACAGGTACTCTGGCTTTGTGCGTGAGCTGTTGGGCTTCAGAGAAAGTGTTTTACAGAGTCAATGCACAGATAAATAAAATAAACAGCTGTAGTCAAACCTACAGGCTCAGACCAATATTATGGGGTATTATAAGCTTCATAAACTGACAGACAATTGCAATATTTTTGCCTCTTGGCCTGAATTATTAATATCTATCAGACATTTTTGTTACATGAATACATGTTGCACTGCTTGTTTCATTAGTGCACTGATGTGTTTGCAACATAACGGGACGAAGAAGATGAAGAATAATTTGAAAATGTCGTTGTACTCTGTCTCTTCAGTCATGATGATAATTAGAGAGGTGAGATTCTGTGAAGTCATAGAATCTTCTTTCTTTCTTCTCACCTGTTTCAGTTTCCGTATGAAGAGTGTGAGCAACAGCCAGAAGAGAGTGGCGACCACGCAGGTGCAGGTGAGGGTGGGAATCTCCAGAAACGAGGAGTCTGAGCCGCCTGTAAAAACACACATAAGTAAATACTAAATTAAAACTGATTTTACTTCAGTGTGTGAAGCGTTCCACTGGGGGCGCTACGTTTTCACCGTTGCATCATGAAATCACATTAATTATTTTTTTTAAAGGGATGATGATGTAGATGTAGAAATGCCCAGCAACGTTGAGTGCAACGCAACGCAGAGCTTCTCTGAGATGTAGGCCGGACCCTTCCGCGGGAAATAAAAATGGGAGACAGCTTCCTTCCTGACTGATCAGAACACAACAACACACACACACACACACTCCTCTGTCCAGAACCGGACTGAGGAGCACGTCCACCACTTGTGAGGCAGCAGAGCTCAAACTGGAGCGTAGTAGTAGAACTGCACAGATCCTCCGTCCCGACCGGACGTGTGGGTGTGAATGATGTGAAGGAGGAAAACGGAACAAAAGCCACATGTGTCCTATACTTTGAGTCTGTGATACCCAGATGACGATGATCTCCCATTAATAGAAGTGAAACGTCACGGCCCAACGTACATCTACATCCATGAAAACAACCAGACGGCTAATCATAGCTCCGAGAACAATGCACATCCAGATATGCCCTTATATGGGCGAGCCCCATCTTCACGGCTGAGATAACCACAGCCAATCACAGGTCGAGCATCTTGAAGAACACAACTGGTTTGACATATATATATATATACTCACCAGTGACCCATATGAAGGCAGAGCTCTCTGCAGACCCCCTCTCATTGGTGGCCTGGCACATATACAGACCCTGGTCCTCCACGGTGATCCGGTCAATATGGAGGCTCCCGTCTTCTGGGGAAATGACGATACCTTGCATACGGTGGGGGAATGTTAATAGACCACATTACATTACAGCTACAAGTTGCATCAATAGCACTTCTCTCTTCCCCTTTTTTACCTGATCCCTGTAACAGAGCATGCTCATCTTTGTACCATGTGACGGTGGGCGGCGGGACGCCCTGAGACGGACAGCTGAGGGTCACTGAGCTGCTCACGTTGACGGTGCAATCTGTCAAGTTATTAGACAGCACCGGAGGCTCCAGGACTGGAGGGAGACACAGAAACATGCACGTTAACCCGTTTATTTACTCGTATCATTATTATGGACACCTGCTGTTATTTATACCAACTTGAAAACTACAATAAATATATTGAATTTGAAAACTACAATAAATATATTGAATTTGCATTAATTGATTTATGGGTCGTTTGAAGGCAGTTAACACACAAGCAGCAACTTTCACTGATCCATTGATCTAACAGCCTGTAGTTTCAATTCAATCCAAGTAAACATTTGAATAGAAAACTTTATGCAAAACAGACTGTATTGTTCACAGTCCATCTGTAGTTATTTATGGACAGAGAATTTCTAATGGAGTGAAACCACCGCTATTTTCTCCACAGTTTGTTGGACCAGTGCCACTTTTGCACAATTATTCTGTGTTGGTAGTTTCACATTTGTGTGACGGAGAGAGAGAGGCCTTGAGTTCAACCTGTGAGTCAGACGACATCTGGGACCAGGAAAACTCCACAATACAATCTCATATTTCTAGAAGTTGTATTTCAACATGTGGACACCGTCATTGTCCCATGAGTGAACACAATGAGTCGTAGTTTTTTTAGTTCCCCTCTCATGCGCTTTAATTACACCACTGTCCTCATACACTATAATTAGATCAAATGACTCCTCATTCTCTGAAACGCTCAAACCCTTCTGTGTGTTTCAGTTTGTTTCTCATTCTCCCTCTTTCTCTCTCTCTAGCTGCCCCACTCGTCTCTCTCTGGTCACCGTGTCTCTCTAGTAATTCCTTTGTGAGGGTCCCGAGGGAGGAAGTTGTCGTGTTGAGCCCTGATTGTATAAAGAACAGCAGTAAAAGACATGAAGAAAAGTCACTTAACCAAGGCGACTGATTGTTGTTTCCCCTATCTTCCTCCTGGACAACAATTGATGATTGTCCGCGGGGGCTGGGGCCTGACAGTGTCTGATTGGCTGATTGTTCCTCCGGCCTTGTGTAGGGGCCTGTAAATGTGGCATTGTGGGAAGTGCCATTGTGTGCTCTTCCTCCAGACAAGAGCTCATTCCCACGTGAAAGAGGTGCTGAGCTGGAGCGCAAGAGCAAAGGCAGGGTGGGGCCCCAGGAAGCCGAGGGGACCCAATTCCCAAGCAGCGAGACCTCTGTGAGAGAGTGTGGGTGTTTGTTTGTTTGTATGTATGTATGCATGCATGTGCAACATATGTGCACGGCAAACATGAAGAGGCAGAACATGTGGCGTGATCAACAATCATATCTGAATATAACAAACAGCAATCAAGCTGTGTGAATGTGCATGCGCATGTGCACAGCTGC
This sequence comes from Decapterus maruadsi, assembly GCA_030347415.2. Lineage (NCBI taxonomy): Eukaryota > Metazoa > Chordata > Actinopteri > Carangiformes > Carangidae > Decapterus > Decapterus maruadsi. Next base: position 2,068,301 of record CM064890.1, read on the forward strand.
AACGACAACAAATGGAGCCCCCAAACAATAAAGACTGGGATCTGTTCAGCACCGAGTCACCTGAACCATCCAGTCCCTGATTCAGGAAAGGGGAGGTCATAAAGAAATTGATTTGAATATTTCATTTCAGGGAAATATAATTGAATTTATCTTTTTATATATAAATATATATGAAAAATGACTAAATAGGTCAGATCTGAAGGTTTAAATTCAAACTTGTCAAGTAACCTGAGCTCAGTTTTCTATCTGCATTTGTGACATTGAGAAAATATGTAAATTAGAGGGTGGTTGCATGTAAAACAGACTTTGTGCAATGGAAAAAATGATTTAATTTTAAGTTTAATTTAAATGAAATGACTCCCCGATCGGTTACTTTTTAATTTAATAAAAACCATATAGTGCTTTTACCTAAATATGAGGATGAAGAGGAATGGAGATGACTCACTTGTGACCACCACCTGTGCATCCAGATGTGTTTCCTGTCCTGTGACGAGGTGGCGGGCGGAGCACCTGTAGGCTCCGGAGTCTCTAGCTGTCAGGTTGCTTAGCAACAGGACCAAAGAGTCCGAGTACTCCCCCGACGTGAACCGCTGTCGACTCAGGGGTCGGACATCCTCCTGCGTGTCGTTCACCAGCTGCCACGCCACCGCGGTGTACAGGTACTTATTGGCCACACAGGTGAGGTGCAGGTCTCCGCCCTCTCTAGGCTCCGCCCCCTGGTTTATGACGAAGCCTCCCGGGACGTCTGAGTGGGGGAAACAGAGAGATGGAACAGCCTTCAGTGATCTCCTGTTTGATGAATAAGCCGTCTCAGTTTCTCCAGCCCGGTGCCTGAAACACACGCTGAAACCCCCGATTCCACCAAACCTCCATCTTTTGCAACCTTTGATGACAATGTTGAATGGCTATTGTGGGTAAAAGCAGCTAGTGGAATACAGTGAAAAGCCTTCTTATTTACTTTAGCCATTCGAAACTTCCCGTGGAAACGGCTCGAGAGTTTCCTGATGGCAGATAGTGTTTATCTTTCCCGAACACCCCAAGGCCTCCCGAAATAAAGCGGACCTGCCAGTCCAAGGAAGTGCGCTGCTGCACGGGGAAGTGGAACGATAAGAGCCCCAGTTTCCTGTTTCGCTCTCGCTCACACACTAACGGCTCTGCACGGCCTTGTGCGCAGACACACAAAAAACTTGCACAACACAAACAACCTTAATCTGTTAGTCTAAGTTACAAATCTAACCACACGTCAAAAGGTACACACCTGCAAGATACAGCAGCCTGTGTGAGCTGTGAACTGCACGTTGCATGAACGCTGCCAAATAAAACCTAAACTGATATGTAGGTTGCAACCTTTTCACTATCTGGTGTGTCCTAGGAACTGTTTTATGTGCTTTTCCCAATAAATTATCAAATTCAAAACAAACAACACTGTAAATGCGAAAAAAAAGGTGCATTTCTTTTGCACAAAACTAATGATGCAGTGTAAAAAAAATAAATGCTGCCGTCACGGCCAAGTCCAGTCTAGAGCGCCGAGCGTCATGCACAGTGTCTCTTTATTCTCTGACACAGCGCCCTCTGTCTTTCACTGGAGACAGTAGTGAGGAAAAGGCCACACTTCACCGTCACATTTCCTCCATTCACTCTCTACTTATCTTATATTCTTGCACTTCTACTTATTTGTTTTTTTAAAATATATTTTGCATGCCCTTCTTATCATATCTTATTATCTTCTCTTATTCATAAGTGTCTGTGCGTGTAGCCGACATGTACGTGTAAAAATGTATGTTTGTATACAGATATTGGTGTTTATGTATTTATGTGTATATGTGCACATATGATAGTAAATTTATATGTGTCTATACTGCAAATAGCATGTCAACACTTGATAGGAATTTACTAAGATGATGAGTGGGTGGCTGGGCTGCAGCCGTTCAATTTGTTTTATGACACTTTTTGTTGTAAACGCTGTTTGTTGATGTTTTTCTTTTTCTACTTCCTTTGCTTGTATGTAAGTAGGCTATTATCTAATTTGTGAATTAATTATTTGTAACAAGGGGTAGACAGAATAGAAAATTAATTAATGTTAATTCTAACTGTCAAATTTCTGTTAAATTATGATTCTAGCTCAAATGGTTAACGATCAATTGGAGGCATAGTGACAGGAGCCTCAACTGTCACAATTGTCATTGTTTTTTATGCTTTTTATTTTATTTTTTGTTTTTATGCTCGATAATTGAATGAAATAAATAAACTAAACTAATTATATTCTCTTATATTTTTCTTTGTTTTGTTTGGGGGTTATGGTCACAGTGTCTTGGTCACAGTTTAAAATAATAGTTCAGTGTGAGTAATATGTATCATCACAAATTATGAAATACAATCCTGTAGAGTCACATCCATCCTTGATTTTAGCTGGAAATTGACAAAAAAAACCAAACACTGACCACATAAGAAATAAGATTCTTTCACTATTCAATCATTATACTTGATGGTTTGACCCAACAATGACAAGGCATCAAGTGGGTCAGCTGATGTGAGCCTTGTTTCATATTTAGGAGGGGGGGGGGGGGTTTCTCTGTCCATTGAGAAAAGCGAGCGGATGACAGAAAGACAGAAGACAGAAACTAGTTATTTTAAGAAAGAGGATACTGGGGAGTGAAAGGGAGGAGGGAAGGGGCGGCTGGGGACCTTAAAGTATTTGTTATTTTAAGACTTGTTACTTAAGATTTCCAAAGAATTTCCCAGATGTCGACAAAAAAAAAAAAAAAAGGGAGGAGGAGGCGGAGGGTCAGACTTTATGTGTGACTTTATATTCCAGAGGATGTGATTCATTCGCTGTTGGTTCACCTGTGATGTAGAAGTGGACGTCGAGCTGGTCGGAGCCCGCGGCGTTGGAGGCAACGCAGCGATACACTCCAGACACAAAGGCCTCTGCCACAGTCAGGACCCCCACTGTCTGTGGAGAGCACAAACATCCGCATGAACAAACCAGCTCTTAGCGCACGCATGCACACACACACACACGCATGCACACGCACACACATTCATCAGGCTCATTACCTCTGCCACCGATTGCAGCAGGAATCATATTTTCCATTGCAGACAATAGGGGTCTCTGAGCCAGACCTCCTGCCCACTTCCAACCAACACAGTGGGCAGCGCTACATGCAAACTGTCGATAAGTATTATTGTGTGTGTGTGTGTGTGTGTGTGTGTGTGTGTGTGTGTGTGGGAGGGAGGGAAGGAAGGGGAAAGAGAGAGAGGAAGCAGAACAAGTGATGATCCTGTGAATGAAACTGTAACATTTTCTCCTCCTGATGGAAACTGCACAGTAAACTTTCCCTCATGGCTCTTTTTCTCTATTTTTAAAGGGATAGTTCACCCAAAATTCAAATTTCACTCATTATCGACTACTCACCCTCATGTCGACTCAGAGCTGTGAGAGTTTTCAGAGTCCTCCGTTCCTTCTCTGAGTTACGGGGGGTCCACGCAGCAGCAGTATTCGTCCATATAATGGTTGTCAATGGACACCAGGTTTCTTTGTCCAAAAAGACACACCAAAAAACATCCAAATACCTCCATACTGCTCGTCTGTAATGTCCCTCTTGTATTGAAGCCCCAACATGAGAAATTGTTCCGCCGGTCAGTGCAAACCACGTGAGAATTGCACTGACACAGGAAGAGCAGTGAACTGAGACACTGGGAGCTTCTGCTACAAACAAGCTTAAAATATAGACTTATTTAATTTTTTTGGGAACAATTTCTCATGTCAGGGCTTCAATACAAGAGGGACATTACAGACGAGCAGTATGGAGGTATTTGGATGGTTTTTGGTGTGTCTTTTTGGACAAAGAAACCTGGTGTCCATTGACAACCATTATACGGACGAATACTGAAATTTGAATTTTGGGTGAACTATCCCTTTAATATTTTTTCTGATGATTGCAACTAAAAAAATTACTTTCTCACTGTCACAGCTCCTCTATTAGTCGCTGCATGGATCCCGGCGGCGGCGCTTCACTTCACTTCACTTCACGTACCTTTTTCTTCCCCTGAAGCACTTCCTGTCTGTGGGTAACACTCAGGATGTGGTTGTCTGAGGACGTGGCGGGGAGACTTTCCGTCACAGGGCGCCATAGTGAGGAGGACGTTGGACACACACACCTTGAGGGAGGAGGAGGCGGAGATAGAGACTCAGCTGTGTTGACACAAGCCATTTTACACTGCTTCCAGGTGTGTGTGTGTGTGTGGGTGTTACACAGCTGTGCTCGGCAGGAGGAAGACAAGAACACCAGGGAAACGCCTTGATCGTTGCTTCTTGATTTTTATCTCCATCATCATCACCAATCCATTTTTATCAATAGCATCACGTCCTCTCTGGCTGACAGACAATAGTGGATCTTTGTAGTGCTATGTAATGCAGGATTGTTCATTTATGGAGGATGCAGAGGTGGTATTGTCATCCTGTAGATCAGCTTCCTTCCATTCTTAACAAATCATCCCACATTTCCAGGACTAGAGTTCCTGTCCTTGTCAATGACTCTCACAAGTCTAAATCAATAGATTACACACCAGTGGAGCTGTGGGAGCTGTGGGAGCTGTGGGAACTGGAGCTTATGCAAGCTGCTCTGTGGCTTTAGTTACACACATCTGACCAAGAAGAAGAAGGAGCTGCAGGGGTTTGATCGCTACAAACGGTTACATTAGTGGAGATAAACAGGCATTATGGATATTATCTTTGTCTGTGTGATACTTATTTAGTATTTAAAATTTAGTCTGGAAAGATAAATGAATTGCAATGGAAAGGCAGCAAAATCATCTGCAAGGAACAGACAGAAATAAAACCTATAGGATTAATTCTCTCTCTCTCTCTAAACATATATAAATATACATGTAGCCTATCTATTTGGTGAATCCTGCATAATGAAGGTTTCAAAAATACAAAGCAATGTTTTATGCAATCTTTTCCTCTTTCTTTGATCTGAATTTGGTGTGTAAAAAAAAGCTATGCATGTGTGTGAAGTGGTGGAAAAATGTTCTCTGTTGTACACAGGTCTCCTCTGTTAACTTTTCTTTTAACCTCTATTCAGAAGATAATTTCAGCTTTACAAATCTTCACATTGCATGAAAAATAATGGTTAATTTAATGTTATATCAAGTCCAATTGTTAATTTTTATTAGCCACCAAACTATATTGGTCCTGGATGTAAAAAAAAATAATCAAAAAGACCAATATTCCTAACCCTAACCCTAGAGAGAAATTGTGGCCTGATTATGTATGACATCACTAACAATAGCCTACATCTATCTATCTAGATAGATTTCCCAAGAAGGAATAGTTCACCCCAGAATGATATTTCACTCATTATCTGCTCACCCTCATGTCGACTAAGTGCTGGGAGAAGTTTCAGAGTTTTATCCGTGGCTTCTCTGAGTTACAGGGTCACTGGCCGTTTCAGTGCATGTCCATGTAACGGTTGAAAATGCGGTCTTCATCACAAAAAGACACCAAAAAACTCTACTCTACTCTACTCTATATAGATTTCCCAAGATCAAAACAATGCATCTCCATAATTTCTGACATTAAAGGAATAGTTCAGCTCCTCTTCCTGGTCCGTCAGAATGATAGATCTCGCCATTTTAAAGTGATGTCACAAATCTCGCGAGCTTTGGACGGACCAGGAAGGAGAGCTTCCGCTGCAAACAGGCTTGAAATATGGACTTATTTAATTTTTTTCAGGACAATTTCACATTTTGGAACTTCAATACAAGACGGACATTATATACGAGCAGCATGGAGGTATTTGGATGTTTTTGGTGTGTTTTGTTTTGTGATGAAGACCGTTGATGTCCATTTACAACCGTTATGCACTACTACGCCGAGACCCCCTGTAACTCAGAGAAGAGAAGAAGCCAAGAACTATCATTTTGGAGTGAACTATTCTTTTAACCACTTCCGTCATTGTAAAACTATCATTTCCAGCGTGTTCATTGATCCTGTGTGTGTTTATTAGGGTTGTAAACGATAAACCGATGCGACCGGATATTCGGTTTAACAAGTGAGAGATTCGGCTGCATCGGTAGCAGCCTCCCGAATCGATACAAATTAGCCATGAATTCTTAGATGCATCGGTTGTAGCGCCATGAATCGGTTATCGCTATGGGCTAGAGTGCCTAGCCGTTAGCGGTCTCTTTAATAACTCATAAATCAATCAGCAGGCCAAATAAAAACTATTTTTTTCAGCGAATATCTTAGTTACAACACGATTCGCTAACTGGAGTAGTTTCATGTTGTATCCGATGACAGGAGGGAGGGGGGTTAACAGATGACGTCCTGATGTTAGCTTAGCTGCTGCTGCTAGTTAGGTTAGCACACTGCCCATCCAGGAGCTGCTCCTGTGTCTGCTGCTGCTACAGTTAGAAAACCTGCTCCAAACTGCGGGTGTTGAACACCGGACCCGGCGTGGAAGCATAGACTTTTGATAACTCTAAACCCGGCTTGATCGTGACGATGACCAACAACTACGTTTTGACTGCAATGTTGTGAGACGAGCGTTAGCTGTTGTTAGCCACTGCCTGTAGCTCAGCTTGTTAGCTTCATCAGAGACATGGCTTCATTGATAAACAAACGGAGCGATAATCTTTTATACAGTCTATGCTCTGTATGCGCTGGTCTTGTTGCTACGGTAACCTCGCTCTGACACAGCAAGGAGTTGGTGCTGAACCTAGAACTGGTGCTAAGCAGCACTGACTCTGAACCAGCACCTGAACCAGCACCTGGACCAGCTGGGTGGAGAAGGGGTCGCATGGCTAATTTACATAAACTCTTACAGATACTGGTCCATGTCTAAATATGAATACATTGACATGTGATCTTGTTATTCTTTTTTCCTTTTTTTTATTTCTTTTTTGCCAGTGCTTTAAAGCAACAATGCTTGGAGATATGTGGTCTTTTATTTGAAAAGAAAATATTGTACTGTAGAATGGTAGTCACTTTCATAGAATTGGCATCTTGATCTACAACAGATATTAACCGAAAATCGAATCGTCCTACACTGAATCGAATCGAATCGAATCGGTCTGTAATAAAAGGTTATCGTTTTTGAATCGAATCGTAATCTGTGTATCTAGATTCGAATCGAATCGTTTATCACAAAGAGATTTGCAACCCTAGTGTTTATGGACGTGTCTCTGTCCCTCTGTCTCTGTCTGCGTCCTTGCCGTCATCCTTCTCTGTCTGTCTGTCCTGAGCACCTCCCTGAGGTTGATTCCTCTCTGCTCCTTGATTGCCCTTCCTCTTGGCATGTAGATAATGTGCGACCCACCCTGTGCATGACATTTCAAGCCTGACACATGCACAAACACACACACACAGACACACACAGAGACGCACACATCATTCTTCCCAGGAAAAGCTTTCGCAGAGTGACACACAAACATAAAAATATGATTAGTTACATGGATGGTGTGGACATAAACGAGGTGAGACACAGAAGAATGAACACGTACGCAGCCACAGCCTCATTCACACAGTGTGTTGTGTGTTATGTGTGTGTGTGCAGCTGCCTGGAAATATGAATGAACTACTCCAGGTTGTGTATCAGTGGGGGTCGTCTCCTGCCTTTTCTTCCTGTCGTCTCTCACTGCCTAAAATACTCTTGTCTGTCCGTACTGTCCCTGTCCGTTCTGGTCTCATCCCCCAGAATAACCACAGCGCTGCATGAACCCATACACAAATATAAGCAAAGTTTAATGCAAAAACACAAACAACTGATACAACACTTCAGTACATCTTAACAGATTCATACAAAGTTGGCAAATATTGTCATTCGTCATATGTAAGTTAGTTGTATAAAATTATTAAATATTAGATTCATATATTACTCATAGAACATCTGTAATGTATACAAGGAATGAATCACATTGGGTGACACCCGTAGAATGGGACACACAACCACACATGCACGCACAAACAAACAAACAAACGCTCAAACAGACATTCCTGCACATGCAAATGCTAGCTTTACACACACACACATTCACACACAAACATGCAAACAAATGGACATCACTAAGAGCACTCATCCTCTAGAAATGGCTTGTAGTATCAAACATACATCTAGGGTTTAATGAACTTTCAATACAAAGACAAAGGGCTGTTATACTGACATCACTGGACACACAAACAGAAGACATTTTGACATGGGATGGATGACGTGATGCGACAGAGGGCAGTCATAGTCTCTGGTCTGTGGAGACTTCCTACATGGTAGGCGTCTGCTGACCTTCAGTCTTTTTCATAGAGAACTGTAAGGCATCCCATAGTGAACAACAACAAAGCTCGTCCTCTCTCTTGTTTCGCCCCGTCCATGGTGAGCACTTTTTGACCTTCTACCGGTGGCTAGGAATCGGAACACAAACTCACAGCTTTTGTGGATGTCAGAATCATCAGATCAGGGCTTGAGACAGGCGCGGTTCATGCACCCGTTATAGTTATAGTACCACTCTAGGACACAAAAAACAAGCAAAGCAGCTCCAGAAATGTGGCTGTGGGATGGATGGAATTGCACTTCTTCTGGCTCAAAACGTCTGTGAAATGTAAAAAGCATAAACAACTACAGGATGGGTGGGTGCGTTGGGAGGACTGACATGGAGGAAATAAATAAATAATCAGTAAAGCAGGTGTCCGTATATCCATAGTGATGTGGTTTATTCCCCCTCCTTGTTTCCTGCGCCTCCCGGTCTTCACTGCTCAGCAGTTTTCCAAGTCAAGCGCAGGATCGTCACTTAGGATCTCTGGTTATGTCACTGAGGGGCTCTGGCTGCTGTGTGGAGGGAGGGGGGGGGCTCCAGAGAGGGAGGAGGTGATGGGGAGTTGTTCTTCTGTAAAGGTGGAGGATGCTGGAGGTGGTGGAGGGCAGAGCTGGTAGGAAAGGTATGTGTGGGGGGCAGCAGAGTTGTGGGGGACGGGGTGGGCTGGGGTTGGGGGGTGGAGGGTGGTGGGGGTGGGGGCTCTCAAGAATAGATCAAGCTCTTGAGGAAGCGGACTGTGCCACGTTTGAAGACGAAGGGACAATCACGCTGCTGGGAAGCGTCTCGCATCGGAGAGGAAGCCAAACAACGAGAGGAAAAGCGCTCTGATTTTCGCACAGGAAGCCCAGTGCGCCTCCTGCCCGGGCCAGATAAGAGCGCTGCGGTTCCCAGGGCCAGACCGAGGAGTGGACCCAGGACCCAGGCGTGAGGGCCCCCCATCAGCCTGGCCCGGCCTGGTCCACTGCCCCTGGGCCTCCTCCGGCGCGGCGTCAGGCTCGTGGTGCAGCCGGGCTGCAAAGAACAAGGGCCGAGTGAGGATCCAGCCACAAACTGGTCTAGAGAAACACACTCAAGACACTGAAGCAGAACCAGAACAGAGCTTTACACCGTGTCAAGACCCCTTATTTAGCATTTATAAACAGTATAGAAAACATTTAATTCACTCTCCAATGAGACATTTTTAATTTCATTACTGCATCTCATGAATTCACCTCCTGACTGGTACAGCTGTTCATCAATACATTAGTAATGAAGCACTGACATACTGCTTGTGAATGCTAAACAGAGGGACTTCAGATGTTACCATAAGTCAGTGAAGAGGCCAAATGTAATGTGTTGCAGCATGAGCGTGCTCCAAGCTGTAGCTTCACTGAACACATCGTCTGCCTGCAGAAATCTTTCTTTTTTACAGTGCTGTTTGCAGCAACAGTTAATTGCATATACAGACTTAAATTTTAAATTTGACTTAAAACCCGATCAGAATAAATGTGCAAAATCTTTGAAAAATTAGGTGCAATTGATTCCACATGTGATAAAATATTAGAAACAGTGCTATAGTCTGCATGTGCAGCAGATCATATAGAAAAGAGCAGACAGCAGCTCATGTTCCTGCAGGACCAACAGTGCGTATCACCTACAGTGTGGCGCTGCCAGCCGGGCGAGAGCAGGCTCATGTGCATCATGTAGATTACACTTGGCAGAGACGGACGGATGAAACCAGAGTGGAGGCACCTCGGCGTGGCGCCATGCGAGAGCGCCGGGGGTTAAGGGTCAAGTACACCGATGATGTCAGCGTGTCTCAGAGGGGGAATAGAGTATGGGCGGCTGCTGCGCTCGCACTCAGGTAATACTTAACCTCTCTGACTCGGTCATGAGCAACACAATAAGTGTCTGACCTCCAAGAACGACCCGATGTTTCTGCCAAGTGGCTGCTCGAGTTCTGAGTGTGTGACTAAATGAGCGTCCCTCTGCATCTCTGGGGTCGGGCCATTTCTCATGAGAACTTTATATATAGTGTGTGTGTGTCAGATATAAGAAAAAGCATCACAGGATGCGGTGTGCAATCACAATAATAAACAGGCCTCTCACCCGCGTCCTGCACAGGAAATTCATTAAATCATAGCGTTTGATTTGGAAACCAACAAATCGTGACTGAGAGCACGGAACTAGCCTCTATTGAAGTGTGTTTTTTTTTCTCTGCCCTTTCAAGTCTGAGATACACTGTGTACTATGTCTGTGAGAGGCGCACACACACACACACACACACACACACACACACACACACACAGACACACACACCGCACACTTGTATACACTTAGACAAACACTTGAACAAACATATGGAAAAGGACACATAGACAGTGAGAGAACAAACATATGGGGGGAACGAGGCGCACAAATAAGCAAACACACAAACACAGACATGATGAAACGACACAAATTGTTTAGGGGGGGCGCATTTACACACAAATAAACACACACACATTTTCACACATTCCCCCCGGCACATGAAAGGCCCCCGAAGGCATCTGTTCTGGTTACAAGAAGGAAACGCTGTCTGAACACACGCTGGAATAGACAAAACATGTCTCGTTTTGCAAAATCACACACACACAGACACACATTAACACACACACAGAAACCACCACCACGACCAAATAACAGTTTTTTGTATGTGTAACATATGGTGTTGTTATTTTTACACTTTGTAGTTCAAATAAATATAAACTAATGACCTCAAAAATGTTTCCTCAGGTTTTATATTTTCTGCTGCTCTTGTTTAACTTGAGTTAATTACACATTTTATACCATATATATAGATTTAACGATGTTCATACTGTTTAATAGAGAAGTTTTCTATAATTGCAGCTGATCAAAAAAGAAAAAAAGAAAGTATTTATATCTAAGATGATGTTAGACTAGAAATATCAGGACTCTTTATTATCATTGATAGATATTTTCTTTCCTTTTTCTAGCATTTTCTAATACTTTGGGTTGTTTTTCTGTGCAAATAAATGGACTGCATGTTGGAGCCGTTCACTATAATTACAGCTGGTGTCTGAGGTGCATCGTGATTTTCAGATGGTTTAGAGATGATTTAACGTGTGCGCTCTACGCCGTGTCGTCTGAGCTACTTACAGGCCTTTGGACGGGCAGGGATGCCAGAGCCACTGGATGTGTGGAGGAGGGACTCCGTGGGACGTGCAGCGCAGGCCTTGTCTGCTCCCCCGCGGCACGGAGCCGGGGTCCTGCAATGACACGGCTTTCTCCCCTATCTGAGGACTCACTGGTCAAACACAAACACACACCGGAGCAAAGTTAAATCACTGACAGGTTGGAGGGAGGGGAAACTGAACTTTATAGTGATTATGTTCTTTTTTCTTACCGTTGACGACGAGCGTCAGCGTGAGATTCTGGTAAAGTCCGTGTTCCTGGATTCGTACCAGGACTGTGTACTCCCCGGCATCTTCCTCTGCAACATCGCGGATCACCAGGGAATTCCCATCGATGTGGTAACGGGAACACTGCGCTTTCGCCTCCATGCCATCCTTTTGCCTGCCAGGAAAAGGTTTTGGGAACGTGAGGACTTGCAGCTTTAAAGGGATAGTATAATTTTTTTGTTTATTTAAGCGGCCATGCATCACTTATCATATTTAGCCATCAGAGTCATTAATTCTGTAATATTATAATTCCAAATAATTTCCCCCCTTAGGTCACATAGGGGTCGGCCTTAAAGGGATAGTACAATTTTTTTAAAGTGTGGTTGTATGATCTACAAATAGCCCCTTAAGTACTTTAATTGCAGTAGAAGACTCTCTGCACTCCTCCCGTTAGCAACGCCAGCCCATAATAGCCCTGCACAGAGATTTACAACATACATTGTTGTGACCCTAACCCAAAAGAAAGGCTATTATGGGCTGGCGTTGCTAACGGGAGGAGTGGAGAGAGTCTTCTACTGCAATTAAAGTACTTAGGGGCTGTTTGTAGATCATACAACCCCACTTTAAAAAAAATTGTACTATCCCTTTAAGGCCGACCCCTATGTGACCTAAGGGGGGAAATTATTTGGAGTTATAATATTACAGAATTAATGACTCTGATGGCTAAATATGATAAGTGATGCATGGCCGCTTAAATAAACATCATCATCAGGCTTTTCCTATGAAAGGCTGCTGAACGTGTGCCAGAGATTTAAACAGATTTATAAACAAGTCCTATTTAGCCATTAAACAAAGGCAAGACATTAAAACTAAGGGGAGTGAAAACACTGCAGAGGAAACTCTAAATTCAAACAACGTGATGAGGTGTGAACACAGAGGCGTGGGTTTCGGCGTTGATCTCTTACCAGATAACCTCCGGGGCAGGGAACGCTCGCAGTTTGGGGGTGATGCGATAAGATTTCTGCCCTGCTTGCGCCTCCATCACTGATCCCTGTCTGGCCTTCAGGTTGATGAACGGACGGTCTGAAATTGAAGAATCACAAGACCGTGTTCAAGTGAGGTTTCAACACTCTTGATGGTGATTCAGAGTCTGTAACCTCAGAACGAAACTCATTTTGGTTATAAAAATATGAGTGAGTAATCTCAGCAGGTTTCAATCAGAAGACACTCACCGTACACCGTCACCGAGACCGTCTTCTGCTTGGTTTTCTCGCCGCTCGTGACCCGGCACGTGTAGTCGCCTCGGTCTGACCTCTGCAGCCTGGGGATGGTCAGGATGCTGTAGAACAACATGTGCGTTCTGTGTCTCAGGAGCCTCTTGGAAGTGAAGCCGACGTTGTCATTCTGGAGTTTGAGCGGGAGAAAAGTGTGCATGAAATTTATTTTGAAAAGCTGTGACATTAGAATAGAAATAATCAGAATAACGTGGCATTCTCTTCATGTTTACACACTGTCTCTGTGATATTTCTCTTGCACATAATTAAATCACATGCACTTTTTGGAATCTTCTTCTTCTTCTTCATTTGCATTTGTCAAACTTCGTTAAATTCATATTAGGGGATTTCCAGATAATAAATAACACGTCCGACTGGTGAACATCCTCTTCCAGCAACTTTTTAAAGTCCTGTGGGCTTCGAAGCTCATACTATAATGGCCTGAACATTTTTGTTCTGTTGTCAGTTAAGACTTGTCTAACTCAAAAAACACACAGAATTATGACTCATCCGTGTTATGTTTACAAGGAAATAAAGTTTTTTTTTTCCCTGTAACGATTTCTCAACAAGCTTAGAAATGTTTACTACTTTAAAAGTGAGAGGTTGCTCTTGCGGTTTCTAAAAAAACAAGTGGAACAAATTAAGGAGTATTTGTGACAAGTCATCCAGTCCAGCAATTTCTAATACTGTAAATGATTAACAACGATAAAGTTATCGGTTACAAGAAACTCACTCCTATTGGCACAGACCTTATATACAGAAACTGAAGGGAGCAATAAAATGGAAGTTGCTGAAATTGCTGATAAAGTGTCAATAAATCAACTCGTGTGCCCACTAGATATTAAACAGGGATAATTGTTATTTAATGACACCTTTACCGGGCGAGACCAGATAGACTCAGTGTCTCAGGGGGAAACTCGAAGGTCATCTGTCGTCTAAAACTGTGCTTTTCTTGTCTGCAGACTGTAATGCAGCTCTGACCTTTCCGGGGTAATCCCAGGTGATGTTGACTCTGGTGTTCAACTCCCCCGTGGCCGTGCAGTTCAAGACCAGCCTCTCTCCCTTCAGAGCCTGCAGAGGGTCGCTGCTGTTCAGATACACGTCGATGATGTTACTCACTGCAGTGGAAAGAGAGGAGAAAAAAAACACATGAAACACACCGAGGTCGGAGGAGATGTGAGGTGTGTGTGTGACTGCAGAGCGAGTGCTGACCTGGTCTGTGCACTAAGAATTTCTGTGACATGTACGTGACGCCATCAGCGACGGTCTGGCAGAAGAAGAGGCCGATGTAATAGAAGGTGGCGGTGCGGATGGTGAAGCCCTGTTTGCTGTTCCAGATGATGTTCCTGTGGTCGGGACGCAGGCCGGAGCTGGGATACTGAGGAGGAGAAAATACCCATGAAACGTCTGACTCACTCTGATCAATGAACTATTATAGAGATCAAGAAGGAAATAATATTATGACATATGGTGACAAACTCTAAAATACAGAAGGAAACTTTGCATCACTTCCACTGAAAAAGGAGTGAGGCAGAAGAATGCATCATCTCTGTTTTGTTTCATTTAAAAAGGCATGCATGGTCACATCCCCCAGGCTTTCTAAAATATGAGAAAATAAAACTGATTTAACCTGAGCTAAAGATATATCTGTCTTTTTTGTTTATTTCTTTTTGCGATTAAATTGTGAACGAGAAGTGTGCAGTTTAAATGGAGTGAGCCTTCAGGCTGCAGGAATTCGGTGCTAAAAGTCAAATCTGTGTCTCTGCTGCTTTGATTTTGACCACTCTGTTCTGTATCCTCAAAAAAAGATCTGATCTGCACTGATCTTTATGTGAAAAAAAACAAAACAATGCAAAGTTTGGATAATGCACAACGCGTGCAATGTGATTGGTTCTTGTGCAGCTGCAGAATGGAAATGTTTTTGCATCATCTCAGGTTTAATCCTGGTCTGGGTTTGCGTGGTTTAATGCACGGATCCGTTTCAGGGACCAGCGAAATGAAAACCCTCTTCCTCTTCGCGGCGTTGGTTTTATAATCGGTTTCTTGGCTACCTCGATGTGGACACTTGTGTAACAGTGCGACGTTGTTGTTTTCTTGGAGGCTGCTTCAAGGAAATGTTACTGTGACACAGTGGAAGCCTCCCACCCTCTCTCTGGGGAGCAGGTAGACCCCCCCCCCCTCCTCTCTCTTTCCCCCCTCCTCACTCTTCAAACACTCGCTAACGTCCCCTCCGAGCGCCCTCGGTGCCCTCTCTGCCACTCTCACACCCGTCTTCTAACGGCGAGGCGGCGGCGGCGGCGGAGGTGGAGGGAGAAGCAGGGGGGGCGGAGCCAGCGGGTTCAGGAGGTCAGGATATGAGAAACGTGACTCCGGTCGTTCTCCTCGCATCCTGTTCCCGCAGGATATAGACATTTGGACTGGAACCCCAGGTCGACCCCATCGCGCCGGACCTCCGGGACCCGCTGGTCACTTTCACGGAGCACGGCCTCCTGGGTATTGTTCCCACCGAGAAGGGTCATGTTAAAGATCCCAGAGAAGTGCTAAATCCTTCCAGGAAAAAAACACTCCAGGGGCTGTGACAGAGGGAGGATTCCTGGTTCAGGTTAGAGGAGGAAGAGGAGGAAAACTATTTTTGGAATAATTACCTTAGTGGTCCCAGGCATCTGGGAGGAGATGGAAGCAGGAAAAAAAGTTGTGCGTAAGTGTCTTGATGTCCAGCCATGTGTGTTTTAAGATCATATTTAGAGCCTGGGGAACATGTAGGATGTGACATTCAGGGTCTTATTTCTTTCTAGTAATATTTTTTTTGCACTTCCTGGATTTGCAGTACACGCTTGTTTATTAGCCGCGTTAGCACCGTCGTGTTTCTTTGGAGGGCAATGTTAGTCTGCTTCGACATTTATGGGATTGACTGCCAAGAAATACTGTCCAGACAGTCGTTACCCAGAGGATGGATTTGTGCAACTATGACTGTAACTTTGCATGATGGGAAGTCAGGAAATATCTCACAAGCAAAAAAAAAAAACACGATTTTGAGCAGCACCGTCTTATAATTGCTCATTTGGATCGTCTCGTCTAGACCAGCGCCCCTTTGCATGTTTAACAGCTACGCTATTGTCGTTAGACCACAATACGCTTCCTACAGTGACGCACAAAGCCATCGCATTATGACCGAAGAGAATGGGCCGCACTTTGATGTGTCAGGGGCCAACAGTAGCTGCCCCTGCTTCCTCCGCCCGCCCGCCCGCCCGCCCGCCCGCCGGGCACGGCAGCTGGTTAAAGCATCACTTGGGGGAAGCTGGCAGCCAGGACTCTTACTACAAGAGGCAGAGGTTGAGATGTAGGAAGTGCTCCTCTCGGCTCGGGGCCAATGGGGCACTTCAAACCCCGTGTCCTGTCTCCAGAGGTGACGGCAGTGTTGCCATGGGCACCGTTTGATTGGAAAACAGTTGTATAGATGAACCTGCAGTCCCTCTATACACCGATATACTAACATGCACGCAAAATGCATGAGCTCAAACACACAACAGACACACAGCACTCTAGATGCTCTTCTTTGCACTTAGTGACTCTGCTCACGCTCTCCCTCACTCAGCACTCGAGCACCAACACTCACAAACATATCCGCACACACTTTCACACATATCCGCAGACGGACATAAACAAACGGACACACACGCCACAGTGTAACGGCTGCCAAGATAAGAACAATGTGGCAAATGATCTGCAGAGGGACAATGCGTTGTGTTGTATATACAGTATGTATGTGTGTGTGTGTGTGTGTGATGGAAAGAACTGGGCTGATGTGCAGAGGATGAATGTGAGTGTGGTGTTTTTTCTTTTTGTGCACTGACCTTGACCAGCGTGGTGGTGATGTTGGGGTGCGTGACCCTGCAGGGGATGAGCAGCGGCTCCTGCGCCTTCAGGTACAACACATCTGGGCTCTGTTTCGGCCGTTCCACAAATGGCTGCTGGCTGTCTGAAACCCAAACACTGCGGTCAGGGACACATACGGTACTACGGATAATAATAAGCTTGTAAAACGATTGCATGGAGGCATTTAAAGGGTCAGTTCATCTAAATTACAACTAAACTAGAAAGATATTAAATATGCATCGATATAAACGCAAAAAACAACAAAAACTAGAGATACAAAAAGGGCAGAAATGTTTGGATCTGTCCCTGTGTGTGATATTAATCATCTTTGTGTTGTTCTTAGCAGTGAAACCTGATCATCCTGAACTCATCGATGACCAGATCGATGTGGATAAAGTTTGAAAACAGACTTGCCAACTTGATAACGTGTGCAAAATGTTGTCAAGTTGTGTGTTTTCTTCCACAGTCCATCATCTCTCATTTCTTCTGCAGTGTGACCTCATTCTGCAAAGTCAACCCGAAACAATAAAAGCCTCCTTGTCGAGGAGTGAGAGAATATGTTTGTTTAATCCTTTTTCTGTGAACTGACCCTTTAATTTCATGCACACACACACACAGAAAGGAAAGGAAAACAATCAGCTGCTTCTAATGCACAACACACAAACAAACACACACACTTCCAAGTATCAATCTCAACAACAAACAAAAACAAACAGACACACACTCCGTCCTCCACACCCATTCATTGAATCCCCATTCAGCCAATGACTGCCTGCAGTCAACAATAAACACACAGATTGTTTAGAAGCAATCAAACGGCCGCTGTGTGCGTTCTCCTCCCAGCTCGACTACTGTAATCGTTGTGTGCCATTCAAAGGTTGTGGGTGTTGCTCACTGTATTGTTTGTTACCATAGGGTGTTATTCAAGGAAAGCAAATCTCTGAACATTCGAACAAAAGTACCCCAAGGACTAGCGGACTGAGGGCTTCCTCCTCTTCTCTTGCTTTGATTCCTAATAGAGGACTTAAAAAAGAGGGAGGCGACGTCTGAGCCGAGCCGCGGGCCAAGTCTGACGCTTAATGGACGTGGCGACCTGAGCGATTGACGGCCCCCGAGGGTCCTGTTGGCCAAACAGTAGCGTGCCCTGTGACCCTGGCCATCTGCCCGGCTCCACACCCCCGGTGCGGCCCAGCCCCGGGCAGCGTCACCTTTCCAGGACAGGGAGGAGGCGTCTGGGGCAGACACGGTGCCTCCTCTGCCCCCCCCCCCCCCCCCTCCTCCCTCCGCCCCTGGATACCACCGAGCCTCTCTGGCCTTCATCTTATCCAATCTCGGGCTCCTCTCTCTCTCTACATAAACACACTTGCACCACACACCTCCCCGCCGCCACCTTGTTGTAGAGACACAGCGACATCCCCTCCCTCCCATCAGCCCTTCCCCTCCTCCCTCCTCACCCCCCCCACAAGCACAGGATGCTTCAAGCAAGGCTGAGCCGAGCAGATAAGGCTGATGCCCTGGGAAACTCTGCCCGGGGCCTGAGCCTTTCAGCAGCTGGGCTATTCCTGGCCTCGAGGTAGCACGTAAACGAAAGTAAAAAAGGATTCATATATAGACGACAGGGAGGTAGGCCCGCGCTGAGAAAAGAGAGGCAAGAGGAGGAGGAGGAGGGAGGAGGGGGGTGAAACTGTGCCAGACTCATCTAGAAGGATGTGTTGTTGGGACAAACAGTGTTTAGATATAATTGGCTCTCTGGCATTGGTCTGTATTTAGCACCCACTACATCCTGTTTAACCTGGGGATATAAACAATAAGCGCGACAGGGTGAAGGAGTGAGAATGAGACTAGAGACTAGAGAGGAAGAAAGTGCAGTCAGTAGCGTGTTACCTGTGACATAAACGTAAACAGAGGCCTGTTTCCGTGGCCGGTGTCGGTATCTGCAGCGGTAGGCGCCCGTGTGCTGGGCCTGGCCGCGGCGGAGCGTCAGGCTGCTGCAGTGCTGCTGGCCCCGCCTCCCGCAGCGCCGCTCCTCCACCCGCACCTGGTCTCTGTCCACGGCCGGCGGGTACGCCCATGTCAGCTCCCAGCGCCCCCTGGTCAGTAGCAGCAGGTTAGAGGAGGCAGGGGGGGTGAAACGGATGTACGTACACTTGGCGGACTTCAACGTTCAACATTCAGCTTACATCACGGGAAGTGCAACTCTTTATCTAATGATCGTTTTACCATATGGAGGTGGAGGAAGTGTGTAAGACGGAAAGAGATTTAAACTTCATGAAGTGGCCTAATGAGGGCTCCAAGTAAAAAGTTCCACCAGTTTTTTTTATTGGTCCGCATTGCATTTCTACAAGTTTATTGTAATTTACACCATAATAAACTATGATCACCATAATAAATCACCAGTTTTGGCTCTATTCTTTTTTGATATGTTTGGATCTGTTCCTTGGAGTGAATGAAATCTGCACTTTTCTAAAGCTTTGGGACCCCAGAGAACCAAGATATGAGCCATTATCCTCATCCTTTAGGTCATGAACTGATGGCGGGACGTTCAATTACTGCAGGTCGTCCAGGTCCTGAAGCATCAAAGCAGCCGTGGACCATGACACTAACACCAACTGTGTTTTTATTTATAAATGCTGTATTACTTTTGCACCAGATGTAGCAGGATGCATTGCACACCTTCCAAAAAAGTTCAACTTTTGTCCTGTCAGCCCACAGAATATTTTCCCAAAAGTCTTGGGGATAAGTCAAGATGTTTGTTTTTCAAGAATGAGTCGAGCCTTTGTGTTCTGTTCGTCTTTCACCTTGTAACTCTCTCATGGATGCAGTTTGTGCCCAGTCTCTTCCTTGTGGTTGGATTACAAACACTGACTGAGCCGAGGCGACTGAGGCCTTCAGTTCTTCAGATGTTGAGCTCTGTTTGGATAAAGTCGTCGCTCTGCTCTGCTCTTGGAGTATTTTGGTAAGTTTCCTGTTCCATGTTTTCTCTATTTGTTGATAAAGGCTCTCGCCATGGCCTGCTGGAGTCCCAAAGCTTTACAAACGGCTTTCTAACACTTTCGAAATGATAGATGTCAATGATTTTGTTTGTTTTTCATCTGTTTTGGGGATTTTTTAAGTGATTTCTTGATGCAACAGGTCTGGCAGGGATGGATAGTGATAGTTTATCAGTTAGGTCATGATACTTTTTCACATAGGCCCAGGTAGGTTTGGATAGCCTTTTTTTTTCCCCTAATGAATGAAATACTTTCAGTCATTTTTCTGTAAATATCAAAATTTCAAGTTTAAAGGGATAGTATCATTTTTTTAAAAGTGGGGTTGTATGATCTACAAATAGCCCCTAAGTACTTTAATTGCAGTAGAAGACTCTCTGCACTCCTCCCGTTAGCAACGCCAGCCCATAATAGCCCTGCCCAGAGATTTACAACATACATTGTTGTGAATGGACCCAAAGAAACGGCCTATTTTCACGGCCTAAAAGAGGTTTTACCTGAAAAAAAAAAAATACACAGTTCCATTGTTGGCTATAATATAATTTTTTCCAGCCCTTCAAAGTGCAGGAAAAACACAGTTTTTATTTGGACCTAACCAACTGCTGATCCCTCCGCCCAGGGGGCACTAACCCTCCGCCCAGGGGCGGAGGGTTAGCGCCCGCCGATCAGCAGTTGGTTAGGTCCAAATAAAAACTGTGTTTTTCCTGCACTTTGAAGGGCTGGAAAAAATTATATTATAGCCAACAATGGAACTGTGTTTTTTTTTTTCAGGTAAAACCTCTTTTAGGCCGTGAAAATAGGCCGTTTCTTTGGGTCCATTCACAACAATGTATGTTGTAAATCTCTGGGCAGGGCTATTATGGGCTGGCGTTGCTAACGGGAGGAGTGCAGAGAGTCTTCTACTGCAATTAAAGTACTTAGGGGCTATTTGTAGATCATACAACCACACTTTAAAAAAAAATGATACTATCCCTTTAAGTACTTTTATTTACTCAAATCAGTCATGAAAGCCGTTGCTCACCTCCTGCTGCTGTTTACCTCTGTTTAGCACCCACATCTGTCTACCTGACACTCACCTGCAGCTGAGCAGTATCGTCTGGTTGGTGTCCACGACCAGCTGTTTGGTTTTCACATCCAGGACGGGGACGCTGTATTTGCCCTTTTGTTCTTTATCTGCAGACACAGAGAACAAGCAACACAGTTAATCACTGAGTAAGGACATTAATTAATTAATTAATTAAGATTGCGTGACTCTTGTGTTATTAGTTATTATGAAATGTAACTCCTCCTTCCTTCCTGTGAGGTCAAACGTCACCATCAGTTGTATTTCAGGGTCTCGGGGGTTGTTGGTGTAAACAGGTGTGGTGTCTGCTGTTTCTTTGCATTTATATTCAACACAATCCAAACCCCTCTTCAGCGTCGAGCCAGCTCAACATGAGGGCCCTTTTAAGAGGAAATCCTGGAGGACAAAACACTTTACAACCAATAAATATTTTGGACGGTTCCTGTAAGTCAACGTCGACGACGGCAAACTGGACAAAAGCGACTTCTCAGGAATCGGTCTCGGGACGGGGAGTCCCATCATGGCTCTCCGGCACGTCCTCCATCCAGGCCACGGTATCTGTGTGACCCTCCTCGCCATCTCCTCGCTCAGGCCACTTGACAACTTGCGTGGAAATGCGTAAGCAACTGTGTCCCTCTTGTTTATCAAATCAAAAAAAGGCATTCCTCCACTCCATCGCTGAGGTTTATTAATGAGAGATAAAGACGCCTGTCTGTCCGCCCTTCCTTCCTCCCAACAACAGCGGAAACATCATTCAGGGAAGTCCGTCCTTCACTCTGACTGCTCCTTATAGATTGTACGACACACACACACACACACACCTCAAAACACTTCTGAAAACACAGCTATCTCCTCTGCTCTGTGAAGTTAAATCACTTGTAAGGCAGTTAGTGAGTTTATCACTAAAGTCCATTATTCCCATTCATTGTCAGCATCATTGTTCCCAGTGGATGCCCCATTGAGCATTACTCACTCTGCTAGCACTTCCTATACTATTTCCTCGGGTTTGACAGTGTGTGTGTGTGTGTGTGGGTAGGCAAATACACACACACACATGCACACACAGAGTCACGCACACAGACAGAGGGGAAGTAAAGGATCTCCTCCAGGCCTTTTGGGGCCTTTTCAACCAGCTGTGAAGTACCTACACAAGCCCCAATTTACAAAATAATTCAGCACAGTCTTCCTGCTCATTCACCTCATCAAGGAAGAGCCGAGCGTCTCGTTCTCATCACAGAGAAAATCAATGTCAGTCACTTTTTTCTTGGGAAAATCCCTGAGACTGACTCTTCAGGAAGTTTGTTAGAATCATTTGGCAGCAAAAAAGGAAAAGCAATAGTATCCGTGACAAAAGTGATATTCAACTCAGATCCGTTTGTAGTGAATCACTGAGTTCGTCTGTGGAGATCATTTCTAGAGAACAGGGAACTATTTTTCTGCAGTATGATGATCTCAGATAACAAACAGGGTGCAGTGATCACTGAAATATACAATTTATGTATTTTTACATATTTAGAGAAAGATTTATCATTATAATCTCAATTTCAATTAAGTAAATTATATGATCTTTTGACAGTAACTTGAGATATGACTGAACATTACATGACATGGGAATTTAAATGCATGTAATACAATAAGGAGAGTGAATATAAAGTGGATTATTGTGGCCTTAAATTAAATATTTCAAATTATGTGTAGGATTATTCTATTAATTACTGCGTTTTTCACTATTAATCTTATCTATGGCGACATCACAAGTCCTGTTTACAACAAATATTTGTTGAAACAACTACAGGAAACAATTGTTTTGAGTTTCATTAAAGCCATACTCAGGACTACAAAGTGCTCATCTGTACAAAAAGATGATATATATTTTGGTAATATATCACATTTCATTTCGCAGCCACATCACCTGAAGAACAGGATTGCGCAGACTGTTTTATCCATAAACGCACATTAACAATGGATCGTGCTCGCTGGATGTTTTCCTCCACTTTGGTCGCGACCCCTCGTTCATCTACATCAGAGAAGGTCCATTTGACAAACTCATCAGTGTCAGGAAACAACGCCCTGCATGTGTCCATTCAACCGGGGCCAAACGCACAAGGAGCTCGGCCACAGAGGTCCGCGTTATCCAAACAGGAGTCCCGAAGGACGCCGCTTATCTGGCCGAGTGCACTTGGAGCGGACAGAGCTTTACAAGCCGGACAGCGACCGCACAGAGCACTTAATTGACTGATTAATGAGCGCGCGCACCCCACAGGAATTTGCACGCCTTTTTTTCTTTCTTTTTTTTATCATGATGGAAATGTCTCTCCTTCCAAAATAAAGAAAGAAAAAAAAACCCTGATGTGTGCTGAGCATTCTTTCTTCTTGCGCGAGGTAATCAGTGAGTTTTCACTTTAGTTTACATTAAAACTGAATCAAGAAATTACAAATATTGCGCAGAAATCCACTTTGAAACACCTAAATAACTGTTTAACTATATTTTTGACAAGCTCAGATCTTGACAGCAGGTGCTCAGCCTCTGCGCACTGTGCATGGAGCAGCAACAAGAGTAAAACCTGTTACTTACCTTTTGCAAAAACACCATACAATCCACATAGCAGGCAGATGAGAACACAGTTCATCATGTCTGGCGACTCCGACGCAGATATTCAAATATGAAATATGAAACCAGTTTTTATTCCTGCTGTTCTTTTTTCCGTTATTTAAAAAAGAGAGTGGACTAGACACACAGACGGGACACGGCGCGCTCGTGCTGCTGCGCTCTGCTGCTTCTGACGGGCGGTGAGTGGAGATGGTTGGTTTTTCCTGAGGAGAGCTGCGGGAGATCACGCAACAGGACACCACGGCTTGAACTCCAGTGCAACTTTTTCCCATCGTTTTGGACAGCGGCGCGGATTTATACAGTTCCCACAGTGCAGCCACCGGATAGCGGACTTCCGTGACGTCCACTGACACACCCAGGGCGCGTAACAGCAGCCCCCCACCCCCCTCTTTTTCTTTTTTTTTTCCTTTTTAAACATCTCCCCAGTGGTCAACCTCATCCACCAGATCGGTATTGATGAGAAAATACTGTGGTATCCAAAAAACAACAACAAAAAAAAGCCTAATTATGAGCATTTTCCATAAACATAATTACATTTATGGGAAACAACCACGCAGTTTCTATCCAACACCTCCAACCATGACATGTCACGGAATGTGCACGAGACAACTCTATGAGGAAATCTTATATGAAGATTGCTGTTGGCTACGCGATGATCAGCACGTAGGCACCGGGGTTTAAACGTGTGGTGTCCGCATCAACGACTTGGCAGACACTCTCTGATCGATCTTTCCTCAAAAACTAAACAAACAGCTCGTGCGCCTCGGACAGCAGCCTGAAGAAACACCGCGTTCACCACCGGAGCACAGGCAACCTGCATATACACATCCTTAGGTCACTGTTATGCAATATAACCGCTGCACAGGTGTGTCACTGAAGGCGATGCAATGCAAAAGCAACAAGTTGAAAGTTGAGAAATGGGTCAAAGTCATGATAAGAAAATAAAGCCAACCGCCCGTGTAAAAGCTTGGATGAGAAACAAATGCCTGACCTGCTGTTGGAAACGCTGTCTTTAATATAAAGGCATGTAATGTGATATAATTTAGCAATGCTGCGTGTGTGTAAGGTGCATCATCCCCTCAGCAGATACAGTGAAAGAGGCAAGGCAGTGGCGCGGAGTGGCCACTGGGTGGAGATGTGAGCTGAATGTGAAGAGAGAGAGTGTCTAGAAAATAAATGATGATTGGAAAGTTTCCACCTGATGAATCGTAGTTTTTGTTCCTCAAGGTTTTCATGAAGTGTATCAAGGAAGAAGTAGAAAGGAGGCACCGTGAAGATAAATTAAAACATCACAGTAAAATCAGAAATGCAAAATATATTACCACCACCTCCTACTGAGGGATTTTTTTCACTCCACTACAGAATATATTCAACACGAGGCTACGACGCATGACATACAAATTCACATACATGCACATACGGTACAAAAGCAACACACTGAATACACATATACAGTACATGGACAAAATGGAGATGCATGGTGACCGGCTGAGGGGAGAGAACTGTTTCCACATCCAATAAAAAAAAAAGACTATTGTTGTTTTTACAGCACCTTAAATGGCCACCATTGAGCCTGATGACCTCTCCATCTGCTACAGGCCGACTTTTGGTGCAGAGACTCAAACATACTGAAATGCATTTGATTTGTTTTTAGATTTTTCTGAAAGCAGAACAGTTTTAACCAGATTTAGGATTTGGATTTACGATGCTACGCCAAGAATATTTGTGCTTTTAGCTGCAAGAAGACACAGTGTGCAATGACTGATGTTGCCCTGTGGGAAGTGCAGCTCAGACAACGCCTTGCATCCACGGAGAGCAGTGAGCAAATTAAAAATGCAAACATATGGTTTCATCGAATAAAGAGGAGGGAATTTGGATTCCAACAATATTTGTAAAAAGAGATCTGATAATAAAATAAATACTGACCCACAGTTTAATCTACATTTGTGCACAGAGTAGAGTCCCCGAAAGCTAACTGAGTGTTTTTACAGCGTAGTTTGTAATTTTGGAGCAAGTATTGCATCACAAATCATGTAATCTAAGTTGTAATACGTTCCAAGCAAGTTGTAAAATGTATGCTCAGTGACCCAGAACCACGTCAATTTAATATTCAGGTGAAGTGCTGAGGTTTTTGTGCATGTGAACATGGCCACTATTTGAGACCAGGTCTGAGCTCGTACAGACTGGGGGACGATGCCCAGACTGGTACGATGCTGCTGCTGCTGCTGCTGCCCTCAAAAACGGAGTGAATGTGTCGTCCTGCCATCATGACAGCAGTCTGGAGATAAGACTCGACGTCCGAAGCCGTCGTCCTGTGTGTTTTAGGTCTGTCTTTTTTTTTTTTTTTGCTCAGTGTGTGTCAGTCTGGTGATCATCACACCTGTCCTTTGGTCTGCTGATGGATCCAGTCGCTGAACTTGACCACCTGTGTGTAGACGCCGGGACGGTTCTGCCTCGCGCAGCCTTCACCCCAGCTCACGATCCCGGCCAGGAACCACCGCCGGCCGCGCTCTAGACACACCAGTGGACCTCCCGAGTCACCCTGAGGCCACACACACACACACACAAACAGATAAATACCAGATACAAAGAGGAGGTAGGGTGGTGTGGCATGGGATCTTGCACAGTAGCCCACACCTTCTGAGACATTTTGTTTAAATCATGGGGGTTGTGTTGTGCAAAATTGAAAGAAAATCCCACAAAGTTTGAGTCACATGGATAGACATCCAGTGACACAACAGTCTCTCAAATTCCCCCTCCTACCCACTTACTCACTACATTCAAAATAATGGACACGCAACAGTCTACCCATTTAACAAACTGAGATTTCACATACTTCGATGTGAGTCATCGCTGACAGCTGCAGAGGCACGAGCCAATGATTCAAGAGAGCTCTACTCATACGACTCGACCCCTCACACGCTCCTGGAGCTGCATCAGAGGCTAATATGATGCTAATACAAGATGTTAAAGGGATAGTTAAACATTTTGGCAAATTGGCCCATTGCCATAATCCCTATACTTTTAGCAAGAGGTTCATTACCTTCAATTGTCAGTGCAAGCTATTATTACAACAGTGGAGCAGCTGCTCGGAGCTACGCTACTCGTTTGTTGTTTTTGAGGCAAATGCAGAGACTGCTTGCTGAAAAACGTGCATCAGCTGTTTTGCATGAATTTCCCTCTAAAACAGCTCCATCTCGTAACGTTGTGTTATTATCTCATAGCGTGGTGAATGTGCAGGTTTGATGAAGGGAAACCAAGAAATCCCATGAGCCTCCGTAGCGTAGCTCTGAGCAGCTCACGGCTCTGCTCCACCGTTCTAAAAATAGCTTGCACCGACAATTAAAGGTAACGAACCTACTGCTATGACTATAGGGATTATGGCAATGGGCCAATTTGCCAAAATGTTGAACTATTCCTTTAAGCTGTGTAGCTATCCCTACTTAATTGTGCTACTGTTTGCTACCTAGTCTTTAGTGGATCTTCTGTACTAATTTGTTTTATAATATTTTCAGTAACACCTGCATGAAATCTCATCTGTTGAGTAGCAACCAGATAATTTGGTGACTCTTTCACAACTGTGTCCCATAAAAGTTCAACAGCTGTCTTCAGTTATTCTTGGATATTTTCCTGCAGCCTACTGTGCAGACATAATTTTATTTCTTCATGAGAGCACTCTTTTGTGGATAAGACATGATTTCTGGGAAAACATATATTGAGCTGTGTCTCCTTGAGGCCAGCTGTACACTTTGTGGTTATGATAAAAAAAATAAATTGCAACACATCTTCATCATCATCACGCTGTCTGTCTGGGAACGAGTGTTAATGGCATTACAATAAATAATGTGCACACTCACCTGGCAGGCGTCCACCCCTCCCTGCAAGTTCCCAGCACAAAGCATTCTGGGAGTGACGGCGTCATCGTACAGTTTGTTACAAGTGTTCCTGTTAATGATCTTCACTGAGGCTTCCTGTAGGCGAGAGGCCAGCTCTCCTGTGGTCGACACAAACACACAACAGGAACACTTTGAGTTATAAGAAGAAAAATAAGCATATGCCTTAAAGGGATAGTTCAACATTTTGGCTCGTTTGGTTCGTTACCTTTAATTGCAAGCTATTTTTAGAACGGCAGAGCAGAGCCGTGAGCTGCTCAGAGCTACGCTACGGAGGCTTATGGGGATTTCTTGGTTTCCCTCATCAAACTCATCAAATACACAATCCAACTACTCCAAAACGCTCTGGTGGACAAGTTGTGACCTGCACATTCACCACGCTATGAGATAATAACACAACGTTACCACACAGAGTTGTTTTAGAGGCAAACGCAGAGACTGCTTGCAGAAAAGCTGCCCCCGACCGGAACATGCATCAGTGGTTTTGCATGAATTTACCTCTAAAACAACTCTCAATTTGCCAAAATGTTGAACTATCCCTTTAACACTTGTTTGTGCTGCATCTACTTAAAACACTTTCCAAAGACCGTATACTCTCTGCGACCTAGCTCTTCAGTTTCTTTGGATAGTTCTCGCCGGCTCCTACCATCCTCCATGAGGACGCCCCAGCCTGTGACGTAGCAGGTCGTCCCTGTGGTGAAGGCGTGCGAGGACGCGGGGACGCACACGGGCTGCACCAGGTCGTTGAAGAAGATGGGAGCGCCGAGCTCGAGAAGGGCGATGTCGTAGTCAGAGGTGAACTGGTCGTACTGCGGGTGGAGGAGGATACGCCGGATCGGCCGGGTGGCTGCACCGTTATTCCCCACGGTCATCACACGCATTCCCACGTAGGCTCGCCACGCACGGGCATCCGAGTATCTGCAGACACGTCACGCATTAAGAGCGCATACAGTACACGACTACAGCGATGAGGCTTTTATTTCAGGTGTCTCTCCTACTTGATGGCATCTGAATCCTGGAAGCAGTGAGCTGCAGAGATGAGCCAGCGGTTGGAGACCAGGGTGGCTCCACAGACGTGACCATAACGCTCCATCTGGAGGCTGACCTGCCACGGCCATGACCCCGCTCCGGCGTCAGAGCCTCCGACTATCTTGGTACGCTTCCTGGGCCTGGTGCCGCAGCCTGAGGAGACAAATGCAAAGACATGAAAGTCGTGGGCGGCGTATGTGTGTGTGCATATGAGTTTGTGAGAGAGCACTCACCACAGCGCAGCTCATCAGAGCCGTCGTAACAGTCTTTTACTCCGTCGCACTCAGGGTTGATCTTACTAACACACTTTCCATTGGCACATTTATATGAGGACGAGGAGCAGCCTTTAAAATCTGAAGAGGATGGAAGACGCACTTTACCAAAAAACACATCTAAAATGGACTATATTATCTCTTCATCCGGTGCCTGGTGTCCAGAATACTCACATGCTCTGGTACAGTTGAGTTCATCGCTGCGATCTTTGCAGTCAATGATCCCATCGCACACCGAAGACTTGGGCAAACACACCTTGTTGGGACACACGTGATAACATTTACCTCCTGACGGGAGGAAACACAACAAACCCCATTAAAATCTGCTTTTAAAAAACTCAGTAAAGCACAGATATTATGGGTTACATCATGTCTCCGCTCACCACCACCACAGCCGCCCTCCTCGCTGCTGTCCGCACAGGCGCTGTGACTGACACACTGGCTGCTTTGAGGCTTACAGTGGCCGTTAGCGCACAGCACCTCCCCCGGCCTGCAGGACGCTGCATGTTCGACACACAAACACATCAGATCTATGCTCATTTTATGATTAGAAGACTGCAAAAACTCAAAATCACCTAAAAATTAACTTGTTTTCAGATCATTTTCACTTGTTTCAAACAAATTTTCTCTTGAAATAAAAAAACAAGTTTTTTTGCACCATTGGCAGATTTTTCTACTGATTTCAAGTGAAAATGTGTTTGAAACAAGTGAAAATCATCTGAAAACAAGTGAATTTTTAGGTGATGAGTCTTATTTTAAGTGGAAAGAGATGAGTTTTGACTAGAAATGAGACATTTTGACAAGAAATAAGACAAATGTTCTTGGAAAGATTTGGAGTTTTTGCAGTGAAGACTTGGTGCAACAAGTGTAGAGCAGCAACACTTACAGCATCTGGCCTCGTCTCGTCCATCCGAGCAGTCTTTAACCCCGTCACACACCTTCCTCAGAGGGATGCAGCGCCCGTCGCCGCAGCGAAACTGGCGAGGACAAGCTGCAAGATCAAAGCAAGTAAAATTTATTGTCTACAACTGAGTTTTCAAAAAGAAAATTCTTGCAAAATCAATACGATTGTGTTTTACTTACTGCTCTCTGGGGAGAAGGCTCGGTAGAGCAAGTAGAAGCCCTTATGGGTGAGAGATTCATCGGAGTGGAAGTGGAGGGAGAGAGGAGATGAGTAGACCCGCTTTTTGCTGCTGTCTGACACCGGATTACAAAGTCTAAATGAAAAGATGCACAACAGAAACTGGCGCTCAGAGCAGGTTAAACTAATATTATCAATTTGACTGATTTAGACGACGAGTTCATCCTAAACCCGTGGTTGTACGACTTACTTGACCCCTCCGATGTCCAGCCAGTCTTTCTCACAGCCGTCTGACGATGAGGAGTCCTGAATGTCCATCGTCACTATCGTCATGGAGATCAGGTATCCTGGCAACGGCGCCTGATAAAAGAAAAACCACAGACCGCTAGAGAACGAGGAAGTGAGGACCGGCTACATCATGACTAGAGGGGATGATTCACGCTCTCATTCTTTACTTTCCACTTTCTCCGTCTTCTGTCACTGGTTGGTAGCACACACACATGCACATGCACAAGCACATGTGTGTGTGTGTGCATACACTCATGTGGCTCACCCGCAGTGTCCAGGTGCAGTCTATATTAGGAGGGTAATAGGAAGGGTAGTAGGGTGAGGAAATGGAGCCGTTCCAGGAGGAAATTGTGCCTCCACAACCTGCAGGGGGAGACGTTGACATTACAATACTGTGCTGAACATATATTGATAATTGCAAATAAATAAAGGGAGTGCAACAGAGGAAATGTTTGGTCGGTGTGTGTGAGAATACTCCCACCTGCTTTTGGGATGGCCTGGAAATAGGCTTTGAAGATGGCTCCATCCCTCTGTCTGCTGAAGGAGAAGGTGACTAACATGACATTCCCAGAGGATGTCAGCTTCATGACCGGAGATGAACCCGAGACGGGCAGCCCACACCACCTGAGATCAAGTAGAGCCATTTATACGTGTTAGAAAACATGCACCAAATAACACACGAGGATTTCTGCTTCCACTTATGCAAACGGCAAGTTCTGCTTTCTGCTCTCATTTTAAGTCACCACCGCTGTTATTCCAACAAATTCATCTTCACCTCGCAATGATCTTGTTCTGCAGAGGAAGCAGGAAGTCGTAGGCGGAGAGCTTGTGGGCAGTGCAGCTTCCTGGCGTTGCGCCGTGCAGCGTGAGGACGACCAGTCGGACTACGTGACCCGACGGCACGCGCAGACGCCACTGGTAGTACGGCTTCTTGGGACTCACCAGGCTCAGGGTGCGGTTGTTGCCATATTTGGCGTAGAGGTCGAAGGACATTGCTACACACACGGAGAGATGGGGAATATTTACTTCAGTTACACAGTGTCTGTGTTAAAGGGATAGTTCACCCAAAATTCAAATTTCACTCATTGTCTACTCACTCTCATGTCAACTACTGCTCTGTCTGTAATGTCCCTCTTGTATTGAAGCCACGACATGAGAAATTGTTCCGAAAAAAATTAAATAAGTCTATATTTTAAGCTTGTTTGTAGTTGGTGTCCATTGTCCTTCTATAATGAGTGAAATTTGAATTTTGGGTGAACTATCCCTTTAATCACAGTGGCGAGCAGAGCACAAACAGATGGGAGACACGTTAGAGTGAAAAGCAACATAAGGCGTCTCAGTGAGGTGTTTGAATAATGGAGGTGAAGAGAGCTGGTCTCAAGTCTCTCATAGATCTTTGCTACAGTTTGTGATCCACATTATTTTCATACACACAAATCCATCCAGTGGCTTCTCATGTCCTGTATTTTATTATGAAAATATCAATTTTTGAAGGCTATTTATATTTGAGTGTTTGTCCTGCCTTCTGGATCCTATAATGTAAAGAATTGTTTCCCTCATCAAACTCATCAAATACACAACCCAACAACTCAAAAATGCTGTCATGGACAAGTTGTGAGCTGCACATTCACCACGCTATGAGATAATAACACAACGTTACGAGACGGAGCTGTTTTAGAGGTAAATTCATGCAAAACCACTGATGTGCGTTGCAGGAAACCAAGAAATTCCTTTAGCTACACTAGCTCTGAGCAGCTCACGGCTCTGCTCCGCCATTCTAAAAATAGCTTGCACCGACAATTAAAGGTAACGAACCAACTGCTATGACTATAGGGGTTATGGCAATGAGCCAATTTGCCAAAATGTTGCCATAACATGTGTAGCTTCATGGCACAGCAGTGTGTTGTGTTTCCCTCACCTTGAAAGCCAAGCTGCCACTTCCCACTCTGGATATTGTTTGGATTCTTAATCTTGTCTGATTTCTCTTCTGATTCAAAGTCGTCAGGGTCCAAACCTACACACACAGACACACACACACACGCACACGGGTGAGGTATTTACAAAGAGTTTGCCATTAATTAAAGTAATAATAAGCAATTAAAGTGTTATGTCTGAAATGTGTGGCATGTGAAGCATTTGCAGAGTTGTTATAGCTATCAGCTGAAAGAATTTGGACAAGTTTTAGACAAAATGAAATCACATGTAGCTCTGTTCATACTGCATGTGTGTGTGTGTGTGTGTGTGTGTGTGTGTGTGTGTGTAGAGCGTCTACCCAGCAGGTGGAGCATGTCGTCATCTCGCTCCATGTAGTAGCGCTGCTCGTTGCGGCTGTCCCGCTGCACCTTGTTGCCGCTGCCGGGGAGCCTGCGCCGCAGCTTCTCCGGGCTGGACGTCCGCATCTCCGTGGCAACATCGTCCGGGGCGGAGAATTTACTCCAGTAGAAAACATTGAGCCCCTCTGCTCCTTCACTGTCACACACACAAAGGGTTTGACAACGTTGTTGCTGCAGCTTATGTTGTTGTTTACATTGCAGGTTGTTAGTGGGGTTTGATACCTGAAGGCAGTAATTCCTGAGCACAGGTAGTAGGAGCTCCACGGAGAAGACTCGTATAGATCTGAGAACTGTTTTTAAAAAAATGAAAAGAAAGGAAACAAAATATTAAAGGAATAGTCTCGCGAGATTTGCGTCGACGTCATTGCGATTAACTGACACCGCCCCAAATCTCGCGAGGCCAGGAAGAGGAGCTTCTGCTGCAAACAAGCTTGAAATTATGGACTTATTTAATTTTTTTCGGGGACAATTTCGCATTTCAGGGCTTCAATACAAGACGGACATTACATACGAGCAGCATGGAGGTATTTGGATGTTTTCTGGTGTGTTTTTTTGTGACGAAGACCGCCGTTGTCCATTTGCAACCGTTATATGGACATGCACTGCTACTCCGAGACCCCCTAACTCCGAAACTTCTCCCAGCCCTTAGTCCACATGAGGGTGAGTAGAGAATGAGTGAAATATCATTCTGGGGTGAACTATTCCTTTAACACCTCTCCCCCATACTGTAGATGATGCACCATGACATCACAGCGGTGTGAGTGAGGTCACTGTTCCCGTGTAAGTGACACATGAACGCACCTGCTTGAACGTGCAGCTCCGGGCTCAACAAAAGCATTGTTCTTGTGTGTGTGTGTGTGTGTGTATGTTGACTTTGAGCAACACAGAGCTCCATTGTGTTTCTGCCTGCAGGCTGTGTGCAGGTAGGGTCCTGCGTGGTATGGGCTGCTGGCCTTCACTTCACCTGTTCTTTAATGAACAGATCGCTGCACAGATACTATGACCATTTAACAGCCCTGCAGGCCTCACCCTCACAGCTGATTACAGACACATTTCTGGATGTCTGTGCATGCTTGTGGGGGAATTTCAAGCAAGAACTGCATGTTGTGCATCTGACATTTTTTGCTCCTGAAATCCAACCCCCCCTCTCCCCTCCCTCCTCAAATCTCTGCCCAGCCCCCACAGTCCTTCTGCCATCCCAGACTGTCCTACTGCCCTGTCTCTCGCTCCCAACCCCTGCGTCAAAATGAGGTTCACCTGCTTTCTGGAGTGCACGGCGCACAGAGCGTCTGATTGTGTGAAAGCCACACAGACAAAGTTTTTATTGAAGGCCTGCTCTTCCTCTTGCTCTTGCTGCCTGGGTCCTAGGCTGGGCTCACAAATGCCGGGCTTGTCCTCAGCCCTGAAAGGGCCCTGTCCCAGGGGGTCTCGGGAACTCACACACACACTGAGCCCGGCTCCTGTTTCAGCTTTACATTTAACACCACCAGAGAGAGACAGAGAGAGTGAGAGAGGGAGCGACAGGGAGGGAAGATAGAGGGCAGAGTAGAAAAGGTGAAAAGCATATGAATAAGAATGCAAAACAGAGTGCAGGAGGAGAGGAGGGATGGGAATGAGGAAGATGGCAGCAGTGCTTCTTGAAAGCCTGCTGCTGTGAACCAATGGAGCTGCAGGGATCGGCTTCAGGCCACACTGGGAAGATCAAACACGGAAAAGTGTCACTCAGAGGGGGAGGCAGTCGCTGACAAGTCAAATGTTCCACTTACATAATGGTTCAAAGCCTGAGTCTGCAGGCGAAACTGTGGGGAGGTGGAGTTAGTCAGCTCCGAGGAAAAGCTCAGGTCTGGGAACTCCACGCTGCCTCCGAGGAAGAACACTGAGGAGGGTGGAGCTGCAGAGGAGGAGGAGGAGGAGGAGGTAGAGATTTGAGGCAAGTGCACTGTCCATGAATGCAGGTGGGAGTCGAGATAAACACATTTTTAAGGACAAAAGGAGGTTGAGGAGAAAACAAAAACACCAACAGTCTGTACTCACATGTTAAGTAGTGGAGGGTCAGTGCAATGGCGGCAGTGAAGGGAAAGAAAGGCAGGAGACCTAACATCCACCTCCTCCAGGAGCCACAGGCTGCAGCTCGTCCCCCCTCTGCATGCACCTCGGGCTTCGTGGGGGGGCTCAGTGACTGGGTGGGCTCCTTTAACTCCCCCTCTCCCTTCAGAAGACAACACCATGACTCAAATATCAAACGCCTCTCTGCGCAAGTCGCTTCTAATTGTTTTGGATTTTTATTTCTATGTGACACACAGAGGAGCAATAAAGAACATGCAGCCTGTAACGCTTCAATCAATGAGCCATAGGTTTTTATGACTGGGCAGCAGCAGGACACTGATTTACTCAGAGCAACGGTGAACATCTTTGAGCTGAAAGGATCTCCTAAAACATTGAAGGGGTTGGCAGGAGTCCCCGGGGGAGCAGACAAAGCATGGATACAGGGGTCTGCTTTCCCACGGCCTGGCTCTGCGGTGTCAGCACTCAATCAAGTGGCATGGACATTCATGAGAACCAGACCCTCGAATCCCTAGAGACGAGTTTTGCCATCAAGATGAAGCATGGATCATGGGCACCGGTTATAACGCACAGCCTACAGTGTTTCTAAAATGTTCAATAAAACGACTATTTTCCAAAATGCACACAGGTTTAGTTTGAAGAAACAGCGCAAAAGTGGACGACTCACCTGTGCAGCGGAGCAGCCTGAGTGTCCATGCCCACAGACGGAGTACACTTCGCAAGTTTTGCTTTTGGGGAGAGTCCTCATAGCACTGTCCCGATCAGCTCCGGAGAGGCGACAATATGCAACAATACCTCAGGCATAGAAACGATGGAGAGAGAAGGAGAGAAGGAGAGAGAGAGGGAGAGAGGAAACCCCCGCTGTCCTTTCCTTTGCAGGAGAGAGAAGAGAAAAAAAAAAGTGCAGAAATCCGACCAGAGCTGCTCGGATGCGGCGGGGCATTCACCGCCTCCCGTTTACCTGAACTGGGCGGCAGGTGTCACACGGAGCCCCAGAATGCAGTGCGGGGGACAATGGGTGCACTATGAAAGGGAACAAACCGGCACAACCATCCGTGCGACAGATATTGTGGGCAAACTTTCTCGCTGTGTGTGCAGGAGTTAAGCTCAGAGGGATAAAAGGGTGTTTTGAGGAGGGGGTGGGGGGCGTGTGTGTGTGTGTGTGAGGTTTTACAATCAAAGCTCAGGCTGCTGCTGCTGCTGTGGCCTTGGATGCTGCTCCACAGGGAGGCAGAGTAAGACACAACCTGCAATTACAGATCTGGCATCAAAATGACCCGTTATTAGACTGTAACAGAATTTAATCCGGGCGGGTAGTGGAGCAGAAACACCTGGAGAGGAGAGAAATGTTTAAAAATTGATTCAGACAGATAATGTTAACATGAAGGAAAAAAAACAACACAGAGTCGTCTCTGTCTGAAGATGTTTTTATTATTTGGTGTGAGCGATGGAGGAGTGAAACATGAGCTGCATCGTGTCAGCTGATATGGCTGTAGATCCAAGAGGTGAACTTGTTGACCCTGGTGTAGACGCCGGGCAGGTTTGGTCGGCCACACCCGGCCCCCCAGCTGACGATGCCGATCAGGAACCAGCGGCCGCCGCCTGGTGCCTGACAGGACAGAGGCCCCCCCGAATCTCCCTGAAACACAAAGACTATACAGTTAAAAGAAGAAAGAAGGTGGATTCCTAAATTGATGATTCACATATTCAGTCCTCACCCTGCAGGCGTCCCTCTCTCCAGACGGGACCCCAGCACACAGCATGCGCGGGGAGACAGGGCCGTACCTCTTCTTACACTCAGTCTGACTTAATATGGAAACCTCTGCTTTCTGCAGGACTGTGGGCAGGACCTTGTCTGCAGGACAGAGGGGTAAAAACATCAGAATCAGACTCAGAATAAGAAGATACTGGCTATTGCACGTAAGTATGGCATTAAATATGAATTATTGCACAGAAGGAATTTGCAGTTTTGAGTTAATGAGCATGCATGAATGGGCATGAATCTACAAGTGAGTGGAGATGCTCTCTGCTCACCCTCCTCGGAGCGGTACCCCCACCCGGTGACCCAGCAGCGGTGGCTGTCGGTGACGGCGTGCGAGGTGGGCGGCAGGCACACGGGCTGCACCAGCGGGCCGAGCTGAGGAGGCCAGGGCTTCTTCAGCTGCAGCAGAGCGATGTCGTAGTCGAAGGTGTACATGTTGTAATACTCGTGCACCACGATCCGCTGGATCTCCGCCACATGTTTGGCGCCGCCCTGAGTCAGCATGCCGAGGTGAGCGCTCCAGTAACGCGGGTCAGACAGCCTGCAGAGACAGAGGTCAGAGGTCAACGAGACTCAAGAGGGACATTTGTGATTTATACTTTTTTTGTGAACAACTTTTTTATTGTTTTAAAGGGATAGTTCAACATTTTGGCAAATTGGCCCATTGCCATAATCCCTATAGTCACAGCAGTAGGTTTGCTACCTTTAATTGTCGGTGCAAGCTATTTTTAAAACGGTGGAGCAGAGCCGTGAGCTGCTCAGGGCTATGCTATGGAGGCTAAGGGAATTTCTTGTTTTTCCTCATCAAACTCATCAAATACACAACCCAACAACTCCAAAACGCTGTCGTGGACATGTTGTGACCTTCACATTCACCACGCTATGAGATAATAACACAACGTTACGAGACGGAGCTGTTTTAAAGGTAAATTCATGCAAAACTGCTGATGCGCGTTGCATTCAGGGACAGTTTTTCAGCAAGCAGTCTCCGCATTTACCCTGTATTTACCTCGAAAATGGCTCAGTTTTGTAACGTTCCGTTATTATCTCGTAGCGTGGTGAATGTGCAGGTCACAACTTGTCCACAAAAGCGTTTTGAGTTTGGGGATTTTGTATTTGATGAGTTTGATGAGGGAAACCAAGAAATCCCATGAGCCTCCGTAGCGTAGCTCTGAGCAGCTCACGGCTCTGCTCCGCTGTTCTAAAAATAGCTTGCACCGACAATTAAAGGTAACGAACCTACTGCTATGAATATAGGGATTATGGCAATGGGCCAATTTGCCAAAATGTTGAACTATCCCTTTAAAGTGTAAACAAGTACAAAACTCAGCAAATGCATTGAAATGTAATAATCAGCAGATGATTAAATAAACAATTACTAATGAATATTATATTAAAACAAATATGAGGTGCACCCACTAAAACTCATTACATTTATTCTTAAAGTTTATCAGTTGATCAGGTAAAAATCTGCACCATACGAAAATGAGTTATTACAATGAGCATCTAACAAGAGGCGAGAGTTGATCATCAGGGTCGAGGGTCACTGACCTTTGCTTGCTGAAGCAGTGAGCCGCTGAGATGAGCCAATTGGAGGAGAGGACGGAGGCGCCGCAGTACAGGTTCCCCGCAAAGTGAAGGCTGACCTGCCACGGCCACTCCCCCTCCACGGAGTTAACCCCGCCCACGATGCGTTCAGAGCCCGTGGAGGAACCCACCTTGTTCACCGGGGAGGGCCGACCACAGGCTTAGGAGCACAGTGATAGATTTTTATTGTTATATTGGTTATATTTATTATAATCCTCTCTTTATATGAAAACCTATTGAGGATTTATAAGTGTGTGTTTGTAAATGGTAAATGGTAAATGGTCTGTATTTTATATAGCGCTTTTCCATCGGAAACGATACCCAAAGCGCTTTACAGTATATACATCACATTCACCCATTCACACACACATTCACACACTGTACACCTGTGTCGACACGTTGAGTCATCACCTGCCTTATTAAAAACTAGAGTTTGTATGAGTGTGCGTTCATGTGCACACACACACATACTTTGTGCCAAGTAATCAGTGAGTGATCAAAGACAGGTCTGCCCCCCCTCCTCCCCACCACCTCCTCCTCCACTCTACATCATGATAAAAAAAGCAGCAAACAGAGCGAGGGCTCTACCAGCAGCGGGGTCAGCTCGGTGCTGCAGGTCAGCAGCTTTGGAGCTCACTGCACCAGTGGCTTATAAAACAACAACCACTTTCTCATGACCCCACACGAGGCCTCTGGTAGATGAACTGGCAGCTTAATCACCACGTACCAGACTCAGGCGGGGATCAAACACTCACGGTGGCAGTGAAGTGCATTTTTGAGGTGATGAAAAAATCATCTAACTTCCATATTTAACATATTTCTGGCTGCAACTGGATGTTGAAGGAATGCAGAGCAGCTGAAAAATGTTTAAAAGAGTAATGACGCTTTAGCCGTCTTTAAGTGTGATTGCATTCTGCAGTTGGTGTGACTTGTGAATGTAAACGTGATGTCAATTCCTTCAAAATGTAATTAATGAAATATTTGACATAACTACAACAGACATAGCACTCACCACAGTCTGCCTCGTCACTGTGGTCCTGACAGTCATCAACGCCGTCACATTTAGCGTTCTTCTTCAGGATGCAAGAGCCGCTGCTGCACCGATACCTGATTGCAGAACAGGTTGTTTCTGACAAAAACAAAAAACCAGACATTATGATGCTGTTAGGTGCAGGTGCACACTGCAGGATATACACTACAATACTATAAAATCTTCATGCTACAGTGATATTCTATCATGAAAGCCTTTTAATTAAAGGATGCACTGGTAATTTCTTTATTTCAAACAAAAGTGGTGTCGATAACACAACAAAAATCTTCAGAAACTTCAGAAAAATACTTGAAATCCACACCCTGAGTGCAGTTGATCTCATCCATGCCGTTGGTGCAGTCTCTCTCTCCGTTGCACACAAACAGAGGATGCACGGGGCTGCTGCCTCCGCAGTTCATCGTGGGCCTCGCTGCAAAGATATGCAACATTTTTTCAACATGTGCTGGAACGTGTAGGTGCAAATAATGTGTTATCTGCAGGGACTCAAACAGCAATCAAAATGTCATGATAATAAGGTAGCTTGTGGGACAACATACAGCAGAAGACCTCGTCGCTCTCGTCCTGGCAGTCGTCCAGGCCGTCACAGCGTCGGCTCTTCTCCACACACAGACCCGTGGAGCACAGGAAGTGGTTCTCTGGACAGGCTGCAAGACACAAGAGGAGGAATAATACTAAATATACCAAATCCTTAAAATGAAAAGACATTAAATGTATAAATATAAGATTTTTTTCTAATGTGATACTGTTTAAGGCTACATAAAACTGTAGTGATGTAATGGACTAGACTGGACAGTGAAGACCACGGCTCAGTCACTGCAGCCGTTAAAAAAAACAACAAAGTCATTAACCGACATCCACGCTGAGGTACAATGAAACACCTGTGATCAGTCATTTCCTTCACTAAACAGCCCGGTGAGTCATGTTCTGGCTCTGCGGTGCTTACGTTGGCTGACATTGTAGCTGCTGTAAGACGCCTGAAACGGCTGAGCAGCGTTACGTGAGCTGCAGCGAAACTCCACCTCCGGGCTGCGGTCGGCGATGCGAAACACCGTGCGGTGTCCCACGTAACTGCCACAGAAGCTGCAAGAGGAAAACAACCGATGGACAAACATCACAGGATGTTGTTGTGGGATGAACACGCACATGCAAAAGTGAATCACTGAACAGAATGTAAAAACAACTGGTTTCTTGTGACAATAGTGTTATTTGCAAAAATGTTTAGTGTAAATCGGGTTATGAGATACATTTTTCCTTGTATGCATGTAGCTGTACACACACATACATGATCTCATTAACCTTCCACCAGCCGTGGTCACAGCTCTTCATGTCCTTTGGTTTCAGCACGTAATTCTGAAACTGCAGAGCAACTCCCAGAGCGCTGTTAGAGGTCTAGAATAGAACAGGAACACAAAACATGAGCCACCAAGAAAAAACACACTCACAAGTCAGATACAGCATGCATGTGTGTGTGTGTGTGTGATCTACCTCAAATCTCCAGGTGCAGGAGCACTGAGGGGGCAGAAGGCTGGGGTGGAAGGGGCTGTAGATCTGACCAGAGGCGTCTAGCTGGGTCTCAATTTGAGACAAACACACTAACAGACAGAAACAGACTTTCAGGGATTATACACTGACTCTTAGGGGCGATAAAAGATGTTAAATCAAACATGAAATGATTCCTATGAATTATTTACGGCTCCAAAAAAATTCAATTTCTCACACATCTAAGACAGGAATCTCTTTGATCCAACCACCCACAGTTTATCAGCATGTTAAATCTGTTGCAAAGCATCACACCAAGACACTTAGGTTGGAAAACTGAGCAGGTGAATGTGTCATACTTTCTTCAACGATAGCTTCAAAGTGTCCTCTGAAGGTCTTGTTGCCGCTGGTCATCCTGAAGGAGAGCAGCATGACGTTGGAGGTAGAGACCAGGGAGAAGGAGGTGGTCACTCTCTCACACAGCCTGCAGCACAGACACAACTCACTGTGAGCAAAGTCATTGTGCAACATTGTGCAAAACTAAACAGCCTGTTGCATTTCCTGCAGCTGCCGAAAAAAAAAAAATCCCCGAGTCACACGAGGAGGAGGGAATCTGTCTGTCTGTGCTCTGTCTGTGCTCCGGTGGCAGCTTCACACTCGCCTGTGCAGAATGCGCCCTCTCATGGGCAGCAGAGCGTCGTACACGGTCAGGGCGTCGTTCACACAGTCGCTGGGCTCGATGAGGAACGAGGAGATGGTCAGACGGATGAGAGAGCCGGGGACGGCGGTGAGCTTCACGTGGCAATTCACGCCACCCCAGGAGGAAAAGACGTTTAAAGGGACCCTCGACCCGGGAAGGTTGGCATACATCTTGTCTACACACTGTGAGCCTGCCAGGAGAAGACGACAAAGACCTCATTGGAAACACAATGCGACACACAGTGTGAACTCTAAAATAAAGTGTTTTGCCCACCTGCTAAATTTGATGTGTAATCTGATCTCTGAACAGCTGCAGGACACAACAGATCAAGATGAATCACACAGATGATGATGATAAACACAGTCGGAGCGCGTGCAGAGAAATGCAGACGCACCATTGATGAGGATGGAGTCTATGTCCACGGGCAGACCCAGCAGGTAGCCCACTGACGACCTGTTCTTCAGGCTCGTGTGGACAGAGTCTCTGAAAATGGCACCGACACACTCCTCGCACACGGCTGGGCTCTTCAGACGCGGCACCACAAACACCATCCAGAAGTGCACCAGCACGCCGCCCTTATGGTTGTTACTGGGCGAGAGGGGCAAACAGGTTTACATCAGGGGTTCTCGACTAGTCTCGACCCACTTTTATAGAATTTTAGGCCTACGTGCAAAGTGCATTTCAGAGCACAGGAATGAAACTGAGGAGGACCGTGACAACTGCATGCAAGTGAATAAAAATATATCAAACTGCACAGAATGGAGACCAACAAAATGATATATTTGACTTCTAATGCATCTCTGCATGCAAGTGAACAAATAACAAATTGCACAAAATAAAGACCCACAAAACAAAACAAGGTATTTTCACTGCATTCAGGACACATTAATAAGAAACTGATATCTTTGCATTTAGAGCAAATACTAAGAAACTGATGAGGACCATTTCAAGAGGAGTTTAAATCCAACAGTGCAGTTGCGTTCGATTTAAACTCCTCTTGAAATACTATGACCTGGACAAATGAGAATATGCACAGGCTTTATGAGGACCATTACAACTACTGCATGTGTACAAGTGTCGTGTGCCTTTCAAAATAAGTTGCATTTCAAAATAAAAGACATGCAACATCACATGTGCATTAAATATTTACTTTTTTTTTACCAGCTGTCCGCGACCCACCAGTTGAAAACCTCTGGTTTACATTATCCCTCGCAGAAAAACATGAACTTCACACGATGATTTTTCACATGTGAAAAGTTTTGCACATGTGTTTCCGGCCCAATTTTATGTAAATCACATGTGAATTCCCATGTGAACCCATTTTCCACACATTTTCCACATGTTCTGTCAGTGTTGCTTTAGTGGTGAGGGTTAAAAGTAAAAACAAAACAACTAAATCATCATCACCTGGGCCTGTTTTTGCTTTGTGATGCTGACTAACGGGTACCTGAGGTCAGAGATGACGGCCTGCTTGTAGAGTCTGGCCACCGAGGACGTCTTGTACACGTTGCTCACCTGCACGTACGAGACACCAGCAATTAACACTAAGACTCACACAGCTGAGCATCATGGTAAAATAACAGGGTCAAGCCGACAACGTACCACATGTTGTATTTTGTTTGCCATGGACACAAACTCATGGGACTCGGCCTGGCGGTACTCTGGTATGAACTCAACGTTGGCAACGCGGAACATCCCGGCAAAATACGCTCCGCTGTTGCTTTCACGGCGAACTGAGGCGTTAAAATCAAACTTTGCATCATCTGCTGCACTTACAAGTTAATAATTGTTATTATGATGTGGAAGAACAAAACCAAAGTGCATCATTCTTGACTTACATATGAAGACCCACAGCAGCGTCCACACGATGACCACGACCACAAACACCACGGCCGCGATGATGAGGGCGATGTGTGGGATGTTCAACAGGCGAGCCCACAGCTTCTTGAGGCCCTTGGGCTTCCGTCTCGTCTTCCTGTACTTCCTGCGCAGCTTCTGCAGAGTGTGGTCCACGGTGGAAACCTCCACAGACACATCTGCAATCTACAGCCAGGGAGGAGAAGAGAGGAGATGGGGATGGGGAGGATGCAGGTGGGATTGTAGTGGTTGTAAATATGACTTGACCTTTCCAGCAGTCACTTCAATATGTGCTGACTCTAATAGGGATGTAGTTAATGATGCTTAAATAATATGAGAAATTGCTCCTTGAGGTTGACGTTGCAGATCCTCCAGCAGGAACATTAAGCACTTAAACACAGGAAGAGGGCACAACCCTGCTGTTACCGCTTCATCTAGGTCACATACTTTACATTATAACAGGCTCAGCTCTATGCTAATTAGCCCCAAGTGCAAAAAAAAAAAAAATCCCATGGTGAGCAATATGTTTGCACACATCAAAGTTCATAAGGTTCAAACATTGCAGCGTTGATGCAACAACGGTGCATCAATGATGGTAATGATGCTGCGTTAC
Organism: Decapterus maruadsi; assembly: GCA_030347415.2. Taxonomy (NCBI): domain Eukaryota; kingdom Metazoa; phylum Chordata; class Actinopteri; order Carangiformes; family Carangidae; genus Decapterus; species Decapterus maruadsi. The sequence continues at coordinate 2,111,811 of CM064890.1, forward strand.
TGGTCACTTTACCTTGTGAAGGAGCCGCGTCTGAAAGCAATACTAACTCTATCAGATGTAACACTCATTGAGTTACCCGGTGCACATTTATTATTCATTCACTGTCATCCCATACTGTGCGGGTGGGACTTATCAGCAGGGTATAGATTCCCAGAGGAGAAACTATTAAAAAAACAACAACATTTTAATCTGTTTAACACATATTTAACCAAGCTGTATGACAACAGATGTGATTTAAGATATTTAATGTGTAAGAATCCTGTTCTGTAAACTTAAATCTGCAGGATTTAATCAAGATAAAACAGCCTCAAAGTGCAAAAACTGAAGTTCAAGTTCAGTTTGTACGACTCTCGTCCCGAAACTGCACAAAAAAATCAAAGATATGTGTTACTTACACTGGCAGCGTCCTGGTGAGATGCACCATCATCATCATCTCCTCTCGTCTGCCCGTTCTCCTCGCTCTCTGTGCCCATGACACAGGCATCCCATCAAGCCTCTATCATCTAATTCCCGACTGCGTCTGCGTTTTCAGCTCCATCACCTCCTTTTTTTTTTTTACCTTTCAGGACGAAAAACTGCCTCGTGAAAAACAGCAGCAGCAGCAGCAGACGCACAAACGGTTGCGGAGCCACGCAGCGTGTCACAGTGTGGACGCACAGCTGACAGGTGTGTGTGTGAAACCAGATCCTTCAGCAGCGAGCGGCTCGCTGATGGCAACGCACCTCCTCCTCCTCCTCCGGCTCCTAATGTTTCATTCATTACCTTCTTATCGCTTACTTTTATCAACGTCACTGAGCCGATATCCATGCAGACACAATTATTTGCACGAGGTTTTAGTGCATATGCATAAAAGCAAACAACCACTTTCAAGCGACAACATCCTCATTTTGCATGTTTGTACAAGAGTTTTATTTACACTGTGAACAGGGACGGTGAGTGTGTCAAGTTAATTTAACCTCTGGCTGTTTGGAGCTCAGAGCTGAGAGACAGTCTGCAAAAAGAAAAAAAAAGAAAAAAAAAAAGGGTCCAGCCTTTGTGAAATAACCTAAAACCATGTAAAAGCAGAATATACATCGTTGTCATTATTTATAAAAAAAAAAAAAAAAAAAATCAGCTGGAATTAATAAGACAAAGGGGGCGGGGTTTTATGAGCTTTAGTGAGCAGCATTTTTAACATACCAACAAAACGCACAGTCAGTATTTTAACACTTTTTGTCATGCCCCGTGTGTAGCGAAGGCACTGGACTTCATCAAACAACAAAAACAGACACGGATAAAGACACGTGAGGCACAAAAACACAAGTTGATAGTACATTCACAGACAGGAAGATACAGAAAAAAATATAAAGTGTTCTTTGAGTTCTTCAGGACGTTTTGGGCCGTGCTCAGATCATGCACCGACGGAGGAGGGAGGGAAAAAGGACAAATGAGGGAGCAAAAGCCTCATTTCCTGAAAAAGGCGTTGCGGGTGATGCTGTACAACAGGTGGTAAGGCTTTCTTTTTGGGGGCTCGGCCAGTGAAAAGACCTGCTGCTGAGGCACGCGGGTTGGAATGGTGATGTGACGCTGGTGAAGTGGGTGCAGGTTTTGGTGGTGATGTGGGACAGAGCCAGAGTAACCAATGGCTAAAGAAAAAAAAAAAGGTGAAAAGGCGAAATGAAAAGTCAAAAATGACGAATAAGGAGCAAAATTAAATAGAAAATAAATCAAATAAAGAATGGCTTAATAGCATTTAGAGAAATATTTTCCTTACTTTTGATCTTTCCCTGTTTGCCTCTTCTGGCGTTGACAATAGCCTGTTTTCTCTGCTCTTCGCTGATCTCCATTCCTGCCAAGAAACACACACAAACACCTTCGGGTCAGAATATTTCCGTGCACCCCCTCCTTCAACAATCTTCTTAGCCTCTTCACCTTGTGCTTGACGTCTACCCACATTGTTTTGTACCATGAGTGAAAGGAATCCGGCTGCACTCACCCATCTCTTGGTCTTCCTTGACTCTGTGTCTCTCCTTGGCAAAAGCCTCCAGCCACCTCTGCTTGTCCTGGGCCTTTCTGCAGCACAGCACGCACACAAACTCCAGGGTGGAGGCGTGGCGCAGGCGCAGGGCATTCCTCAGGGTCAGGCCCAGGTCTGGGTCCCGCCCGTCGGGCACGTCCAACACCTCGGTCTGGTCCATGTCCAGCCGCCCGCGGTAGTGCAGCAGGTCTCTGCGCAGGACGTCTTTCTTGCAGAAGACGAGCTGGTGGTCGAACAGGAAGAAGCTGCGTTGCTGCATTTTGCCTTGTCGGACGACTCGAGTCAGCTCGCCAGAGTGGATCAGCTCCGAGCTGCGCTCCAGCACGTCAGGTCCCTGCAACAAACAATTCATGCAATATAAAGCAGCAGTCTTCACATGCTGGAAAAACACAGACTGCCTGTAATTCATGACCAGAATGAAATAAAAACTGATTTTATATTCTGTAGTCATCATCACCTCCCAGTGCAGAATGGCGACCTGCCAGTGAGCGATGGTGTCGATGCTCTCCAGCCGTCTTTTCCTCTCATTTATCAGACTGGCCACATTCTTCATTGCCTCATACGCTTTACTCACGCCGCTGTAGTCGCTGCAATAAATCAGCAAACAGAGTAGTGAGCGCAGGGCACGGCAGAGACATAAAATTGATAGAGGAGACATTTCAATTTAGACTAACACACTGGCTTCATCTTAAAAAAGACACACCGTGAGTTCTTTATTCAAGATAAAATGGCTCAAAATGTAATGCAATCTGTTGAATGCATCACTGAAATCAATAATATTAACCCTCTATATGCATTCATGCAAAGACAGTTGCATAAAGACAGTTCACAGAAACAATGGCAGTGCAGCAAAGCGATGGACTTCATCTTCTGACCTGTGGTCCTTGGGCGTGTACTTGAGCAGCTCTCCCAGCTGCAGCGGGTATTTACAGATCTTCTGGACGGGCGTGAGCAAGAAACCAGCGATGGAGATGTCGATCATCTGCTGGAGGAGACGGCAGGCCTCGAAGAAATGTTTATAGCGGCCCATCTTCATGAGGCGCTGCAGCTCCGCGCAGGCTGCTGGATGCGTGTTGCAGTAGTCGGAGTAGATGGAGAAGCCTTCGCCCTTGGAGGAAAACAGAGAACTGTTGAATGAGAAGCAGGTAAATACTTGACTGCATTGCAGAGAGAGGAGTCTGCATGCATGTGGCCGTTACCTGCAAGAGGAAACAGGAGCCTATTTCACTGAGGTGCGGTTGCTCTTTGTTGTACTTCCTCTCCAGGTCTTTCAGAAACTGCCTCTGGAATTTGTAGATGTCCTCTATGTTGCTGAAGATGGTCTTCAGCTGCAGCTCGGTGAACATCTGTGGGTGTTTGCGACACTGGCGGATGTAACCCTGCAGAGGAATCAGTGCACGTTTTAATGTTACCGTAAAATGCATTTAAATGTATTCACACACGAGTGAAACGCTGCAGCTCGTACCTCACAGATGTCTTTGAGGTGTTTGATGTAGATGCGTTCGGTGTTCATGATTTCCTGAACCACGTTGGTTCTCATCTGCTCCTTGTGCTGAGCGTGCGTGTGCGTGTCCCTGGGGGTCGGATCCTCCTGGTCGGCCACGCTCTCCACGCTCTCTGCACTGGAGTCTTCCTGGTTCACACGCACCTGAAACACATCCACAGCAAGCACAACGGGAAATCTGAATCACAGTCGAATAAAAAAACCCAAAAAAAAACAGGAAGAAGGATCTGCTGAAAGTCAGTTTCAACCAGATGGGTTAGTTTTCCAAGACAGATTTTGTTAATTATTTGCTTTTCTGAAGCCTCCAAATTTAAAAAACAAACAAACAAGGATAACAATAACTACAATGCAAAAACTCAAAATCTTTCCAAGAATATTTGTCTTATTTCTTGTCAAAATGTCTCATTTCTAGTCAAAACTAATCTCTTTCCACTTAAAATAAGACTCATCACCTAAAAATTAACTTGTTTTTAGATAATTTTCACTTGTTTCAAACAAATTTTCACTTGAAATAAGTAGAAAAATCTGCCAATTACAAGCAAAAAAAACTTTTTCTACTTATTTCAAGTGAAAATTTGTTTGAAACAAGTGAAAATTATCTGAAAACAAGTTAATTTTTAGGTCATGAGTCTTATTTTAAGTGGAAAGAGATTAGTTTTGACAAGAAATAAGACAAATATTCTTGCAAAGATTTTGAGTTTTGAACCAGTTGTTGTTCAGAAACACTGACACCGCTACAAGCAATTACACAGCAGACGCCCATCTGCCAATCAAATAACCTCATTGCTCGTTGCCGCAGCCTCCCTAATTAAGACCCAGCTGTCAATCAGCTCTGGTCGCCGCAGAAACCAGCTGAACATCTTGAGGTTTGAACCCCCTGCACACACATCGTTAAGAGAGGGGCTTGTTTGGCGCTAAGCCAGTTTGCGAGTCTTTTTCTCTGTGCTGCTGGAGAGCAAACATGCATCAGACACACGGGTCGGATCCACTTACCCTCACAAAGCTGGAGGGGAACCAGGCCTCCCTGTCCGCCCCTCGGCCCCACCACCAGTCCTTGTGCGAGGCATCCAGGACGCGGATAACATCTCCAGCCTTGAAGGCCAGCTCCTGCTCCTCCATGGTCACATGGTCCCACAGCGCCTCGGCGTACACCGTGTGGCCCGAGCTTATCCACTGAGTAGCGCACACACACAGATAAGATAAAGACACAATTACATGCAGGCTGAGCCCATGTCTAACGTGTAAGATTATGTCTAGACATGGTGGACGCTTCTGAGGTTGTTGTTGCACCGAACGTCTTGCAAACACACACAAAGATGCATCTTCACATGGCACAAAAAAACGGGCCAAACGTTGCATCATGACCTAAATTTGCAGATTTCTGTTTGCGAGCGAGGCTTGCAACGTGACACAAGCGAGTCGAGTGTCCCCTCCTCACCTCGTTGAGCACGGAGATCTCCACCCCTGGCTGCAGGTAGGGCGTGCCGTCGGTGAGCTCATCAAAGCTGCCCTCCTCCTCCTCGCTCACGCTGTCATCAAGAGTCGCCGAGCACTCCGACACGCCATCTGTGCAGCATAAACACACAAAAAATCAACCATTTGGAGCGAGAAAAACCTGAAACAAGAGTCAAATAATCCACAGATGCACACACACACACACACCCCCCCACACACTTGGCTCTAAACCAATATTTTCCTCCAAAACATGTATTGACATTCTCAGACTCAAGTTTTCCCACAGCAGCGACTCTAGTTCTCACCGCTGAGCACTCTGTGGAGCCTGCGACGCCCGACGCGGTCCAGTCCGATGGGGGTGCTCTGGGAGAAGGTGGAGGGGCGAAACCTGGCCGACACCGCTTTGTAGGGCGGCACCTGGTGGGAGGGGATGGGCGGCCGGGACAAGGGCTGCAGGGAGGACGAACAGGAGACACGTTGATGACGAAGACGACAACCTGAAGCTGATCTTGATCAAATATTTTATTATCTCATGTTTGAATGCAAGTAGTTTCTTCAGTATTTTAAGCTTTTGTTACAGATAACAGAGAAATACAATGGTCAATGAGCTGTAGAAGCACCTGAACTCTTCTCTTCTTGTGTCATTCAATGCTGAAAATTCATTTTTGGCTGTTATTTTTGTGAGTTTTTGAAGTTTTTCAAGAATCTAATATGTATTTTCTTTTTTGTGCAACTGTGTTTTCACATTAGAAAGCAGGTCAATATTGTTTCTGCTCACTATACAAACACTGGTTTAGTGTAAACATTCTGTGTTTAACCTACATAGAAGTGCAGGTTCAGTCAGTGTATCATCAAGAGATACTTTGCATCTCTCTGCACTTTCCACATCCACGTGTTGCATAAAGTGATAAGCGATAAGTGATTTTCACACAATCTGAGATATCAAATCTAGACTCAGCTGATTTCCAGATATTTTTTGGGGGGTAAAAAAAACTATCGATGCACATTTGTTTTCCTTCCTGACATTGTGGAATATATATAGATTTCTGGAAAATCTAACATTCCTATTCACAATTTCAATCTAAGTGGGTCTAATCTAGCATCTTACAGAAGGAAGGCGGTCGTCCTTCTCCTCAGCATCCGGACGGAAAGCGTCCACCACTCCGATCACCGAGACGGGCCGATACCTCCTGCCCTGCGCGTCCCCGTTCACGCTGCACTTCTCGGGGCTCTCGCCGCTCTCGGCAGACGTGTCGTTGTCGCTGCCGTTCTGAAGCGGCGATGCGTTTTCTGTCCTTCCTTCGGCGTGCAGTTCTGCAGCTTCCTCGGGAATGGAGTGCTTCCTGGAAATGAGCTGCCCGTAGTCTGAAATGGGCCGAGGTCTGGGACGCCCGCCGCTCCGCCTGGGCTTGACGGAGGTCGTTTCTGTGGGAGTCGTGGTGGCGGATGATGATGATGTCGGCGACTCCGGGAGGCATGTTGGGGAGACGGGAGGGCTGCTGGTGCTGGTGCTGGTGCTGGTTCTCGGAGACACTTCATCTGTTTGGAGAAGCGCTTCTCGCCCGTGTTCTGATGCCGCCTGAGGATCAGAGGAAAAAAGTTCAAAAAGCCGCTGTTCAATGACCTGCAAATGCACAGAGATGCTGGAAGAACATCTGTTAATGAGAAACAGAGCACACAAAAAAAATACTGCAAGTCATAAAAAGCCCCAAGTTGAATAACTGCCCTCAAATCAGAACCACAAGAATGAGTGAGAAACTATTTCAGTTCGACTCCAGCAGGATTCCTGTGAGGAAACTGGATCAGCAGCATTTGAGAGTTTCCAAGTTCACACAGTGATTGGCTCCAAATATTGAGCGTAATCAACCCTCTGCTGCTTATCGAACTCGAACAAAGAGCTGCCACAGAAACTGCACAAATACTCCACAATTAAATGTTATCATCCTGCATGTGTGCCGGTTAGTATTGTGTGCTTAACAGTCAAATATTGGCGAATAGTTTAGTCGTTTAGAAATCTCTCGGTCTGTTTGTATCAAACCTCACCTCTGGGTTTTCTCGATCTGGGTCTGGTCCACGGCATATACACTGGAAAGGCACACAGTGGACTAGCACCATTGTGAAACACACACACAAACAATGACCGGCCTGAGTCTTCAAGGCCAAGTCCCTCGACTTGTCGCGGGCCAATAAAAGCCGACTGATTCCTAAAGTAAACAAATCTGACTCGTCTTGTCCATCTTCAAAGTAGAAACCCGTCTCTTTGACCCAAAAACATCTCGCTGTAACAGTGCGTTTGTAATCCTGCCTGCCCGGTGCTGCTGCTGCTGCTGCTGCTGCTGCTGCTCGCCGTCCCAGGCCCAGTGTCCATGGTGGTGCTGGACTTTGATCCATTGGGCTGCAGCTTGAGGGAAAGCAGCGGAGGGGGTGGTGGGAAGGGAAGGGGTGGGGGGGGTGTACTTACTTACTCACATCCGTCCACCCTCCTGCAGCAACAGGACTGTGGAGCTCTTTTGCGCAAGGCCCACTAATCATAAACAAAGCCTAATGATTAACTCTGTCTGCTCCTTCGATGTGCCTAGTAGCACACAGAGCAGCCGGCTGCAGCATGTGACCCCCCCCCACCCCCCCCGCTGCAGCAGCAGGAGTCACTATATCAAACACAAACTGACAGGAAAGGGAAGGGAGGGTGATGATGCAACATTGTGCATCACATGTCATTATTTATTTGACACTGCAGCGGACTTTGGAGCCAGGATTTTAGCACAAGAGCACATCGCTGACATGCACCACGTTGGCATGAGGCCTTATCTGAGTGGGCTACAATCGAGCCAGATTCAAAGATCGCTTCATAAAATCATTTCTGTCAAGGGTCAATGCCATTCAGCTTAAGACTGGCAGCCATTAATGATTGCACTGTTCTGCATGATAAGCAAGAGGGTCAATCTTTCCTCTGTCTCTCGGAGCTTCCTTCCTTCCTTCCTCACTGACACTTAAAAAGAGCTTCTTATCCTAAAGATTTCTAATCCTGGGCTTTGATTTGCTGTGATAAAAAAAAAAGGTGCCACTGGTTGTGACGGTGTGAAACATTTTGCAGCTCTGTTGTATTTTAGCTGCATCTTAAAGGGATAGTTCAACATTTCCCTATCCCTATAGTCATAGCAGCCGTGAGCTGCTCAGAGCTACGCTACGGAGGCTCATGGGATTTCTTGGTTTCCCTCATCAAACTCACATCAAATACACAATCCAACAACTCCACAACGCTCTGGTGGACAAGTTGTGACCTGCACATTCACCACGCTGTGAGACAATAACACAACGTTACCACACAGAGTTGTTTTAGAGGGAAATTGATGCAAAACCGTTTTTTCAGCAAGCAGTCCCTGCATTTGCCTCGAAACAAAACTCCGTCTTGTAACATTTTTGAGTTGTTGGATTGTGTATTTGATGAGTTTGATGAGGGAAACCAAGAAATCCCATGAGCCTCCGTAGCGTAGCTCTGAGCAGCTCACGGCTCTGCTCTGCCATTCTAAAAATAGCTTGCACTGACAATCAAAGGTAACAAACCTACTGCTATGACTATAGGGGTTATGGCAATGGGCCAATTTGCCAAAATGTTGAACTATCCCTTTAATCAGACAGGATAAAAAATGATACATACTGTGCCAAGAAAACTTCAATATTTTATCCTCATTTCATCTCAATGCACAGAATTTGCAAACTCACTCTCTTACCTTGTCTGGCACCGACTTGACCTCCGTCTGTTCTTGGTGCGAAGGCTCTTTTTGGCCGAGTGGTGACGAGTCACACGCCGCCATCTGTTCATAACCACCTGTTGTGGCTGCAGCCGGCGACTCGTGTTGAGCAGAGGAACCAGGCGAAGTCTCTGTTGTCTCAGACGGATCCACAAACCCGGGGCTGATGAGGACCTGGTGCTGCAGCGGCGGCGCGGCGTCCTGGTGGTGAACCAGCGGCATGTGCTCCACGGACATGACCCGGGCTCTGACGGGCGAGGGCCGGCGTTGTCGTTCGGCGGTTTGCAGGCAAGGCACGCGGCGGGAGTAGTCGTCGTGGAGGCGAGTGAGGGGCGACAGAGGGGTCGGGGACGTGGGGCTGGGGGAGGGGCTTCTCCTGCGTCGGACGGTGAGGTCGTTCATGCTCCCGACCAGCTTCAGCATGGGGCCCTTGGTCTTCACCGGGCTCTTCCTCGCCGCGTGGCTCCTCAGGTCCACGGAGGAGGCGCTGGCCGTCCTCTGGATGCCCAGCGTCCGGTTCGACGTGGTCATCTCCTGAGGGTCGTCCGGAGAATCTAGAGACGGGACTTTGCGTCTGAACGGCGCCTTAAATATATGAATATTTTCTACACTTTTGCTCCTTCTGCTCAGCGCCTTCACAGCCGTGTTGTTCCTGCTCTCCGTCTGGACCGCGGCCTTGGACGTCCGATCGGCGGCTTCGGACGCGCTGCTCCCTGCAGCTCTCCCGTTCCCTAAGTCCAGTAAGGAAATGCGTCCGGCTCCGTACGCTCTCCTCATACTCCGTGAGAATCGGGAGTTGCGTGTGAGACCGTCTCCTTCGTCGTTTTCCTCATCCTCAAAGTCCTCGACATCCGAGCCACACTGGCAAAAAGCAAACTTCTGTCCGGTTAAATTCCCATTAGAGAGACCGTATCCTTCCGCCGTCTTTAGATGGTTTGTTTCATCGCCTAGACCTGGCGCCGTGTTGCCCACGACTGTGCCGTTGAACGGAAGTGCATGCTCGCCGTCGTGGTTTGAAGCTCCTCTGCTCTGAATACCTTGAAGCACAGATGAGCGGAGCTTCTTGAAGGAGTCCACGACACCCAGTCCTGAGAGTCCAGGCCAGGACTGGGGGCCGGCGTTGTTGACCGAGGCGGGGCCGTCGGCGGCGGCGGTCGGACCGTTAGCGGGGACGGGACCCTTCTTCGCGTTGGAGAACAGCCTCATAATCCTCGAGGAGTACGGCTTTCCTTCGAGTTGACCTATGACGGGGTTGGACCATGCGGAGGAGTTGATCCCGTTCAGTTTGTTCTCGTCGGTGAGAGGGCCTGCGGTCATCGGCTGCACTTGGGCGCCGCACCCAGACAGCAGATACGGGACCGGACCGCCCCGATCGGACTGACTCTGGAACGGGTAAATATCACTGAGGGGTCGGCTTCGGATCAACGGGTCGGCTTTGGAGCCGTGGAAACACAGGAGAGAGTCCTCGCTGGTGGACAAGCCTCTGTCCTTCTGTTCTTCCTGCAAAACCAAACACACATTCATTTAGTCACTGCTTCATGTTGCACTGTAGAATAATGCATTTCCTTTTTACACGTTTGTGCAAATCGGATTTGCATAAAAAGTGCATGTAATATCCGTGAAGGGATGGATGCATGAGAATTAACTGTTGTGTGTTTACAGTGCAACGTCCTGGGAGTTAGTTAGTATGTACAGTAAGAGAGGAGGCATGGGAGGAACGAAAAGGGAGAGACACAGATAAACAGAAAATGAGTGCATTTGTCCTTGGTGCCATATTTCAACATCCAAGGAGAGCTGAGGCACAAGTTGGGGAGGTGTTGTGCTTAGTTCAGCTTTGTGTGTGTGTGTGTGTGTGTGTGTGTGTGAGAGAGAGAGTCAGGGCAGTGGCTAATGCAGCTGAGCCTTTGAAGTGGGGCCTTGTGAGCGTGACTAAGCAATGAAATTTGCTAATCCATTGTGATTAATGCAATAAATTGCCCAGTTTTCTCCAGATTACGTTGATGAGGTGATGTGGAGGAGGAGGAGGAGGAGGACGGTTGGTGTGGTCATCAAACCAGCGCCCACACACAGTAAACCCAGGACCCTGACAGAGAAACAACTCACTATTTTACACCTGTTCTTCTGAGACTGGTACAAAATGTCGTCTGTGAATGAGGGATATTGTCCGTTTCAGACAGTCAGACTGTCTCCGCGTCTCTTTTATGACGGGATTCAAACAGTTTTGGCTGCTGTTCAAGAAAGAACATAATGATACACTGAGGTCCCTTTATGGCAGGCGACTGACTTAGAGATGATATAACGAGAACAAGATAAAAACATTTAATTACTAAATGACTTAACTATGGAGAGACAACGGTTTACTGACGATAACGCACGTAAAATTGAGTAACTATGAAACGCATCATCGCATATTGATAATCTTTTCAATATTTAAAGATCAAGTGCAAGTCCAAAGAAACAATTTCCTGCAAGACAAGTGAGAATACGAGTAGTTTTATCATGCAAACTAGGAGTATGGTTATCATAGGATTATATAATGTAGTAATAATCTTATAAAATTGGATATGAAAATAGGAAATAAGATGAATAAGTCAAATATTCTTGGAAAGATTTTGAGTTTTTGCAGTGCATGTGGGAGCGTTGCCTCCGATTCTTCCTGTATGCACAAGCATGGAGGCGCAGGGATCCTGGAATTGCTCCCATTCCTCCCGTCCCGTCCTCATGCGTGTTCGAGCAGCAGATGGGCTCCCTCAGTCAAAAACTCTGTGAAACATGCAGTCACTCCAACCAGCCGGCTCCATCACCCGAGCACTTATGTAAACACAGAGCCACCGCTGCCAAGCACCGCTGCTGACAGACAGTAAACACCCCTGAGTGAACAATGTGCTGCTTTCAAAACGATGCTGAATTGTCTTCTTGTGCCGTCGTCTCCTCCTCCTCTGTCTCAGGCACGGAGAAGGAATCATGTTGAGTAGCGACTGGAAAAATCAGACAGAATCAAATAATCCACATCTATTTTCCCACTTCCCAAGCAGAAAGATGGGAGATAGGGGAAGAATTTATCCTGCTTAGGTATGTGGTTCTTCCTTTGACATGCTCCTGTCATGCTCTCATGCTATCAGCTGTGCCATCCTGCAGAAACACCTTCATGCTTTCGCCGCTCACTTGGCGCCAACTGTCACAGGCCAGTTGGTGTGTGCTAATACTTGGCAGCGCCGTGCATCGGTACCAGGCTTACACAGGTGATCACCAGTTCACCAGGAGACGACACAGTCTGCGACAGCTTGAGTTTTAACACTGCCCTTCTGAACCTTAGTCTAGTTAGAGTTCAAGCATCAATCACATACTTCAACAACAAATTCAACTGTTTCTTTAACTATGACAAACAGCTTTGCCCCTATAGCCATGTATTTAGGCACTATGTGCTGCACAAAACACACACTAAAAACATCTTTAGCTACTTTAAAAGTAAAGATCAGACTTTTAAAATCTCAAACTCTGGCTCTTATCGTCGTTCCTTTGAGAAATAATGCAAATAAGATAAGTACAACATCCACGCCCATGTCTACAGCTGTGCATATTGTAATATCCAGACAAATATTACTTACGTATGCATTAAAGCCGATACTTTTTAGTGAGTTAAACTGTGCTGTATCTTCTTGCTCTGCCTCGCTGTGCACCAGGATCACCGCTGCTCCCTCTCCAGCCTCCGTCTGCCGAGCAGTGGATGGGAGCGGCACTCTGGGGCCCTGGTGCAGAGTTAATTAAGAGCTCAAGCAGGAGTCGCCCCCCCCCCCCCCACGCACACATACACACATGGCAGCCAGCTGGAGCCAGCCTCAAGATTAGACTCCCAGAGACAAGGATGAACACGCACCAGGATACATAAACATGCATACGAGGGCTGAAAGCATGCACTCTGAAAACACAGGCAAATAGTTGGTGGAGCATCCTTTCACACAGTGCACGACCTGCTGAGTGTGATGGGGAGGAAGCTTTTAAAACCATCGACTCCCTTCCTGTTTGGCTAGAAAACACAGGTGGTTATATAAGAAGTCATACAAAGTGATAAGTGACCCCCCGGCCCCATAGTTCACCTTCTGCAGAGGTATGTCCTGCCTCGGGCTGGGATAAAAGCCATTAAGGTCAAAATGAACTGAGCATTAAAGTGAAAGACCAGCAGACAGGGAGTATCACGGGAAAGGAAGGTTTTCTGTCATTTTCCATTCTCCGGCTTAACTCCGAGACAAACTCAATCACCCTGCAGCAACGCCGCCATTCCTTTGTAAGCTGTCACTTTACTCGTCGCCTATTTGTCTCGATGAATACAAGCTGCGGGGACGATGTAGCAACATCACACGGTGTGAGATCGGCTGATAAGCGTATCTACGATCAGTGTGAAACTTAACCCGAACATGTCGAATCTGGCAAATAAATCAATGTTAATGTGATTAATATGTGATATTCAGACTTAAATATCTGAATCCACATTAAAATCTTTTTAGCCTTGATGCTTTCCAGCCTCGCAGCCTTCCTCCATGCAAAGATTAAAAGTGTCAGCGAGTAGGGGTCTGTGGAAAATCTTTTGTGTGCAGGAACAGTGTGGGAGTACGAGTGTGTGTGTGTAATAGCCTATTCCTCTTCCTTCCCAGTAATAATCTGATTAGTGGAGCTTTACCAGTCTGTGTTCAGGACTGGTTTCATCTACACATGATAGCCTAATCAGGGAGACAACTAGACCATTCAGCACCAACTGAGAGTGACACCAGAAGCTTGTAAACAGCCCACCAGGATCTGACTCCGCAGGGAAACTCTGGCCTATGATTTTAGGAGGAAAATTAAAAAAGTTAAAAATGCACCAGCACCAGCAGCGCTCTTGAAGAATGATGCATATCATCGAGGGTCAAATTACAAACAATACAGTCTTTTATTCTGTATGGCACTGGTCTGAGCAGTATGTCCTGTCCTGCAGCATATCCTGTCTGGATCAGGTGAGTGCATAGGCTGAGGGTTAGTCCTGTGATTAAAGTCTCATATTTGGCCATGACCTAGTTCCTCTTTTTTTTTTCCTAGTCTGGTAAAAAGAATAAGGGGGGGATGCCACGCCCCTTCTTATAAAGCGTGGGAAGTGCCGTGCACCAGCCGAGCCGGGGAGTGTCACCACTCTGCAACATTCACCTGATCTGCTCTGAGCTGTCATAGAGAAAGATAACCAGAAATCTAACCCTGCACGGTGCACAAGGCTTAGCAAAGGACAAAAACACCAGAGCCTGGCTCTCAACAGTCAACAGTGAAACCTGACTGCGGTGCAACAATAACCAAAAGACTGCTCCATCAACATTCAAAGGCAGTGAAAACAGAGGGCCTCTCAAGAGCTCAAATCAAACAGTATGATGATGTAGGAATCTGTGACAATCGGCTGCAACTTTCCCATTGGTTTCTGAGGTTGGAAAGACTTTATACTCCAGACACAAAAGCACTTTTTGACAATAAAACACTGTTTCTCTGTTTACTTTGAGGTGAATCTCATTTCTTTGCCTTGAAGTCCACAAATAATTAAACAATACAGCAGATTAAGTTCATGCACTCCATAAATAAAGCACTGGGTGTTATATTTTGAGAATGATAAAGCAGCCTTGTGCAAAGCGATATTGGAATAAAAAGCTTAGTCCTGTTGTAAAACTGGGTTTTGAGGCGTTATAAAGCAGAGGACTCTGACCTGAGGCCTGTTTAACATTAAATGATCCAGACAGCAGATTTACCTCTTGCACTAAACTATGTGTCTGAAGTAGAAATAGCCTACTAATGACAACAGGTTTCATTTAATTGCTTTAATTGGGAGTAAGATGGCTGCAGAGGAATTGTAGCTATGTTAGTACCTGCTATGAACTAAATAGTTTCTGAAAACAATGAGCTCTGAAAGAAAGGAGGATTACACTGAGTAGTTTTCTAAGCTCTTAAAGAACTCGGGGGGAAAACTGCTTATTTATTTCTGCATTAATTAACTTTCCTTGGCCATAAAGCTCTTTGTAGTCCCCCCTCCCCTCCCCTCGTGCACCAACTCCCTGCACAGCCTGGCATCCCTCACATCACTATAACAACCAGAGCTGTAATGCACTACAATAACCCCCTCTGGTCCAATTTTCAAGCAAGGACACAAGCGGGAACACACAACAACAACAAAAAACAAAAACAATATGGATAAAGGATAAATGTGAATTGTTTTATCATTTTATGAGATATCATTTCATGCAACCACCTGCACACAACCACAGGACAGTATAACAACAAAAACAACACAACTCACCCTGCTCATAGTCGCTGCTGTTGTCAGTCCGTCCTCGCCTTCACATCAACAACAAAGCAGCTGTTTCTGTTGTTTTTTTTAGCCATAGTGAAATGAGCTGGGTTTGTCTGAGCTCCGGCTTCTTCTCGCTGCCTCACGTCCGTCGTCTTCACGTAAAAAAAACATGTCGAGAACGAAAAAATAAATAAAAACTAAGAAAGAAAAATAAAGGAGCGGTGCGGTGCCTCTGCTGACTTAGTTTCCCTGCAGCATATTGAGACAAATGGAGGCTGACTTCTTAAACACACTAGGCTAACTACTTGAGCTAGCTCACGGGGCTCACTTGATAAAAACTTCTTCTAAATTTCGAAACCCCTCCGGTGTTTTAAATACCGCTTTCGCCGATATAAAAAACAAAACAGCGCGTGGTCAAGTCAGTGCTGGGAACAAAATCCTGAATTCCGTTTTTATCCGTTTTTAAAAAAAGCTTATAATTTCGCCGCTGACTCCAGTTAGAAGAAGAAGGTCTTTTCTTGGAGGATTGAAGCTGCCAAGCATCATTAATGCACTTGTTGCAGTGTTTGCAGGAGGGGGCGGGGCTTCGAGGGGTTACGACGGAGGTTACTGGTTGACCGCAGCGTGACCATTCCGCTGATAGCCAATCACGCGTCAGAAGATTAGACCGTGACGACAAGGCCACGCCCCCTGTGGAACGCGCTTCATTGAAGAAGAAAGAATTAAGAAAAGGAAAAAAAAGAAAAAAAAGATAAGACAATGCTGCTCCCCACTTCACTTCCTGCGACTCACCGCGAGACAAAAAAAGACTGGGCTTTCCAGTTGGTGTCGGTTCGTCTTCCTCGTGTCATTGTGTTGTGCCAAGTCATATCTCAGGTATTTGTAGTTGTGCATGCCTATCCCCAAATACCAGAGAGAGAAAGCGTGAGGCAGAAATAGTTTCTCTTTTATTTGTAAGACAACAACAAAATAGGTTAAGGAGAAAATCAGAGCAGAGTCATTTGATTGATTTACATCAGCAAAGATGCTGCGAGGAAACTACTTTATATAAACAACACACCAACCAGAGGTGAGGGGAAAAAAAGATAATATCTTTTACCCAGGTTAAAATAACAACACGGGACTGGAGTTTACTTTACTACAAGTAATATCTTGTGTTCAAAAGTGAAAGTGTGGAGGTATCAGGAATCTGTTGCCTACTTGGAATATCAAAAATAAAAGTAAGATAGAGAAATGTTCCATGTGAATTTGCTTTTAGATTCTTAGTTAATCTATTTTAGATCAGATTAGATTCAACTTTACTGTCATTAGTAGGCTACAAGTATTAAGCCAATGAAATGTAGGCAGCATGTGTAACAATAGTATAATTTGTTATTTATTAAATAATGTAATATGTTATATTCTATCACAGTATTGTATTGTACTCTCTTTGTTGTGGTAACAAGCTTGGCATGTTTTGCACGTAAAATCTTTACAGTAACTAAAACTATAACTTTATAGTCGTAGTAAAAGTAGTGGTGTAAAATGTCTGTTGATTGCTACTATAATATAGTGGAGAGCTTGGCATAAAATGAAAATACTCAAATAAAAGTGCCTGAAAATTGCTTCAGTATAAGTTAATCACAGACTGATCTGGTCTTATGTTTTTGTTTTGTTTTTTTCAAATAATTTTTATTTCAGAAAAATGATGAAGTAATCAAGCTGCAAAGATTAAAAACCCAGAGAAGGTCGTGTCATCGTCCTCATCAGCAAAGAGCCCATTGTAAAGCTCTCCCCCGGCCACCTGCAGCCACACCTTATCTCCTGCCTCCAGGTGCAGCACGGCGCCCCCCGCTGCCTGGTCCTCGCTGCTCTGGTAGTTATCCATGGTGTGGATGATCTTCACCCCGTTCTTCATCAGAACCACTTTCACATTCCTGGAGTAGACGGTGATGTGGTAGGTGAAATAATAGGCGCCTGCTACCGAGCATGTGAACCTTCCTGTTTGTGCGTCGTAGTGATTCTGCTGGTTGTAAATAATCCTGTCGAACCGGATTGGTGCATTGGCTGCTGGGAGTTTAGTCAGCGCTGTGAGGCCGACACAGAATGCGCTTTTAGAGATAACAAGTGCTTCCCCCTTCTCTCCCTTATCACCCCTGTCTCCCCGCGTGCCCCTCTCCCCACGATAACCGATGTTGCCCTTGTGACCCGGGACGCCGATCTCCCCCTTAGGGCCCGGCCTGCCAGGGGGTCCCAGTGGTCCCTGAATGCCTCTGTCACCTCGAAGGCCGGTTTCTCCCTTTTGACCCAGTAGTCCAGGAGGCCCCAAATCACCTTTAGGCCCCTGGGGTCCAGGCAGCCCCAGCTCTCCCTTGTTTCCTTTCAGACCTACGGGTCCTTGGACTCCTTGAGGCCCCATTTTCCCGGGAGGCCCCCTTTCTCCATTATCTCCCCTTTTTCCTTTTAGCCCTGCTGGGCCAACGGCACCTGTAAATGACAAGCAGAAAATGGCCCCAGCTATGCATTTAAATCGTGTTAACATGCAAATGCAATTTACTGAAAAATATATACATCCAAAAAGACAGATACTGCTTTAAATCTGCAGGTACATACCAGTTTCCCCATTTTGTCCCTTGACACCATTACTTCCTGCTGGCCCAATAGGTCCAAGTTCACCTTTTCATGAAAGATACATTAAACACCAACTGTGAAGTTATGGAAATTATGCACATAATGAAGTTATATATTAGGGATGCACGATATATCGGCATTAATATCGGTATCAGCCGATGTTCGTCATTTTTTAATATATCGGTATCGGTCCGATGAGTAAAATTGGGCCGATATGTATCCGTATGCAACACCTGCAAAGTTGAGGTAATGCGAGGAGGATGGTAGCCTGTAACCTTGTTATTTGGAAGTAAAATACATTCTGAAAATAAAGGAAGACATTCAGAAATTCAGTTTGCATGATTTTCAGTCTGTACAAAAATGTATCATCTCAGAAACTTTAAAAAAAAAACAACACATAACGATATCGGTAAATAGTGATTATCGGCCATAACAGAAAAATTCATATTGGAATCGGCCAAAATTTTCATATCGGTGCATCCCTATTATATATATATATATAAAAAATCAACATCTTAACTCACCTCGATCACCTTTTTCCCCTCTCAGTCCGTCCCGTCCATCTCTTCCAGGTGTGCCATTGTGTCCAGGGTCCCCTGGTATTCCAGGATGTCCACAGACACAGCCTTTAGTGTGGGTTTGTTCCTGTGAAACACACCTGACCACCAACAATAGGAGCAAAAGAGTATTCCTACACGTCACCTGCATCATTGTCCTGCAAAGCTAATATCCCTCAATGCAAAAACCTTCTAGACCCGAGCTAGAGCAGGTGCATGGTTTGTCCTCATAACCACATGTAGCAGCGGACCTTCAAATTGTCTTCAAACAGTCATACTCAAAGACGAGGCTACCAACCAAAAGAAAACACAATATGGTCAGGAACTTTGGACAGAGGTGTCCTCAGTCCTGTCGAAGCCTTTTCATTGGCCCAGCTTTGTTTTTGGCTTACTTATTGAGTCTATCAGTTAGAGATCACTTGTGGCCCTCAGACATGTCACCAGTTTGGTTGAGGCTAATAATAAGCTGACTCAAAGTGTATATGAGGGCCAGACATGCAGACGGCCACATAGCTTCACATACCACCTTCCCATATAGAGGGAAGAAAAACAGGATATTAAACTTGGGCTAATGATTACATGCTGCTGCTGCTCCACATTTCCACGGCAAGACGTCTGGAATAAAATAGATGGCATTAGAGATGCAGCTCTTGGAATAATATGACCTGTTACTGGTTCATGGGATGCTACTTACAAGCTAAAATGCTAATCCATGCATGCTTTTCTCATATGTGCTCTTTGAAATGCCACCAGTCAGTCACAACTGACCCCATAAACTGGATCCGCTGACATCCAATGTGACCTTTTCTGCTCCACAGCCCAGCCCAATGTCACTAGAACGGCTTAGACAAGCATTTCTGCTCACCCCTCAGATGTTATTTAAATGCTACACCCCATGTTCAAAGCATGCATTTTGATCACAATAGAGTTGTGCAACCATTGTGCAGTCTTTCCAGTGACTGTTTTCCCCCCTTCACCTCCAGCAAAAGCATACAGATGTTCCATCAGCTATTTAACAGCACGTCTGGGCCAGATATGGATTTAATATCTTACTCAAGGTCAGTCAGCAAGGCAGAGGTTTTTCTGGCACACGAGCTTGAATCAGGCCTATCTGGTAGCTCAGCCCTCGTCATTGTGCCATACTGCTTTATTAGCTTTATTAGATTGTGTACAGTCAGGAGAGACACGAGGGATGGGCCAGACCAGAGGGAGGGGCTGGAACATAAAACCGAGATAAGGGCAGATACAGCACACATCATTCACCCCTGACTACCGAGCTTGTGTGTAACAGAGACACCAGTACATGTTTGCATACTTTATTTTTTTCAATAACTCTTCTCACAAGCCTTCAGATATAAATATATTTAAAAAATATAAACATGACAATACATAAATGTGCACATTCAAGCAATGTCTTTACCTGGCACCAGAAATGGAAACGTCACTGTCATACATGTTGGCTGCTGCTGCACATTGATCTACTTGCATGGAGAACAAAAACGGACACAATATGCATGGACAAAGATGTAATCTAACAAACAAACAACAAGGGCATGGCTCAGAAGGAATGAAACTCATTTATAACTTGAGGCCAATATATCAGGACCCAGTCTCTGTAGTCCCATAACCAGGCACAACGTGAGGTTGATTTGGTTACAGAGGATACTGCAACAAGTCTTCAGACAAGATAGCAGAGACATCGTCAGTCATTGAGCCATTAGGTTTAAGGCGAAAATAATTACACACGTCGTAAAACAATGACCAATGATACAGTTAAATAAAAGTATACATAAATACAAATAAATAGCACTCAACATGCTGTAACAGTGTCTTACAGTATTTCAGATTTCAAATATGTAACACTGATGGCTTGTTTTGTAAGTAGATTTCAATCTTCTCTTCTCTATAAGACTAAATTGATGTTGAATGACTTTGAGTTTCACATTAAGTAATCATCATTAGAACACAGGAAATCAGGAAACAAGAGTCGATAAAGCTAGGGAGGGAACCGCACGTGGCATAAGGAGAGAAGGAAGAGGACGATAGCTTGAAGGAGCAGATCTACAGCGTTTGACATCATTATTATCATGAGGGCGCGGACGGACTGAACACTCTGTCTGGGAAAAGCAGCAGTTTCCAGGGAGGTTGAGGTTAACACGGCAGGTGCTACGAACGAAGGGGTAAGGGAGGTTTGAGGGCCACAACATTTTGTGATATTAGTAGAAAATAAGGGCTGGAAGCAGAGGAGCGTGTTAGGTAGGAGTCGGTCTACTACATGATCTGACGGTGCATACCGTAGCCCGTCATACCAGCTTGCGAAGCCCCGCGGTTGCTGCCCATCTGCAGACCGATCAGACTCTGTCCTTGGCGCAGCTGCTCGTCGGTGAAGTCGCGTCGATACCCCTGGGCTTTCCTGCAAGCACATACCGATGGAAATGTGAGGTAAAGGAAAAAAAATAAAGGTTTCATGAAGATAATGATGCTCATGTGTTATAGTCGGTGTCTTTTTACCTATGGAACCAGTCGTGGTCACCTCTGTAATGACCATCATCCTTCGTGACAGCAACGCTCCCGAGAGCCATTAGGGTCCTTTGCACGGCTGCCATGTCCTTTCCTACGGCCACAGTAACAGCATAGTTTATGCATGTAGTGACGAACGATTACAACCAAGACGGAAACCAATTAATATGAAGTGCTATTAAGTGCAGTCTCTTTCTGAGAGGTCTTTACCTTCCCAGAGGTCGACCGTTTGGAAGATGTCGGTGGTCGTCACTCCGTAGGCCTCGGCCGCCTGCAGGAACTGGGAGATCTTCTCCATTTGTTTGAAGGCCATTTGAGTCTCTGGGATCTTCTTGATGGGCTCCTTCCCCCTTGGATAAAGGCTGTTGATGAGTCTGCACAGGATCTGGGGCAAAGAGAGGTCAGAAAACTGGTTTGATCAAATTAAAATGACACACTGACCACACCATCGTGGCAGCTGAGGGTTCTTAAAGGGATAGGCCGCCCTAAGACGCTCGTACTTATCGTGCAGCTACATTTGGTGTTCCAGCCTTTGTCTCGTCTTTCCTTGTTGTTTTCTAGAAGTTATCATGCTATCAGGGATGCAATATGAAAATGCATTTGCAGTTTGTTGAGAAAGCTGAGAGGATTTCTAATGAGAAAAAAGCGCGAGTCACTGTGGCATTGATAATGTAACGTCTTATGGCTGCATTGCATCCTCGTCTGCTGAGTTAATTGCCGATTGCAGTAGCCGATACCTCCGCCTCGTTTATGATGGATTTCTCTGAATGATTTTTTTTTTTTTTGGAACACCAGTGTCAGCTGGAGTGTCGAGCATGAAGACACCGCACCACTGTGCTGGGTGCATTTTATAATTGGTTGTTAATTAGATCTTACAATGCACAAATATTTTCAGTGTGCTGACAGGGGGGGGTTTCCCATCAAATACTTGCAGGGTGATTCAGCTCTTGCATTTGCAAAACAATGATCACATCAGCTTGGAACCTCAAAATTAATCTTCACAACACTCTCTTCTACACAGTCTATTGCAAATATTATTTACTCAACAACAAAAATGTGGTTGCACGCTTTTTTACTCCATGGTCTCTTTAAGTCTTGAGCTGGCTGATCTATTTAATCATATCTTAAATAATTGAATGCTAACTTCTATTTTAAGTACGAGTGCTGCCGCTGCTGACACTCACGGTTCCGTCCATCAGCCATTTCTGGAAGTTCTGTTTGCCCGTCTGTGGTCTCTCAATGTTTCCTCCACACTGTGCCACGATCCAGTCCACCAGCCTCTGCTCCAGGTCTGGGTCGTACTTCTGGTCGATCTTCTCCTGCACCTCCCGGCTAAGTCCATAGCTGGGCCCTCTGTTCGCCATGGCAGCTCCAGCAACACTCTGCTATGCTGTGTGTGGTGTGTAGTAGCTTTAAAGAGAGGATATGGTGCACAACATGATGGTGAAACAGTATTATTCTCTGTCAAAATGCAAAAATATTATGCAAAATATCAGCATTATAATATTCCTATGAGACAGTCCAGCCCATTTTAGCATATTAGTGAGAATTTGGGGACTAATCCTGATTAAATGACTACAGGATAACAGTTTTTTTAGAGATTATTTTTTGTGTTTCTCCATAAACCACCCCAGTTTCTGCAGAAAAAGCCAAAAAAGCCAGGTTTTCCTCTCCCCAAGCTCAGCAGTGCTCCCAGGAGCATCTCTCTGGAGACTGGAGCAGGGAAGGGTGTGGTCCCTGGCAGCTGTCCCGAGCGGGGACAAGCCCTCTTATTGCTATGGTAACAATCAAACCTGTTTCCGGCACGTTGAGCGCTGATATTTCTCTGCATATGGGATGATGGTTAAAGTGTGACCTACAGTTAGGGCTTTCAGCATGACAGCAAATTGAATAATCAAATCACTGTTAATAAAGTTTAACAATTGCATCTACACAATGTACTACAGTTTCATTATTAGCCTGCTGGGCACTTTAATTAAATTACGTCAGTCTACTTTGCCGCATGTTGTGTTTATTCTTCATTGTCCTCAATGCATCTGCGTGTTAAAGTTAAATTCAGTAGATTCAAATAAAGTCCCGCCATCTAATGTTACGACATCATATTGCAACGCATTCTGCAGCTTTTTTATTTATTAAAAAAAACAAAACATGAACAAAACCCAAAGGCAACTGCGCAAAGCTCGCACACTGGCTGCGACACAGCATCTGTTACATAAACATTAGAAAATCCAACATGTCATGCACTGATGAGAGAAAGACTACAAGCACTTACTAAGGAGCAGAGAGATGTTATTCGTCCGATATCACAGCGTTAATTCCGCTGAGCTGGTGAACACGGCAGAGGAGGATGCTGAAGTACTGAAGCATCCATGAAGCGCTGCACAGGCGCGTCGAGGCGGGCTCTATCTCACTTTGTCCGGGAGGGGCGAGTCGCTCGTTTTATATGCCAGCTCCTCCAGGAGGGGTCCCGAGAGACTCTCAAACGCCACAATGCGACTTGACACCGCTCCCGGACAGTGGTCAGTGTGCAGAGCATGTTCAGATACAGGCAGCATGAAGTGACCTTCAGTATAAGCGAAGGCACATGATGGTGCCAAATTCATTTAGCTGCTTTCTGAACTCTACTGTACTACAATGGAGAAGTCCCCTTTACCTTTGTATCACTGGTCACTTCTTGCTCTGTGGTATCTAAGCAGAGACGTAGCCTGCGGTGGGTATTTTAACCAGCTGCTCTCTCTCTGACTTGTTATTGGATGAAACTAAGAGTTATAATTTGTTAGAGCATCTGTTTCTTGTGATGAGAGCCATTTCTCTCAGCTTATTGGATTTTAGATTTATTTATTTTTTGTGTGGGTGGATAAATGATCATGGGGGAAATGCTGTTTGCTGAGTTCTGTGACTCAATGCGGAGCACATGCTGCCTTATTTTAAGCAACTAGATAACAAACAATCAAAATTGTAGCGTGCTCAGAAATTACTTCCTGGTAAACAAGGATGCAAGTTGCACAAATGTGCTTCATGTAATAAATAGATGGATAAAAACTATAGCAGCCGGAGCAGCACCATGTGCAGCGCCTCTTCTGCACTACAGTATGTCTCGTGCTTGCATTACAATTATATCGTACATGCCTATAAATCTGTGTGATCTTAGTTTTGATGTGCAAAATGAATGACTACATAGCTCAACCATGAGTTAAAGGTCAGAGCTGCAGTTAAGCAGATCTGAGAGAGTAAGTGGTTGGTTTCGCCCCATTGAGCACAGTGCAGCTAGTGGCCAATTACATGTTAATAATCAACAGCCCAGTGGCTCCATTCAGCACGGCTCTGTGTGGCTAAAGGCCAACAGGTATGGGGAGTCATGTAACAGAATGTCCTGCTAACAAAAATAAACCTTGCATAGCTGTGGCCCACAACCCTTGATGATTTTGACTCACTGTGTTGACATGCAGCTGTAGTTACCTGACCTTTCTGTTTATTCATCGTTACGATTTAGGAAGAGTTAGACATTTTAAAAATGTTTAATTATATGAGAAAATCCTCTCGTACTACTACATAGACTGCTTGAGCTACTCAATACTAGTACAGTACTCACTCAGAATACTAGTGTGATGTATGCATGATTCATACATGCATCTGTTTGTCAGGTGACTGTAGTGTTAGTTGTGATAACAGACTGAGACCTGCACTCTAGTGTGCAGAGGTTTTATTGGCCAAAACGGGTGAAAAGTGATTAAAAAAGGCACAGAAAAACTATGCATCTAATTAAAGGGGGGGAGGGAAAACAGTAAGGACAATGGCAGAGACAGCAGCAACAGCAGACCTAATAACGGCTGAACCAACATGACAGTTAACATAATAACCTGATACACGCACAAATGCAACCTGAAGATAGAAGGGAACAGCTAGCAGGAGAGGTCCCTTTAAATATAGAGTTTGCACTGTAACGGCATGTGAGGATGACAGATGAAGTACGGAGAGAATAAGGGAGATGGATAAAAGGTCGTATTTGGCAGACAAACATGCCAGTGTTTGGTAATTTCCTTGAGGGTTGACTTCCCAGTAAACACAGTCCTTCTCTCCTTCACCCAGCAACCTCTCAAGCTCACTCCCCCCGTCTCTTACTCAGACCATGGTGGTCAGCTTGTCTATGAGATCGTCAATAGTGTACACCATGAGTTTGATGTCGTCCTTCTCAGACATACGATGCTGGCCGTGCCGCCGCAGGATGACGTCCACGTCGGGGCTGAGGATGCGCTCTGCGACCTGCATGGAGATGTGCCAGGGGACGTCCTCGTCTTTGAGCCCGTGGATGAGCCGTACGGGACAGGTGATGGGGATGGGGCTGTGCAGCACGCAGTGATTCTCTGCCTCCTTTAGGAAGTTCATGCTAAATTTGTAAAGGCCGTCATCCGCGTGTTTGGTGGGCACCGTCCACTCCCCCTTCTCCTCAAACTCCTTACGTGCCTGCAAATTCAAATATGCACAAATTGCAATGAGAGGCTGCCTGTCACGCAATTAAATGAAATTTAACTGCAAACTTTCAAACGAAATGATTAAAAAGGAAAGCGTTCCTACCTCCAGAGAAAGAGTATTGAATGATGTGACTAAGTGATCAGCAGCAGTGGAGATGCCCACCAGAGCAGCAGTCTTCTCTGGCCTTGCAATGGCTGCCAACAGCATGAGCCAACCGCCTATACTGGAACCCACCATTATCTATAAGTGAGCCAAACCCCAGTTAATAACCGTACATCAAAGGACCAACTGATAAATAAATAAATAAATAAATGGATCCTTATAAACAATCCAGATTCATTCATGACAGGCATGGTAAGTGAAAGATGCCACAAATATGGTAAGACAGTGCCACCATCTGGACACATGGAGGAACAGACACATTAAAAGGTTGAAAGGATCTTAATTCCAGTTCCAAATATTGATTCTGCCGTTTGATCTCGTACATGCATTAATTCTCTCATCAATACCATTTTAAATGCTTTGATGAGAGCAAATAGAGGTTTTAAACAGCCTACAGATGTTATAATGTTTATCTTGTGTCCATTAATTGCTTTATTTGCTATTAGAGTGAAACAAACATCAGAAATGCTATATAACGTTTGCAAATTATGCATTTCTGGTTTCTTTTTGCATGGGGGAAACAAACAAAAAAACAAACATCTGTGCTGAGGCTGCTTCTGTGGACATGTTACAATTATAGAGAAACTAATTCCTGTCATTTAAAGCATGCATACTGAAGCAACATAACCCTGCAACCTAGATGGGAATCAATACTTTGCATGCATTTCCTTTTTTCCATTCTGTCCAATCTGTTAAAATAGAATTAAATAATGAAACCATACATTTCGAGGTGCGTCACATGACAAGCATGGAGACTTCACATTCTCATGTGCACGATCCTAGATATTAGGTTACAGTTTACAAAGCCCAGAAATCAATATTAATGGACTAACTACTGGTCACTTTCACAAAATGGGCGTGTAACTTTACCTGTGGCCCCTCTGTTAACTCATCCAATACAAAAAGGACGTCTTTTTTCCAGGTACCAATAGTTCCTTCTGCAAACACCCCCTCCGAGGCCCCATGTCCTGTGTAGTCAAACCTGGGAAAACATAAATAGAACAGCCGATGGCCATTTGTGTAGAGCAACAGCACGCCATGACAAGGTCACATACAAGGCTGATTTAGATGTTGTTGTTTTTTTGTTTTTTTATTACAGCTCATCAGTCATAAATTGCAGTGAACATGTCTTTTATATTCAACCCCAGGAGGAACAGAGGCTTTACAGAACAATGAGCAAGGCTGGAGCAGTGGGTGGGATTCATTGATTTATCACTCCAACATTGAACAGATAATTAAACGGTGTGTTTGATTTGTTATGACAAATTGCTGGTGAAGACATTCATTCTTACACATTACAGGTTGCTGTTTTTCTGTCGTCCACCATTGGCTTTTAATGTCTGAAACTACTCAACACATTTCTTTCAGATCCCTCGTTAATGCAGGATATCTGAACAAAATAAAATCGCAGCATATTTTTCTCTTACATTCAAAAGTAACATTTCTAGAGATTAAAGTCTACTCTGCATCAAATAAAAACATTTTTTGAAGCAGAAAGACCTGGTTCCTGCATTAAAATATCATCCCATTTTCGTCTGATTCACAAATGTAAACCAACATATTGTCCCTAATATCACATGAACAATCATAAACCTGTACGGTATGACTTAATTGAATACACCCATTGCATTCAGGGTAATTATGGGCCACTCAACTGGAGATATGTGAGATATATAGGCTACAGTTCCTACCAAACAATTACATCTTTTTCTTTTCTTTTTTAACCAGTCTATGAAACATTATCTCAGTAGCATTGCAGATCTTTTTTGGAGAGCAGCAGCTTCTTCTGTGTTGTGTAACTGATTGGTCAACTTTGTGTTTTTGGACTCATCTTAACTTGGCGCCCACTTCTAAGGAGAGTAGCCACAGAATCAAATCAAATCATCTCCATTTACGGACAGTTTGTCCAACTTTCGACAGATGAATATCTAAATCTCCGTGAGCCTGCCCTTGATGCAAAAAAAAAGACAATTCTTGATCTCAAGTCTTCTGAGATCTGTTTTATGAGGCGTCGCTCACAGCAGGTGTGACTGGTGAAAAGCAAAGCTCTGTTTTTAATAACTCAAAGCTCAACGCCAAGTGTCCAATATGGCTCCTGACTGAGCTCTACCAACTCCAGCGAGCCTTCGGGGCCAAAAGCCAAGGGCTTCACATACTTGTTCTTCAGCCGAGGCTGTGAGCATTCGAATGAGGATTTCAATATGGACAAGAACAATAATAGTGAGATTGTGTTTGTTTGTAGCTGTTACTTGGATGAAGATCAAAATATTCAAGGACAGATTTATAAATAAACTGAGGTAATTCCAACCTACATACTTTTCTTGCCATAGTATACTCTGTTACTGTACCCTGGTCCATAAGGCTACAAAATCAACACTAAGGTAAATCATGTTATTTTCACACTTTCTATTGTTTAATTCTGGCAGAAAATGGGGCAGAATTATAATCTTCCTTCCATGTATCATTTCAGCTCAGAAATACTCATTCTTTTTTAAACTTAACTTCTACTTGTGCTCGATCTCTTGCTCACTGATCAGTACTTTTTGTTCTTTGCAACTCAGCTAAAATCAGCTGTATTTGATTGTACATTTGGATTAGATTAATATTCAAATGCTGTGTCTAAAGGTTGCATGGTTTCTCCGGCGAGTTCCTCAGTTTTTAACGTATGAAAACCTAGACTATGATCACCCAGTGCTGCTACGTCTAAAACACTGAGCTGTTCTTTTCAGTGGACCCATGTCCTGAGATAATGAACACGTACGTACTGTACATACTACATACTCCTCTGAGGCGTGTGTTTGGGTGTCTTACCTAAGATATGAGTGTCCTAGTGACCTACAGAACTCCTCCAGTGCTTCAGCTTTCTGCCCATTCATGTTGGAGCCATATCCAGGCAGGAAGACAACACCGGGACTCTTCCCCTTCACTCTTCTGTATGCCAGCTTGGGAAGTTCTGGTCGTGAGGCATACTGGACTGTGGACTTGTGTCTTCTGTCACCTGGTTTACAAAGCACAAAGTATTAATAAAACATTTAGTGTCTGGTAAAACAGAAAACAACCCTTGCTGGACAACACTAATAGATAAACCTCATGGCTTCGCTTGGCACAATTTAGCAAAGCTGGACATGGATTATACTGAGGAAACATTATCGATATGTATGTGGCTCAAGGAAATAACATTACAGAGGCTAAGTAAAGCTAATTAACGTCGAAACGTTGCTAAATACACTGGGATACAAAGCAGACAGTGCAGCAACAGCCACAGGCGCAAACGCTGCACGGTTTACATTGCCCTAAATTTTTAAGACGACGCAGTCTGTGTGAGCCACACCCCCTCCTGAGCGGCTATTTACCGCCTTTACATGAGGCTCGAGCGCTGAGAAATAATTGTGGCAAGAGCGGAGTTTATAACAAACCTTCCAGACGCTTCGAAGACACAGCTGCGAGCCCTCCATTACTTAAAATCTGTGAAAGTCCTCTGCGGCAGGACCTCAGTGCGACGGCTGCCATACTGTTACGCGACCACTGAGGAAGTCTCGCGAGAAGAGCAGCAGTCTCGTCTAGAAAACTGTTCAGTCCCTTTGCAATTTTTTTTAGTTTTGTGGAGCAGAAGTAGAAGTACTCCAAACTTTAAATAAAAATAGATAGAATAATAGTGCAACATCAGTGAGTGGTTGATGGTGCTTTTTTATAATGTGGCTTCCACAATCCACTACATTTTATGAATGACAGGTTTTGTACACAAAAAACTAATTTGCAAAAAATATAGGCTATTTTTCTCTAGATGAATGTCACCAATGCTCAGATCCTAATACTAATGAATTGTACTAAATCACTGCATACAGCAACATGTTATTCTTTGATCTATGATAGAAGCCAAAGCTAGTCGGTGCCAAGAGTTATTATAAGCATAAGTAGCCTAGAGGTAAATTTGTCAATATGAAGTGGAAAAAGAGGCCTTCACTAAATTTACTCATTCCTCAATATAATCCACAGTTTACAGTTTTCATCCACAGAGGAATGAAATGGCATCTGTATGAGCTATTATATATTATATATTTTAGTTCATATGACATAGAATTTAAATTGTAAGTAGTGTGTTTTAAAATGAATATAATTGATAAATACCATGGCTAGTATTAATGCTACATAAAAGCAAGATAGCCTATGTCATTGGTATACCTATTTATTTATTTTTATAACAAAATATCTCTGAAATATAGTGGAACATATGTACCAGAAATGGGAAAATAGCCTACTCAACTATAGTTTCCTTTTTTAATCTTCTATTGGATGTGTCATGATTGTGTTTGTACATGAACGTCTATGTAGGCTATTGTCTGCAAGGAAGCTACTACAAAATTTCCCCTAGGGGACAATAACGTTTATTCTATTCTATTTGACTAAATGGAATTATTAGTATTATTAGGCTATAATTAGTATTGTTTTATTTATATTTAGACTACATGCAAGACCAGATTGGCAAGTTGGTAAATAGCAAAGCAATAACCCTCCCAGGTGGCTCCACCAGTGAAGAGGTGACTGTTGTGATATCAGCCAATAATAAAATAAATCAAAGGGTTAAAATCACCTTGAATAGAAAATATTGAGAAAGTAGTGGGAGGGAGGGTTGAAGGGGAGGAGGTGGGGGGGACTTGTTTGATTGTGACTGTCATGTGAAGTGTCAGTTTGTAACATGACTCAGAGCGTCACAGGCGGAAGGTCACGGAGCAGCAGCACGGAACGGAAGCGGGAGTAAAGAGCCGATCCGCCATTGTGGAATATGGTGAGGGATACTCCAGTAAGACACTAGTCAGTTTCAGATACGGACTGATTTAAAGAAAAAAAACCAACCCCACCGTCTGTGGCAGGAGGATCGCACATATAAATTGACGCCTTCTTCTCCACGAAAACAAAGTCGCCGTTTGTAACAGCGCGAGCGCCACCAGCAGCAGCAGCAGCAGCAGCAGCAGGAAGCCGCCGCGGACGGATCGTCGTCAGGTCTGACCACGGGAGAGGAAGGGGGGTAAAAAAAAAAAAAAAAAGAAAAAAGAAAAACGCTGCTGCCTTGTAACGTTAACAGAGTGACTGGACAACCCGAGAGACGGAGCCAGGAAAAGCGCCGAAGTGCACGCGCACATAGAAAGAGAGAGAGAGAGGCAGCAGGGGGGGAAGCCGCCGTGGACAGTCTCACAAACAGCCACCATCGGTCTCGGTTCCTGGAGGATGTCTGCGACCACAGTCGATCAGGTTCGTGTTATATTGACAGCAGCTCAAACCCGCAGGGGGGGTTATAAATATGATCCCGTGGGAGGAGGAGGGGGGGGGGTGGAAATAAAAAAAACTTTGCCGGCGACAACAGTTTGATCCGGTTCGAGGGGCACGCGAGGATCAAACAACAACAGGCTATGAGGGGGAAAAGTATGTGATATGTGATAGCTGTGTTAGCTTGTTGTAATGTAGGCCAAACTGTATTTTCCAAGCAACTCCAGCGGTAGCCGGTTGTTGCCCAATGCGGCACCGTTTACTGGATGTCAGAGCGTTTGACATCCGGTCGTTAAAGCCAAGCAACCTGTAAATGTTAACATCCGGGCTGATGGCTGCAGCCTGAGGTTACTATAGTCGACTGTTACATTAATCTATATAGGATATAGCCGGCTGTGTGTGTGTGTGTGGCTGCTGCTTGTTTCCTGTCGTGATCATCTGACAACAGTCTCATCTCTCTTTTTTTTCCTGTGCTGCCCATTATTTACAGAGACCTAAAGGACAAGGAAATAAAGGTAAGGTGTTTTTTTTATGATTAAAAGATGCTGCAGAAGTCTGCATCTTGGCTGTTTGCATTTACATCTAGCTAACGTGGGTATAGTATAGTACTGTAGTTTGATTTGAACTGCAGCTAATGTGTTAGCATTGTTGACACTCCTTAATTCTGCATTTTTATATATATATTTTTTTATTTCTAAATGCTGTTACACCAGACCCAGGCCTCAGGTTTTACATGTGACTCCCACATAAATAAATCTCATCAGCTGACATTTACTACAGTATCTGGCAATCGCACACATTTAAAGCTGTATGATCCATTAATACCTTTTCTTTCCCACCCTTAGTGCAAAACGGATCAATGCATCAAAAGGATGGTGTGAATGATGATGATTTTGAGCCTTACGGCCAGACAAATCAGGTAACACTATATCTTAATGTAGTTTGTTCAGAGTGACAATTTGTGGTTATGGGCTGTACTCTGCTCATATTAGAAATACATTATATCAGGTCGGCCATATTGATGTTGTGATTTCTTAAGATCTCTCATGTTGCTGTGTAGATGATTATTCCTCACATCTACCGTCTGTGATCCTGTATGAATGGTATTAACTCGTTGTCTTTCTGCTTCATACAGAATAACAGCTATCCACCAATGTCTGACCCCTACATGCCCAGCTACTATGCTCCATCCATTGGTTTCCCCTACTCTCTGGGAGAGGCTGCTTGGTCCACAGCAGGTGACCCTCCTATGCCCTACCTAACTACCTATGGACAGATGAGCAATGGCGAGCCGCACTACATCCCTGACGGCGTGTTTAGCCAGCCAGGCCCCCTGGGGAACACCCCTCCCTTCCTTGGCCAGCACGGCTTTAACTTCTTCCCTGGTAATGCGGACTTTTCCACTTGGGGTACCAGTGTCTCTCAGGGACAGTCCACACAGAGCTCAGTCTACAGCAACAGCTATGGGTACGCCCCCAGCTCCCTGGGTCGGGCCATCACGGACGGACAAGCGGGCTTCGGGAGCGACACCCAGCTCAGTAAGGTGCCGGTACTGAACAGCATCGAGCAGGGCATGGCGGGGTTAAAACTGGGTACAGACATGGTGGCAGCTGTCACAAAAACCGTGGGTTCACCGTTAGGAGGCACAGCGGGCATGAGCAGCATGGCGGCCAATAGCCTGCCCCCGTCTGTCAGCTCGTCTGCACCTAAACCTGCCTCCTGGGCGGCCATTGCCAAGAAGCCCGCCAAGCCACAGCCCAAGGTCAAACCCAAAGCCAACATGGGGATGGGGGGAATCGCCACCATTCCTCCCCCTCCCATAAAGCACAATATTAACATTGGTACTTGGGACGATAAGGGCTCTCTAAATAAGCCCCCCTTAGCTCAGACTATGATGCCCCCCCAGCCTATGGTGCAGCAACCTCTGCTAGCTCAACCCCAGCCCCTGCTGCAGAACCCTTTGCCCCCCCAGCATCAGCATCAGCATCAGCATCAGCCTCAGCATCAGCATCAGCACCAACACCAACACCAACACCAACACCAACACCAACACCAACATCAGCCCTTCCAGCTCCAGTCTCTCCAGTCCCCTCAGCACCCCCATCCCCACCCCCACCCCCAATCTATGCCCCCTCCACACCTGCACCTTCCCTCTCAGCCCGGCCCCCCGCAGCCTCTCCATCAGCAACAACCCCAGCAGCCTGGCCCGCCTCCCAACCGCTGGGTGGCTCCCAGGAACCGGGGCGAGGGCTTCGGTCTGGGCGGGGGAGTCCCGCTCAGTGCCTCCCCTTGCTCTGGAGAAGTGCATCCCGTGCTGGAGAAACTCCGCGCCCTCAACAACTACAACCCCAAAGACTTTGACTGGAACTTGAAAAACGGACGTGTTTTCATCATCAAGAGCTACTCGGAAGACGACATCCACCGCTCCATCAAGTACTCCATCTGGTGCAGCACAGAACACGGCAACAAGCGCCTGGACGGTGCCTACCGCTCGCTGGGCAACAAGGGCCCGCTCTACCTGTTGTTCAGCGTCAACGGCAGCGGGCACTTCTGCGGCGTGGCCGAGATGCGCTCGCCGGTGGACTACAATGCCTATGCGGGCGTCTGGTCTCAGGACAAGTGGAAGGGCAAGTTTGAGGTGAAGTGGGTTTTCATCAAAGACGTGCCCAACAACCAGCTGCGACACATCCGGCTGGA
Source organism: Decapterus maruadsi (assembly GCA_030347415.2). Taxonomy (NCBI): domain Eukaryota; kingdom Metazoa; phylum Chordata; class Actinopteri; order Carangiformes; family Carangidae; genus Decapterus; species Decapterus maruadsi. Next base: position 2,145,124 of record CM064890.1, read on the forward strand.
GAACAATGACAACAAGCCGGTGACCAACTCCAGGGACACTCAGGAAGTGCCTCTGGAGAAGGCCAAACAAGTGCTTAAAATTATCGCCACTTACAAGCATACCACCTCAATCTTTGATGACTTTGCACATTATGAGAAACGTCAGGAAGAAGAGGAGGCTCTGAGGAAGGTGAGACAAGCACACATTTAAAGAGCCAGTTGTTTGTATGCGTGAGACGTTTCCGTTTAGTTACCCTTTAATTCAAAGAGAGGGCTTCTAACTTTCACTGAGTCACTGCTAAAGGCTAGAGTCAGCTGATCTCGTTCCACCTGCTTTTCAGACAGAGGCTGTAACATCCTGTTGCTGAATGAACAGTAAATGGAAGTTCCCCCGGGGACTGTCAGGAGATTGACATGCCACCATTACTCATAGGCAGGTTCAGGAATCCCTGATGCCTCATCCTCATCAGCCATCTTGTGCTGTCGAGATCGCAATGATCTGCCCGAGTGGAGTTAGATGCATAGAGGTTTCCTGAAATAGCCCACATTCCTGGCATTCTTTCGCTCAGACAAAGGCAGATGTAGGCACTGATCTCCCTTTGAACACCAAGCCTCTCTGCTCTCCACAGGCTCCTCATGCTTTATTAGTCTTTAACAACATAAGCCCTCGGCCCGCAAACTGGCTGCAACCGTGCCTCCGAGTTGGCACAGTTTGCCTTTAGATGTTGTAAAAGGGAGTTGATTTTGAGAATATTTCCCAGCGAAATGCATGATGGAAATGCATGATTAATAACATTTTTTTTTTTGTCTGTGCACACAGCTTGGAAAAGCACACACGCTGTGTGAGCCCGCACCCTCAGAGGGGTGGGGGTAGGGGGGGGCGAAAATATGTTGCAGTGGTAATAACAGTGGTGTACCACAAATGTTAGTCTAAGTAGTAAAAACTCTGTGGGTTGCTACTGCTGTGTGAAAGCAGCAGCCGGGCAGTGGATGACATGTTATCATTGCTAGCATTCTGCTGCATCCATTCTTAGATTCACCAGTATGCTAATCTAATTACGTGCAGAACCCCCCCTCCTCATGACCGACCCCCTCCTTCTCTCCCACTGCCGGTGCCCCATTGATGCTGTATTGACTCCTCGCTGCTGACCTTGTTAATATGCGCTGGGTTACTTTCTCATAAATATTTCAAGTCAATGTTTTCAGGCTTCTGAAAACAACCTGTCAGTAGAAAGCCTGTTTCATCCCGCGTCGTGCAGGCGTTGCGCTGCGCTGCTTTTGTAGCCCTGACCTCCTACATGACAGGATCGGGCCCGGCTGAGGCCTCGCCCTCCCTTCGCCTGACAAGGTTAATTGTTCTCCATTGTTTGGCCCGTCCTTCCCGAACTTTGAGAGGTGTCAAACCAGCGCGGCTACCTGCACCGTAACACCTTCCCAAAGCATTTTTTAAAAATAACTTCCTGTGATGGTTACAGCTGTATCATACTAATCAAGACATAGTTAACGGGGTAGGCAGGGAAGTTTTATTACCGGAGAATCAGACCGAATATCAAGTTAGGATTTTAATAAGAAGAAAATTCACATGGCTCCATTTTATGGAGTTTCTTCCTTTATTAAAATCTTTATTAAATTCCATTATGACTTGACTTTTAATTAGATACTTTAAATAGATATAACCGGCAACCTTGCTGATGTGTAAGGGGGTTCTGGGAAGGTTTCCGTCCCCAGAGCCACAGCCCCTCTGGGGATTGAGTTACACTGAGGCCCTGGGTCTCACAGGACATGGACACCCACTCCTCACAAAGAACACAGTTCCACCTTAAAATGGCCTGAAAGTTTGGTCTGTATCATCAGTCCGTGAAGTTCCCCGGGTTATTTTTCACTTTTATGATTTTTCCATTATGCCTTCAATGGGAAACTGACTGTGCTAACCACATTTTTGTTTTTTTGTAATCCACAACACACCCTGGAATCTTTGATATTTTAAGGTGTATTGTGATTACTCATGATTTTTTGTTTGTGCATTGTGTTTATACATAGCCAAGTGAGACTTATTAGTACAAGCTGAGTTGTGGTTACAGTCTCAGGCCTCATGCGTAAACATAGCTGCACATTCTGCTTCATATTTACCTGAAGCGTACTAAACCTATTTTCACTCCATTTTTCACTCCATGGTTAAAGGGATAGTTCAACATTTTGGCAAATTGGCCCATTGCCATAATCCCTATAGTCATAGCAGTAGGTTCGTTACCTTTAATTGTCGGTGTAAGCTATTTTTAGAACGGCGGAGCAGAGCCGTGAGCTGCTCAGAGCTACGCTACGGAGGCTAAGGGAATTTCTTATGAGATTATAACGGAATGATACGAAACGGAGCCGTTTTAAGAGGTAAGTTCATGCAAAACCGCTGATGCGCGTTGCGTTCAGGGACAGTTTTTCAGCAAGCAGTCTCCGCATTTACCGTGTATTCACCTCGAAAACGGCTCCGTTTCGTATCGTTCCGTTATTATCTCATAGCGTGGTGGTTGTGCAGCTCACAACTTGTCTACAAAAGCGCTGTGGAGTTTTGGGATTTTATATTTGATGAGTTTAATGAGGGAAACCAAGAAATTCCCTTAGCCTCCATTGCATAGCTCGGAGCAGCTCACGGCTCTGCTCCGCCGTACTGAAAATAGCTTACACCTACAATTAAAGGTAACAAACCTACTGCTATGACTATAGCGATTATGGCAATGGGCCAATTTGCCAAAATGTTGAACTATCCCTTTAAACTGTGCTCACTTTTTAATGTATGTCAGTGCAAATCTATATCTATACTTCGAGGCTCTGAAACCACATATGGAAACCTCTGAGAATGGAAAGAGTAGCTGTTCTCACGCAGCCAGAATTGACATAAAAACATTTATTCTGACTTGACTTTCCACGGCACGTTTGGTTTATTAATTCTCTTTGGAGACACCCACTCGGTTCCAAATGGCGCAGATGAAAGAAATTGCTAAAAACCAACTGAACCTTTAAGTCAATTTTTTCCATCTCTCTCTCTGTTACCAAAGTCTTGAATATTTTCTTTGTGCAATTCAAAGAGCACATGTGAATGTACTCAAAATAGAAGCATCCAATAGATCCTAATAAGTGTTAAATGACATTTCAGGCATTTATTCGATACGTGGTGTCAAAGGAGTGAAAATCGGCATTGATTGCGTTAATAAATGGTGTTTGATCGTCTGTCGGGGAGCAGCTCTGTTGTTGCTCCTTTTTAGCCGATTGTGTCTCTTGTTCTGATCACCTCTTTCTGTTTTTGTTTTGTTTGTTTTTTTCTCTCTTGCCAGGAGCGCAATAGAAATAAACAGTAACCTTCAAGCAAGCTCTCTGCTAGAACTGCAACACTAATGATGTAGGACCTTAAATAAAAAAAATTTGCCTAACCAGGAGGAAAGGAGGAGAAGGCTCTCTCTCGCAATCTTTTCCGCCGGAGACGACAATGTATCTGAACACTTGAACATGACAATAGACGGACTCATCTGTATCTGTTGACTTGGTGCATCAAAACCCCGTGTTCCTGTGTCACGAGAAAAACAACCCACTTTGAAAAAACTCTGTCTTTAAAGCACTTTCAGTCCTTCTAAACAGCCTCTACCAATACCCTTAACTCTCTAACTGTGTTCTTCTTCTTTGATTTTGTTTGTGAGCGACTAACTGACTAACTAAACCAGAGTAGTCAGGAGATTTCACCAGGCTTATTTGTAATTTTTTTTTTTTTTTTTTAAATGCCTCAAATGTTTGGGATATTGGTGAGCTCCATTAGCTGCTGAAGAGAATTAAAGATGATATGTATAAAATAATCTCGTACTTGAATCTGTATTCAGCCATCAGACGGGGGCTGTCGATGATTGACAGGTGGGATGAAATAATTGGGAAACAGCCACAATCATGCCAATCACTGGATGTATCCCCCCCCCTCCCATACCTGTTCCCTTCCTTTCTGCATCTGTTTCTGTGAACCAAAAGATTACGAATATGCAGCAGGTCGGCAAGCGCCACCCAGTGCACATCTTTGTTTTATTTTATTTTATTTTGTTTTTTTTGTTTTTTTCTCTCTCTCTTGTGATTCTGTCATTCTGAAGTGCATTTGTCTGAGGAGAAACCTGCTGCTCTGGTAGAACCGGCGGGTGACCGTCTTTGCGCTGATGTTGATGTACTCTACCGTACCTCAGGCTCAATCAGACTGTCTGTCCTCAACAACTCTTAAGCACTTTTGGGAGAACCCCCCCCCCCCACGCCCACCAAAACCCCAAACATCACCCATCCTGCTCGGCTTGACTGGGATTCCCCCAAAACGGCAAAGACATCAACTGCAAGGATGTGACAGTTTTCTCCTCTAGGTAACTCACTAGCTAAATAAAAAGTACCCATGTTTAGCGCAAAATGTTGTTTTGTGTTTTTACTCTTAGATTTTTACCTTTACACACACTGTCAGTGATTGAACTCTCACCACCAGATCCTCTATTTCCAATTTGCTAATGTGCCTCTCTAAATATATGTTTGCAGTGGTTCTCAGCCTTTTGTACATCAAGGACCCAAAAATTTACACAAATTAGACCACGGACCCCCATTGGACCAAATTTAGAAGTAAACACCAGAAATACACAAATATTTGTTCTAAGACTGGAGAACATTACTTTTTTATACTTTTAAATTAGGGCCAATGGCGTGAACTTTTGGAAATATTATAGAGAAATTTATGGAAAAAATTGGTCCAAAATGGTCCAAGTGGTAGAAATTCTCAAAAAAAAAATGTTCAAACTAAAAATAAAAAAATAAGAATTTTCTAGAAGAAAGTGGTAAAATTTCGAAAAGAAAAAAGTAAAAAAAAAAAAATCTAGAAAAAGTGGTAAATTAAAAAAAAAACTTCTAGAAAAAAGTGGTAAGATTTCTCATTAAAAAATGTTCAAAATAAGAAAGTAAAAAAAATCTAGAAAAAAGTGGTAAAATTTCTAAAACAAAAAAGTAAAAAAAAAAAAAATCTAGAAAAAGTGGTAAATTAAAAAAAAAAACTTCTAGAAAAAAGTGGTAAAATTTCTCATTAGAAAATGTTCAAAATAAGAAAGTAAAAAAAATATAGAAAAAGTGGTAAAATTTCAGGAAATAAATTGTGGACCCCCTCCAGATCTCTCAAGGACCCCTAAGGGTACCCGGACCCCACGTTGAGAACCACTAAATTAGACCACGGACCCCCATTGGACAAAATCTTCAAGCAAACACCAGAAAAACGCAAAGATTTGTTCTGAGACCGAATAATGTTACTTTTTTTTGTACATTCAAATTAGGGCCAATGGCGTGAATTTTTGGAAATATTATAGAGACATTTCTGGAAAAAAAAGTGGTGCAATTTCCCCAAAAGCGTTTAAACATTTGTAGGAAGAAGTGGTTAAAAACATTTCCAAAGAAAGGCGTCCCCGGTTCGCGTCCCGCATCGGGCAGACCTTTCCTGCATGTCATTCCCCTCTCTCTGCCTCCCCCTTTCCTGTCTATCTCTACTAATCTATCAAAAAAGGCATTAAAGATTTCCAAAGAAAGTTAAAAAAAAAAAAGTTAAAGATTTTCTACAAAATAGTGGTAAAATTAAAAAACAAACAAGCAAAGCAAAGTTGGGGACCCCCTTGAAGTCCCTCGAGGACCCCTGGGGGGTCCCTGGACCCCACGTTGAGAACCACTGTTGTACAGAAATGGCAGCTTTGCATTTCAGCGCTTTAACTGAAGGTGGGTGTGAATAATGTGTCGGTGCCAGGAGGGTGGGTTTGACCATAAAGTTAAAATGTCAAAGGTGTATAATAAATAGCAGAAGATGACACCACATCAACACATGTGCTTTGTGGGAGGCAGCTGTGCCAGTCTAAAGCGGGTGACCTAACATCACAATAGACGTCGTGCAGGGGGACAACAACCAGTGCTGGAATGCAAATAAGGACACAAATACACAATGACCAGCTCTATTTTCTGAAGTTCAGTTTACTCCACTTTATTTATTTGACAGGATTTTGAACGTTTACTTTTAATGGGATTTTTGCATAAGCAAGGGATCGATGCTATAGGTATCTTTCCTGTTCATGACAAAACCTCGGAGTAAGTTAAAGTGCAATAAACACTAGACTGACGGTGGTCGGCATGAGCTTTACTGGTCTGAAAAACCTCAGCTTCAACAACATAAACATGATTTTAGAGGAGAGAGAACGATGCATCCAGTCGTGGTTATTGCAGAGAAGGAGACACCTTGATGCTATGATGCGAAAGTGATTTCAGAAACATTAAGGTCAAAGTGATATTAATCACTTTCACAGCAACGCAGACACCACACTGCATTAGGTACATACGGCCATCACTATTAGGCTGTTGTTGTGTGAAGCACTGATGTGTGAAATAGCAGCTTTTAAGACCCAAGCCATGATCTAAAACTCAACTGTCATTACTTCTGCAGTGACTGGCAGGTCTTTTAATAGACAGTAATACTAGAGAACAACCTCATCTACAGCTGCAGCATCAGTGATGATGTCATAATAAATGACAGCAGTTACCTGAGCTACAGGTTGATCTGCATGTTGCTTTTCTACTTTTAGAGTCTATATCTTTACATCAATTACTCATATTTTGAAGAATAGATAGATACACAATGTATCTTCAAAGAATATGTGGATTTTCCCATTTTCATTAAGTAAATGTGCAGTGACAAAGATGAGAAATTATTTTAAGAATGAGCTGTTAGTTTCCAGTGATGACAGGTACTTTTTTTGTTCTTTCCACAGAATCGGGCTGTGGTCAGCGTGGAAAGGCAACCGAAACTGAATTTCCACCGATGCTAAAAACTAATGAGGCGGTTTCATTTCATCATTCAGCTGCTTAGAGCGCGATGATTTCTTCACATTATGAGACAGATGCTGCTGAGAAACGTTTGATCTATAAAACACCAAATAATGACAAAACACATAATTGTGTGATTGAATAAATGAAAAGTGTGGGTTTATGTGTTCGGGAAAGAAATTCCATTAGCAGAGGACATAAAAGGACAATTTCTGGTGATTCCCTCAGGCCTCATTCAGTGTTGTGTGCATGCTATGTATTTTATTATGTGCTCTTAATTTGCAGAAAAATAGATGAATTACATCACAGCACTTAGCGCGGTATAATTAGACAGAATAAATGCAGGAATAAACTTGATGCACTTCAGAGGGCAGTATTTTAAAATATTAATTTTCTTATTTTTTCATAATTTCTGTACACTTGTATTTAGATAAATAACTCCTCTTCTGCTGTTTGTCCACCAGAGGGCGCCACCACATCACGTTCTCGCTCGTACACATCCTCAGCTCCCAAGACGCACTACAAAGCCCCCTTTCTTCTCAAGCCCTCCAACTCCTACAGACACAATTATACCAGGATGAGAAGCACTTGTTGTGCTTCCACCGCTTTTGGAGCAATTAATGCCAGCTCACCAAGCTGTGCAGCGAGAGGTGGAGTAGAGAGGGAGAAAGTAAAGAGGATGCGAGCGGGGAGTGACAAAAATCCCCCTTTATGTTTGTCAAGGAGGAGGAAAGAGCTGTAATTATAACATTGGAGGCTTCGGATTGCAACTTCTCTCCTCTGTGTGTTAATTTGTGCATCCATCAGGTTTTTCGCAGGCAGCCTTTGAAAAGACCACACTCTTTCCATGCCTCCATTTGTCTGTGAGCACAACAGACAAACTAAGCAGGGAACTCGCTATTTATTCGCCTGCACAATGCCCTCACAATTACTAGTTGTGTGCCACGGTGCTGAGATGTACAAATTCTCAAACATGCAAAAAACACTGATTTAATTAGAGATGTGCTGTTGATTTCACCTTGTTCATTGAACGGATGAAAAGCACAGTGTGATAACATTTATCCTCAAGTTTTTCTTTTTTTACTGTTTCATGAAAAGCACAAGCTGCTCTCGCTTTTTAAATCATTATTAGACTTAAAGCAGATATCAGTGGAATGTTTTTGTTAATATAAGTCCCTAATAGTCCTATTTTCCGTCAGCAATCACTTCCATAGAGTGTTTGGTCTCTCCGTCACTCTGCTCTGCTGCAACCCGAGGAGAAAATTTTTCTTGTGGGATACAAGTGTTATCCAATGAGGAGAGAGAACGGCATGAAGGGCTGTATGTGCAGCCAAGGGATGCGCGTGAATGTGGTCACGTAGCACGAGGACCAATAGATGCATGACGAGGGCGGGGGCTGCTAACTCATGGTGCATTCAAGGAAACTCGTAACTTGTGTTTTTCCTTCCTGTGAAGTCATACCAGTTTGATCTGGTACGAGTTCACGGGTCGGAAGTTACGAGAGGCCGTTATAGTGACTTTCACAGACAACAGGATGGTAAAAACACGAGTTACAGGTTACCTGGAACGCTACAAAGTTGTAGTTGTGACTTGAAGCTGTAACTTACGGTTTCAAAAGCCTGCCTTGAACGCAGCATTAGCGAAAACGGCCGAACCGCTGATATCTGCTTTAAACAGGAAAAAATGCATGTTGTTTTTACCACCAAGGGGTCACACTAACTTGCTGCTGACTTTTAGTGTTGCAAGCATTTAATCTACACTGGTCAAAGCTGTTCCAAGAAAGTGCCAAGCAAACTTTTCGTCTTCTTCTTTCTTTCTCCTACTCCCCCCCTCGCCCTCCCGCAAACCATCAAAATGTCTTCTGGAGAGGGATTCAGTTGAGTGAAGATGAGAGAGAATGAGCATCTTCTGCTTAGTGAGCTGAAATGCCTTTGAAGTTTCAGTCACACTGAAGACTCATCAACACATGGCTCAAGGCAAGGTTAGGGCAAGACTCAGGGTTGGCACTTCCTCCCATGTTTTGAAGGTTTTCACACTCTGGGCCATGGCGTGTCACTCACCGAGTCCTCGCAGAACATTAGTCCTACTGATGGCGATGTTAACTGACGTGCGGCTGATCAGAGGAACCTGAAATCGCTCTGAATGTAAAGCGTCTTATGTGTCTGTGCTCCTCATTAACAAGGCGCATCCACAAAAATAAATGTAACAGAGCCGTCAGCTGAGTTTCAAGGTGTTACTCAGCACGTCTGGTAACTGACAGTTACGTCTGAGTTCTGCCCGTTTTTTTTCCCAAAGTGTCTCTGTTGCCATGGTTATATCATTATCTGTGAACTGAAAGTGGAGGCTGAGCACTTTCGCTGAACATGATATGATGTAGATCCGAGCCGAACAGACCATTGTTCTGCGTACGGTGAACAAGTCAGTGATTTGCAATCTAATATTCTCTCAATCTTGCTGTAATTCTGTTACAGTGCGTGTTGAACAGGACACGTAATTAGAAGATAAATTGTGTTTTTATTTCAGCAGGACCTGTGTAGTTGTATTCAATATACTTTTATTAGATTTATTCTATAATTGTATCCATTTAAAGCAAAAAAAATAAAGGTTATGGAAGAGCAAGTCTGCAGCTTCTTACAGCTGTTATTGTCAGCGATGCCCACAGGGTGGCGCCCTCTTTAAAAAATGCACAGGTTTAAAAGGTTCATGTTTGCACACATTGCTTGTGTGTGACAGACACCTCACTGACCTGCTACGGCTCACACTGTAGTTGAGTTGCTTTGGCTAATGGCCATCAATGATCAAATGATATCTTTAAAGGGATAGTATCATTTTTTTTAAAAGTGTGGTTGTATGATCTACAAATAGCCTCTAAGTACTTTAATTGCAGTAGAAGACTCTCTACACTCCTCCCGTTAGCAACGCCAGCCCATAATAGCCCTGCCCAGAGATTTACAACATACATTGTTGTGAATGGACCCAAAGAAACGGCCCATTCACAACAATGTATGTTGTAAATCTCTGGGCAGGGCTATTATGGGCTGGCGTTGCTAACGGGAGGAGTGCAGAGAGTCTTCTACTGCATTTCAAGTACTTAGGGGCTATTTGTAGATCATACAACCACACTTTAAAAAAAATGATACTATCCCTTTAATATCTTTTTATTGTAAACCACACACACATACATATAAGCACAGCACAGTGGAAAAAAGACAGTCTTTGATGTTTAGATGATCTGGTTAAGAGCTTCATCCCAAAAATGTTTTCATAAGATCAGATCCAGTGACTCAAAACACCATAAAATAGGATTCATAGCCTATAATTTTCATACTCGCCCCCCCCTCTACACATGAAGCATTCAGACCCATTCATTAGTGCTGTAGATTTACCACTCAAAACTAAAATGTTACAATTACAGCTTTGCATTAACTTATTGTTGAGAGCAGGGATTTCCAACAAGGACCTCTGTATTTGGATTTTGCAGCCGGTCTCTGCACTTCTGACCGGCCTTTCTTTCTTTCCCGCCCCCGTTAAGCTCCTCCATAACTTGAGGCTTTCAGCACCACGCTTCACTCTGAGGACGGTATTAGCAAAGGTGATGAGCGGTTCCTGGTGTTTACGAGACGTGTGGTGTTTGGAGTTCTGCCCAAAGAGCTCAATGTTTGTCTCATCAGACCAGATAATCTTGTTCCTCATGCTCCCTGAGTCCTGAGTCCGTCCTCTGAATGCTGTTTGGCAAACTCTGAGCAGACGGTCGTGTCGTGTCGTACGCCTTTTACTTAAATCGGCTTGTGTCAGGCCGTGCTTCTTGGAAAAGGCCGGATCGATGGAGGGCTACTGAGACGGTTCCCTCCAGCAGTTTCTCCTATTTCTGCAGAGGACGTATGAGAGTGAAGCCATGTGAAAGAGACCACTGAGTGGGTTCTTGCTACGAAGGGTCCTATAGTGTTTCTAGACAGTTTGTTTCTTCTGTAAGCACTCGTGCTGGAGGAGATTTGTCGGCAGGAGGAGGCAGCGTGATGCACAAAGGTCATCGCTCAGGCAAAGAAAGGGCAGCGGATGAGATAGGAGGGAGTGGAGACGAGGAAAGCCTCCTATGAGAAATGGAAACATTCACAACAAGCTTCGCCATTAAGACTCCCTATGATGTCCTGCCAAGATTTTCAACCAGTGGCACGATTGGAAGATGGCGGCAGGCAGGCTTTAGGCCATGCAGGGGCTCAGCTTCTCAGCTTCTCAACTGGGAGTGTGACTGACAACCAACCTCAGTCAGACCCGACCTGCTGCTTAAGTTGAGGTACACTTAGCTTGCACAAAGTAGCGGGAATGTAATGGTCTGACCAGTAAAGTAGGCCGCAGAGGGTTTATAGCTACATCAATATTAAGGCTACTCTGGGAATTCAGAGTGCAAGGGCAGGAGCCGAGACCTGCTGCTGCTGAGAAAAGTAGCCACAAGGATACACAAGTATAAATGCATGTGTATATATTAATCTATTTGATGTATAAGGCTGTGGAATAATGCAATGTATTAGTCAGCAGCACCTCTGACAACCCTGTAATTGTTGAACAAATGAAATGTTTAAGCAGTGCATATACAGGCAGGCGCTGGTCAAACCAATGGGAAATAATTCAAGGCGCGGGGTGATTAATCTGTTCAAATGTCTCCTGGCAACAAGAAGCGCCATCAAATCGAAGGCAGGAAAAACATTTCCCTTTGTATCGCTAATAGAAGTGGCGTATGAATGGGTCTGAGCGTAAAGTGGAGTGTATCCAGCTGACGTTACGATGCTGAGATCTAAGATGTATATAAGAAGTGTGCCCTGTCTGCTGGAGTGTGAGTGCATACGGCTAATGGAGAAAAAAAAAAGAAAAAAAGAAACACCCATGAAGGCACGAGAGACAGCGAACAGAAGGAGCCACACTTTGAGCAAATTTCAAAGGTCCCTTATCTGAGATCATCTGAGCATATCTGGGCCATCGTTATTCATTTTACAGTAGGTTATCCACCGTCCTGCCCTGAGGTCTGAGGTTATTGTCAATCCATTCTTTAATTTATGTATAAGCAAAAGCAGTGAGAGGAAAAAAAAAAAAAAGTACAAGCGAGAAAGAGAGAAAGTAATGAAAGAACATCAGAGTGAGGTACAAGGAGACCGAGAGGACGGCTGCTGCTGTATTTTTACTCACTAATTTCTATCTGTATGTTTATTATGCTGCGCGGCCCTGTTAGGACACTCGGCTACACCCAGCAGCCGGCCGGCCTCATAAATATGAATCTTTAATCTGTGAAGCAGATGAGTAAAATATATGAACTGAGGGAATGAGAAAGCAACTGCATCCAGAGCTTTTGGTACCACATCTATACTTCATAACTGGACTTACAACCTCTTTTACACTGTGGCGATGATGACTGGAGACACCCTCGCTACGGCCCGGCTCTGCTTATTGAATTCAGAGGTTGGAATGTGAATTGTGTTTTTTTTGGGGATGGCGTGTCGAAGCCAAGGTTTTGCATCACAGGGGGTGAAGCGCAGAATGGAAAGGTCTCGAGATGTAATGCATTTGAAATGAAATGAAAAGGTGCCAGAGAATGAAATATGACATGCTGGCTGCAGAGGCCTGGAGTCCTGGGGGGGTCACGTACTATATGTTTATGTGCATGTATGTATGGGAGAATATATAAGTGCACAAGGCATTGTTGAGTGGGTAATGTAATGCTGTGACTTCCTCTCCCAACCCAACCCTCCAGTTCAGGACTGATGGAGATTAAGGGCCATTAAAGGCTCTCTGCTGCATGTGCAGTTTCTATTGATCACATCGACTCAACCCACTGTAGCCAATGATCCGATTACAAGTGTTGTACCCCGATCCTTCGTGCCCCTCCCTCCTCTTCTTCCTCTTTCGCCCCCCCTCCCCGCCCCCTTAGTGGTTCAAGATTCTCTGTGGGGGTTGCGACAGCCTCTGCTGATGTCAGCAGTGGGGCATGCCCAGAAGGCCTGAACACCCCCTCCCTCCCCCCTCCTCCCTCCACCTCCCCCTCCCCTGCAGGCAAGCCTCTGAATATATCGTGTCTGTCTGTATTTTTGTCTTTTTTTTGGGCCACGCTGTCCGCTTCTGCATCTTCCCCATTCCTCACTTTCTCAGCTCCGGTCGTATCCGAACGTCGACGAACCTCGGTTTCACCGCCAGAGAGATGGTATGGCTGCCCCCCCCCCCCTTCCCTGAGGAGCTAAATGAGTTAAGACAAGTCTGAGAGGCATCAGCTCAAAACCCTCCAGACCCCCAACCTTCCCCGAAACCTCACCCCCCCCCCCCCTCCCCATTGCTTGCATGGTCAAACAGCCCTGGGGGAGCTGTCTGCCAGACCACTGCGGTTATTAGCATTGACAGAGGCTCACGGAAATCTCCTTAGTTGCTACTGTACAGGAAGTGTCCCTCCACGCTGCTAATTCAGGGGGATTCCCACAAAACTCCCCAAGTCCATTTCCTCTAAGGCAGCGGTTCTCAACCTCTTGTACGTCAAGGACTCTTTAATTGACACAAATTAGACCACGGACCCCCATTAGGAAATATTATATAGAAATTTCTGGAAAAAAATTAGTCCAATTTCTCCAAAAACATTTAAACATTTCTAGGGAAAAGTGGTAAAAATTCTTTAAAAAAAGACTTGATACCATCCAAAATTGGTTTGGCATGAAATTATATGCAAGAAAAAGTTGTGCAAAAGTTATTTTTTAATTTATTTTTTATCAAAGATACTTTGAGTTCAGAGCTACAGCGTCTTGAATTGTTTCACACGTTGGTCATCAAGTTAAGATTAAGGTCCATTGAGATCATGTGAGTGACAATTCAACATCCTTCCTCCGTAAGACTGACAGAAAACTCTCCAAACACCTTAAGGACGAGTTTGATTCCATGTTAAATATTATAATACATACTGTTATATATATTTTTTAAGACAAAGTCATATGTTGTGACAGAACTGGGTCTGATAGCATCGTAGCAGTCGCTGCCGCGTGATAGGAGTTGTTCTCTGTCCTGGTTCTATCAATCAGACGCACCAGTGAGAGATTCACAGGACACAAAACAACCAGGAAACAATACAGAGAGAAGAACTGGAACTACATCAAGTCACCGCAGGATGAATCACTCTCAACAAAGGCAAAACATGCTTGATTTCACTCACAAGGCATATTATACATTTCAGAATGCAGCGAGGGATTTATATTCAAGAAACACGCTTCTATTTTTCATGTTTCTCGTTGAACATTTGGATGCTTTACTTTGATACGCAGCAGATTCCTCGGGGCCAGATCAGGGCCGGAGTTGGAACATGAAAATAGGGTGGAGCGGCTGGTGGTGGGGGGGTTGTAAACACCTTTACTCCCTGGATGAAAGGCTCAGTGTGATGCGTGTCCAAGAAGAGAACATGAGAGCACAACATAGTAACGTGAGGGTCAGACCCCAAAAAAACTGTCTAGCGATAACACAATTACAACGCACAAAGCAGATTTTCATCTATTTAGACGCCTCGGCCAGCACGGCGATCCTCCATCTTCAAAATGCATGGAGATTACCATAAAGAAACCTGAGCGGCGTGTGTACATCTGGGCTTTGATATCCTGCACGGGCTCGGCAAAGGCACTGACCTTCGCCGCTACCGCAATTACATCATAGGGCAGCTCCCGCTCTCATGCATATTAATGCAGGTTCTGGAGGCATCACCCACACCTTTGATTCTCCGGGATCTGAGCTCGCCATTGCATGACAAGTGTATCTGGACACAAAGTGTATGTAATGGTTTTCTGCTTCAGCAGAGATATAGACCAGGAGCAAGACCAGATCAAAGGTGCACGCACACTTTTCTCTGCAGGGGGATGAGAGAGATACTGTGGGTTTGTGTGTGAGAGACGGAGAAAATGTGTGTGTGTGTGTGTGAAAACGAGTTAACGTGCAGCAGAGAGGCGTACAGCAGCACGTAACTAATAGCTTGGTGGCTAACACACAAAGTTAGAGCCAAAGGTTAATCAGAATCCTCTTTTATCTCATTTTGTGACGCTATTATTGCCTTAATGGGGTCGCTATAATTTTAAACACAATAGGACGTTTTATTTCAGAGCAGATATATTTAGGCTGAAAGGCACATGATACAGCTAATTGCAGGAGAGTCTTGGGTGTATTCCAGTGTTTCCTCTGCATTCAGGCAACAGCGGTGGTGGACCAGGACCACCACAGAGAGGAAGCACCGGTGTTTCCCCCTCACCACACAAATAAAAGCTAAAACAGAGATTAAATAAGGAATTTATTAACAAAACTGAAAATGAAATACATCCCTAAGGAGCCCGGTAGTGTTTTCCGTGTAATATTTTCCAATGGGTGCTGGTGCAGAGACGCTTTCCGCCAGTAGAGGGCCTTGTTGTTATAACATAAAGCTCAACTATGGTCGGGTCCATTTTCTAGCATCCACACACTGATTTGATCCCTGAGCAGAAACAATGTCCATTCAGAGCCTCTGAATCGGTTTAAATAAAGGTTATCATTATTATTATTATAAATAAAGGTAATTTCATTAAATCTGATATTTCAACGTACAAGACATAACCATGATGAGATAATTCCTGTTTTACAAGGAGCTCGTACAGGGATTATTTCCACTGAGGTGGACAGTTGCTTTAAAGGTATTTGCACGTTTATCCAGTTGGTGTATTTACGCAGCCTCATTTAAAAGCACAGTTTGATTTAATACGGTGACATAATGCAACATGATTCATCATCTAAAGACTTGCTGAATAAGTGAATGGCTCCTTACATGTATGAAGCCAAACTGCTCTATTTGCCATCATGTCATAAAAGGCCTGAAGCAGCATTAACTTCTCAGAGCTGTGAAAGAGCTTTTCTCACCAGGGAGCCAATAGGGGACTAACCATTATGTGAATTGGCTCCAGTTGCTGCTGCTGTTGCTGCTGCTGCACGGATCGTGTCATGCCTGTGCATAGAGAAAAAAATCTGTGCAAATAAAGAATTAATTAATTAATTTTTGCATTGAGGATGAGATAAAATGTGTGAAATGTATCAAAGATCTAAATGTGAATAGAGAATGAATGCAACGAGGAGCTGAAACACACTGAGTGTCGTGCCGTGCATTAGTTACATGTGATCAACGCAGCAACATCCTCTCGTATTAAATCTCCATTATGAGTAAATTAGTGGGTCTCCATCTGTGGCATTGCAAACTTACAGTCACACACGCTGGCTGCATTCACAGGCTCCTGCTGGGCGTGTTGGTGTAGGATAAACACACAGATCATTTCACACACGTTACAGCAGCTACAGCACAATGCAAAGAAAGAAAAGAAAAGAAAGAAAAGAGGATGCATTATGGGTAACATGTTCACTGTAACTCACACACTCGCTGCTGAGAAAATGTTGGCACACAGAACGCTTAATTTACAATGTGAAGTCAAAAACGGACGGGTCTTTCGAGCACTGCTATTGATCTGACTGCTCCAACCCTCAGCATCCCCCACTCCCCCCCTCCTTCCCCCTGCTGCCGCCCGCCCGCCCTCCCTCTGTGGTTACATTTCTTCCTGTGTCATGAAGTGCGCTGTAACATATATCTGATTCATTGCACATTCATCATTGATTTGCCGGTGCCTCGTGCTTGCATGGAGCTAAGAAAGGGAACACACCGGCTCATGTTTTGGCATCAAGTGAGCTCACGTCTCCAAAAAAAAAAAATCTTGACTTTAGACTCAAGACTTTGCGACGATACTCTTGAGAAGCCGTCAAACAAAAACACACCAAAGAGCTAATGTCTCAATTGACTTACTATGCCCTAGATTCAACTCTCTGCTCTGTCGGCTCAGAGCAGAGGAATATAGAGCACGTCGTACACGCGAAAGAAAAAAAAAGCTTTATCTTCTATCTATTATATATAAAATGGTCTTGGTGCAAAATATGGATCTCGGATAATTAAAAGCAAATGTACAACACAGCGTTTTAATTATAAGATGAAGAAACAGATTGTTAAACATACATTTGAATGAATACACAGGCAGCCTAAAGGAGGCTGCAAGTAATTGCTGAAATATTGCAACCCATAATTATGGTGTCGGTCATTAACGCTTTATCTGGGTGCAATAAAATAATCCATATGAGGATTTAAATGAACCAACCCGCTTTATTCCGTCCTGTGTTTGTGTGTGAATGTATGTTTTTGGTGCACAAGATAGGAAACCTGCACACATATGAACAAATCACATAAAGCTAAACACACACACATGCACACACTACACACATGCACACATCCATTTACATATTATCTGCAGCCATCTGCTCTAAATGATAGGTAATTAACTCAGGCCTGCCTTTGTCTCTGTGGCTGGTAGGCTGACATATAAAGGCTCTTCAGCAGGATATACGTGAATCAAGGACTTCAGAAGAATAAGAGGACAGGAGAGTGAGCGAGAGGAAGGACGAAGAGGAGGAGGAGGAGGAGGAGGAGGAGAGGGTGATGTTTGTGAATGATGCTGCATAAACCCAGAGAGGCAGCACAGAGAACCATTACGATGATGGGAGTAAAAAAAAAAAAAAAACCTGAGATGATGGAAAGAGGACATGCTGGGTCGGAGAGGATGTACACATGCACACAATCACATGGCGTGCATCTGTGTGTGTGTGTGTGTGTGTGTTGAACCGTGCCGTCAAGCTCACCTACAGCTTCCCCATCAAGGTCAAGCTGCACTAAACCACGCAGCTTTACATTATGGGATGGAATAGAGAAATATGGAGACTAATATTAGCACCTCTGTGTCTATAAAAAAAAAAAACGGGTTCGAGCTGTGGGTGTTATTTTGTTTCACACATCATATTTGACTGAACATATATATATATATTTTTACACTGCACAGAAAATTGAAAAAACATTTCTGGTAAAACTGAAGAAAAAAAAAGGAAAAAGAATAAGATTTATTGGAAAATTGAAAAAAAATGTTGCACATAAGTCTAAAGTCGCTGTGTATACATTAAATATGACATTTAAAAAATATCAGCAGGTTCTATGCTGGTGTAGATCTGATGTGTGATGAGCAGCAAGATGCCTTTGTTAATCCTCTCTCTTCCATATCCTCCTTTTTTTTTTTATCCCCCCCCAGCAATACAATATCTGCTCCTCCCAGTCACCCTGATATCCAGGTCTGTCTCTATTACAGCAGCACGGGGCTATAATTAGCCAGGTATCTCCTGCAGTAATGATGAGTGGGAGAGAAGCCCTTTAGCTGCATAAACCTGCTAGGACTCAGGAGCCAGAGCAGCAGCAGCAGCAGCAGCAGCAGCAGCAGCAGCAGCAGTGGAGGAGCCCCGTTTCTCATCAGATGGGATAATTAGAGTGTGCATGGAGATGTGGTTCCAGGTAGGAGGTGACAGAGAGCACGGGAGAGGACGCTCGTCTACACGCTTACGTTCCTTTTCTTGAATAGTGAGCGGTTGAGGCAGAGCGACGAGACATGAGCAGGAACAAGACAAGGCTGCGTTGTAGAAGAAATAGACATGAAGAGAACAAAAAAAAAAGAAAAAGAAGAAGAAGTTTGTCAGAGGTGAGACAAGAAAATGTGGTGACATTTCAAGATACTCACAGTAAAGAGGTTGATAGTAAAGTGAAGGTAAATGCATCACATAATCACAGCTTTACACACTACAAGGAGCGTGTTGTGGTGTGTAGGGTGTGGTGCAGGATGGAGACGCTGACAGATGACCTGATGCAGCAGTTCCTCCAGCGAGCGATGCGAGGAAGAAGAAACGGGAACAGAGGAGGAAGAGGAGGAAAAAGAGAGACACGGTAAAGATGACGATGATGTTGTTTGAGATGATGATAGTGGCGATGGGACATCTGCAGTCAGCATCCCCTCTAACCGCAGCAGCGCCCCCTCCCCAGACGCCACGGCGGCTGACGGTCGGTCAGCGGGATGCAAACACACTAATGCATCTTCCCAAGCAAACAAACAAACAAACAAACAAAGTGTGGCCGTAGTAATTGCAGTGATTAGGAGATAAGCGCCAAGAGAAAACCATACGTTATGGAGGACAACCCCCTGCCCCCTCCCACCCCACCTCTGCGTGACCTTTTGCCAGGCTGCAGAGCCAGGAGGGGGGGGGGCTGCAGTCTGATTCCAGACACGTATGACTAGCGCCACATAGATCCACAGTGCAGGTCATGCAGGTAGGAAATATGGAGACACATGAGCCTCTGCAGGCCGTCGCCACAGACAGCGCTCCAAGCTGCTTTTTATTTATTTATTTTTTATTTTTTTAGAAAAGGTATTCCCGAGCAGCAGTCGGAAAGTGTGATATTTTCACCACACGACTCCCAGCAGAGGCGGGTTCACAACTTTTTACATTAAAACTCACTTTCCATACTGTACATCAGATGGATAAGAGGATGCTGGTGGGATTTTTTTTTTTTTTTTTTCACACAACTCCCACCGTCTTCTCTCCTGGTATGAAATTAATTCACACAAGGTCTGATGGGAAAATAAACTTCTATTTAATCTTATTGTTATTGCACTATTGATTTCCCTAGTTGATAAACAACGCAATATGCAGTTCTTCCAGTATATAGGACGGTTTTTAATTGTGCGTTTAATTGCGTGATAGCATCTTATATATGTAAACACACATACAGTATGTATAATAGCTAAACATGTATTAAATGACCTCATCTATTAGCCACACATGAAATAAATAATCAAATACATGCCAATCAATAAATCAACTTGAGATTGAATCACTAATTAACCAGATTAATGACAATAATGAGTAATTAATCTGTCTTTTAATGTCTTTTAATGTCACAATTATTGATGATGATGCTGATTGATGAGTAAACAGAACAGATTTTGTTATTGATTTCTGAATTTTAGAAAGTAGACGGTCCAAACTGTTGACATGGTTTTTGATTATTACGAATACTTTAGTCTTTAGTGCAAAAAGAAACCAGGTAATACGGTTTTTTTTTTCATGAAAATGCACATTTCAAGTCACAAGAATAAGTTTCTACTGGTTTAGAGAGTGATTTCTTAGTGTACGTGGCAGCCACAGAAACACAGATTCATCCTGTTGTGACAGAAACACAGAGTATAAAGGTAGACAGGTCTGAGTTACTGGGTGATATAATCAAAACACCACAGTAACTAAACCACCCAACTCCACATCCCAGACACTCAAAGTTTATTTGACTCGACACGCTCTCTGATCTAATGCGAGCTGATGTTCTGACAAGTTCAAAAATAATCTAATTCGCTTTCAAGAAAGGCAGCACTTTGGTCCAGAATTTAATAAATACAGTAAAGACAGAAACAAAAGGAGGTAAAAATGTTTATGCTTGTTGTGTTTTTCACAGCAATATCACAGTCGGTAAAACTGGCTTAGTCACACATACAGAGCTGAAGGTGTTAGAGGAAAATCAATGGTTGGATTGCAGCGTAAGGTCCTCTGGGTGAGGTAAACACAGTTTGTTATACATTCTGCCTCAGGAACGCTGCAAAAAGCCTCCAAAGGAGAAGGAAACACGGCCGTTAAAGGTGCAACATGGAGACGATGCAAAACACGTGCAAAACATGAAGATTATTCAGACGGGAGGACAGCGTTCCTTCACCGTCACTCAACGACGTGCAATTGGTTTAAAAGGTGTTTCATTCTGGAGCCCACGTGGCCTCCATCCCTACCCTATCCCACTCTCTCTCTCTCTCTCCCTCTCTCTCACACACTATTGCGCAGCTTCCCAAACTCTCGGGCTATGAAATGTACATCACACCTCCGATCTAAGGGAATCTCACCCCAAATCCTTCCTTTGAATTATTGAAGAGGACCAAGCCAGCTTGACTCTGATTATCCTCCGATCAATATGCCTCGCCTCTCCTCCTATAACATCAAATGCCTCCGACGATCGATCCGGCCAATCAGAGGAGCCGCTGCAGCTAGAAATGCAGTGTGCATTGTTCTGCATTGTTTACACTGACACCGCTTTGCCGTGTGTAATAGGTGTGTTTATGCTCGGGACAGACGTTGATTGCTGTTTGACTGAGACGCTCCTGTGTGTTTTTGCTGTCTGGTATGTGTCACAGATAATTCCACCTGTTTTGTTTTGTTCTGGTCGTCGTTGGCAGGTCAGGAGAGTTTTGCAGCGACGCCACGAAGCCTGAGGATGTGATTAGTATTTTTTATTTTTGAAGGTGTTCTCCTCATTGGAGCATACTGCGCTTTGCTTAACGCTGATCTTTTATCTGCGTCTGTGAGAGTTAAGACGGAGAAAAGATGAAGTCAGAATAATTTTAACATTTCACAAAGATGTTGAAGTTTGAATCCTGGAGTTGCACGTTGCAGGAATGTGTCAGCCTCCAGTGCCAAACGCCTGAGAAAGCTGATTCGTGCACTAATACAAGTCGGTTCATTTCACTTCACTCCCCAAAAGCACTTTTTTTTCTCTTCTCCCCCGCAACTGCAAGCCTGAGTGACTTGTAGTGATTTCCCTTTTCAATTACGTGCTGAAAGGTAAATCGTCACCTCACAACCTTTTTTTTTTTTTACAATGAGCAAAATGAATACAAACATATGCCTGTAACCCTACAGTTATACAAGTCACACACACACACACACACACACACACGCTCCTCTCCCCTCTCGCAGGCCCGTGTAATGATTGCAGGAGGCGCTGGGCTATTATTTGCAAAATGGAACGGGCGATGTGTGATTGTTGTCTGTCTGTGGTAAAAAGCTGCTGGTTCCTCCTTAAGATGCTGTCGGGGTGGTTTGAACACACAAAGTTCCACGCTCAATCTGCGTCGCACTGTGTTATTACACAGATTACCTCGAATGCACAGGCATGAAAGAGCAAACACTTCAGTAGCGCAGGTATGTTCTCTGTTGTGCCACCACCACTAGGCTATATATACATATATATATATATATATATGCATCCATCATGCAGACGTCTGAGTGCTCTGACTTAAAGGTACAGATTCCTCCTTCAAGACGGAGCCCGATGTGTTGTTTTAAATCTATTTTATTCCCGTGCACGCTTAAATACCTTCACTAAACACCTCACAGATCTGCTGTTGCATCTCTCCACACGCCGGCTGCCTCTCCGCTCTGCAGTGGGATGGATGTATCAGCAGGGGCCAGATGATGGCACTCTTCTCTCTGTACCGGGCTGCCGGATGCCCCCGCCGCGTGCTCCGACTGCATGATGCAGCTGGCCTCATTTTAATGATTTAAATCACTTGAGGTCCAGCGCCACACATTTTAGAAGCTTGACTGAATTTATCCTCGTTGATAGAGATCAGTGCCCTCAGCCCTGGACGTTGCCAGACTACAGTAGAGGGGGAGAGACCTCTCCAGCTGACACGATTGGATACAGCTCTCCGCTCTGATTTTACTTTTGATCCCGCAGCTCTGAGTCTGGCCCTGGGGACAGATGAGTGGAATGGAGCGGTGGAGATAGAGCAGAATGCCACGCACCCTTTTCTATCTCACTGGTCAGCCTTTTATACAGATGCGGGTCTGGAGCGAGCGCTGCTAAAATGTGGACTCGTGTACTCTTGCATTAAGATCAGAGCGTTTTTATGCTCTGCATCTGTCGGCATGTGAAGTTACACCCGTGCAATCAAACAAGCACAAGTAGAAAACTGAAGAATAATTCCACCTATTTTGATTATCAGTACTCAGCCACACGGTGACAGTATTCCTAAAAAAAGACAGAAATAACCACAGCAAGCAGGAAGAAAAAGGCTGATTTTTGATTTAAGGTAGGTAGAAACACACACACACACATGGGTGTTAAGTGCCCCTGTTGAACAGAAGGGCAGCGCGAGGTGGAGGCGGAGGACGAGATGATACGAGTGTAACCTCTATAGCGGAGGTTCAGGAGCCTACATGGTGCAAACACACTCAGCAGCAGCACCGTACATACCATCAAACGTCCCACATGCACAAACACAACGCTGCAGCGCCGACCGAGAGGTCATCATCGAAATATCGCTTTTAGCCTTTGGACCCTGCTCATTACTAACACAACACACACACACACGCGCACACACCTCTCCCCACATGTGTGACCAGTCATACCGCTGCAAAGCCAATGATTTTTCCCAGGAGCCCCCTCCACGTGATTGGGCACGCTCAGTTAATTCCCTGTGTTGACCCGCAGCCCGATACACTATTGATTAGTGGGATGGCAATATGTGTATATGTGTGTGTATGTGTGTGTGTGTCGTTTGTTGAGCCACAGGGGGCACAGCGAAGGCTAGCAAAGCGGCGACAGAGGGCATGATGGTGCGCCGGCAAGGTCAAGTGAAGGACGTCGTCGTCGGCGCCGGCGAGTTGCTGCAGAATTAGAGCTGGGAGCTGGAGCCCGGCTGAGAGAAGAAGGGCCGCGCTGCAGAGGGAGAGCAGAAAATAGCACAGCCGAGGGAGACGGAGGAGACGGAGGAGAGGAGGAGAGGAGGAGAGGAGACGGGGAGGGAGAGACAGAGCTCATAAATAACGGGGCTAAGATTTCAACTATTCTCTCTTCACACTCGGTCACCTTTGCTTCACAGGTAAGCACACTGTGACCAGCCAGCGCCCGGCGAAGATCTGTGTGTGCAGCCTCCGAGCTTCTCGCCATGCAGCGGTCCAGCAGATGAGGGATGTGGAGCACGGCCCGTTACAGCCCACAGTGATGCACACACACACACGCACGCACACACAGGAGTTTATATAACAGGCTTTCGATGAGTTGCATAGCAATATTACACTCAGTTACATTCTGTTACTTGTGACATCAATGCTCACTTCAGGCAGAGATGACGATGAAAGTTATATTATATTTGCTTCTTTCAGTGTCACATGATGTTTTAATGTCTAAGCTGCATTTTAATGCTGTAGCTGGTGGAGGTGGGACTTATTATAACTAATTTATGGGCTGCTTGCTTGTTCAACTACAGTAATGTGTCACAGTGTAGATAATCATAGGGTTTCTATGGAAAACCTTTATCTGCAAAGTGAAGTGGAACCTCTTTTAAGTAAAGTAACTGACATGTAGCGAGGAGTTACTCAGTAACTTTGCATGAATGTGCATGCGCTAAATCCCCTCGAGTTTGACACCTCGCCAAGTTCTGATCACAATATTGTGACATCTGGTCAAAAGCGTGATTCAATTATCTTTTTAATATTCCTTTGCAATTAACGCGATATGCAAATAAAGGAGCAACCTGTTTGATAAGCGTGTACGCACGATACATGGCTTCCAACTTTCTGCCTCACTCTTTTATTGTTTCCAATCTTTCTTTTGTACAGTGTCATCTATCATGGGAAATTTGACCCATATTGTGTAATTAAGCGATCGATGGCTCTGCAATCGCGTGGGATGTGTCCAGGCTGCAAACTCCAGCCACCATGACTGATTGAGATCTGTTGTCTTAGATGTGTGGAACGGCGCCGCGGCCTCTGCGGACCGAGAGACAGAAGAATCAGTGGACACAAAAAGTCCTGTGAATGAAACGCCTGGGAGTCACATGGTGTGATTACTTTTGCAGAAAGTTGAGGAACACAAGCAATTACTATGTAGAATGTGAGATATATTTTCAATTTGACCGTATAAATGGCTTTTTGCTATTTCAATAAAAACGGCTGTAATTGGAAACATAGTTCATTCTATTATACTTTAATTATTTTGGTAGAAGACTTGGTGACTTTATTGTGGAGGTTACACTGGCATCATTACTATAAATGGGATACCTTTCTATGCACCTCAAAGCTTCGATCAAATTATAAACAGTATGTGCAATTTATAATGGAGCACCTAAAATGCTTTTTTTCAATTTGTGTGAAGGTAAACACACCATATAGTATTTACCTGTTGTTGCATGAGTGACATATTGGCTGAAAGAGGCAGCTTTGAAATTATAAAGTTACATCACAGAATCACATTAAATCAAGTTAAGTTTACATTTCCCCCGCCACTGGAATAATAACAGACTGCCTCCTTGACAGGTGCGTGGGCGTGAACGAGGCTGTGGTCGACACGGAGCGAAACTCCGAGGCAGCTGCTAAAAGCCAATTGTGGGGTAGTTTTGAAAATGCCAACAGCCATTTCTTATCGCGCATCACAACAATTAAAACTGTCTAGGAGGTAAAGGCATAATGAATCAAACCTGGACTCATGGGTTTCCATTGAAACACGTGTAATTATGTTAATTAGACCGTTGTGAACAATCTATTCAGTCCAAATTAAGAAAATATGAACCGAGACCCAAAACGAGCTCTGGCGAGAAAACGTAGAAACAACGGTGTTTCTTGGCATTAAGAGCCAAAAGAAAAACTTTCAGCCCCTTCAGGCTTCATGACATTTATTAGAGGATAGAGCGCTCTCCCAGATGATTTGGATGGGAGGGGGTACAGTAGAAAGGGTGATCCCATTTGCACGACTTCTCCATGTTATTTTCTATGTATCAGTTCAGATTTTGACTGTTATCAAGTCAGCAAATACCTGAACATTGCCTAATATTTTATCTTATTACATTTTACATCTAACGCCACTTTTGATAAGATCAAGAAACATTTTGTTGTGTAACAGGCTGTTGTTATGATTATACTTTGATGTCTATGAGTAGTTGTTAAAGGGAAAGTATCATTTTTTTTAAAAAGTGGGGTTGTATGATCTACAAATACCCCCTAAATACTTTAATTGCAGTAGAAGACTCCTCCCGTTAGCAACGCCAGCCCATAATAGCCCTGCCCAGAGATTTACAACATACATTGTTGTGAATGGACCCAAAGAAACATAAAGAAATATAATTTTTTCCAGTCCTACAAAGTGAAGGAAAAACACAGTTTTTATTTGGAGCTAACCAACTCACGTATCCCTCCGCCCAGGGTTAGCGCCTCACGTATCCCTCAGCAGTTAGCGCGGAGGGATCAGCAGTTGGTTAGCTCCAAATAAAAACTGTGTTTTTCCTGCACTTTGAAGGGCTGGAAAAATGTATATTATAGCAATTTTTTCAGGTAAAACCTCTTTTAGGCCGTGAAAATAGGCTGTTTCTTTGGGTCCATTCACAACAATGTACAGTATGTTGTAAATCTCTGGGCAGGACTATTATGGGCTGGCGTTGCCAACGGGAGGAGTGCAGAGAGTCTTCTACTGCAATTAAAGTACTTAGGTGCTATTTTGTAGATCATACAACCACACTTTAAAAAAATGATACTATCCCTTTAACAGTGTCACATTTATCCTCTGAAGTTTATAGATGGTTTAATTAACAAGTGCACACCTTATATCACAAATTCACAATTTCTCCTTTTTTGCTTTGTTCCTCATCTCACAGACCTTTTAAATTCATATTGAGGCTCATTGGAGCTGGTGCAATCTCAAGGTAGAGAACCACTGGATGGACTTGTATGTTGATGAATTATTTAAAAAAGAAATATCTTTAGAGTTCACACCACATGTGAGAGTGAATGTTAGTATTTCCTCACATACAGGGGTCTGTGGAGACACGAGTTACAGCAGCAGCAGCAGCGTGACAGGAAACCGGGGCCGGTGTGGATAGATTAACCTCTGACTTAACATCCTGTCAGATGTTGCACCTGAGCAAAGTCAAAGAATTACAGTGGCTGTCATATCCAGTGTGACATGTGAGGGCTTGGCCTGTTGTAATCAATGCAAGTCACTGTGCTTTTGATCTAGTGCGATACAGTTGGAGAGTCGCCGAGGTTATGGGCTCTTTTTTTTCTTTTTTCCAAACTCTTCGTCCCAGATATCACACTCCCATTCACTCTCACTGCTAATGATATCGATTCCCCTTCATCATACGTCTTCGATGTAAATTGTCCACTGCGACTTCGCAATTGATTGAGCTGGATGATGTGGGAAATGTTAGCACGGTAACAGTGAGGCCATTGATTCGTGGGTGTGATTGATAAAAAGCATTTATCATTTTGGAGTACCGACGATAATTAATTGATATTGATTGAAGCGGGTGCACGAACGCTGATACTGACGACGACGACGACGACGAGAGGCAGGGGAGGAATGACGATCCAACACTGACGGCTGCTCTCGTGTACAGAGTGTCCTCAGAAATGTAACATTCCTCTCCACAGCATTCAAGAAGTAAAGGAGATAGATATGCAGATATCTTGTGTAATTGAAGGCTATTATCATAATGCACTCTTACCTTGTGTATTATTCATATTCAAATGGACAGGTTTGAGCTGGAAATATTTCATAACCCTCAGCCTTGATTGCAGATTGAGAGCTGGAGAATGGCGACCACTGATTTAAATTACACATGTGAAGAGGTGCGATGAGAGCTTGTCTTCTGTCTCCATCGAAAAGTTCATGCAATTTAAACATTAAATTATCAAGTTCAATATTTGATGTTTCCACTATTGCCGTTAAGAGGAGGATATGAGATCCACTTGTGCTTTGTTATAAAATGGAGATTCCAGTTTGCACAAAACTCCCCTGTATTATCTGTGCCGGCCGCAGCGCTAACAGGCAACTCGCTTTCAATGATGGGAAGAGAGAATTTGCAAGAACGGCCATTAGCTTCATTTAAGTCGAGAGAATAATGCAGCTCTTGGAGTAAGGAGTCTTCCTTTTAGCACGGGACATGTCGTGCTCCACGTACTGCGCCTCTTTGGCAGCATTGAGAGGAAGGCCCCAGCTCCTCTCGGCTGAGACAGCACCATGCACGTCGCTCTTTTCAGCTCCACACATTCACCAAACACTGCACAGACGCTGCCAACGGCGTGGATTAAAGAAGCTCCCTTTAATTTCTCTGTGATTGTCGCTTCCTTTTTAGCACCCCTGAGCTTTATCAGATCGCCAAATCATTTCTTTCGCTCTCTGGAGCCAAAGGTGGCTACACAGAGGCGACCCCGGCTTTGTGATCCGCGGGGCCCAGGCACACCTCCTGGTTATATTTATTTCTCCGGGAAATATCAAGAAGCTTGAACCTTGCTCTCGCTGACCCTTGGCGTGCTGTAATCACACTCTGCAAAGCACCCTGTTATTACAGGGCCCATCTCCTATTCATCAGCGGTTAGAATGAAAATGCCTCTGAGTGTGGTGGACTTCTGCATTCTGCTTTCTTCTCTAATTAAACAGCAATTGTGCTGGAATAAATTTAAAAATAAATCATGCTCTCCATCAATTAAGAAGTAAATACCGCCTCAAAATATTCATTTAATGTTTTTTTGAAAGGATGTGTAATTGCTTTCAAAGTTAGTTAGATGAAAACATTGATGCAACTCCCATGTTAGCCTCGCTTAGCGTTAGCTAGCAGAAAGATTAACTTGCTTGAAATCACGCAAACACAGAAAACTGCTGAAGGAAGAATTCATACGTACTATCAGGGCCGTTGATGGTAATTCTAGGGGCCCATGCAGAGCCGAGTAGGCCCCCCCACAAAAAACCCTAGTAGTCTAATCATTGTATGACTGAATAATTCTGCGTAAAACCCTGACAAATATTTATAGTAATGCTGCATTAGCATCAAAACAAAGTAGGCTAAATAAAAAAATGATAATACAGAAAAGAAGTGGAAAAGTCAGGGGCCTGCTTTAGTTTTCTTTCAGGGGATTCAGAATTCATTGGAATTATGCCCCACGTGGCTAATTTCCATCCCCAGTCTCATTATAACTAAAAACCTTCTCAGATTCAGATTCACATTGACATCTTAGACAAAACAATAAAACACATCGACATCAGAAACCAGTTAACTGAACACGGTTAGATAGATAGAGTTATAAAGTGTTACTGAGAAGTTATAATATATAGCTATGTGCTAAAGTGCTGTTTGCTAAAGTGACAAGTGCATAAGTGCAAGATTGAATTAAATTAAATTGCACAATGCCCCAATAAAGTGCAGAATTTACTTAAATTGCACTATCCCATAGCACACGATTGCACATGCAGATGTGTGTCCAGTATTGCACAAAGTTTGTATACATAAATGTATTATGTACACAACATTGTATCTCACATTTGGTTTTTGTATTTTAAAAAAATATGACATAGTGTGTTGATTTGTGCCTAATAATAAATGCTACAAGCTGTCGCTGTCTCTCATATAGTTTCCAGTCTGAATGTTAAAGCTAAGCTAACCATAAACTAAAATAAATGTCAGCTTACACAGATATGAGCCCTGACTCTGCTCATCTAACACCTGACGTATATATAAAGTCAAGTGTGTATTTCCCAAAATGTCAAATATTCTTCCCTCATTAGAAATCTGTCACATTTGATATAATGTCAACCTCAGTGTTTGAAGGACAAAAGTCAAATTGAGGTTTACATATTTGTTCTGACTGAAAAGTCACTCAATTACGGTCGATAATTCAAGAGCGGCCGCCTCATAATGTGATGTTCTTCATTTTCAAGAACAGATTCATTATTTTTTAAATGAGAATTAAGAGGGGTTGAATAAATACTGCATCACTACAATGATAACGTCCCAGACAGAAAGAGCTGCTCATGCAGTTTAGATGTAGCAGCAGTTAGAGAATAAAGGATGGGCACAGTGGACGCAGATGAAATGTAGGCAGATGTCAATGGAAAAACTAATGTAAAACCCACTATATCAAAGACGGCAAAGGAGCTCAAGATAAAGACAAAAGAGAGTGGGGGGGGAGAAAATTAAAGAGTGAAAAAGGAGGGTGGGATGCCGAGATTTCTCCACATGCTTTTCTCTGATTTGCTGAAATTCATAATCCTCTCTCTTCTTTCCCACACCCAAGATCCTTTCCCAGCATCCATAATTCTAAGCACCGAACCAACCCCCCCCCTGTTCATTTTAAAACTCCATTGTTTCTTATCTCACTGGAAGTGGTTGCTGCACAGATGTGGAGCGCTTCTTTTACACACCAGCAGCAACTGATAAACACCTTAGTTTGCTTCTTCGCTGCACCCCCCCCCCCCCCTCCTGCAGTGACCAAACGATACCAACAACCAGTGCAGCTCAACAACACAACACGGCGTAACAGGCTCTTTCTCCGTAGCTAAATATACACTGTTACACTCATCTCTTGTTATATTTTTAATGGCTTCAGTGCACTCGTGTTGCAGAGGCTCTCCAGGGCAGATTCTTTCTCTTCCCCTCTCCTCTATGGCCCTTATCCCTCTTGCCTCGGGGCACTTGCAGGCCTGCCGAAAAAAATCACCCCCGCATCACTGGAGACATGCAGACCCCCACCACGCTCCCTCCACCCCCCCTCCTCCTCTACTCTTCACTGCTAAAATAAACTGCACACCTTCCCCGTGCATTGTTAGCCCATCGGTCTCGCTTTCAGGTGCAAACCGGTGCAAATGAAACGGCAGCTTCTGCTCAATCTAAAAAAACAACAGACATTTTAGTTTTTTTGTGGAGCTACTGTAAAAAGCTGCAGGGGTCGTGCATCGTGCACCTTGTGGTGTTGTGCCCCCGTTTTTTGTCCTCCTCTCTGTGCAGCAACAAATTTAGCATGATAGACCTGGAGGGGATGAGGAGAGCATGGCGTGGTCACAGACAAGTACAAGTTGATTTGATGCAGCGTTTTCTGTTTTGTTTTTTTGTCCCCGTTGGGTGTCCTAAGCAGAGCTCCTCCATTACACGAAGCTCCATGCAGCTGTTCCAAAATGGCTGCCCGTGCGTTTCCGTTTGCCTGGTGTCAGAGGACTGAGCAAGGGAGGAAATATGTGCTGCGGTGGATGCATACAGATTAGGATTAGAGCGCGAGCTGCAGCAGCAGCAGCGTTGGGGCCTTTGTCATTAACAGGCAGTTTTAATCAGGGTCTGTCCCAGGGCTCCGCTGCTCGCCTCAGGAGCCCTGCAATCCTCAGAGAGCAGGGGAGGCAGAGATAGAGGGAGAGGAAGAAACAAGAAGGAAAGGAGTGGAAAGAGAAGGAGGATAGGCGGAACAGGGAGGAGGAAAAAAAAAGAAGAAGACCCCATAGTATTGGGAATAGGGTGGGGGAGGTAGCGTGCAGAGCAGGGAGTGCTGGGTGTGTTTTTTTGCATCTCCATGCTCTGTATATCCTGTAGGAGGCAAGATGGCTGCTGGATGTGCACAGTGCTCTTCATTACGCTCCCTCTATGTGCTATTGATTTTGCTCCGGCCTCGGTGTCTGTGTATTATTTAAATGTTAAGATGTCAGTGTTGGTAATCACCGGCTCCATTAAAAGAGCGGGCGGCGGCACGGCCACAGCCACAGACCTGCAGAGAGAGAGAGAGAGTGAGCGAGCGCCCGGGCAGGCGGGGATGAATTATTAAGGAGAGGATGAGGTGGTGGGACATTTCCACCGCCGCCCTCGCGAATGTCATCCCACTCAGCCGGGAGACACACAGGCACAGACCGGCTTGACAAAAATCGACAGTGACTTCCTCCTCCCCCCACCCGGAACCGGTTTGATCCTGATTGCAGACACCGCAGCTGGCAATTTCCAGAATAATCTGCAGCTCCAGCCCTGCCTGCCTGCCTGCCTGCCTGCCCTGCCCCCCACAGATCCGCCAGCTCTTCCCACCCCCCACCCTGCCTTGTGCCCCGGCATCCTCTACGGCCCTCCAGCAGCATCGATAATATGGACAGGAGGAGAGGCCTTTGATTTGCTGAATCAGAGAATCCCATCTCACCACCACCGTGTGTGCATGTGTGTGTGTGCATGTGCATGTGTGTGTGTGTGAACATGTGGATGAGAAAGACACAGAGCGAATACATGCAGTCTAATGGCCGCCCCATAAAGTCAATAAAGCTGCTACATCTTCTCACAGACGGTATTTTTACACAAACCTGCAACAGGAAGCTGGTGGGATTCAAGCAGGTGAATGAAAAGCACATAAAGCAAATAAATGTCCACAGGTGTAGCTGATACACAGGATGTACATCAACCAATACAGAACATTAATCACAGTCGGATGCCATTAAAACCTTCAAAATGTCTAAATTCTCCTTCTCTGCTACATGTTATATCTGCACCCGCCCATTTATGTTCTTCTCGTGTTTATTATGCTTTTATGTTTATGAACTGATCGTGTTGTCAGAACTAATTACAGCATCCTCAGCACCCTTGCTATAGGTTTTTATGACATTCATCTAGAATAACGTCGGCATTAAACCATCGACCGAGAGGTCACGTGCAGGAGTTTGAGGGAAATCGAATTATAACAGAATAGCTCCATTATGCTACTTAAATTAAAGGGACAGTATGGGACTTTATTGGCTTTTTATTGACAAAAATCAAATATTAAATAAGAATAAACTGGGAACATCCTACATCTGCCATGTTGGGTGTCATCTGTAGTTAACCACAGTGTTTTCTGTCATTCATCACTGGTGTTGCCTTCAGGTGCAGTCAGACACCTCGTCGGCAAACCCTGGATGTTATCCTCATTTAGATTGTCATTATTTCATAAAGAGGATCGATGGTAGATGGGGGTAAATCTCACATACTGGGGCTTTAAGAATAAACTGGAAACATCCTACATCTTTGGGGTGTCATCCAGACAGTGTTTTCTGTCATTCATCAAAGCCCCCCACCCTCCATCCTTCCTCATTTAGATGCATTATTTCATAGAGGATCGATGGTAGAATTCAAGCTTTCCTAATAGATAGACTTTGTCACTCACTGCATGTGAGTGGAAACCGGCTGTCCTCCCACATACATGCTGCTTATAGCAAAAATAATTGTCCTATCAGAGGGGCTTTTCCTCTCACAGTCAAGTTTAGTCACACAGCACTTCATCATAAAAACATGAGCTGAACGCCGAAGCCTGGAAAGAGCCAAGGAGTCAACAGACATCTGACGGACGGGAATTCATCATTTAGGATGTTGGAATATGAAACATGATATCTGCATGTTTACGGAATAATTATCCAAAATTCAGTTTGCGAAACAAGACTTAAGATGTGTAAATAAAAAAACGACAAAGGAAAAATGGTGCAGATATTATTGTTTAACATTATATGTGGAAATACATTTTAATTTACTTACTTTTAATACTATGAAACAGAAATAGAAAATTGCTTCAATTTAATGTGGGATCTTATCGTCAGCTTGTGCAAGCACAAATCAAATAAGACTGATTTGAAGTTAAACATTTACACAAACATACTTTTGCACCGTGTGTGGGTTTTTGAATGCATGAGCTAAATTCAGCCTCCATCACTGCGTTATTTGGCAAAGCCAGCCATTTATTTGTACAGTTATGTTAATAATGACATTATGGTTTTAATAATGGAGCCTGCATGTGCACACTGCAAGGCCAGAATTTATGCAACGTCCTCACTGACGCGGTGACAGTCCGCATCGACGTTGGGGTGACTCCAACGACTCACAATTTCCCCCAGAAATGGCGAGTAATTTTCTCTTCTATTTGAGATACTAGGTTTCAGCACAGATAGACATAATAGGATGTAAATTGGCTGAGGGCAGATATACGTAGGGGAGGGGGGGTGCCTCACTTGAAGTAACATGAACGGCAATTAACCATGGGAGAGACAAGTGTGCGTCGTCTCCATGGGTGTGAGCTTGAGTTGCTACACCGTCCACCACGTTATCATAAAGACACACATAAAAACATGAGGAGGACGAGTCCAGACGGAGACCAGCGCAGCTTCTTCACTGCTCATATTTGTGCTGGTGTTTTTCTAATGGCATATTTAGCCAGCTTTTTGAATTCAATTATTATGAGCACAGTAGTATAGTAATAAGAAGATTTCTATCTCCCGCATATATTCATAAACGCTTCAAGGGCTTTTAAGGTGATATTCATTCAAATTCAGATGCAGCATTTTGCTTGCATTAGCAACACTGTCACACTTCTGCAGCCCGTTGAAATTACTGTTTGTCTAGCAAATGACAATTTCCACATGCATATGCTGCCGTAGCGTCGTCTGACTTGCAGGCAGAGTCGGAGACAAGTTCAGGGCCTCGCTTTGTTTACGGCTCCTGGGCGTCCAACTTAAAGTGATGGTGTTTACAAATAGGCTGCAGACGTAATAAGACTTCAGGGCGAGTGCCAATTGGCTCTCTGTGCAAACTGCTGAGGAAGGAAAGAGAAAGAAAGTAAGAAAGAAAGAAAGAAAGAAAGTGTGCAGACTTTGCGTTAGTGTAAACACGTGTGAATGTGGAGGTGTTTGTTTACATCCCAGGGTAACTGGCAGGACCATTCTTGAACTGTGTGATCTGTCACTAACTGTGTCGTAGGGAGACAACTGTGCGCTTGGATTGATGCAGTCGGAGATGTAGAGGAACATTTCATCCTCAGAAAGGAAACACAAGTACAAAGCACTGTGTTATGATGGGGAGGAGAGAGAGGAGGAGGGGGGAAGAGGAGGGGAGGAGGGGGTTGACAGCGATTAAAAATGCTGTTCATTTTATTTCCTCCCCTAATAGATTGGGTAAGTGAAGTTGCCTCCAACTTACGTAACATCTCTGGAGGATTGGCGCTGCAGCGAGGCCATGTGAGTGGGGGAATTCACCGAGTGAGTCACGTCGAGAGTGCAGTGTCGCTTTAATCCTGGAGGCTGAGAGCGGTGGCACAGCAGGACCACCGTGCCAGTCAATAAAACACTAACATCTTTCTGGATGGCAAGTGATGAGGGTCAGATGTTAACGCAGCCAAAAATACGATTGTGCATTCCATTTGGTTTTCATTGAGGGTTTTGTTTTGAATCTAAAGCCACGAATCCGGGGAAATAGAGAGGAGTATTTAAAAGCCATTTACAGAATAATTAGACCAGACAGCGAATGATTCAATCATCATAAAACAAAAACTGTGTTCCCGTTTAGATCTGCATATGTCTATGAAAGCATAAAACAGTTTAACTCCCAGGAGTTGAGCCGTGCTTGAAAAGAACTAGTTCAAACCACATCACAAGTTTGCAGCAGAAAATGACTCTTTGTACCAGCAGGATTTCATCCATTCAGTCAAATAAGCTTTTGAAAGTCCAGAAGAGCTGTATGATTGAATTATTTTACCCCATCCATGTGTGCAGGGAGTGAACAGGAAGTGAGGGAGCTCCGCCAGACTCCAGTGCACCTGCTCTATGGGCCCAGCTACGTGGAAGCGTGAAGAAGCTTGCAGAGACATGCAAGCGTTCACTGAATGGGCTGCCATCTTTGCACACCGTGTCCTCTTCTATGGAGTCACTGCACAGCCGGCCAATCGCGGCGTGACATGGGCACGATTGACGGAAAAAAGCACAGAAGCTGTCGGGAACGGCTCAAGTGTCATTGGGAGAGAAGGTTGGACCGGTATCGTGGCCTCTGCAGCCGACAATACGACTGCCTGACGCCTCAGAGGCCTTAAGGTGAGTTTATAGTTGTGTGTAAAGGGATTAAAGCAAAGCTATGAAGCTTATGCACACAGCCACCGCGCTGTCTGATGTATACCTCCTTAAAAATGAAACAAAATCTGGGCTGCAGACATTTAGAGCAAAACCATCTCCACTGCAAACCTGCTGCTTGCTGCAATCGCGTCTCTCCATCAAAGAGAAAATAAAATAAAACGATGTCACATTCATGCAGGAATGAGACTAAACAGTCCTTCCCACCGCCGTCGTGATTGAATGTAAACACAGATTTAGTGCGGAATATGCAGTAATCAGAGCACGATACAATCTGATGGCGTATGATGCATCAGTCGGGCGTCGCTGTGGTGATATCTGCGGGTGAAATCTGATGGTGAGCTATAAATCAATACCCATGCTGCAGGGATTTATGGTGGAAGTACTGCAAACTAATTGCTTCGAGCATGAAACCACCTTTTCCAGAAAAGGACAAGAAGTGACACCGCGTCCATAACAGGTCGCAATCAAGTTCAGCCACGTCTGCTTTACGAGGTAAATTTACAGCCTCCTCCTCCTCGTGTATCCTTGGTCCAGCTTTGTTTTTTTTCTGGTGTTGCATTTTACATACCTGGAAATCTGGGTATGGGAAACTCTGAGGAATAAATGGCATCAAAAAGCTGTGGACTTTGAGATCTCTGGGATTTTTTATTCATATCATGCACAGAACCTTCTCCACCTGTCCAAAGTTCAAGTTCAGTTGTTTGATGTCGGCTGTCTCCACGTCCCTTGTGTGTGTGTGTGTGTGTGTGTGTGTGAGAGAGAGGAGAGACAGGCAGGGAAGGAGGGAGTGTGTGTGCCTGTGGCTGTGTCTCTGATGTGACAGTATGTGTGTACACTGGCTATGTAATTTAGTCCTTGTAAATTTATAATTTGGTTAGCCCAACTGCTCTCCGAGTCTGCTGGAATGCTGCCAACCTCATGCTGTGTGTATGTGTATGTGTGTGTGTGTCTAAGTGTGTGCGACTTCATTGCCGTTACTGCCACGCTGAACCTCTGACACTCACTCTTCCTCCTGCTTCTCCTGCAAAGGGCTTCTGGTCGCAGAACGCCACAACCTTCAAAGCCCAAGGTTGCAGCTTCGCCCCGGTCTCCTCTGTCTGCCTCATGACAGCAGCAGCAGCATCACGCCGCTCCTTTCCCGCCACTCGGCTACTCACAGCCTTCCCCTTTGCTGCTGCCTCCAGTGTGACTGTGCGGCGCCATCTGTAACTGTGGGCTGCGCAGTAATGCAATTGCGGCTCTCAGTTATCTGCAGCGGAGTTGCGGTGGCGGCGGCGGCGGCGTGGTAACCTAGATGGATGGGGAACAGCTCGCAGCGCTCGGCTTTAGGTAATCAGCTGGAGTGCTGGCACGGGCAGAACAACACCTGCTGCTGAGGGGAGTAGCCAGCGCTAATTGCGGGAGAGTGATGGGGGCCTAGTCGCTGCAGACGCCACCGACAGTTCAGGCTAATGCAATTAGCCGCCATGTTCTCCTCTAGCAAAATTGCATTATGGTTTTTACATTTAATTTAGCCCGCGCAAAATGAAACGGTATCAGAGAAGAGAGATAATGAGAGCAAACTGATATTGAAATCTGCACAGTGTTGGGAGGCTATTAATGAGACAATGAAGCGCTGTGGCTGACAACATGCTATACTGTGGTAAAACACTTTAATAGTGTCATTAGGAAGATTTAGCGTTGTGTTTCTGCTCTGAGGCTACAAGGAGACACTGGAAGCTAATGTTTCCTCTTCTCCGTTTCCTTTCACCTTTTTCCCCAATATAGATCGGGTATTGATCACCAACCGGTTTTCTTTTCTACATTTCATTGACGGCGAAGCCCATCTGTTGGAGTGCATGTTTATGAGGGTTTCCTATTGATCCGCCAAAATGACCTTCCTCTCAATGTTCCAGTCGACAAACACTACGTCGACAATAAATGCAAATATTTTA
This sequence comes from Decapterus maruadsi, assembly GCA_030347415.2. Classification (NCBI taxonomy): domain Eukaryota; kingdom Metazoa; phylum Chordata; class Actinopteri; order Carangiformes; family Carangidae; genus Decapterus; species Decapterus maruadsi. The sequence goes on from CM064890.1 coordinate 2,182,249, forward strand.
GTGATAAATATTCATCGTTGCTGTGCAGTTTTGCTCCGTGGTCTAACTTTAACCACATATCAAAGGGAATTTTGCGGTGTACGGCTGCGTTGCTTGTGGAGGTGATAGAAGGGCCTCGGCTTCTTCTTTCAGGCTCCAGTCGTGGAGCTCAGCTGAAGTAAAAGCAGAGCAGAGAGACGAGAGACAAGCTGCTGCTGCTGCTGCTGCTGCTGCTGCAGTGTGACTTTGCTCCTCTCCCATGCTTTGATTCATTATTCAGCACCCGAGAAGTCGTCCTGCAATCCCACAGCAGCACAGAGAAACACGCACACACACACACACACACACACACACGGACTGAAGATAGATGCACACACACACACACAGTGGGTTAACACACAAATCTGTTCTATGCAAAACGTAGAGATTCACAAAAATATGAAGACACAAAAACTGGTGCTTCATATTTTATGTTTTAAACATGAACACAGTTAAATATAAAGATGTGATCACAGAGACACACACATACACACACACACACACACACACACACACACACACACTGCCCCCTTCTGCCAGCACGACCGGCCTGCACGCTTGTATGGAAATGTTTCTCCTAATGACTCCGTAATGACAGCGACTTATGTCCTTACCATAGTTGATTTGTTTCCTGGGTTTTAAGAGTAGATTATTTCCATGGTACAGACTTAGCGTAAGCCGTTCAGAAACCACAAGCACTGCACTTCAGCCCCGGTTTGGGATTTTAGCCAGGTCTAATCAGATTAAAGCACTGTTTTTCCCCCCCTCTTCTCCTTTTTGAAACAACATGCCACACTGCTCTCTCAGTCCTGCTACATGAGCCTGAAGAAGCGGGGGCCAAAAACAAATTGCTTTTAGTGGAGGCTGACAAGTAGTTGTGTAGAGAAAATAAAAGGTTGTTTGTAGCAGATTAATTCTCCTTCACAGGAGAGCCCGGCTGCACGGCTGCCGTGTGCATTCTTCCCTCGGTGACGGGGAGAAGATAGCTTCTTTGGGAAACGCTAAGACGGGAGGAGCTCATTGTTGCAGACTTAGCCGGACTGGGGGGAGACTTTGTGAGAGAGATAAAAGCTAAATAAACTGGCTATATCCATATCTAACGTACAGTAATGGCAGGCGGCTGCGGTTCATTCAGAACGACTCGAGTCGGTATTATCCTCATCCCACAAAAGACAACCGTGTTAGACAAAATAGCCCGGTGTAGATTCAGAAGCATCTCCAACGTGCTCCCCCAGTGAACACAGTCCAACTAATAACCAAACTTGATGTTCTCATCCCGCCTCATATCGGCTCCCTGTTCTGCAAACCCTGTTGAGCAAATATAATTTCAAACACATTCTGTTCTCATTAGTTTCACAGTCATATTACAAATAGAAGAGAAACAGCTGTGGAAATGTATTTCTAGTGGATAATAACGCATCATGCCTCTGGACTTAAGTGGTTTTGTTCTTGCTGGCGGTTTTTGTGCGAGAGGAATCCTGACTTCTAACCTGTGAAGGGTGCTTGCTGGCCTGACCTGGATCCTTCAGCATGAATTAAGTGAACAATGGAAGAGCCGGCTGAATGATTGCTCCACGCGCCTTTGTGCCTCTGTTACAAAACCACTCCTAAAAGGGCGGCCTAGATGACACACTCTCTAGAAATCGATCATATTTACTCAGCCCCTGGGCCTTCCAAAAGCTGGATTTATAGCAACAAAAAAAAGAAAAGAAGAAGAAGACGAAGAAGAAGTAAAATGGCAAAAAGGAGAATGAAATGAAATCCCCTTTGCATTTAAAAACAGAATGGAACAAAAGTGAATAAGGGTGGGTGAAGAGAAATGCCGCGGTCCAGGTCTATTTTGCAGACTCCGACGTGCACCCATGCGGCAAATTTCATCAGCAGTAGTCCTATTGATTTTTAACCCTGGAAATATAAGACCAGGGAAGTCGGGCACAGAGATATCCATGGATGTTTGGGTTGGTTATCTCTAGCTCTCCCTTGTCTCTGCCTCCTTCCTGGGAGCGTGAGCAAACCGATGCTCTCTCAATTGTCTGACAATACCCCGGCTAACACAGAGGCTGAGCTTTATAGACATGATAGTAGATTGAAAAGACAGACCTTGAACCCAGCGCTGGGAAAATTCAATATTTCTACTGAATACACCGACTCCTGTACAATCAAACACAAAGCCGACAGAGTCTACACACTAACCTGAATGTTGAAACTGATGGTTTAACTTACATTCAAAAAGATTTCCGCGTCAAACCTGATCAATGCCAAAGACACACAAATAAACAAAATAAAAAAAGCCCCCGTGCACCTGTCTGCAGCTGCCTCTAAGTGGAGTCTAAATGGAGGTGCAAGCCCCTCTGGCTCCGCCGGCGTGCACAAACTCACTGCATCGCCAGGATATAACAGTGTGTGCTCAAAAGCTTCAAGGCCCAGTCTCTGTGACAGGCCCATCTCCTGCTAATGGGTCACACAGCCATTACGGTGCAGAGGGATAAGGGTGGCAGATCAGTTGCTCGGCAGGTTGGATTGTTTCACTGTTTGGTTTCTTTCTCTGTCTGTGAGGCTCAGCGGCGTGGCAAGCTGCGAGCTGGAGGCAGCGGCCGCAGCAGCAGCGAGGTCTGTTCGCCATGCCACTAAAGAGGACAGAGGAGCAGGACGGAGCTCTTTAGTCTTCAAACACAAAGCGTGAATCACTGCTCTGAAAGGGACCGGGACACAGAAAGCCAGTTAGAGTCCCCTTTTCTGTTTGGCCCGCAGCTTTTCAGACGCCCGGAATAAAGGAGCGTAGCTGCTGAGAGACTGCGCGGCTTAATGGGAGTCACCCCCTTGGTTTCTGACACGTACTTTAGAGAAATTAAAACCCCAAGTGACCTTAAAGGCAGCGCCGGCTGGGCGTGCACCGGGTCAAGGTTAAGCAAGGGTGTCCAGTTATAGCGCTGCGGCGTCCAGACACGAGCGCGTCCATCTGCCTGAGGTCGCACCTCGCTTTCCATCACAAACGTGCAGAAGATGACACATCAGTGGGTGCAGGGGGCGTTTGAGCGATCACCCCCCCAGCAAATAAAGGGAAGTGATTTCATAATGGTGCCCCGATCAGACCTCCACGCGTCGGGGTTATCTGTATGACAAAGCAACTTTCCTAGTCTATGCATTTTCATGAGTGGACCAGGAGAGGTGGATGAAAGAGGAGGGTAGCGGTTGGTGACCCGGGGTCAGGGGGTAGAGGGTTCCAGCTGGTCACACCACCTCCTCATTGACTGATTCCACATCCAGCCTATTGTGTTTGGCGCGTGTCCATTGTTCTGCAGCTGCATTAAAATGCATAGATTCCTGACAGCCATTTCACTGCTAGTTGACCTTATTAGTTAAGGTGGATACATAAAACATGAAGTTTAGGGATCATTAGATATACGCGATTCATTTAAAGGGATGATAGTCGACGCCGGGCGGTGAATATAGCTGCAACATCTATAGGGATGCTCGCCGGCCGGTGTTCATGGCGCAATCAATAAAACATACAGTCTCGTTAAGCTGCTTGATAGCAAACAAATCCGTGATGTAGGTGAGGAGATATATTCAGACAATAAACCGAGGTATAAACGCCTCTGGAAATTCGTTGTGCTCTATGGAATCTCCAGGCAGCCTATTGTAGGTACTTGCCACCCTGCCCCCACTCTTCTCTCTATTTTTCTTCTCTGCACGCTTCTTGCAAAGCACACACAGACATGCTGCAGCGAGCGGGAGGAAGAGAGGAGAGAGACGGGGAGAGGGGAGGAGAGAAGAGGTGCTGATACTCAGTAATTGAGGGGCAACCCTGTCACAGTTGACCTGCAGGAGACCAGGGATAAAGTGTATTCCATTTTCTCTCTCTGCTATCCTGGGACTGACAGCCCGCAGAGTCCCAGGTCTGACAGACCTAACAGAGGGCTGTCAACCTCTGCCCACCTCTCTCATAGCACATAACACCCATTTCTAGTTTGTGTTCTCGCTCGCAATGCACGCACACACTGTGCACACACACCGGCGTTGGACCCGCAGCCTCCCTGCGGATCAAAATTTGCACTGCGCTCCGACAAAGACACAATGTACTTTTGGGATATATAATCAAAGACACACACACAGACACACAAGACAAGATGAAAGGCATGTTCGCTGATGCCCTGTGTGTTACACTGACTTCAATTTCATCTCCTGCCTTGATACATCTATTTTAAATATCTATTATCTCGAGAAGGCCTTTTACTATATCGGGTCACGAGGAGATTTTATAGAAACACGGCGAACTGACAGCGCTGCCTATTTTAGAGACACTCTAATGCCTCTCTAGTAAAAACAAAGTACCACCACCGCTCATCACCAGAAGCGCATCTCCCAAAAATGGGGCTGATGCAGTGACGGATAAAGGGAGTATATTTAGCCCCCCAGCCCCTGCCCTTTGTGTCTTCCTGATTTGTTCTAATGTGAGAGCCTAATCCAGAAAAAGCAGATTATACATGTATTAAATTCCTTAAAATTGCAGTATTTTAATACCACATTTGCAGTGGAAATGCAACGGAAGCAGCTTACGAAACATAAACCTCCCTGGTAAAACTGTGTCTCTGCCGCAATGAAAGAGGTTGAGACATGCAAGGCACAAAAAAAAAACGAAGCAAATGATGTTTTCGAAAAGATATTGATGTTTGTATGAGAGGAAGTAAGAAGAAAATGCTCATCCACCCAGAAGGAACAACAAAAAGTCAGTGATTGCAGAGACTGCTGACATGTGCTTTATGTGTGTGTGTGTGTGTGTAATTGATTGTGCACTGTGACCCAAATAGCTGCACTGAAAAACAAAAAGGTTTTCCGACTTTACTTATGTTACTTTACTGAATCAATATAATATCACTTTGCCATTTTCACAGTCTTTTTCCTGCGCGCAGATTTCTCCGTCTCATAAGAACCCTCGAGTGGATTAGCTCCAAATGAGAACATGGAAGTGGGCAGAAAGAACAAGTCAGCTGAGTTTCTGCCTTACAGGCTTCTTGCACATAGTCTAAATCACTTTTTGCATTAATGGCTTTTCAAGGGAGAGAAATAATATTAAAAAAAAAAAAAACTCTGATTCACAGTGACCTACAAAAATCAGTAAAAGAGACAGAAAATTGCAAGTAATTTAAATGGCATCCACCTGTCTGGCAGAGGGTTTTATCTGTGACATGCAGAGAAAGGTCATGCATAGAAGGATGCACGCCGCAACACGAAGGCCTCTGCACAAAACGCACACATTCCCTGTCTGCCTGTGTTTCACCTGACCCAGTGAGTGTCCTCTCAATGACAACATGGCTGCCCCCACGAGCTGCAGCCCGGCCGCCATAATGACACAATGTACCCATCTGCCCTTCAAACCAACCCGGCAGCATGAGGCTGACCTGTGTGTATGTGCATGTGTGTGTGTGCGCGTGCATGTGTGTGTGTGTGTCCCATCTGCCCTTTCAGCCAGGCGAGCAGCATGAAGCTGACCTCTGACCCTTAGGATTACGGTTCCACCATGTGCCAGTGAGCAGGGTGATGAGATTGACCTATGTGGGCTGCTGCTGTGTATGTGTATATTACTGATATCTGACAGCACAGGATCCACCTACCAACACACACACACACACACACACACACTCACACACACGTGCACCAATGAAATACTGCTTGCACTGCTCACTTCCAGATCCATAAATCAATGCCTCACTCTTCTAATGAGCGTATTGTTACATTTGTTGGTATGAGGAGTGAAAAGCGTTCAATCTTTCAGTTTACATGCATTTCAACAGTGTGTGTATGTATAAGTGTGTGTGTAAGTGTGTGTGTGTGTGCAGATCTGTTAATACAAGTAGCTCTCCTGTGAGTGATCTAATGCGCGTCTAAGGACAGCCAGCCATTCTGAGCTCTGACACAACCAATCATTGCAAAGCCAGCGTGATCGCCTTGGCAACCCCTGTCACCACATAGTTTATCTGGAGCCTCGTCCAATCAGGATGCACCACAGCCTCTCCAAGCTCCTCCCACAGGGGGGTTTGGAGGGGGAGGGGGGGGTGGCACCGCTCGCCGTTGGTGCAGAGCCTGCTGCATGAGCGGATGCTCTAATCTGGATCCAGTGAGGAGAGGATCACTAATCCCAGATTATGGCTCTCTGGGATTAAGACATGCTGATGCACAGGTTTGCGCTCACCTCCAATCCCCAAACCTCTCAATCTGGCTCTCTGCTCCGAACCTCAAACCTCACCCAGAGAAGTCTATTAAAGTAAAGCTGTGGCAACGGCGTCGGAGCCTGAAATGAGACGTCTTGTTAAAGGTGTTGTTGGTCTGAGTGACTCACAGCTCGCTCTCCTTCCCCGCTGTCGGGTTGGAGATGTTTCTTCCCCTTGTTTGATGTTATAGTACAAGTGTACGGAGAGATTTGCAGCGCGGCGGACGCTCTGAAGGCAGTGGGTTAGCAGGAAATGAAAGTTTCTATCTATCTGTCGCCGCTATTTGACTGAGCACAAGTGATGAGGACGTCAGGGAGGGAGGAAAACAAAGCAGAGCAGACACTCCAGCTCCACGGGATCGCTGATACCTACTGCATGTCATACAGAATAAAAGTGGGGACAACGGGAAACACAAAACTTCATGAAAACGTTTCTCCGATCTCTCTCTCTTGCCACTCCGGAGAAACTCAATCTCTTCCGACAGCAATTCTCAAAAGTGTGTGTTCCTTTTTAGGAGAACAAAAAATGCTTCTGGGTGAACACAACAAAGCAGGAATCAGAAACTTTGTGCCAGTGCTTCAGAGGGATACAGCAGTATTCCCTCAGCCGGCCTAAGGCGCGAGGCGCGAGGAGGGAGGGGTGATTTATAAGTGACAATCTTGGAGATTTAAGCCCCGGCTACATGAGTTTATCATGAGGCCAAGTTATTTCTGCACACAGAGAAACATCAGGACAGAGAGGTGGGAGACAAAGAGAGGAGGGGAGAAGAAAGATGGTGGCAGGGGGAAGAAATTGCTGCTCAAATATTGTTCATTACGATAATTCATAGACACAGTGACGTGGAAATTAGGACCTCGGAGTCAACACGCTTACAAATAATTAAGTTGAAATATTAATGATAAAGTGTCCTCACAAAGTGTGCAGCTCATGATCAATTTGGGGTTAATGAGTCGTTTATCTCCATCCAATCCCTGCTCTTCTTCCTCCTGTCTGAGCCGCGGCGCCGATAAACGTGCAAAACGATCCCCTAAACAAAATCAATTTGTCCTACGCTGCATTGTTGTTGTTGTTGTTTTTTTTTAATATGGTTGAGACACAGGAGACGGTGAGTGTGGAAAGGAAGCCACAGCCAAGCACTCGTTCAGGTTAAGTGTGTATATGTGTGTATATGTGTGTGTGTGTGTGTGTGCATGAGCCAAAATACTGTCAAAGTCAGGCAGCGATGGGCGACGGCGTGCCATCCAGTCAGCAGCCTGTCATTCCAAAAGGAAAAGTACGGAGGGTGACTGACTTGGAGTTGTGTTTTGTCTGGTATCGACAAAAAAAACAAAACCTGCAGATTCTTTTTTTTTTTTTTTTTTTAAATCTTTTATAACTTCTTTTTTTCTTATTTCCAGGAGCTCTGAGGCACGAAGCGCTGCCTCCGTCTGGAAACCGGGACCGAGCTGAGAACCGAGATCCAGCATTAGCTGCTTTTGTTTTTATTCTCCTCGGCGGTGGATCATCCATCTCCATGCTGACTCAGGAGCTGCACTGTGCCCGCCCGCCCGGGGCTGCATGAGACTGTTATTTGTGTGTGTGTGTTTGTGTGTGATTGTGTGACATGATGCCTGTTTACACTGGACAGCAGTCGCATCTCTCCATCTTTCTCTCTTTTACTCGTTAGGGACCTTCCCTCTATTCTGAAGCTGATTAGTCCTGACCTGAGCAACCTAGTGCTGCTATATCCAATCAGCCTAAGCACTCAAACTCTTGCCTTCCCCCACCTTCTTTACGCTAATGGGCTTTCCCTGCTCTGGTGACTTAGCACTTAAGAGCTGGGGAGGGACGGGAGGGGGAAGGGGAGGGAGGGGGGGGGGGTCACTACTTCAGGAAAACCCAGTTGAAACTTCTTAACTAAGCTGCTGCTGTCCTTCATCTCGCAGGCAGCTCGGGTATTTACGGAGAAACAACCAGTGCCATCCCATAGTTACCCTTATTTACTCATATGAGCGGTGGATAACCCAGTTGCCAGCGTGCCTTTGTATGAATTTGCATCACCTCCCAAAGGGCAGGCAAATTAATGAATATTCACACTTAATCTATAGCCGCCGGCAGCCCTGCATTATTCATGAGTTGTTGCTGTTTTTGTGGTAGCACGCACGCGTCTCAGTTTTGTCATCGCAAATCATAATTTCATTTTCTCCTCACTCTATTTTCTGCCATGTGCAAGTGATGGCTGCACTTGTTAAAGGCATGCAGCAAATCACTGCACGGAATGAGTGACTAACGTCTTTAGCACCCCGCGGTTCTGAATCTAACGACTAATATAGAGGCTCCCGTTCCTTAGCGGAGGGATGCACGCTCCTTAATGCTTACAACAACGTTCCCTAATCCGCAAAGATTCTTCTGCCTCTGGTTCTCACTGGGTTTTCATGTCAGCCGGGACCGGGGCTGTCACTAAGCTGCAGGAGCCTCCGAGCAGCAGCAGCGGTAAAGACATCAGTGAGACAGGTGCCATCTTGAATCATGGCAGGGACTCCTGTCTATATATCCTTTATGTTTGCAGGTCCGACCTCACAGTGTCACATGCATGCACGTGAAACATACATCCTCCGAAAAACTGGACAAAGTCTCTGACAGCCAATCAGACATAAGACTAGCGAATGACTCGGCGGCGAAAAATCAGAATGGGGTAACAACGTTCACACTCCATTGTCCAAAGCGGCGAAGAGGACCCCCTAAAAGGTTTCTGTATGAAGGAAGGAGAGAGCGAGGTGACAGTTTAAAAGCCTTGCTTGACACTCAGCGAAATGGGCCTTACCTTCTTCCACACAATTGCACCGGCAAGTCAAATTGCATTAGTGATGCACGATGTTTTCACAGGGAGGGGGGGTGAAAAAAAAATCACAATAGAGCCGAAATATGGTGCATTGTATTGAGTCGATGTTTAGAGGGTGTTCCTCTTTTATAGGGAAATACTGCAGGACTCTGACATTACCTTTCACAACAAAATAAAACCGGCGCTACGGCTGGCAAAAACCTTGACTGGAATAGCTCGCAGGGAGGAGAAAATATTAATAAACCAATTAAATATGAATTTGCAGAAAGTCACATCACTTTGGAAACTTTTCTCTCCTGAGCGTCGTAATCAAAATACTCTTTCTATAATCACTCAAACCTAATCCTCTTTGTTGAACATACTTCAACTCTTGACACCCAGCGTTGCCTCTTTGTTCCTGAAATACATTTCTGACTGTCAAATAGTTTCTAAAAGAGACTTTCTCAAAAAATGAGTGCATCCCAGTAACATCCAGGCAAAGGGGGAAATAATTGTGCTACTTTTTGGCCCGAACATGAATATTCAAAATCCCTGAATTTGCTGTGAGAAAATAATTAGGAGTTTATTAGCATTTGTTTATTTGTCCATGCATAAAACCTCTTAATGAGAATGTATTAACAAGCTCTCGACTCTGGGGAGGTGAGTTCTCAGCGTTAAGAATGCCTTCCGTCTTTGGAAAACGCTACAGTACGTTACCAAAAAAAAGAAGAAAAAAAAAGAAAATGTATTATCCCACGGACAGCTAAATTAACTGCACACGTCTAATGTAGTATGACATGTCCTCAGCCAACCTCCACGAGCAGGATTTGCTCCATGCATTGAAATGTAAAGAGGAGGAAAATACCAACTCAGGGTAATTATAACACATACAGTGACTTGACATTTAGGGCAGAGTGTAGAGAGGGGAGATAGTTGGCCTTATCAGAGGCTATAATGAAAGGTCAATGGCCTCCTCAGTGTTTACCTCCAATCATGTGGTCTGAAGGAGCTTCTTCAGTCTCTATTGGACGAGCAGCGGTCTGCTCGCAAGATAACAGCATTGTTGGCTGCAGGTGAAACAAACATGCACACGTTTGGTTTTGTCGCTGAAAGATTTGGCTCCATGGTTTGGATTTGAGGGTCAATTATGATGCATTTTTAAAAAAAATCAAACTGACCTGTTTATTTCCTGCAGAAAGCAGAGTCACCAATATAAACACAGCAAATAAATATGCATTATGGCGTCGTCACACCTGCTTCCTTCACACAGCCTTTTGCTGCTGCTGCACTGTATGTGAAAACTGAGCGAAGTCTGTCTCTCTCGCTCTCGCTCTCTGTATCTTTTTTGGTTCGGTCTCAGTTTAGTGGAAGGAAAAAGCTGCATTGATAAATAGGTCAGAGAGCTTTTCCACCCCCCAATGGTTTCAGGCCCAGCTTGGCAAATTGAACATAATTAAGGCCCAAGGCAAAGGTTGCACTTTCCTTGAAATAGCGGGAGGAGTGGTGCAGGAGGTAGCTCGCTACAGAAGGAGTTCAGTGCAGCATGCTTGGGCACGGAGGATCCACCGAGCCGCAGCCATGAGATGAGGAAGAAGAGGAGGAGGAGGAGGAGGAGGAAGAGGAGGGGGGGGGGCGGGAGGGGGGGGGGGCAGGCAGCCATTACAGAGCCAGGAAAACTCTCTGTACATGTCTCTCTCTATCACACTCCTCTCCTCTCTCTGATGCTCTGCTCTGCTTTTTCTTTACTGTGACATTCTGACATGAACATTAAAGGAACAGTTCAATTTTTTTTTTTATTTCAGGGGCTTCACTTACAGTATTCACGTTCTTGGCCTGAGTTTAGCTTTCAAAGGAGATCGCTGCTGTGTCTCTCTGTTGCACACGAAACTGCAGCTGAGAGACCGATAGCGTAGCTTAGCATAAAGACTGGAAGCGGAGGGAAACTGCTAGCCCACAGGTCTGAAACACATTAATTAGTTTGTTTGTCTAATCCACACATAATCCATACAAAAACCAAAGTGTCAAAACAATAAGTTGTGCTTTTATTGGGTGGGTTAGAGGTGTAGGGGGTTGGGATGAGGGTGAGGGGGGGGGTGCTCTGCTGGATTTATAGATGCATTATAAGGATTAAATGCAAGATGGTGCCTCTGCCTTCCAATGAAAATTATCCTGGAAAATGCACAGTAGCGTTTCTGTCTCTAGCAGGTGTTCAGTCCCATCTGACTGATGGACTTAACACTGGGATGACATCATGCACACAAACACACTGCACTGGGGTCTGGAGACGGTTTTTTACACCGTCCTGGATGAATACTTCATACTGCAAACAGATATAAGTAACATTAACTGTAGAGTCTGAAGTGTCCTGTCAACAGTCTCTTGGTTCATTTCAAGCTTTTTGATTCTTGTTTGCGAAACAAATGAGAATTGACGCAGTGATGAAGTGGATGTGGATATAGTGAATGTTGAGTGTTGGTATAGGCAGGAAAGAGCACTATTCTGACTGTTTCACATTTACACGCCACAGAGCGGCTGCAAAATAGGATGGGACAATGGTACTAGAAATGTTTTCTGCATTCTGTCCACCCCCCCCATGTCCAATTTGGGGAAACAATAATGCAGCAGCTCTCATAGTTATATATCATTCCAGCTTCCTATGGTTCGGTCTGTCGTTTTGGCATGGAGGTCAGGTCTAAACGAGAATACCTGGGAGCCACATGTCCTGTTTCTATGGTCACAGACTGGGTTTTGCTATATGCAATGACAATAAAGGAATTGCATTGAATAACTCCTGCAGACTCTATTTTCTCCTCCAACGGAAATGAGCAAAACTCACAAAATGTCCAGCCGTACTTTTAATGCACCATTCTAACTGCCCGCTTCGTCTTTAACCACCATGTCTTGTCAGGTGTTGTTGTTCACGGCCTTCGTCCTACTGCGGCTTTTTTGTGTCATATCTGCGCCTCACGCTGGTATCCCCCCCCCCTCAGTCTGGAGATGTTGTTGTTAGCGAGCTGGCATACCAAGCTCCATTAGTGTCCCAGCATCCTCCGCTCTGAGGGCTTCACCTTGACAAGGGAGGGAGAGACACAGCAGAGCAGAACCACAGCGGGGTCGGACGGGTCGAGGACGAGGAGTCACGCGGGCCGAGGCGGAGGTAAGGTAAGGAGAGTCGGCTACATTACCCCGGCTACACCGCGGCGGTGAAAGCAGATTATCAGGGGTCAGTCTCGTTTCACACCACAGCACCATCTCCATTAATGAGACCTGATGGAGAGCAAGGAATCCCTGCAGGAGCTCTATGTGGCGTTATCTTCTGCTACCACCGCCGCCGCCGCCCACTCGCATTAGCTTTCTCATTAGCTTCGCCATTAGCTCCCACATTAGCAAAGTGTTCTTGATAACTGCTTGGATGCTTTTTCTTTTCCTCTTCCCTGTATGAAGCTACACGGTTGCACAAAAGCAGTCGCACACAACAAAGTTCTGTCTTTAAAGATGAAATGAATAGTCGTGCGGTACGCTGTGTTTTGCATCACGGCGGTTTCGTATACACAAATCAAATGGTGCTAAAGTGTGAAAGACTTAATTGGAGTTAAAATTATAATTCATGACTAAAAGCTGTTGTTGTGTGCATTAGCAGAATGTTACTGGGAGATGATTTAAAGGGCTTTATTTCCTACAAATGATGTAAACATCCACTCTTTAATTGAATAGTATAAAAGAAAAAATCTGCTATGCTTTTTGTTGTGAGAAATCACTTAATTGTCTCACACACAAAAAAGGAGATCTTTTACATTAGAGTGATTTAAATTATTCACATAGAGCATTTTCCTGAGGAGCATTGTGATTTATGTCGGTATCTAAAAGGGCAAACTAACAACGTCCCACATGCTCGATGCAAAATGTCATGATAGTGAGGACAATTAGCTGATTATCATGCAGGCTTTTTATTATGGATTTAATTGTACAAATATAATTATCTAAAGACTGCTTATTATATCTGATGCAAAAGAACATTATAAGTAAAAAATGTTTGTGAATGCTTTGAAGGCATGATGACATATGAGATCAGAACTTTTTTTCCTGCAAAAAATAAAATAAAAATCTGCAAATGTGAAATTGAGACGTGGGCTTAGATCCATTACAGATTTTTGCAATTTACCTGATTAATTTTTAAATGGATGTGCAGCAGCAGCAGCAGCAGCAGCAGCAGCAGCAGCAGCAGCAGCAGCATCACGCCAGGCGCGCTGACTTCCCTCCCCCACACCCACAGACGCCCAGTATGACCGGACGCCATATGGCGAAAGATTTACCACGGCGACACGGCCAAGAGGCTCTAACTCAGACCTTCATCAGAATGTCAAGGAATGTCAGATAGGAGGAGATGACAAGAGGAGGAGAGGAGAGGAGAGGAGGGGGGGGGGGTTACAGTAGCATTGTTCCCTGAGCACAGCAGGCTCAGCTGGCCTCAACAGTCCCAGTCCCCTCAGCCTCGTAAGACTAATGGCGGAAAATCACAACCTGGGGGGTTTGATTCTCTGAAGGCCCTCTGAGACCTGATTAATATGCAGCTTTTTGTGTATGTGTGTGTATGTGTGTGTGTGTGTGTGCAACACAGACATAAATATACGCTCTGAAATGTGTGTTGCGTGCCGTGCACCACAGACGTGAACAAAAGCAGAGCTCACACTACAGCCCTGCGTGCAGATATGATATTTGACAGCCTGCTCAACGCGGCGGCGGCGCACAAAGACGTGCATGCAAACGTAGTTGCAATGCACACTGTGCCCGTGGAGAAAGTGAAAGCAACAAATAACAGTCAGCTGACCCCCCCCCCCCCCCACCCCCCCGATGGCTGCACGGTTAAAGGTAAGAACAGCAGACAGGTACTGGCTCCCGGTGCTGAATGTGCTGTGCAGGCATTTCCGCCATCTCTCTCTCTCTCTCTCTTCTCCATGTATATGGCTTCCCCTCCCCCCAGCCCTCGCCGTCATACTGTATACTCCTCACCCACACAGCAGGCTCCCCTCCCCCACCCTGCTCTCACCACCACCACCACCACCACCCCCCTCTAGGAGGATGGAGCAACCAGAGAGAAATTAATTGAAATCTAAACCCCGATGCAGGATTAACTAAGTAGGTGAATTCCAGTTGTCACATAATCAGGGCTAGTGGACTATTTGACTTTCATCAAATGGGTCCGACTGAAACAGCGACCAGGGATAATGACGGGAAAAAAGGAGCCAGCTGCTGTGCCCCCCCCCCTCCCTCCCTCTTCTCTCTCCTTTCTTTCTCTCCATCCCATCCCTTCCCCCCTCTCTCCTCTCCTCAGCATCTCTCCATCCATCCATCCCTGCATCCTAACCCTTAAGATGTGAATTTAGGATCTTTCCTGTGACCGCGGTGCCAGCGGTGCGTTCAGAGGAGATCTCAGCGGGGGAGGGGGGAGGGGAGGGAAAAAAAATCACAAAAATGCTGCTGTCACATTTTGTGACCTCCTTCCCTTTACATACACACTCCTGATACGGAGCCAGACGGATAACGGTATCCGACACCTGCTGGAAATTTATCTTCATCCATCATCGCAGTGACGGGAATGTGGTGTCATTTCTCTATTTATTCAATTTTACAGTTGCAGAAAATAAAAAAAAATCATTAGCAAATCTCCAACTGTCACATTTAGTGTTATTTCTTTGAGACAATGGAGGATGAAATGTTGCAGTAAAGTGGGTCAAACAGCGCGCCGCTCTGATGAAGCATGACTGGCCACAAAAAAAAAAAAAAGAAAAGAAAGAAAAAGAACGAGAGCACGTCAGAAGATTTTTCTTTCACTTGGAGAAGATGATGTAGATGGGCGAACGCAACGCGCCGCCATGCACGGGGCACTTGATCTATTTTGAACACCGAAAAATGCCTTCAGTTCAGTCTCTCAGTGCTTTACATGGAGGTAATTATTGATCAGATATAGATTCAAAAACGACAATAAAACCATGCATCTTACAGATAACCTGTAGGAGCTTGTTGCGTCTGCAGAATAAAAATGCTGCAGATAATTTCAGACGCCACAACTCAGATGAATGCTGCGTCTCTTGGCCTCCTTTTATTTCTAAATATCCATACAAATCAAATGCAGAGAACACGTTGCCATTTTCAAGGCAATTTTTAGTGTTTAAATTGCTGCTATAGTTGGAAAGCAGTGCTGCTGCTGCTACCAGCAATAAAACCATTACATTTCTTTAGAATTTCATGCTGTTTAAAAATCAATATTTTAGCAGGCTGTGTGTGTGTGTGTGTGTGTGTGTGTGTGTGTGTGTGTGTGTGTGTGTGTGTGTGTGTGTGTGTGTGTGTGTCTAGGTGAGGATAACAGTGGGTGTGGAGAGCAGCGTCAGTATAGCAGAGCGAGCTGCCAGCTACCCAGTTGATAATATAGCTTGGGCTTCTGCCCAGTGAGGTTGACCTCAGCCTGTTGGCTCGCAATGTCATTTACCACCTGCCACACACACACGCACACATACACACACACACACACACACGCATGCACACACTTATACAACCACAAACACAGATGCAGATACAAAACTGTCCAATCTCTGCTTCCAGCTCCAGCTCTACACCACCCAGTCTCTCTGCACACACACATACATATACATACATATAGAGGCAGGAAACCTGTGCAACACACTAATGTGTGCTCAACAAGTGTGTGTGTGTGTGTGTGAGTGTGGTGGGGGTGAGGGGGGAGGGAGAGGGGGAGGGGGGGGGGGAGGTTACAAAGTAATAATCACAGCGAGATTGGATGAAATAGTTTGGGAAAGAAGCCGGTGTTGTGAGAGAGTGTTACTGTTTTATGTTTCTGAGAACACAGAGCCTGGATGCAGAAAAACACAAATCTCACACAAACAGACACACACACACACGCACACACACACACACACAGGGATGCTCACAAATTCAGATAGTTGGACAGAGCTGCAGGGCGAAGGCATGCGGAGCAGGATACCTGGACAGATGGCAGACAGTCGTCCCGTTGGAGCGGCCATCAGAGGAAGAGGAGAACACAAACTGTTCATCTGCTCCTCTCTCACACACACTCACACACACACACAAAACCATGCATTATATTGATGCTCTGTCACTGAATGAACTGTCTGAACATTTACACGTGTGTACGTCAGCACGTCACCGTTTTACAGTCAGTGTAAAAACTCTGACATCTACAATAAACGACTGTTTACACATCGTGGTGTTGTTTTATTCAGACTCACAGATAAACGATGGGAGATGCAGCAGCAGCAGCGTGGTGGTGGTGGTACTGTAGGCAGCTCGCTTTATTAGCATCAGCTTGAACTCTGACACCTGGATTAATTTAATCCGATGTAATTACGATTGATTTTTGCTCAGTCAGATGTTTTACTGTGGCCCAGACGGGAGGCTGCGGTTGTTGCACCGACGCTGCCGTGTGGTTAAAAACCTGCCTTTGACTGTGATGCTCTCGGTTGCAGGGAGGAGCGATGACGGCCAGAGCGGCTAACAGACTACCAAAACCCACTACTCTGGCCTAAATCACATTTCAAAGCATAGAGGAGTCTATTACGGGAAATTAGAAAGGCCTTGGATCTCAACAAGCCTATCCTTCAATTTTATTGAGTCTTCCCAGTAGCCCTTGGTGGATTGTGTATACTTGTCAATAGCAATTCGTCTACATGTGCTGTGTTGACAGCACGGCAGCGCTGAATGTGTACGTGCAGCTCACAAAAGTGTGTAAATGCAAACACGCACGCGCACACACACTGTGGTTGGACTTGTCTCCTTGATTCTGCCCTTGGGAACAATAGGAGGGAAATGTATGAAATAGTTTTAGGTTCATGGTGACGTTCAGAGGAGAATTTACATTCACGATTTTCTAAATTCCAAACATAAATCCAACACAAGCGTGAAGCCGTTCTTTACAATATATGATGGAGTCCTTAAATACATTTTTATGAAATGACAATGACAGTAACAATGACGGGTAACCTGATATCAAGCCACCAGTCACAGAAGCAAAGAAACTGAAGGCAAAGCCGAGCTGTTGGCAGCAGATATGAGTCTCTGCTGTTAGAGCATTATCTCCCCTGAATGAAGTCGAGTGAATTGGATGTGTACCGTCTCTCAATTACCGCTACTTTCATTTCCCGCACGTTCTGTAAAAAGCAGAAATGGTGCAGGTGTCGGAGAAGCCTTACAGCTCCAAATTGTTTACAATTTAACTGCAAATACGGACAATCTTTCATCCGTTCTCACCGTATGGGAGAAATAAAGATCCCCGACCCCGACAGTACAGTACACGTCTTCCTTGGATTTCCACTCTTCCAAACTGTGGGCTTCAAACATAACCCCCCAAAAAAACCCTCCCCGCCCGTGCACCTCCCTTCATTCCCACTCCCGCTGTCTTGCCTGCGCCTGCTGAGAGCCACCGCTCACAATCCACGTGCATCGTGTCACATAATTTTGTGGTGGCAAATCAATAATGCAACCGTAAATTTCATTTAAATAAACATTAGTGGCCTAGTTAATTAATGAAACCTCATCCGCAATTTGTCAGTGTCAGGAGTGCTAAGCCCTTTGATGTTGGTATGAATATTCCTTTTCAGAAAATGAGGCTCTCGCACCATTAGAGCCTATTGTGGCTTCAGCCTCCTTCCACCTTCTGCATGAATTTGCACGGAGCTCGTCGAGAGTCGCCAGATTAAAATCATCTACTGCGCGAGGAGGACAATGAGAGGCCGTAAAATGAACGTGGGGAAACATCATGAAAAATAGCAGGAGGAATATCTAATGAATCTAATCTACATACAAGCAACCTGATCAAATGCTTGAGCAATTTCAAAGGCCATATATCAAACAGTACATGACATTAACATCAAATCAATATCTGGGATGTCCACACCCATAAGCAATAACGCTGAGCGTTAATAACCAGCAGGGACACGAGAGATAAATAACAGGGAGAAATATAAAACAACAGCCCATCATAACGTGAGATGAGGATCTGACCTGTCCTTGTCAGCGTGCAGAGAACAGCTGCTCGTGACCCAATTTCACTCGGATACATAATTCATTGGCGAGCTATACGACTTCCACACCACTATAAAAAAAATTCATCAAAACAAGTTAGCAAATCTATTTCAGCAGACTCGCTTACGATCCCTCGTTTCGACCGTTACAACTGCTTCATTAGTTGGCAGAACAACTCATAAAGGCTTCGCTGACCTAAATAAGTCAAGCTGATCCACGTATCGCACAAGTTGATAAGTTTAAAAGATTCAAGATGGTATAAAAAGACTTGACTCATTAACCATGAAACTGAACCTGACAGCGACGGCAGATCGGCTAATAGAGAAAGTAACAGAAGCTTGTCAGCCAAAATACTTCTGGAAGTGATAGTTCACCTTCAACAGAAGACAATAAATTAGAAATGGTAACAATAATACCATGTTTTACCTTTTCTCTCTGGCTACAGCTTTCAATTAAATGGTGATCCAGTAAAACAAACAACAACAGGACGATATATAGGTAAAATATGCAGCAAACACTTCACTTCTTTTATTCTTTTTTCCCCTCTTTTAGGTGTAACGTCCAACACGAGCCCTAAAGCCCAAAATCTGCACAGCAGCTACATCAAATAAATCCATTCAAAGCTCCACCAGCACAGTGTTTATGAAGCAATGGGATCTACGTGGTCTGTAGTACAACTCAAAAAGCTTCAACCGGCTCATTGATGTACACATACACATATATAAACAAAGAGAAAAGGTGGTAGTAAATAAATATATGAGCTGGCATGAAACACTTTGTACTCAGCCACTTGCACCACAAACCGAGTGCATCTGTTCCACGGGAGCCGGCGCATCCAGCTCATTCATTTTTCAGCAAAAACCAGGTTACAGTACAGAGCCAAAAACTGATTAAAGCTCAAGGTATGAAGGAGACAGAATAAGGAAAGTGGAAATCACCCCCCATCCCTTATTTGGGACACCTGAAATAGGCCAGAGGCTGATTTCCTCCTATCAGAGGAGCCCCGGGAAGCCTGGGAGACTGGAGGGAGAAGAGGAGAGGGAGGAGGTGCAGGGATGATGGCGGCGGCGGTGGGGGGATTCAGCAGGGGCCTTAAGTGTGCTATCATAGGCGTCTCTTGTGCCTGCCTGCTTTATTTGCAGTAGTCAGGTTAATGAGTCCACCAGCCCACTTGATGTTGAGAGGCCTGCCACAAAGAGCTGCCTCATTAGAGCGAGCCTGGCACACTGCACTGAGACAAAGGGACATTCACGCCACTGAATGCCTTTACGCTCCTCAATGCTGCCAGCCTGCGAGGGCCAACGCCATGGCATCGCCCCCTGCACACGTCCTGGCGTCCGGCCAGCCGCCGGCCGGCCCCGCGACCCCTCAGCCTCAGCCTCGGCTGGCTGGCTGGCTGGACCCGAAGGCTGCTGCTGGAGCCACGGTGGAGGAAGACTTCACCAGCCGCAGGGTGCGTGTGCATGTGCGTGTGCAGAAGCCACTGCAGGAATCCGACGGACATGCTGCATTATCGATGACTGCGATTGGTTCTCCCACTCTGTGTGTGTGTGCTTCCTCTGCTCTCCCTCTCTGCTTTATCTTTTGCATTTGCAACCAGGCAACGTTTTTTTTCACTTTGTGTGTGAACAACCCTGTTCAAACAACTCACAGCTAACGAGGCTAAAAACATACAACACACGCACAAATCACATTAAAAGCACAACTGCCGTCCTGGCCACAAGTGTCCAATTAGTTTGACACGATGAATGAAGTGCGGTTACTTCAGATTGGCCCCGCCACGAGGATCCCTGTCTGCGATACACGCTGCTTTATCAGCCAAGGTGCAGGTCTGACCTATTTAATAAGAGCCATTGCAAGGTATTCAAATGTCACTGCTCTGTGCAATTTCATGCTTCACAACTAGAGGCTGCAATATCTGTTTCTACAAGAAAACATGATTGTCACCATAAATAAAGTCATTAAACAAATTGTATACTTTAGGTTGAAACTCAGCAGGGGAAAAAAAAATCACATAAATTGCAACAGTGCCATTAAGTCCTCGCAGTAAATAACAAACTATAAAATCTAAATTGTGGTAAACAAATGATTTAGAAATGTGTATGTCAAACTGAATGGTTGACTCTGTTTTATCTGAAGAACCACTGAAATATTTAAAACAAATGATCACTTCTTATTGTATCCTTCACATCCTCCCTATCCGTGTTGTAAAGCTTATAGTCAATGATCATAAATTCACCACGGAGCACGAGATACTCCATCACACTTTTCACAAAATACTCTGCAAGGACTCAGACGTACAGCCATAAGGCGAGCGTGAACAAACACTCATATTTCATGATTGATGCACTGGCAAAAATCCAGTTCTACACTTCCACGGAGGAAAAAAAAAATCTATCTCTCAAGGCTTGGGGTCAGGAGTTAAATATTTTCTGCATAGGCAATCCGCTCTTTCTACCACACTATTTATAGCGCAGGCAGAAACAGCTGAGCTGACTGCAGTGATGTCACTTGCGCTGATGGAATGCTTTGTTCCACAGCGTGTGCGCATGCCACCTGGGTCTGTGTGAGCGGCGAGGGGGAAGCTCGGTGCAGGAGCCAAGATGGCTGACAGTTGCCCCATTTTTCAAGTGCAAAAAAAACCCATCACTATCTTCTTCAACCAGGCTCTGCACAGCCCCAAATACACCGCGTAACCTCATAGAAGTATTCGTTCCTCTGTCATGGCTCCGTCTATTAATGTCATGAAAGATATCAGTATTTGTGGCTGCCATTCGGAGCCGAGTGCTCGTGCCAAAGTAGTGTAGCATTAGTGTAACCACACACTGCAGCTGAATGGGAGGAAATAACAGACACGGACTTAAGGCATTTAACTGTTTGTCGCTCTGTGCATAACATGCATATGGCTGAGGCGTTGAAGAAGTACTATACCCATATATATTTTTAGCAAGCCTTTGGGCTTCTTTCAGTGTCCCTAAAAGAGCATGGTTGCCTGGCAACCATTATTGTTGCCATGGAGATTCAGTGTTGGCAGCTGCTGCAATCAGCATTAACTCAAGGCACATATTCTCATTCCGATAGTCAGGCGATGGGAAGGCAACTAGGACACACAGTCAGAGAGGGATAGTAATCAGAGTGAAACATATGCTCATCCATTACTCGCTGCATTAATACAATTATATCAAAAGAAATTTATGGCTGTGCTTTGGTGCAATGATCACATTGCAGGCAGAGGCATAAAATTCCACCTCATAACAGATCCCCACTTTCATTTAATAAATGGCACCCGGCTGCAGCACAATGGAAAACAATGCCTTTCTGTCCCTGTGACATAAACATATCTGTTCAGAGTGACGTTAGAGAGCAGACGTTTGTTTCAATTTGTCTTTGAGAGAATCAAGGAGAACAGTAGGTGAAAAGCTGCTATTGTAAATATAACAACAACAACATCATTGTCCTGCTGTGGAGCGTTTAGCAGGACTGTTAAGTGTTTACATCTTAAATCATTTTACGAGGCACCTTATTGTACAGTGAGCTCTACACCATCTGGGAGACAGTAAGGGTTATGCTTTGTGATAAATTTGAGATTAAACTCCATTTGCAGCAGCTCTCTTCATTTCAACCTGTTGGAGGATAAGTGATATTTACCTCTTCCCACTCTTCGTACCGGTGCGGACCATGCCCACTGGAACAATTGCAGCCCTGTTGAGAGCAGACACGCACAGAGATCATAATAGCAGTTATTTCCTCTCTGGGTTTTTTTTCCCCCCCAGGCCCCGGCGCTCTCCTTCACTTCACTGTTGACATCACAGATATGTGAGGATAAAGAGGCAGAGAAAAACAATAACAGACCCATTGACCCCCATTTCACAAACTTTGGAGGTATGGGAGAAATCCACTTACAAGCCCGGAGAAGACCTGCTGATTGGGCCTGAATGGGAAGGTCCTGACGCTCCTCCGACTGAGCAGATTTACATCTAACCTCTTGTGCACCTGAGCTGAACGACGCTGGACTGTATCTCACATCAGACAGACAACTGGATAAGTGCACGACGCAAGTTATTGAACTGTACATGAATCCACACCGCCTTGCAAAAATCTGCAATATGATCGTATCAATTCTGCTGCAACTATTTAGCAAAAACGAGTGTGACGGCGGCGCTGGAATACGAGTTATTAGAGCAAAAATGATTTCTACGGGCGTGAGCACCTGTGTCCACGATAAATGAGTTTGTTTGTTTGATTTAATTACAGCTGGATGTTCATACGAGGAGGACGAGAATCTCCAAACAAACCTTAAATTTATCTTACAGCCAGATGTTCAACAACCCCTTAGACTATCAACTTCACTGAAATAAAAAAAAAGAAAGAAAGAAAAAAACACCTTAGGTTAATGATTCTGTGAATTTCCCCGCTCTTTACGGCGTTAATTGCCCTACACGAGAGAAACATGGCTTTGAGAGTCAGACGTGATGATCTCCTGGCATAAGCATTAGAATGGAGGCTCACCTTGCTTTCTCTGGATGCTGCTGGTTGACATTTAACATCACAGAGAGAGGGGAGGTGGAGAGCCAGGTGCCCTACATGCACATTTGACCCCCTGCTAATGTCAGAGGGGGAAGGTCCCACACACTCATCCTCGCTTCACTCACACAAAACACTACAAGGGCGAAGCCGAGTAGAGAGTATCAATCTCAGCGGCTGCAGCAAAGGTTCGGCTTCCTGATAGAAACGTTTTGGGTTGTCATTTTTTAATAGACTGGAATTTAGGTTAAGATACTGCATGAGTCTTGTGCAAGAAAAGTTTTGTAATGTCTTAATGCAATGTTGTGATGTCTAAATGCACCTTAACTAAGACAAATTACAAACTGCCTACACAAAATTGTCGTCTCGAGAGATTGATGCTTTCCACACCATAACAAAAAAAGTGCACCTCCTCTCTGATACAGACGCCTCACAAATTACAGATGTTGTTGAATGTGTAAAAATTTAACAGCAATTAAGGCAAAAGAGGTGGATAAAAAGGGTGATTTCATAGCGAGTGGAAAACAAAATGTCTGTAGCAGGAGGGAAGATGCACACTGGAGGACACTCCAAACACAGCCAGCAGGCCTGTAACCCAGTGCAGATGACCTGTTTCTGCTTGCACGCAACCATGAAATAACAACTGCTGTTTGGTGTTTGATGTTAGCTCGGGGAGCGTACTGTCCCTGCTCGGCCTATGCAGGCACACGTTACCATCAGGAGTTGTTTGACAAAAAAAAAAGAGAAAAAAAAAGGAGAGAGATAGAGGGAGAAAGAAAAAAAATTGCAATGAGGTCACATCCTGAAACAAAGCACAGGATCTACATCTACTGGGTTATCCTAATTCTGGAGTCTATTCATTGCAGGTCAGGACTGTTGGCACATTTAACATTATAACCTACATAATTCTTTTTTTTTTGAAACACAGATTATTACACAAGATGCTGCTTTGCCACTGAAAACCTTGTGCAACTGCAGCTGTGGCGATGTCAGAAAATGTGTTTGTGTATTTACAACGAGGAGCAAAATACTAAAATATAAGGTTTAATAACCTAACACACCTCACTACTTTCATAAACAACAACCTTATGATGGCAGTTGTTGATGTTATACTATCAAGGTTCTCGTGACACCCACACATGCGCTTCGTTATCCAAACAATATTTTATCTACTCAGTTTTACAAGGTGATGTAGGTTTAAAAATGTGTGTTAAAAGCAATTTTCATCCAGTGACAAATTGATGATAGTAATTTAATAATAGTCTTTTCAATGATAAATAATTATTTACAAGTATAAATATTGTTCAGAAGGCAGCAGTTAATACATGCATCATCATCCTACTCATATTAATGTGAATTATACTTGAAGAGAAATTAATGCAAAGAAATTGACAGATCAATTCTCTGTAAATATTCCACACATTTTTCTCTCAATCTGTGGAAAATCACAGCATGCCCCCTCCTCCTCATGTGGTACTGCAGGTATGTTCACCTGTCTGTGCTGCTGACGTAACATTAGACACATGCAGCATCTTTTAATATCAGCCATGAAACCAAAACAAACAAGCCTTTCCCTCCACTGCTCCACATGAACATCCGGCTTTTCACCAAACCAGATATAAATTTAGGAAAATAAAAAACAAGCACAGAAAACTACTAAAAGCAATGCAGAAATTATATATTATTTTGAAGTTTCTGTCACACAGTTGGCAGAAGCAGATTTATTTACACGTGACAAGAATAAATACTCATCATAAAACAAACTTCAGTTTAAAACAAGTTGCCATTTTTCATTATGATCAAACAAAAAATTGTTAGAAAAAATTTAAGGCATACTAATAAAAGAAAGGCTTCATGCAAATTAATTGCAATTTTACCAATTACTGATCAGTTTTATAATAATAAAATTAACAAAAACGCACCGACCAATTAAAGCAGCTTCGATGTCGCCTATACATTTTATGGAGAACGTAACAGTTCAAAGAGCAGCATCGTTTACGTTGATGGGGTTGGTGAGGGGGGGGGGGAGGAGGCCCTGACACATGATGCAAAAAAATAAAGGGGGCAGACAGAGAGGCATGCAGCGGTTACTAAAGGATCCCGTTGCTAAAAACCCCGATGCAACTGCCGCAGAGCTCATCCTGCAGCAGCAGCAGCAGCAGCCTGGACATTTTCCTACAGGCAGATGCATTTTCGTTTTCGATTTTGGTTCCCAATTCGTTACACTTGTCCCCCCTCCCTCCCTCCCAAAAAAAAAAGAGGACTGAACGCCGACGCTTTACTGTGGAGCTTTACTGCTCACAAGCAGCTGTCAAAAGAAATGAATGTAGCTTCTTCTGACCGGTGCTGAACGAGTAAAAAAAAAAAAAAAAGTTGATTGTGTTTTGAAGTGAATTCTGCACTCGGTGTGTTTGATGTGGCCAAAGGTAGTGAAGGAGGCCCGGCTTTAGACCAAATAAGTCAAACAGCTCCGGTTGTGGGGAACAAAACACCACAAACAAACAAAAAAAAACCCCGCTTGTACAAAACTAAACAGCGTTTCTGTGTCGCCTCGTTTTCTTGTTTTGCACTTGTTCGCACAGGCTGCACGTGCAGAAAGCTGCAGAAAGCTGCGCGTGAAGGGCGTTTCGATCCTGATCCTGCAGCCTCGGTGTGTTTTGATGTTTGATAAAGCGCTGCCACTGACTACATGATTTTATGCAGTTTCGTCAGATGGGTTCAGTTGCTGTGCAGGCGGTTGTAACCCACCACCTCCCCCCCTTCCTCTCTTTCTTTCTTTCTTTCTCTCCCTCTCTCTCTCTTCTTGTCGTCCTTTGAGTCCTCAGGTGTGGAGAACAACATGTCAGTGTGCGACAGAAATCCCATTCCAGAGATGTTTGAACGCATTTCCAGCAGAAGAGTCAAACAGAAGGACGATGTGCAGTTTAATAATAAAGTCCAACAAAAAAATAAAAAATAAATAAAAGCAGTCCTGTGTGTGTTTCCATCCGCCGGTTTCTCTGCTGCTGAGCCTCAACTTCCACCAGCAGGCTGCAACTTTGACAAACTTCCACCTCTGCCCAAATGATGGAATTTGCATCTGCAGCCACTAGTTATTTCTTTCTTTCTCCCCCACTTCTTTTCAACCTTTCACCCTCCCTCCCCCTGTGTTTTTTTTTCCAGCAGTGGGGCACAGTGACTGCCCCTTGATTAATAAATGTTTATGTGTTTTGAAGTGCGGGACAAAAGGGGGGTGGCCTGTGACCCCTAGGAGCCCCGACCTTGTGCAGGTTCATTGTGAGGCGCTGGGAAAGAGGCTTTGGGACGGAGACCCCGGGCCACTGACCCACACACATCCCAGAGCCCTGCCATTCATGTGCGCACCGCTGCATGTCGCCCCGCAGCTCCCATTGTTTCAGCGGGAACAATAGCTTTACCCCCCTCTCAGCCAGAGCAAAAGCAGCTTTCAAACTTCCCTCTATATGTCGCCTGATGCAAACCCCGGCAGACTCTCTCTCTAACCCGCTTTAAATGAAGAATAACAATGTTGACAAAACGTTAACGCTGTTAGTGCTACGTTCGCCTCGCGTTGCATCACGCGCCGACGTTGCATCATTGCACTGACTGGGTTTCTTGCAGCCGTCAAAGGCCGAAACTGCAACAGAGTGAAACAATAAAACAGTAACATAGTGAAACTGTGAAAGAGGGAAGATAGAGGATGGGATGCGCAGAGCAGAGCAGAGGGATGAGACGACAGAAGGAGAGGAAGAAAAAAAAAGTAGACCGTGAATAACACCTACAGGCTATTTCTAATGCTGGAATCAGATATATATTAATAGGTTGGAGGTAAGTAGGCATTAGCGGGCCTGCGTGTTCCGCCTTGACTACAGGGTTAGTGAGGTTACTCAAATGACATCATCCATGGGGCCCTGGTTTAGATTGGATCTTTGCCTGGGAGTCGGTCACTGCAGGAAGTGGAGGGGATACAAACGAGCAGTGCGGGGCTGCCACTTGCTTCAATCAATTACTGCTCCAACGATGAATACCCCAAGCAAAGCAAAGACTCTCCCCAAACTATACACACAGCCCCACGTCCTCGGTGCACAGAGAGAAACCGGTGAAGCAGAAGGAGCCAAAATGTCAAGACAAGTGCGAGAACGGAAATACAAAATGCGAGCAGACAAATGTTTAACCTACAATATAGAGGAGTGGGTTTATTATTATTATTTAAGGATTTACATTGTTAGGCCTTTGCAAGCCAAACAGGAACAGGTTTTCTTTATTGCTGCTGGTGTAGCTACAGCCTCCAACACAGATCAGTTCATGAGCAGATTTCACAGATAGGCCTACAATACACGGCTAACACAATCTATAGAAAGTGGGTTGTAATCCAGCGTCCTGCGTGGAACTGCAACGCACTAATGGACCTTTCAAGACAAACGACATTAAACATGATTCATTGTGGTCGACGAGGCGGCGATTTTAATGTAGAGCTCCGCGAGATTATAGAATAGTTATTGCTGCTGCACATATAAACTGTGTGGAGTCTGAACGGCAGTTAAACAGTTACAATGTGCATGGAAATAATAATAATAATTTTAAAATAATAATAATGATGATGAAAATAATAATAATAATAAATACTTATAGGATTTACCAGAGCGCGCATAGGATAGGCTATATTTTCGTGTCAGTGGGAGTGAGCGCGCATTTGTATGTATAAATGCTTGTGTGTGCGCGTGTGCATGTGAGGAGAGAGAGAGAGAGGGAGAGAGAGAGAGATTTTACTCATTGTAATGCACAGAACGACCTGCCCTCTTTTGAAAAAAAAGCGAGAAAGCGCAGCCATGCTTTGCAGAGGCTCCAGCATCGCTCTCATTGGTAGTATCAGCTTCTCGCCCAAACGGAGTCTTTGCTTGTCCGCCGCTACACCGAAAGGAACCGGGAATACAAGCGACTGCCTCCATGATGCGAAAAGATCTGCAGTGAAGTAACAATGCTAGAATTGAAGTGAGAAAAAGAGAGAGGGAGAAACACACATACACACACACACACAGCAGAGCACGGATAAATATTAGCAGCGCGCGGTGCAGCACCATATGGCGTGGACCATATCATGGTGAGTATCTCTTGTCTGCGTTTTTTTTTTTTTGCTTTATGTTCAACCCTTTGCTTCTTCTCACCGGTCAGACTCAGATTGACTTTGTTCGTACCGTCGGTGAAGCTTCGGGCCTGTCTGAGCAGGTGGAAGGAGAACACAGATCATTTTTGTGTCTTTAGATGGATAACGGTCCTCTTTTTTTTACCCCCTCTCCCTCTCCGTGCACGCTGCACTTGCCATTGTTATTGCGAGCTTTAGGGAATAAACCACTTCAGGCAAAGGGGGAGCTAACAAAAAAGAAAAAGAGGCGACAGCGCGGAGCACGAGCAAAAAAAAAAAAAAAAAAACCCGCGTTTTATGTCGACGTTTGCATAATCAATAAGGATAGAGAGGACGGTGCGTCGTTTGTTCGTTGCGCGGTGCTTAAGGACAATAGGGGTCGTGTTCCTGTCGGTGGCACGGACACATACGGGGGTTTGGGGGGTGGTGGTGGTGGTGGTGGTGATGGGGAGTGGGAGAGAGGGAGGGGGTGGTGGGGTGGGGGGCGACGCCGAAATATGGTGATATAGTGCTGACAAGCCCGTGATGAAGCTCCAAACGATGGTTACGATACGAGATCTCGTCCGGTTTGCATCGGGGATGGGGACGTTTCCGTCTAAAATGGCGATTCCCTTTGTTTCTGCATCCAGCTCTCTCTCTCTCTCCTCTTCCATTCCAGCGAGTGGGTAATGCATTTGCAATTACCATATCTACGATGCCTGCCTGCGCCTCTTGCTTTTTTTTCTCTCTCTCTCACCGCTCTGCTTTTTCACACAGTGGGTTTTTGTGTGTCTTTAGTGGTTAAACATGGGGGCTGTCAGATGGAGAACTGGCCCCCGAGCTGTGCATGTGAGAGCCCAGGAGCCCCAGTCAGGCTCCGGCTGATGGGAGGGAGGCAGGTACGCGCCTCTAATTGTGATTAGACAGCACTGACTTCATTAACTTTGAAGCAGTGTTTTTTTTGTTTTTTTTTAGGCTGCATTAGGAGATATGCAAATCAATAGGTTCTCTCTAGTCTGCATCACTGCAGATTAAACGGGATTATAATTACATTGATCTCGGTGGATCTGGATCTGTGTCAGTCCACACATACAATACAATAAGATAATTAGTATGTAAGTAATTTAGCCTAGATACATCTCCAAGCACAGAATGTACTGCACTTAGCTACGACACTTAGTATGCACGTTATATAATCCCATCCTGACAGATGGAGCACGGTCCATCAGTTTGGTGTGTGTGTGTGTAGCCTATGTGTGTGTGTCATTCTCTCAGACACTTATTTCGTGGATTAATACACGACTTGCAGCTCATCACACGAAACACACATCCAGAGAAATACTGTATTTGTGCACTCACATCAAACAGCAGCTCAGGATGACACGAGCATCCCTTCTTCATCCCTGTGTGTGTGTGTAGGGGAGGGTGCATGTGCGCATGCCCGTGCATGAGTGTGAGTCTATATTTGTGTGAGTGCACATACACGTGTGTTCTCTACTCTTTTTTTTTTTTTTTGGAATAGTGCAATGTTGCATAACCGTTCACAGCCAATGCCAGATTTAGGGCTTCACAATTTGCGGGACCATTGTTGGCATTTCCTCCGCCGGCCCGTACGTGGGATGCACGCACACGCACGCACACACACACAGACACAGATATGTATACATAAAGAGATGCAGTTCACCAGTCAGCTGCAGAACTATTAACACATATCGCAGATAAACGTTAACGCTCCTAAAGGGAAGTCGTCAATTTCCCTCCTAGTTTTCAAGGACACAGGGTAGTGATCCAGGAGGACGCTGGGTAATATAGAGGAACATCTGTTTGCCCGGTGACGTCAGCACCCCCCTCCCTCCCTCCTCCCTCTCTAACCCCCCCTCATCCCAATCCTCTTGTGCTGAAGGCAGATGCCTCATTTGTTTGGCTGGAGCACCATTAATCCCAAAGTCAGAGGAAAAGACCGGACGGAGAGAGATCAGTCCCATTTAGGCGGTGTCGGTGCTGGGCGCGTGCGGCACATCCACGGTGCCGGTGTCCCCGGTCGGTTGGCTGCTGCTGCTGCTGCTGCTGCTGCTGGGGTGGAAGTAAAGGCGCGCGCGTGGACGCATAGAAGACTCTTAACATAGAGCATCGATGTTGTTCAGGACACCCGCAGTTTACCGAGGCTCCTCCGCTGCCCCGTTTGCGATTTGCGGCAGTTTTTAACGCGTGACCCGCAAGTACAGGCTGCAGGCTGGTGTGTGTATGCGTGTGTGTGTATTTGTGTGTAGAGAGAGCGAGAAAAAACTGCGTGCGTTATGTGACTGTAGGAAAATCAATATTTTGGACGTGGACAGTGACTTTTTTTCTGTTTCGTGGATGCCAGCTGCTTCTTTTTTTTTTTTAAACAGGTCAATGTGGAATATGAGGTTGTGTCACCTGCAGCTCTGTAGCCTGACAAGTTCATGACGCATTTTTTGTGTTTTCTTTTTTTGTTGTAGGTGCATTATGGGATAATGGAGGACTTTTATGCTTTCATGGACACAGCAGTCGACGGACACACATCAAACGGAGTCCTTTTTCGCCCTGCAATAGCGGCCTGGGACGTATAACTAATCATTTTGCCTGCAAAACCTGCTGGCGTTATTTTGCATTTAAGTCATTCCTATAATTTAACCTCCATTTCTCCAATTGAATGTTTTTTATTGTTGATTTTTTTTTTTTTAACAATGTAAAGGTAGGCCTGTTCAACAACCGGGAAGGATTTGATCTTTTTGGACCCTGCGAGATGCTTGGGATTTTCTTTTTTTTCCATTTTTTGACCAAACTTGTCACAATACGGTTTTTCTAGTTACACGACACAGGCCTCACAGGCTGCAGAGTAGTTTGATATCTGTAATAGCAGCTTTCAGGAGGAAAAGGTTTACAGCTGTCTGCCCGTTTCCTACAGTAGCTGAATGCAGCTGGTGGACGGACACACACACACACATGCACATGCACATGCACATACACACACAGACGATCGGGTTGTGTCTCTCCGTGTTCACAGCGGACCTTGATTTAATGTCTTACAATTAAGGCACGCGGTGAATGCCAAGAGATGATCCCTCTTTCTTCAGATGTCTACACGCCCAAGAAACGCATCGCCTCCTTTTACACTTGACTTTTTGTGTGTATGTGTGTGTGTGTGTGTGTGTGTTGGTGTCGCTCTCGCAGTGAAAGCTTTGCCTCTGTAACGTATTATTCATGTTGCTGTTTCTTTCCCTTTCTAGCAAATAAAAATAAATACACACAACCGTTTTTAAAAAGCTCTGGTTTTTATGTGAACGTCCACGTGATGGCTCCAGTGTGTGTGTGTTGAAGTGTGTTAGTTTGTGTGTCGGTGGGAGCTGTCCATCCACACACAGGCTGCCCGGGAGCGCTGTCCACCTTCTGTGGTGCTGAAATTCACGCACCACGGATCAGCCTTTTGTTTCACTCGTCTGCAGCGCAGAGGCAGAACCAGCTCGACTCTTCTACTGTAGTGCAGGAATGCAGCCCCGGCTCCTCGACACAAACTGTGTGAACACGGACACACAATCGAGGGTGCTGCAAAATGCACAATAAAGCAATCATTGCATCTATAAGGAATGAGAGTTAAGGGTTTATTCTTCTGCAAACAGAGTGACGGAGCTGCTTCGCTCGTTTTTCTTACACTAACAAAAGCTCAACAATAAAAAACCGAAAAACTCACTGATTAAATCTAAATTATCGCCGCTTGATTCGACTGCTGAGCAAATCTCCAGTGGAAACAAGTGAACATCTTGTTCTGGCAGATCAGGGTTTTTTTCTCTCTCTCTCTTCTCCTCCCTCTTGCTCTGAGAGAAATGACTTGTTAAAACGGTCGTGTTCGCAGTGGAGCAAATCAATTTTCGCCTTCTTGCAATAACCTAAAAAGCCCCACGCATGACAAGGACAATAAATTATGATTTATTAAATCTGCATATTAATTTCCATAAGCACGGGATGAGTATGGAATGTAAATGAGGAGCTGGACTGAAGAGCTTTATACGGATAGGACACCAACTCCAAATGGACGATTAAACTAATATAAAGAGGTTTGGAAATGTTGCCCGACAAAAAACAGAAAAAGAAAAGAAAGAACTGATGAATAGCGTCCAGCAGCAGCAGCAGAGAGAGTCTTATGGCATTTGAGCCGAGCAGAAACCAGATCCTCCTCCTGTGTGAGTGCGTCGCCTAGTGGCGATCAGCGGCGCTGCACGCAGCATCACCATGATGATGATGATGATGATGATGGAGGCGAGTTCAGAGTTTGACAAACAACAGCAGGAACTGTGATTACATTTCCTCACCATCTAAGCTTTAAGCTGCTGTTGTTGTTGTTTTGTTTTTTTATTTAATTCATTGCTGTTATTTATGTCGTCACCCAACACTGCACGTGACTTAACAGGGAGAGGAGACAACAGGATCCATTTTGCAGAGTTTGACAGCAGACAATAATCAGATCTTGATTTACGACACGAGTCTGTGCATATCATCTCTGAGAAAGGCAGGAGGAGTGATGGATGGATGGATGGATGGATGGATGGATGGATGGAGGGAGGGAGGGAAGAAAGGCCTGATGTGGGGGCGAGGATTTATCCAATCATTTCACCTTCTCATTAATTTCTATTTCCCTAAATCCTTCAAATAAGCAATGAGCAGAAAAAAACAATCAAGCTTCAACGACAGGGTGAAAAGTTCAGCTCTACTCTAAAATAATTAAGTGAAGAGATTCAAAGCTTGTTCAGTCCTAAATATAGAGGCTCAGAGAGGAAGAAACAACACACACACCAGCCTGCAGCGACTCTGATGCGACACCAAAAACAACACTGACAAACAAATGACACAGATACACGACGATGTAATTATTTCAACCTCGGACTATCTGGATGTTATATAGCTGACTTTTTTTTTTTGAAGATGAAGCTGCAACTTGGTTTGCCCCGTAGAATAAATAGATCAGTCCTGTGTGTGCCGTGTCATGAATATTGTACACTGGTGGGTCT
This sequence comes from Decapterus maruadsi, assembly GCA_030347415.2. Classification (NCBI taxonomy): domain Eukaryota; kingdom Metazoa; phylum Chordata; class Actinopteri; order Carangiformes; family Carangidae; genus Decapterus; species Decapterus maruadsi. Next base: position 2,215,006 of record CM064890.1, read on the forward strand.
CGATGTAGAGCACCACATGACAAAATTGAAATTTCATATCAGGACTCAACAGCCTGGGAGTCTGGCTTCCACTGATAACCAAAATCTTCAAAGTTGAATGAAATCCACAAGGCTGCCATAAAGCATGTTCATCATGCTCCTGCTTCGCCCCTCAGCTCCTGGAGCATGGACCCACTTCCCCCCATTAGAGATCACTGGCTGCCCTCTAGTGGTAGAAACTGAGAAATGCTCCAACAAATCTTGCACTGACAGGAAAACCTGCAGACTGGACAGTGAGAGTTGAATAAAAAGTCAAATCTTTGCATGCATGCTCTGAATTTTAGATTTCAATTTGAACTTTTAGACTTTTGAAGGGTATGAGATGAATCAACATGCAGCAAAAAAGCCTGTGCAGCCAATTCAGGTCAAAGATCCAACGCTGTATTGATGATTTTGCTGCAAGTTAGGAAGTTAAATCCACGGTAAGAGCAGTTCGAGCACTTCCTGAGTCTGACATGCTCCTATGTCTAAATTTCTTTTCTTTTTTTTATCATCACAACCTAAATTGATGCTTGTTCTTCTTTCTCAACCCAGTTTTGCCTTCATGGTCTCTTTATTACCAAAGTGCTGACGGCCTGTGGCTGTAATGGCCGTGGCACCGTCCTGGCCCATCTTGTCTCATTAGCCGGACCTGATTGGCCATGAAGGTGTTCTCTTGCTGTCTCAGGATAAAGCGACTGTCTCTGCCACTCGTTAGATCATAACTCCTCAAGTATGCTGCCCCTGACGGCCTCTCATGGAGCCTGAGCACAGAGACCGAACATACGCTAATTGAAATATGCTTGAAAAGGGGTAAAACATTGACCTTGAATGTGCAGAACAAAGTGTCAGACTCGAGTGCTTGTGATGAACCCACAAAAACTGTCTTTTATGTGAACATTAAGGTCCCACAAGGTAAGAAATATTACAGAACACACCTACCGGTATTTCTTTGCTTTTCTTTTAGGTGGTTTTGCATCTCTTTGAGTCTTTGTGGATCTTTCATGTGCTTTTTTAAAAATTTTGGCACGATGCCTTTATATGATAGTTCAGTCAAGAGACATGAAACAAGGACAGGCAGAAGGTTGTGCTGTGCAACAAATGTAGCCATGGATGTTACAGAAGCTTCTTGTCATATAGTTGTTGTTCCTTTAGTGTTTGTTTTGCATCTTTCTGCATTAGCTTGATTAACTCCCCAGGGACAAACGTCAGCAGCACATTTTGGTTTGGGAATGTTTGCTGCGCTCGTCTGATAAACGTTCCCCTACAGTCAAGGAGGAAAGTTTTCTAAACACATCTAAAATGTTTGTTTAAACTTTAAATATTCATTTAAAAAAGGGGGTTTCAAACTAAACTGATTTATGGCTAAACACAGTTCAATTGGGAAAAATCACCTTATTAATGTAACTGATTATTTCATTTTTAGTAGAAAAGACGTGTCTGTCCTTTAGAGTCAACAATGGCTCTTATTTTGCTTTTTTCCCCCCGTAATGACCTGATGTAGAAAATACAGTCATGGAAAAAGTTAAGAAACCACTTTCACAAGTGTTTCGTAAAAGCACCTCTACATGTATTACAGTCATTCTTTTCTTTTCTTTTTAAAATATCAACACAAACACAACTCCTTAATGAGACACTGATGAGGTCATCACCTGATGATGTCATCACCTGAACCACATCTGGTTTTATAGGAAGATTATAAAAAGCACTGCTGGGATTAAACTGCTGTGTTGTTTAGGAATAAATATGAACATGTTGTCGTATTTTATAGCATTATAATTATTATTCAAGGTCTGAATATTTCTGCTATTTAGACTGGTTTAATCATTCGCCAATAAAAGCTCTAAATGACAATATTTTTTTTTTTAATTTTGGGAGAAATGTTGTCGGTAGTTGATAGAATAAAACAAAAAAAAAAGATTTAATCTGACTCAAACACATACCTATAAACAGTAAAACTAGAGACACTGTTAATTTTTTCCGTGACTGTATACTTTCAGTTATGAGAAACTTTGTTTTGATGTCTTTAAGGCACAAGTTTAGGTGAAAACATCTAGACTTTATTCTTCAAGATAAGAATAATATATCCCGCCATCCTCGTCAGTGAGTGATGTATTGAAGGAGGCGGTGCATTTCAACAAAGCCTCAATCCAATTAAACAATACGTAGCTCCTGCTGAACCTCCTCAAAGGGTGAAAAACATCCACGCCGTATCCACTCTGGTTTCAAATGGCAGGGGTCGGCTGTAATCACATTAAATGACCCTTTCATGGTGGCGGCACACGTTATGGTAACTTGCCATGGTAACTCCATAGGAGGTGGAAGGAGACTTTTGTCCCTAATGCTGGTTATAGCGTCTACAAGTGGCTTCTAGCGGAGAGTAATTACTGCGATGGCTTTTTGTGTAAAGCCTTGAAATGAGATGACGAAGTGTTCACAATTACAAGCAGTTACAGAGCTGGTCACGTTGAGTGTTACCGTTGAGCTCCTACTGTAAACTTTAAAAAAAGGGGCCTGTGGAGTTTAAGTGTGACACCTGTGGAGTGGAAAGTAGCTCAGATTGTTGCAAGTCAAAATGACCTGACTTTCAGCCTTCAGACTGGATTTTATATGTGATTATATGTGATTTTTGGATGTGCAACAGCAGATATTCTGTGTCTGCTAAACTGCTGCAGCGCTCCAGTGAGGATTTATCATGTTTACACTGAGTCAAACACCTATTTCCAGTTGCTTTACTACTGCTTTTAAATATAACTATTACAGAACTGGCGCTTCAACATCCATCTGGTTATTATGGCGTTGCAAAGAGAGGCTATAGAGAAGCTGCTTGTTGACTCCAATGATGTTTGACTTTGACTTTCCATCATGGGTGTACTGAGCTACACAACCCAGTAGATGGCAGTGTGAGCCATTAAATTGGCAAGAGTGGGGAAACCGGAGACTGGAACTGTCTGAAATACCAAGTACAATGGTGAGACGTGAAAATTCATGTCCATGTGTGACATGTTCACATCTGATTTAAACCAAAAACCCGTGAGGCAAACAAGATATTGATCTAAAAAAACCAAAAACTAATACTGTTTTCAGAGACAATGCGAGTACCGTCAGGTTTTCTAACAAAGGCACAGGGTTTGGTGGCACAAAGGAGTCAAAAAGGAGATTGACAGGGAAGACAGGGAAATCCAAAATGGCAAATAAATACTTGAAATAATTTGAACCATGCAACTTAACGCCTCTCAGCATCAAACCAGACACTGACTACAGTCAAATGTTACTCTGATATGAAAGTTTTCTCTTGAAACACACACAAGTGAATGTCAGAAGGATGTCCATGCTATTCCCATAACACCATTATAACGACAAGCCATCACACACACATGCACATACACATTCACACACAGGGAGATTGAGTGCACGCGGTATTGTTTGTCATCGTTTAAATGTCATTAATTAAAACGTTAACCTGATTGGGTGGAGAGTGAGAGGGGGAGAGGGTGTCTCTGTCCCAATAGGCGAATCCTTTTTAATAACCCGCCTCGAGATAATGATGTAAAAAGACTCGGGCGTCTCGTGCGTAACGAGGATCATCGTGGAGATTCGGTGAAGGTGAATCACAGACAGACAGAGAGAGAGAGAGTGAAGAGAGAAGAGAGAGAGAGAGAGGCAGGGGGGAGCAACACTTATTACACGAGTCTCCTCCTCGTCTCCACACCTCAGCTGACAAGTCCAGCACAGCCTGCAACTTCACACACACAAACTAAACTCGTAGAGGAGAGAGAGACGCCGAGGAAGAAAACTCTCAGAGACGCGTCAAGAGTTTCACAAGAAAGGGACCGTAGCTGGAAACAACGCGGAACCCGTGCACGCGGCGATGGACCGGAGGATGAACTTGAACGGCGGTGCAGGGGACATTTTTCACAAAACTCTGAGCGCCGTGTCCACGAAAAAAATGGACCCTTTCAGATCGGCCGGCATCGAACTACCAGCCAGAGACCGCCAGTCACCGATCAGCTGCTTCGACCAGACCGACCCAGACCCGATTCAGCCGGGAGGTCTGGCGGGAGGCAGAGGGGGGCCACTGGGTCTGCCGACGGGATCTTTGTGCGTCAACTACGGCGAGAGCGCCAACAGGACCTCGGCGGCGGAGAGCAGCGGCGGAGAGCAGAGCCCCGACGATGACAGTGACGGCAGGTGTGACATGGTCCTTCTGACCGACGGGCGGACGGTGGCCGCGGGGAAAGAAGGAGGTAAGAAAACCAAAGAGCAGAAAATACTGAGGCTAAACATCAATGCCAGAGAAAGACGACGGATGCACGATCTGAACGACGCGCTGGACGAGCTCAGAGCGGTCATCCCCTACGCGCACAGCCCGTCGGTGCGGAAACTCTCCAAAATTGCCACTTTGCTGCTCGCCAAAAACTACATCCTCATGCAGGCGCAAGCGCTGGAGGAGATGAGGCGGCTGGTGGCGTATCTCAACCAGGGCCAAGCCATCTCTGCAGCCTCGATACCGGCCACCACTGCCCTCGCAGCTCCTCCCGGCTTGGGCGCGTACGAGCCGCCGCCTGGATACCCGTTCCCCGCCGGAGTGGCTGCGTCCTCCTGCCCCGATAAATGTGCCCTATTCAACAACGCCACCTCCAGCCTCTGCAAACAGTGCACTGACAAGCCTTAACTGCGCCCGACAGAGACTCCAGAGAAGCACACGAGAGAACAGACACCACTTTTAAGAACACTTTTGGGGGAGAGGCCACTGTTGTTGAAGTCAGTAGGCTAGAGACAAAGACGTAATACCGATGAATACTTTTATATTTAGCCTAAATGCATTCAAAACGCTTTCTTTTTGTTTTTTTTTGTTCAAACAATACTTGATTGTGTATATAAATCATCCTTAAAGTGCTGGTATGAATGACAGTGAAGACCAAACACAAGTCCAGAAGGCCTGTAAGAGAGGCTGCAGATCTTGAGTGAGTTGTTGATCACTCACATCGCTCTGGTTTAAGACCCTCCTGGAGGTTTTGGTGACCTGACAACTCGCGACCCTTTCACTTGAATAGATGGACACCTTCCTGGAGAGTTAGTCCAACCTCACTGTCCGCTGCTTCCTCATTCATTCCCCATTATTTTCCCTCTTTCATTCACCTCAGAGACATTTTAGACTTTTATTATTATTATTATTATTACCATTATTATTATTTGCTTACCCTACATGGTCCGAGGCCTGTTCTCATGAACTTTTCTATTGAGCACGTGGAATGTCACGATCAAGGCAAAGTCACAAGTTAAGTGGTTTTAATCAGTCAGATATTTATGTGTTAATGCAGACACTTGTTAAAAAGTTGCGCACGCCTATAGTACAACTCTTTATTTGGGGAGGTGGTGGTGGGGGGAGGGGGGGGAGGGGGGGCACTGCAATATAATAAAATTTCAGAAACATTTAGAAAATGAATGAAGGTCCATCAGGTGTTTCGTTGTGTCTTTTGTAATTTATTCATTTGGATATTTATATGGCAAATTTTTTTGCTTGCATTGCACAGTGTAGTTTTTCTTTTAGTTGCTGTTTTTTTTTTTTTTTTTTTGCGCCTTTTCTTCTCTCACATGATCGAGGTCTTCAGATTAATCGCGTTGTCAGGTCAAGCTGTGGATTATTGTAGATACCTTAGTTATTATATGAGCAAAGAGGGCCATTTGTATGTATTTCAGTGTTGAAAAAGCTTTATTAAAATATTTTGAACAACAGAAACACTTCTGATTTTTCATCGTGGAATCAGAGTAAACTGCCTTTATAACTTTTATTTGATGTTTGATGCATTCACTCTAAAAATTTCAATGATTTGACATGCAAAAATTTATCATATCAGTAAGTGATTGCTCTAAAATTAGGCTTTAATCGAGGTTATTGTAGGTCATATTTGTCTCGGTGTCAAGGGGCTCGAGGAAGAATTGTTTACTATTTTTCCTGGTTCATTAAAACCGGAAACTTTTCTTCTTCTGAGCCAGAAGTCCACAGGTTCATGTTGGGAGCGAAGGCCAGAGGAGGAGGGGGGTGGGGGGGTTGTTGCCTTAAGTGGATCTTTGTGCTTCGTGGGAAAAAAAAGAAAAGAAAAGAAACAACTCAGGCTACCTTTATTGTGATTATTAAAACAATTTCCATGACGGTGTGTAATATTATGTTAATTCGAAAACAAGTGTGTATGAAAACTGTCGACTGTAATACCTGGCTTCACATAATCAAACACGTCGTTAAGGCAATTAGAGCTCCAGAATGTGATTAAGCAATGTAATTATGACACTGTTCACTGCCGTAATTTGGCGTCTTTAATCACAACGCAGCCATCAGCTGCACTCCCACCGCCTCGCCCTTTGTCCTCCCTCGCTCTGCTTGTCCACGCCAAGTGGGAGAAATATTCCTGAAATGTCTTTGAATTACGACAACACTGTAAAAAAAAAAAAAAAAAAAGCTGCGTGCACGAGGCTCAGTCTGCAGCAGCAACAGAGGACGTGGTTCTTGAAAACTCTTAGGCCAAACGCTGTGTTTTCCATTACGCACGCGAGCTGAAGGAAAACACATTAAAACAACAACCTCAGTGATATTTTTAAATTATCAATTTATCCTCGAGAATAACATTTTTTACTGAGGTGTAAGTTACTAATTCTTAACACGTTGTAGTGAGTTGTCAGTGGTATAGTCATGCAGTGGAGGGAGTGTGTGGGTTGCAGGGACTTCAGCACCATGGACAGAGGCGACAGATTTTTAAAAGGGAGCAAATAATGAAAATATTTCTTCATGAATGCATTGACTTTTGTGCAAATTAAACCAACAGTTTCTCCTCAGAAACTGATCCAATGCTTCACAGCTGTGTTTCAACAAATAGCCACATAAATGCAACACGAGTGAGTGTTATTTTAGCTGCTTATTTATGGAAGTATAATATTTTCTGAAGGTAAAAGGATCCCCAGCCACAGTATTTATCCTCAACATCCTTTTTAGCTCAAATATAGATTCATGAAAAGTTTTATTCACTTAAAAACTTCACAGATCAGCGATTAAGGATTTGTCCAAATCTAATTTAAAAGACAAAGTTTAAGATGACATCATTCATAAATAAGAGCTATAACCGCTGAAGATGGATTAAAGGGTCATTTTTATCAATCTTCCCGGAATAATTTCAAAACAAAAATTCAAACAACGACGTCGTGTTCTCGGTTTAGTTGTGTGTTAGTTGTTTTTTTTTTTCCAGCCAGTCTCCGATCTCAGCTTTGTGTCTGTATGGTGAACCATTCCGACAACAGGGTCATTACAGTGTCCGCTTTAATCCCATCACACTCCTGAATGCCTTGAATCTTCGCAGAACAACCTTTTAATCAAGAATGGGAATAATCAGGAGACATGAAAACAGCTCTGACATGAAATCCTGTCAGTGACTCACGTTGGGAAATCCACCTGCAAAAGGATTTCCCTCAAAAATGTGTTTTTTACTCTCTCCTGCTTTTTAGAAACCAAGAGTAAAAAAACATTAATTATGCAATATGCATTAATGCACAAATGACTGGAGCATTTAACCCATACTAATATTCACATTAGCCCAGAAGAGGAAATTCCCCAGGGGTGAGACAGAGCCATATGCGTGAGGAAAACAGAACACAGCATCCAGAGTGAAAACAGACCACATCACAGGAATCGGTTTCAAAACCACAGAAACATTTTACAGTTACCACAGGGTCGACAACATTTAGGCTGAAGAAAGAGATTCACAATGGAAAGTCATCATGTTCCTCCTGATATGGGGAGGGGTGCAGGGGGGGGCGCTGGTATTTCTGCAATCGTTACGAGCTGGTGAAATGTCATGCACACACAAGGGTCTGTGAAATGTTATGTTGGTGGGTTGGACTGGGCGCCGACACACAGCACTCGAGAAGAGAAAACCAGGGGGTTTGGAGGCTCCTCTGGTGGTCCAACCAACCACAGCCAGTGGTCATAATAGGCAACATCGTTTTTATTCATGAGTCTAATAAAGCTGAATCTGTCTTAAAGGCATTTACAGCGAGAATCGGGGCTCATGAATAAAAGTGGAAGATAAAAAAAATAAAAAAAAACCCACCTCTTTTCATAAACCATAAAATGTCCAATTTACCATATCAAGGGCCAGCAGGGTGCCTATTCATAACACGGATGTGATGTATGCTAAGGATGATAAACAGGAAAGTCAAAATATACATAAGCGTGTTGAATTGAAATGTGCCCTTCATATCAGTAACAGGCCAAACTCTGGCAATGGATTCATCCATGCTGTGTCATCCACTGTGTATAAAGATATATGTGCTGCAGCGGCTGAGGCACCAAATCAACCGCTGGGTGGTAATTCACTTTTGTCAGGGCACTGATAGCAATGCATAATGTTGTCTTTGTGTTGTGTGCACACAACGCAGGCTAACACACAAGTGCACAACTGAAGGCATCAGTTCTGGTTTTTAACTGTTCCAGCTTTGTTATTGGCCGCAGAGGCACAATGGCGTTGAAAAAAGTTGATATTAATAGATATGTTCCAGTTACAGTTCAAGTTTTGACTCCCTGAATCTTTATTTGATCAGGCTTTGGATGTTGTGTTTGTATCAGACTTATCTGCCAGAGGAGTAAGAGCTTTTATATCTGATCAACTCTGCAACCTGCAGCATCCCTCATTTGATATTTTAAAACCTGCACTGAGGTTGTGACTAACAGAAGTGCAAATGCTTACTTTAGTTTATATTATGCACAATCTGATGTAGTTTTAGGGCTTAAATCAGTTCAATTTTTCTATGATGCATTTCTAACATCAAAGTACATGTGGTTACTTAGTTGCTCTGCTCGTGCATTTCATTTTCCTGAACAGCCAGATCCTCTGATTGCTATTCTAGGGATGTCAGTCAAGCCTCAGCCTCACTACAGCCACTTAACTAAGGTCAAATATATGCAACTGTGCAACCTTCGTGACATCATACTGGAGTGATGTTATTGAACTAGAAAAGCCCACGATCCTCTCGTCAAGCTCTGAAGGAAGTTATGCAACACTTGAAAAAAGGAAACACCGCTGACTTTATGAATCACGTTAACTGTCGGTTCATGATAATCTTTCATATCTGTAAACACATCACACTCTAATACCTGCACTGATCTTTAAAGCCACTATAGCCCCTCCTGTTTTTGTTGGTTTTGCTGCATGCTGTCACATCTACTGCATGCTTTCCCCTGATATTTTGGTGATGTTAAAAAACCAATGAATCTTAATTAAACATGTTGTAGTTTAACATGACCTTAAAAGTTCTGCAGCATGCCCGGATTTATCTTTAAAATATTATTATTAACATTTATCTGGCGCACATAGAAGTTCACTCCCTCGTTCCTGGAAACAACACTTGCATCCAACATTTCTAACTGTATGTTGCTCTGCTCGCTTAATGAGCTCCTAATTCATTATAGTGGGATTGTTTTTTTTTCTCTGAGGCGGCCTCGAGGTCAGGTAAACATATGGTGGCGTGTTTAGCTCTGAAAGCTCTAACAGGGTACAATAAATGACGTAGTAATGTGTGATTATCCTCTCATCTGGAATACAATTGTTGAGTAACATCTCTAATATTCAAACTGCTTCCATATTAATCAGATTAAAGTCAAAATCCCCTAATCCCTGTTTACCGATGGCTCTGTCTTTGTGGCGTAATCTGATGTTCTTTTATTTCTCCGAGATTAGACTGCGTCGTGGCAGAGGGCAGTCATTTGTGGTGTTGTTGTGGACGGAGAAGGCTGCATAGATTGTTGTCGAGTTGTTGTTTTGTTTTTTTGCTCCCATGCAGAAAAACATTTCTCTCCGGATTTGAGAGAAAGAAAAACAGGTGCAATGAAATAAAGTGATTTCATTTTACAAATATTTGCACCAAATAAATCAAATTATGAACGGTGTTGGGAGGGAAGTGATTGGATTTGTTGACGGTTTTATACGGTGGCTTTGTTTTAAAGGAACTTCAAGTCGTGTTGTTTTTCTGCAGTAATTGGAAGTTTGTATGCTCATGAATCGCTTAAATGGTCCAACGACTTGATCAAAATATTCATAATGCTACAACTAAATGATCTCATATCGTTAAAAAAAACAACTTTACAGCATCTCTGCAACCAAAAAAAAGAAGATTTTAGTCTGTTTTTGTCTTCAGCTGTGAACTGAAACTTAACATTCAGATAATGTGCCAGTGTTTGATTAGAGAGGATGTGGTGCTCACGGTGACCCAGCAGCCCCCCCATGGCTCATATATATAAACAGGAAAAACAACAACACATCAGCTGCATGCAAGCCCATGCACACAATTGCACACAACACTCCTGCAAACTTTACACACGGGCAAAGATTTACAGCTGATGGAAACTGAAATAAAAGAAAAAGCACGATGCTGGACGAATTTATAGTCGACATTACTTATGTGGACTGGCTGGAATCTCTGTATCTGGTCTGTGTGTGTGTGTGTGTGTGTGTGTGTCTGGACGCTGATATCTGTGTGTGTTTTCTCGTGCATGAGGGATCGCTGGTCCTGATCAATATGCAGATCCTCGACCCTCTCAGGGTTCATTAAAATTACGACGAGATGGATTTCAGATCCACTCTGTGATATTCATTAACTCCGGCTTCCACACTGATATAAAGACACGATGATGACACAACAACACGCACGCACACTTTCTCTTTGTTTCCACACACACACACACGGATCATGAGGTAAATGAAAGCCTGACCAACAGAGAGTGTTTGGGCAAAGCCATAAAGAAGCTTCTGTCTAACAGAGCCTGAATTGTGTGCTGTGATACTGTCAACTACTTGTTTACATGCGGTATATTACCTGATGGCTGGACAGGTTTCTGATTTGAACGTAATCCAAAGATTAAGATTACTACGAACAAGGTCGACTGTATTGTAAACAGAGGTATAAAAACAGACATAAAAAACAACAACAGACTGGATTTTTGAGGTCGTTCGGGCAACTTCATCACAGTCAATCACATCCTTTCTGGGAATGTTGAAGAATTCATAAAGTGGATTTCAATCTAAAATGTAGAGAGAGAGAAAAAAGCAGGCGATCTACTTCCCTCTGCTGAAAATCTGTCACGTTACTAGAGCATGAAACCCTGGCCGTTAGTGTAACACTTGCTTGGCTGATCCTCCTGATGTGCTGAGTGCTACTCGAGGCTTCAGTGTATCTGTCTGAGCAGAGGTCTTTAACAGCCATGAATGCCAAGCATGGGGGAGGCAGGCCAGGCCAAGCGTAACCACGGCGGCCCAATGTCCTTGGCTCTTCAGCGGCCTTCACCTCACACTCCCTGCACAGTGAATTTTATGGCTAATTTCCGGCAATTTATCCTGGCACTTTCAGAAGAGAGATTCCTGCGGGAATAATGTGCATAATTTGCATAAATCATCCTGATAGAATGCACATCAGCATGTAACCCCCCCCCCCCTGTCTGATGCTGCAGCGTTTACTTTGTAATCAAAACTGACTCTTTTCCACTGGCGGATGCACAAGAGCCATGAGAAGGGGGTCTGAGTTTAGGCGAGTAATTACAAAGGAATGATACACACGTACAGAGACTGGTGCACAAAAAGCTTCCTCCAGAAAAATTTGCATTATTTCTAAAAAAAACAAAAAACCAAAACATACTTTAATCTGCAGAACTGGGGGTGGAAACATAAAGCTTTATGACAGAAAGACTTATTTGTTTTTTGACTATGATGCAGATGCACAGACAGAAAAAATGTCTTAAATCCATTTTTTTTCTCCCCTAAATCTAGATCCTAGTTTTTCTCCATCTCTAATCTAAGCCCCTAATTTCCCCTGGTTATCCGTCTTTGTCCTGTGCGCTGCAGTAGTGAGACATCAGATCCACTGAGGTCCACTGGCCTGTTTGCAGAAGCTCCCTCTGTTGTCTGAGGAGAAGAGACGGGGGTCAGCACAAGGCAACCCCCCCCCTCCACACTGACCCACCCTCCCCTTGCTTTGATCTAATTTGACGTACAGTGAGAACGTGCATATTCTCTCGGACTGCCTTCGTTACTATAATCAGCCGCGGTCAAATCGACTTTGTTGGTCGAGGAGGTGTGGGATGGAACAGGGGAAACGGGGGCGCTGTATAGAAAAAAATGAGGTTTTTTGCTTTTCAGCACATATGGCGCCGACTGCGAGCCGAGCGAGGCATGCAGCCTGATGGAAACACTACACAACATGCACGCTGCAGAGTGGGTAGTGGGTTAACTAATGGGAGCAGACACACAGACAAAACGCAGCAGCACTGGGATAAGAGCGCTGCACTCGTTACATGCATTAGATTTTGTGACTGATGGGAAAGAAGTGGAAGTGTGTGTGTGTGTCTCCGTCAACGGAGTGAGCAGCTCTGTGTTGCCACACTACCAGGTTCTGCTACTGGCCCTCATCCCGGAGTCTCAAGATCTCAGATGGTATCGCTGGTGACAACGGGACAGTCGTCCGCTGGGTGGACGTTAATCACAATAATACAGGGCAGGCTAATCACGAATCACTGATCAAGCGCTAAATGACATGCCTGCCGTACCCACTGTAACCAGCCCGCTGCATCGGGATTCACACACCAAGACTAGCCATTTTGGAGGGGGAAGGGGGAGGGAGGGGGACAGTGGTTATGAGGCTGGTGCACAGCCATCCAGACAATAATTACTCGATGACTGTGGTCACATTAGGGATCAGTCAAAGCAGATTAATTTCGACTGATAGCATTGGTCCCTCCTAAATGCAGATTTTCTTAATAAGAATGAAATTGTGTCGCTGAGAGGGTTAAGGACTGTGAGGTTTCGCGAGATTGGGGGGGTGGGAGAGAGGAGGAGGAGGGGGGGGGTTCTCTGGTTACTTATGCGCAGAGACAATGTCTTCTTCTTTGCATGAATCACACTGTACTTCTGAATGTCAGCGCAAAAAAATTAGCACGCAAATGATGTGTTTTTCCACGTGGCCTGGCCCGACGCGTGCGTTTGTATGCGGGGACCGTGTGCACAAGCACAAATGAGGCCGCGTGTGTGTGGTACGGTAGGCCTTTCACTAAATACCCAGAGACCCCGAGAATTACTCAGAGCAGAGAGGACAGCATCTGTTTGTGTGCTTGTGCCGAGCAAACAAGGCAATTTGGAGAACACCAAGGGAACAGCTAATAAACACAACCTTATTCCCCCTTCCTCCTACACCTGGCTCGGAATATTGCAGTGCTACAGTAAGGAAGCCTGTCTGTCTTTGTGCAACTGTGTGTATGTGATGCAATGGTTGACCCGACCAGGAGTGGTTGCTTGTATGTTTTTTGCAAGCACACGTGCACACGAGCATGTGTTTGTGTGTCATGGGTAAATGTGTGGCTTGCGTCGTGCAACCATTCATCATTCTACGGTGAGAGACATGCCAGTGCTGCTGGGAAATGGCAGGTCTGTGTCCCATCACGCCCTGGCTTCTTTGTCTGTGCAGCCAAAGCTGCGCCAAAATGTCTGCCCTGGATACCTGGCATGGAAACAGCACTTTACTGTACACAAAGGTGTATGAACACCGTCCTGGCGCAGACCGGGTTTCCTCTCACATCGATGCTGGTCACAATGGCCTCATAGCAGACGTCCTCGCCTACTTTTATTTTATTTTTTCCTTTACAAGCAGATAAAATGGAAATTGGCATCTGCGTTGTCAAGATGTTACATTTATCACGGAGGCAATATGATAGAATAATCTAGAGATCTAGAGATCTGATAACCTGTGGTTCCTGGTGTTCGTCCTGCAACTGTTGCCGTAAACACGTGCTATAATGAGACCTGCAGCTTCACTCGCCACCAACACTGACTCTGATATGTAGCCAAAGTGACACCCAGTGAAATCACGCATCAGACCAGACACAAAATGGCCGTCCAGTGCCAAACCCCGCCTTGGCTTTCACTTCACATCACACCACAGGCTCTGGCTCGGGACTGAGGGCTTTATAGGGCATTTAGAGAAAAACTCACGGCTCTCTGTGTTTACATCTGTCACTAACAGGTTTAAAGCCCGTGCATGTGTTTAAAAAACTATGTATATTCAAGGTTTGCCCTTCAACTACAACCAGAGGCTTCCTCACCGCTCATGCCACGTACCTGGCAGGCTCAGAAAACAGCCCACGTTCTGTCAAGCCTTTGAGCCTTGGAGCCAAGAACATCATGGAATAAAAGAGTGGGAGAAAATAAGTGCAAAAGGGGAGATTAATCTGAGTTATTACATTGATTAGATTTCCAGAATGCTAATTAAAAGATGTTAGGACATGGGCCCAGCCAAGGATCAGTGGGCGCTAATGAGGACCAATAGGCCTCTGTAATCTGTGCTGTAATGAGAACGGTTTAAATGTAAAGTTTGCCGGGAGTGGAGTGGGGAGGTGGACGGAGTGGCAATCCAGGAAAACCAATCCTACACCGTCATTATATAAACCAGTAATGGTGAGGATTCACAGCCTCAGCAAAAAAGAGAGAAATAAAAATAAGGTGAGCGGAAGCAGAGAGGAATTCAATTATGCTGAAGAGGGTTTTGCACAATAAATAAAAACATTTTATTATTAGACAATTAACAGGATGGTTTAATGGCTGAAGGTCACATACCCTCTCGTCTTGTATTTCAATAAAGTCTTTGTAAAGTAATGGGGCAGTATCTTTTAATGGGAAACCAGTTATCCCGCCCTCCTGCTCCTTTTCTCTTTGCTTGTTCCTTCAGGTTTTTATGATTTCTACGCTTTCCAGGTTCGGCATAAAAAACGTGTGTAATTGTGATCAAATAAGTTAGGGATGCTGGCAGTTTGATTTGCATGGAGGTAATGGAGAAACAGAACAGTATATTTTCACTTTGGTCACCAAAGTGCAATTGCAGTTAAAGATTATTATTATTTACTGTGTCTTTAAAATGTCACAAACAGCAAAATAAAGCCATTATAAGTTTGGAGTTTGCTTAAGAAGAGTCTAAAGTAGTTGCCGGTTACTTTTCTGTTAAACAACAGTTTGATTATTCAACCAGTCGTTTCATTTCCAATCACCTGTTAGACAACCAACTAAATGAAGGAGGAGAAATGACTGGGTCTGAAAGGAGGGATCTATCTGCAGCTCAAGGAAACGGCAGAACAATACAAACCAGACGGTTAAGGAGTCAACTGAAATTAGAAGGGTCATTACTTATTCAGTGGATGGTCGTTATTAGCAAATGAGTCTTACTGACAGGTGCACCCCACTCATTTACAAATCACTATAATCAGCCTCCTAATTTGTCACAAATAATGACTTGTGTTGAGAACAGGCTGGTAAATACTCAAGGAGAGCATCAGCCCTAATGGGTCTCTCGCTGTTTACGGCTCCTGGTGCGCACGTACGAGTGGGTTCAAGTAAACATGATCTCATTACGCGTATCTTCACACTCACATGGTACGAGCAACACGTTTTGTTTTACCTATGTGGCTTTCAACAACAACAACAACAACAACAACAACAACAACAACAACAACAACAACAACAACAACAACAACAACAACAACAGTGTAGTCGGAAATCTGCATGGCAAAGTTTACAGCTGATTGAAGGAGTTAGCGTAGATATGGATGTGAACATGCATGGCTGGCAGGATTTAAGCAAGGTTATGGTCAAGTTAAGCATCATTAAAGGAATAGTTCACCCCAGAATTAAATTTCACTCATCATTTACTCACCCACACATCGACTAAGGGCTCAGAGAAGTTTCAGGGTCCTCCGTGGCTTCTCTCAGTCTCGGCGTAACAGTACATGTCCATGTAACGGTTGCAAATGGACACCAGCGGTCTTCGTCACAAAAAAAACACACCAGAAAACATCCAAATGAAAATGCAAAATGCAAAATTGTCTCAAAAAAAAAAAAAAAAGTCCATATTTCAAGCTTGTTTTGTAGCAGAAGCTCCTCTTCCTGGTCCGTCCAAGTCTCGCGAGATTTGCGTCTGCATCAGTTAATTGCAATGACGTTGACGCAAATCTCGCGAGATTTGGACGGACCAAAAAGTGAAATATCATTTTGGAGTGAACTATTCTTTTAAATGGTTGGAGAGGGTAATCTAACATCAGACAGAATGCAAAGGAGTCTGCAGTCACATGCATGCTATGCTACTATCCCATAATGATTATACTAGTATGTCTTAGTTTATTGTGTTAGCAACATTTACAAAGCTGCATTAAACAAACAGTGAAGCTGAGTTGATGCAAATAATATCAGTTTGCATGTATTTGGTGATGAAACGGCAGGGCATGCAACATGCAAACTAAAATTCAAGGCAATAAAAAAACATCTTACAGATGAACTATATGAAAAAAGTGTTAAAGTAATCATAGCGTCACTTTGACTCCAGCTTCAACCAGCTTGTTTTCACGTATCAGGAATGAGAGAGTTGTGTGTTTAACCAAGCTTAAGGCCTGACATCCAACCCAGGTTATGGTGCACGAAAAAAAAGAGGCTGAAATTACAGTGAGGGTACGACAATACTGATACAGGCTATAAAAACATGCCGTTTAATGCGCCCCATCACCCCCCCCCCCTTAGAGTGGCTCCCTGGTCCTCTCGCCATTAAGCCGATTCATCACCTCTTGAGAGAAGGCCGTGACACAGATCCAGTCTATCAGTCACTCTCTTTAGGATGCGGTTGCTATTCAGATCATCAAGGATTTCTGCCACATTAAACATGGAAGTGAACGCTGAGGCCGTCTAAACAATGACACTGGAGAGCTGCTCAAAGCAAAACAGCTCTTTATTGAAAATGTAAAGCGTGAAAAGCCACAGTAATCATCATCACACCAGAAATTAAAATATGAAAACAATGATGTAGCAATAATGTAAAATTTGGTCTGCCACTCAAAGCCAGTTGTTCGATGTGTCACTTTTCTAATGACTTCTCAAGAGAGGACCCTGGATTTGCATTTTCGGTCCCGGCTCCACCGTAATGAAAAAAGGTAGAGAGGAGCATATTTCACTGAGGCTGTCAAACCCACTCACACCCCTCTGCAAAGCACTCAGGAACTTCATTCCATCGCTGCCCATCCTTACGACTGTGCTATGAAATTGACTATGACAAAATTAGCAAACCTAGACTGTTTGGACACATTCCCAATATAGTGGCTCTCTCTCTCTCTTTTTTTTTTTTTTTTTTTTGCAAAATGCAATCAAGCCCTGGAACATCAAACATGAAGTCTCCTTGGAAGTTGTTTGCTCTCTTTGGCACAAGTACAGCTATAGATTTATGTAATCGCAAGCTTGTTAGGGAGATTTCTGGAGCCTATTGACAGTGACGTGCACTGGGGTTTGGCAGAGGTGACATCTGGGAAGCACGACTCTGCTGCACCACCACGCAAAACCAATTAGAGATCTATATTCCCAGACAGGTCCGGACTTTGTTCTGTGGTGGAGGGATACATGTGGTTTAATGTCTTTATTAACATGACAACCATGTCCGATACACCGTCTTCGAATGACAATCAAAGGGTCACTGTAGTAAAAGGGGGAGGAGGGGGGGTTGCAATCAGTGAAATCATGCTCTGCAGTCAGGACTGTGTTGACAAGTTAAGACATCAAAAAGCATTTTCCAAGTGAACTGTTCTTGCGATACAAAGTGTCACAGAAGATATAGTGAGTTTTTTTTTTTTTTAACAAGCAGAAAGTTGTCGAAGTGACACCAGTTATCGCCCGTTACAGCTACTGTTAAGGTGGCGGAGCGGGATGGGATGGGATGGGACGGTTAATTAGGAAATGGTTCAGTTTCAGTTGGACAAGCTCTGCTCTGCTTACTCCTCAGCATTAAATGAATCTCAACGGCTGAAGTAATTAGCTCAGTCTATTAATTACTATAATCACCTATTATCATGTTGGCCTTCGTTTTAATATGTTTCGCGGATGTAACGAGCTTGTAGCACAGATGTTTTCAGGGAATATTCTCCGTTTGAGCGCTAATTATTTTGCAATTAAAGAATAAGGCTGGTCTTATCCTATATTTCTCATTCTCAATAAATACTATTTAACAACACAACATGTCAGTCTGTCTCACACTATTTGTTCCTACTGAAGAAATGGAAGAAAATCTTTAAGAACTCCTTACAAATAGGCCTATACTTTAGTAGGTATTAGTTTTAAATAGCTAAAAGTTACACAACTAATATGATTTGTTTAAGGGTTAGGGTTAAAAGCTCATTTATATCATTCTGTTATAATAAAAATACAACTTGCATTATTATCTCTGGGGAAAAAAATACAAAAAATCATCAGTCACAAATAAAGTTTACTAAATATGTTTTGGCATTGTCCATTTCAGATTAAAAAACATGGCAGTGTGACACAAAAACCATGATAATCAGCAATTATTTTGTCCAATATGTGATAAAAATGTGCCATTACATCATTTGTCCCTTTAATCCCACTTTACAACGCCAACCAGGCCCAAAGCACTGTTGTTGTTTTTTTGCAGGAGCCTAATACGTTGGCGTGTGGTGTGTGTGTGCGAGCTGCAGCGATGAAATAAGGATGGGGGGGTCTGAGGAGATGGAGGTGGAGAGCGGTAAACAAGGCGGTCCTGCTCCCCAGCTGTGAAGGTGACACAGGGATGCTACACGCAGAACAAGCCCTTTTGATTAATCACAGGATATTTACTAGCTCAGATCTAATCAAGGCCCGCAGGATCACAGACTACATCATACACGGCCCAGGAATTTACACAGCAGAGTTAACCTGTCACCTGCCACTGTCCTCTTCCTTACATCTATAAACACTGTGTGCATACTTTGGCCGGCGGTTGCACACGACGTCGCAGGCGCCCTGAAGCACCTCCAGAGGTGATTGTTTTATTTCCGCCGAAACATTATAACCTGCAGTCAGATACTCAACACATGTCGTTTGATATAAAACCTTATGGCAGAGGGGAGAAAGAGCCATTTATCTCAAGGTGGTCGTGGTAATGGGAAACAAGAACGTGAGCGGTTTTCTCACTAAGTAAACTACAGCAGTGTGTGTGGTGGTTCTGCCATGCAGCCCCGTAGCAGAGGGGCAGTTATTTCCTGAGGAGGAGATATATAAACCAAGGACTAATCCAAGATTACAAGCGAGAAGGGATTAAACAAGTGCGATCTCTGATGGTCTGTAATGTGACGTTTATAAGCGATTCAACACTCGGATGAATGTTGGGAGAGCACAGCTGGGATTTTAAGAGGCGTACAGTACAGTACGCGCAATCCAATCTCGGTGAGGGTTTTACTATGATTTCTGCTACAGCTGAAATGAGTTGATGATTAATCAATTAAAGGGATAGTAGCATTTTTTTTAAAAGTGTGGTTGTATGATCTACAAATAGCCCCTAAGTACTTTAATTGCAGTAGAAGACTCTCTGCACTCCTCCCGTTAGCAACGCCAGCCCATAATAGCCCTGCCCAGAGATTTACAACATACATTGTTGTGAATGGACCCAAAGAAACGGCCTATTTTCACGGCCTAAAAGAGGTTTTACCAGAAAAAATAAATACACAGTTCCATTGTTGGCTATAATATAATTTTTTCCAGCCCTTCAAAGTGCAGGAAAAACACAGTTTTTATTTGGACCTAACCAACTCACGTATCCCTCCGCCCAGGGTTAGCGCCTCACGTATCCCTCCGCCCAGGGTTAGCGCCGCCGATCAGCAGTTGGTTAGCTCCAAATAAAAACTGTTTTTCCTGCACTTTGAAGGGCTGGAAAAAATTATATTATAGCAATTTTTTCAGGTAAAACCTCTTTTAGGCCGTGAAAATAGGCCGTTTCTTTGGGTCCATTCACAACAATGTATGGTGTAAATCTCTGGGCAGGGCTATTATAATAATAATAATAATAATAATAATAATAATTCTTTATTTATATAGCACTTTTCACAGCACGAAGTCACAAAGTGCTTCACAAAAGAAGATAGGACAACACAGCAAGGTGCAGCAAGAGAGTCTCACATACAAAAAGTGCAGAGTGCAATAAGACAACTCGTAATATAAAAAGACATAGAAAGACAGCACAGTATGTACAGATTAATTATGCAAGTAGAAAGCCTGTCGGAACGGGCTGGCGTTGCTAACGGGAGGAGTGCAGAGAGTCTTCTACTGCAATTAAAGTACTTAGGGGCTATTTGTAGATCATACAACCCCACTTTTAAAAAAATGATACTATCCCTTTAACTGTCAACAATCTGGGAAAATGATCAACAAATACTGAAAATTAGTATTTACTGTAAACCCACTTTTGAGTGTTTTAAGCTTGAATCAATGCAGAAACATGAGGATTTATTGCAGCCAGGAACAAAAAGTTATATTCTTTAAATGCCAACTGTATCATAAGTAACAGTGGGATATCTGTTGCAGCCGACTCAGCGATAATTATCCACGTTGCATTAGTACAACATTTGTCTAAAACTGCACGAAATGGATTAAGACATAACCTTTAGTGTGACCTGTGCGCTGTCCTCTGTTGTTAGCACTTCTGAAGAAGAGGACGAGGCAGTGGCGGAAGTGCTGCTGCAGCCCCGCCGTGTTTACGAAGGGGTCGGGATAAAGTGTGGCCTGCGCTATTGTGTCGCCTGGAAAATGTCACTCCCCGGGGGTTGTGGGGGGTTTTAAGAAAATCCTTGCAACACTGACACATGAAGGGAAATTCACAGCGTTGATTTTATTAAAAGGACAAAATGCAACTATCATGACATTATAAGAGTCTATTGCATCTTTATTTAGCACTTCCCTGATTGTGTTAAAATGTTTTTCTGCTCCTCATCCATACAAATGAAGCGATGACGCCCCCTCGGTGACAGTTTGAAATAAAACGCTTTTGTTTGTGTTGAATCGAAAGTGATCCGCGGTGTTTAAGCAATAGATCACTTAGCGATACGAAGCCAGATCTCTGCCACATGAGCTCTGGACAAATAGTTAGTCTATTAGATGAGAGCCTTTTTGTCAGTCTCCCCGGCTCCCAGATATTTCCTCGGAGTGACGAGTCACATTAGACGCTAGGAGGAAGAGTAATTTCTGTGTCACATCCCTTTAGCCCAACCTCGCTGACAATCGCCAAGACGAGGGCGTTCTCACTAAAAATTAATCACATTTGCCTTTTTAATGGCATCCCTCAACCCTCTGCCAAGAATTCACATTCGTCTTCCTCTCCTCCTATTGTGTTGCTCCGGCGGCTCGGTATCTCTGGCAGTGACAAAGTGATTTCAAGGAGTGTATCAATACTTACATCACCCCTCTGGCCCTTCTCTCCTCACTGTTGACACTACAGCACTCGCAGCTAGGCCCGACTGGCAGAAGGCCATCCACATTATAGACATAAGCGGACAGAGATATGCAGCGGCCGATTGAAAAGCTCATGTGTTTGCATGATGTGTTTGCTTTTACTGAGTACATTTCTCAAAAAAAAATTGACCGTATTAAGATATTTGTCTGCTGTGGTTAAGACTGTTGCTGTATACCAGCGAGAAAATAACAAATATGCCACTAGATATTACAACCGCTACCACTACAACCGTATAAATGCATCTATTTGTATTTCAAACTAGCAAAGAGTGCAACAAAAAATCTATTATTTCTACTTCAAAGCATTGAAATTTGAGAAAAGACTAATTGTTTTTACAGCGGCTGCAATTTTTTTATTTTATTTAACCTTTATTTATCCAGGAAGGATCCATTGAGATTCAACAATCTCTTTTTCAAGGATGTCCTGGTCAGAGGCGTAACATTACAAAACAAACAACAATACAAGCATGCATAAAACAAAACAAAGACATTGATAGTAAATACAATAAAAGAGACCCTATAAGTGCAACACAGTTTGAAGTCTAAGAGTCACAGGTGCAGCTAGTGACTAATAACTCAGAGAAAGATTTCTTAAAGCCGGGAAGAGGGAGGAGAGTTCCCAACCTCATCCTGACTTGCAGGTCATTCCAGGACCAAGGCCCAAAATATGAGAGTGTCCTCATACCTAACTCCATCCTATTAGATCTATTAGATCTAAGATCATGCGTGATTTGAACAGCTGTAAATATCTTCAGTCTCGCACTAAAAACAGGCTTTTTCCTGCCATCAAATATTCAGCCAGACTTGTAATTCCTTGTGAGTGAGAAACCCTGTAAAATGACTGGGAAACAAAACACTTGTGGTAAAACGGTGTTCTGAAGACATTTCTGTCAGTTTCCTCCCTTTTTTACAGATTTCATCACTGAGCTGCTGTGGCGTAAATGCTTTAAAACACTTTGACATAACATGCTGCGTCCAGAGACCCACGACTGGTGAATAATGAATCTACAGTATGTTCTGAACAGCTGTCTTCTTTTTTTCCTTTCCCGAGGCTTTTGGTCACATCTCTCACGACGTGCTTTTTAAGAAACCTGCATAATTTGAGATCATTCACCTGGCTCTTGTCACGACAACAAACTGACCAATCAGCGGGGGCGCAAACCGACAACACGCCATTGTGATTGGCCAAGGAGCGGAGGAAACGCCGCGACCACCCTCCATTCTTGCTGCCCACGCTCTTCATATTTAATTCAGAGGTTGTGTATTTCTTTATGATTGCAACATCTGTTTGCTCCCAGTGCCAGCTCCCTCTGTCAGCCACCCTCTGTTCAATAATTCCTGTCCTGACCCCCGAGAGCCCCTGACATCACAGCGCCGGCTGCTGCTCAAACTTCACCGGCGACCAGACACAAAGGGACAGGTGCCCGCTACCAAATCATCTTCTGGCTCACAACCCGGCATCACCTTACGTAGATCATTGGTTTTATTGTTGTTAGCATAAGCTGAGCGAACGCTTTCCATCCTCATCATAAAAATAGATGGCGACGTACAATACATGCATAACACAGGAATTTAGGGTGACACTGTGTCATCGCTCCCGAATGGTTGACAGTGAAAGTCAGTTAGGTCTGCAGAAATATTTCTACTTCGTGCACAGGAGGCGGACGAAATCATGCAAACACCTCATGGAAATTGACTTCTTCAGTCACAATGCACTAAACTACAAAAAGATCTCAAAGTCTCAATAAAACAATATGATGTCAGGTCAACTGAGCTCAATCTGCAAAATGTAGAACTGGTATGTAACTAATACGACTTACCTTTGAAACAGGACAGTTATATTGATTTAGATACTGCATGTACGGTTCTTTCAAGTCTTGCAGGAAAATATTTGTTCTATTGCCAAAACACCCAAAAACTGTCTCTCAATACATTTGGCTTGAATTAACTTCTATGTGACTTTGTGCCAGCACTGAATTGGTTTAAAATTAAAAATGTTCTATTCTATTCTTTAAGAAAAAACACATTTCACATATATTTCCTAGAATAATCCTATAATAAAAGATTTTTTAGACATGCTGAATATCACCATTATGGTTATTTAGCCTAAACAATATGTACATTTGTTTTAAATGTTTTCACGATACTGTGATTATTCAACATTTGTATTAATGGAGGAAAAGAGCGTGCAGAGGTGCAGCAGTCAGATCTACAGCCTGTCAACATGTATGACTGATCAAAGCATTCAGTCTGGTATTCTCAGCGTGATCCTCGTTGTCAGAGACACTAAAGGTGGTGGGGTCTATAAACAGATGCTACCCACTGACCTTAGAAAACATGGCGGAGGGGCCAGATGTTCGGATAACCTCACAACCTTGGGACCAGCTGATGTGGCAGTGATGGAGATGGGTACTGGCAGAGGAAACTGATCTAGTGGCATCGGAGGTTCCTGTTTTTCCCACTTTTTCTGCGTTGGTCTTTAGCCCCGAAACCGGGCAATCCTGGAAGGCAGGGAAAGATGGAGGACGGATGAAGGGAAATATGTAAACACAGAAGAGAAAGGGAGACAGGGAGATGGGGAGGGAGCAGTGGTCAGTGGTGCTGACGGTTGTCACAGATGTTGAGTTCAGCACAAAACTCTGCCAGAAGCCATCATGTCAAAGCTAAGTTAGCTGAATGAACAAGAACAACTCCAGGCCCTGCCACTTTAAATCTCCCTCAAAATTCAACAGCTGTTTCTTGAACGAATGCAGATGCAAAAATAATGATAATAATGCCTACTTACAGCTTCTGCTTGGACGTAAACAATCCTTCTTGACCACACCCTGCACACAGCGTCTCATTAGCTCTGCAGCGCAGCCGCTCTTTTGGAGATTTAATTTTAGAGACAGCCAGGGCTTTTGGCAAGCAATATCAGAGGAAAATAAATAGTTTGGAACAAAGTTTTTTGTATTGCTAGAATTAAATATGCAACAATTATTGCTTTTAACCTTCAAGTTACTCATTTTACCATCTGGTTTTCAAGCAGCGGCTAGTTGTCAGAAACAAGCAAAGCATCTTTGTCATATATATCTATTGTGTTGCAGTTGCTTCAACATCATTTCTCCTCAAATCAACGCCAGCGCTTGTCTGTTCTGGCATCTGAAATTCTTAACATTTTGACTGGGTGCATCTTGGCTCCGAGCATCTTCACTCAGCTCAGAGAACGTCTTTGTGCCAAGGCCACAGCCTGTGGCAGTTTTCCTAGTGACAGATGAGCGTGTCAACATGTTTGTGTGCACGCGTGTGTGTGTGGTAAAACAATAGGCCTTGTAAACTGTGAACTGTGCTGTGATGGGCAAAGCTGGCAGGTTAATACACATGGTTACATGCATATTATTCTGTACATGTCAACGCAATGTTAAAAGCAAATGGATGCATGCATGTGATTTTTGCACCACTGACATTGGTAAACAGCACAGAGGTGAACTGATTACGCTCATTTGTTTCAATTATCTTCTAAAAAACATGATTATATAAACACTGCAAACCCCAAGACACATTTGGAGGGAATTACACCAGATAGGATATCCTCATCCGCCATAAGAAGAATTATAAGAGCATAAGAAAATAATGGTGAGTTTGACCAAAAGAGAACTGCGACATGTGGATCTAAATCTGTCCGTCCTGTCTCCAGGCCTGTTGGCAAAGGGCAGCTCAGCTGTAGCAGGAAAATTGTGTGAACAGCGGACTACGAACATCTCTCCACAGGCCATACCAAGGTGTCTAATCCAGGAAACACTGTGAACACATACCCCGTGGGCTCCCACAGTGCACTGCGTAGCCTGCATCCCGATACACACCGCAGCAAACCTCACATCTCAACAAGTCTGTTTGCTCATTGCTGAGCTGTAAAAAAAAAAACAATTTGACTTCAGCTACTGATTATAGGCAAAGAAACATCATTTGTTTCTAGTGCACATAGGTGTGCATGACTTTTAAGGCTGAATCTGAGACCAGAAGGCATCGGGATGACTTCACCAAAGTGTGAAGGCACTTTTAAATGCCTTCATCCAGGCTGATCCCTCCAACAGGAAACCGTATTACTCACAAGAACGGTTTACTTTATTAATCAAATAAAAATCTTTTAGAGGTGGTATTAATCAACCAATATTAGCAAACAGTAACCAATTTGAATGAAGTCCTTCTGCTGGTTCAGATTTGGATATTTTTGTGCAGATTTATAACCAAAAAAAAAAAATCCTCTGTGATAAAGATAATTCGTTTACACATTACGGCGCTTTACCTGAAGAAATATCGCCGGCTCGCCCTATAGGAAGGAGTGTGTCTGCTGTCCAGCACCTGTCATACCGGCTGAGCGTCACCCATGTCACAGGGTGTCGCGAAATGACAGCTCCCAATGTCTTCAAAGATGAAGCCTCGGGAGGAGGGGAAAAAAAAAAAAAAGAAGGAAAAAAAAAAACACGACGGATCGAAATTTCATACTCCCAAGTGCATCAAAGTGACTCCTGTCAGCACTGCATCAAAGCACAGAAACAGAAACTGTTCATTTTTACAGCTGAGAGTTGGACTCTCTGGAAAGGGTTTTCCAGGGGGGGAAGGTGAGCCCCGTAAATTATGTTGGGTGAAAAATGATGACAATGAGAACCACCTTGTCAACCATCGGCCATTTGGATTTATGACAGGAGAGTCAAAATAAAGCGGTGACGGAGCGGTGAAGTTGAAGGGGTGAAGACTTCAGAGATAAACAGTTTCTAGAGATCGAGTTGCTTTGTTGTTGTTTTTTCTCAAAGGCAACAACAACATCCATGTGAACCTCATGTGACGCTGTGAGTCCATTGTTGCCTGCATGGTGCAACACCGTGGTAACACCTGCAGATTTCATCTTCCATCTCCTGAAGAAATCTAATTCATCATTTACTTCCTGCCTTGACTAAATTTGAACATCTACTGCAAATGGGCAACATGTTAAAATAATACAATAGATCGAATAAACATGGACTGTTTTGTGGTGAAGAAGAAAAAAAAAAAGCACAGCAAGAAAATACGTGTAAAAAAATAACACAAAATAACATCGACAGTTACCATGGGGCAAAGCTTTTTTTTCTTTTTTTTTTTACCTTCGCAGTCTGGATAAACAAGTGTGTGTTTGTGCTTGTGCATGGGCCTACAGTGCTACAAGACACAGAGACACGACTTGTGCAGCAATGACAAATATTAACGGCTCGCGGCTAAAAGAATCCAAGGCAACCAAAAAAATCTGTTTTTGTCCCAGGGCCAAGAGCCTGCGCTGCACTGTGGGCCACTTCTGATTCCAGCACTAGCCGGTGTAACGCAACCAGCCATGCATTAGCATTGGCCCTCCAGTTAGAACAGGCTCTTAGGATCCTGTCACCCGAACTTATCATACACTCTCACACATATCCACACACGCCTTAGACACACACATGCAAGCGTGTTTACCGCGGGAAGTCGAAGGCGAAGCCCCCTTTTTTCTCTATCTCGGTTTCCTGCGTCTCTCTGGAGAAAAACAAAACACACAAATTAGGGATGCACCGATATGGCCGATACTGATATCCGATATGAATTTTTCTGTTATGGCCGATAATCGATATTTACCGATATCGATATGTGTTGTTGTTTTTTTTAAGTTTCTGAGATGATACATTTTTGTACAGACTGAAAATCATGCAAACTGACTTTTTCAATGTCTTTCAGAATTTATTTTACGTCCAAATAACAAGGTTACAGGCTACCATCCTCCTTGCATTACCTCAACTCTGCAGGTGTTGCATACGGATATATATCGGTTGTGCATATCGGCCCAATTTTACTCATCGGACCGATACCGATATGTTAAAAAAATGACGAACATCGGCCGATACCGATAATAATGCCGATATATCGTGCATCTCTAACACAAATGTATGACACATTTTGATTTTGCTCAGACAAACTGACACCTCTCCTGAATATCCACTGGTCAAACACACATAAACACACACAGGGACGTCCCTCTACACTACATAAAAGATCGAATTTCCCCCCGTTAAAGCAGCCGGCCCATCTCCCTTACCACTTAGAGCTGGGGTGGGGGGCGAGCTAGCATACAAAGTTCAACAACTGTGAAGAAGGAACTATTAAAGAGGACACACAAAGCAGTGACCTTGACTGACAAGTGCTCTTCATTCTGGCCATAAACAGCAGTGGGGCCTGATAAGTGTTCATCGGTGCGGGGAGTAATGACCTATCCGTCAGCAGCGGTTGGGCTGTGTGAGGTAGTATAAATGGAACATACATAATGTACAGCAATAATACCAGCACGCTCACAGCCTAATGTATTATCATTATTCTTGGGGACCAGGGTTTTTTCCCCTCGCCTAACCCTGCGTCGTGTGCCTCAGCAAGGCGGGTAAATGCCTTCCGGCCACGATAATTTCATTCTAATCTTTGTTCCATATTATAATTTTCATGGACAGAAATACACCAGGAAGCAACGCCACATTTCTATCAAGGGCTAAACAGAACACAGGCCATAACTGAGGGTTTTATGTGACTGTATAACCGCATTCTTAGTGCACCAGTCAATTTATGATAAGAATGGAGAAAGCTGTAAATTAATGTGTGATGGCCCATCTCAAACAACATCATTACGTGCAGAACTAGGGCTCTAATAATGCAGCAGTGTCCACACGAAGCATTCAGAACCTGCTCAAAGCAGATATCAGAGAATTCAATATTCAAAAAATATTTAAACACAACATCAAGTCTCGCTCCTAAATTAAATCACGCTTGTGAAATAAGATGCACGGCATGTAAAAATCCAAAACATACGATTCAAATTAAGTGAATACAGGACTTAAGTGAGCATGCTGTAACACAAATGAATCAGTGGATAGTAGCTCATTGTTGTAAATAATCACAGTCTCCACGCAACAGCATCTGAGTCACTTCCCAAAGCTTTGTGTTGTTCATTCACAGAGTCGTTCTGTCTTCACTTGGAGCAAAACTAGACACGAGCTGCTGCAAACCTGACACCATCTGAGCCGGGAACATAAGCGCTGCAGTGGATCCTGAGAGGGACACACAATGCAATACAATCAATATACTTATTTACCCTTTTGCATTGATACAGTACCATCTGCATGTATTTATAGTATAAAAAGCCCATTATCTTATACCTTAGAGTCACTGTAGCGGCCACAAAGAAACCCAAGCGACTCTTTCACATTCACAACCAATGGCTGTAAAGTACTGAATGGATTTTTTTTTTTTGCCTGAAAACCACAAGCATGCACCGAAATTATTCTTTCTATAATTACAATTTGATCCGTTCACTCCAGTAAAACCTGGAATAGTGTACAGTACAGGAGCAATAACAGTGAAGTCATGTGTGCTGCGATCCAACAGGGAGCTCGACAGCACAAGAAGAACTTTGTGAGCTGCAGTATTCACCTCCTATATACTAAAAGTGATCATATTTATATATAATATAATAAGTATATAGTGTTAAAGCTAAGCTAAGCTACAAATAACTAGATGCTGGTGATAGTTTCATGTTCACCGGGCCGACAGGATCATGCATGGAGCTCACTGTAATCATTTTTATGCAAGATAAATATGAGGCAAAAGATTAATGTGGCCCCTGCAAACATAGATTAAACACATTACATGCAAAAAATTATTATCACATCTGAAAATACTAGCCTAGTGACGGCTAATTCAGTCTGGGCCCTAATTTGCTTGTGTTGAGAGTAATCATGTAACACCATTAATTAACAGGCATTTCTGAGGCCTCCCACACACATACTGTATCAAAGTCACAGCCAGTGTCCTTTTCCAAAACCCGTCTCTGCTGTAACACAGACAAGGATAAGCCGTACAGTACTACTATATTCTTGTTATATGTTTTGGATATTATTGAAATGGGATATTTTTAAACAAAATGCATGAAGTGATTCATTACTGGACATTAAAACTGTGTTCTCTCTGTCACGGCGGCGTTGGCACAATGAGATTATTCTAAAGATAAGAATATTTGTCAGCGTTGTGAATATTGCGTGCGATCCCGTCTCATCTCTCCCAGGTATCCCTACAGAGCAGAGGAAAAAAATGAAGGATGCCTCCAGAGCTTGGAGACAGTAATCTCCCCCGTGGAGGTCAAATCTAACATGGCAGGTTAGTGTCTGTGGAGATTGACAGCCTGGAGAAATACCGCTGCCAGGCACCCACAACGCGCAGTGACAGCAAACACCTCCCAGGAAAAAGGCTGGTTACCAAGCCTTATAGAGCGACTGTCAGAGGGCGCCCGTCGTCAGAGCTGCTGCCGACTCCGCGCTGACAGACTCTGTCAACCTATCTCTATCATATCGAAGCCATCTCAATCATGCAGACTTCAACTTCAACCCACAACGTATACACACACACAGACCCGACCTGGTGGACGCGTCTTCATCACAAACAACTTGCAGGAAATCCGCACACGGTTTCCAAAAGCCATACGGTATGGGCTGACCCCAAACAGATAATAGCAATTAGTAAATTAATTAGCAAAGGATCATGGGAAGTGGAGCTGATTGGATTAGTCAATTCATAAGTCTATTGAAATAATATGGATTATTGCAATTATTATAATAATTGACTCATGATTAAGTCCCTTTTATCTTCTGACAAAAAACTGAGAGAGTAATCTGTTAAAGAGTCAGTAGGTGCAGCCACAATTAGAGTTTATACGCAATCAAATGTTTTTTTGTGAGGTTTACATTAGTTGATGTGTTGTAGATTGAGTTTATATGTGTAAAATAGTCGGTACTGAGAATCTTGGTTGTTTACTGTGGTCGTACAGAAATTGCGATGCGGTACAGCGCGCTACTAATTGCATGAAATATGTTATCTTACAGGCTTGTGCTGTCTGCCTTTCATAAACAAATGCTGACAGATCATGCCCTCAACCAGTGACCCTGCTGTGAGCATATGCACTAATGCAAGGTCACACTGGAGACTGGCCACATGAAGAGAAAACAGCCATCCAATTTGCCTTGTGAGACCAACAACACAGACACAAACAACCGATGCCGTCACCGTATACCCTACAATTACATGTCAACGTGTTAAATCCTGACCGTTCTTTTTAAATTTGCAGCTATAAAAAATAAGAGGAATCCCTTTTTATTTATTTTTTTGGTCCGGGAGAAGAGAAAATGTTAAAGGGATATGCCAAAAAATCTGTTGTATGCTCAATGTGAAGGAGGCTTTGTTGGCTCCCACAGTGCTCAGCTGTGTGCAGAACCATAGCAACCCCTGATTTTCATAATGGCAGGTGGCCATCTTTAAATCAGAGATCTGCATACAATACTTGGCATAAACCAATGTGGCTGCCACATGGCTCAAACCAAAAGCATTGCTCCTCTTCAAATGCTAACAACGTAGGTTCAACAGTCAAGAATTAATTAATTTACAGCAACATTTAAACATGCTGCACGTTTCTAGACCTCCTCTGATTGGTCTGCTGTGCTGATGAGGGTGAGTGTTCATGGCAGAAGGGGGGGTGGGGGGGTGGAAGAGGCAGAAAAGACAGGCAGACAGACAGACTAACAGACCTATAGCCTGACGCCGTTCCCCCCTCATCCTCTGCTTGCCCTTTGTCATGCACCCTCCTCACCTCCAGAGCTGTCACTGGCTTGTCAGAACCAATCACAGGATGCCATGCTGTCTGCCAGCCATGTACCAGTTTGGACAGGATGACATCAAATTTCTGGTGCTATGTGTCAAGGACCATATGAAAACAGATGTCCTCATTACCGGGTCGCGCGTGCTTTTAGAAATACTACACGCTCACCTTTTCACATGTCAGCGGATTAAGAGATTTAACAGGCTTTTTAATCTGACTTTGACTTTAATCTTGTTTTCTTAGAAACATGCAAAAATGTCCTTGAATAATCAGAGACTGTAAACACACAAAACTCTTTAAAAAAAATAGTGCAATGCAAGTAAATAAATACCCACTTTAGAAAAACAGTGAACTAGACTCCAGTCAACGTGTGATAAAACAGTGGCATGTCAAAGCCTGGTGTTATGCATATATGAGGCCCTCTGAGATCCAGCATGACAAAAGTAACTTTATTGAATGGGACAGATCGCTGCTTGTCTGACTGACTTAATCTGTTTGATTGAGCAACGGGATGCCTTCGGCTTCACAAGTCCTTCAAAGGCCGCAGATTCTGCAAGTGTGAAAAAAAGAGGGAGGAAAAAAGGAAAAGAGAAAAATCCCCCCACTCTCCTTCTACTGCAATAGACACACAAACATGCACATGCACACACACACATACACACCAGGGGTCGACAATATAAATGGCCCGGTGGCCCGGACGCACTTTTCAAACCGTCAGGGCCACCAGAACGCTCCAAACACTGGCCCGGTGGGGCCAGTGAAAATAAATGCCTTGAAAAAAATATAACAAGTAAATAAAAACTAATTTCACATTAAATCCCCGTGGTTTGAAATGATAACTGTCAAATCGTCTCGGTAATTAGTGTTAAGAGCCGACCCGATTGCCGACAGAGACATTTTCTGTGCGCATCCGGCGCTGTGTCCTGGCCCGTCAGCACCACCTGCAAGCAGCTGCAGCTCGCTCACTTCACTCCCACGAAACGCGCGCCGCTCGCACACTGCTGCTGATAGAAGATCGTCTCAACAACCGATAAAAACCTTTTTCCTAACCATGAAACGTCCCTCCTCCTCAGCGCGTCACGTCGAGTCCTGTCGGGACCGACGCGAACGTTACACACGGGCCAGAGCTCGTGCTGGGGCGCCAAACAGCGGTGCGCACGTGACGTTTAGACCATATAGGCCTAACAACCAAAAGAAAACCGTGAGTAAACGCAAAACTGAGCTGAAAATGAAATAATGAGTCAGTTTTACACCAATCTGTGGAAACAGCCTAAACGTGAATGAATGAGAACACAAGTTATACCACTGAACTACTTGGAGGATAAAAGTACCTAATGAGTGGAGGCTAAATACTGTGTAAGTCTAATGTGAAACTGTTATTTATTTGTTAAGGGGATAGTTCACCCAAAATTCAAATTTCAAATTATCTACTCACCCTCATGTCGACTAAGAGCTGTGAGAATTTTCAGAGTCCTCCGTTCCTTCTCTGAGTTACGGGGGGGTCCATGCAGCAGGATTTGTCCATTCTCACAGCTCTTACTTGACATGAGGGTGAGTAGATAATGAGTGAAATTTGAATTTTGGGTGAACTATACCTTTAAATAAAGTAGCCTGATGAATTTAGAAGCACTTTTTTGTCCTTCTTAAATCGAATCGTGGTATTGAATAAGTATCAAGAATCGTAGAAATTTAGTAGTATTGTTATCAGTATATAAGAAAGTTCCAGCCTTAATGGCGATATCGCAGGAATTGGCTTGGATATGTTGTTTTTCGTTAATATGGAGATCGATACCTGTTGACCTGGGCCAGTGGTTCGAATGGCGGGGCCAGTGATCTTCAAAAGTCACTGGCCCGGAGGGCCAGTGGCAAAAATCCCTTATTGTCTACCCCTGCACACACATGCAATGCAGCTTTTGGAGGGGTTTATTTATTCGCTTTAAACATCTTATTCATTGCCCCTACCACCCAAAGCCCTTTCAGGTCATCAGCCTCCGACAAAGAACCGCAAGCCTGGAAAATCTGTCGACTGTCAGTGTCATTGATTAGGAGCAGAACTCTGGGCGGATGATGAGGCCTCATTGAAGCCAAGCGTTGAAGAGTAATAAAGGGCAGAGTTGGAGGAGTTTGTCCCCGACAATAACACTGCTGCTGCAATTTTCCTCTAGACTCAAAAGCATGCCACATTACAGAGCCATAGATTCATTTGCTCATGCTTCACGATCTTATTATGGGGATCTAACTTTCCACTCCACCCACTTCTTTCACCGTGGCGCCCTAACACAAAGCAGACCTCGGCTATCATTGTGCTTGATCTGAATTTTATTTAGAGCTCCATATGCTTCTCCTGCCTCATCTCAAAGCCTGGTGTCAACGCCCCGGCCTCTCTTGGCCCGTTAACCATTAAAAGAAGGGGCCATTCTGTCGCCACACTGCCGCCTATTGTTGGGCCCTTAGAGGTTAAGAGACAAAAGTGTGAGATCATGAATGAGTGCTTGGCAGTCTATTGGAGCTTTCCATGCACACTGTTGAAACTGAATATGCACCTGATGCAAATCAAGCATCTAGTTTTGAAAGAGAAAAGTGGTTACTTTGTTTGTTGGAGTGGATGTGTACAGTATAACACGCTGATCCTCGACATGCTGACATGGACATGTGGGATTTGCATATGATTTTTAGCTTATGGCCCAACCAGACCTCCTGGTGCTCGACACCTAACAGAGAGCAGCAGGCTTCGGATTTACCCCTCCGCTCTCTCCTCTGAACATGCATTTTCCCCTCACTACACACTTTCTCCCCTCGAAGTATAGCCAAAGCTGTGTCTCTCAGTCTCCAGGTCCCCCCTTAGTGACAATTTGTCCACATCAGAGAGCCGTCATCCCTAACGAGATCTGACTCGTGACACACAGATGGGGAGGGGCCGGGCACGGGCAGCGCTCGCGCCGGGTGCTTGCCTGCCCCGGGGCTACAGAAAAACGCCATGCTCAGACTGCCGTGTGAGAGAACACAACTGCTTTCTGCTAAGCTCTTGCTTTACCACCATAAGCTCTACCAGCCCACAGCCCACGTCGCCGCTCCATTACAAGGGAACGGGAGGCGAGAAGAGCAATAGAAAGGAAATTATTTGCGTGCACACAAACAAATGAAATGTTAACATACAGCTTAAGGATGCCAAATAAAACAAAAACTGAATATTACTAATGATCCATCTGCTGCTACAAATAACAATAAACTGCAAAGGATAATGCACATAACCACTCACAGCAAGAGAAGACAGACAGACGTAAGAAGCCCGTGACTAAACAGTAAATCATGTGAGAGAAGAACAGGCCCCATTGGCTCCTTGTCCACTCACCAACGTTGCATTACAAAACCCACACGACACGAAGAGCCGGCCAAAACATTCTTTGGAGCCTTCGTGCAACTTCTGTCAACGACAACGGCCACAAAGTTTGGTGGAAATATCACACACGATCTACAGTATAGCTTCATAAGTCTCCAAACAGACTCTTTATGCTAATAATGACACTATATTGGTGACATATGTTGGTCTAGTGTCAGGTGATATAAGACACACACACTGCACACCATCGACAATCCCCCCCCCGCAGCATGGGTTGTGACCCTGTATCCTAAAAAATCACAGCCATTCTGTTCCGGTCAAGTGCATCAGCCACGCAAATGTATGCAATTAGGTCACGCCGGCCACGGTGACCCCACGCCCTATCAGAGCGCCACGTGCAGAGGGGGTAAAATTGTCGGAGGAAATCACCTTAATAAACCCGACAACAGATAAATAAAGGACAGAGAGCAGCAGTACACACTGTGCGTGATAAGAATTAAATTATCCTCCAATATGCCGGGTTTACTCGGTGCTGGCATTTAATTTGGAATTATAAAGGCACACTGTGGCCAGCAAATTATGTTTTAAGTGTGTAATGACCTGAAGGCCCTGTTTGAACACCGGCCCACAAAACATTCACCCCTTTTTTTTTAAAGCCGAGCGTTTATTTTCTGACTCAAGAAACAGAATTACTCAACACTTAGCGTCAATACCATGAAAGCTTCCCCATGCACCAGCCAGTGTTTCTTCTCGCTGCTCTCATTTTCTTTTTCATGCTTCTACTCTTCCTGCAGTACCTCAGCCCTGCTGGCTCCTCTCACCTCTCTCTCCTGGCCCTCTGGCCCTCATCCTTGGCTCTGGCTCCTGACAACCTCACCCACTGAGCTACAGATTGGCCGGCGCACAATGCCCCAGATCCTCATTCAGCAACACAATGCACACACCGGCCGTGCACCTTCCTCTTCGCTTTAACTCTCTCTCCCCCCCCACATCCCTTCTGTCCATTTTCTCATTTTTCTTTCCCCTCACTTTCATTCTCTTCGTTCATTTCATTTCCTCGCGCTCTCGCTCCAAGTCTATCTCTCGACCCGCTGAGGCTCTGCTCTTCCTGGCAACTTAAGTGTGGTGACTGGTGGGCCGACGACAGTAAAAACCCCGTCTCCCGCCTTATTCCGGCGCAGGGCAGCATGAGCGGGACGAGCCAGAGCTCACAAAGCTACTGCAGAGCGAAACAAAGGTTGTGTGCTCCATCATTCAAACCGGGGCCACTCCGACAGCTGCCTCCGCCACGCTCACACTGACAAACGGCCAGAAAAACAGATGGTTTGTGCATTCATGACCAGTTTAGTGGAAGCCCAGGAGTCACCCCCATTCAAGGGGAGGGTTTTTGTCAGCTATTCCATAATAAAGCTTTTCAGTCTGGTAGAAAATTAGAAATGCATTTTAAAATTGTCCCTTAATTATTGAGGTCATCCCAGCCTCATGGAGGAGAGAGGAAAGAGTTGAGGCTCTGGCTTTGTGACACATGACTGATCTGAAAAGATGGGCTGCCTCATTTCACTTTTTAAATCCTGCCAACACATTAACATACATTTGTCAGTTGCCTCTGAAAAGCAGATGCATTGAATCTTGGAAGCCAAACTATCCTCAGAGGGGGGAAAGTTCATCATCTCAGCATCTGATCAATATTGGCATTGAAATTGTAGCCTATACTTTACTGAAAATTAATAGAATAAAGACACTGAATCAGTACTTGAACAGTTCACTGCTAAAAAAAAAAGCATTATTAGATTGGGACTCATCATGTCAATCAATGGACCACACACACATGCATTATAACTAGTTGTAGATGCAGATGAGTGAGATATTTTGGCTTTTTCATCACATCTTTCTCTCTTTTATACCCATCTGGTTAAACCTGGGCCCAAGAAAAGGGTGCATCTGTGCTGTTTACACAAAGCTCTAATTCCTGAGGCCCCATCATTTCAAGTTATATTATATTCTACACTGGAAGCTACAATTCAAGCCTTGGGAACAATCTAATTTCAGGCCGTATAAATTTAAAGATAGAAAGCAAGAACAGATCGTTTTTGGTTAAATCACACCTTTCTTTCTTGCATAAAGTAAATAAGTGAGTGAAGAAGACATAAACAGGTATAAGAGACTAAGTCAACCACAATAATTGTGTATGTCATATCATTAAAAAGAGCTTAGCAGTTGCTTTGAAGCAGCGAGGCGTGAACCATACTGGGCTTCTGAGCATCATCATCAAGCTCTTGGCAACACACCCCAAAAAGTCATTTCCAATTGCAAGAGAAAGCATTCAGTATGTTGCACTATATCATACACAATACTGTTCACACAAATTAGCTGGAGTGCCAGCCAAAGTGACACTGACTAAACTTAGTTTGTTTGTTCCCCCATATTAAATTAGTTGCACATCTCCCAGTGCCCAGAGACAGGGCCTAACAATGTAGGGAGAACGGCTGAGCAGATATGAATTAAAGATAACACCGAGCCACCGCACGTCTGTCTCTGCTTGGAAACCATCTGGACGTTCAATATTACATCCTTGTCTACACTTTTCACACCGATCAGAATCAAGAGTTTTCTGACAGGTCTTCATGATGCATCACACCCAGATGTGGTTGCTGACTGAACGCATTTGTCGAGGCCTCACGCTTGCGTCGAGCAGTCATGCAACGGCCTTACAAAAAAAAGTTGTGCACTCGGAGAGAAGTCACAGCTGCAGCCAAGATAAAAGCCACTTACTGCACGTCTTACCTTAAATATGACAGAGGCATCACGTCAAGATCTCACTCCATCAGAGGTTACGTCTGCCTCTAGATCTAAAAATATCTAATGCTGCAACTGCGACTTAATGGTAATAAGTAAATCTGAAATGCATATAAACTATAAAATCATTATCAAAATGATTTTGCAGCAGACAATTCCTACAAAGACTGTGAGCATATCTTAACCATTATGTGAGCTAACATGTTGTGATCCTATTAATAATCATGTAAGCTCGGCATCATTGCACTGGACTGGTAAAGTCAAATTAACATAATCATTGTCATCATTAGCATAATTTCTGTGCTAGTTTGTCTGTGTTACTTACTGTAATGTATAGCACAATAGAGACACCCAACAGCATGTTACACGCTGCAGATAATAGCAACCACGCATTCTTATTGACCTGTGAGAGACCCACATGGCTCGCAGGATATAAACAAGGATACACACGACACCTTCACACACACATTCACAGAAGTACGAGGGCCGGCTCCATCCTGACAGCTTCTGCTTTGTTTCCACTTAAGCACTGCCCTCCTCTGACTGTCCAAGGAAGTGCACACACACAACAATCAAAGTGCTCGCACAACTAATCCCCATCACTGCTGCGAGACATTGCATTCTCCTAAAAGCAAAAGCAGGGCTGCAGCATTAGTTTTATTATTTGTCGTCAGTGCACACATGCACAGGCGGATGGATGGTGGATGCGAGGGCCCCTCCCCAGTCTGCTGCTGCTCCACCACCACCAGCCCCCTTATCCAGTGCCATTTGTTGTTGGACTGCACCCCTTTGGCAGCGGATAGGAATCACTTCCTCAGAACATGATGTGGGAGGTGTTCAAAGATAGACGCTGACAGAAATCTGCTGCCTTTGCCAAAAGCGCTGGCATTTCTACGACACAAGCGGTGACTCTGTGGCGGATGTGATTTGATCAAATAAATGAGACGAATGTGTGAATTTTGGACAAAAAATAGCAATCGGATTAAATAAATACGAGCTAGAGGTGGGTATAAACAACTTGGAGAATAAGTCGCAATGTGCTGCTACATGTATGTTGCAAACCAAATTATTTTTCCTTTAGTAAAAACATATCGCGGTTGCCAGCGTAGCCTTTCTGGTTAGTTCTTTTATCTTTTAGTGGTCATGTTGTAATTTTAAGCTCAACCAGCTGGTAACTAAATGATACTCACAAGTTGTTTTTATGCCAAAAAAAAGGACAGTTTTTCCATCTTAAAAAAAAAAAAAAATAGAAAATGCACAACTTGGTCTGATAAACAAGCTGCTGCTGCGAGATTCAGACCACAAACACCAACAGCCTCTAAGCAGAAAGTAATTAAACTCCCTCTAGACTCTAATCAGCATTCATGATGAGTGGCATCAGCTCCTCGTATGAAATACAGCGCAGACCCTGTCATGGTGATTTCTTACTGCTCACCGCTTCCTCCGACAACTCTCACCATGGTCATCACACACACACAGACACACACACACACAGCTGTCGTGTGCTAGACCCTCCCAAATTAATACCCACAAGTGAAACCGTGACCTGCGGACGGCAGCCCCGACCCGCCGTCCCAGAGCTCCTCAGTGAATCCACCCCCCCGCGTCCTCACGCCGAGAGACTCACCCCGTCGGTCCTCCCACCCCCGAACGACTGAACAAGGACGAGCGCTTGTACAAGATGAATGAGATAATCACTGGCACTGCACCTTAATGTGTAGGCTGGTGTATGGAAACATCAGTGATTTGTTTGGGTATTATGGTATTATGGTATATCATGGCATGATAGTGAAGTCGTAAAGCAAAAAAGAAAAAAAAAATCACTGGCTATGCATGTAGATTAAATCTGAAGTCGCTGTCAACACTTTGAAAAACCATCGTTTCACACTTGGATCATTTTACGCTACATTTTCTCTCATTAAAATCGTTACTGCACCTTTTTCTTAATAACGTGAAGATGTGGCAGGAGCCAGAAGGGAGCGGGCAGCAGCAGCAGCAGCCGGACGGCAGAAAGTGAGACTCAAGGCCAGAGAGACAATAATGGACCTTGTCTGTACAGTCACCAAATGGCTACTGCTTGGTTAGCTGTAAGCTCCATTTTGGGACCTTTGGTTCCCATATTTAATTAAAAACCCATTATCACCTCTTAGCATAGTGAGCAGCACTTCAGCCCATACCATCCAGATCTGCACTCTTAATTGGTCTTAAATGGCTAAATGACATCTTGTGCAATCAGTAACCCAGTTCTCTTAAAGGACAAGTTCAAGAAAAAGCCAGTAATGACGTGCTAAGTACAGAATGAATGCTAAATCAGTGACATGACAAATGATTCTCAAACACACACAAAACACATGCACTCTCCACCAAACCTTGTGGCAGACCTTGCAGGCAAACTGTTGTTTAGGTGGTGCATTAATATTCAAAAGGTGATGCTGCCAAAGCACCTTGAGCAGATGCACACTGGCACACGCTGATGGCCTGAGTGAGGAGCTGCAGAGCGAAGAGAGAGAAAAGGGTTTACGGCGCACATGCAAACACAAGGAGAGGGTAAAAAATTAAGAAAAGGAAGGAAAATAAGAGCCACAGGTAAAGTAAAGAAGGGATAATAATGATAAAAAGCAGGAGAAAGAAGAGCTCTCCTTCACATCGCAGTGTCGCTCTCCTTCATTGTTACCTCGGCGAGTGTGGCCAGGCCCCAGCTCCCCTGGCAGAAACTAAGTGGCTTGCTGGCATATGGTGTAACCTCCATTTGAGTGCTAAAAGCTGGATATTGTTTTTGTGCAGCAGATGTTGGCGGGCATGGCAAAAGGCACAGCTGACTGGGCTGCACAGCTGGGAACGGTGTGTGTGTGACCCACATACAGGGGGAGCAGTAGTCAACTGAGAGCCACAACCTTAATGGAGATTGGAGAGAGACACGATATGAAGTTTGTCCCTCTATTGTCCTTACATGCATAAAGTTGAAAATTAAGTCTGTTTACTTCAGTATTCACCTTGTGTTCGCAGCTACAGTGGCTCTATCTCTACTGATTCTTTTATCATCTAATGCTTTGCACTGAACGGCTAAAATGCATCAGAGAGAAATGTTAATTCCAGTCAGAGTCGCTATTTCTACGACTGATTTAATTTGAGGAATCGTATTTAGGCTAATCACAGCAGGAGGGAGAACAAACCGAGCCTCTAAAAAACACACAACCATCATGTTTTAAATTGGAATTAAATGAGCTTTCATGCCTAGATTTGAGCTAATGAAAAAGAAACGAGGACACTTAAGAGTCCTGACCGATTTCCCAAACCCAGAAGTGTCCTGATGCCAAAAGTGGACAAATGAAGATTATGCTGAGATTATAATAAGAATGCCAAAGCCATTATCCAGTCTACTTTGACAAATGTTGTGCCTTTCTCTGAGCAGATGGGACCTAGAGTTTGGGTGGGGAAACAGGCAGAGTATCCTTCACCCAGTTGGCTAGAAGAGACCAGGATAAACGGCAAAGCAGGGACACCCCGAGTGCTGCATGTGATATTATGCTCGAGTGCCCGTCTTCGTCACATCAGTCATTTTTTGCCCTGTGATAAAAAGTGAAGAACAAGAAATAACACAATAAAATTTTCTACCATCGCGCATCTATTCACAGCTGTTGCAATAAATGTGTAGATAAAAAAAAAAAGGACAATTTATAATGTGAGGACGTCATCTCTCTCTGCTCATCTGTCAATCAGCACCAGCTGACGGCCTCAGATTGGCCGGAGCACTCTGGCTTCGGCTACTTAATTATGGGAGTGTTAAATGCCTTATGTTGCGGGCGAGGGCAAAACAAACCAGAGGCTGCAATAAAGGCTGTTTCCCCTCGTGAGAAAGGATTAGAATGGCCTGTCACTCAGCAGGGTCATGCAGAGCAGAAGCACTACTTAAAAAGTCATTTAGAGAATTAAGATGCCCCCAGTACGGCCCGCGATCAGGAAAACAACATGCTAAATAAAACACCAAATAAATACTCAGCCTATAGCCTTGAGGCGACCGCAGATGACCACTGTTTTGTTCCGTGGTTCTGAATCCGCCAGGCTACGGCCGGTTAAATGCTGACCTCTCATGGAGGCATCATTAATTAACGAGAGGTTTTCTTGACTGCGCACTGATCAAACGCACCCCCTCGGAGGGACAGGTAATATGTGGGGCAGCACCTTGATGTGCAAGGAGGAACCATCATTTCCTGCAGCATGCAGGGTTTGCTCACATTTGCCAAAGGGGCAGCTGCAAATGTTAGAAGAACACATTTCTCCAAATATAAACAATGCCCGTCTCAATATTTACACCGCAAATGTCCTGTTCGACGTTCACCCCTGAACGCAGCGGCGCGGCTGGAGAATCACCTGCAGCAATGACAGTGACAAGATGAAAACAAGCTTCTCACAAAGTGGGACGCTGCAGTAATTAACCATTTGCCTTTGATTACTGTTGTGTTTATAGTTACTGCTGCATTTATTATTGTTTTACTAGGAACTCTCATGAGTGGCACAACGCTATCAATCCCCCGCTCTGCTGCAGAAACAACAGCCTCCAGAGCTCCATCTTTCACAGTCAAACAATCCATAATGCATAAGTTAAACGGATCAGATGAGGGAGGGTCCAAGGTTACGTATATAGAGCTGCAGGGGTAGCGTGACTCAGGACCTTAGGGATGCTTTAGATCAAGCTCAGCGACAGCAGAAAAAGACTTCATATTTCTCTCTCGGTGTGAAGTAAAATGCAAAAAAAACGACCATTCTGTCTAAACTCGTCGTGACTCATATTTCACTACGAGCCAAAATAATCACAATATGATTTCGTTCAGAACCAAGCCAGGAGGCTACATAATCTGACCAGTTTACAGAGATTACATCCAGAATACTGCTGCTGCTCTTCACAGAGGCTGGTGGCGCCGACACAGATGGAGCTGCTTTGACAGAACTTATGAATACAGATCAGACTTCATAACTGACAGGCCGCACTGATGGACGCTCGGGGGCCTTGGGGGACTCGCCAGACGATCTGACACGGAGACCGACTCGTAGGATAGGTGGACGGCAGACAGGTGAGCACTAGTAGAGTAGAGGCTCCTGTGATTGATATCATTAAATACTGTGATTGCAGAAGCTGAAGCATTTTAAAGGACAATTCCCTCAAAACCACATCGAGCGTCAGATGACTGTTCAAACACACACCGAGGGGTTTGTTTACTTCAAGCAAACCGACATGTTTGTAAACGGAGAGTTAATACAAAGTATCGTCAAGTCTCGCGTGAGAGTCAAGTTGTCGGCTAACTATGTTTGCAGGTCATCTGAAACTCTCCCGTTTGTTTTCTCAACAAAGGAATATCAATTTGGAGGCGGCACGTAGTAAGTCTGGATGTTGTTTATTCTGCATGTAAACACACTGAGAGCGTCAACTTGACTCTTGCGCGAGACTTCATGAGACTTTGTACAGCTTGGTTTACAAACAGGTTGGCTTTTTTGAAGTAAGCAAACCCCTCGGTGTATGTTTGAATAGACACCTGACGCTGTCTGTGAAAAACTGCCATTTTGAAGGTTGTGAACAGCCTCGACAGCAGAAATGCTGAAACTACTGCAAAACAGGAGCAATTAAAAAGAAAATCCTTCTTGTAGACCTAAAATATTAGGAAACTAGAGCCCCAGGTTGAATTTGCACAGAATTGTCCTTTAACCTTTTGATTAAAAAGGCAAACGTCTGACCCTAACGTCATAATACTGAAAAACTTAGCTTTGGTATTGAAAAACCTCCATTGTATTACATTTCAACACAATATAGAAATATTTAGGGATGCAACGATACCACTTTTTTTCAAACCGATACGATACCGATACTTGGATCTGAGTACTTGCCGATACCGAGTACCGATGCCGATCCTTCTACCACAACAAAAAAACAAACAATTAGTCAAAATGCAATGAATTAGAAGACAAGTATTATTTTATTTTCCTCTCATCTAAAAAAAAAATGCAACAAAGATGCAAAGCCACCCT
This sequence comes from Decapterus maruadsi, assembly GCA_030347415.2. Lineage (NCBI taxonomy): Eukaryota > Metazoa > Chordata > Actinopteri > Carangiformes > Carangidae > Decapterus > Decapterus maruadsi. The sequence goes on from CM064890.1 coordinate 2,258,183, forward strand.
CTGATCGCGGTCTTCATGCAGAGCGATTGCATGCACTAGGAGGTTTTTTTCCTGTTTTCATTACATTCTGTGCATCCTATCTTTAAAGTTATGTTGTTATAAGAATGAAAGTCAATGCAGCAGAACCAGAAATTATACAAATTCCTGCACGAAAACATGATTCCTACAATCCAATGCATGGCAAAAGAGCACATAACAAATCTATAGATACGTCCCCTCAGCACCACCATCTACTCCTCCATATTGCTTTTAAATATGATCCAGTTGCTCAAAGTTTCTCTGCAGAGTCAGTGTGTGTTGATTCACTGTGGCAGTATGCTGCGCTGAGAGTGACATGCTGATTCCTGAGCTTCTGCATGAGTCAGTCCCGGCCCTTACATCTCCGGAGCAGGCCTCAGCCCTCACGCCTCATATCAGTCTGACTTTGATGGACACATGCTCCCTCTGTGCTTGGCAGGACGGTCTTTTGAGGAAACTCAACAAAAACAGCAACAGTGATTGGGTCGACACACCACAGTGACCCCCCAGATCCCATGCACACACTCAGACACACATGCACACACGTCGATGCACTACAAAGTTACATCAAAGTCCCTTCACGTTTGAAATTTTGATGAGGTTTGATCATCATCTAGTATGATGCAATAATGAGCATTTTCAATTTACAAATATGTAAAAGTTTATGGTATTTATAAACTGCATCATATTTTTAAGTGCTTATAGTGGTTATTTGCTTTATAGGCAGACAGAAGATGCACAATTTGACAACACAAGCTTGAACATTACTTGGATCGATTGTGTGTGTCGAGCGTTAACTGCCAACACATCAGTGCTAAAAGTCTTAATACTCTTTATTCAGCATGGAGGCACACTTGACTGAAGCAAGGTCTACTCCTTCTCTCCCACAAACAAAGGGAGTCCTGCACTACATCTGTGTCAGTCTGCTCATCCCATTATATCCACTCTGCTGCTCCCAGTCATCAGCTATGACGAGCCTTCACCTGAGTTGACAGGTGACTGTCCTGAGGCAGCGCATCACCCAACAGGGGAGCCTTAACCTGCCAACTATCTGTCAGTCCCCTAAAACCAGCTCTGTCATGTCATCTCCTCCACGCCAATCACAGTGACACACCAAGTTTGTGTCAGGAAACAGTGTTGGAGATTACAATCTAATACAACACTGCCCTGAGCCAATAGCAGGAGGAGGACGGGGGCAATTATTACCAAACCAGCGATGATAATGTAAACGTTGGCGGGCCGCATGCAAATAATTACAAATAGGATAATTCGTCCTAAAGCTTTAACTTTTGGTGTAATTGCTTGTGCAGTATGAAGGAGGGGGGGAAGACTCAGGAGGGGAAAAGTGACAGTCAAGAACAAGACCAAAGAGGATTTCATTAATAAAGGATAATGTAAGGTTGTCGATTCATCCCCCGAGAAACAGAACATGAAGATGGTTGTCAGACTAATTTTTCCCATTATGGCAAAAAAAAAAAAATTACTCACAAGGACCATTTACCTGGTGTTTTCTAGTTCAGTATAAATTAAAATTAGCAGGTCTGTCAAGCCACACAACAGTCCATTAAAGGGATAGTTCAATATTTTGGCAAACTGGCCCATTGCTATAATCCTCATAGTCATAGCAGTAGGTTTGTTACCTTTAATTGTCGGTGCAAGCTATTTTTAGAACGGCAGAGCAGAGCCGTGAGCTGCTACAGAGGCTCATGGGATTTCTTGGTTTCAAACTCATCAAATACACAATCCAACAACTCCACAACGCTCTGGTGGACAAGTTGTGACCTGCACATTCACCACGCTATGAGATAATAACACAACGTTACCACACAGAGTTGTTTTAGAGGGAAATACAGAGACTGTTGATGAAAAACTGCACCCAACGGGAATGTGCATCAGCGGTTTTGCATGAATTTCCCTCTAAAACAACTCATGATTATCTCATAGCGTGGTGAATGTGCAGGTCACACCTTGTCCACTAGAGCGTTGTGGAGTTGTTGGATTGTGTATTTGATGAGTTTGATGAACGAAACCAAGAAATCCCATAGCTCTGAGCAGCTCACGGCTCTGCTCCGCCGTTCTAAAAATAGCTTGCACCGACAATTAAAGGTAACGAACCTACTGCTATGACTATAGGGATTATGGTGATGGGACAATTTGCCAAAATGTTGAACTATCCCTTTAACATCAGACAAATACCAGCACTCTGTTCTGCATCCCAAAACTCAGAGCGGAGACTGAATTGTATTTATATCTTCCACTGCTTTAGTTAAGAACATATCTCTGTTGTCCTTCGCTTGTGATTAGTCCAAGATTCATTCTGCTGTGGTAAAGGTTGCGCTGACCTGGCCCTGTAATCGCAGACTTTTGAATGGTAGGAGGGGGGTGGGGGGGGGTGGGGAGCAGCCTGTGCCATATGGCTAACGATCACAATAATAAATCAATTTTAGGCACCCCATCATAATTTATCTGAGAAATTATGAATTTTCCCATTCAGTTGTTTCCAGTTAGTTGTCACGGCATTCCAGGACCTCATTTGAAAAGTGGCAACGAGGCAAGCAGGCAGAGTTTTAACCAACTGCTGGGATTTTACATGGGACTAATCATGAAGCATTGATTAATTGAAGCTCTGTTATCAGTGGACGCTCCCACCCCCCCACCACCACCACCACCACCACCACCACCCCCCATATGTAAATGAGTAACCTTTAGGAGGGCTCCGAGTGGCAGCAGTGGCAGATGGGCAGTAACTGTAATGGGGTGGAGGTTGGCTTGAATAAATATCCCATGGTCTGGAACTTACCTAGTCTCCACAGTGTCCAGCTAGGCTCCATGACATCCCATAATAACACAAAGGTTAAGACTCCACAACTCAAAGTCGTTGAAGAGAAAAGAGCTGAAACAACTGATGACTCACTGGACAGAAACTCATCTGTTTGCTGTTTGCTGCTTCGATATTAGGACTTTTAACAGGCCAGACAATCTATTTAAATTTGCCAAGGGTCTAGGAAATGGGGCATTTTATAGGCAAAGCAATAAATCAAGAGTATAATCTGTATAAAAGTTAATTAATGTCACCTTAATTACCTTTAATTAATACCTGGACGTTGGTTCGTTTGAATAGATGTGCTAAGCCGAGATATCTGGTTGCAAGCTGTAGCTAAATATCTAACAGACAAACGACTCAGGTTTTATAAGAGAAAGTTGTTCCTGATTATAAATTAATAATTCATATATTTAGACAAAACCACTAACTAAGTCTGTGTGGATTTGAATGTGCCATTCATTTTAATTCCAGATACTTCACAGGGTAAAAGCTGAGATAATAAGGCCCTTTGTCTCGATGGCCCACCTACAGGGAATACACGCAGACAAAGGCGTCAGCGGCACTTTAATTGAAATCCTTCAGAGAGAGTGACAAGGTAGCGGAGGAGTGAGATTCAAACAACACAAACTGAGGAGGAAATGTTACAGGACGGAGGATGAAGCTGTAGAAAACAGTTAGGTCACCCTGCTCTTGATGCGGGAAAGTGGCGGCACACAGAGAAAATGAAACACAGACTCCGACCCCACTGTGAGGCAGACGTGGAAATGTCCATTTTCCCCCCGCCAGCCTTAAATTAACATGACAGCTAAGTAGCTTCTTGCTACTGCAAAAAGTGAGTGATTAGTATTATCGTTTAAATTGTAATTTGGCAGTTAATTAAAGTGACCTTGGTTTCTATTGCTGCATCTGTAAACGGGCGACCAGAGTGCCGTTTCCGTCTCTCAGCCGTCTGTGAGGCCGCTGTCACTGGGGCCCGTTACAGGATTAAGTCACCCTGGTGACAAAACCAAATTAAGCAGCTGTCATCGCCGCCTACCTGCAGCTCAGAGCTTAAGATGATCAACTTATGACTCTTCCTCTCTGTCCTCCCATTATCATTTTCTAATTCATGATCAGTTTTTGTGCTTTTTTTTTCATATTTTCACAGCATCGGTAAAAGCGAGATGTTAAAGAGTAAACTGCGTGAAATCATCGGTGCCACGCGTTAATGTTTGATGAAAAGTCTGCGGCGACATCTTTAAAACCCAGTGGAGTGCGTTTAACAATTAGCTGTGTAGTTCTGAGTGTGGAAAATCGCTCGCTGCATTTCTCCAACTCACATAAAAGCGTGCTAAATGAATAATTTAACGGAAATGCTAATGTCTGAGATTCCCGGTGTATAATGTTCTCTAAACATTCGACTCCTGAGGGAGAGATCAGATGAGACGGAGGTAAACTGAGGTAACATTCATGAGCGGCGGGAGGGGACTCTGCTCTGCTTATGATACATATTTCATACTGTGATGGGGCATATAAAGCAAAAACACACATACAGTGCATATGAATTATAAACACAATTTGCTTGGCTTTTAAAAACCTATAGCATGTGAATGTTTGATGCTTTCACAACAATAAACTACGGGTCATCAAAGGTCGTCGGTTTAACAAAAACAACAGATGAAGCCTTGAAATTTGCATCAATTCCTCATTTACATACACTTGTGATTTCTAACGTCTCCTATCTTACACTCACATCCCGTTGTTTGTGCTTTATTCCCTCAACACATGATCGGTTGAACTGAGGTCAAGTCGCCGGTTTGAGGAGCTTCACAGACAAATAGCAGCGATCTATCATCGACCAAACTCAGCTGAAGTGCTGGGTATTATTATCAGATGACAAACAACAAAACAGCGCGTCCTGCCAAAATAGTGGATTTAACAGTAAATCTGCCACTTACTTTCTTGATGAAACCAATTCATTGCTTTGTCCATGAAAATTAAAATACCAGAAAACAGCAACTGCCTGCCCGTTATCATTTCCCACTATAACCAACAATCCAAAAACCAAACATGTTGAGTTCACTCTTGTGTACTATGGCAAAAGAAAAGCATCAAATCCCAACACTTAAAAAGCTGGAAATAGCCAATTTTCTTTGGTATTTTTTTGAAACAGTCAATTTTAGTGATTTAATTTCCTCTTGCTCTGTTAATTGATCAGCGATGCAGCTCCAAAGGACAACTTATAATAAGTAATAATAAGTATGCAAGTGTATGACATATGAACAACAAAACCATCATTGCTGCTTCTGTAATGCTGCAATCATCACAGTCACTGTCATTTCTAAGGCCTTGCACAACAACATGGATGTTTCCATTTGCAAACGCTGTTATTCCTATTTCTAACACCTGTGCATTTTGCTTCCAAGACATTATTTCATCCACCCACCTTCAACCTGAGCACATGCAGGTGTAAAGCTACTCTCTCACCATCAGCCTGTCATCATCACACCGTCCTCCTCAGACTGTGACACCTGAGACTTCTGTCTAACAGAGCAACAATTCAATAAAGCGCTGACCTCAGACTAACTGCACCACGATGACAATTTGTTAATCTAACCAATGCTCACGAGCTTTTTAACACGAAGCTGAGGTTGAAACAGGTGTGAGGGGAGGGGTTGGTGTGCATAGAGTGGTGCTGATGGTGAGAGGGAGGAGGGAGGGGCATCACAACAGGCACTCATAATAAAACAGGCCCATACAGACTGACAGCAGGTAAATTATATGTCAGCAATGTCTGCATTTCAATCCTTGCATATTTTCAATAGGCGCCGGTGAAAAGCTCTGCAGCCAGACTGATTCAGCGCTAACTGTTTGTGATTAAAACGTCAATAAGGCTGTGGGCTCCTTTCATCTCTTGGGCCCCAAGCTGTCTGTCTCCTCACCCCAAACCACCCCCCCCCCCCCACCCCCCACCCCATGCGTGGGGTCCGGCTTGTGACATGGATGGCCATTTATCCACTCCGCGGATCGTGTCATGTAATAAGCCCCGTCTCCAGAGAGCATTTAGCCTGATAGGAAAAGCTGATTGGGACAAAAGGCTCCTGAATCTCATTCTGGCTCCTGCAGTGGCAGGTGACTAACCGAGGTAAACAAATTTCTCTGGGGATGAAGAGGAAGGCGCGAGGAGGAGACGGAATAAAAGACAGACAACAGAAGCAAATGAGTGTGTGTTTCATCATCAGCAGCGTGGCAGCTTGTGCTAAAGTTGAGCTCCACTGTAGAGGAAGCAAATACCCCGGAGAGGCATTTATCAACATCATTACCAGAGAATACACTGGTGGTAATGTTCATCCACCACACTAACACACACAGGTAGGTGCTGTGGTTGACTGCTTCATGAAAACAAACTCATAAAACAGAAAAGAGTTGCCACTTTACGCAACATCACGAGATGCTTGCCAGCAAAAAAAAGACATGAACTGGTGTCATAAACAACTGGGCCTGTAGATTATAACACTTACCCAAAACAGGAACATGAGGCTGCTGTCTTGTTTGGCTTTGTTTGTTTGAGCCTGAGAGAAACAGAGAGGAGAAGGCAGGATGGTCAGAGCAAGCAGCAGCTGTATCCACAGATGCTCATGTAAAAACATCCTTATTCACATGTTCCAATCCACTTGTTTGTTTCCTGGTAATTTAGTCCTTCAGCACGAAAAAAAAAAAAAAAAGACGCTGCTTTGTTTTCATACTAACAAGGCAATTAGCAATCATTACTCATTCCTACTCTGGTTGCCTACAGGCAGTTATTGGTAATGATCTAACAAACTGATAACTGATCTCTAATTTGTGCATGTGTGGGTGTGTGCACCTGTGCATCTGTATGTTTGTTTAAAAGAGCGCACAACATGTGCATAAAAGGTTAAAACTGTATGTATCTGCGTTCACTCTGACCCGTCTCCACCCTCTGTTTAGTAGATGCTGGGGACAAATGCAGGGCAGGAGCGGGGAGAGACGGCAGTGAGGTGGAAATTGGAGCAGACAGGAGGCATTGACACCAAAAGAGCTGTAAATGGTGCTCCTGGCTCCCCAAGGAAGGTCTGTCACGCTGTGATCACCGGTAACACCGCCAGGAGAGTGAGCGCAGCGGGAGAGGAGAGGAGAGGAGAGGAGAGGAGGGGAGGAAGAGCACAAAAATATCCCATAAAAATATTTTTGCTAAAAATCTATTAAAAGAAAAAAAAAAAAAAGATGTAATGTCTGGGATCGAGATCAAAGATGGAACAGAAGATAAAAGCAGGCCTGTCTGGTCGGTACCTGTGGGAACGGTGTGGACACAGCAGGAAGTACAGTGGCAAAAAGCAGGAAGTACAGGAGATAAAACTGCAGCTGCTGGTTTGATTACGAGGCTGAGAACAGCATTGTGTTTAATTAACCTCCGTCACTGTCCTTGCTTTCATTCTTTTCCGCTGTTTTTATAATTTCAGACCCACCTGCTCTTTGAAACTTTTGAGAGCCTTGCAGTTTCACATACGGTACAAAGCTCAGATCTGACTGAGCACGGTGAAAGATGCAGGTTTTGACTGAGTCTCACTTCATCTCACTGATTTTCATAAATTAATTCAATATTTAAAAAATGATCATTAATAAATAAAATTAGTATAGGTGGAACAGCAGGTTCATTGCCAATCTTGATCACCTTGATTAGACTCCTAATTGTGAGACCAAGGGGAAATATGAACCGGTTCCAATATGCATTTTATAACTCCCTGTGCAGCCTCGAGTTTGCATCATATTCATGGTCCCCAGCTCTCTGCGCTGTGGCCTCATTTCATATGCAGGTTCATCTGGCTCAGGGCAGCGTGGCCCTCGCTGCAGCAGCGTCCCCAGGGCCAGGCCCTCTGTTCAAGGTCCCCATGGGCCAACCCCCCTACCCTGCTTACCTGCTTCAGTTCATACGAGCAGCTATGGCCGCCATATGTGAAGCTGTAGGAAAGCAGATGCTGTTTTTCCATTTGTGAAATCAAGTTTTTGGAGAGCGGTCAGCATTCTGATGGCCAGAGTCGAGTCAGTCAGTGACTGTAAAGGGGAAAGGGCAGCGAGGAGGCAGCAGGCGCCGCTTGTGCTGTGTTGGGGCATTTGTTAACACTTGAATAAGCCTTTCAAGTACAAAGAAGACACAACAATAATCTTGATGTGGACCTGTCTGTAGCTGAGCAGTTCCTTTGTCAGTCATCTGCTGACGCTGATGGACAATACACGGGGTGAGGGTGCGTGTCAGAAAGAGGAAAGCCTGAGTAAAATGACAGACTCGCTCGTCGACTCTCTTCGACCACCACCTTCGTCTCTCCCTGTCCCTGCGCATCGTATACACACAGCAGCCTGGGAGGCCGTGACAAGCCTGACACCTGTCAGTCATACTCTCCCAGGCAGGATGGAGAGGACAGCAGCATACACAGCTCCACATGTTACTGCAGCACAGCACTGAACTCACTCATCCACACACACACAGCAGGTACTGCAGTGGGGCTATATCTGTGACCCTGCCAGTGAAACAAACAGTTTCATTTGTGTTTGTGTAACATTTACAGCAACACAGGAGACAATATTGACAATAATTAAATAAAACTCTGGCATTTTCATTATTTCTAATAGTTTATGAATAGTCCGAAAGCAATAATCCATAAAGAAACACTGTGTATTACATTTTGATGTGGGGAATAATAATATTACAATTAAAGTAGTGCTGACTTGAAGTTTGAAAGGTTAGATTTCACACAATTACGTGTCACGGCGCTGAACGACTGCAGCCACCGACTCCCTCCTGGCGACAAATTTCATTAACAAACCTGATGTATACAGCGCACGCAGCCACAGTTCAAATGGAGGACATAAATTTAAGCCTGTGGGGTACTGCGGTCACATTACAACTAATCAAGCGCCGTCCTTATACCCTTCTGGAAAAATCTTCTTCTGTTCAGATGGGTGGGGGGAGATAAAGGAAAATATGATGCTTTATTTCTAATCAGCATAAATTACTGGCATCCATCAGGTGAGGTTCAAATTAAAATCTTCATCTGACAAAGCAATGGGGACTGTGTGAGCTCATTCATGAATCAGTATGATTTAATCCAATCACACAAGACCCCAAAGCCAAAATTTCCACCCAGGATCAACCCAATTGCCCTTCCTCACATTTCCTTCATTAAGTCTTAAAAGGAGCACTTGGTTCTGCAGGTTCAACCAGGTTCAGAGCTGCTATCATATTTTTTCCTCCTCAAAACAGAGGCGAATTTTAACAAGGCAGAAGAAACCAAATTATCTCGTCAATGCTATATGAGACGGTCCTTTCCAACTCTTCACAACATACACCTGCTACATCATCCTGCATAGATAGATAGATAGATAGATAGATAGATAGATAGATAGATAGATAGATAGATAGATAGATAGATAGATAGATGTAGGACAATATCATCCCCAGGCTATAAGGCTGATTAAATGGTTAAAACTCACTACTACAACACAGACAAGCACGTCCTTCTCTTAAAAAAAACAACCCCAAATGCTCTCCATCACTGCTCACACAGCTGAAACTGTCCGTCAATTATCAAACCAATTAATCCACAGAAAATGTAAGCCTACCTCCTATTTTTGATTAACTGCTTGATTTGCTGCTGATGTGACTGTAAATTAATGCCACAATGGACTCGAGGGGAAACTGTTAGTGCCTATTTTTCATGATGTTCTTACATGTTATGGCCAAAATGACTAATGAAGAAATCAAATCAGCACAGATAATGAACACTCAGTAGTTGTAGTCTGCAAATTAAAATGTGGTCTAGGGGTCGGAAGCTAACAACAACAACAACAAAACTGCAGGTTCACAGGTAAGCTAGCAGCACCAGGAGCACCTTTGCTAACTGCTAGCCTATAAATAAACCGGTGCTTTTCTTATGAAATTTATGAAATTATTCAAAAATAATCAGCTTTAATCCGTTTTTTTGTCGTTACTGGTTATTAATATGTGGTTTCCGAGTGGAAATTATCTTCCAAAAGCTGATAGGGGGCAGAGCAGTTAGCTTACCTGAAGTCGGCTGAAGGCTAATGTTTGCTAGCAGGTGTAGATGCTAACAGGTGTAGATCCCAATCCAACGACAGGCGACGACGTCAGGGAGCTTCCTCTTCCTCTTCTTCTTCTTCTTCTTCTTCTTCTTCTTTTCTTTTCTTTTCTTTTCGTTATCGTTTTCTTATTATCCTTCTTTGTTAGAAATGCTATGCTAAAAACACAGCCGCCAACCAACGCGACTACCGTCGTCCGCCCGGCGCGCGCCATCAGGTGCGCACCAGCACAGGCCCCGCCCAAAACCATGATGACGTAGGACGAAAAACAAGAGCACCTCTTGGTGCTGGACTTTATTCCCTCCACTCCATGCTGGATTACTACCTGGGACCAGGTTTGGTGGTTATTAATGTTAATCTAATACATTAAAAAGCGTATCCATCCACCGTATGAGCACAGTAGTAGGCTATATAGGCTATTAGCTGAAATAATGATGAAATCATATTGCAGCTGGTGTCTTCCTGACAAGGTTTCACGAGTAGGCGATAAAATGCGATCAACCAAAGCATCACATGAGGTGACATTTTGCTTTAGTATTGCTTATTCCCAGCCTGCTTGTCAAATTAACACAACCTAAATGCAACCTGGGATCTTTGGGAATGCAACAATGTGGATCAAATAAATGCCTGACAGGATTTTTTTTTGCACTTATGCATTTAAACAAATTACAATAATAAGGTCTCTCTTTACTAATACTCACAGCTACAGAAAGTGAGAGCAATATCTGAGTCACAATGTTACATCAGTCAAAGGGAGCAGATGGTTAAGTGTTTCTTCCAAACATTAGATATTCAAAGTGTCAAGATGAGGTGCTTTTTGTTAAGTAGGCTGTATTTATTTTTAAAAAAATACATAAAAACCATCATAATGCAACAGTTACATGATTCACTTTGTATGTTTTATGAAAGAAATACATAGATTAGGTTATGCAAATTATAAGTAGCCTACAAATAACAACAGCAGAATAACTGTTTATGCTATGCTTTGTGTGCTAAGTCCATAGAGCAGTAGGCTATTGTATTTCTTTTATAGCAGGATTGAGTGATTAGCACACTGAACTGAACAACAGTGTGGCTGATTTTGTATGAATGTGGATGAAAATAGGAACCACTTCTTGTGCAGTCTTGAAAATGATGTCCTGGCCAAATAACACCAATTCAATTTTGGGTGAATTTTTTATGTACTATTAATTTAACATTAGGAGAGCTGACCGCAGCCCTGGTTCATCCAGACGGCCACTGGTCACAGATTTAAGACTGGAGTCACAAAGACAGCCACTTTTACTGTTCTCATTTCAACTTATGATATTAATTAGTGTAATTGATCTAATTATTAGTTAAAGTGCACATATTTAACATTTGTAAAAATGTTTAAAAGTGGATGATTAAGAGTACTCCAGGACACCTCTATAAAACATGGGCGGTAAAAGAGAGACTACAATGGAACTTGTCTAATTAATCAAATAAGTGTGGCAATTAACTAAGTGAGTGCTTAAGGGTTTCAGCAGAGGAGGGCACAATTGATTTTACCCTGAAAGTACTTACACGCTCTCATTTCATTAGAACTAAATAGTGAAGATGGTCAAGAGGCCGAATTCAGATATACAATGTACAATAAAAGTGCCTGCAGCTGAATTAACAACACAGCGGAATATGGACTTATATCAAAAAATTATAGGACATTTAAAATCTAAATATATGCAAAATATGGGCTGGCTTTGATGGGGCTTTTTTTTATTCTTTGATGATATTAACATAAACGTGTTTTCTTTTGCGAATGACAATATCCTGAGCTGATTGTGAACCTTGTGGCAGGGAGTTCAAAGACAAGAAACACATCCAATCAGGACAGCCTTGGAAGCAGCTCTCCCTGCCTAGATTAGTTTTATTGAACAGATGGCGTTTCAATTTTGAACTTTTGCACTGGTGCAAAAAAAAAAAAAAAAAAAAAGCTTGGAGAGTCAGGCTGTTTTTCTCACATCACTGACAGAAGCTGCGCATCAGATGAAGGGGATGTGTGAAATAGCATTCCCAAGCATTTCTGTCTCCATGCTCAGGACACAAACACTCAGATACAGACACGGTGCGGAGGCCGGACCATGCTGCTCCATCAGATGTTAAAACAAAAAAATTACAGACAAGACAAGGGATTCAGTATGAGCTCTCTACACAATGTAAAGCAGTGTAATGAGATGTGTTACTGTATAATGATGCTGCTTCTTGTGTGGTTGCATGCGAGTGAGAGTAATTAAATAAACAAAAGAGAGGCGAGTCACGGGGGTCCTGTCCTATCAAAAATAGAAAACCAGTCAGTTATTTAATTTCTCCCAGCCACCACGCGCTCCTATTGCCCCACATTAGCAGCATCTTGTTCTCAATTTTCCCCCAGTAGCATTGCTCGTTCCTGGCAGCCAGCTCGCCCACGACGGCACGAGTCATGAGGACAACTGGAGAAAGATCACAGTTCAGGCTCAGTCAGACGGAAAATATGGAAATCAGGCGGTGGACGGACGGACCGCTGTGTGTTCCCCCTGTTTCAGCAAGCTGCCACAGTTTGACTGACAAACTGACTTTTTGAGGGGCCTGTGCCCATTCCAGTCAGAGTTTATTGAAGGTGATTTTGATCTCCTTCATGAGGCCACAGCAGTGGTGCTGCCATCTGTCACCTTGATTGCATGGCGGCCTCTCTAGGGGGAGCGCCATGGCTCCTGATCGTTTACAGATTGCGCTGCTTTCGCCTCCATAAGGGCCACATGCACAGGGCCAGATGGTGAGCATACACGCTTATTATGAGTCTTTATCTCTGTGCAGGAAGGAGTGGAACCATTAGGCCTCCCTCAGGATCTCCACTCCTCTCTGCAGCCATGCTGTTCCTCCACAAATACAGTCCTCTTCCTCAGCTGTCACTGGCCTACAACAATACACACACGCACGCTCGCACACACACACACACACATAGCACACAGGACCACTTGTCAAAAAAACAAACACAGATCTAATCAGGGCATGTGATGGTTGTGTTAATACATCTGCATACACACACAGACACACACAGTAACACCTGTTTCTAATCCTGAATAATGGGAAAATATGGCATGTGGCAAAAACATTAGGTGAGCATGGGCGTTGGTGGCGTCCGTTGCCTTGGTGACACGTATAATATGGACATGTGCGATGCAGACATCAACATTGTGATGTGGTGTTCGACATTAAGGATTATTGACATACGCTGCCGTGTCACACCCTTTACACGATGCGTTGACGGGCTCCTGCAGGATCATGGCAGAGGCTGCGTGACCACATGGGCCAATTGATCAACGCTAACAAGTGCTTCTAAAGAGGCGTCAGTGTGAGTGCCTGGAAATTGTCGTGATAAAATAATCGGAGCACTACGCTGTGTGTGTGATAGAGTCTGTGAGCACAAATGTCCATTCATGCGTGAGTCTGAGTCAAACAGATTCAGCCTGGTATGAGACATTGGCAGGAGGCTGTTGTCCCTATCCCTGACATATGCACTGCATGACCAGGAGGGTGAAGAGTATGTTCAGGATTAAAAACCGACATGTGTAACGTCACCACACATTTGTCATGGTCCTTTAGAATCCTAAAGTTCATTCACTTTATTCCTCTTTACTGTTTGGTAAACTGTCTGATTTTTATAGGGAGGCAAAATGGAATTCATAATTATTCAGGCATTTACGGTGTAATGCCTTAATGAGCATTTACTAAGCTCTTCATAAGAGGTAATATCCCACTTGATCAGAGATTAACAAAGAGCATTTCAGTGCACGCTTTAATGCAAAAGGCTTAACTGCTTGAAGCATGGCTTCATTTCTCTCAATTAGATCTAATCTAATGTTTGGATTCCCTCAGCAAAGATGCACTATTCAAGCACATAGCTGACCTAATGAGTGAAGAAACATTCGCTCGCATAAATCAAAATATTCACTGTTGCATATCCACAGCGAAGCATTAACATAATTCCTTTGTGTGAGTACTAGAAAGCCATTAAATGGCTTGTTTGTTTGTTAAAAGAGTGGGTCGATGGGAGTTGAACGTGCAGTATGCACTCTATTGTCCTTTGCTGTCCCTGATTTTCTGTCCTGGGGCGATACAGCAATGTGCTGCACTTTTAGGACAACAGCCGGCTATCTGCGAGGGTGAGCCCCCTCGTCAGTCTCCAGCACGGTGTACAAACTGACATACTGTACGCCAGCCTGTGGTCACATTTTAGCTCAGGGCGAAGCGGAAACGCTCTGTGGCCACATACTGCAGCATCACTTTGGTTAAACGCTGCCAAGGCAACCTAGTAAAAACATCTTGATAACTAATCATTTAGAATAACATTTAGAATATCTCTCTGTTTCAATCTGTGTAAATAAACAGCTAGCATTACCTGCTACAAGTAGAGTGTCAGACTGACTAAACAGCCACACTGTAACATTATGTCACCACACAAATCATGAAAAAAAAAAAAAATCATCATGAAAGAAGGTCAACAGGGCCTTCAGGGGGCGTACTGTACTGAGCAGCACCTGAACTGGACCCAACTGCAGATCGGTGGGATATCATGGAAAGTGCCACAAGCGCCCAGCCCTCGCAGGCCTGTCACAGACTGAAGGTGTCACCCAGAAAACAGCAGTTAAATTAACCTCGGTGGGCTCCGACCAAACAGAGCCTGCAGCCTGCCAGTAGAGTCCGACCGAGCCCTCTTCATCCCCAGCCTGCGCGGCCCGCTGAAGTGGTGTTGGTTTAGTATTAGCACACTGAAGCGAGTGTGATGTTAGATCAATGGACTGATTACATTGCTGTGCTTTGACAGGCTCTCCTGCAGCCAAATGCATTTAGAAAACGCTGCATACTACCTGTATGTATTTAGTCATGCTTATGGTGTTTTCTTTTCATCTCCTATGGGACAGACATACTGGAGAAGCATTACAGGTACTGTATCCGTGAGTGTGTTCAGAAGCTATATTCAACAGGCTGGTGCAGGTGGCTGCTCAGGTCAGCTGAGTGAAGGTTTCCAGCTTCCAGTTTTTGAAACTTCCGACATGAAACATACATCAGTACATTAACAGTCAATTTCAAATGAAAGACATCGAATCAGTGCAGAAATGATAAATTCACATTCCTCACAATGCATCAGCGATCTGCTTTAGAGGGGATTTAGTGGCCAAACTTCCATATAATTGAAGAGGCTATGCTAGACGTCACTGGAGACATACCATCGGAGCACACCAGAGCTGAGTTACTTAGAAGAAGCTTCCTCTTGTTTGCCTTGGAATTAGCTCCGAGAGCACATACACACATACACACTCGTTTTAGCACACACATACACTCACTCTCAGCCTTTTTCACCCTTCTGCATCAATCTGTTCCCAAGCTGTTCCCACATTTTGGTGAATTTCCCAGGCTTATTCCTTGGCACAAGTGGATACTGGGGCTGATTACTTTAGCGTGAACCCGTCATGTCTGCCCAGAGCTTGCAAAGCGTGCACTCTCAAAAAAAACAAAAAAAAACCCAGCTACCATTCTCTTCTTGCAGCGAGCCTTCTTAAAGAAATTATAATGTTGTGCAGGAAAAGATGTCAGAGGAAACATTAATGTAAGTTTAGAACATTGCACTCATGTATAAGCAGCTTCTTCCCAGATGAAGCAGGACACCGCAGCATCCCCTTCGATCTTTAACAAGGAACCAGCCACAAATTCAAACCTCATTAAAGAATATAAATTCGAAATCTATTCTGGCACTCAATCCAATGCAGATTTTCTCCCTCTCTCTGTCTCATAAATTACAGTTCTGGTGCACTGTGCAAATATTACCAAGCTGTAAGACAGCTGTGCCCCATTAAAATGTGTTATGGTTGCTGATTTCCTACAGCACATGGTCATCGTGCCAAATCTACAGCCAGTAATTAGTGGAGATGAAATGTTTAATTGTGCCTTAATTTTGATAAAATTTATCTGTCACCCATCCTATAATCAGGCATTATGCTCACAAATCAACGTCAGCAGATCGAGACTGGGAGACGACCACCACCCTGACAGACATGTCTGGATCTCGCTCCCCTGGTCTGACGTTGCAATGATATCGGTTTGTACTGATTAGAGGACTGAGAGAGTAAGACAGAGTGTCTGATATTAGCATCGCAGACAATACTGAGTGCATGCGATTACTGCTCAGATTAGCTATTATAAAGTTTGATTATGTATGCGTTCATGCAAATGGAAAGAATGCTGATATTCAATTTACTGCAGAATGTGAGAAACAATGGCCGTGTGCGCAGCTTGTCTCCCTGTGAACAGACAACAAGATGGGGCCATGTGGGTGATCTTGTCAGAATCACAGGACAACAGGAAGAAAGCCGTCTCTGACAGATGGATGACAGGAGCGCAGGAGTGGGAGAAGGTCAAGATGGGAGAGAGACACAAAGCCGTCTACACTGACTGGGAGAGAGCGTAGGATTTCTCGGGGTGCTAAACCGCGTAGTCCTGCCAAAGCACGGCCCGGGCAGATGAGAGGGGCTGCTCGAGGCTCTCCTGGGGGATACGGAGACTCGAGATGAGGCAGTGGAGAGGACCACTTATTAGCTCTGACAACAAGAGGATGCTGAAGCTGAGAGTGATGGGTAATGGTGATTTACTGATTCGTCTGCAGCTGCATTATTGGGTAAATGTTAAGCTGCTCAACCAAGTAAACAATCTTATTCTGCTTGAGCTTCGTTTAGTCTGGTGCATCCTTGTGTAAGATTCTCCGGTTTGCAGACGTAGTTGTGAAATTGAAGAATCTCCTTTGGCATCATCAAACGTATCAACCTGGAGCTCCTCTGAAATAAAATATTTTTAAGTATGGAGTCAGAAAAGCCTTGGACGGAAACAAAGCGTGTTTGTGAAATAGCAAGCAGTAAGGACAGCAGCCGTTTTGCATATTTATGACTAATGTTGTCCCTGAGAGAGGCCGCCCCCTCCTTAGGGGCATTATGGGTGATTATTGTCATCTCAGTGCAGCCAGTTATTCACCAACATGCACCGCATAAAACACATCATTACAAAGGGCCACGACAGGAAATGAGATGTGGGGCAGGGCTCCAGGAGCAGCCCTTTCTAATCACAATGGCCAACTGTCACCCTCTGCATCCGCTTGTCTGCCACAGCTTTAAGCAGCAGTGTGGAAGGATTTCACTGCAAACTTTTGAGTGGATCTGCAGTGGTAGGACATCCTGCATAACATGTGGCACCCATGATAATTACGGCAGAATTAACACAGGCGGGTTTATGGCCCTTCTGCCACGTGGAGACGGCTGCCAGATAGACACAGGCCTCGTGTTTGAGCAGCATACTTGGGTCCAGACGCCCACCCGTCTCTAACACTTCTCACTACAACAACTGTTCTGGAGGAGAGGACCACTTTCAGCAGAGCTGCCTGTCACAAACCCTCTCATCCTCGCAGCACAGCCTGAATAAATTGAGGACAGTTTTAGGAAACTGGCAAATTACAAACACAGCGTAGCCAAATGAATATGGTTAGTGCTAGACATATATTCTACATTTCATCTCAGTATTAAACCATAAAGAGAATGAAAGGCAATCCCATTCAGTGTTTGTCGCCATTGCAGAGCTATCAAGAGATATGATTTTTTTTTTTAAACACAAACACGCACACAAACAACAATAATAATAATAAAACAAAAGTTGCTGCAGTCTAAATTTTGGATTTGCAGAAGATGCAACCTGTTAGGAAAACACAATGGAGACAAACTGGATCCTCTGTGCTGCGAACAGAGGGGTTTCTTATTTTTTTTGCAGATGACAGAATACAAGATATGAGTTTCATGTATATTCTGGTGACTGAAGTTGATTACCAGACCCATCAAAGCCTTTGTGTCCCCCCATACAGAAACTCCATCTATGAAGCGCCACTACAAGGGAGGAGACATCAATAAAGACAAGCCAGCCACCCTCTTGTCCTTGATTTCTTGGTTTTTCTTTTTTGTTCTCGGATTAAAGAAGAATGTTTGTGATTTGCATTTTAAAACATCATGATCAAAAACAATTACCCTCCTCCTTCTGTATTTTTCTCACAACAAATGAATCAGATTACAGGCCTTGGTGAGCACCGGCTTCTCGTGGCCTTGTTGCACTGACAATATTTGAAGTTTCCTGCAGTAACTTCATTAGGCGTATTTTGTCCAGAATTAGTGGAGCGTGCTGAAAATTGCTAATGACAGATGTTTCTCCACACTGTCACACTCCTTGTATCATTTGATTTGGAAAGCAACATACGGTGTTCTGCTCCATCAGTATGTCACAGACTGTCTGCAAACAGCTGGTCATAACTCAGTTCAGTGAAAACCATTACTTTCCAATGAAGTACTGGACACGTTCCAAATTGGGTTTTGGCATGGCCTCAGCTGCACCCATGATGCAGTGCAGCCCAGTGTTGCAGGTACACATGGAGGCGAGGAGGAGGAGGAGGAGGAGGAGGAGGAGGGGCGAGCAGGGAGCAGGTGAAGAGGTTCTCTATGTGCCCGCTGTCCTTCTGCTCTCCAGCCGGGCACGCCGCTCCTATAGCGTGTGAACAAAGAGGTGAGGTTGCAACATCCTATGCCTCCTTTTTCACTAAACGACACATGAAGAGTTTGGTATGAAGTGAAATTACAATTAAACATGAATGAGTTCTGTGATTGGTCAAACTCGTGCTGAGCTTATTGATATATAAACATATTGGAAATTGATGATTAAGGAGGCAACACCTTCTGGTTCTTTATAGTTTAGACTTTAGACTTAGACGCCAATTTCTATAAAATGTCCAAGTGCATAAAAAGCCATCTTGCACAAAAACATTTCTGGTGCAGAATTATACGAGATTATATGAGATGTATTTTCCTGTAATTGAAAGGTAAAGATTCTGGTGTTTGGCTTGGAGGCTCTGGCCAGCAAGACGGTGCTGTGTGCCAGGACATCTCACAGCTCAGCTGCTGCCTGCATGCAGCAGAAGTGTCATTGACACCTCGCTCAATCTCTAAAGATAAGGCAGTAATGACGCTCTGTATTCCCGGTGCCTGTCGAGTCTGGGTGTTAGTCGCTATTTGGCCCAAGTGGTAAAGATCTCAACAGCAAAATAGCACGCTGACAGCATATGCTAAATTAATCTAAAACCATTCATTTCTGAGTCATCGTCAGCTTTTCAAAACTATTATTTGAAGGTCCGCAGGGGGGAAACAAGGTGATTTTTCTTATGAAGATGATAAAATGTGAAAAATGCAACAATATTTTCTCATGTAATTTCACTAAATGTCACTGTCATTATACTCCTGGTGCTAAAAGGGTCAAAACCACCAGCACCCGAGGGAGCCTCTCAGCAAACAGCCTTCAACATGAAGTTCTCATATTTACTGTGACCCCGTGGCGATATCTGGTCCTTTTATGTCCTCGCTGACGGTGTAACTGTGTAAGTGTTTGGAAGCAAAACTGACAAAACAGAGCAGAATTGGATTAATGAAGACAAATGTGTGAACTCGGTTGTACTGTATGAATGTGGCCTTTCTACTGTTCAGTCTCTGCGGATGGTATTTCTGCTGCAAAGGCCTGTTCTCTCAATCATTGTAATAAGGCAGATCCCAGTCAGAGCTTTGACAGCTCAGAGCTGAGGCTGCCCTCGTTCTGCCCGTAGCAGCACACAGGACGACAACATGACTTCGCTAACAAACACAGATCTGCTGTTTTCTTAAAATGTAATGCTGAATTTTCTTCATCTCATGCACACTAAATATTAAAAACAGCTTTGAACCTTCAAGTAAATGAACAAATTGCACTATACTGAGATTAAAGTCACAGATCTTGACTTTTTTGTACTTTTCCACAACCCTTCTTGACTCTCAGAAAAATCATTTATTTTCATCCAGCCTTGAATTGCTGACAGACTAACTGTTGATACGTGATAATTTTAGCTGCACATAATAAGTCATTCAGTCTCCAGAACGCCATGACTATACACATGTGCTTGTAAAAATAAAAAATAATCTATTAGTGTAGTCGGCGTCCACCTTTGCAATTTGATTATCTACTGTAAATTGTGTTTGTTTGCTTTCAAGGATTGTTGGTAACAGCAGGAATCATTCCCCACTTCAATGCAGTTTCAATTTACATTATTTCACTCAGTATCAGCAAGGGAGGCTGAGCTGGATATATTGAAAACAAACAATTAGACAATAATAAAAACAATCATGACATTGGCAACATTTGGGAAGAAATATGTCAGAAACCCAAATTTCCCACATGACTCAAATGCAACCTGAACTCTTAGGCCTACATGTCAGATAAATTAAATTTAGTTCTTTCATGATCTCACAACTTCTCAGGTAATAATATACAATTTATTCTTATTTTTCAATCAACATTTTATTCATTTTACTTATCAAACAAGGCCAATAAAGCACTTGTACTCTAAATATTGTGCAGTACTGTATCACTGCTCCTTGTACTATGTCAGCAACTCTCTCAACAACAATTTGTTGAGCAAACATTTTTGTAGGAATAATGATTATTTTTTACGTATGATGCTAGAGAGGACGGTCCGTATTGTTCAACATGCAGCGCTCTTACAGCTACAGGGATGAGAGGCCGCCCTAATGTACATAGCAGTGTTATCTCATTATCTCCACTCACATTGTTAGCAGACCATAATAAGCAGTGCAGTGGATGTACACATGCACCGAGCATCTTTAAGGAGCATTGTCCCATTAAGCAGCGCTGATGTCTCCCACGAGGATAAAAGCTTTTATTTCTCGTATTAATGTTGGCTTCTGTGGAGTGCAATAATGTGTAGTTGTTTAGCCATGAAGAAGTGAAAAATGAAACATCATTTGTGTTTTCATGCTCGCGTAAGCATTGAGCACTCTATCCATGAAGGGAGGGGGGGAAAAAAACATGCCTGTTTTTAATGGGATGTTGTTTATTTGAACTGTAAGGAAACATGATACAACTCCTGTGCTTTGTAGGTAACACAGAGATGACAGCACTAAAATGCTAACATAACTAATTGCCTTTAATAAACGAGATATTTTACCATTTTAATATGCCCATCCTGGTTTTGTACTCCCTGACCCAAAACTGACAATTGTGTTAATTAGATCTGATGAGGTTAGTTGACACAAATTTACATTTAACCACATTAAAGTGAAAGGAAGAAGACATCGCCCTTGGAGTCATCAACTCAATCAACACTAATGACTCTAATGCTTCTTTGAATTTAATACCTATCATGCATTTAATTGAGAGAAGGAGCAGCACTGTACAGACACATTTCCCTCCGCTCTGTCTTTTTTATATATATATATAAAACCTTCTTTTCCTCTCTCTCACCCTTCACCTTCCCCTCTTTTTACTGATCACATCTCTCCAGTCACTCTAGCGCGCTCTGAAGCTCCGAGGATTTCACCCCAAGGATGCTCCGCAAAACAAAAAGTCACATTTTTCTCTGTAATTGGCCTCAGCGTTTAAGTGGATAATGTGGTTATTACTGCATTCTTTTCATTTCTTCCCCTCCACTGCTCCTTCCATTCTTCCCATCTCTCTTTCTTTTCTCTCTCTGTGTGTGTGTGTGTGTTTTTTTTCTCTTTCTGAAACTGTTGAGCTGGTAAGTTCAATGCAGAGGCACGTATGCACTCTGGAAAGGTAATCTAGAAGCCAGTTGAGCCATGACAAATAGGGACAGCTGGCCTAATTGAATCATTTGAGCTAAGACAGCTCAACTTGGTTATCCCCTCTGCAGCCCACACTGATATTAGTGCGGGAATCATTAGCCATGAAATCATGTCTGCTCTCTCTGACTGCATCCTTTATGACATGACAGCCAGCCCAGCCTGTCTCTTTCACTCTCACACCAAAAAGAGCCCTTCATCATAAACAGACAGAGGTGGAGGAGTCGCCCAGGACTGGAGTGGGATGTCTTTTTGTCTCTCTTTCTCTGCTCGCTCTTATGAAACTATTTCATCATGGTGCTTTGTGCTCACAGCAAGGCATTACTGTACCGTCTAATCACAAACATGTACAGTAGATTGATCCTATTTTGTTGCAGACTAAGAATCCTGTTACGATTTCATTCTCAGATTTATTTTTCTAAAAATATCCGTTTTATTTCTGTGACTGCGGGCTCCAGAATCGGCGTTTTCTCGTCCTATTTTGGTAAATATTTTCCGTACCAGCTTGTCACGCTTCGCAGCCTTTAATGAGAAACAATTACATTCATTCCTTAGGACCATTTGTGAATAATGCAATCAGGTGGGCACGATGGGCTCCAACGCAGGATCATGGGGCCTCGTGGTGGAAGAGGAGAGGGGTGCCACATGTTCAGAGACCCCTCCTGTCTGGCAGCCTGTTTTCTGTGGTTCCTCTCTGCAGGAGTCCCCTTCATGCCAGGCAGTGCCATGGGCATCAACAGAGATGAGAGGGATGCAGCAGACAGAGAGACAGACAGAGAGACAGAGAGACAGACAGAGTGTAAGGCACTGAAGAAGCGGTGCGTTATTCCCTCTCATTCATTGCACCATGGATTGAGTTATATTTATGTAATGATTCAGATACAGCGATGAGTGCAAAAGCAACTGTGGGTTCATTATTCTCCTCTCTGGCCTTAGTGTAGTGATCTATGACATGAAGCAGGGTGTCTACAAACTCAATGGATGGTCCTGGTGCTCTGTGTAATAATGGACATCCATCCCAGAGTGAGGCTGCCTAGTTTAATGGAGCTCAGACTGGGGATACTGTGCAATGTTCAGGCCCATTTCCTTTTGACTCACATTCCACCGGGGTGGCATGACCCCAATGAGACGCCTGCTTTCCCCAGGTGGCAGTGAGCGATGCTCCTCCACAGTGTCGGTGCAGGGGAGCGAGGAGACCCTTCTTTGCCCAATGGGGCTGCATGGGCTGGAAAAACAGACGCCCACACAGACTCGCGCGCATCTCTTATGCACACATACACTCAGTTGCACCCTTTTGCACCCTCGGGGGCCTCAGCCCACTTTCAAGGAAATTTTGACACAAGCAATTATTGAGGGTTAGGGAGTGACAGGTCTATTCCAGGTTTCAACAGGCGCACGGAGGAGAAGCGCGCTGACAGTCATCTGGAATTGGGTGGAGGCAGTGCACTGGACTAAGTGAGCTGCATGTCTGTCTGCCTCTCTTTTTCTCCCTCAGGGCTTTTTAGATGAGCGCGGCTGCCTCTCCCTGGATGTTTACACATCATTAAGGTTCCCCTGTCTCATCTCCGCTCTGTCCTTTAAGGAACAGGCCTCTAGTAGGTCTGAGGTGGAAGAAAAGACAGTTTCTGGTCAAGCATGAGAGAGAGGAAAGAAAGCGTCGGTGCAGAGGAGGCAGCCGTGAGAAAACACTTGAGTTGGTGTCAAGACGAGCTGCTTGTTTGCTGTTGGAAAGTTTTCAGACAAACGTCAAGTTCAGATGTTCATGCAAACTTTTGTGAAAAAATAAAAAGTAATCACTTGCATTGTACAACTAATTCAACTATTAATCACATAATTTGAGGGGTTTTTTTTATTGTGCATTTCTACAATAATTATTAACAAAAGTAAAACAATCACTGATTGTTTGTGCACATCATCAACACAGCTTCAAAAAGAAAAAAACTTTATAAATCTGACTTCTGAAAGAAAAAAAAAAAAAGCCAGAGCAGGAAAGTCTGGTGTGTGGCAGACACGTTAGACAACACTGGTAATGAAGCATTGGCAGAAAGTGATAATTATTTTAATTAATGATAATGGTTTTAATGATTCAACATTTTGGCTAATTGATTATGATTGATTGCACATTACTAAACAAGGAAAGTGAATCAGGGAGGTAATCAGGGAGATGACAGCACAGGTCAACACTACAGCGTGACGGAACATACACTACACATGCTAATCAGACCCGGAGAGACGGAGAGAGGGAGATGCAGAGGGAGAGAGGGCAGATGGAGGGAGGGAGGGATGGATGGATGGAGAGATGGAGTAAAAACAGTAAAGAAAAGCACAAAAGAGAAAATAAACAGAGCAGATTTGGGGATGAAAGAAAAAATGTTGCAGAATAGGAAGTGATTGTCAGGACAGAGCTGGGAAAACAGGAAAAGCAGAGAGGAGACGTGACAAATTCATCTTTCTATTTGTGCATATAGTAAACAATTGCACATTTAAGATGGCCGTCAGCAAATACCAAACATTTTAGACAGAAATGCAAAATACAAAATGATAAAGCAGTCATACTCACTGAAGGTGCATGGGATTTTGCGTTAATTTAGAAAAAAAATCAACTTGGCTGAATATAAATTACTTTTAACTATGGAAACAAGTGAGGTTAATGATCTTTTCATTTTCATCATATGATGAATAAAGGGCTACAACATTTAAATTAAATATCTTTCTTTGATGAGTTCCTCCAAATGCTTTGTATTTTAGGAATAAAACGAAATAACATAGTGATTCCATGTGGGTTCAGCACTTAAAATAAAGAACATAACAATATCCTTCATTGCCCTTGTTCATCTAAAATTCCAGAGCTCACATGCAGAGAGTGAGAGGTGCATATTTAACCAGGCCTTGGGCTGACTTCTATCACATTTGTGTCTCTTCACAGCCACTTGAAGTGTGTTTGTGTCAGGGAGGAGACATCAGAGCTCCTGCATCCCCATCATATCACACAACATAACCCTGTGACCAGGCCCGGTGATTAACATTTAAGGGGTTGGTCCTTCCTCTCCTTGCCTCCTCTTACGTTCCTCCAAAGTGTAGGACACACTTGTCAGGAGGATCGTCCCAGATCGCCACTCCACCTCCATCATCAGCTGCTATTGTCTAAGCATCTCTCTGTGCCCCACCCCAGGAGCTCATGACATGCAAATCTGTCCCCTTGATTTCACTTTGGAGAGACGGTGAGTGGAGTGGTGAAGTGGCCTGCCCTCTGCCACCCTCCGACACCCCCTCCTCCTCCTCCTCCGTCCCAGCCTCCGTCTCCTGCTCTCTGGATGAAGCGCTCCTCAGAGTGGATGGACTGGGTTCGAGTTTAATTAATGAAATGTATGATAATGTGATTTCTTTAATAGAATGACATAGTCTAATGGTGTTGTGTGATTATGATTAATATAGTACTTTGGCGGGAGAGAACATCAGCCAAGGGCTAAATGAGGATCTTCTCTCTCCAGTTCCAGTCCTGGACACATTTCAGCTCTGCGGTGATGAACCCCTGAACGGAGCTCGTGTCTGTCTCTCTGACTGTGGAATTTATCGCTCTCCTTCGCCTCAATCCTCTTTAAAGTCCTCTTGCATTTTGCAACCTTGCATAAAGTTAAATGAGAAGATCAATAGCCTACCATTCAATCTGCAAAGCTGCAGCAGTTGCCAATATAGCTTAGCTTAGCATGAAAACATAGGCTAAACAAACAGATTCAGAGCAACATTAGCATTCATCTAGACAAACTTGTGCACATTTGCTATGTTCCCAAGCTAATTGCTAACTTGCTAACATTTGGTGCCGAGCACACAGTGTAGCTACAGATGTTTTTGTTTTTTTTAATCTGCCAAAAATGTCCAAAAATTGATGCCATGAGAGCAGCAGGAAAGCAAAACAGTAGCCTATAAAGCTGCAGGCCGGACAACCAAATCAATGAAATAGTCCAGAGTAGGCTAATACTGCATGCTAGTAGCTAGGCTAATCATTAGATCCATAAAGGCTATCCTTGATAGAAATGCAAAAAATAACCCACACATTATTGATTATATTGATTTATTTTAGTATTAGTGCTCAGGCTGGTGGAGATGTTTCCCCATCTGCAGGATGCTAAACTATGCTATCATACATAGCATGCATTATTTCTTTATCTTAATTTAATATGCACATACTTAAGTCACTCTTCCTTGTTAATAAAATGTCTCAGTATTTATTCTATTTATGAAATAAAGCCTCCAAAAGCTGCACCTCTTTTCATTGTCGCTTGAGAAGTAGCCTTCTACTACCATGTTGACATCGTATAAACACGCAGATGATTAATGCCTCAAAGTGATCACTCATGCTTCTATATATCTTCCTTTTGTAATGATCCCCTGGGTCAAAGGTCTCTATTTTCTCTCTCAGATGTAGACTGGTGAAGTGGCAGTCAAGCATGAATCGTATTATCCTTGAAGAGATTAATGTAGCTGACTGAATGAAGAGGGTAATGATGTGGACAAAGGCCACTTATTTTCCCTTTATAATGGGAGTAACTGCTTTGATTCCTGATTCCTGTTTCCTTCATTTCTCCAAGCGTTGGATCTAATTTTACCATATGGCGGGAAAAACTTTTCATTAGACCTTCTTCTTTGTTGAAGCATGAGATGTCAAAACCTCCTAAAGTGACATTTTTGGCAGTTAAGTGGAATTGGTGGCGAATCGAGGTGCATCTCGATCAGATGCACCGAAGAAACGCAGTCCTCCATCATATCCACCTGTCTGAAGGTCGTCTGAAGGACAGACCTGAAGCCATCGTCTGGAGAAACAGGAGGTTTGAGGGAAGTGCTTCTCCACAACCGTTTGTCACTCTGATATCTGGTAAATGTGATAATTAATACTGTAATTTAACTAAACCCACTCTGCGAGGTCTGTAATTAAAACTGATGTACCTACTTAGCACACCAAGCATCACAGGTGGGCCCAAATTAATCTGCAAATAGAGCTAAATTGCCTGTGCTTAGCGTTTTCGTCAACGTCACTCACTTTGGGGGGAAATATCTGTAATTAATTCTGATATAACAAAGTCGTAAATTTGAGGTTAAATGCAGCCTTGACAACAGACGCGATGACAGCAAGAGACCTCATCTAGTCGTCCCAGATGGGATCCAAGACTCTGCTTTCTCCCAAGAACTTGGCTGAGTCTCTCTCTGACAACTGTTTGCTGTTATAAAGACAAGAGGAGATATTCAAAGATAGACCGGTCTTCTTCTTCTTCTTCTTTTTTCTTTTTTTTTTTCTTGCATTCCCTCTCAGTCTTTTTCAATTTTGAGTAAATCGAAATGAACTGGAGTGAAAGCCGACTTCCAGGCTACAGAACGGAAAATGACATGATTAGTTCTGGATGGAAGCCAAATGAATGAATGCATTTTTGATTTTGACTTGCAATGAAATGAAGCTGCAGCCGCATGATTTACAAGCTCGTATAGTCTCTTCCCTAGTGTTAGACTACATTCAAGAGAGTTTACTATATGTTTTATGTATTCAGTGTGCTCCTTTAGTAATGCCAAGTTAAACTGCCTTCTGCTGCGCTACAGTTTGGTAAATATCAGCTTTTTCTTTCAGGAAAAAAGTCTGTCAGTGAGGATCTTATTCCTAGATTTGTCACATTTAATCATTAAAAAAAAACTATAAAGTGCATGTGATTCACATCAGAGCTTTTACTCTGCACATTCAATGCACAGTTTGACCCTTCACATCTGCAGCTAAAGAGCTTTCCTCATATACAAAGGGATTCAAATAAACCAGAAGTACAAAGGTGTATTGAAACCAGGGAGAACAAAGCATTAAAGCCTTCTTCTATGGATGCACAATATTGTACATTGTTCTTTCCTGGGGTTTTGTTTAGGCTGGTACACACAGCAGAAGCTGGCAACGCCGCTATTGTTGAGCAAAAACAGTAGATTGAACTGAATGACAGTCAAATCAAAGAAATAATCACATATTTATGAATATTTAATATGGTCATGGCAAATAAGGCAAGTAATTAAGAGTTTCCATAAATTAGTGAATTGTTATTTTATGTTAATGAGAGATCTTCAGCTTTTTTCCGCCTCATGAATAATTCATAAATCAACAAAAAAAAAAAAAGTTTAGCAGGAGGAAGGAATGAAGAAGTCGGACTGTTGTTGCACATGTTTTGTTCAATTTGTCACTTGGAGATGGCAGGTTTTTTATCAGTTGAATGTACAATGCAGCCGGGTGTGGAGTTGTTTTGGAAGGAGAGGTGATACTGGCATCACAAGCAGACGCCACAAATGTCTTTTCATGATCAAAACGGCTTCACTATAGCTTTTTTATCTCAACTGAGAGAGTTGGACGATATGAGAAGGATTGGCTGCAAAATGTAAAGGAGATGTGAGACTGAGCATTCACTGAGGAGACTAGAGAGCTCAGGGAAGTGGAGGGTTTTTGTGTTTTTTTTGGAGGGGGGGTGTCTCAGTAAAGGGGTTAATATGAAGGCGGAGGAGAGGAGTGGGTGGGGCAGGAAGGGCAGCGAGTCAGAAAACAAGAGCAAAACAAATCTGTGATCTGGAACTCGGAGAGCAGCCACTCAGGAGGGATTAATGAGAAGTAGGAGGCTGTGAAATTATGTGGCCTTTGAGTGGGGAGAATGGCCCTAGCGGAGCATGGCCCTGAAATGAGGTGAGACAAACTTCACCTGATCCACAATTAACGGCATCACGCGGATGGGTGACACGGGGTCGCTGCATGGGGGGAGGGGAGGGAAGGAAGAAAAGGAAGATAAAAAGTCACAATTCACTTTGTGGCAAATTATCTACCCCCCTCTTGACAAAAAAATAAATAAATAAAAGAGGGGCAGCCATTGAAAACTGAGAGTCAATGAGGAGAGGAGAGGATTTTACACACCTGTCTTTTTAAAAAGACAGCGACAGGGATGAGCGGAGAGCTTGTTAGAGAGATTTATGCTTAATAAGGACAGACAGTCGCAGGGGCTAGAGACAATTAACAGTATGGAAAAACATAAATAAAGAGTGTAGGAGTGAGAGACAGAGGAGGAAAATGGGGTTGAGTTGATTGCACAGGGGGTGAGGAGCAATAACAGGAGCACAAATGATTAAGTGGTGTTAGGGACTAGGAACACTTGTTTGCAAGGACAATCTTTGTGTGCTTTTGTTGTCTGCCGGCCGCCTTTATCTTTGTGTAATTCTCTGTCTGATGAAATGTGTTTAAAGAGATGAATTGGGATCGGAGGAGCCGTCCTGACATGATTATGAGGGATTCATCTGCAGCCATCTGCCACCGTTATGAAAGGGAGGAGGGGGAGGGAAGGGAGGGAGGGAGGGAGGGCTATAGCAGAGAGAGAGATAGTGAGAGAGAAAGGGAGAAAGATGGAGGGAGGGAAAAGAGAGAGGGAGGGGAGGGGGGGGTGTAGACCTTCTGTTCAGCAGCCCTGCCACAAACCCACCATTACACAGGCCTCTGGCCCACAGTTTAACATGAAGACTTGTTTTGCCCCAGTATGAGGAGGCGAGCGCCGGGTCCCGTTAAAGAAGCAAAGAACTGGGTCATGAAACCTCACGTGATCCAGCAGCAGGTTCAACACGTTACTGTAACAGCAGCAACCAGGAGTCGATATAAGAAGTGTAGTTTTTTCCAAACACTGAAGCACATTCAGATCTTCTTTTTTCTTTTTTTTCTTTTTCTCAGGTATCACTGGTTTTTCTGCTGCGACTTGGAAGCGGCACCTATGCAGACTACATCATATTCACACACCAGTTGGAGGAGAGGGCACAACAGATGGGTCCATTGCTCATCACAACGTCCACTTGTTCTAAAGGGGAAAGCGGGGGCCTCAGACAGCATGTCTTAAAAGTTGTGTAATAGGCTTTTAGTGTCACAAATGAAAGTCGCACATTGATTTTTTTTTTCTTTTTTCTTTTTCTCAGGTTGTTTATTTTTCTTTATTTTCTTTTTGGACTGAAATATTCTATTCATCGCTGCGAGAATTAAAAAAAAAGAAGTATAGGTTAAACCAGCTTTTGTTGATAGCTATCACTGCTATCAAAAATCATAGTCTGTTATTTGCCTCTATAATTTTGACCCTCTCTCTGACAGATGTCTCCTTTTCCCCCCCCTCCCACCATCACTTTTGTTTGAGTCTTCCTGGATTTTTAACTAAGCACCTATTTCATTTCACCCACTATATGACTGAGCCATCACTTCATATTACAGGTCAACGTTACGGTGCTTAATTATGTGCCGGCTGCTTGGGGCTCCTAATAACCTGTCATTGAGGGGAATTTGAATGTCACACCATATTGTTGGGCCCTAATGGCAGCAGGCAGATCCACTGATGAGCCGTTTTGGGACAATTACAGCGGATATTCAAATCACGGGGTCTGGGTGTGTGCACGGCGAACTGACTGCACACCTGACACATTGCTTGACCAATGGCGTGCACGCCTTCCTGCCTGCACACACACACTTGTTGTATCCTGACCCTGCAATCCACCTCTCTTGACACATAAAGAAGCACCCCCCCGCCTCCACCACCACCACCACCACCACCACCTCACCCTGCTGAAACAGTTTAACTGTAGCCTGATCGCTTTTATTATCTGCCTAATCCAGATATCAGCGATTTCATCAAGCCAGGAAGATATGCATATCATGAATTATTTTGACACTGGGACCTTTTAATTTTCGCCGGCAATATTTCATCCCACCAATCAGTGCCTGGAGTGGTTGTCGCCGGGCGGACGTGGCTGTGTCAGAGGACAAGACTCCCCCCGCCCCACATCCACACACACTCACACTCACACTCACACATACCCCACCCCCGGCGGATCCAAATCATCCTGAGGACAATAATGAGCTATGGCCACAATTATGAGCTGCCTGTATGTGTGCATGCATCTCATCAAGGGCCCCATGCAAGCTGCTGCTGCTGCTGCTGCAGGAAGAGGAGCAGCAGCAGCAAAGAGATGCACAATGCAAGAAATATAAGATATACTGTAAGTGCATTAGGTGGATTTAAGTAAGGTTACTCTGTTTTAACATGAAAATCACTTTTTGGAGCAGCCCAGATTTGTGCATTTGTTTTGCAGTCATTTTATGGATTTTAAATACTACATACATTTGAGTATACTTGTACTGCACAACACATTTTAGAAATATCCATCACATTTATAGCGGCTAGTTCATATCTAGTTGCCCTGTGAATTAGGATTTTGCATAATAAAGTAAGATTTATGACTTTGTAATTAATGTAGGCTATAATTAACTAGGCCTATGTGTAAAATTATTGACTGTTCTGAAATACTGTTGGTACAATATTATGGGTAGTATATAATTTAAAAGAAACTGAGTGCAGGACTTTTACCTTTGCACTTTTCTGTCACTGCAGATTCATATTTCAAAGCTACATAGTGACAGAAAAAACACTGTTTTTCTCAGTCGTGAAAATTCAAAGTCACCTTTAACCGCGCAGCCTCAACAATGGTGCTTATACATGCATTAGTAAAAATTATGCAGTATCAGGTTGTCAGGAGCAATTCTGGGTGATGAGGAACAGGGAAAAACTACTTCTGACTTTAAAGTTAATTTAAATTCTTAACTATTTCTTGTAATGCATAATATTCACCACTTGGTAATGAAGATCCTTCATGGAGGAATTAAATTAGCCTACAAACAGTTTTCTTGATGAGCTACTTGCTAATGCAACTTTTGGGTTGCCAGGTTGTGGAACTAAACTGGACAATTTAATGTTGTCACTGAACAAGTAGTTAAGACTTGATTATTAAAAATTATATATTGTGGCTCATTGGAAAAGGGGGACATCGTAACTGCACAAACAGAGGGGATTTCTACCAACCTGGCAACCCACCCACAGTCTGTCCTGAGTAAAGGTTTTTTAATTGATCTATAAAGAAGTAGTGAGCGTTTTATTGGGCGTTACAAAAAGCTATAGTTACACTTTAAAACCCTGTTATAAAGAGGTACCAACACTTCCACCGTGCAATGAAAATGGGTCACACTCTGCAACCGCATTACTTAACTTTTGTCTTCCTCTGACGCTCAGGGAGGCCACACATGGATTCACACAGATGCATTATATATATTCCTGCAGCCCGGGCACCATCATGTCAGTCTGTGTAACTTAATACTCTGTGTCTTTACCCAGCTCCACGCGGGGCCGGTGTTACGTGAGCAAATTGGATGCTCAAACAGTCAGTCCCTGACCTTCCCTCATCTTGGATGTTGACCCCCGTATAAAGAGAGACATTACATCTCGTTACACAACAACACGGCTCCGGCGCTTCGCTGCAGATAAAGAAAAATGTCTCAATTAAATCTTCACCGGGGCCCCCCTGCAGAAGAGTTATCGCTGCCCCGGTAGCGCTGATCGCTACACTCACACATCCTCAAAAGTTATTTGACATAAATTGCCGGAGTCACATCATTTCCTGCCACACTCTGAGCGCGATTTACGGCTGATCCCATTGACTGGGAGCTGAACCTCCTATAAAAATTCCTCAAGAGCCTGTGGGACTATGAGACACACCTATCTAACCACCCCTCCCTCCCAGCCCCACCACCCCCAGCATGCAAATACACACAGGTGGGAGGGTGATACTGCAAACACATCCAATGCGCATATATGCAACTGGGCTGATATGGCCCCGAGTGGATGAGGGTCTGATTGTATTTTATCTGATAGGGAATGAAACAGTGGGGGGAAATTGCAACGTGGCTTATCCAAAGAACTCAAGGGGAAGTGAAAGTGAAATTGTCTGTGGCTTTAATTTGAAAACGAAAGGTGAATCCCACTTGATGTCCTCCTGTGTGTGTGTGAGGGGGAAAAAAAACTTCTAATGAGCAGTAATATCATTATAAAGAAGCATAGGAACCCTTGAAGAAAATCATTTAAAGGTGAAAATTGCTGGACATTACCGCTCAGCCATTGTAGAGAGACTGTGCTCACTGTATTAACTACTAAAAACAACCTTATGGCTGCATTAGTCTGAGGTGAGCAAAGCATATTAATGGGTGCAGTGTGTTAATGGTGATTCTTGTTTAAACCGGCCAGATGGAAATGCAGTCTCAGCACGGCTGTGGAGAGCATCAGGGGTCGGAGGTCGTCTAATCGCAAACAAGTGTTTTCAGTAGATGACGTTACTCTGGACTTTGCACACACTCTCCGTTGTTCTCTTTGTCAGGCTTACTGTCTCTCTCTAGTGGCGATGTGTGAGAAATATGAAATCTTGGAGGCCTCGCAGGCCGGACGCTGTGAACGGTTGATATTTATCCATCAGTACCTCATCCTGTGTGAATGTGTTATTCACATTTTATACCATATCATATCCTTTGAGCGTCCTGATGCAAAACACCACAGAGCTCTGACCTGAACTACATGAGGTTCAAACTTCACTTTTATGGCAACATGGATGAGAAGGCCTTAGATTCAACATCTACAATTTCTTGGATCATTAAAGGTGTACAGAAAAGAAAACTGAATCTGAGCCAGGGTCAAATTATAAAAAATCTAACAGAATAGGCCAAACTTTGTGCAAAACTATTTTTGAGTAAACGGGATGAAAGTTTATTTTCATGTAAAATTGGAATTTGACTGTGACGTCAGCCTGCTCAACAAAGCCACTGATATTGGATCAGATTTTCAAATAAACAGACCATGTCATTCCTCCTTAATATTCTTATTTACACACTATTGTTGACATTTTACCAAAACTGCAGCTCAATAGGCTACAAACGGACGTTTCTGTACACCTTTAAGAAAGTTTGCCGAGGTCAAATTATAAACCAATAATTGCAACTAACTGAGTTTACATGTAAAAAATGAATTTGACTTAATATCAGACCATGTCATTCCTCCTTGATATTCTTATTTAAACACTATTGTTGACATTTTACCAAAACCTTTTTGAATTTACCTTTGTATTTCACTCTCCAGCCTTCATTTAAGGTTTTCTCAATTACATTTCCAAGGAGACTAGAAGTATAGTCAGAAGTTTAGTCAAAGTTAGTATTAAATATTATAAATATTATCTCTAGTCGCTGTCTGTGCAGATCATAGAGCAGGGCAGTGAAGGCCTCCTCTCCAGCTTGGCACCGTGTCTTGTTGGAGGCTGAGCAGCAGCAGCAGCAGCAGCAGCAGCAGCAGCAGCAGCAGCATCAGTGGCTGCAGGGCCTCCAGCTGGGGCTGCTGCTGCTGCTGCTGCTGCTGCCTCTGCCTGCCTACCAGCACCCGGGCTGGGGGAGGTGGTGGTGGGCAGGCTACAGGATTGCCCTGGGGCACCTCACTTAATGCACCAGTAAAGAAAACTGACCCCCCTCCTCTTCTCTCACTCTCTTTCTGCTAAGAATGGCTGCAGCCCTCAGCGATTAGATTTGACAAAGTGAGCTCTGGAGGAAGAAGAGACGATCAGAGGATCATCAGAGTATAATAGCAGGAAATCATAGGTCAACACTTCTCACATTCACTACAACTCCAAACAACAACAACAACTGTGCAAAGAATAAACAGCAGCAGACAAAAGGTTGATTTTAAGTTTATCATTGTTTGCATTAACAGTGTATGGGAATCTACAGTTTTAAGATCTGCATTACATTATATTACATTTGATGAGAGCTGAAATCTGTACACATGTTACATTTCTGAGGACTTAATTTGTGATTCTCAGTCAGGCTTACAGATGTGGTGACTAACGGTTAAGGGAAATTTATACTTTGATCGACACATATGGACAGGTCTAAGAAAAAAGATTATTCAAGTATTCTTTCTTTGCAATATGAGCAGAGACACCGACAACTAACATGAAGTGACATGATGCAGTTTATAGGTTAACTCTGTGCAAAATGGACAAATAAAGAAATAATTAATACTGTTGATGATCCTAACTTTTAACTAGTAGATTTTTTTTTTTATCTGAACATTTTATTTTGAAGGCTGTGGCTGAGCTATAATGATTTACACGACGTAATGCAAAAAAAATATTATTGCTTTTCCAGAGAATAGCCACCATCGGTTCACGTTATTCAGGTCATTCGGTGCCATTTCCATCAGTTTGACCTCGACCAACTGTGACGTCTCCGCACCATCAAAACAATAAAACTCACCTGGTCAGCATTGTGTATCATTGTTAATGACACTCACACGAGTCAGAGGAGATAATCATTACAACTGGTGTGACTCACAGGGTCGCACGGGCTTAAAGAATCAGGAAAAAACAGCCACCGAGGGAGGGTGTTAGCATTAGCTGCTACTAACTCTCGCCCTAAAATTGTGACATAAAATGCGAATTAGCTTTACAAAAAGAAAAACAAAAATTTCCTTCACATGTATCGCCTGAGAATCTTAAGAGAATCAAATCAGGCACCATTTACAAAAAAATGTACATTAGCCACAACCTTGTCCTCTTCATACATGCGTGCACTGACATGATCTTTGCTTTAAGGACACTGCTGGCTGAACTGAAAATGGAACGGCTCCACGATATTGTAAAAATAAATGCCAGTGGTCGGGGGGGTTCGTCGTCGTCTTCAACCGAGCTGATCTACTGTAGGGTTTTACCTTCAACTACCTTAATGCTGATGTGAGTGAGATGGGACACCGAAAGCAGAGGTAGCCTAAAGTCTGTGCAACACAACGAGCCGTCGCTCAGCTCGCAGACACCGCAAGAACTTGTATTTGATTTTTATTTTATTTTTTTCCCCCCACCACCACCTTAGAGGTTTGATCGGAGTCCTGATCTGTGGCAGAAACAACTAAAAAGCAATGAGGGCTGCTCGCTAATCTGCTCTTCTTTCAGTATGCAACACTCATGTGTGTGTGATTGGGCTACAGCCTCTTGCTGGTGGTCTAGTTTGCTATTTCTACTGATCTAATGTCCATCATCAGTGAGCTAGGAGCCCGGTGAGGGGTGGAGGGGTGGGGGGGGGCTGGCTGCTGCTAGGGAAGCACAAATGTTACATCTGACATGCTCTCAAATCATTTGAATGAATGATGAATAAATAATAATTACAGTGAAATGTCAAAAAGGCACACGCAACAATCACAAATCTAGGCATCAGGCAGATTGGCACAAAAGACTCATAGCATGCTAAAAAAAAAATGAAGAGGGAAGAAAAAAATCTCTTAATTAGGAAATTTAAGAATGTCAAATATGAAAAAATATATAGAGTAAAAGGACAGTGGCTGGGAATCATACCAGGACGAAAGCAACCAAAATCATGCTCAAAAGGAAAAAAAAAAGAAAAGAAGGGAACTCCCAATTTTCAACATTACGCAAAATCAGCCAAAGAACAATTAAATACACTCGCCACGTGTCTCTCAACTCTCAACGCCATGAAAACACTTTCCCAGAATACTATTTGGTTTTGGCTGATTTAAAAGTCCTCTGGTTATGATGTGTGAGATACAAATGCAGCTAGAATATAGTTGTGCCAGCAGTGAGGTTTGCAGCTAAATATATACACGAGTTTAAGTTATTGCAGACTCCGCCTGGCAGTCCTGCACTTGTTGCACACATTGGGGGGGGGGTGGGGGGGCTGGGCTGTGTGTGCTTCTTGCAGAGGGGGAGTCTAGACTAGTGTGGGGCGGCCGAGAGGCAGGACTTAGTCCGGGATTAGGGGCTGAGAGACGCTAACGATGCAGCTGGATGGTAAATGTTTTGGGAGAATCGGGGAGGAGGCGGGAGGAGGAGGAGGGGGAACACAGGAAGTGGTCACCAGTAAAAAGAGCGGGTCAGGAAGTTGGCGGCCGTGCTGAGCCAGCCCATGCCGTCTGTGATGGAGCCTACGCGGGTCACGGCCTTGTCCTGCTCCTGGGACGGACTCTCATCCTCAGGCAGGTAGTCTGGGATGTCTGTGTTCTCCTCTACCAGCACCTCGGCGTCCTCCTGGAATGGCACCATCAGCTGCACAGACACCGATTACACACATTACAGGAAGTAAAAAAGAGGATAAACTGTGCTTTTTCTCCACACCATGAACTCCAACTTCATGAGACTCCAGGTTCAGTGTCACCGTTGTGGGACTTCGGGGGCGAGATAATCATCATCTGGAGCCACAATAACATGACTGAGGCAGGTCTGACCCCTGCTGGCCACATTGTGTATGACGACTAATGCAACCATGGGCAGTTACTTCCATTTATTGGAGCTAAAACAATTCAAATTCTCCAAAGATTATTGAAAAATGCAGCGTCACTGTCCAGTTTGGGAGATGCTGCAGGTTTGGCGACAACACACGGCTTTTTTAAAAAGGTACAACTGGGGCTGGTCGTGTGTTTGGCATAAAGCAACTTGCCTACAGGCTGAGGCAGAGATGTGACTAGCTAATCATGTCAGTGTGGATAAGTCTCAGCCACAGGCGGGAGGGCTACACTCCCTGTACAGAGACACACACACACGACGTACAGCGAACACACTGACCCATTAGTCGCGAGTGGAGTAAATGAGTCTTTCTGTATGTTGAGCGGCTGCAGGAAAAACAATCTTACCTCTCCTCCGTTTTCTGTCTTCACCACCTGCTGAGCCGTCATTACTTTGGTGGAGTTGATTGCTGTGCCTAGAGCCTGTGAGAAAACACAACAATCAGAACCAGCTGTGATGAGATTGTTTTAATTTGATTCAAGTTGAAGTAAAATATCTGGTATTGACTCAAATCAAAGCTGGTGATCAGTTGTTATCAGGCAAGAATGGTATAGTGTGTCCCTAACTTGCTGGGTGTTTTTGTCTCCACTGGACAGACTCCTACCTCAGCTTTAAGGTCAGAGCGGATCCTGACAACACATCTCTTGACAGCCATCTGGAAGGTGAAGCTGATGACCCCTCGGATCTTTAGCAAGGCCTCCTCACACAGGCTCCTTCGGGTCTGACAACAGGCAGGAAGCAGGGGAGAGGTATGAACAGATGTGTGAAACAACAAGGCCAGCCTGTCGCAGGTTAGGAAAAAAACTGTGGTTTAAAGAGACAGTAGATGACACAGAAGTAGCCACAGTTGCATCAGATCAAACATGGCCATAAGTAGGAATATACTTATACAACAGGTCACAGATTCAAACAGTGCAGTTTCCAGCTGCTGCAGTGATGTGTGTTTCTGCTGCAGAGATGCCGACGCGGCCCACCAGAGGCCGTCTGTCTGCTGTAATGTAATCTGGCTATGTGCAAGCTTCCTGCAGAGCAGCATTCAGGTTCAATCTCAACGTCCCGCTGTTCAATGCCTGACATTTACAACCTGACCCCCTCCACCCTGCTATCCTGTGCCAGACAGACACAGCCAAGAAAACACTGTGATCGTGACAGCAGTGAACACGATGCCTCAGAAAGAGATTCCACCGCCAGCGTGAACACTCACAGAGTCGTCCAGCCCGTCGATGTGCAGCACCACGGTTTTGGCCCTCTTGTTGTTGGAGCCCAGGAAGAAGTGGGCTTTACGCCGGCAGGAGGCAGCAGCTGCCTCCGCTTGTTCTGCCTCGTCTTGACCGGCTGACTGGAGGATCTCATAGATCTCAGAGGACAGCAGTTTGGTCTCCCCGGGTGATGTGCTCCTTTGGTGAGAGAGAGAGTAACAAATTAATCAAATAACAATCAGATGCACGTTTTGCCAAGTAAACAAAAATGAGTATGTACTTATGCTCCAAACCTCTCAGCCATTACATGTGAAACAACACTGAAAAAAGGTGTGATGTGGTTCAAAAATAGGCACACGTGTATATTATGTGTCTGGATATTGAAGTAAAACGAATGCAAAAGGCAAGAAAATCATGTTGCCTCATCATGTGGGAGAGAGAAAGGCGTGCGTGTGAGTCGTGCTCTGGAAACACTGGAATTAATTCATTAACCTAAGCTCCGACGGATGTGGCCTAAATCTGACCATGTCCCTCATGTTCCGCCAGCGGAGACTTAGAAGTTAGCGGCCGCCACAGGGGAACGAGGTGACAGCACGCATCTACGTTAAAGGGATACTTCACCCAAAGTCAATAAAGTCAATAATTCACCAATCTTCTATTCACGGTCATACCAAGAAATGCTCAGAAATGCAATGCTCACTTTTGATTTGTCCAAAACACACACGATGAAGCATCCAGATACCTCCATGCTGCTCGTCCGTACTGACCCAAGTGTCCTGAAGCCGCGGCATGAAAAAGTTGTTTGGGAAAAAAAAATTTGGTCTCTGTTTTTAGCCTTGTTGTAGCAGCAGCTGCAGTGATGTTGCAAGATGTTCTTCCGTGTTTATATCATGCATCCAATGGTTTACAACGACCAACATCTTGCAGCAAATCTCGTGCATGTGCACAAACATCAACACAGCCACTGGGAGCTACTGCTGCAACAACAAGGCTAAAAACAGTGACCAAATATATTTTTTCCAAACAACTTTTCCATGTGGCGGCTTCAGGACACTCGGGTCAGTACGGACGAGCAGTATGGAGGTATCTGCATGTTTCATCGTGTGTTTTGGACGATTCAAAAGTTAGCTCTATCCGCCGCCATTATATGAAAATACGTTTCCAGCCGGACCCCGAATTATCAATTTTGGGTGAAGTATCCCTTATAACCCTATACACAAATAATTTAGAAAAAATATTCACGTCTCTTGTGTCCCTACAGACAGTGATGCCATCAGTCAGACTCAGTAAAAAGCTGAAAGGCCGGTTTTTATTAACCTGACCTTTTAGAAAAGAAAAAAAAAATCCATAGCAGAGCATAAATATTTTAGTAGGCAGCAGGTTTTCTTCTAGACGGCGCATCGGCTCTGTTGCAGTTGGAATGCCAGAAATGATATTTTGTGAGGGATCCTGGGATACCCCTGCAGGCTACAGTGCTTTATATGTCACAGAGTCATCACTCCATCTATAGTAACCACATACGACATCAGTTGTCTGGCATGGTTGTCCTCTAGGAGCCTGGCGCTGCAACAGCAACACATTCCTACCGAGGCCCATCAGCCTTTGAGCAAACAAAACACTCTCTTTAATTGATTTCTTTTATCTAGTTATCACTTAGTGCAATGAAATAGAGGCAACGTCTTCTTCTGAAAGGAATAAAAATGGTATTCACACCTGTTTCGTGCGACTATGCTAGACGTTCCCCGACAGCTATGTGTTCCCACTCTGTCCAGCTATGACTGACCTCTACACAAAGTCAGACGTGGTCAACTGTAAGTAGTGAGAGCCGCTACTGTCACTGCAGGGCTCCTCTTGATGAAACCCCCGACTAGCTGAAGTGACTGGGGAACCCCCCGGGGTGAGCAAGAGCTTCACCGCAGGGCGAGAAGGAGGGGGGAGGGACGAGAAAAAAAAAAAAAAAATCATGCAAGCTGCAGTCGGCCACTTGAACGTGGGTCTATTCCTATCATGGTGCTAATGAAGAACAGCATTCACTTAGCATAACTGCTGCAGGCCGCTGGGTGAGACAAGTGGCCCAGAGCACAACACCTCCTCCACACAGACCTCGCTCTGACACTTTATGAGTGGTCACAATGTGTTCATCATGTGCTTTTGCAAAATAGAGATTAAATTAAAGTACGAAACTGGATATTAAACTGAAACCAAACAACAAAGGAATATGCTTACAGTACTTGTGTGTGTGTGTGCAAATTCAGCTAAAACTGGAAAATCCGCCACAGATAAGAGCAAATATGAGCCTGCACAAATATGCAAGTGGGCTCATCAAGAAATTGTGGTGAGGTGGCAGGATGCGTTAAAATCTATGACATGCAGAAACAGCAATTTAACTGGTTACCACCTTATTCTAATTCAACTTTAATCACATTCATCCTGACACGGCAGATGGAAGGACATCGTCCTGCCTGGGAAAATTTGCAGACAGGCGCACGTTGTCCGTGCAAAACAAAAGAAATCCTAGGTTAAGGTTTTATATAAAGAAAAGTGCACAGTGAGCATGTGTGTGTGTATGTGTGTGTGTGTGTGTGTGTGATGTGGTGGTGACAGGAACTTGCTTCTGCATGACATTCTGCAAACTCAGCATCATGCCCAGCTCGCCCTTCATCTTCTCCCTGTTGGCTCGACATTCTGCCAGGTAGCG
Source organism: Decapterus maruadsi (assembly GCA_030347415.2). NCBI lineage: Eukaryota > Metazoa > Chordata > Actinopteri > Carangiformes > Carangidae > Decapterus > Decapterus maruadsi. The sequence goes on from CM064890.1 coordinate 2,298,908, forward strand.
CACGGCCTGCAAGGACAAGGGCAGGCGTTATCTATCCGGCTGACAGACCCCTCTGAGACAGTCTGGGAGAGAACGCTTTTAAAAGGTTATACATGTGCAATGATAAAATGTTGCATAACCAATATAAATACACACGCAACGGCCCGGTGTTTACACTTCACGGGTTATCGTACTGTTATGTAAAGCCACTTAAAAACGTACACACACACAACAAGTCATGTGCCGTGCAGCAGGCAGGGCGGTGCTGGTGGAAGCAGCGAGGAGAGGCCCGCTGCATCACGACGCTGTTGTGTTTACGCCACGATACGGACAGCAGATGTCACCATTGGACAGTGTTTTTTAAATATGTGGCTTGTTTTAATGCCACCACATGTCTGCGAGTCAGTGGTGGAGGAGATGGCCTTTAAATGCTCAGCGGAGTCTGCTCTGAAACCACTGGGCAGCAGGAGGCCCAAACTCTGACATGAGCTAGTTTCCAGAACAAGGGCAAAGGAAATTAAATTTGACAAGCTGCTGTATAGATTTCACTGAGAGCGTTCTATTTATTCCAGTAATATATGTTTATACAAATATAACTATCCACTATCCGTAATCAGCGTGTTTGTTGCTTACCAATAGTGCAGAGTAGACGACCTGTGGGTTTGGGTGGTCGAGGAAAAGAATGAGACCTGGCAAACAGCCCTGGTCTTCTACTATGGCTCTTCGGTTCAGGGGGTCTGCAGCGAGATCTCGCAGCTGGTTTACCACAGTCAGTGCATCCAGCTCCGCACTCATGGTGCCTCCTGGTGTGACGTCACGCACATCAAACCAACCTCTTCACTTCACTGAAAAGACAATGACAAAGTTCGTCAGGAATCTACTTTAGTTATTTGGCTTATCAATGGTGGTGTCATTTTCTCATTATATTACAACTGTGTGAAAGGTCAGATAAAGGGTAAAGTTTGTAAACATTTCCTAAGAGTGAGGTTTTAGTTAGGCTACATTTTAAAAAATGTATTTAACAAAGAAGGTGCAATTGAACTTGGTTCCAAAATAGTGCATGAAACTTGTGTCTTGCACAGAATTTATAGCTTGTGCTAATTTTTGAGAATAAAAGTTGAAAATTAGCACAAGCTATAAATTGGGGGACCCCCCAATTGCCCTTTAAATGTACAGTATAAATAAGATACCGAGTGTCCATTTTACACTAAAATGCAATGCAAATTTCTATTATTCCTGGCCATCAGTGAAATCCCCCAAAATGTTGTATTTTCAGTAAATAAAATAATGACAAGCAGCAAATCTTCACATTTGAGAGGCTGAAACCTGGAAAATGTTATACTGTTTTTTCTTTGTTCTGAATTGTTAGAAATATGTGCCTAAGAATTGACTGATTAATATAAGAGACATTTCAATACTAATACAATACCTTCATGTATTGTTTATAAGAAAAATCTCCAAAGCAGCCTCTACTTGTGCTGCAAAAATAACTTATTTTACACTTTACAAAATAAAATAAAAAGTCTGTTGCATGCACTGTTTAACTTTTACCAGTGTCCAATAGCTTTAGACCGCGTTTCATTGATTTATTTGAATTCCAATCACAACAGCTGTAATCCCTGTCTTGTGCTGCTACATAATCTGACTGGTTATTGTTTCTTGTACTGTTGTTACAGATTTCACTGGTATGCAACGATTAGACTGCAGTCATGACATGAAAGACCGAACAGCTAAGCTCGCTTTGTTAGGTTAATTATAATAAAGTCGTTGCTGTTAAATCTCATGCTTTACTGCTAAAACGTTAGTGGTTCTGCTAAAAACCAAAACACAAATACTCGCCTCTGACAAAGACACTTTCTACGACCCCCAACCTCACCTTAAATCACGCCCTATGGTTACACAGGCGAGTCGGCAGCTAAGCTAGGCTAGCTAACGTTACTTGACATTAACAGCATACCTTTGTGTCAGCTCTTAGTAAAACCATGAGACAACCCCTGGTGACTTCAGGAACACGAGACACAAAAACGACGTGACACGAAACCGCTAAGTCCCGGTGCCGAGTTACTGACAAACGTGAACAAATAAATTCACTACAGCTAGGCCTGCGCCTCTTTCTTTTTTTACTATGCTTCTTTAGCTAGCAGCTGGGGCACGGTGTTTGGGTTTTGTAGCACGAAAATGGGTACAGCTGTTTTGTGAAAGAGGACATCCCAGTTTTCCCGTTGAGATCCCGGCGCTGTAACCCGGACGTAGCTCCGCCGGGGAATGTAGTGAAACATAACGAGCATCCACAACGTTCCGAAGATGTGATTGGACGGTGTATCTTGATTGACAGGTGCACCACCCAATCGTCAGTTAGTTTTATTTTTGAATATCAACGCTGATTGGTGCTATTGCCTGTCAATCAACTTAGCTAGCCAATGGTATCATTCTATGGTTATTGGCTCAAAATGTATTCCACGAGTCTGCCTACATTTCCAAGCTGCTCCTGAAGTGGAAATCCTACAAGGTGGAAAAAGTTAATAAGTTGTCATTCTACGTCAGGCTCGGTAAGTTGTTTTCAAGGTTTCACACACGTAACATCGACCTACGAATTTAAACATGCTCTTAACACCGTGTAGCTCTTAAAACCGAGGAGACGTGCCCGCGATCTCTACAAGCCATAAATACATTTGTTAGTAGTTGTTGTAAAAGTTTTGACTTAGCCCGCTGTCGTTGTTAGCATCAGTTAGCCGCTTTCCCCGCTAAAGTCCATAGCCCACCGTTAGAATTAGCCTAGCACGTTAGCCTGCTGTTAGCACGAAAACGGCAAATGTTTGTCCCACAAGTGATGTGAGTACGACTTGTTTTCTCTAGATAGATAGATAGATAGATAGATAGATAGATAGATAGATAGATAGATAGATAGATAGATAGATAGATAGATAGATAGATAGATAGATAGATAGATAGAACTTTATTATGACTTTCAATCTGAACTGCAATCTTTCAGTGGCTACTGCTCTATTTTACCTTCTTGTCTTTCTGTGTTTTTCCTCAGTTACTCCTATTGAAAAACATCATAAAATCTTACCTTATCTAAAAAAAAAAACTCCCATCACTCTCGTTTTCTCCTTTGCTGCTGTTATCGTTCACACCGGCTGGTACTAATAAAGGCTAAAAACTGTATGTCAATGTATTTAACACAGCCACAGGTGTTGCATGGAGGTATGCATCTCTGCGAGTTGTTATTATAGGTTGTTAGTTTTGTGTTTCCGTGTGATTCATCCTGAACCCTCCACTCTGTTGTTTCCAGATGTCCGTTTTGTAATGATGCCCTTGGTGTGGAAGTATGTTTCTATATGTCCTGTTGAAACACATCCACAGAAATGAGTAAAGCCCATCAGCGAATAGAGATGGACCTGGTATGGGAGAGTCTTTTTTTTATTTATAGTTTCTTTTTATATCTTCTTTTTTATTATTATTGGAGGTGTACATTTTGTGTTTGTTTTTGTTTTGCAGGCTTTTGGATCAGCAAAGCCCTACGGGTCCTCGAGAAGTATTGTGAGGAGGATAGCGACTAGTCTTCCTCTGAAACCTTGCCCCAGGGTTCACTTTCAGGTGAGGGAAGGTTGATATGCTCATTTAGGTCTTGTATTTCAAAGTTACTTGCCTGTGATTTCATGTGATTGATTCAATGTCACTTATGACACACAACCCTGTCTTCTTCTCTTCTTTCTGCCTGTCTGTCTCTGCCACGTGACAAATCACACACCCTCTTCGACTTGTGTTTACCGAGTGTTTTCACTTATGAACCATAAACAGTGGATGAAGTCACGGGAAGAGATTTTTGTCTCGTATATCTGATCAGTAGTTACTTCAACTGTTGAATGAATAGTTTGTAATGTGTTAATAATTTAGGTGCATGTCATTTTTAAGAAGTGATTTGCTTGTCTTTTTCTTCCCCGACTCTTTCAACACTGCTTTTTCTTCTCTTCTTCTGTCTCCAGCCACCCTCCCTAGCTATGAGGAATGCAGTATGTCTGCTTTAGGTCAGTTTGTTCAGCAATCTTCAACCACCTTGTGCTGATGAAAGACCTTCTGAGCTACCTGAACCTTTTATTAACAGTAGCCCCTCCTTCCCCCTCCTCCTTCTGAACTGCCCTGGTTTTTACCCTTTCTTTATCAATCAACTCTAATGAAATACATGTTAATTTAAACTGCAGTGTTGTTGTGTTTTTGTGTTGAAATGTTGAATATGGACGGTTTTCTTTCTCTTGACAGCTCCATCCGTACACAGAGGAGGCGAGTGTACTTCAAGGCGTCAGGAGGCAGAACTGTGAGGTCGCCTCTTTGGCTGATATCGGCTGGATTGACAGGGATGAGGAGGACGATGATGATGAAGAGTACTTTGGCAGAGCAAGGTAGGAGCAAGATAAATATCTGCAAAATAAACTGATTTCTCTGCGAGTAGAGATTGATTCTATCGACCGGTCATAATAAATGAACGCAGGTCGGGGGCGCCACAGGGACTCATGTTTCGAGCCCACCAGCCTCAGCCTCAGAGAAGAGCCTTACCTCGCCGGCGGTCGCTGCCCAGCCTGCACCAGGGGGCCCCGGACCCCCAGGGGCCAACGACCGCCAACGACGAGGCCATCCAGAAGATCAGCGCGCTGGAGACGGAACTCGCCAAACTCAGAGCTCAGATCGCACAAATCGTCCTGGCTCAGGAAAAGAGCTCACAGCCAGGTATCTTTGTAACACAACCCCCCCAAAACACACACCCTAATGCATTGTGGGAGTTGTTTTGTTTTTTTATGTGCCACTGCAGTGACGCAAATCTTCCCCTAGATGGCAGCAGAATTTCATCTCATTATTTCCTCCTCACTTTGCTTCACTGTAGTTGCCACCACAGGGGCACCTCCTCCTCCCCCTCCGCCCGGTGCCACCATGCCTCCTCCCCCCCCTCCACCACCTCCTCCCCCCCCTCCTCCTCCTCCACCACCGCCCCCAGGTCTCCAGCGGACATTTTCGGCCATCGATTTGATAAAAGAACGCAAGGGGAAGAAGACAGATGGCCAGACGGTTTTGGACACAAGGCCGGCAGAAATTCCCAGCATGCTCGATGTCCTGAAGGACATGGGCAAAGTCAAGCTGCGATCAGTCAAAAGGTGAGCTTCAACTCTTAGAAGTGAACTGAAACACATTCAAATATTCAATTTCAAATACTTTTATAAATATTTTTTGAGGCAACATTTCCCTCTGCTGTTAAAGTAGGTTCGTTACCTTTAATTGTCGGTGCAAGCTGTTTTTAGAACGGCGGAGCAGAGCCGCGAGCTGCTCAGGAGGCCAATGGGATTTCTTGGTTTTCCTCATCAAACTCATCAAATACACAATCCAACAACTCCAAAACTGCACATTCACCACGCTATGACATAATAGCCTCCGTAGCGTAGCTCTGAGAAGCTCACGTCTCTGCTTTGCCGTTCTAAAAATAGCTTGCATCGGCAAACCTACTTATGGCAATGGCCCAATTTGCCAAAATGTTGAACTATCCCTTTAATGTAATAGTGTTTCCTTCATCAGAACAAATACTAAATAACGACTCCACTTTGTAACTGTCCTCATTTACCTGTGTTTTTCACAGTCGTCCAGTGGAAGTTGACGCTAAAGTGAAACCAGGCGAGCCCGCAGACGCCGCGGCGCTCATCGCCGAGGCTCTAAAGCGCAAGTTTGCCCACCGGTATCGTAACGACAGCGAGCACGAGCACGAGGACCAGGACGATTTCAAACTTCCCGTTCCACAGGCGAAACCTCGAACTGAAACCCCTTTGGTGAGAGACGTTTGTTTTCCCTGTATTTTCTGATTTGCACACAAATGACTTATTTCATCAGATAAAAAAAAAAGACCTCATAATTATCATTATTTTCTGTCTGTTTCCACAGTTTGGGCAGCACATGTTGAAACAAACTGGAAAAAGGAAGTTGCTCTGACCTGGGGACTGTGTGTGTGTGTGTCTGTGAGTGTGTGTCTGTGAGTGTGTAGATGTTTTAATGCGCCTATCACCATTTTTAATATCTGCTGTTTCTGTGGAAGGACAAGGGATTCTGCCTGGACTGCTCCAGCTATCTGTCATCTCACAATTGTCTCATCTGATGATCATCCCGAACCATGTTTCCTTTTTTTTTTGCACTTTTATAACTTATATTAGCTTTATGTTTAACTATGTGTTGTTGTTGTATATTTGTTGGGAGAGTTTAAATCCATCACAATCCTCGAGTGAAAGTGTAATAAGGCACTTGCACATGTCAAAGCAACACTACAGAATCATTCAGTGATTTTAAATATAGTTTTTTTGTTGAAACAGGTTGCTGTTTTGCAGCTGGGAGCACTTTCTCTCTTGTGGCATATTGTGATGTACTGTTTATGTCCATAATGCTGACACATAGACTAATTTATGATCGGGATCCATGTATTTATGTTGTGGTTCGAGTTAGTAATTTTGTGTTTTAAACAGTTAATTATGTCCTACAGTAGATTTATTCCCCATTTTAATTTCTTTGTATGTTTGGCCCTGTGTAAGTTGTGTCCAGTCTTGGCCACGGCTTGATGCATCCCAGTTGTAGTTGACATTAATTTCCTTAAATTAGATCTGCCAAAGACATTTTCTGCGATATTCAGCCAAAATTTACCTTTTCATACCCCTACTTTTTTATATTTCCCTTGCTTCTTGTGAATGTTAAAGATACTGCCGTTCAACTGTTCAAGCCAAGTTCACGTCTGACGGTACATGAGCAGTGTTTTGTTTGCCTCTAATTGTGAAAACACTTGAATCTTTCCCAGAACTTTTTAGACTTGCCGTTTAACATCAACACTACAGAAATACTACATTTATTATACTTATCATGAAAAATATCTTTTGCTTTTTCCAAGAAAACTCCTGGGTCCCAAGGCACCCACCGTTATCAGTATCCCCAAGGCATATATTATCCATTCGTGCCAGTAATCATCACATTTTCAGTTCGAGTCGTCGGGTTTTTAGGCAGTATTTAGTTCAAAGTGACTGATTGCACATTGTTCTCCAATCTGACCCGTTGTGTGTGTGTGTCGGCAAAGTTGCTGTTTCAAGTCAACTCTTTATTGTTATTATGAGGGACGGAGGTCTGGTGGTGTCAGTAATAAAAGTGATTTTAAAGACGTTTATTATTTAGTTTTGTAGGAAAAAGTTGTCTTATGTGAAAATTAACTTGAATTGTCGAATCTCGAAATTAAAGTTTATGGTTTGTATCGACTTGTTTTCATGTGTGACCTTCTTGTCCACGTCGTCGCCGCCTGCCGTCTGGTTTACAGTTTAACTCAGCAGGATATAAGTGTGAAAGACATCCTCTTTTTTAATTTCTATTGACCATATTGAGTACATACTCTTAACTGTATGTCAAACATTTGTCAACAACAGGTTTTATTATTCAAATTGTAACTGCAACAGGCATGTATCAAAAAGGTCAATACAGCAAAGCTTTTACAAAATCTGGCTCGACACTTAAGTCTTCCCAAAAATGGCTGTCGCAACAAATTGTAAACAGTTTTATCAACAGTCTTACAGCACTTACAGCAAAAATACAAATCAGCTAAAGTAAGAAAAGCACCTGTTATCTTTCAAAATGTTTAAACACAAACACAATTTGTGCCACTATACAGAATCAAAGTAGACAAACCAAACACAAAGAAATGGAATGTTCAAAGTCACTCGACCATTTTGTTTCCGTACAAAAAAAAAAAAAAAAAGGACAGCTGGAGTTGTTCCTCACAACAAAAAGGCAAAGGGATTGGACAGTGCATTTAAAGACAAGCACACCATGCACTTGATGGGAACAGAAGTTGGTTTGGTCACTTAGCATAGTTTGTGCATAGTTATAAGGCATCAATCGAGCAGTCCTTTAGGTTGCATGTGGCTGTGAGAGACATTCTGCAGAGAGGAAGAGTCTCCTTCAGTAGATCCTAGCCAGGAACAAACAAAAAACAACAAAACAAAACAAAAAAAAACACAATACAACCTTGCACCGCCCGCAGTCACCTCCTCCTCCCCCTCTCCCTCCCAATAAGAGATTGGCAAAACCCTGAGCGAGTCGAGTTGCGTCGAGTGGAGTCGTAGGTGAGATACGTGTGCAGTGAGTAACTGATCCTCCGGCGCGGGTTCCAGTTCAACCGGCGCCGGAAGAGTCGGGAACACCAGGAAAAGGGTTAATTTCTATAATACCTTCGCAGGATGTCTTGGAGACGAAGCTGAACACCCGACACCGTCGTTATTTGTGAGGAGGGGGGGAGGGGGGTGTTTTACTTATGGCATCTGGTGTGTTTGAATAAGATTCTGCTCATGGCTTCAACAGTGGGATGACAGTTCAAACGAGTGGTTCTTCACATCTGTGCTTCGAAGGCAAACCGTGGAGCCGACAAGATTCACTTCAGTTCAAGGGAAAGAAACAACAAACAAGGAGATGCGTAAACAGTCTTCGTAGAGGCAGCAAAAGGACTGGGCTTGTCACATTTTTTTTCTTTTCTTTTTTTTTTGTGTTTTTTTTTTTTTTTTTTTTTACATGAGGAAGATTTTTTTTTTTTTTAACACAAATGCAACACAGCATTACTCTAAAGTCTTAGGAGGGTCTCATGTCTGAATACTCCAGTTGTCTCAGTCAATTTAAGTTCAGATCATTCTTCAAATCTTTGTTTTCAAAATGGCACTTCAAAATACCAGAAAAAAATGTCTTCTTCAGTTCTTATACTGCTTTCCCCTTAAGGTTCACCAACACAAAAGTGGTGTGTTCAGTCAGTAATGCCAAAACTACAGTGGACAAATAAATAAAACAAAGCAAATAACAGAAAATACAGCAGTAGCCAAATGAGGTATCTATGTATTGCTCTATGCCAAAAAAGAGGAATAAAAATTAAATAAATTAAATAAAATCAGTGGTTTATCAAGATGGGAGGCAAAAGCAACAAAACATAAACAAAGGTGTGAGGGATCAGGCGGGGGCAGTGGCCGGGCTGCGGGCCGTCAGATGCCCCACCGAGCCGCCGCAAGTGTGTGATGAGGCCTCGAGGCTGAGGGGGGGGGTCAGGGGTCAGGAAGTTGAGGTGAAAGGGCACACCAGGAGTGTCAGGATTCTCTGTTTCCCTGAGGTATTTCTTTGGAGCTGGTTCCTCCTGCGGCTGTAGCTGTGTTGCCTTCTCTTTGGGCGGCGGCGGCGACGTCTCCCGCGCCGGCGCCGGCCGTGCTGGGCTCCGCCTCCTCGGAGGAGACGGAGGTTTGTTCCTGCTGCAGGCCGCCCCAGCTGGCCTTGTTCAACCCCATGTGGCCCAGCATGGTCTGAGACAGACGCGTGTCGGAGAAACGGGCCCACTCTGCAAACAGCGGCTCCGCCACGTACGTCATGAAGCCTGGGGAGGAGAACGGGGGGCAGATGGAGATTAAGGCTAAATATAATTATCAAAAACATGTCGGCGAGAGGCGAATACAACAAATATACAAAACCGCCGCTCACCTATTTGAATGTTGCCGACTGTGTTCTTCTCTCGGTCATAAAGTGGGCTGACTTCAAGTTTGTGCTTCTTCTCAATGTCTCCTGCAAGAGCACAGTAACATTAAATACAACAAATTTATCAACTTTGCACAAGTGTGATCAATAGAATTATAAAGTGAAGTAATAACAATAGCAGCAGAGAAGAAGTGAACCTTGTTGGAAGAATTCCTCTGTCACTTTCTCGCTCCACTGTTTGCTCAGCTCCCAGGGTCTGCAGGGGTTACAGATGTCTGCACACTTCAGAGCCATCTGCACAGGGTGAGAATGAAGAAAACAAACAAATAAAAAGATTAAACACGAGCCTGCAGATTCTGCTAATGCAACAGGACGGTGCATGTCCGACGGAGGTGGGAGCCGACCTGCAGGATGAAGTGTCGGTGGCTGGCGTTGCCCAAGCACAGGTTGTCCTGGTCCAGGTGCAGGCGGAACCTGGACAGGTATTCATTCTGTCTGCTGATGTCCGTGGCCAGGATTAAAGAGCCCAACTCCCGCTCCAGGTTCAGGCTGACGGGTCACAAAGTACATCCATTCATAAACAATCTGCTTTCATGGTTTCCTTTGTCTTTGTACAACCAAGTAGAAAAGTCCTTTGAAATAACTTTCTGAGGTGACATGTATAACCTTCCACTGCGTGCCATCTAGCACAGTGTGGAGCGGGGTTTTTTGGGGGGTTGCTTAGCAACACTTCAGTGTCAGACTGACCTGTCCTCAGCAGGCAGATGGGAGAACAGACCAGTCTCTCTGAGCAGACCCACTGCTGACTTCCAGTGGTGGTTTTCCAGAACTGAGGTATTCTGAGAGTTCAAAAGGAGAAATTGTGCTTAGACGGATGAAGACAAAGATAAAAGTAAATCCTGTCAAGATAAACAGTTAAACAGGGAGGCGTTACCCTATAGAGTGTAGCTAGATAGTGGTCAGTCTTGATGAGGAAAGGCTGGTTGACCCCAGGATGGTCCAGGTCATGCGTGGCAGCTGCTATCAGTCCCAGCAGGATGTCATAGGAGGTCAGGGACTTTGCAAGCTGCACGCACACACACACATATACAAGATTATGATGACAGATTAATAAATACAAATACTCTTTGATTTAGGCACTTCCAGATCCAGTTATAAACAGATATTCATGCAACTTTTCATGCAGAATCTCTGTAGGAGATTTATACTGTACATAAAACCCATGTAATAACATCAGATGGATTAATGGTGGTTCAGGAAACCCTCCACTCTGCTGGATCAACAAAACAACTGCAGCGATTTCCCCTATAACTTATCAGATCCATGCAGCGCAGGATCCTCACCATGGGTTCCTGCAGGTAGCAGTACATGGCCTGTGTGACATCTGCAGCGTGGACAGCGTTGTGGTACGGGTTGTCGCTGTGATAGTCCTCCTGGACCATGACCAGGAACCTCCAGAGTTTGACCATGTCCAGCTGGAAGAGCTCCACCAAGCCGTACTGGTTGAGCAGGTGGAAGGTCAAGGTGATCAGGCCGTTTCCTGCAACAAGAGGACGGATCAGACGGAGCATGTGATCTCATCTCACTCATACGTAACAAAAAGGGAGAAGTGCAGCGTTAAACATAAATCTGCTTTATCTAAACCTGACTCGCCTTCTTCTCATCTCTCTCAGATCGTCATATTTAATCGTTATTCTCTCTCAAGCGTAAGCGCTGTGGTCTTTTTCTCTTGTTTTTGAGGTTCACAGCCGACGTGTCCGGACACGAACACGGCAGAGCGTATCCTGTGGCTGAAGCACATTCTGATCTAATGAGGCTGCTGTCAGTAAAGAAACATCTATCACTTTCAATGCCCTCCATACGTGAACATAAACAGGTTCAAGAGCGAGAAAGCGTAGAAAGAAGCCGCTGCCTTTTGACGCCTGTCACCAGAACTTTCTATTCACACTGTGACATCATCAACCTCCGCTGCAGCTGAGCTGGAGAAGATCTCATAAACCCTGCATCCTCTTCAACACAACACCAAAACTACAACAACTGAGATTGTTTTGTCGACTATTTGCAAAGTTAAATGTTCAAAAACTCAGTTTGTTTAGATTCTCCTTCAGTAAAATCCTCTACGTTGTTCCTCCAACAGATGGCGCTGTTGAGCCTAAAGCTGAGCTCAGCGCTGCGTTTACTTCTGTTGTCATGACTTCTACAACAACTTGTGAACAGTTTTTCAGATTCATGTTTTTTTACCGTTCGTCAACCTGTCGAAGAGGAAAATGTCAAAATTCCAGTTCCCGACTTTTTCCAGCATGCACTGAAAGAGACGAGAGGCAGAGAGTTAGTGATGTGAAGTCCCAACAAGGCAAAGTCTCAGTGTGAGGTGGGGGTGGTGGGGGGAGGGGGGGGGGGTCGTACTCTGGCCTGTCCAGTGTAGTCTTCATCGAGGATGTGGAGCGGGATCTGCTGAGGGAGTCCTCGCAGCAGGCGGGATGAGTGCAGGTACCTCTGGAAGCTGAGCAGTCTGTGGACCCGCCGTTCTGGAGCGGAGCTGGAGCCACAGCCTAGCCGCGCTGCACACACACACACACACAGAACACACACACCAACACACACACAGAAATACTTTACAAAAGCTGTAACATGTGAGAAACTTTGTTCTTTTTTTTTTAATTCCAGAAGCTCATTAGGCTCGGAGAATCATTTGAGTCGCACACAAACTGGATGGGGGTTTGACAGCAACACAGCGATGTACAAACAGCCGCGTGCTGACACAGCAGCCACTCAATAAGCCTCTCGTCTGGGATCACACAGCAGACATGCTTTGTCAGTGGTCTCTCACACACACAGACACACACACAGACACACACACACAAAAGCACTGTGTCTGAATAAACCGTGGCTGCAATCCGGAAACACGTCAGCACGAGGTAGGATTACTTGTGGGTTAGAATGTCACTCACGCACACACACATACGCACACAGGTTCTTTGTAGCCGACTGTTTTATAAAAAGTGACTGTGGCGGTTATTTTATCACACACCTATTCACAATGCTTTGATAACAGGCGTCTCACAAGGTTTACACTAAGACACGCCTCGGCCTTTATCGTCATGTGAAACTGTGTGTGAGAGCGGCGCAGCAGCAAACATCTGTCGATCCCGCCACAGACGAACAGACTGTGTGTATGTAGAGCTGCTGCAGCAACTTGATCATGGAGAGTCAAGGCAGCCGGTTGAAATTCACACTCACCGTGAAGAGTCCGGAAGTCGATGCACAGGTACGGATGGGAGCTTCTTCGTTCCGGTTCAAATCCAACCTGACTTCTCACTCTCACATCTCCTAGAAGAAATCAGCACTTATTTCCTCAAGATTCATGTAACTGCTCCAGAAGAAAAAGTGTGTGAATGCGCTCGGCCAAGTAGTATTTACAATCATATGTTTTATATAAGATAACTTGTGTCATTGATCCCTCTGAAAAGCTGAAACTCTGGTTTTCTGGTAATAAACATACAGTCTAAACAGACACGTAAAGCTTTCTATTATTTATATATTAAACTATGTTTTGTTGCTTTTGTGTCGGCTGCCTTTCTTTCTGTTTAATTTCTTTGTAAAGTACTTTTTCTTTTTGTTTTTATGCAAGAAGTACAAAATAAAATTGAACTGTACGGCTTCATTCAAGGAGAAACAATGGATTCTTTTGTCGAAGAAAGAATGTGTGTCCGGCCTCATGGAGCTGCTAAATATGAGCAAACTAATCATCAGCCATTGATCTCTGTCAAAACAGTCAAGGTGTTGTTGGTTTTTGGTTACTATGTAAATGGATATGTATTTACCATAATGTAAATCAGTGCATTATAGGCCTATATATGAAAAATATATATAAATGTTTCAGCTTTTCATTAGAGTTATGAAATCACCTCATATTTAACAGTCAAAGGAGCAAAGGATATTGATTTTGTAAATACTATTTGACCCAATCTGCTGTGTATCATCCATATGCACACACACACAAACACACACACGCTCCCACATCCCCAGAAGTGATCAAACAGCTGAGCATGCAGTGCCATGTCAGGACGGTTCGCTCTGCTATTAGTACTGTGACCTCCAGTCCGTCTATGACTGGTGTGTATTAGTCAGGCAGAGGAGCAGCGCCGCCGGGCCGGACGGCGGCCGGGCTGCAGTGAGAGCGCAGCGAGGTGACGGGATGGCGCTATGACACTGATGCAGTAAAAACAAATGCTCGTGTGTCGTTCCAGGCAACAGTCTACAGGATGTATGGCAATAAGACGCTACGGTATACGGCGATTTACTGATCAAGGTGCTAAACAGTGCAGATGGTATATGTTGTTTCCAGCTCGGCACAGGTGTGTTCCCCCAACCAGCATCTTACTTACTTGAGAACAGCTGTTTGAATATTACACAAGTTCCTATCAAAATACCAAAAACTAAGAATTACAATTCAAGGCATAATGATGCTCAACATTATTTATTTTTTTTGATATTTTGCATGTAAAGCTGTCGGTATGAATGTGGAAGAGTGACGTCCATATCAGTGGCATTTCACGTGCAAAACTAAACGGGGAGAAAAAGGAAAAAAACTCTACAATTCATGCACTCCTAGACAGTGTGCATGTGCCCACATGTGTATACATCTGTCACATCTGCAGATGCATGTGCTAGAATTCAGCACGTGTGTGTGTGTGTGTCAGCTTGTGTGATTAGTGTGTTTTAAGAGTCACAGGGTCCATGTTTCCCCTGCGGTGCATTAGTGCTGGTGCTCTGGGCTGGATGTAGGTCATGTCATTAGAACTGATGTGGTGAAAGCTCTGAGTCCTGCTATTTGAAAGCACATCAGCATTAACTTGGCGGACTCAACGCTGGCCCGCGCAAACACCAGTCTGCATTAGCGTGCCTCTCCTCACACACAATTTAATATAAAATCTACAGAGACAGATGCTTTATGCGCGCTGACGTAGCAGCCTGCCATCATACTTAGCCAAGTAAAATGATTAAAAAAGCTAAAGCTCCTTCATGTCGGCTCGATAAATTGCTGTTATTCTGACTAGACGCACGTGGCAGCGGTCGACTCCCGGGCATTATCAAGCTGCAGAGGAGCAAAGTATAGCAATATAATGTGAAAGCTACAGGATTACAGGATTTCAACAAAAGACGTTGAGTAAGCCCTAAACTGCCCCGACTATTAAACACTCCCTGCCTACTCACCGCGCTGACAGGATAACGCTGGGAGCAACTCTGCCTTCCCTCTTTGTTTCTGCTCCCGGCCGACTGCATCAGCGCTATGAATCAGGAGGGGGAGAGTTGCACGTGTGTGTGTGTGTGTGTGTGTGTGTTTGGTGGAGTGATGTCAGGGGTGCAACCAGCCTCTAATCACACCACTATCCCCAATAACCTTATCGACAGGGAGGCGGAGGCCGGCTGCCTCCTGGACGCATCTGGCTCCATCTGCCTCGCAGAGCTACGAGCCCTGCACCCTCCTGCACCCTCCCATCCAGTTTCTAAACTGCTTATCCTGTTTAGAGTCGCTCAGGGCAGCTGGGCAAATGGACACACACACACATGCACGCACGCACACACGCATGCATGCACAGAGGGTATGGACACACATACATATACACAAAAACCTAATTCTGCGAGTGAACCTTTAGTCTGTTTAGGGTTCAAGTTAAATCCTGCTCTGATCAAACTTGAAAGACACTAAACACAACAGATACACACAACCTGGGCTTAAAAGGCCGGGGATTGCGTGGACTCACTCTGGACGTGCACTCCAGTGCGTCCATGTCTCTTCATAATCTCTACATCTCCCTCTGCCCCCTCGGCCTCAGATTCATCCATTTCCCATCCTGCTACTTTTTTTTTTTTTAAGCCATTGTGTATTAGAACTGGGCCTGACCATGGAGGAGATAAACCTACTGATGTGTGTGTGTGTGTCTGTGGTGGATGCGCCGCGCTGCGCTGTGTGTAAAGAGAGGGGAAACACTTACCTAGCATACGGATGTACAGCGCCGTCTGGTCAGAGCTGTCGTAGGAGATGGCCCCGCGTCTCTGAACAAACACAAACACATAAAACATCATCAGTCACTGTTGAAGCTTCATATCATATCATATCGCACAAACACAACACAAAATAAAGTCATTTTTAAAAACATTGACAGAGCTGTGAGTGCACGGCGGTGTAACACGGTGCTACTGTTGGTTGTAATCTACTGCGTGTGCGCGCATAAACTGTTACCCTGATAAACATGTTCCAGCTCCATATCATTAACCTGATACGGCACTTGCACTGCTGCTATCAGTCATGTGAGAAACACACACACTCACTCAGAGAACATTTCCCATGAATAGAAATTATTCTACGATCCATTTTCCAATTCGATCTGCCCACACCACTGATATTTTTACAGAACAAAAAGGCAAAACATTCAGAAAGTATTCAAAAGAATATTTAGAAAACCATTTCTTTTCCTCAGCTTCACTTCAGCAGGTGAAGATCATCTGAATTTGTATTTGAATTACTTTAAAGGAGCCGACAACCTCCACACATCATCATCATTCATTCATTCATTCCTCCACAGCAGAGTATTTGATACATTTCTATAGCGGCCCTGATCATTTACAACATTTTAAACAGACTTTATGTCCAACTTTCCTTTCTTAAAAGACCAAACACTTCTGGCAGCGACATCACAAGCAGACTTCTTTTAAAAGTAGCTACAAAGGGTGTCAATGTCCAACTTTTGGGACCATCTGTGATATTTCTTTTCCTCGGGTTCCTTGTGTTTAATTGTTTCATTTATCTGGAAGTGTAAATCTCACACCGTCGCATCTGAGCTTCAGTCACTTCATCCCGTTCTCCGCTGCAGACATGTCTGAACCAAAGTGCTGGATCTCAGGTGTCAAGAAGAAGAGGTTTCACCACAAAAAATGCTGCTCTGTCTCCCTGTCCTCCAGAGGTCGGCCCCTCCAGTAGTAGGTCATCTTTTCACTGTGTCATTCTCATGCTTTGGAAATACATCATCCATACGACGGCTTGTGATTTCATGGCTGCTCCACGCTTGAAAGGGCAGCGATGTCCGCTAAACATGTTCAAACATGTATAAATACAACTGATTCCTGGTGTAACACTTTACTGTTTATATCCTTAACTCCTGAGCACTACAATATAAATATATAATGAGTCGTCTATACTGGTTCAACATGCACTGAATGTTCCCATCAACACATAAAACACATAAAATGAAACAAGGTTCCTGGAGCCAAAGTTATTACTGACAATATCACTTATCTGTTGAATAAGGGTGCTTCCTATAACCTGGGACGGGGAAGAAATAAAAGATCGTAGTAATTAAATTTAATAAGTTGCTTGTTTTATCTTCACTTGTGCCTACAACACCATTTTGTGCCAACAGCCTGAACCAGGAGGTCGATGCGGCCGCCGCAGAGTCACGAGCACGGTGGTAGTTGTAACAAGTATAACAGTGGTTACTGCATATTTGCTCTGTCGACAGACAGCTGCTCCGAGTTACACCGAGGTGTTGGCTCACCTCTCCCTGCACTCTGCACATCCTGGCCCGAGTCCAGGCCGGCTCTCAAGTCTCCCTTCTGGGGCTCCCCTGGTCTAGGGTTACCCAGCCTGCACCACCGGCCGCCTGGTGCCACAGACCGGTGGTTGACAAGCGGTTAACTAGAGTTTGGCCCGGTGAACGGCAGCTTGCTGAGCTGCTGGATGACTGAATGAGAAAGGAGCTGACTGGACAGAGAGCTCATAGTTTACTCTGGCCGCCCCCACGCCGACCGACCCGCGGGCCGGGCGTCATGAGCAGAAAGAGTTCTGAAGTTATAGCTCCTAAAAACTGCAAACATGAGCAAACTGGTGGAGAAGTAACAGAAATACAGACATTCTCCAACTGTGAACCATGATACAGAGTCATTGATAAGGCCGATACATCTCTCTGATTGTTGTATTGCAACGGCCGACTGGTCACGTGCAAAGACAAACGTACACGCTTGTGCACTCATTATTTCATATCCTTAGGGTTACTGCGAATCTCCTTCACACACACACAACCTGACGCTGTCTGTCCTCTAAGCTCATGACAGCCGCCAATCCAAAGCTAATATTTTACTGGCTAGCAAACAGCTTGACTCAGGGTGGGTAATCTGCAAAGCTGTATTTTAGTGTCAACAGGCCTCTGTGTTTACACACAGCACCGGTGGTTAGTGTGAGTATTATAGATTGTGTGTATGTACGCATGGGGCTGTGTGTGTCTGATCTTGTGAGTGAATGTGTGTATGTGTATGTGTGTGTGTGTGTGTGTGTGTCAGAAGGTTGGTATCGGCTGTAACATGCGTGGGAACTGCATAATTCTGGCTCTAGGGCTGGGAATGAAAAAAGTGACCAGGCCTGCCAATACTTGCCCAAACAAACCTTTTGGCCGAAGCTTGCAACACACACACAATTACACGCCACACACACACACTCTCTCTTATTGGTGCTGCCACCAGTTGGTAGTGAAGTGGACGCCGGCATGTGCTCCCTTGTGAGCTGTATGAAGGAGTTTGTCAATGTCACATTCCCTCTGTGAATGGAGGGCAAAGTCTGAGTCACGTTTTACCCTTGAAAACGACCGGCCGACACACACACACGCACGCACACACACCCTTTGCCATGCCTTGCAGTGCCAACACAATACGAAACCATCCACCCGTGCTCCCGTCATGGTCCGATATTAACTGAAGCTGCGTGTTTTGAGCATTTCTGCTTCACGGCGGAGGGTGAAGGGGAAATAAGGGAGATGCCGAATGTCAAAGGCAAAGGAGAGTCATTTCTCAAACGTGGCTTGTTATAAGTTTGGCGACTCTGATCTTTGCACACACTAATCAGAAATTTCAATCACATGAAACATTAGGAATGCAGCGCGGCGGTGGTTGATCTCCTTTTTAAAATGCAGGCAGCTCAAGGTTTCCCACATGTTGGTATCAGTGTCTGAAATTTGGAGGATAAAATTTTATTCCATTATGAAAGTCAGAAGCCTGTTTTGGATTTTTTAGAAACAGTAAGTTTTGCTGCTTTCTATTTGTCTTGCATCTTCAGTTCCTGGTGAACTCGCTAACTCAATATGTGTATTTCATGCAATAAACTACAGCTTTGTGCTAACAATAAAACCTTTGCACAGGCCGGCTATAGCAGAGGTTTGACTGTGGAGCCGCGACAGGAGATATTGACCTGGTCGGTGTTTACTCCTTTGTTTGATGCAAACTGTTGAGCAGCTGAAATTGATTTCAGACTTTGGTATTTTACTCTATAAAATAGTAAATGGTGCGATTACACAAAGACAATCAAACGACAGGCACAGCGGCTACAAATGCTGGCGGCACAATGTCCATATCATTGGTTCTGATCACGGTTGCTTAGTGGTGTGTCACAGCAAAGGCATCCATCTTAATGGAGATCTGCCAGTTGATCAACAGGCCGATTGGAGAGAAGCGCAAATAAAAAACACCAGAGACATCGCCAGTACCATCTCTGTCCGTCGTAAGAGCCATAAACAAAAGAAAAGTACTTGAGGATGTCTGGGTGGAGCCGAGCAACAAGTACCTGGAGACAGACATCTCTTAATCAAACCAGCCTCGAACAAAATCGCCCGATGATTCAGCTTCAAATCGACCGCTGGTGAACGCACGCAGACCAGAGATGAAACTTTTGACTCTATGAGAGGGTCAGATGGGTTTCTGCTTCTTGGCGCCAGCGTCTAGTGGCCATTAGAGAAATAACAGCTTTGGGGACTTATGTTTTGGCTTCGCCGCTGAGCGTTACTGGTTGCCAGTTTGCATTTGACCCATAGCCTCTGGCACCGACCAGGGCAGGGCTGGGATTAACATTTCTACCAATCTGTCGGCCTGTGGTGGTTTTCTCTCTCCCGGCTCATGCAAAAAATTTGGGGCGTTAGACGGAAGAAATTGACTTTCGTTTATTAGAGAAGGAACTCATCGACCCATCTCTGACGTATCTGGGATAGTGATACCCAGAAGTACTCTCCTAGTATTAGTAATCCAGACAGGAATATGTATATTTAGTCAAATAAAGACACAGATGTAGCTCAGTAGTCACACACCTCAGCGTATTTAGTTCATTTTGCTTCCATGAGTGATCAGCTAACAAAACACAGTAAAATGATCCAATGAAGTCATTTACAAATATTTGTTTTACAATTTACTCTTATCTTTGAGGAATATATGGAAACATGTCACTGCTTTGGTTGCCTTTAGCTGAACCAGTGTGTGTTTGCTCACAGCAGTTTGAGAAAAAGCCAAACTCAGCTTTGTTTGGGGTTTTACTTCCAGCACAACAGCCTGTTTATTGTGCTCCCTGCAATTCCACATTAAGCTTGTTTACATATGGTTCCGTTACTTATCTCGGCTTAGTCCCGTTGCCTGGGGGGTCACACACCACTGAGGTTTCTGAGGTCAGGGGACGGGGTCACGTGATGTCAAAACTTCAGACTGTGTGAGAAACTCCAGACTCCCGCGGTTAAACAGATCGTTAACATCACAAAAGGATCAGAAATGTCAATTCATGTGACCTAATTGGACGGTGAAATCCTGCCAGTAAAGAGAGGTGTGTTGAATGTCTGCTTTTTGTTCCCATGAATGTTTGCTCAAAGCAAACACACCAATGTAGTGTGTGTGTCTGCGTAGTGTTTAAAAAAAAAAGCACCGGCTGAGTCGCAAGATCTCAAATTCAAAACAGCTTCGGCCGCTTCTTCAAACACGCTCTCTTGTCGTCACGGCGTTGCGATCGAGTCGATATTGTGGCGTTACGACCTTTGTGTGGTATTTCAACGGTACAGCGCACAGTGCAGCATTCTCACACTTCCTTGTTTCCAAACACAGACATGAAACCTGCCTTTATGATGTCACCGCGTATTGAAATTGGGTTTAAAGGCCGGCTGCACAGCCAGAAAGTCAGCCAGGGTCGAGCAAATGAGGAAGCCGGCCAGTGTCCCTATAAACTGACCTATCAGAAGCAAAACAGCGTGCACGCACACACACACACACACACACACACACACACACATGTAAATTCAGGAGATAAAAGCATTAGGACTCAGCACGGTTTCATAAACTGAAAGCTTCCTTCTGAGTTATGACCTCTTACAGCGCTGTGCTGTGTGGGACGGCACATTCCAGTAACTGAGTGCTAGGCCATAAATGTGGACAGGTTTGGAGTGAGTGAGTATGTGTGTATGTGTGTGCATGTGTGTGTGTGTGTGCACCAGCCGCTGCATACACAAAAGCCCTAGATGGAGTCTACCTGATGTAAGAGTGTTTTATGAGAACTGTCCACTCTGATACACTCCAGCTGCAGCGAGTGTTTGAGAGAGGGCTGCTGGTTGGAGGAGAGGCCCCGGGTGAACTGGCCCCGTGCCTCGGTCGGCCAATGACAGGGTGGTGTTGTGGCCCGAGACCAAAGCAGCATGACTGCGGAGCGGTAGGCCAACATATCTGCAACTGATGGTTTCCTTTTTTTTTCTTCTTTTTTTTAATCATTTATCTTTTTAATGGGAGCTAAAGTGTCATAAAATGATTGAAGGCTTCTTTACACAGAGAGCTTTAAGGGGCCTTGTATAAATGTTCTCTATGGGGGGAGGGGGGAGACTCAATGTCAACCCAGCGCAGGAATTTCATTCATTTCTAACATCATCCCCAGGCTCTAATTACTTCTCTGCTCCCCCCCACCCTGCTCCTCTGTCTCTCTTCTGGATGTCTTAACCTCCTGAGGAGGGTAAACAAACCCCAGGTCTCCACACAGTGCACCTTGTGGACAACTGGGTGACTTCTGCTTTAATGTGATCATCCCTTCCTGCATGCGCTCATCTGGTGTCTCTATAGCGCTACGGGAAATATGATTAATATTCAGCCGGAGCAGTTGGCCCCTGACACTGTGTCCGTTAGTGTGTTGATGTGCGGAGCCACATTCTCACGGCCGATTGCACTCGACACTGCGGCACAAAAACAGAGTGGTCATGTGATAAGAGGGGCCCCCTCACAGAGAGAGACAGACGGCCGGGCCGGGGGAAGGAGGAGGAGAGCGTGTGTGTTTAAATGAAGACAGGATGTAAGGTTTTGGCTCCAGTGTATTTACCAAATAACGCACATCCTCGCTTAATAACAAACAATGGCCGTGCTTTTCCAGCCCGTTCGTTCGCGCTGAATTCTGAGAAGACCTCACTTGTGGCGCGGCAGGGGTTAAGGTTTTTTTTGTGAAAGGTTGTGAAACACCAGGCTCAGAGTCTGAACGGCTCCTTCAGCATTCTTACCACATCCTGAAACGACGTCAATCCGATGGCACTACGCAGAGAGAGAGAGAGAGAGAGAGAGAGAGAGAGAGAAACCTTATCGCTTCAGTTAAAATCAACAAAGTAACTCCCTCAGAAAGAAGCACTGTAGTGTGTTCCTTATCGGGCTCTGCACAGAAACATCCATAGTGTGGATGAAACAAGCAGCGCTATCTTCCAGCCCCTTACGCACCGGGCCTATCATCATCTCCTGTGCCTAAAAGATCTGAAATGAGAAGGAGTCGATCTGGGGTCAGCGGCCGACGCACTCTCGATGCTATCTCTGAATGTGATATGACGGAGCGAGATGACAACAGATCAGTGTTTCCAGTCAAAGCTGCTTTCCTCCCATTATCGCCAGAAGCCACGTGACCACCACATCAATATCGTGCATCTGTTTATTGATTCTTGTATCTCCGCTTGTTTTTCTTTTTTGAAAAAGTTGTCAATTGCACACACAGCCTCATCACAACGACTGGCCGGCCACATGGCACAGAAACATGAATGTGCAAGCCGTGAACATCGTTTACGCACAAATACATGTGTGTCTTTAGTGAAATGGGAACCACACAACCCTTTGCGTGTAGTTGTAGTGTACTCCCGATCATTTACTTCTGCATGAACCTCAACTCGGTGCTGTGTTTACCCTTCACTCCAGAGAAGCCAGAGGGTAGAAGCATGCGTCACCATATACAGGCAACATGCAAATCATCTTCCACTTCACTTTTAGGAATTAATCAACCAAGCGGCCATCGTGTTTTGTGTTAAAAAACAATCGGAGCATTGTAACAGATAAATGAGCCCATTTATTTAACGCCGCCGCGACGCTTTCGACGCCTCTTCAACAGCATATTCACACCCAATCCTAAGCATTCCATGACCACAGTGACATATTCTTCTGAGAGTCTATCGTGTCCTCGGCTCTACTCTTTCGTCCTCTGTTTACAAGAGGAAATGTCTTCATCTGCAGGGGAAGGGGAGGAGGAGAAGGAGGAGGAGGAGAAGGAGGAGGGGTGGCGGGGTAGAGGAGAAAGAGAAAGAGGGGAGCTTGTGAGTGAGCAGAACAAGATAGCCGGAGAAAGAAAAGAGACTGAGACTCCAGCCATCTGTGAGTCTGGCGGAGGGCCAAACCACTGCCCACAGAGCCCAGGCACATGCCTAACTGCCTCTTTCTGCAATGGTAGTCCAGCCCTGCTTCCACAAACAACAGGCCTGTGGAACCACACACAAAAACACAGCAGCCACCAAGGACAAATGCGCCCTTATGGTCATAAATAGGGCCCGAAACACAATATTTGTAGAAGTGTAATTGCTCTGTGACAAAGGCTGAGTGACACCGCCGTATGCGTGCATGTAGCCTATGTTCGCCCACTTCTGCCAATGTTGAGGAGGGAAAAAAAGACTGTGACGACTTTATGTTTAATCGCTAAACCCCTCGCTTTTACCCCCTTTTTTTCCTTTTTTTTTGCAAAGCTTGAAATTGTTTGTCTCAACAAAACTTAAATTGTTTCACTGGACACTCACTTAACACTACAGACTGCACCGCTGGTAGCAAATTACCTCTTTTTTTTTTTCACAACAAAGCAACGAGGAAGCACAGTAACAACACAACAACATCTCACACCTGCCGGTTGAAAATGAACTCTGGGAAAATTAACCTGACCAACGGCAACAATGGCTTGACTTCTGCATTTGGAGGACAAGCGGGGTGGCATAAGGCCTCGTTTGGACTTTCTCCATCTTAGCATAAGGACCTCTGATAGCCAGGAACACCCCCCCCCCTTTGGGCTGCAAAGGCTAAGAGTTTAGTTTCACAATTCCTCCTGACTAAAGTGATGATGGTGTGAGAGGATATCGACTGGGAATGATGGTCAGAAAAGGCATGTCCAACCAGTTTATTTGGAAATTTATTGACATCTTTTGAAATCACTAATAACCCAGTGAGAAAAAAGAAGCCAGCTGAGGGGGAAGCAACATTGAGGGCCTTTCATAGCCAAGGCAATGCTATGATATGGAGGGCTATGCATTAAGTCTCTGACAAAGCTGCCTGTGATGGTGTGGTAGGTTCAAAGCGGACACACATGGGTGGTTATGTGGAGCAGGGTCCTACACAAAGCACTAATGGACATCCCATTGAAGAGGCCGCTCACACAGGCAAAGACAACGACTTAAGGCTGGGTTAATGTGTTGGGAGTTGTTGTTGTGCTGCTCCGGGGAGTCTCTCTGCTCATGAGAAAGTAGTGGGACGGTGACGTGACCCAAAGAGATGAGACGACATGGTGCTGCTTTTGTGCAAAAACTAGCGAAGCAAGAAGAAAAGGTGTTATTTCATGATTTAAAAAGCGTATCACTGTGGTGAAGGCGTACATTGACTCATGACTTGATGTGCAACTTTTCTCCGAGCTGGGGTTGCAGGCACTCGTGTGTCACAGTTACTTAAGCAAGTCCAACTTAACAACAGCATAACGGACACTTCGTCTTCTGACACACAACAGAAACTGAACGCTTGGCTAATGCATTGGGGATGCTTTGTACTGCAGCAAAAACCTGACCCCATGACATGTAGAATGTTTTTGTGGCCTATACCTGTTGTTTTCTGTCACCGCAGAGAAGAAATATAGAGGCTGGCTTACCAGAGGAACAGTTGTTTTTGTTTTTTTCCAAGAGTTCAAGACTCTGAGAAAGCAGGAAGTTCAAGTATGACTCAATGATTTATGTTTCTTTTGTCAATGTGTCAAGGGATGTTAACATAAATATCAGTGACACGTTCCCTCTGACAAATGCAGCAAGTTCCAGCAGCACTGCTGGCTAAAGTGTAAGCCAAGAGGGCCTTTATCTAGAGACAACATGCACAAATGCAAAGTGGTTTGAAGAGATGGTTACTTGGTGTGTGTGCATGTGTTTTAGGTGCGAGAGATAAGAAAATGTTGCGTGCATCTGTGCAAGTGAGTGCTCACTATGTGTGTGTGTTAGGGCCTAGATATCCAACAACCACCTGCAAGATTCCTGTGGATTATTGATATATTTGTTAAAAAGGTGCCGGCTCTGAGGCCTGTGGGATACTCACAGCCAAACCAGCTGTGACTAACTCATACAAAAAATAATAAAGATAAAGTTTATGTATAGAAAGAAATATATCTTTACCTGTGACAGCTGTCTTGGATCAGGAGCCCCGAACAGAGAAGAGCTGGAGCTGAAACTAATGGCTCCCCTCCGGCTGAGGACATGCTTGGGAACCGGCCTGTCTAGAGGCAAAACCGGCAGCTGATAACATACTTCCATTGAATAGTCGGGGCTGGATCCGGATCAAAAATATTAAAAAATATATATATATCAAATGTATAATGAAAAAGATAACAAATGCGATGGGAAAATAGATGATTTGGTGAATTAGAAAATCTCCCCCAAGCAAGCCGAAAAAAAATAAATCTGTCAATATTGTGGAAACGATCTGCTATCGAGCTGCAAAGTATTTCTGTTCATTATGAGCGACTCAAAACTTGCCCAGATCGCCTTCATGGATGCTGCGTCTTCTCTACCTCCACCGTTTCACCTCCTTTGGTGTCATTCTGTAGGAAAAATTTTCATGCTGCTGTTGCATTTGCTGCTCCTTTCCTTCTCATTTTACTCAAATCCAGGCCCACGGACGACGAGACCTTCTTGCCATTTTCTGGGTCTCTGTGAAAACGCTTCCTCATTTTCAAAGCAGAAAAAAACGTCCGCTCATTTGCGTTTCGTGGCGTTTACGGATCCGCATATCACATATCCCGAAATGAAAACACAAAAGGCACGACCACTTCCAAAAAAATGTCATCAACATATCATAATGTATGCAGCAACACCGGCGGTGGGTTGAAGTGAGGCAGCTCCGAGATGTGGGACCTTGTCAAGCAGCCGTTGGAGCCGCGCGCGGAGGGGTTTTTTTTCTCCAGAATCAGACTTTAAACCGTTGGTGGAATAGAATGAAAACGTTGGGCTTTTCCGTCTTTTCTCAACGGCTGCATGATGAAGGAGCAGTTGTCTAATTCACCGCTGACCGTACGACAGAAAGTGTCTGGCTGAGAGAGGGGAACCCCGACGTTCATCTCATTCACCGCGGTTCCGGCGGCTTCCACGGACACGTAGTGGCACGTAACGCAAAACTAGCGACCGAAAAACGTCAAATCAACAGCCTACGGTGTGTTTATTTCCCTACAACTAACCTACCTATCGTCCTAAACGTTAGCCTACTGTATGGGTTTAAAACGCACTCACACACACACACACCACCTGCCAGAGATGGTGCTGTTGGAGCTAGTGAAAAAAAAACGCCCTTGTTCAAGCTCGACCAATGGCGACGAGGCAGTTGTTGTTAAGTGAACGTTGATTGGACAAGGCGCCGTAGCGCTTATTAAAGGGTGTCGCTGATTGGCTAGGCAGCCAGGGCGATCCCAAGACCTATATGAGCAGTCGTTTGCAGACGGCGTGGACTTTCTCAAGGGTATTCCTCCACAACGGGGCTTGCCCTGCAGCGGTCCACATCATTGCCTGTGATTACCTTCCTCTCATGACTCATACTACTTGGGAACTGAGACTCACCGGGAGTTTGAAATACAGTCTAGGAAATACAGCAAAAATGCTGCAGTTCTCTTAGGCTGGAGACAATTTGCTCCATTTGACAGTCTGTGGTGACTCAGGACACATGCAGCTTGCATCGTAACATAGACTGAGTTTGTCTTTTGATTGCCTGCATGTGCTGGTTGCGGTTATCTGTCTCCACCAAACATGTCTTTGAGATACCGGCCTATTGATTTTTTAGCATGATAAAGTGAGGCTGGCGTAAGCATCCAGTGTTGACGTACCACATGCACATTTTTACTGGAGGTGTCTGTGCCAAACCCATGCTGGGAGGGGGGGCAATAGATGTGCCATGGCAACAGTCAGGCCTAGTGCCAGTGGAGGCTTAATCCCCCCCATTTCCATGGGTCTGAATGTAGTTCCCCACAATTGTCCCCCTTACCCCACCCACCCCCCACAAAGAGGACCTGCATCCCTTCCAGGCAACTAAGGCAACACTGAAAAACACAACAACAAATGTGCCCTTTGATGGTTGCAGGTGGTGGAAAGAGTACTAAACTCAGCTAGAGGTAGCCTATATAGTAACTGGACTTCAGTTGCAGTGCTTCTATTTGAAACCACGCACAAAAAAAGAAAACTGAGCAAATTAAGACAACAGTAGCATTTTGTTCACCTGAGAGGCGACAGTAATACTCTGAAAGCATGTCACAACTCATGCCCTGCCACACAAACCCTCACCTGTACCTGCCAAGATGTGCTGGTATTAAATATTTTGTTAAATGTAGCTTTTCCTGCAACTTTTTCCTTTGTAAACTTGAGCAGAATATTTGATTAAAATGGTGTAAAAAGTTGAATTACAGATTTTAGTGTAAAAACAGGAATTCAGATTAAAATGCAGTGACTGTACTTCTACTTGATAGGATACTTGTGGCTGTGACACACAACCTTGTAATGTGATGTTAACCCCCCTCCTCTCCTCTCCCAAATGCACGTGTAAATGACTAACATGTCACATCTTGATTGTTAAAGGTATTTGCTCCAAACAGATCACAGAAGGTCAACCACACTGGGTGGTACTGTTTTCGCATTCACAGTTTACAAACCTGTTGTTGCCAGACAACTCTTCAAGTGCTTCACCTGGTACACAACTACGTCAATAGCACGTTGCATGTGGGCATGCAGGACAGCGCATATTTTACGCTCACTCCTCTGAGTGTGCATGCAAGGGAAGGATCTGCAAGGCATTTCTGTTCATTAATTTCTTTCAGACCCCCCTTTCTTTTGCAACATTCACACATACACATGTGCAAACCAACACATGCACCATGCACGGACACACCTTTGTATAGCAGGTGTGTTTTACTACTCATTGGCCTCAGGAGCTTTGGTAAAACAGGTGAGCTGCTGATTCCCCTGGAGGTCACAGGTATTGTATCTGCTTGTGCTGCCCCAAGTGCCCCCCCCCCACCCCCAAACTCTGCTGAGAGCTCTCTGGAGGCAGCTTGTAATTTCCCTTGCAGTCCCTAATTGATTTAGCTGTTACCTTCTGACGACACTGTGAGCATCACTGGAGTTATTAACCAGCGCTTCATTGCTAACGCAGCAGTTTAACATCTATAGGGCTCTCTATATGCACTGGATCCCCCACCCCAACATGCGCACACACACACGTATTATTTTTCTTTACATTTTATGTGCTATAACTGCTGTAAGTGCACATCCAGTTTAATTGACAGCCATTTTCACCACTAATTAATTACATTTTCATCATAACTTTTCAGTTCATTTACATTAAAGTGACTTGCAATTATCATCAGGACGGACTGAAAGAAATAAAAAGTAGTGCAAATGAAGCTTGTATTAGATGTCAAAAAGAACTGTTGTGTGAATGTAGAGCCATCTTGTGGTCAAAAGGGGTATTTACCTAATACCTCACTTGGTAGAGCTGCAGCTCCATGTTGAGGCTAGTCCTCACTGGCCCCAGTTCGAATCCCGCATCAGGCAGCCCTTTCCTACATGACCCCATTTCCTGTCTCTCTCTCCACTGTACTGTCGAATAAAGGCAACAGAATGAGCATTTACCAAGATGGAGTTTAGCAAAAATTAATTAAAACACCATGAGGTTAATAACAGTATATCAAGTTTATTTTAACACTGTTGCAATTGAGCTAGGTTTTAAATGAGATGTCATCTGTGCAGTTAAACTGATATCTGGTTTTTAATTGGTTTATATTCACTAAAGTGTTCACACCTACAGTTTACAACATGCATCAAGCCTGGAACATCCTCTTTGTGTTAACACTTGCACTTTCATCAAAGCTTTTCTATACTCGGATGTGTAATATGGAAAAGTATGCGGTCCAGGTGTAAGATAAGTTAATAAGTGTAAACGTGATGACTAATTCCTGCATAGCACCAACGTGCGACAACGCAATCAATTGCTTCTTTGTGTGTGTTTGTGTGAAGTGACAAATCTCACTTCCGTCCACATTATTCATACTTAGTGAAAGACGAATGAATCATGCGATATAACTGCAACAGCCCCGAGTACAGTGTAAAGCCCTGTCTGATGACGGCAGCAATGATGTCAGTGGGCAACAGTGGATCCGCTGGACATAACCTGTCCTCTTTCTACCACTAGATAGCACCATTTTACTGTGTTAAAGGTGAGTGGGCTTCACAATCAACATCCTGGTGTGGAGTCAGTATGATGCTCCTTTCACCAGCACTGAAATTTAGAGTTGCACTGATTATTTTAATGGGATGAATCTAAATGTCCAAATACTGTAATTAGGACTAGGTTTGGTAAAATCAAATGAATAAAAATAAACTGGTACAACCTTCTTGTGCAGATGTCTTGTAAATTAATAAGTCAAGCTTTAAATGCCA
Source organism: Decapterus maruadsi (assembly GCA_030347415.2). Taxonomy (NCBI): domain Eukaryota; kingdom Metazoa; phylum Chordata; class Actinopteri; order Carangiformes; family Carangidae; genus Decapterus; species Decapterus maruadsi. The sequence continues at coordinate 2,328,199 of CM064890.1, forward strand.
ACTACTTGATCCAGATTTAACCAATGTGGTAGGACAATCCCAGAGGAAGCGTATTTTGTCACAGATAAAACACCATGTAACCAATTTTCAGAATAAATCACAAAATCTCTGGGAATTACTCCATTAAGTCACACCGTTCCTGCATCAAAGGAAACTTTATCCTGCTTTATCCTACACCTCTCCAAGCCTCTCTTTATTCCTCCTGCCCTCTCTGTTTGGGTAGAGTAAAAAAGAAGAAAAACGATTCAGAGATTTGACGCCACACATTTTCAGGTGACCTCGAAAAATCCATGAGAGTATGTTTCAAAGGACTCATGATAATAGCTGCCCACATGTTACCCTTAGTGTAACCTGATTAATGCAGCCAGACTCTTGTGTAAACACCCAGTTGCTGGATGTGGAATCGCCCTCATTGCACATTGAATCAAAAGTGTTTGAGACAAGACATTGTGCAGAGGGTGTGATGTTGGAGCTGAGAGATGGACTTGAATGCTGAGCACATCTCAGTTTCCCATGACCACGAGCTGCAGCGGCGCCTGTTAAGAACGGGCTGACGTCTCTTTTACGTCATCGCATGGGAGAGGATGTTACATAAAACTCCACGAAGAGATCTGTGGCCGTTTGACTTCACCCTTGTGTCAACACTGACATTCTGCAAAAGTGAGATGCTTAAATTGATCAAATAAAACCCACTGTCTGGTAATGCAATTTATATTTAACGAGCTCATCCCATAAACAGTGATGTAAACGATAGAAGACAAGGTTTGCATGAGTTTTTTTTCACTGTAGATCTATTTCATTTAAGATTATTTAGAATTACAATATTAAATTTCATAATAGTGTCTGGAGATTTAGAGCAGTGCCCCAGGAATTAACAAGTTACATTTACTCTTACTGTGATAATAAGATTGTGAACTATTCATTGCCTATTAAATCTTCCACCATTTAATTATCAATTAAGGGTGTTCTACATAATACAAATACCATTAAGTTAAACTGTCTATATTCACACTAGCCCAAGTGTGAACTCACCAAAAGTTAAGTCTTTCACAGTGAACTTTAGAGATTCGAGTCTGAACTCTGTCCTTGATGTTTCTTTACAATACGTCCATTTAGTCTGTTTGTTTTATTATTATATTTTCATTTTAGTGACTTCATTTTCTAGTTGGTCTAGTTTCTGTAAGAGTTTTATGATTATGATTATGATGTTTTTCTAACTGCCTCCTAAGTGATGTTTTCAAATAAAAATATTTCATTTCAGCAGGTCTTTTTAGGACAAATGTAGAAAGCGCAGAAATACATACGTACATAGTATCGTCTGAGGATTCTTACCGAGACCTTTTAAATCACAGGCAGTGACTGCTTACCATCTGTATGAATACAATATGACTTCCATCTAACTGAAATATTCATACACGAGAACAGATGGCACCCTTTGCTCTGCTCTCTATTCTGGTCCCATATGCACTTCTATCTTTCTTACGAGCTTGTAGACCTTTGTTAAGTATGGTTGTGTGTGACTCTTATGTGTGTAGCAACTCATGTTGAAGTTTTCTGTGGCTTTAGAATGACCTCTAGGCTCATTTACTATACACTCATAACACCTTGTGGATCACACCGAGCTCATTAAAACGGCAGCTTCTGGCCTCAAAAGCAGCACCGTTCATACTGGCTATTCATCACCAAGACATCACTACACTTAATTTGTCAATCATCAATCTTTATTGCATTTTTTTTTTTTTACTAAAAAGCGCTGCAATATTATCAGTCAGGCAGTAATGGCTTAAAAATTATAAATTCATTTCGGCCACAAAGACATAATCCAGAACATCTTCCTAATTGATCTCATTTGAATTCACTTTTAAGAGCCATCTAAAGTGTGAGCGTTTGAGCAGTTCATGGCTGTAGTTAATGAAAGCCGTGTGTAATCATACTTGTTCAGCCTTTTTAAAAACTACTGATGAAAAGCAAATGAAGTGGTACACTCACAAGGGAGGGGAAACAAAAGTTGAAATCAGCTAAGGCTAAGGAAAAAAAAGGAAAAAAAATTCACAAATATATAGAACAGAGATCGTCACAGTGTTGTTGTTTTTTAATTAGTCTTTCCAAGACGTAATTGTCACCTTTGAGGTGATAATTTGGTACATATCTACAGTGTCTTTACAGGTGTGCTTCCCAACCTGTGCTGCGGTGTCCATGGACACACACCAAATGAGACACAGAGAGACAAATTAGAGGGAAAGACTGTAGAACAGCAATCATTTGTCATTGTTTTAGTGATAACATCTGTCTAAAATATTCAAATATGATTCACTGACTCCAAATGTGCCTGTGTGAAGAGTGTTGTGTGCAGAGCCTTGTGGTCTTATTATAACCAGAACAAAGGTGCAAGGAAGGAAAATGTTATACTGTATGAGTCAGAGAGAGACTCAAAAACACAAGCAACCTAATTATTATCTGTATAAATGTTTTGACAAAGTAATGACATGCACATAGTTACAAAACATCTAACATGAGCACCTTGAAACTTCAAAAAATAAAGTCACGTTCATCAAGTGGAAACGCAGTATGTTCAGTTCACATTAGCCCAAAAGATGAACAAGTTCATGAACAATCATTCATTGGCATTAATATGTGGTGGCACTTGCTCAGCTATTATAGGGGTCCATTAATCATTATTTGATCCCTCGCTACTCCTGTCTCTGTACTGAAGTATCCTTGAGCATGGCACTATTGGTGTAGAAATGTGCCTTTTTTTTCCCCTAACAAGTCAAGCTTTTGAACATCATCCTGACACCAACCCTGCAGATCCAAAGATCACACAATGTTTCAAGGCTCTCATCTCAGCACATTCATTGTTAACAGATGTTTCCCAGAGGAGCCCAGTGGATCCTGGATCTGTAGGTAACTGAGCAGTATGGGTAGGACGAGATATCAACTCGTTGGTGCTCGTTACATGTGTTTTTTCATGAAAGGAAACTGTGGATAATGTTTATGTATGCACGCCTTCAGTCATGTACTTTTGTCTCCATAGACTCTATAGCCATTGTGTATGGGGATTGTTTGTTGTCTGCGACCTTGAAGGTGGTTTCTGACTGCGCTATCGCTCCACATGTCAATCCTACGAACATACAGTATATTCCGAGGATGTGGGGACTCAGCCACTTATGGTCTTGGAGGTAGGAATCCACCTGAAAAGAGTTAACACAAAAATGTTAGTGTCAGTTCAAATATGTACAAGAACACCAACTATTGTTTTTATTTAGTTGTTACTTTTATGGAAACATCTCTTGGTTTGGTGTTTATACAGAATATTCTCACTAAGCAGTAAGGAGCAGCAAAATGTCCCTAATCAGACCTTCCTTCAGAGCTGCTTAGCCCCACCCACGGAGAAGATTATGAATACTGCGCCGCTAGAGGTATCTGCACTGTGGTTGCGGAATAGATTGAGATTTCATAAATGCATGAAAATGAATCAAAACCACTGTAAAAAATTAAGCATAAATCCATTCATTTCATGTGCAGCGACACAGAAATATATCAGCGATTAAAAACAAACTCTGTTTTTCTGAGGAATCCATTAAAATTGGTTTGTAGCATAGCTAGGGGCCAATTCTCAAACAAAGCAAATGCTGTTTGCAACCAAATTACACACTAAACTATTAGGCTACATTTATTCTCAATTTTGAATAGACTGATGATCAAGTTTTCATATCCTTTTGGACGGTAAAATGTTAAAAATAAACCGTACAAAGCTTATTCAACTGTTACTGAATTACTGTTTTTAAAAAAAGGCAAAAAGTGCAAAGTAAGACAATTACACATTTTAAATAAGTATATAACACAATATGTATAACACAATAATAATAGGTAAAGACACTTCCATTCGAGGAGTTTAACAGAATTTGTAAAAACAGTCCTGTATCTGTATACAATGCGCGTTACACAGTGACGTTAAAAGAAACCATGACATGCACGTTAGGAAAAGATATCCCTCCTTCGAGCCGGATTCGAACCAGCGACCTAAGGATTCCCATGTATCCACTACAGTCCTCCGCTCTACCAACTGAGCTATCGAAGGGAGCTGCTTAGCCCCACCCACGGAGAAGATTATGAATACCGCGCCGACCGAGGTATCTGCACTGTGGTTGTACTGATATGAGAGCTGTCGTCGCTGCAGCTCACTCCGGCTGATATGAAAGCCGCTTGTGCCAAAGGGTTGCATTTATCCCGTGTCATTATGACCATATCACAGGGACGTTATCTTTATTTTATAATCTAGTCTTAGAATAGATCAATGCTTCCATTAAACAGGAAATAAGAACACGAAGAAGAAGGAAGGAGGAGACACGTGACGGGTCTATCTGAGCCATCCATCGCTCAGGGTTCTATTAAATGTTAAAGTTAGCTGTCGGGCTAATTAGCTTCTGACGCGAACGCAGTTTACTTAACTAGCGCTCCATGTCACCTTTCTGTGTGACGGTGTTATGTTTTGAGCGAAAAATGAATGAGTTTCAGACGATATACGGAGACATTGTGGTTAACCGTCTAGTATTGAATTCATAGAGATGCCGTCTGTTAGCATACCAAATCACAGACGAATTGTCAAAGAGGGAATGATCGCGAGATCGGCGCCAGAACGATGGTCAGATAGGGAATGATCGCGAGATTGGCGGCCCTGAATGTAAGCCGCAGCGGGAGCAACATGATTGGTCGAAGTCAAAAGTAAGCCCACAAGGAGGGATGTGATTGGTTAAAAGTAAGCCCACAGGACGAACGTGATTGGCTGATGTGGGCTTACTTTGGGCTTACTTTTGCGAACAAGTAAAGAATGCAGTAAACGCGAGCGAGCGAGAGGTAGCGGGGTCGATGCCCGCATCCATACCCCTCCTAAATCGCAGGATAACATTTACAAGTGTACATTTAATTTACTTTTAATTAATTAACCTCACTATTCGGTGCTCACTACTAAAAAATGTGTCATAACCCTCGAGGGTGATACCGCAATTAAGCTAGTTTTCGCAGCTTAATTGCTAAGTGCCTAGCAAGTGCAAAGAGCTAATTAGCTTAACCGTTAGCAATTACCAAACAAAAAAAAACCCTCCAAGCTACTAATTTTACAGACGCCATAATTTGTTCAATGTTAAAAATGTAAAATAATGTTGTATATTCCATGCAATATCATTGTAACTAACCTTTTTAGGGGGAGTGTCATCCTCTCTTTCGTGCTGCTAAAAGTTTCGGATGATAGCCGCTTTCGAAGCTCCTCGTGACCTGCGGAGATGCTAGCAACCTGTCTGACGTCACGTGTCTCCTCAGACCTATCAGGTAAATCTTTACAAGGCGTAAAAGTCTGGGCCAGAGTCATTATATCAATCGCTCTGACCTGAGCCATAATTTAAACATTTTATTTAATTACATGTGAGCCAAAGCAAAGTTGTTTTTTTTTTTTTTTAACAAACTTTATTATCACATTTTAAACATACAGCAGACATGACATGGTTTTGCCCATAGTGTTCTAAAGAAACTTGTGGATACAAAGCAAAGGTGCATGTGTGACAGTCATAAAAAACTTTATTGTAAGTAACATGGTATCACTGACAGACACACACACACATTGTACAGACACACAGTCACCTCTGATAGCAGTGTAGAGTCTGGCAGACAGCTGTTCAGTTCTGCCCTACACAGTTTCAAATATGGGCAAGGTAAAAATGGCAACCTTTGACGTGACAGCAATAGCTGCTAAAAACAGAACTGACACCAGCGAGATAGGAGCCCACACCCGCTAGGACAAGAGCAGCAGGCCCACTCCACAGCCTGAGTCTGGGCCTTGCCGTGGATTGATTTTTACAAAAAGGACTATTAATTTACAAACTTAACCTGCTCTAGTGGTTAGTTTTTTGCTCTATTTTGTGCTTGGATAAACTTTTTTTGTGTCAAGATGAATACCATGGAGAACTTGGAGAAACAACTGATTTGTCCCATATGCCTGGAAATGTTTACAAAACCCGTGGTGATCCTACCCTGCCAGCACAACCTCTGCAGAAAATGTGCTAATGATGTTTTCCAGGTAAGCAACTGAACAAAATCTCACTTATATGTTTTAACATGAATAGAAATATATTTTAAAATGTTAATAGCAGTGTTGTTTTGCCTGTTAACATCTGAAGCTAACTGTCTGTGTCATTTGAACCACTGATATTTTTACTTGCCCTATATCTTTGATGAACTAAAGACCCACATCGTAACTGTTTTAATGACATTTATAACAGGTGTGAACTGTAACATGACCGGTTTAGTCAGAAAAATAGCGCTTTATTAGTCCGAGATAATAATAAACAAACTTTTAAAGCTTTGTTTACAATATAAAAAAACATAATTGCCATCGGTGAATGTGTAGAACTTGGATTAAGTTGTTGTTAAGTGTTTGTCCCTTTAACACTTCTCAACCAATGTCAGTATGTTGTTGATGGGGTTACACTTTTTTTTGTTAATCCCTTTGGATTAATGTTTCACCCATTAGATTAACTGCTGAGTGTAACAATTTCATTATTTTTTTTCTATCTATCTATCCATAAAAACCTTCTGCCATGATACTAAATGTTCAAACGCTCACAGGCTTCGAATCCATACCTTCCAACAAGAAGTGGCTCATTGTCGTCTGGCGGCCGCTTCCGATGCCCGTCCTGCAGACATGAGGTGGTTCTGGACAGGCATGGTGTTTACGGGCTGCAGAGGAACCTGCTTGTTGAGAATATTATTGATATGTTCAAGCAGGAGTCCAGCAGGTGAGACGTTCAAACACATATTCAGTCCCTCCTCATATCATACACACAATCTAAGGAAACGATCAGCACTCGTGCACATGCTTTGTTTATCAGTCAGTGTAGCAGTTGCCAGTGTGGCCTTGGTGCCAGTAGCATCTGAGTCAGAGGGCTGGAGTGGGTGCCAGGAGCTTTTCTAAAGGCTTGTATGACAACAACACCCAGGATGCTCAGTCAGAGTTTATTAAAACACTCCACATCTGCACCCACAAATGTATAATACACTGTTTAATTGCGATGTATTGATTACAGCGCTGACATTCCAGGTGATGGATTATCGGTAAATTACCGACATGGGCACCTTTGACATTATCAAGCTGACATCACATCAATATGCACTAACGTGTACAAGCTACTGGTGTTTTCTTCAACAGCAGCAAGCCGGAGCCGGAGAGAAAGGAAGAAACACCGATGTGTGACGTCCACGAGGAAGAGAAGATCAATATTTACTGTGTGACCCACAGCGTGCCCACATGCTCCATGTGCAAAGTTTTTGGTGCTCACAAGGACTGCGAGGTGGCACCTATCAGCAACATTTACGAGACAAAGAAGGTGAGGCCTGAAGACCACGCAGGATACCTTTGTCTCCCCCGGTGAGACCTCAGGTGTTCACTCTGCCTTGTCATTGTCCCCCAGACAGAGCTGAGTGACGGGATTGCCATGATGGTTGGGAGCAACGACAGAATGCAAGGCATCATTAGTCAGCTAGAGGAAGCCTGTCGTGCCATAGAGGTCAGTGTCCGACTGCTGCAGCGCCTGGCTGCTCACTCACGCAGCAAGCTGTGCTCAGTGCACACACGCTTAATGTACCTGCACTCACCTGCACAGACAGACATACCAACGGACGTGATGTGTCCTTGTCATCACCACTCTCGCTGCTTTTATCTGTCGGTCGGGTTTAGACAGAGGAGAATTAATGTGATGATGCCTCACTCTGTCTTCTTTTCTCTTTTCCACATTTTCTTATCCATGCACTTAGCAGGACCCCTCATCCACTCCCACTGATATTAAAAACAAGCAGTGTAATTGATGGGGGGAGAACAGACAGCTTTCCCATGGTTCACGTGCCACAGTTGGCTGTAGTAGGGAGGAAGCTGGAGTGGCTCCAGTCCCCCATGTGTTGCCCTCAGTGGTATCACTCAGGACGGACATGCAGAATGAGCCTCACTGCCCTCCCTGCACATATGGCACGACCGCATGAGCGGAAGACAGGCTAAACAGAATATTTGTCGTTTACTGTATTTATACACAATGCACACAGAAGCCAACAATTTCGTCACTTTTCTGTGGCTCGATATTTGGTCTGTAGTCTGATACACTCCTCTACAATAAAATGAACTGACAGCACCTGAATGAACTACAGGAGTGCAAAGGGTCTGATAACTTATGTTCAGGTCATATTTCAGTTTTTCTTTTTTTAATTTATTTGCAAAAATGTCAAGGATTCTGGCTTTGTGCTGTCAATATTTCAATATTAACTTAAAGCTGAAACATAACAAATGGTGAAAAATTGAATGGGGTCTGAATACTTTCTGTACATGCATTTGTCCCCATTGAAACTGAGCTGAATTGTCAATATTGACTTCCAGAGTTTCTGTCTCTCACTCATGCAACATATAGGAAAACGGTCGGAGGCAGAAGACTCTGGTGTGTGAGAAGTTCGACCACCTGTACTCGCTCCTGGAGGAAAAGAAGAGGTCCATGAGTCAGAAAGTGACGGCTGAACAGGAAGAGAAGGTGAATTACATCCGGGGCCTGACCAGAAAGTACGGAGACCATCTGGAGGAAAGTTGTAAGATCGTAGAGATGGGGATCCAGACCATGGAGGAGCCAGAGATGGCCTTATTCATGCAGGTCAGAGTCAAAATGCATGGGTTTTGATTTTGGCATGAATTCTATTAATATAAAATGTTTACAATCATCAATACTTTGTGTGTTAAATGGATATTTATCTTCATTTCTCTTGTATCTTTCAGAACACAAAGCCTCTCCTCAAAAAGTTAGTACATATTTTTATGCATCAATAATAACACTAACACTGGGTAATATAAGGAGTAGTACAGTTTGTTTCAACATGTCACTGTAAAACACTTCTGCTGGATATCTTTTCTTTTTCTTAGCGCCTATTTATTCTTTCTAAGCTTTTTTTTTTTATATTCTAGTGAGTCATTTTACCACGTTTATATCAGCTCCTACACATAAAATCACCAGTCGAATCCAGCAAGCAAGGTTACACCTACTGTCTGGAAGCTTCACAGAAAGTAATGCTGTGAAATGGAGCGAATCCCTATGTTTAGCTGTGGCATCCCAAAATAACTTGTGGAATGTGCTAAACATCACAGATTGATGATAAAAAGCCTAACAAGTTGACTGAGGGTGAATTTGTCCTGTAAATATGCTAATTGCTCTTTTTGCACTCAGGATTGCAGAAGCATCCAGTACGACGCATTTGGATAAAGTGGAGCGCGGCTACGAGAACATGGATCACTACAGCGTGGACTTCAAGAGGGAGAGCAAGGCGCTGCGCAGCATCGACTTCATCGAAGGTGAAAGGACAGAGACGGCGGCCATGACGGCGATTTCTCTGCTCACAGCTCGGTCCGTCTGACGTCTTTCTTCCTTTTTTTAACAGATGATGATGACGAGGAAGAGGAGGATGAGGAGGGAGAGGCGGAGGCCGAGGAAGGAGAGGGGGCCCAGACTGTTTCTGGAGGCAGCGCCGTTCCAGCTGCCCCCGTCCAACCCCCCACCCCCCAGCAGATAACCCCCTCCCCTAGCGCAGCCTCCACCTAGCTGTCAGCCGCCGGCACAGACGACACCTAAGTTGTTGCTCCTAGATGTTGATTTCAGGTCAGTCGTGACACTTTTTCCTCCCAGATTGGGGAACGGTGAGACGGATTTAAATCCGCACCAGAGGGAAAGTCTGAGTTAGATTTAAACCAAGAGACAGAAGTATTTGTTCACTTCTTTGTCTCTTATTGTGATTTTGTTAGCATGCATCTTTTCATACTGACTGATCCCATGCTTTTCTTTTCTATTAAATGAATGTTTTGATTCTTTGTTTTCATTCTGGACAATGACAGACAGGCCATGTGTGAGGCTATTGCTTATTTCCAGAATTCAGATATGCTCAAATTCATTTTTTATGTAGCTGACCTTTTCCTTCTCCAGCTTAAACTACATCATTAGACGGCATGACGGGAGCGCGTCAGGCTTTTCCTCACTGTCGTCTGTTTTAGTGACTGATACAACTTTATGAGCAGGTCAGCCCAAGTAAAAAAACCATCCCTGTGACATTTCAGTGTTTCATGCACACTACATCTTGCATTATGTGTCATATTCCTTGTTGTGCAACACAGCTATATTTTCTTATAATAGACAAAATGTCACATTTTGCAATGTTATGGTGTATTATATATATGTCATTAAAACTGAATTGTACAAACAACCTATAACATTTCTCAAGTCTTGTTCCCGGATTAACAAATTGTCCTCATCCAAGTCTGTGTTGTGTAAAGGAAAAGACTTATTTCTCTCTTTCCCTTTCTCTATTCTTCACACTCGTTTTCCATATTGCTGTCAAAGGGAATCTCGCAAGAAAAGGCTTTAGTGCTCTTTTTATAGCTGCTTCAGACACTTATCAGATCTCACAGAAATGCATGGACTTCATACGTTCCTTCCGGAAATTTACTGTACATTTGAGGCTGCACTGAGCCTCAGGCTGAGGCTGTCACTCATCCATGGTCTCACCTTCCTGTGACTCCACTATTGAGGTAGTCCACCATGTCGTCCCATCTAATTATTGTACACCATCTCTCACTGAGTTGGATCCTTTACAAATGGGCTCAATGCCGCTCTAAGCCCCAAGTTGCTAAGTGGGCCAAACAGAATAGGATGACTCACATCCACGGCTCTTGTTTAGTTTACCCTGACACTGTGGGTCAAGGATCAACACAGCGTGCACGTACACACACACAAACACAGTGTCTTTCACACTCATTAACTATCAGTGGTGCATCTTTGAGCCGTCTGTGGTCGTCTCTTGCTGGTATAATGAGAATTACCACTTGAGGATTAAGGGTTTAGGAACAAGGATGCTGTGTGAATGTTCTTCACCTGCATGGCTGCAGGCACTCAGAACAGCAGCCTTTAGTCAGTTTTTGTTGTTGCAGCTTGTGTGTGTGTGTGTGTGTGTGTGTGTGTGTTGGGAGAGGAGGCTCAACGTGAACCCACGACTTGGCTCCAGAGCAATGCCATGGTTACACCATATAAGATTTCATGTATTCAGGTTGACAAAAAGAAAACATTTTCAGTCAATCGATATCTTTGTAGGCAAGTCTCAGGATGTGGTGGTTATTGTTACTGACTCCTACCAATAATCTTTACTTTGGTTGTTTTTTAAAAACTATTACTCCAATTAAAACACTTAAAAAGAGGATGTTAATTGAATTACTATTTAAAGTAACTATAGGACTAGTTTTAACTCATTAACTCATTTGTAAGGATGTCCACAGAGAAGTGTAAGCATTGCTTTTAATTTTTTATTTAAAAAATATAGATATAAGACGTTCTCTTGCACAACAGAAAATGACTGGTTGCACATAAGTTTATTAACAAACATAAATATCATAAATACAGTGATCCATAATCTAAAACAAAATGCCAAATTTGTCAATGCAGTATTTCATGTCTTGAACAGAAATATTTCATCTCAAATATGAAGAACGTGTAATTCTACAGATTTGACACCAACATTAAAATGGCAGGGTACAATCGGATCATTATAAGTTAAGCCCGTTATGCTCCATAGTTTGAGGTTAAAGCTATAAATAATAGAGTGATACAGCAGCACTATATTGTACAGAGCATGTTTTGTGCTGATGGTAGAAATGCAAAAAAAAAGAAAGAAAGAAAAAGAAAAAAACTTAAAAGAAAATGAAAATAATAAAACAAAGTAAAGAAAGGGAAAGAAGATCTTTGGCGGACTGGAAAGAGGTCTTCATTTCCCGAAGAGCTCCATCATTCTTCTGTTATTTTGCGCCTGCTGGGCCAGCTGTTCCGCCCTGGACATCTCCATCATCTCCCGGAGCAGGTGGAAGGTCAGATCCAGCGATATCGGCGGATCCTCGGACCTCCTTCCCCTCTCCATCGACTCTTCTCCGCGGTCCCCGAAGCCGCTTATGAGCGCCCTGATGTTTCCAACTTTCCCTTGTAAAAGACGCCGCGTCAGCTGGAGTTGCAAGGCTCTGTTGTAGATGGCAGGTGATCCACCGGGATACATGGACGATGTTGGGAAAGAGTTAGAGTCCCCGTTTCCCAGTCGGATGAAATACTCCTCTCCAAGCCGCTCCAGGATGGGACCAGACTGCTGCTGCTGCTGCTGCTGCTGCTGCTGGGAGTTTTGGGTTTGGGGAGCTGGGACGCGCAGAGCACCGCCAGGGCTCTCAATAGCCCGACATTCGTAGCGCGGTAAGAAGGCAACTAGCAGAATCACGGTGGTACCAAGTAAATTGAGCTTCATGTCAGGATATCAACAGGAATCTGGGAAGCAAAAGAAACCTCAGCGTTATTTTCACGTGGTACGTTTATTTGTCATTCTAACTCTAGAGAGAAATGCGCTGCGTAAAGATGAATTTACGCACGAAAAACAGGCTTTGCAGTAATGTAAGGGGGTGGTTAAGTACTAATTGAAATATTATAGTTAATTTATTGTTATAAGAGATTAGGTCCATCACTTTCAGTCCAGTAATAATGCGAACAGATCTTGTGAAATTGTGCAATATTCGCGCGTAAAGATGTAGATGTATATTTTTGGCTCACTAGTGGATGAAGTGGAAGTTCAACTATTATTCCATGCAAATGCTACACTTGTTTTCACAGCTATAAATCAAGATCAAGTTTTGAAGTATCAGTGCAGTCACTTAGGACTGAAATCCACTTTGAGATGCTATTCTCAAAACCTTTGTAAAAAACCAAAGAAGTCGTTCCGAGGAAAAGAGGAAAAAATAAGATCCCAAATACAGACGATTCACAATGTGGATCAAATAAATGAAGCTTTTCATACCTTCTGTCTTTAGAGGAGGTCCAGTACAGCCGTGTAGGTTGCCAGGTAGTTGGCGCGATGCCGCCCTCCTTCACTTCTTTGAAGAAACAAGTATATAGTTACTTAAAGAGTAGATGCTGAATGGACTTATATAGCCAACCTCACTATAAGTGTCACGCTCCAAGCTGAGATTGAGTCTGCGCGTTCTTGCATGGGTGTAACGTGAATGGACGCCTCTGACAAAGTGCTTTAGTTTAGATGAGATGAGTCATATGTGAGCGTGCGCGCGTGTGCACGAGCGTCTACCTTTGTGTTTTTTTCAGAACAGGCCCTATAGGTGCCACACCTGCTGGCATTTTTCATCACTGATTTAGATTAAAAATAATTGTGGAGGTTTTTGAACTGTGAAAAGAAAATACTCTCAAGTGAAAGACCTAGTGTCAAGTATTACGTTTGAAATTGTGTGTTTTCCTGGCTCATGGTTACAGTTTATCCTCTTCAGAATCTTATTCAAATAAACTATGATCTACCTTTGAATACCCCTTATTGATAGCAAAACGACAGACACTAGTCCTTATCAACTACTTTGCCATATTGCTTGAACTATTTAGATGAATGAGACCAAACACATTGTGCAAATAGTTGCAGACACAACAGGTAGATTAGATTTCAGTGCAGTCTTCTGGCCTAATTTAGTCTCATGCACTTTGCACCATACTAATGACTCCAAAGCAGTTTTCTATCTAATCTGTGTTGTTCAATGAACATGCATTTACAAAAAGCTCAGGCTGCGAGGGGGGGCAGTGTCTCCCAGTGATTCATTGCTGCCGCACATACTACATCACCAGCTATGCCACTGGCTTCCCTGACCATGCACGTCGGTCCACAGGGGCCCCACCACCAAAACCTCTTTCAAGATGGAGAGCTTAATCCGACATCAGACAAATGATTAAACTCTCAAAACATGCTGCTGGAATCTTAAACTTGTCTCATTTGCATTTACTTCAGCTATTCGTGCAATGCAGTGAAATGACACAGATGTCTGTGGATTCACATAGTAAAACATTACAAAAATAATGACGAGCAGAATTTGTTTTATGCATAAAAAACACATACGGTGCATGCAGTTAAAGCAGATATATAGATACAGTTCAGGTGCCTCCCATTTCTTTGATTGTCTCTGAGATGGTTCTACACCTTGACTGATGTGCACCTGTGATTGGACATGATTTAAGAGAGCTGCAAGTTGCTCCGCGGTTCTGTATGTAAGATCTCACAGCTGACATTGTATGCACAGTGGGCTCCATAAAATATTAAATGGAAAACAACCATGCAGGACTTTGTAGACCCACGACCACCTAAAACCTAACAGAGAAATGAAAAGAGCAGACCTCTCTCCTGTCTGTGCGTCTTCTGTCCTCCCTTTATCTATTATTTCCAATCTTTTCCCATTTATTTCTCTCAAAGGGAATCTAGCCAGACTAGGTATTAGTGCCATTTTTATAGCTGCTTCAGACAGTTATAAGACCCCTCAGTAATGTATGGTCTTCATACCACTTTTGCCTGTAACCCATTGTACATATATGAGGCTGTGGTGCAGCCAAGATTTATGGAGACTATAGGTACTATCTGTAGCCTTCATGAACAAGAGGAAACTTCTCATATATGGTCAAAATGGGGGGCACCAAGTGTTATTATAGTTCTTCTTTTTTCATAAAATTGCCAAAAAAAATCCAGTTCTTTATCAATATGGGGTTTCGACTTCACATGCAGGCTGCAACATTCGATGTGCAAAAACCTGAAGTGGTCTGAAGACTTTCTGAATGAACTGTATTTGTTAAGTAACCCTTGATAATATGGTTAAAATAAAACCCGCTGCCATTAATCCTGAACAGCAAATCCATTTGGCCTAGACATCCAGCCTGAGGAGAAACTAAGTTCCAGACACGCAGCATATGCAGAGGTCAACGTGACTTAGCACACGCTGTGCACTCAAGTACAAAACAGTCAATTTGAGAGTGAGGAGAGGAGAAAAATGTGATTTTTGTAAATGCACAAGATGGACTCTTCTTAATCATTTCTGCCATCTTGCAAATTTCACATATTATCTGTTGACATTTCAGAGGATCGGAGCGTAGGCTAGGTTTTGCGGTCGGTGTGAAAATGTTTCTCTCTCCACTTTGTCGCTCTTCCGTGCTCCCTTGCCGCTCCAGGGGAGGTGTCAGGTCCCATCATGAGAAACACATGTTGCCTGACACAAATAGAAAACACCGCCAGATGAGAAAGTGACTGCTTGTGGTCAGCTCATGTCACCTCATTTTCAAATCACTGTCCCTGAACAGATGACTGGGGAAAAAAAATCCTCTCCTGTGATGCTGCACCGGAAAAGACTCGGGCTTAAATTATTATCCTTTTGTTCCCTCAATTAGAGCGGGTCGCTTAGATGATTAGATTAAACTTTAATGACTCCTGCAGGGAAATTGGGATGTTGCCACTTAATATGACCTCTGACTCTGACCTGTCTGCGCTGGTAGAGAATAATAATAATAATAAAAAAAAGAAAGATTATGATGAAAATCAAGGGACGGGATTAAACCATGTGAAGATGAATTTCCTCAGGAGACACTGCAATAGCACAGAACCACTGAAACTCCATGGCAACAGATTCTTTTAATTGATCGTGTGCCTTTCTAATCATGATCAGGAAGGGACAAGTCAAGTGCATCTCGCCGAACAGTCCCTCCCTAAATAATTGGGCTGCTTTCCCCGGCGGACTGATACTTCCAGTGTTTGACTTTGACAAACTTATTTTAATAAACAAGGTCGTCCAGGCCGCCTAAATGAGTATGAACAAGGTATTCTGGTGCTGCGAGGCCCAGGGCTCAGCACTTAGACCACCACCTGACCTCAGTCCTGTAGCTCAGGTGTCCTTGTGGTTTACAGCCCGGTGATATAAGCTGTTATAAAAACACCTCTTTAATAGAAGTGGGAGCTTGGCCTTTTCGTCTTAAGAAAAAAGACATTGGAAACATTACAGAAATGGCATTTCTTGTTTTACAATTGACCACAAAACCACACAGAGACCTTTCATTTGACCAGTCATCTTGATATAAAGTTGAAAATGTTCAGTCATGGCAGTGAACACAATAATGAGACTAAACATACTCATTAATTATGCAGGATATTGTCAGTATCCCCTCAGTCTGCCGGTCTGAATTTGTCCTGACACAGCTTTCAGGATTTCACAATCATCAATTCACCTGCAATTATAAGATCTCAGTCTTTCAAAGCTCCTTGAAATGATCACATCTTGAAAAATTAAATGTGAGACAGCTGGCTTTCCTGGGCTTTTTCCTTCCTGTGGTTTGCATGCAGAGGAGGAGTGTGTGCATCGCCTGCATGAGAACATGTGAAGCAAAGCTGTCCATAATGCAGCGAAACCCTCAAGGGCCACTCTGTCTATATGAATCTCACATGCGTACCTCTAAAGGTGTTAAATCAGAGGCTTCCCTATAATTCTTGTTCACACAGTGGATCTGTGAAGACAATATTTAATCTATATGTCTAAATTCCCCCTTTGTCTTTAAATCCAGACATGACTATGCCCAATTAGGCGTCTAAATATCCTCTCTAATTTGAAAAGATTATCTTTAAATTGGGAAATAGATACTTGGATCTCACCGGCTGTCTATGCATAATCAACTGAATTCATTAAATTCAAGGATGAGCCTGGGATTCTCATGTTTTCGTTGACAGCAAATCCGGTGAAACCTCCAAACCAACAATCTGTCAGCTCCTGCTTTCATTACTTTCTGACATCTCAACCCTGTCTGTCTGTGACATTCTGCCTGGAGCCCGTCACTTCCAACTGAAGCCATAAATTCTTTTTAAAAAGGGCCACAAGTACGCACTTCCATTTTTATAAAGGACTCAATAATTTTCCAGAACAGCTGAGGGCTGTAGTTTTAGCAAAGGTTGCACAGACAGACGTGTGGGTAATTGTTTGGAAAACAGACAAAAAGGAACGGGACCGTAAATGTTTTCCGGTGACGGGCCACGTCGCTGATCCACATGGATTCAGATGACTTGACAGGACTCCAACACGTCGCCTGTGGTGTTCAAAATTTAACAAGAAAATATCTTTTATCCTGTCCGGCGCTGACGCAGGATCTGCAGCATCTTGTCAAAATAAAATACCAGTGTGTGCATTGCACATTTCCTTCATATGGCGAACTCTTTGCAGTATTTTGCTCTTTGTTCCCTTTGCATCCATTTGACAGTTCTGGCTCCGTGCATGATTTCACGTTATTTTATTTCCGTGATATGTGACATACATGAGTTATGTTTTATTCAAATGCATGAAGCAGCACATACACATGTCCACTCTTAGACTGTGTAGATGTGACAAAAAAAATTGCCATTTCAAGAGAAATCTAGGGCAAAGCCATTCCACCAAAATTGTAACCCAGTTTTCTTTGCTCTTTAATAACACACTCTGACTGTAATTGGTTCTTTTGGGGGGGGCGGGCTGCTTAATCTGAACATATATTGCTGATCCCGTGGTGTCATGGCTCAGGTTTGGAATCATTTATAACCTAAGTCCTTCTGCCAAGTCTTTATGTTGTTTCAAAGAGCGATCAGCGGCAGGAGAGCAAAAAATATCCCCAGGTCTGAGTGCAGAGCGACAAACATCATATGCATGGACTCTGACAGTTATCATATGGGTCAATGTGACAGAAAACAGCCAGAGAAAAGAGGCATTTCAAATGGTTTTCCTTATTTTAGATTCAGTTTGTCTCGCAGCGTCAGTGGCCTTAGAAATCTCTTTTGCTTTCAGTGCAGCTCCCCTCATTTAAAGTAACAATCACAAGCATAACGGCTGAAAAGGCTGAATGGGTTTCTTCCTGTCTCTGTGGATGTCTGTCACTTTGCTCTGTCTTATACACTGATCAGTGCTTCACTAAGATATGTGTACACACAGAGGCTTTCTATCTGGGTTAAGATCCAGAAACAAGTTCATAAACCCGAGCAAAGTTGCAAAAATGCAAATTGAATTGGTCAGGACTGTTGTTATCCAACCCGGACTTCCTAATGTAATTTGCAAAGAAGTTCCCTGTTGTATGTTTTGCACTGAAGAGCAGATGTGATGAGTTTTGGTGGACGGGAGATGTTTATTGTCCAGATGAGCACTAATGAGACAGATCTGTCACTGCAGCGAAGGCAGTGTGGTTTATTTTCTCTTCTTCAACCAAGCATGCCTGCTGCAACTTTTGCACAAGTTACAGTTCATCATGAGGATGTTGTGGACAGAGCTGAGTGACCAGTTCAGTCAACACAACTCATAAAGGCATCAATTATTCCAGCGGTCACTTCCTGGCCCTTTGTCTATAAGAGACGGCAGATGTGATCTCCTCAGTGTGAGTGGTGACGAGTTCATCCAATCGACTGGAGGTTGCCCGTTTGCGAGGAGGCGTTGCCCTCTCCCTCTACGTGTGTGCAAACAGTCGTGTCATGTCCCTCCCCCGCCCCCCAAAATCCCCTTCGATGATCGCACTGGGCATTTGCCCCATAGCACACATAAAGGATGTCCTCCACCACATTAGACAGGATGCAAGCCAGTGAAGATGCAGTGATCATCAGCTTGTGCAGGATGAGATGCATGGCTCGTTTTTCAGAAAAGTGCATTCAGAGTGGCCTAATGAGGAAAACAACAAGTGCAGCAGAGACGGGGGGGGGGGTGTTATGTATTGTGGTGGAGGTCATAATACTCCCTTTGTGTCCTCATCACAGAAATATAGTCTTGATTACAGTGTTTATAGGATAATTGAAAGAGTGTCCGTGCAATAGAAGAAGCATGCTGTACATAACTGACCTCATTATCGGAGCATGTTTTACCCTTGAGTAGAAATCAAATGACTCATCCCGTGTTTCCTTTATTTCTCTGCAAAGTAGTTGCAAAAGAATTCCTGTTCTCTTTACTCGGTTGTGTAGGTGTCTGCAGTTCCCTACACTTGGTTTTTCTCTCTGATCACCAGCGAGGAGCTAACAGGCGCTGATCACACAGTGGCGTCCTGCCAGACAATCACACCAAGGGAAAATCTGCAGCAACAAACAAAAAGCACAGTGAGTGCAATAAATTGAACACATAGAACTGGCTTTGCAGGGGGAAAAAAAAGAAAATATGTGGAAACAAATTGGTTCTGTTGGTTTTAGTAATAAATACACTGGGGCGTTAAAAGCGTGAGAGGTGTCGGAGAATCATTGATGGACTGAACTTTGTTCTCTGTCATTAATTCGATGGAGTGACCGTAATTTAAAAGCCTCCAGAGCTCGGCATCAATCAAGTGAACTAGTAAAATAAAACTAATGCAATGAATCAATCAGTAGAGATACGCACATTAATCTGCAGCTGCTCCGTCAGAAGCCTTTCAACAGCAGGCTTAACCCTACAGAGAGAGGAGAGGGTGGGATGTATGGATAGAAAGGAAAGGAGACACAGGTAGGAGTTAGAACGGATGGCAGGCAGGTATAGCTGCTGCTTCATCAGCGTGAGTGACTGGACGACCCAAGAGTGACATCGTTTCTGTAGAGAGAGAGAGAGCTGTCAGGGAGGGGGAGAGGTGCCAGGAACTGCTCCGTCCTTCACTACCCCCCCCCCCCCCCCCAACACATACACACATACACAAATGCACAGTGTTTTCCAGTGATGATGGGAGGTCATCCAACCATTTAGCAGCACAGAGGATCTGATGTAACTGTCCCAGGTTGTGTTAAAGGGATAGTTCACCCAAAATTCAAATTTCACTTATTATCTCCTCCCCCTCATGTCGACTAAGAGCTGCAGCAGCAGTATTTGTCCATATAATGGTTGTCAATGGACACCAGGTTTCTTGGTCCAAAAAGACACACCAAAAAACATCCAAATACCTCCATACTGCTCGTCTGTAATGTTCCTCTTGTATTGAAGCCCCGACATGAGAAATTCTGAAAAAAATTAAATAAGTCTATATTTTAAGCTTGTTTGTAACAGAAGCTCCCAGTGTCTCAGTTCACTGCTCTTCCTGTGTCAGTGCAATTCTCACTTGATACTGACCAGCGGAACAATTTCTCATGTCGGGGCTTCTGAGTATGGAGGTATTTGAAACAATTGTCTCAAGAAATGTCCATTGACAACATTATATGGACAAATACTTATGCACGGACCCCCCCGTAACTCAGAGAAGGAAGAGCTCTTAGTCGACATGAGGGTGAGTAGATGATGAGTGAAATTTGAATTTTGGGTGAACTATCCCTTTAATGCAGGAAGAAACCTGACGTATGAACTTGCAGCTCTCCTGTGTAGTTTCCTCTGCTGCTTTTCTTTTCTTGCTTATGAAAATGTTACATTTTTGGAGATACGTGATTTTCACAGTGAGATGTACAAGTTTAAACTTTCCTCTCATCAACAAGAATCTCCTCAGGGTTTTCGCCGCCCTATCTCTACTAAACCCTTTTTTTCTTTTTTCCCTCTGCTCAGTTCAACTAAGTTTTATTTACTTCATTCACTGCTGCTAAAGGCTAAAAAAAAATTAGTTTCTGTTTATTATGCTCTCATTTGCAGCTGCCAGGTTTTTGATCTGCTGCCAAGCGTATCGACCTTGTGAAAGACTCTGCATCCTGATATGTTTTGGGTCTGAGCCCCGAGGACACGCGTGGTCTTCACACAGAGCTTCTGAGCGTGTGATGGCAACACGTTTAACGTTACCTAAAATGTCCCGTAATTTCTCCTTTTATGCTCTCCTGGGGTTCATCTGCTGTCTCTGCTTCAGATCTGGTCACATCCTGCTGCTGAAGCTGTTTTACCAGTGGCTTGTTTTTGTCGAGGTGGTTATGGGAGTGACACCTCTGCAGCCCTGTTGTCCACCCACCACCTCCACCATGCAGCCTACGTTTGGCCTCTTTTAGCGTCAAGTTTTGCTCTTTTGAATCCCTTATCTGACTAACACCATCTGTAGATTCTCCAGTTTCAGTTTTGCTGGCTAACACTGACCTCTGTATGTAGTCTAAGCTGCTTACCACATCCTGCCTCAGCCTGCAAATCTCTTCTTTGTTCTAAGGTTCACATTTATACCATCTTCCTAATCTTTACAAAAGAAAAAAAGCTTCTTCAAATATCCATAAAATTGTATCTTTGCCATACAGTATATTTCCCTCAGTAAATCTCTGATTGCTCAAAGTCACGAGCAAGAGCGGAGAGTGACGTCATCGCAACTGATCGTCACGAATCAGATTCTGGATCTGCACCCATCTGCTTGAACTCCGTCCAACAGGCCTGCGCTCGACCCTGCGTCGGCTGGCACGGCCCCAGATCATCCAGACTGCTCTCGTCTGTGGTTTCCCGATGGTGGAACAAGCTGCAGACCTGCTATCAGAGCAGGGGCTTCCTTCAATTGTCCTCGGATAGTTTTGTCTCCACCTGTAACACCTTAACTTAGCAAACTCACATTTACTTTCTTTGCACGTCTTTATACTTCTTTACCTTTCACACTCACACCATGATGCACCTGTCATGACCCTCAGACGCTGATAAAAGAGTCTGCCAGTGAATATAACACAATATAATATTTTTCTGCAGGTTATTTCAGTTGATGTCTAATTATAGCACAATTAAATGTGTCGCTCTTGAACGCTTGCTTTGCAGAATCTGTTGTCTTGTATTAACCTCCTCCTAAAATAATATATGCGCAAGTGTACAAGTGTTCTAAAGGTGAGATTTGTCTTCGTCCCCTGTCGAGACGGCAATTTAGATTAGCTTTCATGATTCCTCGCCATTAAATTAGAGCAGCTTTTAAAACCACTAAGTGCTCTGTTGTGGCGGCGGCTGTGGCTGTTATTGCTTTAGCTATAAATATAAGCAAAATTAATTCAATTTTAGGTCATTATATTTGAGTACCTGTATTTACATAGCTAATTGTTGTTTCCACTTTTAAATACCGGTGAGTAACATCTGTTTAATTACTTTGCTTTCATGTCGACAGGGCGCCTTTTTAACACAGTCGTCTCAATGCAAAGGTGTTTCTTTTTCACCACTTCAATTAGTAAGGATGTGTGTGTGGGAAGCACATATTCATTGATCATGGGTTACACTCGCAAATAAGTTTTCCAAGAACTTTCAGTGTGATTACTGAACTGACCAACGTTTGCAAGCTGTGCTTTGTAATTAGAGAGTGTGCATGTGTGTGTGTGCATGTGTGTGTTGTTGTTTTTTTCCACCTCTCAATCCCTGATGTGTCCAGTTCACTGGGCTGTGCATTCAACTCCCACACCGGCTATTGTCAACTCAGGTGGGCTTCCCCCAAGCTCCTTGACCCCCCCCCTCGACATGGGTGAGCATGCATTACATTAGCCACAGTTATGTAAACATTAATTAGATGAGGGATTTAGATATTGGCACAACACCAACCTCTCGCTCTGCATTGAGCTGGAAGCCATCGCTCGGCGCTTTATGCACAAGTTTGTTTTTGTATCCCAGCACACACACATGCATGTGTACGCACGGCTCTTTGTGTCTCTGTCATGCTCACACAACAATTGTGTACTTTGCACTAATAAACCTCCAGCAGAAAGCCAGAGCTGCTGAGACTAGGTATGTGCAGCCATCTGCTTGGTTGGGTTGTGTTGTGTGATATAACGCTGAGCCGCGGGCTGGACAATAGTTTAGTTGAACTTGGATTGGCAATGACTTTCAAACAGGGCAGAAGGAACAGGAGTCTAACTAACCACAAGTAGGCTGTGCGTGCCCTGAGGCCATTCGCACAATTACAGTGATGATGAGATGCTGCTTTGTTGCACCTCCCCTCCTCCTCCTCCTCCTCCCCGCCTGTAACAGCATGTAAAGAATAACAAAATGGATCCGCCATCCGTTATCTGCTGTAAATCATCTGTGACACTGAATCATCATGTTTTATTTGGGAATACATTTACAGTCGAGGCCTTGCGGCTGTCGCACGCATTACGACTCTCCATTGACACCATGTAAGCAGACAATGAGCAAAATGAAACATGGAGTCTAAATTATCCATAAATCTTTGCTCCAGAGGGAGAAAAAAAACTAAAATAAACCTGAGAATTAGCACAGGGGCTGGTGGTGTTTGGTTTCACTCTTGTTTGAGTGAAAAGTGGATGTGTGAGTGTCATTCTCATGAAAGACCTTAGGATGGTGTGCAAAGTCTTCCCTGAGAAACACCAACTTCTGCCATTTTTAGCAACTTTCTTCACTTCCCGCTGTGCAGCAGCAGAAGTGTCACGTTTCAAAGCCGCCACCTCCCATCCCATCCATCCCAGAGTGTGGACAAAATAACAGAAACACAAAATGATATCAAGCACCTAAGAGGGAGCAGGGTCACGCTTTGCTTTGAAACAGATTCAAGCATTTTTAAAGATGCTGTCACAGTCTGAAACTTTGTTTGTTGAATCCAAGAGGATGGAGGAGCTAAAAAATCTGCTTTGCACGCCAAGATCCAAAAGAGAAGTTCAGATCTTTTCATTTCTCAGGTTTTGCACCAGGTTTTCGCTTCTTTGTGCACAGGTGTTAGATAAAAGTGGTTTCTGCCTTACATTCAGGTTTTGTATACTGAAGGTCACGATCTACAGTTCTCTGAAGAACGATGACAGAGGTGCCGGTTCAATTTAGTCTGAGGCGACATTCTTAACCGCTACACTTTGAAGTGTCCATTTGTGACCAGTGTTTTTCTTTGTGGATGCACTTACTGCCGCCATGAGTCCTATGTGTCAGACAAACAAACCTTAATTTCACCTTCAAGCCAGAGGTCAAGCTTTTGCCTGTGCATTTGTCATTGTAATGTGGTATAATTTCCTTTATTGCAAAAACCTAAGATGTGCTTTTAAATGCAAATCAGAGTTCCAGATGATTAATGTCCAGCTGTAAAATCACAATTATTATTCTTTTCTGTGGACACACGAGCTGGTAGCGTTTGGTTGAATTCAACCTAATACAATTTAGCACAAATTATGCTTTAACTCCAAGATCAAATGTTATTTTAGAAACCAGCAGGGCTGTTTGAGTATTCTAAACCTCAGATGCCCTGTGAAATTCCTCTAAATTGTTTCACTTACTCAAACTGGAGGGCACGGGGTGGGGAAAGGCGCGGATTAAATTTACATATCAAAGCGAGCGTACCGCTGCTTGAGGGTCTCTGCATAGATGTATGTGATCCATATTATTTATAGCTCAGGAACCTCCCCTGGGATCCTGATGCTGTTCGGCGTCTGTCATACCACGAGAGAGGACAGTTGGGTGGATGTAGCTTGCAATTAGTGACTGTTGCATCATGTCAGGCCAAAGGGTTGCGTGAAGCGTGACCAACATTTAATCACGGCATCGATCAGACAACTTTTGGGAGAACAAAGCAAAGCGGCTGACAGGAGGAGTCACACAGTAGGAGAAGAAGGCCTCCATGTGATTCTCTGCTGCTCTGACGTGATTCTGACCATGCACGCGGGGACGTTTAGCATGCCGGCGGCGCTCTGACACTCTGTTGGCGACAAGTGACAGTGGCCCGGAGGATGAGGAGCGCAAGGTGATTTCTGCCCTTTTGCTAATGAGCACCGCTTCTCTGAGTCATTCAACAACATCGACTGATCCAGGAGGAGTAGCATCGTGTTGAACGGCGTTGCTTTTCCCTATAGCTGCGTCAAGTCAGTCCAGGATTAGAGATAAACGGCTGCAAAAAAAAAAAAAAAAAAGAAAGAAAGCAACTAGTGCAATCATTCAACAAATTGTTAGTTGCAAAGAAGGTCATCTCTAAGCTTGACCTCTAACATTTACATCTCCTGCTCAACACTTTTCACAAGTGTTTCTGAAGTTCAATTGAGAGTTAAAATGTGAGTGACTACCCCACGAGGGAGACGACAGGGTTGTCATCGAATCTCTAAAAAGCCTCATTTGTCAGTCTTGTCAGAATATAGATTTAGTTTGAAACAATTTCTCTCTGTATCTTTTTTTTTTTTACCCTCCCCATGATCCATTGCCATCAAACGGTGGGCGTCAAGTTGAGCAGCACTTAGCGGCTAAAAGCCTTCTTGTCTTTGATAAGGCATCTAAGGGCACGTCATCAAGACGGCTCACGGCTCTCTTTCTTTTCAAGCCACACAAACTGGTCAATGCACGCTCTTTACATTGCAGAACAAGACATCACTATACATAATGCATGCACACTATACAGCACATATTCTTTGATCCATCCAACTCTTATGTATATTACATTTTTCATCGCTCTGTCATTTAATATTCAGGAGCTTGCAGAATTTCCCCTCGTGGATCAATAAAGTAATCCTGATTCTCTGATAAAACTATTCACATTCTCCTCAGCTATTTTCTGTGTACATCATATCTGTGATAAAACAGGCTATTCCCCAAAATAATGTCTGGTTGACCAAATTCGACACCCTTCCTGCAGCGAACGATTCCCCCAGAGGAATTAATGGCTGTCTGCATTCATTAAGCTCAGGATCAGTCTAATTATGCGCCAGTGTGCACCTATGGACTAATTAACGGGGGATCAATAAGGGCCCTGGATGCCCCTCACGTAGGGGCCCGGCGCACAGCCCCCTCATTATTGGAGCTGTGCCGAGGCTTCAAAGAGGATTTCTTAGGCTCTACCCGAGGGGCTGGATGACACATAAGGCTGCACAGGTTCGGCAAAAGTTGGTGTCTCTGCTCCTCTCTCTTTTTTTCCTCTGTGTATGTGTGTGTGTGAAAGAGAAATGGGGGGGATCTGATTATATGTATGTGAAAAATACCACAGGCTGTGGAAGAAAATGACAAGCTATTTAAAGACACCCCACAAGTTATGAAAAAAGCCCAGTGGAGATTTAACGTGATGATGAGGTGAAAGACTGGAAGGATCCGTGACAGTATGAACTTATCCAAAGTGTTTGTGCATTGCTAATATGTAATCTGCTGTGATTTAAAGGAGCAGTTCAGCATTTTATTTTTTTTTTAAAAAAGTGTAGCCTATATGGTTTCTTGCAGAGAAGCCACATTGCTACCAGCTGATTGGCTTACATTAGCTTAGCTTAGCTTAGCATAGCATGGAGACTAGTGTCAATGTTTAGTGTTTTCACATCTCAGTTTTTTGCATGGATTAGTTGTGCTCGTGGTCTAGCGGTCAGATTTTGTTTCTTTTTGACGCTGTCTCCCCTTGTTTTCAGTCTTTTTGCAAAGCTAAGCTAAGCTAATCAGCTGCTATCAGTAGCTTCATACTTTACAGACACATGAGTGATGTCATTGTCATTGGTTGGGAGCCATGGAAAGGCCGTGACCTGCTGTTTGTGAACCTCGACTTCTACTTCTGATGCAAAAATGTGGAGAAAAGTGTGAGCAGCTGATGAAGGAGACTTGGAGATGTGTTAATCACTTACTAATCATTTCATCATTATTCTCACAAACTTGGTGGACTTGGTGGATGGAGGCTCTGGCTCAGCAGAGTACAGGGTGTACCCGATGATGTCACTGCGATAAGCCCCCACAGTGCTGCTGAATACAAAACTGAGGGACGACCTCTGTAAGTTGCCATGACACCAGGCGCTACCCAGCTCCGTCTGCTTCCAACATCCAGCATGGAGCCACTGCAGCGCACGCACACACACACACATACGTCATGCGCTTGGTTGCATGAACTGGTATCCTTTCACGTACACACACACACACACTGGTAATGTGGTTGGAATGATATCTCAAGGACTCTCCTCTCCATACCGTGCTGGTTCTAGGAAGCAGGCCAGGTTTTGTGATGCAGCTGACCTGTTTCATTCACGTCAGCTGCAGGGAGACAGTTTGCACTTCCGGGAGTCCACAGCTGTGTTTCCTGCTCACCTGCAAACAGAACACCTGCTGCAATCTGGCTGCAGAGAGCTGGGTAATACCTGCAGCAGCATGAGGTCTCAAACACTGGATTACCTTTTGACCTCTAGTTTAAAAGGTTCGAAATGAATACAAGACATGCAGCAAAGTAACCGCAGGGCCTTTTGCAGATGCCCCCTTGCAGGTGATGCTGTTTATCTTCTGGCTCGTCCTTCCTTGGAGTGTGAGATACCATGCGGCGTGGGCGGTAGTTTGGGAGCAGCAGGTAGCTGAGAGGCATATTGCACGGGGCCAAATGGTGTTTCTGTCCCAACCACCGCAGATCAATAAAGAGCTCTGACCTCAACTGTCAGCCAACTAAACTCTCTTCGCCAGGGGACACTCATTTCCCTCTCGGTGTGGAAACAGGAAGTAGTGAATGTAATCTACAAAAGTGCCTAAGCCTATCAGCTAACAGCTCAGTCATGTGGACTGTTTGTTTTTTGCATGAGCAGCTTAGGGTTAACTTGGACACGCAGTCCCTTTTATCGATTCCTCTCTGAGAAATCATGTCACGTGAAGCTGTTACCCACGATATTTACCACAGTGATGGATCTGCAGGCTGACTGTATGTACATGGAATATTTTAAGCCTCCTATATATATATGCTCCTATATGATAGAAGTGAACTCTGAAATGTCTGCTTTGCATGCTCAATCTTTTTCTTTTCTACCCGAACAAAAGCAGCATCACCTTATGAAACAAACAGAAATACAGTATTTTGTAAGATATTTTACAAAAGCACTGGAAATCATCTTGGGGATAAAAAAAAAAAAGGGAAAAAAAGGCAATTTCTGTCCTCCAGCCATGTAGGTCAAAGAATTTTATGTAATAATACAACAACTATAAATACACAGGCAAACTGTCAGCAGCTAATCACGTCTGATTTGTGCCAGGGTGGTGCTGATGAGATTATTTTGCTCTCTTTCTATATCTGGCCCTCTGGCGCTCTCACCTCTTCTTTGATGCTAACAGGTCAACTTCGGGAAGGAGAGGGAAGTTTCAAGCCTCTGGCTCGGTTTTTTTTTTCTTTTTGCATGAATGAACGTCTTTTTATGTCCCTCTCCCCTGTGATTCATGGATCATCATCATGGCCACCAGTCAGTAGATATTTAAAGATGCTGATAACAAAAAGGGAAGCACGCACGGATCATCACATGACCGACATTTTTGTCTGTGACGAACGCAGAATGGAGCTAAAGCTGTAACACGTGAAAGGCGGTGTGAAAATCTTCAAGTAAAGTGGGGAAACGCAGCATTTTAAGCACACATGTGCATCTGTCTATAAATAGGTGCTACAATATGCAGCATGAATGGTTTTTGTAGCACTTTAAATAATGCAAAACCCTGATCCTGTTAGAGTTATGGGTTTGCCTCTGTTTAGTAAACCATTCACAAGTTTTACTCATTCATAAAAAAAAACTATAACTGTGCAAAGGTGCAAACAGTTTTTATCTCGGTTATTTACATGCAATTCCAGACATATTCTACTTAAATAACCAAGTACTTGATTTCAAATAATTATGTTTGTGTAGCCTGTATAGATAAAGAAATGTTCATGTACATGCAACAACACTGTGGAGGTGATTTCTGGACATCATGCAATTTGTGTATTTCATTTATTCATCCCTTATTTACCCAGAAAGTCTGAAAAGATGCAGCACATCTCCGACAGTAAAAATGATAGCGAGGAGTAGAAAAGGGCATAAAATACATTAACATAACACCTTGTGAGGTGCAAAAAGGAGCAAATGTCATTCTTCCAAATAGAAAAAACAACATTTTGGATGCGAGGGGTGATTGTGGTGTAAAAAGTGTAGTTTTGCACAGGTCAATAAATGCCTCATCTGTTGAAATAGGACAAAACTTGAATCTTGCCGTGTGCTTTATATCCACTCAGTTAACTAGATAAATTAAAGCCAGGATCAAACCCGGCTCACACTGCAGTAGTTTAAATGTACACAGGGTTTTCTCTTGCTACAAAACATAAAACAAAAATACAAATAATATCATCTATATTTCAAGAGTAAATATTCTATGTTAGGTGCTTGTATTGTATCTTCCATTTGGAGCTCAGGTAAGACTAACGTCAATATAAACCCCTGCTGTGAGTCCAAAATGTCATTTTTTCAGGGTCTTGGTGGGGAGGAAGGAGCCAAATAATCTGCTTGATAAAGAGGACTGAGCTCCTTTGACTGAAACTAACAAATAAGAAAAAAAAATCCAAACCTGCCAGGGTTTCCACATGAGAGCATTACTGTGTTATGAAGAGAACTCTTTCTAAATCTCATCCTCTTAAGCACATTTAAAAGCAGTGGAGACGCAGACACTGACAGTGGGAATGACTTTGCTCCATGGTCACGGCTCAAAGAGAGCTTTATCTGCCCTGTGCTCTGTATTCTTCCATATAAAGAAACACCATGGAAAAGTAATCCTGTTTGGATGAACTCACCCTGGATCAAAAGTCAGCAAAAAAATAAAAAATCCCCAACACTTGTGGAGACAGAGGGTGACATGCAGACGCAGGGAGCTGAGGCCATGCAGCTATAACTAGTGGACTGGTTAAATTGGCTGGTTTTAGACAATATGCATCCACGTCACAAAAGACCTTATAGCCTTTCTCTAAATCACAACAGGGACTTTGGGCCCCTAATTACGCATTTCCTTCTCACATCTCCAAACACAGCATCACTTGTGACCTTATCTCTGTGCCTGTCAGAGTGTTAGCATTCACATGGCAAGTGTGGTGATGAATGTAATTACTGGAGCCCAAAATAATAACACCACTGTCGTAGAGAAAGCGGCAGCCAGTCAGTGGTAATAGGATCCCCACCCCTTCTCCTCCATCTCCTCCTCCAAATTAGTGGAGACAAGGGCAAAAATAGAGTTATTATGGTGCTGGATATATGGCAGAAACACATACAGAATACATTACAGAGCAGGGAGGGATATTAATACTTGACTGAATTTAATCTCTCATGAAAACACTTAAAGTAATCCTATTATAAAGTTTATCACAACTCCAGAACTTTAAAATGATGCGCAGCCATTATAAAAGTCACAGCAGAGAAACTCACAGAAAGAAAAAAACACCAAAAGAAGACTTAAATATATTTCATAACACTTAAAACAATATATGCTCAAGAAGAAAAGCTTCCAGGAGGAAAATAATAGATGTGCTGCAATAAATGCATCATTATTGGTTTGAAACTATGCTGATGTAATTTTTCATTTATTTTTTACAGAGTTTGCTCATCAATATCATTAAAATCAATGCCTTGCATGTTGTAGAAGTTTCCTGCTACAACACACCTGATTCAAATGAGCGGCTCGTCATCAGGCTGCAGAGCTTGATGACGAGCTGATCATTTGAATCAGGTGTTGTAGCAGGAAACTTCTAAAACATGCAAGACAGTGGCCCTCAGTTTTTACCAATTCAATTAAAATTGAATGTAAAGCAAAAATAGAGATTTTGGATTTCTAAGCATAATCCTGATCATTGGCCTGTATTGTCAGCTGCTGCACCTGCTAAGAATTTGTCCTTTGCACGTCTTAAATCAAGATAAAAAGCCCGATGTGTGGGAAATCAGCAGCTGTATTGAGATACAATTTTATTCTTTAATAAAATATAAAGAAAAAATCGTATTACTTAGGCCTACTCTTATTTTTTATGACTCCACCTGGATGTCTGAGGTTTCTATCTATATTCCTAAAACACATATATTTATTCCTATAGCTCTCTAATATTAAACATAGCCTATTACTGGATTATTTTCTTGTGTTATCTCACCTATAATCATAATTTGTTCATTGTCGCACGAGGAAGTGGAACAATGTCGCCCTCTTGTGGTGAAAGGAGAACCCTCCCGGTGTGAACTATGAACCCGGATGTAGTTTGGTGTGTTTTTTCCGTGTTTTTCCGTGTCCCACGTGGGGAACATTTAACAGCACTGGGGCAACATGGCCGCGTGCAGTGTGGAGGAGCTGTTGGCCAAAGCCGAGCAAGACGAGGCAGAAAAGCTGCGGAGCATCGCGGTCCACAAGGAGCTGGAGCTCGAGTTTGACGTCGGGAACTTGTTGGCGTGTGACAAGAACCGGATCGAGTCCCGGGACTTCAAGGAGCAGAAGAAGGAGGACTTCCTCCGGTCCTTAGCCCGGGACAACACTCAGCTCCTCGTCAACGAGATCTGGAAGCAGCCCACGGAGCGAGTCGAGGAGGCGATCGTGGCCAAACTACCGGAGCCCAAGACCCCGCTGCCCCGAGAGAAACCACCTCCGAAGCCCAAACCTCCGACCAAATGGGAGGAGTTCGCCAAACTGAAGGGAATCCAGAAGAAGAAGAAGACCAACCTGGTGTGGGATGAGACGGCGAAGGAGTGGAGGAGGCGCTGGGGCTACAAGCGGGCCAACGACGACACCAAGGACTGGCTCATAGAGGTACCGGAGACCGCGGACCCCAACGAGGACCAGTTCGCCAAACGCGTAAAAGCCAAGAAGGAGCGCGTGGCCAAGAATGAGTTCAACAGGCTGAAGAACATCGCGCGGGCGCAGAAAGTCAAAATCCCCGGCGTGGGGCTGACCCCCAAAGCCCAGCAGTCCAAAGACGAGCTGAACCGGGCCGTGAACGTGGCCAGATTCTCCACGGCGTCCGCGGGCAGGTTCCAGGACCAGCTGCCCAAAGAGAAAGCACCGAAGAACACGGGCAAGAAGAGGAAGTTCGAGCCCCTCATCGGCGACTTTTCCAGCGAGAGGCAGAAGCAGCTGGAGCTTCTGAAGATCATGGACAGCAAGAAGCCCAAGCTGGACATCACCAAGGCTGTGAACAAACAGATGAGAGAGGAGGACAGAGAGGAGGCCGCGGCCAGATACAAGAAAGGAGGGAAGAAGGGACGCAAGGGGAACATGTCAGGGAAGGGGAAAGGAAAGGGTGGGGGTGGAGGTGGGAAAGGTAAAGGTAAAGGAGGAAAACCAGGAGGAAGACCAGGTGGAAAAGCAGGAGGAAGACCAGGAGGAGGAGGTGGAGGAGGGAAGAAGAGAGGTAAAGCTGGGAAGCACTGAGGACTGTGACCTCCTGCATCTGGCCACATCTGGTTGTGCCTTGACGTCACAGAGTTGGACTTGGACACTCGATATGAAAAGACTTGTTTGTTTGATTCATCTGAACGACGGGTGTGATGTTGTGACTGTCCAGCTTTTCTGCAGCTCTCCCACTTCCTGTAAATTGGTCCCAATGTTAATGTAATATTAATGTATAACACAGATTACAGTTTAATCTTGAAGCCCATATTAAAATCAGTTGATTTTCTTCTCTCTCCTGTTTAATTCAGTGCAGAATCGAAGACATCCAAAAATTTTTAATTATGAAATGGCTTGAAACTGCTTTTTGTTGTACAACAAATAAGTAACATTATTAAAATTACAATTAATCAGCAACTATTTAAAACATCATCTTACTCCAGTTTCTCAAATGTTAGTTGTTTGTTTCACAACGTTTAGTTTTGGGCTGTTAATTTGGAGTTGTGAATGTGAAATGGTCCAAGTACAGGATGCACAAATGCAAATCACAACCATAAAAGTTATGCATCACAAGTGAGTTTTCTCTCAGTGACATCCCTAATGTGCTATAAGTGAATTGCAGACTGTTTTTTAATTTTAATTTCCATCACAGAGGAATCTACCATTTGATATTTCCTCAGGAAACTGTGCAACAATCTTGTAAAATCTCTCAAAAATATTTAACATTACACCTTTCCGTCAATTGCACATTTACTGTCATTATTATAAGCAGGTGATATAAACCATAAAACAAGTAGTTTTATACAGACTAAAGAGACCACATCCACTAGAGTCAAGGTGAAGCCTGTCTCAGAGAAGTTTATAACACAAAAGGAAGGACAACTATTTTATTTAAGAGATGCTCAAGTCTTAAATTTGACAAATATCTTATCCTTATATTGCCGACTCTGCTCTGCAAGATCTCCAATTTATATCCCTATTACTCAGGTTCTTTAAATTCAGCTGCAGTAACAAACCAGTGAAGGCACATCAGCAAAAGACTAAATGATTAATGGAGCAGTGATGGCTGATCTTATAATCCCATTTTATCACCTCCTCCTTTGCTTTTCCTTGGGATGTACAACATATATACTTGTCACATAATGTTTTCTTTGTACCTGCCTAAATGGTCTTAACAGATAAACGCTGAAACACTGAGTGCTCGTGTGTTTTCTTCTTCCAAGAAGTAAACATTAGATCAGCTTAGCGGTGGTTATTGGTTATGTAAAGGTTTCATCTCTCAGTGAGAAGAGTCAGATGGCATCACCTGCATTTGCGCTCATCCTTAATCCATTTAAAGTAGTTGTTAACCTTATTATTTGAACAGTATTTTAGTCTGTTATAAATTCATTTGTCTACTTTGAATAAGAGTTGTCTCAGAGCCACAGGGCCGATAAAGCAACAGAATACAGGACTCCTGAGGCTAATGAGTTGTCTCATCCATTTACCTTGCACATGCTAATCCACGACCGCTTCCTGACAGGATTTAGGTCTAATTTCCTTTTTGACAGTTTGTAATTTGTAAATGTAGATTTGTTAGAGATAAATAAAATGCATTGCATACAAA
The DNA here is from genome assembly GCA_030347415.2 of Decapterus maruadsi. Lineage (NCBI taxonomy): Eukaryota > Metazoa > Chordata > Actinopteri > Carangiformes > Carangidae > Decapterus > Decapterus maruadsi. The sequence continues at coordinate 2,361,594 of CM064890.1, forward strand.
TGTCATCTTTCATAATTGTTGCAGGTTTGCAGGAAACTTCAGACACGACGATCTCTCCTGTTACTGATGGGTTTTATTTTAAATGGCAGACACAAGCTCACCCACCGACAAACTCCATCACACCGGAGCAGGAGAGAGGGGAGATGGTGTTGGTGTTGGTGTTAGGTGGGGTGAGGGGGGGGGTTCAATCACCATCTGTTGAGCAATCCGCCACTCTGTCCCAAGCCCATTCATCTTTGTCCCTGCTCACCCAGGCCACTGGAAAATGGGACACAGTCAATAACCCTAAATCAATCAAGCACTGTTGATGAGGTAAAATTATGAATTCTCATCCACGCCGGGGCGGCAGTGGCAGTGGCCTCTCAACTTACCCCGCATGTGACCAGATGGTGAGGGGAACAATAGGCACTGGCATGAAGATGAGGTGGTCAAGCATGATGACAAGGATGAAGTCCGCCAGAAATTCAAATATGCATCCGACAGATCTGTGGTATTTAACCCAGAAATCAAAGAAAAGATTCATCATTTGTCGAATAATCACACATTTTTCTGCTGCAAACTCTGCTGTTCATGCTTGTGTGTGTGTGTGTGTGTGTGTGTGTGTTGCACCCTGGGATGGGATGTGTGGTTGCTTGTGTCCAGCTCCAGTCAGTGCTGCAGTGGATTAGTCAGCTGCATTTATTTAAAGGTAGTGGAGAGAGAGAAAGAGGCAGAGAGTGAGAGAGAGAGAGAGGGGGGAGCAGGAGCCTCGTCCAGTGTGCAAGTTTCAGATCTTCAAGATGCAGCGTATCTACATGCACAGCAATGAACACTTTGAAGTCTTCACCACTGTCCTTGCTCCACAAGGTGAGTGAATCATATCTGCAGTGAAGCGTGGCTTAGCATGACATTATTTACACTGCTGCTCAGAGAAACATGGCAGATGATCAATAAATAATGGGGGTAAATGTTTGTTTTTGTCTCTTTCTGAAGGTCATGCCTTGCACTGATACATTTGTGCATGAGTTTATGCCAGGATTTAAATAAGTGCAAAACTAACCTTCTGTTTTTTTTGCTGATTCATCTCCACTTTTAATGGTTAACAGGGAGGTATCGATACAGAGCAGAAGCTGAAACGGTAAGTTGACCATTCTCATTCATATAAATATGCATTAATAGAAAATGTTGTTTTTTCACATAGAAAACAAAACTGAGTTTGACATTGATGTTATGCAAGGTCAATCAATTTCCTGCAGCTCCATTATGTGTTTCATTCATCTAATTCCTGTGACAAACATGCACCGTATTTAGATGGAACAGATAATGAAGAGTAGACCCAGATTTAGGGTTTCTATTTCACTGCACAGCAGATAATCTCTGAGTCTTGACACATAATCCTCTCCATTCACCGACTCTGACCTGTAAACTGCACAGACCACTTCGACACCGACAACAGCTTTTAACATCAAGAGTACAAAACAATGCAGCGGCGCCACAGTGAATGCAAACAGTGGCAAAAAGAGCATGTCGAAGTTTGACATTCACAGCTGAGAGGTGACGCAGGCTGCCACGCTCCCTCTGTCCTTTAGATGGTGGTGGTGCACAGCTACCGGCCCCACTGGCCAGATGAGCTGGAGCTGTCTCTAGGTGACGTCATCCTGGTGCTGTCCAAACATGAGGAGGAGAGGTGGTTTGGGCGGCTGCAGGACGGCCAGCAGGGCTACTTCCCCGCCTCCTGCGTGATGGAGCTGAGCCAGGTTGGTTTGCCTCCTGAATGTGCGCAGCAATGCTGCACGACTGGACTGAGCTGCTGCTGCTGCTGCTTCATGTCCAAGTTTAAATCAGCTTAGACTTTATGTTTTATACTACGATCATTGTGCATGAAAAACATTATTCTCTGCCAAAGACCGAACCATTTTGATGATTTAATATTCAATATTTTACATTTTGGGGTGGTAAATGTTTAATGAATAATGATGACTGATACGTTTTTAGCTTCTAGGGCCTCAGCACAGTGTTCACTCAAACTCCAACCAGTACAGATGTGTTTTAATCCGAACCAGGGTGTAAAAAAAACCTGTGGGGTCCAATAGAAAGGGAGATTTAGGGGGCAGTGAGGCTTCACTGAGGGTCACTATTAAGTTGCATGATGGGAAATGTAGGATCTAGTGTTTAGGAGTTGAGGTTTAGAGACTGAAAATCTGGATAACATGACCAGTCATTTTGTTTGTTTAGCCTCCACCTAATAAAATCATTTTTGTCATAATGACATTTTCTTATTAACAGGCACTTGAAATTAGCTCCCTAAGTGTCTCATTTACATATTATATACATATATATGGGAATTTCTTGCTCATTAGTGTGTTTTGCTGTATGAAAAGACTGGATATAATGATATAAGATATAGTAACAAACAGAGGCTTAACCATAAATAGCTCAAATAAACCTAGATTTCTGTTCCACACACGTCTAAATAAAGAAAATAAAATACACCGAGATAACTTGTTTGAGGTGAAAACCACAGAACAGAGAGAGGAGGATATCAGAGACAGTGTGCAGGTTATTTCAGGACATCAAGATAATTTTACTTTGTTTCCTCCCTCAGCTGAATCTTCCTCCCAGAGGCGTGCGAAGGAGCGTTTCGCTGAGAGCCTCCGCCTGGGACAACGACTCAGGTGCACGCAGCATCAGATATGTAAAGTAAGTGTTAACGCTTTCATCATAACAAATACACCTCAAAAACACACACACATCATGCACGCACACACACACGCACACACACAGCACCAGGCATCCAGCAGCTGTTCCCTACATCCCCCATCCCCGAGTCCCATCCCTCTGCTCTCCGCCCAGCGCCCCTGAACAGGTGGCCCCTCTCGTCCCTCATTAGTTGACAAAGCACACTGATTACTAAACCCCCAAACACACACACACACACACACACACACACGTACATGCAGGAGTACACACGCACACATAGGGACACACACACACAACCACACACTAGTCAATCCCCTCTCACTACACTGCATCTCATTAAGGCTTAAAGAGGAGGGAAAGGAAAGACTTTGGAAATGTTTGACAGAATGATCTTAATAATAATAATAATAATCATAATAATAATATAATTTTCTTAATGTATTGTTAAATATTAAGCATTTAAAAAAAGTTGAATCTCTTAGTTCTAGCTGCAACAAAGAGCTTTCTGATCGGCTACTGTATCTATCTTGCAGTTTGTGTGAGTGTCGGGGGGTATTTATGTTTGACAGCCTGCCATGAAACTTTGCTTACACAGATAGACCAACACACACACAAACACACACAAACACACACACACAAACACACACTACACAGAACCCTCTGTACAGCTCGGTGCCTGTCTTGTCTGCTAGCGGTGGAATTTGGGTCACGAGGAATAAACAGCGCCTTTGTGTTTGTTATTTCCTCTTTGTCCCCCAGTGGACACATTCTGCAGGCGCTCAGGAGGGGGGGCCGAGGAGGAGGAGAGGGAGGAGGAGGAGGAGGAGGAGGAATGGCACTGGATAGGGGCCAGGGTGAACGTGAGGGCCCCTTCCTGGTGCGCAGGCCCCAGATCCCTCAGCCTCAGCCCGTGGCCTCCCAACCTCCGACACACAGATCCCCGAGCCTGCTCCACAGGATTCTGTCCAAGTGCCGGAAAAAGAGTGAATGCCAGGGAGCCACCAACGGGGCCTTCGAGGGCGACTAGTGGGTGGGGGGGGTTGGGGCTCCTGCTTTGTCCTGGGGGGCTGAACTAAGAGGTGGTGGAGCTTCTGAAATATTGAAGACAGGTCTCGAATGTCCCGATTTGAGCAAGAACCTGTTGCCAAATCTGGTTTTTTCTTGACTTGGCTGCATTTCAGGAAACACAAGGTCAAACCAGCCCAGTGCCAAATATCCACACACACACACATGCACACACACATGCATACGCACACACAAATTAATGAAGTCACTGAAGGTGTTTTGCTAATTGCATCTGATGGGCAGTCGCTCTGTGACATCACCGATGGGGGCGTGGCCATGCAGAGGCTCATCAACAACCTGAAGATTATTATATTATATATTATTATAATTATTAAAGGCTTTGGAGAATAATATAATCCCAGTCACTGCAGTCATACGTGTGTTTCATCCGTCCTGTGTCTTTACCTCATCGTGTTAATCTGTTCATATGTCTGTATAAAGGCTACATGTGGATGTGTGGTATAATATTGTAAGTTATTATCATCGTGGTTATAAAACCAGCAAATGCCTACCAGCTAACATCTCTTTATTTCCGTGGAAACATGCCTCAGTATATTACCTCATACTTCATTTTCCTTTGAACACCCGGGGCCTCCCTCCTTTTTCACAGCGCCGGAGAGAGAGAGAGGGAGAGAGAGAGCGCTCTCTCAAGCGAGAGGAAGTGTGATTGAGGCCTGCTGCTGAAAGCCTCGCCAAAAAGGACCAGGGATTGTGCCGGTTGCCCCGAGCAACCACAAAGCAGCCCTCAGAAGTCACACGTTTAGTCTTCTTCTTCTTCTTCTTCTGCGGTGCCTCCCAGCGTGTCCCCCGTCGTAGCGGCCGTCTCTATAGGGTGGGCTGTAGATTACCAACACCAAACCTAATCCTAACCTTGGCCTTGACCTCCTCCTCCTCCTCCTCCGCTCCCACTGTTTGATATAATCCTTTGTAATAAAGGCTGTAGGAGGCAGTCGCTCTGGGGCCAGTGTTTGGGAGGCATGTCTTGCACAGGGAAGAGCGTAAATGTTACACACACAAAGACAGCACCACTGGTCCCCTGAGCAAACTGTGATTCATGAGGAGAATATCTGAGAGCGTCTTACGTCTTATCTCCAGCTCTATTTCAGTAGGAATTACTAGGAATATCTTGCATAAACCAGATTACAGATTTTAACAAGATATACTGTAATACACAATGTGCATAAGTAAGAGCTGCATGCATGCAATGATAGCTGAGAATAGCACTCATACTCTTATATACTATGCTGCATGTGCTTGACAGTGATTTATTCAAGTCCAGATAAGCGCAAGACAAAATACAGCGAGTCCTGAGTCGACTGCATGGGATCCTTCAGTGTGAGCTGCGTTACCTCACACACTGCTGACACACACAAGTGGAAACAGTGACCTATATTGGGCAGAAAGGCCAGGGTCCGGTTTTAACACACACACAATCCGAGGGCTGTGCACTCTCCCGCCTAAAAGTGTCCTATCCCTGCTGTTTTGTGCTGGGTGTCTTTGGGGGGAGAAGGAGAGAGCGAGAGGGAGAGGAGGGGGAGGGGAGGGAGGAGGGGGGAGGAGGGGTAACAGGGTGCCTGCCAGATGACTGCTCTGTCAGCCCTATAATGGGCTGCCATCTGCTGTCTAGCATACACAAAGGCAAACAGTGTGTGTGTATGTGTGTGTGACACAGAGAGAGAGCGAGGGAGAGTTTGTGCGCTTGCTTTTGGGTGTGTGCTCAGAGGCCTGCAGGCCAAAAAACACATGAAAACACAAACACACACACCTTACAATGGCCATTAATGGATATTGTTACATACAGAGGGACAGGCTGCTCATGTGGATTGTAGATATTACAACATTTGAAGTGTTTGTTATCAAATAAATAGATTAAAAAATGCTTTTAGTCTTTTAATGCCTTTAGTAATCCTTAGAGAAGCAGCTCTGCAAATCTAACAATCCTGTGCACAACAGGTATCTGCCCATGTGTCGCTATAATAGATGGACTGCATGCTTTAAATACATGCACGAAGCATAAGGTGGAAAGGCTGCTGCCAATAACCAATTAAGAGGCAAAAGGTCCCTGACATCTTTCAACTCTCAGTGTGGGTCAAAGCAGAACAATGGAGCCTGTTGTAGGAGGATGAGAGAGAAGGGAGGACAGATTGATGAAGTGGACATGGCGTGCATGCGGCGCCCGTGTGTTTATGTGCGCATTGTTTTGCGTGCGTGTGTGTGTGTGCACCGCTGCTCCTCCAGCATAAGGCAAGTCATCACGTTTCTTTGCCCTCCCTCCATTTGGGGGGCAATTGAGTGAATGGGCCTGTAAAAACCAACAGCCCCGAGGACAAAAGGAGCCCGGGGGCATTAAGTCATGGGTGAGTGGGCCCCTTTAGGGCCAGCAGCTGACCCTGTGGAGAGGCCTCTTGTTCTGATGGAGGGGGCTCGTGTCCCGAAACCCCAGGCCAAGTTGACAGCATCCCAACATATACATACAGACATTACAGAGAGAGGAGGAGGGGGGGGGGGCATCTTTAAACCACTCCATCAGTCAGTCAGTCACCTGCTCGACTTGTCAACTCCACCTGGAGGAAAGCAGCAAGATGTAAATAAAGATTTCCATCTCCAACCCCCCTTCTGAAGGAAATGGCTCTCAAAAAAAAATTTATTTTTTTTTTGGCAGGAGCTCAAGATGTTGTAATGCCCGCTGTGAGCACGTCAGAAAAACTAAAGAATGGTCAGAAATCTTTATTACACCCTGCAACATACGCTAATTTGTACTCGCGGTGCAAGCCAGAGAAAGAAGATGGAAAATAAATGCAACACAGGTGATAAACCATGGAAGTCATGCAACAATATGCATTTATTTTTTCCAAATTAAGTACATGGTCACAAAGACAGTTGGCAAGATTTCTATGGTACCTTGGTTATGAGTTCAACTGCTACAAAATATTGCGCAAGTGTTATATCTGTGATTCTCCTTGTAAATGAAAGCAAAGTCCAGCATCTTGTGTATCTTGTGTATTGCTCATGCATAACTGCAGTAGTATATGACAGATGCTACTATCCTGTCTATGTACTTGTACTTAATTCCCTCAAAAAAAACCTATGATGTTACATGGCCAAGTGTTGTTAACATACAAACATATTTTACTTGGATTTTTTTTAACAAATGGAATGTACAAACACAAGTCAAACCAACAAAAAGAACACGCAACACAAATATTTACAGATTATAGACACACCGAAGACGCCGGATTAAAAACAACAACAACAACAAATGTCTTGTGTGGATGTTAGTCTACTTTCTGTTTTAGAGTCGTGTGATAAACTTCTGATCTTTCCTCTTGATCTCCTTGACAAGATTCCCTTCTTATTCTCACCCAAATGCCTAATGCAGGATAATCCAGATTATAACTAATACTGGATCCATTAATGCCGATAATACAAAGACCATTTATAGCTGTAGTGTTGCTTAAAGGGATAGTATCATTTTTAAAAAAAAGTGTGGTTGTATGATCTACAAATAGCCCCTAAGTACTTTAACTGCAGTAGAAGACTCTCTGCACTCCTCCCGTTAGCAACGCCAGCCCATAATAGCCCTGCCCAGAGATTTACGACCCAACATACGGCCATATTTGTGAATGGACCTAAAAAAGGTTTTACTATAAAAAAATAATTAACATATAATATAATTTTTTCCAGCCTTCAAAGTGCAGGAAAAACACAGTTTTTATTTGGAGCTAACCAACTCACGTATCCCTCCGCCCAGGGTTAGCGCCTCACGTATCCCTCCGCCCAGGGTTAGCGCCTGCCGATCAGCAGTTCTGGGCGGAGGGATACGTGAGTTGGTTAGGTCCAAATAAAAACTGTGTTTTTCCTGCACTTTGAAGGGCTGGAAAAAATTATATTATAGCCAACAATGGAACTGTGTATTTTTTTTAAAGGTAAAACCTCTTTTAGGCCGTGAAAATAGGCCGTTTCTTTGGGTCCATTCACAACAATGTATGTTGTAAATCTCTTGGCAGGGCTATTATGGGCTGGCGTTGCTAACGGGAGGAGTGCAGAGAGTCTTCTACTGCAATTAAAGTACTTAGGGGCTATTTGTAGATCATACAACCACCACACTTCAAAAAAAATGCTACTATCCCTTTAACCAGATTATTGAAAGGTTTGTTTCAAGATGGTTAAATAATGTGTGTTAACGCGGAAGCACAGTGCAGCAGTATCACACACAAAGTCATGTGTATTTACATTATATTTTATAATGAGTGAGTGGCAGGGAGAACAAGGGCATTTCAGCAGGATAAAATGTTGTTGACACACTTCGATGCTACGGTGGTCAAATTTAGATCTTGTTCTAAAAGGACGGTCTGTGTTAGCTGATGTTGTTTTTGCCCACAGCCATCCGTCTAAAAATGTATTTTTAACGCGAGGCGGTCACGTAGTGTATTTTACACACATTTGTCTATTTGTCTGCAGCAGAACAGGAGAAAAGAACGAGTTAAAACCAAGCAGCATGATCTTAATGCCAGCATTCATTACAAAAAAACAAAGGGAGACGTCCATCTTGCACGCATGCACACAGACACACACGCACGCACGCACACACAAAACCAAAAAAAATAAAAAGAGGACAAAAGCTACATCATCAAGAATGAACAAACATTTAAAATTAAATGATGAGTAAAAAAGTGCAATTTGTCTATGATTAGAGGTCGGAGATGGAGTCCTGCTACCTAACAGCGAAGAGAACGTTTGAATCAAAGGAAGAAAAATGTCCTACCTATATGTTACAACGTCACAGATTCAACTACACAATGATAAACTTCAAACTAGATCTGGCCTGGTGAGGAAAAAAGAAATTAACATTAAATTAGTGGCAGTGCATGTTCTTCTAACGTGGAGAAATGAAACTGAACGGTAGCCCAATCCTGATTTTTTTTTTTGAAAAAAGACAATAAAATTCTTCAATAATTTCTCTTAAAATGTTTTTTTTTTTAAAGAAATAAATAAATTAGTAGACATTAAATAAATAAAAACCTACAGCCTTCAAATAAAGAGTAAATAAATCCTTCTCGACCAAATGCCTGTTGTAAAAACACTGATGATATGAAAACCGGTCGGTGACGCATTGAAACTACCAACCATTCATTTTGTATGAACTGCTTTTAGTGTAGGTGAGGGTTTTGAGGCTGTTTTGTCAGCAAAGTTAAACTTCTTTAAGATAAAAAAAAAAAACTCATGGTATCCGATTTATATTAATATCTAAGCTTTAGAGCTGTCAGATAATAAATAAAACAAAGAGAAATAAACATAAAGGTACCCTTCCATACTTGAGGTTCTTACACATTGCAATGAAATACATTCAACCGATGTCTCGACGGACACTATGGCCTTGGAAAGGAAAACGTTGCGTTGTTAAAATAAAAATAAAAGAAAAAGAAAAACAAGATACCATCACAAGTGCTATCCAGTTTGCCCTTTAAAAACATTGCGCCTTTCTCAGCAGCAAAATCGACTCAGTAGTGCAATACTGACAGCTTCCTATTCCCATCCTCAAAAACTTCACATCACCGTGGATAAGCATTCAGCAACCAGAGAAACCACATACTGCACCTTTATTATTATTGTTGTGCTTCTAATTCAAAAGCAATGATTAGTAAAATATTCTGCGCGTCGCGTGTGTCTGTGGTGTGATTTTAATTAATTAAGAATGCATGGGTGTCGGCAAAAAGCTGCACAGTACGTGGTTTCCATCCGGTCGCAGCAATAGTAGGGCAGTTGGAGGAGATACAAAATGAGTAGCGTTACGTCATAAAATGTCTTTTATGTTATTTAAACAATATATTAACGATATAAAACTCAGAAGCAGCCACTGCTAGTAATAATAATAAACACTATTCCTATAGCCTACGGAGTGTGCAGCTTGTTGACTAGTGCAGGAGGAGAGAGAGGGGAAATCTAGCCTTTTTCATACCTGTACAAAACTGCTCCCGTAGCCAAGCGGTGTGTGTTCAAAAGGAAGCACAGGACGAGCTTATAAACAACAAAGTACTCGGGCAGTCACCTAGAAATGTGTTAAAAAAAACAAAAACCAGCAGCCGTGCCTTTCTGTGGACATCCTTGGCAGTGCATTTCTGCATCATATGATAAAAAATAAAACTTATTTGTCTTCACTGGATTGTCTCTTACAAGATTCAGTGGAGGTTTTTAGTCACTGGATGGGCGTCGTAGTGTTGGAGGAGGACGGGGGCAGGGGGGCGGCTTTAAAGCACAAGGGCCCTTGAGGTAGAGCCGGACGACGGGTACGGGTTCAGGTACTGACGGGCCTGTTCGGTCATGATCAGCTGGTCCTCCGTCTTCCCATAAACCACCGCTTCCCACTCACTCACCTGCAGAAGAAGAAGATCACGACAGTTAGAATTACACAATCGTGGAGCTGCTGCTAATATTTTCTTTTTTCGTATATTTACACAGGTAGCTTCCTATTGTTATATGTTTTTATAGTTATGTTTGTCCGTCTTTAAATGTGAGGACTACAGATGGAAAGTAGCTTTGAGCTAAATCCGGTAGGGATGCACGATATATCGGCAGATATTCGTCATTTTTTAACATATCGGTATCGGTCCGATGAGTAAAATTGGGCCGATATGCACAACCGATATATATCCGTATGCAAACACCTGCAAAGTTGAGGTAATGCGAGGAGGATGGTAGCCTGTAACCTTGTTATTTGGAAGTAAAATACATTCTGAAAATAAAGGAAGACATTCAAAAATTCAGTTTGCATGATTTTCAGTCTAAAATCCAGCATATTTACATTATTGATGTCATGTGTGCATCACCAATTTGTTCATTAATGTGCATTGTCCTCGTCAAATAATAAATAAATGAGTTGAAATAACAACCCTCACATCGACTGAGGCAAAACTCCCAAGAAAACCTTTTTAACAGGGAAACAGTTGGAGAAACAGAGGAGGGATTGGTCACCCAGGACAGGCAGGCGTGCAATACAATAGATGTTGCATAGATAGACTGACAACCCCACAGATGTGTTGAAATACCTGCACTGCAGCGTGTTTTGGTGCTTTGTGGGAGGCGGGGAGCTTCTTCACCCGTGGGCTGGTGAAGCGGTTTGGATGCACGGGGACGAGCGAGGGCTCCTCGCTCAACGGGCGGCTGCACTCCTCCTCTTGCTCCGGGACGGGGGTGATCAGCGAGGAGCTCGTCATGACACTTTCTTCTGGCACCTGCAGTGTGACAATTCAGTCAAGAGTCGTGACAATGAACTTAATTCAGACACCAAAGCATTTCAGAGGTTGAATCAACAGTTACTTACTTGTGCATTGTTGAGCTGCTCTTGAAAGAGTTGGACATTGAGGCAGTCTTTCCCCCCCCAAGGGTCCAGCACAAGGGATTTGCGCACTTTTCTAGCTGGGCCGTCCATCTGAAATCAAAGAGCATGCAAGATGCAAACAGTAAATCCTCTTTTTCCATTTCTCATGTGGAGTAAAAAACAATGCAACACGTCGTACATTGTGTTTCCATGCTCTGTAGTCTTGCTGGACGTCTGCTCTGTTGAAGATGTCTGCTCCAGTTTCCTGTTTGAGAACTTCTCGGATGTCCTCCTCTAGAAACGCCAAAGGCTGCGGCTGAAAAAAACCCCACAAAACCGAGGCGTAAATACTATAACAGCAGTATTTAAGGGTTGTAAATACAAGCATACAGATAAATGTTTGACATCTCACCTCCATCTTCAGGGGCCCGTGCATTTTCTCCTGAGCTGCCAAAGCATTTTTGAAAGGAGTCGGGGTCCTTGGGGTCGGGATCATTACAGTTTTGTGGAATTTGGGCGTCCGGGAGCTACAGAGTTAACCACAAAGAGTTATAAGAGTACTTTCGTCCTATCAGATTACATTTTTTTGGGATGTTAGCATGCAATTATTTACCCGTCATTCTCTTTCTGATGCTTGGGTGTGGTTTCTTTGTGCAGCGGCGTGTAAAGGAGGCACCTTTGGCTGCAAACAGGCGTTGAGGTGAGGGCGGGGTTATCCAGATTCAGATGCTCCACCCCTGATATGTTGCAAAACTGATGGAAAAGAGAGGCATGTTAGTCACATGACCGACTGGATTATGATTATGTGATTTTAAAAAAAGAACAAATCATTTCGTTTACTCGTGACGGGGTAAAAGGCAGTGACTTCGTTGGTGTTTTCTTGGGAGAATTTGAGATATTTTCCAAAAAGGAGGAGCAGGTCCTGTCGCACAGTGGGGACGGTTCGCTCCTCTCTCTTCTCCTCCTCCTCCCGTTGGACGCCTGGGAGGGTTTGGAGGAGCTGATGGGAGTCAGCGAGGCGCCGCCGCCGCCCGCGCCGAACGAAGAACCACAGTTCTTGTCTCGTCCCGAAGCAGCGGCGGTCGATGCGTTGACCGCGTAGCCCATCGACGTGTCCATCGTCTTCTCCTGCAGGAGGGTGCTGTAGCCCGCCTGGTTGTGCCTGGGCGGGGTTGTCGTCTCCGACAGGTCAAAACTGGCCATGTCGCTCCACGCGCCAGGATCCTGCAGCGCAAAACACATCTACAGTAGATCTTTAATACATTCATGGGCGTTTCCAACTAATTCAACTGGAGATGCTTTTCGTTTTCTGTCGTGCTCCCTCTCACTTACGGAGTCAATGAGCTCCATAGTTTCTGCAAACTCTGGTATTGTCTGCAGGGTGGAGAGCACAGTGCTGGCCTCCACAGCCAGGAATTTGCTGGGAGAGACAGGAAGCTGCGCCGGGGGACCCTGGGGAATCTCGGGTCCTGTCCAGGGTCTTCTCTCCGCCTGCTCCTCCAGGCTGCTGCTGCTCGTGGTCAGCGTGTCGTCTGACACGCCGTCTGACCAGTACTGCTCCAAGCTCTGGGGGGGGGAGCAACAGGAGGGGAGACAACACTGGTGTTAGATCTGTGGCTCCAGCAGCGGTTTGGTGGCTGATTTGATGTGAAACTGGCGTGAAAATGTTTTGTAAATAGCATCAAACTTTAAAGGGATAGTTCAACATTTTGGCAAATTGGCCAAATTAGTCATAGCAGTAGGTTCGTTACCTTTAATTGTCGGTGTAAGGTGTTTTTAGAACAGCGGAGCAGAGCCGTGAGCTGGTCAGAGCTACGCTATGGAGGCTAAGGGAATTTCTTGGTTTCCCTCATCAAATACAAAATCCCAAAACTCCAAAACGCTTTCGTGGACAAGTTGTGACCTGCACAACCACCACGCTATGAGATAATAACAGAACGTTACGAAACGGAGCCGTTTTCGAGGTAAATACAGGGTCAATGCAGAGACTGCTTGCTGAAAAACTGTTTCTGAACGCAACGTGCATCAGCGGTTTTGCATGAATTTGCCTCTAAAACAGCTCTGTCTCGTAACGTTCCATTATTATCTCATAGCGTGGTGGTTGTGCAGCTCACGTGTCCACGACAGCGTTTTTGAGTTGTTGGGTTGATGAGTTTTAATGAGGGAAACCAAGAAATTCCCTTAGCCTCCATAGCGTAGCCCTGAGCAGCTCACGGCTCTGCTCCGCTGTACTAAAAATAGCTTGCACCGACAATTAAAGGTAACAAACCTTATGGCAATGGGCCAATTTGCCAAAATGTTGAACTATCCCTTTAAAAACAATAAAGTGTGGAAAACACTAGGTGATGCTGCGACATGCACTGGTGACCACAGTGGATGCTGCGGCATCTACCCAGTCTTGACCACTATACATCTTGCAATATGAAGTCTGTGAAGAATGAGGTATTGAATGAAAACAGTGAATGAAATGTAAAAACGATGTCAGGGGAGGAAACAGAGGAGGAACAGAAGAGACAGAGCGCTTGGTTCAAAAAACCAAACTTCTGGCTGAGCGTGGCCATGGGGACTGGGGTTGGGGATGAGGGAGCGGGTTCATGTTGGGGGGACAATGGGGTGGAGGTGGCTACCAAGCAAAGCCTCAGGCCAGTCTGAATGAGTAGCAAGATGGGGAAGGTAGTTACTATAGCAACACTACAGCAAATCAGGCTACAGGCACGCGTATGTGTGTACCAGCCTTGTTTTCACATGTATACACTGCAAAAAGTCCATCACTGAGTCAATCAAGACAAGTGAGGTAAAGTAAAGGTAAATTTTTTGCAATCAAATATTGCATTTTTTGAAGAATCTAATCAAAAAAAGGCAAAAAAATTGAGGAATATTTGTAAGATTGTGCCTTTATCTCACTTTAATTTGATTTTAAGACTCAGTTAAGTAGAAAAATTAATGCTAAATTGACCCTTTTTACAGTGTATGTCAGCTCTAGACACAGGCGGGCTATGCTGGCTAAGTATGCTAACACACATTCGGAGTGTGTTCTTACACATGGACCTCTGCACTGCACTTGTCGCTGGACTTCACTCTCTGCTGACATAAGCAGCAGCTCAAGCTCCTTAATTCTTTGTTCTCTGTCAGGATCATCCAGGCAGGATGGCTGGAATAAACAAATGTCAGGGAGGAGAGGTCGAGGAGGACAGGAGGAAAGGAAAGAGTTAAGAAAAACCAGACAAAAACAAAAACAGATTTACACATAAAAATATTTACGGGATCAATTGAGATGCATCCCCAGTCAGTTATTGATTGTTAGATGAAAATAACAGGACATTCAAGTATTAGACTTGAAGTCCAGAGTTAGCAATCACAAGGATTATCTACAGAAAGTCCAGAAAATAAAGAAATGTGACAAGTTTTCCCAACTCATGCATGCAGAGAAGATGCATAAAGACTCACCGATACGAAGCCTGAGTTTTCAGAAAGACTGTCCATCACGTGTCCACTGTGAGGATCGAACGGATATCCCCCCATCTGCAACACAGAGAGACACGTCCAGGTAAAACTCACGGAGGACAAAAACAAAAAAAAGCATCATGTGATGAAATGAAATGTGCAAACTGAAAGAAGACCTGGTTGGACCCGAGTATGGACAGGGGACTGCGATCGCAGCTCTGTGTCTCTGCAGGAGGTGGAGGACACAGCCTGTGGTGGCGTCTCTTCCCTCCGCCGTGAGAGGAAGACAACGTCTTGCTGTCGTCCTGCAGGTAGCCCTCGTGCTCCACCTTCCTCCTCATGGTGGAGTTCCAGTGGTTCTTGATGGAGTTGTCTGTCCTGTTTGGAAGAAAATAAAATTGTTTTAATTTAAAACTCATATCCGCGATCGATTACCGAACGTGTGAGGTTGCGTTCACAGTACCGTCCAGGAAGTAGCTTGGAGATCTCTGCCCAGCGGTTGCCCAGACGTTTGTGGGCTTCGTAGATGATTCGATCCTCTTCCTGAGTCCATGACGACTTTTTCACCTCCGGGTTGAGGTGATTGTGCCATCGCTCACGACACTGCTTTCCGATCCTGCCCTGGAGGTGCTTCGCGATCACTGACCAACGCTTGGGACCGTACTTGTGCACCAGGTCAATAACCTACACAAACATGATCATAATTACTCAATAATGACATTATAATCCACACACTGGTGCATATTCTGTGCTCTAAGTCTGTGCATGGATTCATTCAAACTACTGCTTTGTATCAAGAGGGAAATCATATTTTTAGCCAACAGCAGCTCCGGTGTTAAGAAAACTTTGCCTGGAGGAGCAGAGCTTGTTTGGCTGTTTCTGTTCCCGTTGAAAAATGCTGTGATGTCATTACTGGCAGCCAAAGCCCTTATTGATAGCTCTTTGTTTCTGTTATGATGCCAAGATTTCACAGGAATGAAACACCATTCTTGACATTCTTGGAGAACAGTGATCCATTTAAGGAACGCGTTGCTCATCTCAGAGCTGCAGAAGACATTAAGAGGAGCCCGGTTCTGTACAAAGAAGGGCTCGGCTCGAAAAACTAGTGACTTGGAAGGTCTGTGTTTTATTACGGATGACGTAGTGGAGAATTGACTTGAAAACAAGAAGCTGGGGCGGTGTGAGTGTGTGTTTTTGGCGGGAAGGAAGCCCGCGCATGTGCACAGCGCTGTTGTCGGTCTAGAAGGTAAAAGATACACAGCAGAGTGTGGCGTTGTGTATTTGTGTTGTGTTCTTTCACTTATCCTAAGCTCTTAACACTCCCTGCAGCTTCCGTCTGTCTCACCTATCGTTTACCTATTTTGTCTGTCCAGAACAGGAACTCCCGGCTCCTCTTACCTTTTGATCCTCCTCCTTTGTCCAGGGTCCTTTCACCAGCTCTGGGTTGAGCACCTTCTGCCAGCGGTGCTGACACTGGCCATCTGTCCTTCCCTGTGGCAGAGAAACACAAAGCGCAACACCTCATTACATTACACCACTCCGCTGCTTCACAGTTAGACCTGCTCCTCCTGACAGCTGTAAATACATCTCGACTGGCTCTTACAGTAATTATCACAATGCAGGACGTGTTTAACACTGTATACGTACGGGAAAAAAGTTGGCTATTAATTTCCAGGAGTCAGTTCCATGCTGTTCAACAAGCTTTTTCAGCTTTTCATCCTGAAAACAGAGAGGCGGGAAAGTGAAAGAAAAAGAAACAGAGTGAGATGCAATCTTATTTACAAGAAGTACAAAGTCTCCATTTCACACAATCAAATAACCTAGAAAACTCCTAGCGAGTGCAGTGCAGCCCTCGCTAGCGTCGGTAATAAACTTACCTCGTCACGGGACCACTTTACTTTGCACAGCGTCTTTTTATCTTTGCTCTTCTCTTTGCTCTCAGGATCTGTGGAGTGCAGCTCTTCATCCTCGTCAGTGCTGAAAACACACAGGACAAACGTGGAAGAGAGCAAAAGGTTTTTATTAATAATGTTTCTTTAGAAGGTCAGTGAATTTCAGCAGGAAGTGATAACTGCTTAGATTAGATGCTTCTGCAGATGCATACATGGAAAGCTCGCCTCTCTCCTAAGATGTGGCTACTAACTGGAGTTCATGGGAATTTTTTTATTCGACAAGCTCGTATTGAAAGTGAGAGTCTGCATCTAAGTTACTGAGTGAACTGGCCGGTTGTGGTCCGTCCGGCACAGTTTGAAAAGTCACAGCCAACACAAGCAATAAAAGGTAATAGAGTAAAAAAGGAAGCACAGAGGATTCCAGTCATTCTAGTGCGGCTAAAAATGACTCAAGCAACATGTTTTTACTGCTTTCTGAGTGCAACAGGAAGAACAGTCACTCTCTTATTTGGAGGTAGGACATGATGAGGTTGAACAGGTAAAAAAAAAGAAAAAGAAAAAGGAAAGTAAAGCTCATATATGACTATATTGAAGGGCACAGAATTCCTCTTTCCTGACACAAGAAGTTGGCAGGGAGCACTGGACGGTCTCTGTTCCCATAAAACTTGCTGCTGGGCAACACTTTCTTTGTGGTAGAGGAGGAGCAGACTTTAATAAATGGAGGAGAAATTAAGCTTGCAAAACTTAGCAATCACACATGCACAGACTGCTTTCCTCAGGGCTCGTATCAGACTGCGGATGAAAGCTCCTCTTCTTCACTGTGGAAACACACCAGCTGAAATCCTGGTGTGGTCCGATTCTCTCGCTAAAGCAAAAGCAAAGTGGGGAAATGAGTCTGGACCGTAGGCTGAGCAGGAAGGAGGGGCAACGAAGGGGCTGCAGGAGAGGGGGCGATCCCACATCAACAGGCTCTTTCACCTCCAGAGGTGTGCGAGCGACGAGTGTGTGTGTGTGTGTGTGTGCGTCATTGAGATGGAGGAGGCGGTGCACCGGGGTGTGGTCAGGGGGGGATGGCAGAGCACTAACGGTCCAGTGGTTCAAAAAGTTTCAAAAAAACAGACAGACTTTATATAAGCTTTTCACATTTTGGTTTTTACACGTCATTTCCTCACTTGAAATAAATCCCATGTGATCAACCTTATTTTCCTGCATAGGTGAACGGGATCCTCACCTTACCTGTCATTAACAGGTAGGTAAGGGGATGTTTCAAGGTGTAGGATGTGCAGAACAAACTCGTGAAAGAAAAAACAGCCAATCATTTCTCTCCAGATGTGAAGACAAGGAGGGGATGTAGTTAAGATGAGACATTCAAAATGAACAAATGCAATCATCATTAAAGTTTCAATTATGATAAAAAGTATTGGCGTTTTAAAATTATTTTTTTTTTACAATAAATTGTTTAATATGTAAAATGTCACACAAGGATATAATTGCTTAACCCAAAAAGTAAACAAATAAAAGAATTTATAGGCAAAATATTAAATAAAAGCAGAAAATCCTCACATGCAATAAGGTGGAACCAGCAAATGTGTGGCATATTGCTTGATAAGTGGCCAATCATTATCAGTTGATCAGATCATCTAACCATCCAATAATAATAATAATGATGACAATGAAAGAATATCTGATCTTACACCTATGTGTGTTTTTGATAATATTTATGACACTTGATTATAAATGTATTATACTTAATTTCATCCACGTAGCCTAAAATGTAAACAATCAAGATTCTGCTCCCATTGGTTATTAATATAATAACTCAGTGTTACACGTACAAGTCTCACCACAAACACACATCTGTTCTCTCAAGTACTTTTCTGAAACAGCTTAGGAAACCCTGGTACTTTCCCCCTACTGTCTGTTTTCTCACGTAGCAGAAATACTGTGGTCAAATACATGTAAAAACAGCACGTATCTTATTATTATATCTTATTAGAGCAGAATGACCTGAGGGGAAAAAACTTTCTTTTACTGCAACTTATATGGCTGAGCTGTCACCTTCAAATAAAGTGTTTCCAGTGCTGCTGATATTACATAACCACTGTAATGGGCAGCGCGCCTCCAGTGCAGAACAATAACTAGCTATTATTTATTTTATATCTTGTAATTTCTGATAATATTGGCATGAATAACACTGTAATCAATGGATATTTTGCATATTAGGAGGGGTACATATAGTTTGCCATTCATCACAATATATAATATACTTATTACAGGCGCTTCTCATTCATTAGACAGTGTAGCTGTGCAGGTGCACATGCATCAGATGAAATGTGCAGCATGAATGTCCACTCCACATTAGCAGCCCTCTGATCCAAAACCACCTGATCTTTTTTTTTTTTTTTTTTCCACAAGAGCTGCACAGAAGCACCCTCGACAGTGACAGATGGCTAGCGCCGCGACCAGATAATGAAAACAGCAGCGCTGTTACTGCTACTGCTGGCACCCACCTGCGTGTTTTCATGTTGTCCATGACAGTGAGTCTCTGCTGCAGGATGGTTGAACCTCTTCAAAGACGAACCTGTGTTTGGCAGCTCTCTAAAAATCCACATTAAGACACGTGTATCCATAGAAGAAGTCGCTGTCAGTCATCGTTGGTTTCTTCTTCTTCTGAACCGTGGCAGGGTCCAGCTAGCATTATTCGGCTAGCTAGCGCGCTAACTTGTTTGCACAGTCAATAACATTAAGCCCTCTCGGTAAAAACCTTGCTTGTCGTCCGTAACATCCTTTTTTCCAATGGAAAGCGTCGCTGCGTCTCTTCTGATATTTCTCCCTTACAATGGAAAACGCGGTAAAAATAAATAAATAAAAGAAGCTGATATTACAATGGAGAGACTTAACACGTTGCTCCCATTGCTCTCTGTCCGGGCTGTTTCTATCTTTACTCTTCTGTATTTCTGTTTGGCGTTATGATTTTTGTCCATCCCGCCGATTCTCGCGCCCAGCCCTCTGCGCAGGCGGCCTCGCTTCTGATTGGTCAAGAACGGGGCAGTGAAAAGGAGAAGTCGGAACTCGAAGCTGATTGGCCACAGATGAGGCAGCGTTGGCGCGTGATTGGTTTAGAAGTTGGAGGCGGTTCGGTTTCATTGGCTGAAACGTCCGTGGGAGGCGGGTGTTAGTTAAGACAACTGTACTGTCACCTTCTGCAGTTGAATGGATCTTTTCATCGGGGCGGTGGTGGTGGCTCAATGTGGGGCGCTGGGGCTTTCAGGGGCCTCCTTCAGGGAATACCAGGAGGTTTCAAGCCAAGAAATATCACTGGAAGCAAGCACAATGAATCTAATCCTCAAATCTATCCCTCAATTTACTTTTAATATTCAACAAAATACATTCATAAAGCATGGAGCATGTTCTCCTCTTTTTTTTGTATGAGGATGCATGTCTGTACTGGAGTGTGGATGAATTATACCACTTTATATTTTTTGTTTGTTTGTGGGGTCAGTGGCTTTGCATTGACTTGTAATGGTATATGAAATGATTATATTCAATCATGTGGTTACTGCATAATATTCTAGGTTTGAAATGAATGCAAAAGCTCTGGAGAAATGTTTGCAGCATTCATTCTCTTGCACACCCACGAGTCACTCATTCGGCTCTTTTGAATTGTATTCTGCTGACCCCTTCTGGACAAAACTTTCTGCATGGGCAATGCCTTAAAAGCCACAAATACAGCCTTTATCGCCGATATGTGTCTTGTTCGTATATTATCTCATTGCAATATTTTCACAGATCTCACTTTTCCTTTCGATTTATCACAGCATCTGTAGGCTAGTTGTTGTTCGCCTGCGTGCAATCAGCTCTGGGCAGGTAGGTCGACTCAGGACATGTTTTTTTTTTTTTTTTTGAGGCGGTAAGTGGTGCATTGCGTCTGTATGAATTTTGACATGCCAGCACTCGAAGTTTAAACTATTTGTTAATTTGGAGATATATTATTTTCCACCACTGTCACTTGTAATTAATCCAATAATAATGTATAATACTTGATGTATTATAATTTGAACTCTGTTTGTAATATGATAACATTCCCAATTATTTATTTTTCTGTCCCTTATCAGCGATGAGCTCTCAATGTCTTTGGATGTAAAACTGGATGATGAGGAGGATTTTTCGACATTATGCATGTCCTGCCTTTCTCCCTGCAGGTGACACTGTTTGACTTATCAATGTTGACATTTCTGAAGCTAATAGAAGTTGCGTCAAGACAACCACAACAAGACCGGAAATTACTTAGAATGCCGCCAAAAATAAAAGCCTCTTGTTTTGAATCATGGCAGTTCAGAAGAAAAGTAAAAGTGAAGAATAAGCCTCCCTCAAAGTCAACCTTTATTTACTGTTGTGCTAGTTAAATACTCTATTTTACAAACCTTGACTTATGTGGTTTGTTTGGATTTCTTTCTTTTTTTTCTTCAACTTTATTTCATTTGTCAAGATCTTCCAACCATCTTGACAATGTTGCATTGGCAATTGTGCAAATACACCAGGACGGAATTGAATGTCTACAGTCTGAATTTTGTTTGTTTGTTTTCCTCGTAATTTGATTAAATACAAATTTACCCAATCATAACTTAAAATCAATGTAGACAAGAACTTTTGAACATGTCCAACATGATGTCATTCTACCACCCTAGAGTGAAACTATTGTATCCCTGAAAATTATTCTAAATAAGAGTACAGAAGTAGATTACATTGAATTATATTACTACTGTTGCGTTTATTATATAAGCCAAAATTTAATGTTGTATGTAGCTGTTTTATAAACTGGTTAGATTAAACCTTGTGTCAAGTCAGGTAACTTTATTAATACCCATGGGTAGATTTGTTGTTTGCAGCAGTAGGATAATCCCAATTTAAAAGGAAAAAACACAAGGACAGGGCACAAGGAGCAGGGAATAAGTTAAAAAAAAAAAAAAAGTTTAAATACATAAATGATGAGTTAAATCTGAATCTATAAGCAACATTGTACCACTTTACCACATGTCTACCCAGGTTTTATTTTGAAAAGCCGTACCGGAAGTACGGTATTGGTTCTCCGTCAGTTACAGTGGCCGTGAGGTCCCGTGACAAATTTCATTGGAACTTTCAACGGCCAGGAAAGAAAGACTGACGTTTCCTGCTTCTCTCACTTGTCAGACGCCTCTGGGCAGCGAGTAATTACCACCCTCAAAAAGTTCGTGGGGTCCGGGGGTGGGGGGCTTTTTGTCCCAACTGAAAACGGAATAAATGTTCGGTTCGCCGGCAATTTCCACGTTGTAGAGCGAAGTATCCCCACTGGAAAGGACGAAAATAGATGAACAGCGCATCAAAATACTGTAAGGTACGTGATGTTCATGTAAACGTTAAGTTACCTTGTTCTCACTTTGCCTACGTAGCGCCGGTGGCTAACTGTAGGGTAACATTCACCTAGCAAACGATGTGTTAATAATGAAAGTAAAACATCGTCGTATAAAAGTAATGTCTGAGATACTACTATTACACAACTTTAACTTTTTACTGCTCCGAGACCTACTAGCTAACTTACTACCACACTGAGCAGAAGTTCAATCGAAGTATAAACAAAGTCAAGTTAGCCACTGTAGCACCCACAACAACTTTAGATGTGTAATTAAGAAGCTTTGTTGTGTTGGTTGCAGTTAATATTTCACATGTGAGCTTGTCAGAACATGTCAAATCTTTCATTTTGGGTGCGTGTTGGTATTCAATTTGACTGTGTGTGTGTTCAGCTCCTCCCTACTCTGGCTCATTTTTTCCTCCTCTCGTGGATTGCAGAAGCTAGGCTTTTTTTTCGCCCCTGTAACACACGTGATCTGTTTAAAAAGTTGTATAGTAAAGGTGTAAGGGCACACAAATCATCATCATCACCAATCAAGCTCACAAAATGAGTGAGCTCAGAAAACAAAACAAAACAAAAACACAGAAGTTAGTCAGCCCCTTTCAATGTTGTGGTCTGCGGAAATGTTATCCACTTCCATTTAATTGTTCTGTGAATGTAGAAATGATGTGTCAGACCTCATAGGCTGTCAAAGTGAAATCCCATGTTGGATGTTAATTCAGCTGTGTGGTGTGGCCAGTGGCACGCCAATATTTGAGTGAATGATGTGCATGTGAACAAAAAATGGGACAAATGCAACCGTGCAATTGCCATAATTTTGTCTCCTTTTTTATTTTCTATTACATTTTCCACTCTGCAAGTGTGTAAATTTGTTTAATTTTTTTATGGTTTGTTATGAGTTGAGAGCAGCTGGTTCTTTGGAGGAAACAACTGGCTTTGAAGATCCTGTTTTTTTTTATAACAAGACAAGTTTTGTCAAGTTATGAAAGATGACAAGATGGATTCAATAACTTCACGTATCCTGCTCGCTCCACATCTGTGATAGCCGTGGTGTGGTGTGGGAGTTTAAAAACACCAAACAACACTGATCCATATCTCGCACGTAGACCTTGTGTGCAGAGAATTCGCTGAACCTTGCCCAACCTTGCCCCCCTGCCATCCTGCATTCTCTGAATTCTAACTTTCTACAGCTGATGAACCATTTATTTTGTTAGTGCACGAGCCGATGCGGACCCCGTTTCAAAAAAAGGGGAAGTCAGAAACGCAGTGTGCTGACTGTGGATGTCTGTAAGCTGTCTGGGCAGTCAGAGTCAGGTTAGGGGAGGAATTTGTCCAGATACTGAGGGTGTTTGCACGCACTGAGGTTGACTTGAGTTCATGCCCCTCGCACGTCTCCAGCTGCACCTCCTCAATCAGAGATCTGTCTGTTACATATTGAGATACCCTCCGTTTTATCCCCCATGCAACTGACAATATTATCAGGTAATGTATTGGTAGTCTTCGTCTGTATGTGTTGTTCAAAACAGGCCTTTGTGTGGTTTTCCCCACTAACCACTTTCAGCTCGCATGGGGCCTTGTCTCTGTGTTTATTAGTAGACGCACGCCTGATTGAGCCTTCGCATGGGATTTACCATTCTGGGGTGACTTCTGCTTTGTTTTCCTGTTAAATGTGCTTGTCACGCATGATGCACAGCCACACACACAGAGAAAAAAAAAAGTATGTTCAACATCCTTGTAGGATATCCACAGGCAAGGATGTGTGTTTGAGCTAAGCAGGAAGAAAGCTATTTTTGATCCCCGTGTAGTAGCCCGGCGTATTTGTGGCTGTCAGCACAAGTTAATTCATGTTGTGGCATGAATGCAGAGGATGCTGGGTTTAAACTGCGGTTAGGGAATATGCTCAAGACTAATCTTGTTCCTTTTCAGACTCATTATGCCTTTCCAGGCTTTGTTGTCACTCCTTATAACAAACATAACAATGCCTGTTTGTGGGTGGGGTGAGCAGCGGTGTTCCATATAAAGGAGCAGTGTGAAAATATTACAGGCGATGGTCGTAGGTTATTTCCCCCTCGAACAGAAGTATTTCAGGAATGTTAAAAAGCGGGTCCTTCCCTGTGACGTCCAGAGTCAGTTAACCATAAAAGCAGCCCCATATGTGAGGCAGCACATGCTCTTTTTGTGCGTGCACCGGTTACAGTTGCACAAACTTCAGGTTTTACTAATTAAAATGTTTAAAGGTGCAGCTTTGGATGCTGCAAAACTATATTAGTTCCATAGACTTAGCAGTTTTTTTGGTTAAGTGCAACAATGATAGGCCGACTAAGCCTGTTCAAAGAAAAAGACGTAGCCTATGATCTCTTTTCACCAGGGAAATTGTAAATACCATTGTCTAAGTGAGAGTTGGCAAAGTGAAAGTCAAGAGCAGGAACAAAAGCGAAAGAGAAAAAAGGGGCCAGTGATGAAGAGGCCATGAAGGTCCCTCCGATAGCGCACATGCATTTTAAAGAGGGTTGCTCTTTTGCTCTTCCCTAACCCCAACGTGAGCTGAATGAGTTATCCCTGCAGGATGCTTTCAGGATCAATATGCAGAGAGGGAAAGTTGAGCAAAAGCAGGTTTTTCCGTGTGTTGCGAGCAAACAGCAGTGAGAGTAACGGTTGTGGTTAACGGACAAAAAAAAAACTACAGAACAAACAACGCTGACCTCACTAACATCAAACAATGGACAAATCAGAGCAGCAGACAAAGAGCTTTGTTGTAAAAGAAACAGACGTTACATAACAGAGATCTGGTCAGATCACACAGCGCTCTGTATTTTCTGCACATATCATAGTTTTCTGTCATGTTGCAAGAGGAACACAGGAGATACCATCAATTATGACCGATTGTAATCGACTTATGCACTTTCTGCCGTTGTAATGATGAAGCTTTCACCTTGTCTTCATTTTCATGGAAGTGAGGTCTTGACCTTTTGTTAACAGTTGTCTGGGGAAGGAGTCTCCTCGGCAGTTAGCTCGATTTCCCTCTTTAAACGTTGGGAAGGACCGCTCCGGGGGGTTTTTACTCTTAACCTATTGTGTAACAGCAGCTTTAAAGGACCCCCGGAAGGTTATTTAAAAATACCTTTCCACGGACCAGAACAAGCTGAAATGCCACAGACCCAGCATGTGTGAGAAATAGAGAGAGAGAGAGTGTGTGTGTGAAGTGAATACATGTGGAGGATGGGGCGGCTGTGCAGATAAAGGCTCATGTCCCCCACAGGAAACCGATGACGATCACCATTAGCAAAAAAAAAAAAAAAGAAAAACCCTAGAGAGAGGTCGGTTATATGTTATAGATATTTTTAAGTGTTTTCTCGCAATGAGTAATCATATGAGAAACAGGATGCGACGTTCACACTCGGAGGAAGGAGTGAGTTAAATGGTGGGTTACCCAGGAGGAGGCAGCCTGCCTACTGACATGCTGCAGCTCACTGACCTTCCTCTTCTTGTCTGTGCATTCTTGCAACAGGGGCGTCTTGACAAGGATTCAACTAGAAATGCTCTTAAAGGCAAAACCAACATCAAAAATAGTTAATGTTAAAAAAAAAGAGGGAAAATTCTTTATATTCTTTCTATTGTTCTTTCTATTCTTTCTATTATACGTCTTATCGTCACTGTGCGTCTGTGTAGTGCTGCTGCTGCACTGTAATTTCCCATCTTAGGATCAATAAAGTACATCTATCTATCTATCTATCTATCTATCTATCTATCTATCTATCTATCTATCTATCTATCTATCTATCTATCTATCTATCTATCTATCTATCTATCTATCTATCTATCTATCTATCTATCTATCTATCTATCTATCTATCTATCTATCTATCTATCTATCTATAAGTGTTATTACTCCATATGAGACTATAACAACTCATTTGAATGAAATGCTCTTCTGTGTGTGTGTGTTTACAGGGAACAGAGCCATTTCTAATGGCCAAATGTCACACATGTGGGCAAGCAAGTGTCAGCCAAGTGTTCTTTTGTACTAATAACAACCACAGCTGTATCTGTGTGACTGGTGAGGAAGAAGAAGGACAGATTAATGGACGATCAACAGAGCTAAAACATCAAATAAAAACATAAAAGTACAGTTAATAAATAATAAATGAGTGATTGTTTATAAAGTGACACTGTGGGATTGTTTACGTGTGGAGGGGAGACAAACAGCGGTTTCACTTCCTGGCTAACAGTGACCTCTTCTCTCTTCTCTTCTTCAGCAGTGACTCAGAATGGGGGTGGGCCAGCTGTATACTTGAAGTCCCATCCTGTGGAGGACACATTTGCTTTTATCACCTTGTACCTTTGGATGCCAGCAGCCCCTAAGATGGAGGAGCAATCCAGTCTCCCCAACGTCAGCATACCTTGTCACAATGAGCAGAGGGACAAGAGGAAGCGTTACACGGTGTGTGCAAATATTCAGTTCATTCATATTCAACTGGTATGTGTGAGAAAATTTAATTTGGCGAATGATTCAGTGAGTGTAGGATCTGATAGTACTCCTCATGCTCACATGGACTCCCTGTTTTCTTTTTATAGGTTTACAAAGTGATGGTCTCTGTTGGACAACAGGAGTGGTTTGTCTTCAGAAGATACGCAGAATTTGACAAGCTCTACAACATAGTGAGTGGATGCACAGAGGCTTTTTGATTTTTTATAGCATATAAAGTGACTTTTGTGTCCCGCTGCTCACATTGACATTTAGGATAATTATATACTCGTGAGTCGTGACCATAGATGTTTCCCAGCCCTTATGTAATTTTCTCTCTTGGTCTCTCTGCTTTTAATTTAGTTAAGAAAACAGTTTCCTTCTATGAACTTGAAAATCCCAGCCAAGAGGATATTTGGGGATAACTTTGACCCCGGTAAGTCTTCATTTAATTCTCAGTTTGTCTGTTGTTCGAGTGATGCAAAAACTCTTTTTTTTTGTGTAACACATAAAATGCATCCATCCAATAGAGTTCATCAAGCAAAGAAGAGCAGGGTTGCATGAGTTCATCAAGCGAATCGTCTCACATCCTCAGCTTTGCAACCAGTAAGTGTTTGCGTTCTTTCTGTTATTATATGACTCACTGTGTTAAAATAAGTGGCATCAATTTCCTGAATTCAACAATTCAAATTGACCAAAACTGTTTTGCCACGATTCACATTTGACACACTGAATGAGATTAAGACAATGAAGAAAGTTCTGCTTGGTCATGCTTTACTTGCTGACACCGCTGTTTGGTCTTTCTTTCAGTCCAGATGTAAGGACCTTTCTACTGATGGACAAAATGCAAAACTTTTCAGACGCCTCTGAGGATGAAGACGACAAAGTAAGAAACCAGTTTTCTTTTTCTTTTCATGTATTGTTTAAATTCCCTGATTAGCCAGTCTTTAGACATTGATATGCATGAGTTAGCTTCTCTTCTGTTTTGTTTCACTTTCATGACTCTGTATCCCAAGTAGTAGTTGTTACTCAGAATAAACACAGCCAAAAACCAAATTCCACTCATTCTGTAACTGTAGCACAGATGAGGGAGTGAGTTCTCAGACCCAGGACTTCTGCTGGTTTTCTTGTCCATGAACCAGTTCTGAGTGTGCCTCAGTTTTAGTTACATTTTTGTGGCTAATATTGATTCTCTGTTGTTTAACAGAACAACTCTACCTCCAGAAACATTAACCTGGGACCCTCTGGAAATCCACAGTATGTTTTTTAAACACTTCATCTGCGTCATCTGTGTTCAGAGATCATTTCTAACTCTGTAGTTTGTGTAATTGCATGACTTACATTTTGACATTTGAAATTAATGTGTTAATGTGTGTATGTGTCATTTTGTTTCAGTGCCAAGCCCTCAGACTTTGACTTTTTAAAAGTCATAGGAAAAGGGAGTTTTGGGAAGGTATGAGAACAATGCAACATTGGAAAGTACAGTTACTTTATTTTCAGCTCAGAGTGAAACGCTTTGCAAATATGTGTCTCTTTAAACATAGATAAGACATTTTCCTTATTGTAATAGTGTCATTATAATCTGGTATGATATGTTTTTGTTATCTTTACACTTAGTACTGATTTGAAGTGGTTCTGTATTGTTTGGCTTCTGAGGTGTAGCAACAAGTTTTAGTTCTGCATGAGTCGGTCTCTCCATGTAGGAAGTGAGAATCAAAGTGGGAATTTCTTTATTTTACGCTGTCGCTGTAATGTTCAACATGATCCCTCTCCTTTGTGATGCAGGTTTTCCTCGCAAAATGGAAACACGATGAAAAGTATTACGCAGTCAAGGTCTTACAGAAAAAGGTCATTCTCAACAGAAAAGAGGTAATTCTACAATCAAACACGACCTCGTCCCCCCCCGTGTGAATTTACAGTCTCTTACTAAACGACTCCTTTTTCAAATCAGCAAAAACACATCATGGCGGAGCGCAATGTGCTGCTGAAAAACGTGAAACACCCCTTCCTAGTTGGACTTCATTATTCCTTCCAGACCGCAGACAAGCTGTACTTCGTCTTGGATTTCATCAATGGAGGAGAAGTGAGTTGTTTCAGGTTTATGAATAATGTGGTCACATTGAAATGAGTCACAAGGTCAAGAAAAGCTGAGAATGGCACTAACATGGGAATATGTATTAAACTGCTTGAGTACAGCTCTTCAGAGCAGCGCTGTACTGTGGCTGGTCAACATACTTTTATGTATTAAAACCCGAATTAGAGGTCGTAGCATTACTCTGAATAAAGAATGGGTCTGAGTGTGACTTCCTCAGTGGATGTCGTTCATATGTGCTTAGCCCCGTTAAAGCTGCCATGTGTGACTGTGTAAGAGTGACTAACTTCAATCTGTAGCCAAGTAAATCTCTCGATGAGATGACTACAGAAATCAGATCAGCATTTCCATTTTCTAGTCAAAGCGTCAGTGTTAAAAAAATACTGTAGATGTTATATTTATGAAGGTACAATGACGAGTATGAACAACTCAGTAAAAGAGTCATTGTAGTCCATCTATTTATACTGTGTCGGTCAAAAATGATCAAGAAAAAAATGAATATCTTATTTTATATGTCATATTATATGTGTATTATATATTTATATACCTTTATAAATACCTTTCCATTTCAGCTTTTCTTTCATCTTCAAAAAGAGCGAACATTTCCAGAACCCAGAGCGAAATTCTACATTGCTGAAATGGCGAGTGCACTGGGATATCTGCACTCCCTCAACATTGTTTACAGGTATGATGAAGTTTAAAATGTCTGAAAATAACAGATGAATAAGCTTGAATGTATTCAGATCTAATAATTACGTAAATCAGAAATTCATTAATCTACCGTATGTCCATTTTCTCCAGAGACTTGAAGCCAGAAAACATTCTCCTTGACCAAGAAGTGAGTATTCCTGTTTGTTTTTTTTAACCTATAACAGTAATTATAGTTAATTACAGAAAAATATGCTTTGAATGGCACAGCACCAAGTACTTTCACTTTCACAAGTACTTGTTCAGATGGGTGAAACTACAATACCTGAGCAACAGTTGCATATTTATCACAGAAGGACTGTAACATACAGTACATACAAACTTAATTATTATCCAGGAATACTTCGACCACCAGTGGACAACGGTGTCACTTTCAGTTCCAGCTGGACAGAATGCGTGTGATTGGATTAGCTCTTACTAATGATTTTCCTGCTTAGCCTTATTGAGAAAAGTAAAAAAAAAACAAAAAAAAACGGTGAATAGGACTGACTGAGCTCTGCTGCGGCCAACATTCCTGGGCAACAATAGAATCCTCAGTCCCCGGGGATAATGAGCAGCTTGTGTGGCACACGTTGTCTAAAACCGTCCCTGTGCCTTTCTCTTTAAAGGGGCATATCGTTTTGACAGACTTTGGATTGTGCAAGGAAGGCATTTCCCAGACGGACACCACCAGTACATTTTGCGGAACACCTGAGGTATGGGAATATTTACACTACATCTCGGGTCAGGTCGCTGCCTGCAACGGGCTGGTTGCAAAGCAGTCTCACCTTCAGTGTGAAAAAGTAACAATCATTAACAGCCTTTTTTGGAAGAAAAGCGTGGTTAATCATTTTACAAGTAGAAGCATATTCCAACTTGTCACATTGCTGTATATGTGGGATTCAAGCCACTATTTACAGAAAGTAAAATGAGTTTTAACGAGCAAAAACAGGCGTTGAAATACATTTGGATGGTGTATTTCAAGTCAAAGTTAATGTTATATTATTATATTTCCCTCCAACAACCAGTACTTGGCTCCAGAGGTCCTGAGGAAACAGCCATATGATAACACAGTGGACTGGTGGTGCCTGGGTTCAGTGCTGTACGAAATGCTCTTTGGCTTGGTGAGTTTTTATTTTATTTCCCTCCACGCTGTTTTTTTAGGCAGTCTTATGCATGCAAAGTTTTTAGATTTAACAGGACGATCTGGTGAACTGTAGTACTAGAAGTCCGAGCACCTCATTGTGCTGTATGTTTATTACAAGAGCACTGCATTGTACTATTGTGCCTTACAAGATGACCACAGTTATTCAGGTTGTGTAACTGTATCTCGGGGACATTGGTGACCGAGCAAAGCACCACTGGGGCTCCACCGGGGACTCCATTGGCTCTGTTCCTGTTTACTTTGTATAGGGTGGACTTTAAATACCACTCTTGAGTGTCGCCATGTCCTGAAATACTCAGATGACACAGCTATTGTGGTGCGAATCAGGAATAGACAGGAAGAGGAGTACAGGGACCTGACAGTGACCTTTAGTGGAGCTGAACACTTGAAAGAGCAGCGAGATGGTTATTGACTTTTGAAAGCTCCACCCAGCTCCACCCAGTTTCATCCAGGCAACATTTAAAATACCTGGGTTTGCACCTGGACAGTAAAATAGGCTGATGCTGTTGATGAAAAGACATAGAGCTCTCTCCAGGAAGCTTGGACAAACTGAACAAAAAGGAATAGACTCATATGGGACCATCTAATGATTCTTTTGTCTCATTTATTTTTACGCCCCAGCCGCCGTTCTACAGCAGGGACACGCATGAGATGTATGACAACATCCTCCACAAGCCACTAGGAATGCGTCCTGGTGCAACCAGCACGGCCTGGTCTATACTCCAGGGCCTGCTGGAGAAAGACGGCACACAAAGACTGGGTTCCAGGGATGATTTTGTAAGTGGGATTGTTATTGCACTTGCAACCATGCATATACAGATGCTACAGTATGTGTGCACTGCAGCACAGTTTCTCATTTTTGAGCTCCCTCTGGTGGACAATCTGTGTACACCACACATGCAACAATTTTATGACACTGTCGATTTCTTCTCTTTAAAATCATATCTTTTTGGTATTCTTCATTTGCAGAATGAGATCAAAGCACACAGCTTCTTCTCCTCCATCAACTGGGATGACCTTGAACAAAAGAAGATCTCTCCCCCATTCATACCCAGAGTCGTAAGTTGTTGTTTTTTTTGGCCTTACTTGCACGTATCCAGTAAATGCAGCAAATCCAATGCAGCATTCTGAGGAATTGCACTGAATGTCTTAAAACACCTTTGTGGGTGTGCAAGGACTCATTCATTCTGCTGTTTTAATGAATGGTGGTAACATCTGGTCACTAATAGATTGCAGATCTCCTCATCTGCTATGAGTTGAGATTCTTGGAATTAATTTTTCATCTTTCAGCTACATCAGATTTCCTCCTCTTTTTTTAAAAAACATTCTTCTAAACTTACTTTGATGTGATGTTTGGAAGGTTGTTTCTCTTTTCTGCCTCGTGTTTTGGTTGAAAACTTTTAAATACATTTCATAATGTCAGTGAGCTGATGTTTGTCAGCGGTTTATAAAATCAAGATAAATGCTAGACCTTTAGTGTTGTTTTGTGCCTTTGAATGAATGGCCTTTACGAATACACACCGGCAGATGGTCTGGTATTTGTAACATGAACTTCTTCTTTTTTTTTCACAGAGCTCTTACTCCGATATCTCAAACTTCGACCCAGAGTTCACAGAAGAGATGGTCTCCTGCTCGGTCGGTTGGTCTCAAGAACACTCCATAGTCAATGCCAGTGTAATGGAGGCTGACGATGCCTTCCTGGGCTTCTCTTATGCCCCACCCTCTGATGACTCTTTCCAATGAAACATTCCCCATGAGATCTTCAAATGCCTTAACCGTTGTAACTTCTTTTGATGAAAGGGAATACATTTATACCATGGACGAACTTGTTCTATGAAGCCAAAGCACGCAGCTGAGAAGAAACAGCAATTAAAACACATTTGGGTTGCAACAAAGAGCACCAGAAAAATCTATTTTTTACTTATTTGTATTTATATAAATATATATACATAACAGATGATATTTTTAAGAACTAAGGACAACCATTATATAATAATGTAATTTTCTGGTGGTTTCTGAAAGGAGCCTTTATAAAGTCTTAAATTTCTCCCTGAAATGACATTAATAAGTAGTTTTCTGAAAAACTTGAACAATTCACTGGACTTCAAATAACTTTCGATCAGAAGTGTGTTTGTCCATGTAATTTCTGTAAAAAAATAAACTTTTATCTTATTCATACTAACTAAGCTGGAAATAGGGATTACTTGAGAGACCACTGAATTAAGCATTTTGGTTTATAGGTCACATTTGTACAAAAGAAATGTTTTTTTTTTCTTATTCTTTTTTTTTCCAGTTACCTTACAGTTTGTATATGCCAGTACTGATTTGAATTGTTCGCCTTTTCCTTTTCTATTTTTGTTTAATTTTGTGCTATTGCCTTAAAATGTATTAATATTTCAAAAAATGTAAAATCCACAATGCTTTGCTTCGCCTGGTAATTCAGTAGTCCTATATTCCTACACAGTAATTAAAAAAAATCAAAATATATTCGAAGTGCCTGTGTGCTTTATTTTATATTATGAAATTGATTGACAGTGCGGTTAACCATTAGCCCCGCCCCCATGATGTCTCCATGACAACGACGTTGACTTGTCGCGCGGCGCCAACAGCGACGCTAGCTAAGCTAAATTCTCCCAGCTTGACTTTTTAGCTAATGAATAAAAAATGGCTGGAAGTTTATCTTTGAAAGAATCTGTCCTGGTTTATCTAGACAGAAGCGGTGGCCTTGAGAAACTGATTGAAGACTGTAGACAGTTCAACGGTAAGCAAAACAATTAGCATAACGTAATTAGCCAACTCGGGTTGTTAGCATGATGGCTAAAAGCACAGAGATCGAAGTTTTCCTAATTATCGCTCCTCTTTCCAGATCCTCAACACACCGAGGCAGTGTTCAGGTTTTGTATCAGTGTGAATCCCTCTGATGTGATGGAGTTGGATCCACTACTGGGTGACTGTCTTCTTCATGAACCTCTGACGGCAACAGCATTGTTTCAGTCTGTAAGTGAAATAAATAAATAAATGGCTAGCAAAGATTAAATGTGTGCTTCCACTGCATGCAAGGTTAACCACGTCGGACTGAATCCCCATTCAAGGTTTGCTTCCTGGCTGTACAGACCCTTTCACTTGTTGAAAAGATACACACAGAGAGTCAGGTATGGAAAAAAGGGCACATCCTCTTCTCTGCAATGGTCACTTGGCTATTTTAGCTCCATTGACATGCTAATCAGTTCATTATTAGCAAGCTTTATCTATTCTCATCATTCTCATCTGGTTCCCTTTTTTGTAGGTCAATGTAATTCTGAAGTTTACACACCTTCCTCCTTTCCCTGAGTACACGCTGGACCTTTGTAGTTTTTCACGTGAATATGGCCCCATGCGGCCTGTGTCCATGGAGGGCCTGGTCATTGCTATGACAAGAGTTACAAAATACACCCAGGGGGCCCGGTTCCTCTGCACCAATGATGACTGCCCCTGCTCAACAGGTACTTCAGACAGGACACTATGACCTCTTACATACTCTTTTTAGGGGTCGCAGAAAGACCTCTTTGACAAATAGTATTCAGAGACATAAAAGTGGATTTACATTTCTTTAATGCTGCCTCTAGGGTTTCACCATATACGGGTCCATGCACCTGGAGCCACAGAGTCGGCTACTGTGAGAAATGACTTCATTTGCAAGAACTGCAACTTCCCACTGAAAGAGGATGTGAAGTTCAGAGTTTTGGGAGGTGACAATACGAACATTAGCAGAAGTGGTTACTGCGTCAAAGCGGCTTAAAGAAAACAGTGTTGTATGTTCTGCATGTGTTTCTCTGTGGAGACAGACAAGCAGCTGGTGGAGCTGATCCATGTCAAAGCACTGGATGTTCTGAAGGCCCATCAGCAAAGTTCACACAGATACCAATCAGTCACCCTGTTTCTCAGAGGTAGGTCTGTTTTAATCTAGAAGAGGTGAGTTTAATCTGTTAGAAATTGGAGAAAAGATGCATTACGTATTCATAGTGTGCACCGGTATTACCATATACGATGATCAACATCAATCACAGCAGAGATGAAAAACACACCACAACATCAAAGGTCTGCATTGCAAACCAATCATAAAACAACAACTTATATTAATCACGCTATAAACAGTGTTGTGTATCTTCTTTCAGGCAGGACTTGAATCTTGTGTTTCTTGGCATATTCAAGTCTCGTGTTAAATCCGAGAAAAGCCGCAGACACAAGACATCAATGATTTTTTTCCTGCACAAATACTAAATTAAAACTGCAAAATTAGTTCATGTCCCTGTGGTGGAGCATGAGTACATATTTCCATTTTATTCAAAGGGTACCTAAGATATTGTTTTGATCTTCACATATGAACTTCATTTATAACTGTGCATTCAGCCTTGAATTATCTAGAGCTTGTGTTGAAAGACTATGAGTTGGTTGCAGAGCAATAGTGTTGGCACATGCAACCAGAAGGAGACTGCAATAAGGTCAAGTATTTCTGTCAGGATGGAGCTTGACAAGACCTAACCAGCTTCAGAGACTCAGTTGTGTGGTTTGCATAGCAGAGAACAAATTAGTGCATTGACTTTAACTGGGTTAAAAGGCTCGGTTTTCATTTACAAGCAGAAAATATCACAGGACATACTGTACAGTAGATTAATGTCTTCAGAATTTAATAGGGTAATATTTATTTGTAAAATCGTATTCTCATTCATTATATTCGCCCTCGGTCTTGAATAATGTGGTTGTAATAGGTTATATTTACACCCAGTCAGATGCACTGAGGGTTGTCATTAATTTTCTCTGGTTTTCTAAATGAGGCTAACTTTGGAACACAAACTTAGTGGGGGAGAGTTCAAATAAACAGATTTTTTGTGCAGCCAGCCGCACACAGTGCCTCAAGGAGGGATATTAAGTGTTTCTGTCCCCTCTAATAACATTGTCAGGCTGGTACCCCTGAGAGCTTAGCAAATCTCAGCACCAGAATTAACATATTCTGTTGACCCAGTCGTAGTGAGGAATTCAATACACAGGGTTCCCGTTACTAAACATATATGTTAATAAGTGCAAAGGAACACTCATTAGCTGGCCGTGCAATTCGCACACAGAGAAATCTTTGTTCTTAAGGCCTCACTGTGTGTTTCTCTTGGCAGTGGTTTGTAGGTGGCATGCATGTTTCTTTAATAATCGCCAGGCAGGGGCGGAGAACAACCCCTCTGCGTGTTTTTGCTTTGTGTCCCCTATTCGTGTAGATGAGCTGTGTAACTCGATGAGAATCGGTCGGCTCTACAGAGTGTTAGGAATTCCTGCGCATGTGCACCAGTGGCCCAACATTACCTGGAGTGTCGAGGCAAATAGCGTCCGGCTGTGGGAGCCAGAGTGTAAGGCAGCAAATGATCTCATAGTGAAGCCTACAAATGAACAAAAATCCAATCCATAGACAAACTGATTAAAAAATATGAATCTTTTTGACCTGGTTTATTCTGATTAATCTTCAATGTGCAACATTGAAATCTCTGCTATATCTCACGTTTCTACCAACAGATCCCCATAAGGTCAGTCTCCGTTTTCAGGAGCTCCTGAAGGCCACAGCTTCCTCTCCGTGGAGATTCCCTGCCATTATAGCTCACTGCTTTGGATCGGACGTGGCTCCTCCAGGCTTGTACAACACGCTAAAGCTGGGTTTGTTGCTCAGCTTGGTGCAGACCCGAGCAGATGCAAAAGACACATTTCACAACTTGGATCTCCTAGTTGTAGCAACTGACACTCTCATAGTGGACAGGTAAAGGACAGCTAAAGGGATGATAAGCAATGAGGAATATTCTGCATGCAGTCAGTTCATGGGATGCACCAAGCTGCGTAATTGTGATAGTTCAACATTTTGGCAAATTGGCCCATTATTCGTTACCTTTAATTGTCGGTGCAAGCTAAAGTAATTTCTTGGTTTCCCTCATCAAACTCATACACAATCCAACAACACCAAAACGCTCTGGTGGACAAGTTGTGACCTGCACATTCACCACGCTATGAGATAACGGAACTGGTTATGAGACAGAGTTGTTTTAGAGGCAAATGCAGAGACTGATTGCTAAATGATTTTAATTACGCAGCTTGGTGCATCCCATGAAATGAATGCATACAGAACTTCAGATATATTCGTAACTGCCCATTACCTTTTGTGTTTTCATTAGGCTCATGACATATAGCTTGGGTTTGTCATGTCGTGGGGTCAGGCATCAGGCCTCAGGGGAGATGTTTGCGTCTCTGTCTCGGGACCAACACGGAGCCGGCACGGCCAACATCCATGCTGGCTCGGCCCTGCTAGCTACTGGGGGCATATGCATGTTGGGAGATCTTGGCTGTTACAAGAAGGACAGGTTGGATTCCATCCAGTCAGGTACAACACCAGAGTGATTCATATAATGATAAGTTATGTCATTAGATAATTGGAGAGGAGTCAGTCAGCTACACAAATGGTGGAGATTTTTTTCTTTGTCAGTACGATAAAGAGGAATGTTGTGACAGTTTGTATAAATTAAATTAAACCTTTATTCCTTCAGCCTACCTATGACATAATACATAATTTGAGTCAATAATATAATGTATTCTTCTATACATCATATTATAGAAGAAACTTGCTTGCACACACTTTATAATAACCGATGATCTCTTCTCAGTGCTGGAGAACCGCACAGTGTCGGTGTTCATCCCAGGGAAGAAGTATGGTGAAGATGCCGACCAGCAGCTTTCCTTTCCAGTCGAGTGCAGCTTCTGGGCTCGCACCGACCCCTCTCAGCGGACGGGGAGGTCAGACTGCGCCGTGCTGGGAACTGCAGTGAGTAACAATCGACAACACAGCGTTGTATCGCTATTGTTTAAGCTCTTTTAAAACGGGTCTAAATTGAATTGTTTTGTGGAGAATACCATGTGTCCTATGTTGATGTAACCTAAGCGTGTGTTGTACCATTCACTGAGCTCAGAAAATGTCACATCTCATTCAGCTCAGATGTTGTCTGCAGACAACACAGGCAAAACAGGAAACTGAGACAATTTACTTTTCTTGAAGGAAGTGCCCTGCCCAGAAAACATTACTTCATAGCAGAGCCCTTGAGAATAATCAATGCTTTGTTTTGTTTTTTTCTTTTGCGGGGAAGAAGCAGTCAATAAGCTGTAGAACAAGTCAGGGGTTTATATATAGAGGTTAGCTCAGCAGGTTACCACACTTAAGACAGCTGTCTGATGCCCAATGTCTTCTGTGTGAGCAGGAAATGGGTCCTATCCCACTTCAGTTGGCAGATGCTTTTGGCTTGGTTGTCCAGTGTAAGGATATGGTGGGAGATCAGACCCTGCTCACCCAGGCTGTCCACACCCTCCAGCAGGCAGTGCAGCCTGGAAAACCCCTCTACTCATCCAGCGTGGAGTTTCCTTCTCAAGACTACCAGGAGGTTAAAAGATGCATTCATTTGCCAAATCCTTTGCATTACTTTTTTTCTTATTCATTAAAATACACAGCCTTGATTTTTGTGTAAAAACAACAACCTTAAATTGCAATTGCTGCTCTGATTTCACCATTTCCCAGCTTCTAGCCCATGCACTAAGTTTAAAGGTGGAGCTTACCCCTGCAGCAAAGAAATTGATCCATGGTTACTACATGGCCAGCCGCAGAGTCCGCACGCAGAGCCAGGGTGTCAAGATATCTGTGGCCTCTATCAAACTACTGTAAGTACTGCAAAATTAGGATGAATTATCATCAGTGTTTTAATATTCCATCTTCACCACAGATTGTAGTCTGTCTGGTGTAATGCCACTTTTATCCACTAGATGGAGATCTCACATCCACATCTTCAGATTACTATTTTTCATTTGGTTATGACATGTGTTTACAAACCTTATTCACTATGGTGACATATTTTATGTGGAACGAAAGCTATGAAAATAAATATGTTTTCAGTTCGACTGCATGAAGAAAACGTCAACTTAACTTCTAATCCTCAAAATATTTACATGACCTGTACCACTTCTGATGAATTTATCTGTTTCCTTCCTACTTTATACAAACTTAGACTACTCATTCAGCATATAAACTTGTATGTTTGTTTGTTTTTTAATTTATAAATGTTTTTATTGAAGGATCTCTTTGGCAGAGGCCCACTGCAAGTTGTGTCTCAGAAACCATGTGTTGGAGGAAGATGCTGTGATCGCTGTGCTCCTCTGTGAGAACTCAGTCACTCTCAAACATGGTACCTTTAAAATTAATTCTCACCCTTTCACTGATACTAATAAGTACATTCCATCATTTGTCCAATCATTTTATCAATTAATTTTGAGTAATTTAATATTTTTAGATTTTACCCTGGCTGGGATTATTTATTGGTAAGGTACTGAATGTTCTGCACAAAAAAGGAAGCTTTTTAAAAGGTTTCTATCTTCCTACAGGAGCCTCTGCTCTCGTTATTCCACCTGATGCAGTGTTTCCCTGCGACCTGGGAGATTGGGATGGTTTGCGCAGGAGAGACACGACCCTGGATGAACTTCACCAGAATATCCTGCGCTTCATTTACGCCTACGCACCTGGAGCAGACACATACATCACAGAGGAGTAGGACCTCTCAAAAGATCCAAAACACAGGTAGGCGGCACAAGATCACGATAACCACAAACCTCGATGTTTCCTTTCTAGTTGTATTACATACACAAACACTTCCAAATTAATGTTATGGTGATAAAGGCCTACAGGCAATCTCAGTAAGTCTTCCCCGTGATCCTGTAGCTACCGAGACCATTTAAAGGCTCAGGAAACTTTTGCAGCCATTTTGAGGTAATCATCTCATG
This sequence comes from Decapterus maruadsi, assembly GCA_030347415.2. Taxonomy (NCBI): domain Eukaryota; kingdom Metazoa; phylum Chordata; class Actinopteri; order Carangiformes; family Carangidae; genus Decapterus; species Decapterus maruadsi. Next base: position 2,400,616 of record CM064890.1, read on the forward strand.
TGACATTAGGTTACAATAGCGAACTTTTTCACAATTATCAAAATTATTAGAGATTTTCATTAAAAGTAAGCCATAATCATCACAATTAAAAGAAATAAATGTCAGTCCATGTGTATAGATCTTGTTTCACCATTTGAATTGCTGAAATAAATTAGCTTCCATCATATTCCAATTCATTGAGATGTGCCTGTATTGCTGGGGATGTATGACTAAAACATTGAGTGTTTGGAAAGAGAAAAAAAACCCCTCAAGTACATAAAAGATATGCAGAATAATTCAAATGATCAAGTCAAAGCATTTTTCTTGTAGACAAGTTTATTTGAAAAATAAAAATCTGCACAAGTGAGGTCTTTGTGATCCACAACACTGTATAGAAAGAGACACATGGAAAACAGTTAGATAAAAGGTAGTGCAGTTACTGAACAGACATGTTCCATTTTGTAATAAAACATGCATCAACTAAATGTTAATGTATTATTTTTACAAGTAGACGGGGGTTTTGGGTAAGTAATTACCTTTCAAACGGTGTTTTCCTTTAGACACCTGGTCAGGAAACTGGTTCTGTAACCTGTCCAATCAATGAGAAATATATCATTAATTGAAAATACAGTCATGTGCATGGGTTTAGAGCTTAAGTCTTTTAGTTCAGTTAGTCACATTCTCAGCAGCCCATTTGGTCTGATGGGTAAACGGCGAAAAGGTGAACTCATCATTACTACTTAAACCACTTCAGCTGTTCATTGTTGCATGAAATGTATTTAAATACATGTTGGAATTAGCTGTACTTACCAGGGATTAAACGAGGGTGGAGCTCATACTTCCAGTGCAGCAGCTGCTTATCTGTTGAACACAATGCTTATTTGTCAGAACTACATGCAGCAGTTTCTTCTGTAACACTACATGAACGGCAGTGTCAAGATGGCTTTTTCTGACTACATGTAAACCTTTGTTATAATTGCAGAACAACCAAGGTCAATGGAATAAACACACATTGGATAAGGTAAGGCTTTAAGGCTGCAGCTGGTAATTCAGAAGTCACAGTCTCACCACTTTGTTGTCTGATGGGTAAACGGCAAAAACTTGAACTCATCACTATTCCAGCTGCAAACGTTGCCAGTGCTCGGTTTAAAAGCAATTTTAAATAACCACATTGGGAAACAATCACTAACTAGACTAGTTGAGCAACGCCTCACATCATTCTACAGCATAAAACGTGCAGCAGGAACTCACCTCCTGCACAGGCCACACAGGTTTACATCAGCTCCATCTCCTGTCATCATGCATCTGAGGGAAAAAGAAAAATCACGGTTGAGATTAATGTGTTAAGATGATGTGCTGTGTAGACACAAAAAACAGTCTAATGCTGGTCGTTCAGTTAGTCACAGTCTCACCACCTTATTGTCTGATGGGTAAACGGCGAAAATGTGAACTCATCATTATTCCAGCTGCAGAAGTTGTTAATGCTCAGTCTAAAGTACCGTACACTGATGAAGCTCCACTAACCAGAAGTTATTCTTATCAAAATAAACATAACATAATTTAGAAACTCACCTCCTGATCAGCACAGGAAACACAGTTACATCAGGTTCATCTTCTGTCAGCAGGCATCTGAAGAAAAATATCAGAGATAGAAAGAAATATTAATACCATGCTGTTCGCCACATCTTTTCTATAAAAAACAGTCCAACTGATCTTATGCTGGTTATTCAGTTAGTCACAGTTTCACCATGTTGTTGTCTGATGGGTAAACGGCAAAAAGAACAAACTCATCACTGTGCCAGCAGCAGGAATACCCTCGAGTCTAAAATCACTGCACAACCACATTTGCACTCTCACCTTCATGTCTGCACAGTGAAGACCAGCACTGGGCCATCTATAGTTTGCAGTGGCAGCCTGACATCTGAAATTTTAAAAAAAGGGATCATTAGTTATAAATTCCACTAAACCCATTTCTATTCTAACCGAATGCTGTCAACCTTAATCTCACCTTGTCAAGTGTGCCAGTCATGGCTGGGTTCGGCCATCTTGACCAGCACTCCTAAAAAGACAAGAGCCACAAACATTTAAATTCCAAATAATTTTCATTTTTCAAAGTTGATTTCAATACTTGTTCATCTTCTCAGTCAGCCATGATTTCCCTCCACTGCCTCTCACAGTAACCGAACCAATCCTCATAACTAATTACTCTCAGGAGTGCTGTTATTGATTTTCAGCTTTCAGGAATAAGACGTACTGAGAGAGTAGTCAATATGGTGAGGACTTATGACTGATCACCCGAAGGTCAAAGGGGACAGTGTAACACAGCTTGGGAGCACGCGGGTCTGAGGACGGGGTTCAACAGCAGGTCACGACCTCTGCCATGACCTTAGGTCCTCCGAAGGGATCATGATGATTTTCCACAGTGAAATAATGGTAGAGGGCAATTCCCCTGACCAGCCGCTGTTCTGCTGACCCCCCCTGGACAAAGCCAGATATGGACAGTGGCACAGAGGGCGTTTGAACTGTCTATAAGAATGATTTATTGCTTTAGGGACCTGAAGTAAAGATGGGATCTGTCTGATGTGATATCATAAAACCCCAAATTACTGACACACCGGTCATCAATGTGTGTGGTGGCATATTATGCTGTGAGCATTGGTCGTTGCCATCCGTGCCCACATGTACAATATCGTTTGAAGAGAGGTATGAATGATTTAAAATCAAACGTGATGAGGATCATGACCAGAAATATCACATTAGATCCCTTTCCACATCCACGTGTGTTACTACACGTGCATGGCGAGTGGGGAAGATGACGCGTAAATAGTGATGCTGGTGTATATTGAGAAAACGACTAGCTTTGTTGCTAGAAAAACATGCAACTTATTTTTTTGTAGTAGTTATGAGTCGTAATAAAAACTACTGCAAAGCAAGTATAACACGCGCTCTGCTTACCCACGTGGCACAGATGCTAACTAGCTTCAAGCTAACTACCAACAGCCGCTTTCAAGACGAATCCAGCTCCCAAATTAGCTTGGAAGCGTGTTGACGGAATTTAAATCCGCTGGTGCATATGAACGCATCTGAACGGTACCTACCTAGGTGTTGGAGATCAATCTCGAAGATCCCATCGTTCAGTAGTTGAGACGTGGGCTGCAGCACGACTGCTCACCACGGTCTCTGCAGGACAAGAGGGAGAGTTTCCGGTGCGTCCTCCTCCCGTCACTTCACTGCGCCTCGGAGCTGCGCACTGCGGCACTTGGAGTCCACAGCTGGGCAGCAATCAGCACCAAGTCACCACCTCCGACTGTCTGACGCTCATATTGAAATTAGAAAAATGACTGATTGATGACATTAATTCACTCATTTAACAGTATTTACAAGTGTCATGTTTGTGACGGATTAGAGATATTTGGAGGATTTTCTAACATGCACTGGTCGTTTGGTCTGATAATTTGCAAACTTCTATAGCCTAATCTTACACTATGATCTTTATTAAACTGCCTTTACCATCTCTTAATAAAATGTTGCGTTTTGCCCTTGTATTTATTAGCCTATAAAAAAATACAATATAAAAGTTTTAGAATAGCCTAGAGTCAGATCAATTAATCCAACAAAGTTAAATGACGATCTGAGTGTCCGTCATTAACAGCTGCATCCTACCACCTTTGTTTACACTGAAATATTATTGTTTGATGTGGCGACAGAGGTTAATTTCCTTATTTAAAATATCTTGTAGTTATTGGTACAAATGTATATTTTGTTTGATGTAAGAGACACTGTAGTTTAACATTTAACAGCTGGAACATCATAACGTTTATTTCAACCTTTTAATTTTTTTAAAACTCATCTTTAGAACATTTGATTTTTAAAGTCACTCCTCAGTCAAATGCAGTGACTAGTTAATTAAAAATGTATTTATCTGTTAAAAATTTAATTAATTAGGCTATTTAACGGGTGAGCACAGGCGTAATTGACTGAAATACTGTCTCCCAAGTACAACGACTGATGATATAATAAAATAAAACCTATGTTAAATGACCAGAAAATATACAACAAACCAGTGCAGATTAAATGAATAATAGTAGGCTGCTAATATAAATAATACAAAATAATGCTAATGGCCATTATGATATAGGCTACTCAGGGCTACCAATAATTAAAGTAAAAACATTATTGTAAATAAATGATGCATTGACAGACTTGATTTTAGGCTGTGAATTATTAAACAATTTCCTTTATTTTCTAACTATACCTTGATATTTTAATACGCCTACTTTGTCGATTTCCCCGGATTATTTATCTACTATATAGTCAGAGAGGAGAACTCGTCTTCTTTCACTGAAGTCATTTATTCACAAACACATTTACAACCATGCATGTAAAAATAAAAAGGAACATGAGATGAAGAGCCTCCATTGTCGACTCTCTGACAGACCACTTCACATGACAGATGTTTAGTTATTCACACATGCATTTAGTGCAAATGTTTCAACTCAAAGTGCACACCTCAAGCATGACGGGCTCGTTACCCCGTGGAATCTCTACAGATATCATACCAGGGACATGTATGGAGCTGCACAACGCAGGGCAAACAGGATTAGCCAAAACAACAACAACAGAAACATCATGTAGTCTTTCTCAAAAAATTTTGTACAATAAAATTCACATAATATATTAATTTACAATGTCTTACCATGTCGGTATATTAGGCTTATTGAAGGTGAGATCAGGTAGGCTAATTGTTCTACAATCAACAATGTGCTGCTGTCAGAATAAACAGCGTTAACTCATGCAGTTATGAAATTGTTTCTTCCAATTAGTTCGAGTCTGTTACTTAGAGGACGACGATGGGCCTTGGTTCTCTGACTCTGAAGCATTTGTGGTGTTCAGGAACTGTCCGGTCGCCCCGACGTACAGTCTGGATCGCATGGGCCATTTCTGGGGAAGATAATTCATTTGTTAATGAAGTAGATCGAGGATGATATAACATGTTTTGTTACAGCCTGTAAATAATAATAAATTAAGTGTTAACTTGTTTGTTTTTTTGTGCCTTTTTTTAATCCAATGGGAGTTATTCAGAAATTACCCAAATAATTTCATCATCAATAGACAAACTGGCTACAGAGATTAGCATCCATCTGAATTATTATTATTCGTATTATATTGTGTTATAATATAATATAATTGTTATCACTGACCTTCACTGGGTGCAGGTAGCCTTCACCTTTCAATGAGTGTAACGCCTCTGTTTGTTTTGTGCTCTCTCCCTCCTCCGCGCCTTCCTCTTGTAGTGTTCGAGTCAAATGGGCAATATAGGTGGTGGCCAGTATCAACACGTCGAGTTTGGACAGCTTGGTGTCCGGCGGCACAGACGGCAAAGTCCTTTGTAGCTCCAGAAACGCGTTCCTGAGGGTTTGCACTCGGCTCCTCTCCCGCGCCGCGTTCGCCGCTGCCGGGCGTCCTCTGCCGCCGAGCCCGCCGGTCTGGAGCACCCTGGCCCGCTGGAGCTCCCGACGACGACCGTCCGGACTCGGACTGGGGCTGGAGCCGGGACTGGACGCAGGGCTGTCGTCCACCACCGCACTGGAGCAAGTACCGCCGTCCATTCGGAGTGTCTGTCTGCCAACCATCAGCGTGCACTTACAGTCCTGAAGATTTACAACACAAACACATGTCACTTTTGGACTTGATCCTAACATGATACGCTGCATTTGAACTCACGTTATAGAGTTTTTCAACAGACAATTTTAGGGAGTTATTAGGCTTTTCATGCCGCTGTTCCAACTTTAACTTTAACTTATATTGTAATCGACACGATCAAAGTGTTTATATTTACATTATTTATTAAACCATAACTTATTCTTATTATTGAAAATCTCTGTTGTCAGATTACTGGATGCTCCAAATAAGCAGACAACACATTACTCTACAGAACATCCCCTCACGAATAAACTGTGAAAAAGCCTAATGACATCACAGACAACTATGCACAGTCACAACAAAGACAGTGACATGTCAGAAGACCTACAGTTCAAATGAAGACCCCCGTCATGCAGGCAGGCGATTTCTCTGTGTACAAAACTCCTAAGAGCAGTTTCTGTTGGTGGTCTGATTTTGGAGTTTACCTCTGGTCTTTCTCAAAGGCGCTGTCTTGAAAACCGACATGAAGGCAATCCAAAGAGGGCTTGGATATAGGACAGAGAATTTGCTCTTCACTGTAGAGTAAGTAGTCCCAGTCGACGTCCCGGCAGCTTATCCTTATAAAGTGGTGCGTCTGCAGCAGGAAAGGTGCGCAGCGGTCCCCGTACGCGCATCCAACACTTCACCTGTGTGCGTAAAAGTCTCAGGAGCCTTTAATTTATTGGGTACACAAAGCGGTGGGCAAGTATTTCACTCCGACGTAATTAATCACTCGCGCCATATAACACTCCCTCGCAATGGAGAACACCGCTCTTTTCCCTTTCCCAACTTATTTCTGTGTGAGGGCAGCAGAGGCTCGCTTTCAACGCCAGAGGCAGAACTCTCTTTTCCTTGAACGCTGATATGTGGTAGGCCATATCCCACTCTAATTGGCTGCGAACCTGACACTGTATTTTTTAAGCCTATCAAAAAAAGTGGCAACGGGAAGAAATTTAGTCAAAAAATTAAAACCTCAAAAATGCCATGGTCAAAAAATAAAGACTACTCTTTCAAAACGCAATTTGCAACAGACCATGAAGACAGGCTGACAAGTGTAAGGCGATATGCAAAACATTTGACTAATTGCCAAGGTGTCTTGAATTGCAAGCTCATTGGAACAGCTAATAAATAAACTCCAGCGCTGCAATCAACAGGCAGGCATTGAGGAAATTCTTGCGAGACTCATAAATTAATCACTCTGATTTCCAGGGCTGCAAACGGAGATGTCGGCAAATTAATGAAAGGAATTATTCATAATATGTATATCCTCGGACTGTTCTTAATAAACATTGTTTTTGTAAGGATGGAGTAACGGTATTGCTCCCGGCCACTAATTACAACATGAAGTAAAAGAAGGTTAAGTAAGCTTGTTTCACTAATTACTCCGCATCTTTCGGGGGTTACACACACCCACGTGGATCCTTAAAACTCATTCAAACACTTAGCAATAACGATGACAATGAAAACCTCTGTTATTGTTTTTTTGCCACAAAACCAGGACTGTGCCATTGATCACAAACGTTTGAATAGAAGCATGTGTTGTTAGCTTTGGATAATGTAAAGCCTTGTAATAGTAAGGCAGTGAAATCATTTAGATTGTGCCACTCTGCATCTCTTACATCACTTATTCTCCAAAGTGTACGCAGAAGAAAAATTAGGCACCCTCTATCAGAAGTAACAGTTTGAGTTGGACAAACTTGTGAATATGCTCAGACCGCAAAAATGTAATTAGAAATGAACCAGCTGTGAAAGTGAGGGAAAGAAAAGTGTGCAAACCATTCATTCATTGTTTAATAGTTTTTTTTTCAACTCGGTTAGCCATTTATAACAATACAGATTTAGTTGTAACAAAGACAAAGAACAAAATATTTCTAACATGCTGTGGCCAAGTTGTCTAAATAAAGCAGCAGAAGCAGTTCAAGGAAAGTTCAAGGTTTCTAGGTTTCTCTTAAAATCCCAGATGACTGCAGATGGCTGAGGGAACAGCCACATAGGAATCTTTATTTTTGCACCCTACGAGATCAGATAAAAACAACAGGAAGCATTATCAGATTATGGGTCAGCAATCATAAAGCTGTTCTCCTTCAGTGACTGCAGCCTAACATTTAAAAGTATGTTTAATAGTGATTGACAGCACTATGATGATTGATGATACTCCCACTGCATAGATAAAACAAATCAATCTCACAAAAAAGGAAGTTATTTGTCAAGCAGGAAGATTGAGGGAAACACTCATAACACATTAAACCTATTAGCAGTTATTGTCTGACAGATTTGTGATAATTTCATGATGTATCATTAAAAAGCTGTCTGGTTGAAAACATATAACATAACATCATGTTTTTTTGTTTGTGAAATATGTCTACTCTTGTGTTAAGTGAAGTCTGCGTGACCTACTGAGAGCCGGCCGTGGGTTCCATCTAGCATGGCTGTAGATGTGACCAGGATGTAGACCCTGACCCATGTTAAAGTCATCTGGAATATAAACAAGTCAAAGTCACACTTAAAACACACATACACACAAATTCAAACGTGTCAGACCTCACTCAGCATAATCAAGTAGTTGCTTTCCAAATTCCATGGAGGAAGTATGTAAGGAGAGAGCAGTGTCTCAGTACTGTGTCTATCCATTATCACACTAATAATAAACTTCAATAAATCAATACGTACACTAAATCAAATATGACCGTGTTGAAACAAAGAATACAAATAAAAAGCAGGCCTATTAAAAAACCACAGAATTTAGTGACTTACCTGTTAAGGGTTCAGATAGCGTGTGTTTGTTTCTTTTCTTCCTGGCCTCTTTTGATGCTTTCCAGTTAATGAGGAACTCTCTGGTTAACTCATTAATGTCCCGTCCATCGAGAACCGCTGCAAAAGATGGTACGAAAAAGAGATTTCTTTTTTAATCATTAGTTGAGAGGGGAAAAAAGGAAAAGTCAAATCAATAAAGTGCGCTTACAGATTAGGATGCCATTACGCTAGAAAAATAAAAAACTTTTTTTTACCAAGGCTCCTGCATGCAACAATCAGGCGGTCTCTGTATTTTGGTTTTTTACACACAGGGTTACCGCTCAGTTCCATTTGAAGCAGCTGAGGCCAGAGACTGAACACATCCTCTAACTCCTGAAAATGCACAAAAAAGGAAAAAATTAAACTAATATGTGTTGTGTTTTGGTTCTAACCACGGATGTTTTAAATGGCACCACTGTGATACTGTGTCTCATAAAGCTATGCTCCGTAAACCAAAAAGGAAAACATTAAAATCTCTTTTAGATAAATAACACATTTTTCTGATATGATGACTAATCAGAGACAAAAAGACAAACTTTTAAAGACTATAAGTGAATGGTAATGTTAAGTACAAGGGCCAGAGGAAAGCGCATAAACAACATATCAGTCTATTTTAATAAACAGTGTCGCCGGTGTCATGTAACTACAAGTTTTCTCCTGGGGTCGTGTGAGGCTGGCTCCTCTAGCAAGTTGCCTGCAGTTGTATGTTTATCTAAAGGCACATTAATCCAAGCCTGGAAATATGAATACTCTCTGGACACGCTCTGATTGTTCATTGCCTTCCTGTCTTGGCCAAAGCGCTTCCACTTTTCCAGCTCGTGCTGCAATCAGTTCAGAGGGGACCCCTGAGCACCGCGCGCTCCCAGGCTTTGATAAATGATCGTGTCAGGGCCGTCACTCAGAAGGCCCTCACTGAAGAGCAGCCCAGCGCCAAATTGCCCCCCACGCGGGGGCGTGGAGAACAGCAAAGGCTGGATACTCACTGAGCTTGGCTGGCTCTCTTGCCTGGACTAATGATGGGCCAGTTATGAACCTGTATTTGACCAGGGCTTCGATTCCCCTGTCCTCTCTGCCCTGCGCAGAGATAACGGCCTCTGAAGATGCTCCCCATTTGTCACCCTGGCTGACTGCCTGTCATAATCTATTTTAAAAATCCATAACATTTCCTCTGGATTCTGACCAAATGGCGCAAGAGAGCGAATCGATCCTTTAGAGCGCTGTCTTTGCAGAATCAATAGTGGCAGATGGGTTGTATAAATTATAGGAGATATCTGCTAAAAATGACACGTGTACAGCAATTACCTGCGTCACCGTTCTCAAAAGAAAAGCATTTATCGTGAGGAAGTAGCCTTAGCAAAGTAATCAGTCATGAACTGCTTTCAATGTGTCATCCAGGTTTTAACTGGCGAAAAAAAAGAAGAAGAGGAATTTAGTCCTTTTAAATGAAGTCATCAAGCTTTTCAGTTAAGATATCAATCCAAACAGAAAAACGACTGCCTTTAGAGAGTGAGCCTCAAAAACAAGCAGGTCATTTTTCAAAGAAGTGAGAGAGCATAAATCATATCTCTGCCACAGATGAATCTCCCATAAAGTTAAGTACCGGTGGTTTAGGGTATCAAATAGAGGATTCTAAGGCAGAGAGGAAAATCAGCCTCCCAAGGAAAAGCAGAAACTTGTGCTTGTTTAAAGCTGTCAGTGAGAAAAGTCTCTGGGGAGCGGCTCGCTGATTTGTTGAATAATTCTGACCCTGTGCAAGTCATAGAGACTGGGAACCTATGGCAGGATTTGCAGGATTTGGTTCTTTACAACCCTGCTCTCCATATCATTTCACACATCATTGCAGAAAGCTACGGAACAATGTTAATGATGATCTGATCGACCAATATGTTGACTGTGTCATGCATAATTACCATAATGTGGTATTATTTACTTTGACTCCACAGAGTACAGCGAGCAGGCAGCATCTACTTCTACCACAGTGCATGAGAATTACTGAACGACAACGTGTTTCACCAACAGTTTTGTTAAATATTCAAATTATTTACCTCCATCTTGTTCAATTTGTTGTCACTAGCAGAAAAGTGCTGGAGCTCCTTCAGCACCGCCAGGTCCCTGATATCATCAATGTTGGTATTATTGATATTCAAGACCAGAAGAGATTTCTGTGTAAAAAAAAAAAAAAGATTAACAGAGAAAGAACAGTTCATTGAACAGTCAATACGATGACGGATTATTAAATAATAAATATCATTTTGTGGGCTCTTGAGAGAGAATTTCAGAGAGGGAAGAGAATGAGAAACACAAGCGCACTTCAACAAAATACAGTGTATGTGGTTGAAAGTTAAACCTTCAAATATCTAACACAACTTCCCCAAAAGGCAAAAATAACAAAGCGCTGTAACATTTATCAATTATGGACAAACACACGCACGCTCAAAAGAAAATACCACTGTCTACAAAACTATAATTATCAGACAATTTATTTAGGGCACGGACCTGAGAGGAAACTATTACTATTGTGTGTGCCCAAAATAAATGTGCACTTTCAGTGAGTTTAACCATTTGACTTCTACGTTTTCCCTCTTTATACGCCTGAACTACGAGGACGGCGTCCAAATCACTCTCTAGATAGTGCTGTTCATCTTGGTTTGAAGTTCCATAACGGCACATTTATAAAAAGCTGGAACTCTTTAAATTTGCACAGCAATTTCTTTAATTATCCAAACAAACAAGAAGCTGAGACTTTTGGTGTGTTTATCCATGGCCTGCCTACAAGCAAACAGACCTAACTGATTTGTCAGACCAGAGAGAGCAACAGAGCTCCCTTTGACATCATCAAACCAAGCACAATATTGCTTTTACCTGGATCACTCGTCTCTGAGAAATCAGTGATATGTGATAACCTACCAAGTTGATACACTACACATATCCTTTTGTATAAAATGTTAAAATTAGGCCTTTTAAAAAAAAACCTTTTGATTACTTAAATATATAGTTTTAAATGAAAAAAAAGACAAGATTATGTCGGGAGCGTGTATCAACCTTTTTTTTCTCCTTTCTAAATCTCATACTATATTTGTACTCAACAGTGTAAAAATAGGTCATACAGCGAGTGAGCGGAGAGTCATGGGGTCAAAGAGCAACTTTTCCCCTGGTGCCAGTTTCTGATTCTCCAGATGAAGCTCCTGGAGCTCACTGAGCTGCTCTAAGCCCTCCACCATCGCAATACTGTTTCTACCAAGATACCTGCAGAGAAGAAAAAACACACAGATTTGTATAAACCTGAAACAACACGGGACATCAAACAACAAACAATCATTTCAAGTTTACTACTTACAGCTTGGAGAGCTTTTGCAGGTTAGAGAGATTATCAATATGAGTAATGTTGTTGTTCTGCAGGTAGAGATGGGTGAGATTGAAGGCAAAGGCAAGGTTGCAAATATCTTTGATCTGATTGTCGTAGAGGAAAAGAACAGTGAGGTTTCTGCACATGGAGAGATCACCCTGAAAATAAAACGACAACATGAGGCACAGACGAGAAAGAAAATCGCTGAAAACATCAGTATTAATTATGACTACGGTACTTACAATATCTTCGATCTTCTTGCCCGAAAAGTGGAGATGTGTAAGTGTCTTGAGGTACTCCGGGAAGGAGAGGCCCCTTTTCTTTTTAAAGTGGTTTCTAGATTTAGCGATCAGATCTATGTTCAGATGTACCATGGTGGCCCGTCACAGACGCTGCTTCAGAGAGGATCCTTTTCAGCTTCAGCCAAGCGTTCAACCCGCAGCAGGGGCTACAGCTGTCTGTTAGGGCGGAAAAACACATATGAGCTGGAATAGGAATTAGCAAGCAGACAAATGTTGATGGATGGATGAACTATTTACTAATACCAATTTACTCCTGCGTTTGTGCTCAGGGATGACAGACAAACATTAACCTTGTACAGAACTTTAAATGGCATAAAACCTGACTGTCAATTCACAATTAGGGATAATTGATGAAAGAAAACATCACTATTCTCCAGGAAACTTGCTAAGAGGCCAAAGGGTGAGTGACCACTCAATTTGTGTTGTAATTAGAGTGGTCAATTCCCCAAGCAGTCTGAGCAGAGCTCCAACTACTTCCTCTTGTTCAGTACCCATGGGTCTTGTATATTAGCTTGACCTGACATTGAGATATCATATTGCACTTTGATCTCACTGCGCAAATAGGCATTATTATACATCACCTCGTCTCCATCTGCTCGGCATACAGCGCTCAATAAACGTAGCTAACGAAGTGAAAGCAGGGGATGTGACAGACAGCAGGTATTTTCTACACTTGATCTCAAAGCACAGGGTCGAGGTGTAGGAGACAGGAGGCCCTGATCGATACTGCAGAGCAGGAGTATGGACGCAAGTTATCGGCTAAATGAACTTACACACCCCTGGGTATCTTCTCTCTGGAGACGTGAGAACAGCAGTTTATCACTGTCAAATGAAGTGCGACACTCAGAGCTGTCATGAGGGATACGACATATTCATTAAAGTTAATATAGACGGCGGTAGGGATCCACAAAGCTGCGGAAGCCCCAGAAAATGAACTAGAAATGGTCCCGAGTTATATTAAATAACGTTAACATTAACGTTAGCTCAAAAGCTAACGTTATTTAACCCTGCAGCGTCTTCAATAATCACATTTCCCGTGATTTCCCTCGTTATTATGATGCTTTGAAAAGGTCTAAAATGTAAACCAAGCTCTCATACCTCTCAAGAAGAGTGTTTAACTTTAAAATGCAGGCTAACTAAACAATTTTTAAGGTACGTAACTTACCGCAAGTCCGACTGTTTGTTTTAAACTGTTGCTATGGAAACCACGGAAGTTGCGGGTCTGTCAGGTCACGTCACCGACAAGGCGGAAGTAAACAGTCACTCTTGTTTGTTATGTTTGTTATGGTAGTTTCAGCAACTAACTCAGGTTACAAACACACATGCATAACTGTTGTTGCAATTTTAGATCAATACCAGTAGGAATTTAATTAAACAGGATCTGAAGTTTATTTTCAAGTTATTGGCATTTTAGCTTTGTAATTGCAAGTATAATTCAAAACAAATAGATATGTTAGCAATGCCATTTTGTAGTGTAAGTGATATTTTTAAATATCAGAATAAAGAATAAATACAAATTTAAATTAGGTGGGTCTTAACAGTGTTCTTATGCATCAACAGAAACCATACTTTACTAAATGGACACTGGACCTTTATTTGCTCTTTATGCAGCACTGGGACATTCATTTTTCCAAGCTATAGTGCCTATATCAAGCCAAATTCTACGTTAGGACCATAACACTCTTCTTCCAGTGACCCTTGCGTTGTTAATCTATTTCATGCCATGACCTTGGTTTCCTGTGAGGGAAAGACTTGCCACCACTTAATGCAGGAGCACATGGCAGAGAGGAAGTGTGGCACGCTCAGAGCTGGGTTCAGTATTTCGCTCAAAACACCACAGTTGTAAGATTTTTTTTTTCTTCTGAAAGCCAAACTAAGAATAACATCACCAGGGCTTAGTGGGGATCATTAGGTCTAAACACTCTCTATATTCCTAGATCTATTAATCATGAGTCCTATCAATCTGCTGCTCTCTTGCTCGTGCCAAATCTCTCAGTCATTCACTGTTTAATTTATTATTTTTACACAGAAATGTACAATGTACATTCCACTGTAAATCTGTAATGACTTTTTTTTTTAGTACTGGACGACATACTTTGCAATTATGAAATTGCTAAATGTTAAAAGAATAAAGTAAAAATTTACAGGTAATGAATTTTTTGGCTGCCCACAATTTGACTTGATTTGAATTTACATAAATTTTCCTTTTCCACCTTTAGTCATGCATACAAATGTCCATCTGGTGATAATCACAATATTTACATGCCCAATGAGTTCAATATGTTTCACTTATTCTTAAATCACCATGAAAGACCAAACATTAGGCGAAACTATTTTAAAAGTGCATACTCTAAATACCTTCTCAGTACTGTGACAGCCATCCATGTAATACATTTAAATACCTGGCAAAAACATTAGCTATTCAGTAGAATGTGTACGCAGAGAACCTATACAACAATCTCAAAATCCTAAATTACATTAAATATAATCTAATAAGTTTCCTCTTCCTAAACTATTGCACTGAACACCCTCCATTTTGAGACATCGCCTAAATAATGGTAAAAGAAAAATCATTATAAGAAGTGGTGCCAAAACTCATGTGTATGAGAAAAAACAGGCAACTCCTCTGTCCCACTGGGATTTTCTCCTTTGCAATACATGACATAAAAAATATACATGTAGCCATTACAATACCATGAAAAAGACATGACACAAACCTATGCCAAAGTGGCTGTCTGTATAAAAAAAAAAAGAAAGAAAAAAAAGCAGACTCAGTGAGTGTCTGCCTCGATGGAGAGCAGACACGTTGGGTGAATAGACTCCAGTGTGTACGGCTTCTGTTTCTGCACTGCATCACTGCCACACCACAACCTGACGAGCTGGCCACTCTGACGGACTGTGTACCACCGGGAGCCAAACTGTGCTGGGAGTGACTCCGCAGAGACATCGCGCACATGGCAGCCGATCACTTTGAGCGTACGCAGAAAGTTGAGTTTGTTGTTCCATTATGTAACGCTACGACAGACTACACTTGAAAGACTGACTGGTGCTAGTAGGCGTGTTAAGCGTGACCATGATGTGTCCCTAAATGTTTGGCTGCCGGAGAATACAGCCCCCGAGATTTTTAGAAAAAAGACAAATCATGAAGGTAATCAATGCTGCAGTGCCTCACACCCTAAGACTACTGTACTTTATCTATGTGTTCAATTTCTTTAGCACAATGTATTGTGTATTATCTGGCACAATACAGCCCTAAATAAACTTTTTTAAAGTGTAAAATACTCACATACAGTGGTTGAATTTTTTTTTTTATGTTTTATTGTTTTCAGCATGAATCTTGGGTGTATTCCTTAGCTATTTCAAGGACAAAAGAAGAAATTGAATAAAAAAAGCACTCCCAAGAGAACTCACAGATAATACTACTCTTAGCAATTAAACCATAAACCAATAAGTGCTAGACATGCACGAGAAAATTTCCAGGTGAGATTCAAATCAGCTCATAGTTCAGGTTTAATTGGATGTGTTGATTTGATTGAAGAGTTTGTCCTTTATGACCTGAGACATCAGGCCGTGAATAGCCTCTATGGTTGTCTTGCAGCTAAAACAAAGCACAGTGGAAAACTGAGATTAGTAATTACCCCAAAACAGATACAGTGCACAGAGAGAGGTGACATTTACGTTGGTATTAGCAGACTTCAAATAGCACTTAACAGTTACTTTTTGGTTGATTTAATTAATGAAAATAAACAAAGTCATAGAAAAGCTAGAATAGGCTTAGTGTTAGATGAGTTACAATGTTCTTTTTCAGTTTCTTTAATCATAATATTTGTCATTCAAAAGGTATAAAACCCTCTACATCCTATATAAGATAAGTTATGAATTGAATCTACAAGGTGAAATAAGTACAAAGTCCATAAATTAAAATAATAATTTAAAATTTTAATAATAACGTAAATAATTCAGTCATCAGCCATTTTATCTCAATAAACTCAAACAATTTGGAAGATAAATCAATTAATAAAGAAATAATTAGAGAGCTGATAGTATAATGACCAATAAAAGCTTGGTTGTAGACTGAAATTAAACATTTAACAAGAATTTAGAATTCTACTACAATATACAAGAATTTCATTTAAATATAAAAACTAAAGAAAAACTGTTGCACAGTGATAAAACATGCTCAAATGAATTAGAAGTTCTTTTTCCTTCTTTAGGGAGATAAAATATCAAGAAAGCAATGAGAAGACAGGCTATTAGTACTGCAATTATACTGCTCAAAATAAATAAAATTCACCTGGTAATTGTTTTAAAAAATATTTACCTATCTCGTGTTGCTTTTGCCAGTTTGTCCTCAGACTTCCTGTCATGTGTGTCCAACCCGAGCATGAAGCTGCCTCTGCCCAGCTGAGCCTCCGACTGCTCCAGCTTCTCCGACAGGTCAAACACCTGGCCCGTGGTGTAGTCCGAGTTCTGACCATCCAACGCACACACACACAGAAACCAATTCATGCACAATTTGCAAACAAAAGCTGGTTAACAAATTTTTCCACAAAGAACAAGATTTTTTTGCAGAATGGCAACAAATCTGTCTAACAACACATAAGAACACTTTGTGCTGTGGTGAATGAAGAGAAGTCGGGGGAAAGTTTGCTTAAGGTGAGGCCGTGTTTTTAGTGGAAAAGGTAATTAAAACACAATGACACAGGGGCCCCCGACTTGGGTGACAGTGTAGCAACTGACAAAGCCTGTCACCCTCGGAGCAGCTCGTTCTTGACATCTAGTCAATTTATCTTCATCCAGAATGCCAGAGAGCTAACTGTTTGGATAAGCCTGATGCCTATTTAGGCTGTTTAGTCAAGCCCGGGACAGAGTGACTGCAACCACAATGGGAATTCACATGGGGGGGCTTTCGATCTTTGGAATGAACTGCGGGGGCAAAGGAGATGATCCACTGTGAACCATGACGCCATCTACATCACGGGCGTCAGGTCCAACTTTAATACTTATCTCCTTTGTTAAAAAGTTCAAATTAAGCTTATTACCAATATCAACAAACAACGGCACTCTGCTAACAGGCTGCAATAAATCACTACATCACAAGCTGGTGACCACATGTCTCAATGAGTTATAGAGTAATAATTAACCATAAATCAAAATGTCAAACAATTAGCGAATATTTTGATTTTTGAAGTTGCCGACATACCGTGAGCAGACTTGAGGAGCTTAAGGTATTGACCCAATATTTATTCCAAAGGAGTTCCAGGAGCTTTCTGTCGAGGGATGACTTAAAGTAAGTTACCTCCAGGGCATAATACCTGCATGAGACAAATCAATGCAAGAAACATGAGACATACTGACACATGGAAAGAGCACAACTGTGATTCATTAACAAATAATGTACATATTTATGGTGATAACATTGAATATCAACACTCACTGTTTACAGTGTACACCAAAGTCTTCAATCTTGTTCAGAGGGATTGTCTGATATTCGGAGGGTCCTTCATCAGGAGGTTTGTAACCCTGAAAATTACGATGAGGAAATGCTGAAAATAACAATGGAAAAAATCCTTTCTACACTAACAAGAAACTAATAAACAAGATTGTCAATAGATTACAAGATCACACATATAGTACAATAAATAAACAACAATAAAAACAACCATAAACAAAAAAATAAATTCACCACAAACCTCGACAGCAAATCATTTTAATACTTCAAAATCTTGGAAATACTGCTATATTTGCTTTACCTTTGGGTAGGTTCTGAAGGCGCCAAGGTTGACTTTCCCTGCAGAAATAGTCCGAGTGGGGTCGATCTGTTGGAAGCAAGATACAGTAGAACAGGAAAACGCAGTCAGGGGTCAAACAGACCTCAAGGGACTACTCAAATGTGGCCACCAGGAGCCCTCTGCTATGGCTGTCAGTGTGCTGAAAATACACACTTAATTATACGACGCCCATGGCATTTAAAGACTGCTAAACCAAATGAAGTGTAAATAGCATATTTGGTTGCAATAGCAAATTATTCATCTGTACTACATGGAAACCTACAACTCATACATCAACAATCTCACCCCCTTCTCAGTTACACACGCATTAGTGTGTATTGTCATACTTAGAACGAAAAATTTACATTCCTAAATACTGCTTCAAATGGCGTGTAATTAGAAATAGCTGTAAACCATGTGTTTGGCTTGAAATAACAATGGTTAATATTTCCTGTCTTACCACAACAGCCACAAAGGGCTCCTGGAACTGCTGGTTGAGCATCTGAGTGCTGACATCTATGCCCGAGAGCCAGCATCCGTAGCCTGGATGACTGTGGTACCAGCCAATAGCATTCTCCAGCCGACCAACCTGAGGGATTAGACGTAGGTTGTTACTCGAGACTCAAAGCCTGAACCATTTCATGGGTTTATACAAGACCAATATTGAAATATATGAGTAGTATCATAATACTGATTGAATGTTATTTTTCTACCACAAGAGGCAAAAGTGTATAAATCTCAATTTTGTCATCTTTTTTAGGACTTTGGCTGAGTTAGCTGAATTAACTGAGTTTAACAGAATTTAAATATGGTAATAGAACAGGCATATCAGACATAATTTGTTGAGATTGATGACAGTATTGAACAATACATGAGAAATAGGGCTGGATAATATGAATGACTATCTTCAATCACACCACATGAAATTTCAGTGTGATATTGCACCATAGTGATATGCAGAATTTTATGGATATAGGTATGGTATCCAGAAAAAAAATCTGCTCCTGATTAATTAAACAAATTAAATACTTTACAGAGTATGATGTTTATGATGTCATATTGTCTTTTTTCAGTATTTCCATACAGTGGTAAAGCTCTTTGACTGTTAGGTAGACATGATTGGAAAATATCAAGAGTTTTGAGAAGCAAACATGATTGCAATGCATTATATCTAAATAAGTGAATCACCAGTTTGATTAATCCTTTCTAAATAATTACGAATTAAGTCTGATTTATCTTCACTCAGTGAATGCATGTCAGTGTCAGACCTGTTTGGCATTTTCAATGTAGGCAGCCATGTATTCATAGGCTGCAGCCTGAGCGTTGACTCGGGTTTCTGTGCCTTCCACAGGTAAGGCAAAGCTGTCCATAATGATCATGGTTTCACCGTCGACCTTCCCCAGCATTAGGCCCATCACCTCCAGGTTCCCCCCAGACCGGGCATGCATCACCATCTTCAACAAGGCCAAAGCTGAAATCTTGCAGTACTTGAAGTAATGATGACTGTTGGGTCAAATAAAGACATATTATTAACACTGTGTATACATTATCAAACAGTAACGTTAGAGTTGTGTACAAACACACAGCATATACACATAGCTAGCTGTACTGTTGACAAACTGCTAGTTTACGGCTAAACATGTACCAGGACCATGCGATCAGAGGAATTTTCTATAACAAACATTCAGCTTGTTGTTAAGTACTACATTGCTATTATATTGTGTACTTACTCCTTTGTCCATGGCTTCGCTGCGAGGATTTCTTGTTGTTGCTTTTTGTCATATTTGTAAATTTCATCTATGCTCTGAACTTCCTGCATGCTGTTCGATAGCTCCCATGTTTTCTGCGCAGTGCTGCTCCCCGCCATAACGGCTTATCTTGGCACACAAATTAGGTCGTTTAAACTCCTATTTATGCTCGAGTAAAGCGAAGAAAATGTTGTATTTTCCCAAGTATTTGATTCCGAAACAGGGCGAAAACATCCACTCTCTCAGGGAGCCATGACAGTGGACGATACCAATGCACCAAAGCGCAGTCGCAGAAGAGTTTCGTAATAATTTGTTTTAGATATACACAATCCATGTGTTTATAAGCTACTGAACATGTCATCATTACAAATGTATCGGACGTGTAACAATATTTTACGGCTTGCAATGTTTCCCCCCCGTGATTAATATTTGTTTTGAAGTAGAGTCACCCCTCTCACTGAGAAACATGGTTTGTCCTTGGGGGGGAGGTCAACTAACCGTTGGGGACGCACTGACATCTAGCGGTGCTTTCCAGGAAGACAGGTACGGTTGTTTTAGCAGGGTTGTGTCGTGTACTTTGGGAATTTAGTTATGGAAAATGTTGTGGTGTATTCACGAATTGATAAAACTGAAGCGAACGTTCTTTAACGATATAAAAGTCTTTATGATAAAAATCAGTCACCAAGGCCACAACGGCTAGACGGCAGGCTAATTTATTTGTAGCTTAGTTGTTTGTAAACTTGAGTACCACTGTGGTTTATATTTCTAATACTGTTAGACAAACAATATCTGAAAGGTTACAACTGGCGAATATTGTAACAATAGTTTGAACCCAAAACAGACGCGTTTTAGAGATATTCTATTAATTTTATAGCTTGGTTTTAGCTACGTTAATGAGTTAGCCTCTCCTGGGGGGACGTTTGTGTCTTAGTTACCCCTGGCAACGAAATGATGCTTTACGCCTTGTTGTCTAGACTAGGTTTTTGTGTGGAGGTAAATAATTCAAACATGGATGAAATATATTACAATGAGTTATACAAGATAATTTAACAGGCATACATTTGTTAAATTGTACGTAGAAAGAGACGAAGATTGGACTTTTTTCGAGGACATAAAGAGGAAACACACAAACTTATCGCTGAAGCGGGATACACCACTCACTCACGGAAATTGAGGTATGTAACATATCAGTGCATTGTAGATCCCTGAAAGCACTAAACTGCTTAAACGTTTACTAGACTGTGTGTAACTTTTCTTCACAGTTAATGACCTGTGACACTGTAAACATGTGTCCTGCATCAGCATCAGCATCAGCAGTACATGGAGTAACTCCTCATCTAGACAGAGGTACTGTGCAAGCCCCAGACAATGAACAGGTTGTGTTCTCTGAGTATTGTGCTCACTATAACTTTTAGACTGTATATTCTGTATTTTCCAGGTGTGGGCTTTGCTTTCCTGCTGGGAACCGACTATGAAAGGACAAAACAGAAACTTAAGCAGGAGCTTCAGCTCGACTTCAAAAATTCGCTTGCCATGGTCTGATGATGTTTTTTGGAAAACTAAATGATTAGTACATAGCTACATGTTTGTTTTCAAGTTGCCTCAACTGCATTTTGCTGACCCAACACCCTAACCTTTGTTGTCATATTGTTCCTCCAGAAAAAGGATCTGAAAACGAGGGAATCACATCCTCATAGGGACGGTCTCTCCCTACCTATTGATGAGAATAAATCAGCAAAGGTGTGTGTCTGTGTATTTTATTTGCCTGGGTGAGTACTTGGGCAAAGATTTTGTGTGTATGAGTGTGACATAACAACAGGAAGCCAGGTACTGTAACCATCCTTGGTTGTCAAAACAGGATATTTTCCACTGACTCGTTCACAACACTGAGGGACTTGATTTTACAGTGCCTCAACTTAAGGTGATGTGAACTGTTAGTTATAAAGTGCTTTGGTTGTGCTCACAGGGCGTTGCTCACCTCTGAGTGCATATTAATAATGTCCTTTCATGAGACCCAGTGGCCTAATGGATAAGGTATCAGCCTCCGGAGCTGGGGATTGTGGGTTCAAGTCCCACCTGGGTTGATAATGATGGATGCCTTCAGTGGGCTTCCTAAACTTTAGAGAATGACTATGTGTATGTTTAGCATTTGCTGTACTTACTGTATGAGTTTCAGAAATGCTTCAGTTATACAGTGTTTTAAGTGAATAGTAGTATACCAAAGTGTTGCTAGTGTTTATCTTGAAATACACCCCTGTGGTTTAATATTTTAGTTTTAGTATATAGGTCATAATTTCTAGAAAATGTATTTTATGTTAAATTAATTAATTAGATATCAAAACAGAATACATTTAAAGCTATAAAGTAGAAGGGGTGACACATAGTCAGAGAATAATAGTCATCTTTAAATATTTAAATACAGAGTTGGAAATACAGCATGTAACGGTGCCCTGCCCGAATGAAACAGCTACGTTGTAGACATGACTGCATTTGTTTCTCTCACAGGAAAAACTGAGAGAGGAGAGAAATAGGGAATACAACCTCTTCCTGCAGGAAAAAGCTCAATCCAGAACGTTAAAGAGGGCAGCTCCTCCTGTGACTTCCAAGGTAATGACAACAGTCAATAAACAATGAAGCACATTGATTTTTTTTCTTTTTTGCAATAACAGTAATTCTAATACTTTTTAAGTGACTTTTATACAATGCAATATTTACCTAATACAAGGTAAATGCTTCCCAGTTTAAATTTTCCACATTTTCACTTTCAGTCTGGACAGTTTCAGCCTTCAGATGCTGCATGCATTTCTTCTTCAGCTTCTCATCAGCCCATCCTCAACACCCACACAAACAAACCCCCTCCTTTCAGAGAGCGCCCAGCATCCAGGAGAGATGCTGCCACTCTGACTGATGCTCTGGATAAAGGAAAAAGGGCTGAGACTTGGGAACCAGGCTATCGAGGGCGAAGGCGTTGGGAAATCAGCAGGCCAAAAGAGTTTTATAGCTCTGAGGAGGAGCAACTCACTGACAGAGAGGAGGAGCTAGTTTTCAGACACAGGAGGAAAAAGCACATGTATAGTCCAGAGCCTGTGTACAAAGAGAAAAGGAGAATCAGAGAACACAGAGCTAACAGGTGTAACTGTTTTGTCTGTTCTTCCTAAGTTTGTTTTTGAGTTATACTCTTCACTATCATATATGTGCATGGTAATATAATTCCTCTTCTGTCTGTGTTTATGGCAGAGCTCCTCTGGATATAAAGGAGGTGGAGGCCCCTGTTGTTCATGATCACAACAACGATGATTGGCTTTTGAAGTCTGAGTAAGAAAAATCAATTTCTTTGTATTTTATTGTTGAGGCAGATGCTACAACAGTATTCATATGCAAAGCTCGATAACCAATAACATCCTCCTGGAGAGTTATATAAATTTTCTCTATCAATAAAGAACATAGGGTAACTGTAACAGCAGACAGATACTGATTGTTTCTGTCATATCCACTTATTGCTCTTCAGCACTTCCATGCCATTATGTTGAGCTACTGTCAGTAAGTTGTTAACATGTGTGGTGGTGATCGAGGGTGAGACTTGGCCCAGCTCCAGGCAAACAATTACTCACCCCAGTTCTATCAAAGGGGGGAGAGATTTATTGGAGAATGGGGCTTCACTCTCCAGCTCTGTGTTAGGGACCAGAAAGCTCTGCAGGCAAAGTGTGAGACAGCGTGATGTGAAATGGCGGCTGGGTGTGGCTAAGAATGAAACAGATTGCTGTGCTGTTATCCTTATCTGCTGTATAAGGGTATCTTGTGAAGTGTCTGTGTATCTGTGTTCAGTAGCCTGCAAATGCCAGACAGCAGGAGGATGACTGCAAGATCAAGACCTGCTACTAGCAAAGATAAGGTTGAGTTTGCTACTGGACTACTAATTGGTAAATGCTAGTTTGTTTGTTTTTTAATCTTTATTATTATTTTATGATGTTTTCAGACACATGTGACTTGTTGGATTTCTTTCTGCATAATCTTGTTTATCATGCAGGAGCAAGAGAAGAGCATACAGACATTCAGATGAGGAAAGAACAGTACATGCAAGACCTTCAGAAACAAATTGCAGAACAGCAGAGGAACAAGATGAGGTAAGTATTTCTTCCCTAAATGAGTATTTTTATGAGAGGCGGGCTCATCAGGAGTTAAGGAGACAGAAACAATGAGATGATTTGCTTTGTTTTCAGGGAGAGGACACTTGAGCTGAGGGTTGCAGCTACTGGAGCCACAGACCCTGAAAAAAAGGTAGGAGAACAGCATAATAAGAATGCTAAAATTGATATACTTTTTCTTACATTTTTATTTCTAACATAACAATACCCTCATGTCATGCAGAGTAGTAGTTTAATAGAGGTGGTCTCCAAAACTCTATACACAGTCACTATAACTATGGTGTTACTATTACAATGATGTTCTGATGCCACCTTTTATTTTGAAATGCTTTCTAAATGCTCTTGTCTCATGTCTTGTGATTTTGCATCATCTCTTCAGCCTGACAGACTAAAGCAGTTTGCAGCTGTAAATCGCCAATATGACAACTGGATACGGGATCTTCCCAACAAGCAAGGAGGAATGCATCCTCAAGCCATAGAGAGGGACCCAAATTCACGGCCTAAAGATAACAAACCTGTGGAGGACAGAGAACAAAGAAGGTCCCAGAAGGACTACAGGACAGCTCTCAGTCAGCTGGCAGGAAACACAATGCCTGGGCCGGGGATGGAAGCAGCACAAGGTGTTCCCTCAGTGGACTATTTCAATATGGACTATCACAGGGACTTCTCAAACATGCTCGGAGAGGTGGATATCCCGAAGTAGGTTACCGCAGCTTTCTGTTCCTATACATTAGTGATTAAAAAAAAATCTGCCATTACTCCATTAATACATGGTTGTTTCTTTGATTTTATTTTTCAGGGTTGCCGATGTTCCTCCTCCAGTGCCTCCTACTGTAGCTAATAATTACAAGACTCCATATGATGCAGCTTACTTCTACTATGGAACAAGAGACCCACTGGAACCTAATCTTCCTCATTATCAAAGTATAGTGTTTTTTTTAGTGTCTTTTACTGGATGTCACGTATACTCTGTTTTCCTGCTAACCAATTTTGAAAGCATTTAAAAGTCTTGCGTTTTTCTGTTTGTCATAATACTGGTCAGCAGTGTGTCTGGTGTTTTTGTGGCCGTAAAATGACTTGAGGTATCTGGCACATTCACCTTAGATGGGAGTTATTCACATTGCCTTAACTAAACTCCCAGGCCTCTCTGCAGAGAATTACCATTTATTATGGAGCTACTTTATCACCATATCAATGGCCAAGAGGACTTGGCATAGCAATTCATAAATTTCATTTTACAGCAGAACTGATTTTATTACTAAAGGGATATGCTGTACAGTTTATTGGACATGAGTTCAGCAGATCCAGATGGCCCTGACTTCATTCAACTGGTCTGTTTGATTACATACATATCCTTCCTTTTTTTCATTTTACTGCCAAATTTCTGCCCCAGCTTGGGGAAAATGCAGTGTTGGAAAGAAAAGCTGGCAGATGGTGGCAGCAGATAGCCGATGAAACTGTTCAATACTGTGTATGTATTATCTTGTGTTTTTGTATTCTCTTCATCAGATGGTCTGCCTGGACGGGTGCAGCAGTCTGGGACTGTCCAGAGTCTTCCTCAGAAAGCGCCTCCTGTTAGACCCAATTATTTCACAGAGTCAGTGTAGAGGCTTCCACCTTGATATTTGCAATGGAAATGAATCAATTGAGATAATTAATTCACCATGCACAGTTTTAAACCATTTAAAAATGCATGCAATGATTTATTAATTGTCACTCTGTCTGCTTCTAGAGCCACAGATCAGTATCGAGCATCTCCTCTGGATGTTAGAGAGTTTCCTGAAGATAAGTCCAAGCAAAGGAAAGAGAGTGTACTGAGCTACCAGGAAGCACTCAAGCAGCAGGTGCAACGCCATATCTATTATACTGTACGTCATGCAACACCCTTTAGCTCATTTAATGAACAGGTTTCAGTTGTTAGTAGTTCATCATGGTGGAGTCGTGGGGAAAGAAATGCTTTGTAGCAAGATCCACTATGTCAAGAAACAAATGTGGTCTTTGAAAGTGCATCAACTTTTGAAACATCCTAACATTCTTGTGTCCAGATCAAAGAAAGAGAGGAACGTAGAAGAAGAGAAAAAGAGGAGAAGGAACGTTATGATGCCAAGATAGAGGCTGAGATGAAAGCGTACAATCCCTGGGGGCGAAGTGGGGGTGGCGCTCCAATTAAGGACCAAAATGGCAACCTTTTTCGTGAGTTGCTTTCTCATTTCTTAGGTCATCATGATACATATATTTATACAATATGCTTTAGCTACTTATAAAAGTTCCTATGCTTTCAGATGACTCCAATCAAAGGAACAGGACCAATAAGGAGTCGTATCAGAATCCTGTGTTCAAGAGTAGTGAACAGACACCAAACTTTTTTGCGAGAAATGGAGAAACTCCTCGAGTTGAAGCCAACACTCCTATCCCCGATCAACAATCAGGTAGAGTTCAGTGCTGTGTGTCATCTAGATTATTCAATGTACTCTCTACTATGCATCATGTATGCTATACACCGTCTTATTATTATTGTTTGAATATTCTCTGTCTCACTTGTCCTTGTAGGTTTCAAAGATCAGACAATTCAACAGTCGCTCCCTGGGAAGGACAGATACAGAGAAGCCCTGCAACAACAGGTATAGCTTACATGTTTACAACCACTGTTGCAGTACCAAGCACTTTGAAAAAGTGTAAATGAACTCTAACTTGTGTATAACTTTGTCAATGCCAAAAGATAGAGGAAAACAAAAGGAAGCGGGAAGAGGAGAAAGAACGAATGAAGATGGAGGAGGAGAAAGAAGAGAGGAGAATGGCAGAGCAAAGGGCTCGCATACAGCGGGAATATGAGGAAGAGAACAGGAAGCAAAAGAGGACTGAGGTGAGGAGCCTACTGTATGTCTTTGATAAGGAGTATCCAAAGCGGAGGCATTCTCCTTACTCTTCCTTTTCTTTACTGTCTGCAGCGTAGGCAGGAGAACCATCAGGTGATCAATAAACCTAGGATCAACGGACCTACAACACATCTCCAGGACAAGGAAAAGAAGAGGAAACCAGTACAAGAGACTGAAAAGAAAGGACCTGAAAAGACCAGGGACAGAGAGGAGAAAGAGGCAGAGTGGAGTTATAAGGTACAGTAAACCTGAAAACCTGAACTTGTTATTATGCTCAGATATTTTGTAATTATCTCTATCTGGTTTTACTTTGTTCTTGTAAATCAGAATAGTGCAAAATAAATTAAGTTGTTATTATTGTTATTAACATATTTGAAATGTGATTCTACTCATAAAGGTGCAGAGAGAGCCATCTCCTCCTGTCCCTGCCCTGCAGAGGAAGCAGAGAAACCCTGTGGCATCCAGGCCTCCGTCTGTTGCGAGTCAACTTTCTTCCAGGACTGTAAGTCAATCATTCATTCAAGATGTTGTGATGTAAATATATGATAAAAAATGTTCATAATGTCCATGACAGGAGCGCATTATGTCAGCGCCACACTATCAAGCCGCCCCCGTGAAAATACCCCAGCAACAAGGTAAGACCGTCTTTATCTGTACACCACACATCTCTAAAAAAAAACAACCTAAAAATCAAATGCCTATCTTGTGAATCATAAAAGTGCCATTTAAACATTTGTTGTACCCATCTGTATCGATGTCCCCTTTCGCTCCCTCTGCTTGTTTTAGAGGATCACCAGGAAGTGATGAAAGAGCTGTCAGTCCTCCGTAGGTACCTGCAGAACGAGCAGAAACAACTTGAGATTCAGTTGGACGAAACAGAGCGACATGAGAATCACTACAACCCCCCCAACAGGTACTACAGCCAGACACCCCAGGGTGTCCTAAAAAGGTAATGTAGTCTTAAAATGAGTAATTTAGAAGAGCTATTAGATGTGCTCTACCCATTCCGATCTAATTTAACCTAATACACAGTGAGATGCATTAAGATAAAGACACAATACTAATTCTGTCTTGTTTAATTGGCAATGTTGATTTGATTTGCTATACATATAAAAAGACATTCTTGTTCTAATCTCCTCAGATTTGTTTCAGGGACTCATTACTGAAGTAATACAACAGCATGATCCCCAACAGGACATGTTATTTTCATCTGTCTTCAGCTTGTAAGTTCAGCAGGGTCAGCTGCAGTTCAGGATCCAGTAGGGATTAACAATGTTGCTGAAGGGAACTACAGCAGGACATGTTGTTGCTTTTCTTGTCATAGAAGTATGTATTATGCAAACAGGGTTGATAAAGTAGGGAAATGGAAAACATCCAGATAAATGTGCTACTGCTACATTTTCAAAAAGACACTTGTGTGTTATTAGAAGTGGCTCTAAAATGGGGTTTGCCTCCTTTGCTCAGGCCCAGGAGACGTCCGAGAGCCGATGCCTTTGAGTCAGCGCCTCGAGCTGAGCGGCCATCAACAACAAGAACTCACTCTGATGCTGCACGAATGAACATGCAAAACATCAGGGAGTTCAACCAGCTCAAATACAGAGGTACTAAAATACACTTTTATCAATTAGACACAGTTTTCACTTTATAAGGGGACATTTATACTTGTAATCAGATCACCCTCAGGGCTATAATGCAAGAAAAAGACACCCTTGGTTAATTGTCTGCGTGATCCGTATGCCTCAAATCTCCTAGACCACAGTATAATGTGCAGTGACCCTCTGAATACTGATGCTTCCTTCTAAATTACCCAGAGGTACAGTCATTACTGCAAGAAGATGTCACTGAATGTTCTTTAAAAATGCAGTCAGACGTTTTATGGTTATTACTTTTTTTGTGAAAGTGATATATTCTCATAGCTTCATCTTCCGAAAACCGTCTTTTCATGAAAAATTGGTTCATTCTACAGAACTGAAACCAATTCAGCACCGCTTACTATGCCAGTTAATACTCTGAACCAACCCACTTTTACAACTTTGAGGAAGTCATTGAGGAACCCTTTTATAATTGCCTCAGTCGTGGAGTTGATGAAAGGATGAGGGAGCAGGATCATTGCAGTCTTAAACCAGCTGGGCACTGCCAGATGGTTCAGACTTTCCAGAGCTTCATCAGTCCCCCGTCTCCCTCTAGCCACACTGAAACTTTAATCTCATGAGGTCATGGGAGGCGTCCATCAGTGACAGGCAGTTTGGCAGCGCGAACAGAGAATGTAATGCAAGCGACCGAGGAAATGACTTTGAATTCGTTCCCAGCCCGAATTAATACAGGGGTCTGAGGGACACGCCGAGCTGCAGCTTGTAAAACCTACAAAATTGGACGAAATGCTAGTTTGTGTCTTTCAGTTCACTAAATCACGTATCAGACTTCCACGTGTAAATGTTTGCGCTGTTGTCAAACTTTGATGAGACGTAGCAATGTGAAAACTGTTGATTTTCTGACCTTATGATTTTTTAAATTCTTTATTACCGTACTAATTCGTCTGCATCCTCTGAAGACGTCACAGTATGATGTCAACTGATTGACATACTGGACAATATCTCAAATATCAGCTCAGCTTCCTCTGCTTACCTTCATGTTTGTCAGACACTTCGTCTCGCAAGGAGGTCCTTCACATGTACCCTGACCCTCCCACTGATGCACAAAGTCTGGACATCCAGCAGCAGGCACTTCTGCGTGAACAACAGCGCAAACTCAGGCTGATGAAGAGACAAGAAGAGGAGGACGGTCAGCAAACAGACGCACAAACACAAACATCTCCTCAAACCGTTGTGGTTTTTCACTAATTGCTGTCTTTCTCTTCAGACTCTTTGGGCCGGCAACAGAGCAATTATTACCCTGTAAGTTTATATGCATTTTCATTCCAACAGTCAGACTTGCTCAGCTTGAAGATGTTTCACTGGTGCCTACTTTTCTTTTCTCATCTTGTCTTAGAGAAACAAACCTGAGCGCTTCATCCACAGAGACTCCATATTGCCATCTGAGACCGTTTTTATGGGTAAGCCTGGCTAAACATAGTTGGTCTCTAAAGACTGTCCCCTGCTCCTCTTTGCCTTTTCTTTCAAGCAGGAGGACAATGTTTACATCAGTGAGCACCCACGCACAATACGCTGTGGGATTTTTCCTTTTTCCAAAGCTCCAGATGTTTTCTACAAAGGTGACGTGGCTTGGGAGGTCAGCTACATGCACCCTCACAATAACACACAACAACAGCCCGTGCGCCAGGCCAATTTACCTCTTTGTCGCCGTGCCAGGCTTTTTTGTGGCACGTGCCAGCTCATGTCTCTGTGTTGCAGCTGTTGCCAATGCAGGGTGCAAGGTGCCTACGACAGCTGCAGGGTGGCGATAGCACAGCGCCAGGCTTTGGGAATGATGGCAAAACAGAAATAGTTGAAAAGCTTTATGTAGGAAGGAGAAACATTCTTTCCCCTGTACCCTTCCTAACCTTTTCTCCTCTCATTAAAAAGTTTCACTGGACAGATACATTTTCATCTTTTTCACATTACACATATCTGAACTGGATGAACTTTTAAGTGTCCAGCTGTAAAGAGGCGTGTCTAATGATGGATGGCTTTGGGCTTTGTCAGATGTTTACAGTGGGGATGCATGTGAAGAGCAAGTTCCCCAGCAGAGATTCCCACAACGCTCAGCGCAGCATCAGGTGAGGACAGCCCAGCAGAGGAGACGTGACGATGATGCATGTTGCAGAATCTACTTTTATAATTTTACATTAACATGTTTCTGTCAATCAGAAGACGCATGAACCAGACACTCAGTCGCTGCAGTCATCGACCAGCCGGACCAATGAGGCCACGGTCAGAGCGCAAAACAACCAGCACTTCATGAGACAAGACACTGGGGAACGTAACAGCAAACCAGGTGAGATGAAACATTTATATACTGTTAACAAATGTTTCATTAACAGCAGGATATCACACAAACACAGCTTCCTAACTGTTAACTAAATCCATTGTGTGCATACAACATTTTATATTTCAGCCTTTACTCTCTCACTGCATAAACCTCTGTCCTCTCTCCAGTGCTGCAGTCTGGCGATGAAGGGGATGTCTCGTCTATTCATTCTGCTCTGGAGAGGCGTGTCTCCGTGGAGACTGTTGCCACAGAGCCCTGGCTGCGGCCCGGCACCTCAGCAGCTGTAAAACACTCAGCCCGCAGAGAGAGACCAAACAGAGGGAAGGAGGCTCCGCCCTGGCTGACAGATGACATCACGTAGCTCTCATTACCCGATCTCCAAGGACGGGAAGCTGCACCGATGAGGCTCGCTCAGCTCCCTCTTCTCCTAGATGTAGGTGGCGACAGGGAGGGAATATCCAGGCTGCACGATGCTTGAATCACTTTACACTGTTTTATATGTTAAATTTGGGGTTTGGTTTCAAAGCTTATGCAACACCAGAGATTTACAGCTACAAATATTAATTTCAAGAACCATTTTAGCCAAAACTCACTGTGGTTAGTTTCTCTCTGCATATCTGTGAATGTACCATGAATATATACACTATACATTTGAATGTAGTTTTTAAATATACACACAAAAGTATTATTTTGTAATAAAAAATGCCATACAAAATACTAGTGTTGATCATTAAATTAGAAAAATCAGTCTTAAATTATTTAGAAGTCTGCGATTCAGCGTTTCAAATCAACCAAGTTCAAAAACTTTATTGACCTAGAACCTGATTAGGATGCCAGATGATGTATTGTACAGAAAGTTGTACATAATCTTTTTTGCAACATAGAAAACTTTACATTGCTGTATCATATACATTTTGTTTTCTACATCCATGAGCAGGAATGCATCCCATTCATACTTAAAGCACAGCTAACATTTGTCATTTTCTCTATACAGATACCTTTCCCCCAAACCAAAGAAAAAAAAAAACATTAAATATATTATTAACTTTTGATTTTGTACACAAGAGTGAAAACTAAACTCAAACATGAAAACAGACTAGTGAATCAAAAGCAGCTAGCAATAGGTTGCTCTCTTGTCTTCCAGTTTCAGACGCCCAGTTATCATCTACCTCTGGTACAAACCTAAGAACATATAAAATGGAATAATTTAACCCTTCACTTTTCATGGTCTTGTTCAATTAAAAATCGTACTGTATAGGACAATCTGAAGGAGATGGTACAAGTCAAATAAATTATCACAAAAGTAAAATCTCCAGTGCATTCAAAAAGAGATCAAGTGCAGCAAATCCATTAGAGGAAAAAAAAAAATAAACAAAAATAAATGAAATCTAGTGTTATAAGATTATATTACATAGCGGCAGATCTGTACAACTAGTTTCATCCAAGAGGCTATCAATACTAATGTTAGCCATCTGCGGTGCAGACAGAAAGATCATCACTATCAATGTGTGATAAAATGTCACATTTCATAGTTACTGAATATGTCTTTTTGCATGTTGTTGAAACCATTCATTCTTAATGTTTTAAATATACAGTAAGAAGCACACATTTTTTTTGAAATATATTCCTTCTGAGCAGATCAGAGATATGGGTGACTGTCAGTTGTTTATCAGTAGTTTTATCCAGTGGAGGCATTGCTACACCTTGTACAAGACATTACTTATTTTTTATTGTGATATCAAGTACTCCATCTGGGCTGTTTGAGTGTATAGCAGTGTGTGTGTGTGTGTGTGTGTGTTTGTGTGTGGTGACGGGGTTAAGGGTGTGGGTGGGTGGTAGCAAATAACCGATTTGTAGGCAGCTATTTAGGCCAAGTGTTCGGCAGAAACCTGGTGCAGGACACAGAGCCGCGGAGCCACGGCGCAGTCAGGACACAGATCCGAGGTGGAGGCTTCGCTCTTGGAGCTCCGTGTTCCAGGCCGTTCTGTGGTGCAGCAGCATCATTGGGCCTCGTCCCCGGCCTCCTCCGCCACCTCCGTGTCCGTCTCCTGCTCCGCGTGCGTCGGCTGAGGCTCCGGTTCGGGCTCGGGCAGCTGTGCAATGTTGAACACGAGGCCGATCCGCAGGTAAAACTTTCGGAGAACGGCCCGCAGCTCGGGGATCAGGTCAAACTGCATGATCTCACACAGCAGGGGGTAGTATCTGGACGCATGAGCCTTGAACTTAACGTGGAAACAGGATGAGAGACAGAGAGAAAGACAGAGTGAGACGCGTGTACTGCACAGAGACATCTCAGTGTTTTGGTTTGTCAGGTGCAAGCTGTTTTTAGAACGGCGGAGCAGACCACCACCTCACCACGCTATGACATAATAATGGAACGTTACGAGACAGAGTTGTTTTTGAGGCAAATGCAGAGACTGCTTGCCGAAAAACTGCCTCAGACGGAAACGTGCATCAGCAGTTTTGCATGAATTTACCGTAACGTTCCATCATTATCTCATAGCGTGGGGAATGTGCAGGTCACAACTTGTCCACCAGAGCGTTTTGGAAGTTGTTGGATTGTGTATTTGATGAGTTTGATGAGGGAAACCAAGAAATCCCATGAGCCTCCGTAGCGTAGCTCTGAGCAGCTCACAGCTCTGCTCCGCTGTTCTAAAAATAGCTTGCACCGACAATTAAAGGTAACAAACCTATGCCTAAAACTATTATATTATATATAGGGATTATCTGCCAATTTGCTAAAATGTTGGACTATCCCTGATAACTTATGTTGAGCTCCAGTGAAAACATAATATTAAACTTTGTGCACATGGGTGGAACTGTACCTTTACCATTTTTTGTTGCATATTAGTTTAAGAATATTCTTAAAATTTATAAAAGAAAACACAACATGATGATTTGATCCATAAAATGCAATCAATATTGTTTCTGCTCTGCTGCACTGCTCCCTCTACAACCTTATTGTGATCAGCATGTAGATTCCCCCTTTACTGAATATGTGTATTCATGAAGTTTCAGAAGAAGGTTTTTGGCTCTTTTTACCCTTTCGTCGCTGATCTTGAGCACCTTGGTGAGGAAGAGCAGCAGCAGGTTGGTCCAGGCCTCTCTGTGGCTCTCTGAGGTCAGGGCCAAGAAGTAGGCCACAGCCTCGCTGCACACGCTGCAGAACAAGAAAGAAAAAGAAAATGCAAAATTAAATTAAAACACAGAGCAGAATAAAAGTGAGTGTTAGGAAAGACAGAGTAAAAGCCGTGTTGTTCTGTAATGTACTGTAGCGAGTCGGCATCTGCTTCCCTGCCCCACATGAACGGCTGCCTGGGGAGGGATGATGATGATGATGATGATGATGAAGATCGTCTTCGGCCAGTAACTGCTAATTAAAGCCACTGACTGAGGCTATTATGAAAACAATTAAGATATTTTTCCACACAGTTTCAAGCTTGAGGAAAACTGACGCGACCTCTGACCTTTCTCGTCTGACCCTGCGGCCTTCTGCTGACATCAACGCCATCTGTTAGCCATTCACCCCTCCCTCTCCCTCCGCCTCGCCCCTCTCTCTTCCTTCTCCCGTCCTCTCCTCCAGACTCACAGCTCCGTTGCACTCCAATCTCTGACATTAATCACCTCCCAAATCTGCCCTGCACTCGGCGCTAATCAAAGTTGCATGTGTGCTGTGCATGGCCTCTGGTAAACAAGGATGTGTGTGCGTGTGTGCGTGTGTGTGTCATATAAGAATTAAGGTGTGTTTTTGTTGCTCCTGGGTGAGCTGCATTTTTCAAAATACAGCCATGATGACAGATAACAGTGTCTCAATGAATAAAGATTTCCGAGCCTCCTCCTCCTCCTCCTTTTCTCTGTAATAATGAATGCAAGTCGGATAGACAGGCGGCGATTCTGCTTCATCTTGATATCATCATCAATATCAGGGCGAGGCAGCGAGACGAACGGGGCGGCGCTTGTTTTGCGAGGCGCTGAATAAAGACGCGGCGATGACAGCGGTGCTGACTGAACAATGAGAGATCAGTGCGCTGATTTCTTCTTCGGATCTACACTACAGTACGCGGTGCACGGCATCCGTTTTCTGTCGAGCTGTGCAGACCGCGCGCTGCCTGTGAGTAACCGACTGCAGATAGCGACATCAAAACAACAACGTCTCCTCCTCTCCTCTCCTCTCAGTGCTGGTGTTGTTTAAATTCTCCTCCCCCCTCTGAGGTTTGGCTGTTGACGTTTCAGCCCAGAGAAGTGTGATTCCTGTGTCTCCACATCAGAGCCAGTGATGCTGAATGTGTGAGAGCCATCTTTAGCTTTAACCCCGGTTTGACCCATTCACTCAGACACAGGAGATGGGTTTGAAGCAACCGATCACTATCAGTTGATATTAATATTTCTTCATATAATTATTAGAATATTTCTTTTCTTCAGGATGTTTAATCAGACCCCCCAAAAAGTCCCATATCCATAAATCCACTGAAATGACTGAATCAGTGTGTCGCTTATCTTATCTACATGAACACAGACACGTTTCCAAAGCATTCATTATATTTCCATTGCAAGGTCCCCGACTCAAACGCACCAATTAGTTTATGAATTCTGTCAAAGTGAGGGTTCTTTTCGAAGCTGCAACATGCAACCAATCTATTCCTCAAGCTGCTGCTGAGCATATGTTTAGTGGGAGTACAAGCAGTTTACCCCTGCTAGACATAAAAATGATGAACGATGGTAAAGGAATGCAGACGGCGTCATTAGCGGGATGAAAATGAGCCGAGCGACAACAGAAGCCATTACTGAGATCAGGGGTTCAGTCTGTTTAGGGAGGCTCTTAATGCGCTGTGTGCACCGCGCTCGTTGTCTGTGGGCAGGTGGAAGGAAGAGAGCTGAAGGTTAACTGTGATAATTTGTGTCAGAAAAATATTAGAGGAGTGTCAGCGGAGGTGGCTGAGTGGGCGTCGTTCTCTGATCCACAGATTTTCAAGGATGAATCAGTAAAAGGCAGCGGTGAAGCCGTGTGGTTTCTTACTTCAGCAGCCGTCTCTGGACTTCTGGCCAGGCGTCTTGGCGGCTCTCGTCTGTGTACATACGAAACAGGATCCGCAAGCCGCAGGCCAGGCTGCTGGTCTCCTGCTTCAACAGGTTGGGCTTTGACTTTCCTTTGAAACCTTGAACACACAACACACAACACACATGAAGGCATAAAACATGGGAGAGCTGCCACAGGATGCCACACAGAATCCCCCCACAGCCGCACTTGGCGACGCGCCTGACTTGGAGGTTGATTCAAGAGATGCAGACGCTGGCGGTCGGTTGGCGTCATCATACCTGCTTTCCACAGCAAAGTCCTCTGCTCGTTGTTGGAGTTGAAAGCTTTGGCGAAGCTGTGGGACTCCAGCAGGCAGTCCAGCAGCTTGAAGAGCTGCTCTGAGGTCAGGTAGCGGTACATCCCCTGGTCCTGTGTCACCGTGGGGACGTCGGCTGCATATATAGCATCCCGCTTCAAAAATACAAACACACAACGCTTAATTTTGAAAAACAAAAAACAAAACAAGATGCACAATATTAAAGGGATAGTTCAACATTTTGGCAAATTGGCCCATCACCATAATCCCTATAGTCTTACGAGCATGTCCGTCACCTTTAATTATCGGTGCAAGCTATTTTTAGAATGGCGGAGCAGAGCTGTGAGCTTGTCCACGAGAGCGTTTTGTATTTGTTGGATTGTGTATTTGATGAGTTTGATGAAGGAAATCCCATTAGCCTCCGTAGCGTAGCTCTGAGCAGCTCACGGCTCTGCTCCGCCGTTCTAAAAAATAGCTTGCACCGACAATTAAATTTCAGAATGTGAAATTATGTATGTAATGTATTTGCTGTTGTAATATTTGTAAGTGTCTACAAGATTGATATAATATGAAGATTGATATAATATGATGTGTCAGGTTGCTCCTCTGTTCCTTCTATCTCAAATAGAAGCAAAATAACAAGAACAGAACTTTGCACTTTTTTCTTGTATTTGTTCTTAACTTGTCCTTCTTTTACATTTTTAGCCGGGGGACTCTGAAACTCCAGCTCTGTTAGCTATAATTGGGTGCAAAATGAATGTACACTGTCCCTCCTCAACAAATAAACTGAATTGAATTGAAAGGTAACGAATCTACTGCTAAAACTATAGGGATTATGACAATGGGCCAATTTGCCAAAATGTTGAACTATCCCTTTAAAGCTTTGAGAGAATACCGCTGTTTGTACCTGAGCAGCAGCAAAGTTTTCAGCGTCCTCCTTCTTACTGGTGGCAGGAAAAAACACAATGTTATCGATGGTCTGGATGAGCTCCAGCTGCACCACGCACTTTATCAGCAGGGCGGAGAATAAACGCTGCTCCTGGATTTCTGTGGATCACACAGGAAAACGGCCATCAGAACACATACAAACACACACATACACACATAAACAGACATGAACAAACAGTGTTGGTGTGTCTTTGAGTGAATCAGCAGACTCACTCGTTGGGGTCCTGCTCCTGGAGCTGTCCTCACACACTCCTGACGCTGTGCTGTACTGACTCTGTCGACGGTTCTCCATGGCGACCCTGTCAGCGCTGCTGATGGAGTGCTGGTCCTCAGAGCGGGACTGGATGTCCACTGACTTCTGGGAAATGGAGTCCTGGTGGCAAAGTGGAACGAGAGAGGGACAAACTGTTTATTTCTGAGCGGTAAAATCTAAATAAAAAGGTCAATTACATTATATATAAATGATATTCAACAATTATTCCCAAAGAAAAATATGTTAATTTCACAAAAATGATCGGCGCCATATGCAAAAAGCAAGAACAAACAGTCATTCATTCACATGCAAAACAGAAAAATATTGTATTTCCTCACCAACTGTTTGTCTGACAGACTCTGTGTTGTCAAGTGTTCTCCCTCTGCTCCCGCTGGTCTCCACGTTAACAGCCTGGGATGGAGGAAAAAGCATTTATTCAATAAATCATATTCATTCTTGTGCAGAAATGAGTTCCACGGCAGAAAATTACCCGAGCCACAAAATGCATCAAACCAAACAAGGTCTTAATTTAGTTTAAGTCTCTGTTGATTATCATTTTCTACTTCCTTAGAGACGTCTGTTTGGTTTGTATTTAGAGGAAATTGATTGATTGTGGAAAATGACACAGGCTGTACATTTTATTTGCTTTTAATGATAGTAATCAAGGCAGAGTTAGAGATTTTAAGTCCTGACTTGTAAAGCATGTCTTGTCTTTTTCTTTTTTTTTTACTTACGAGTGTGGGATGGTGGTCTTGAAGATGTCCAGCATGCAGTTACACGTCTTGTCCCAGGTCTCCGGGGAAAACTTCTCTCCGTTCAGGATGACCACGTTCTCTAGACAGTTGGTGCCTGAACGGGCAAGCTGCTCATTATCTGGAGAGGGGGAGGAGGAGGAGGAGGGAGAGATAAGGGAGAGGTTATTTGAAAAAGTGACATAAAAAGCTAAGATTTATCAAATTTTTGTCTGTTTTCTAATAATAGACACAAAAATCAATAAAAAGTTATTGATGTTTTGGTTGATCACAGCCAGTTTAAGGATATTTCTTTAGCTTTTGAGCCTTAATGGCCGCCACACATCCTGGAAATCTTGATTCTATCTACTAACGAGTCAAAATATGAAGATAAAGAAGAAGAGGTTGCCGTGCACTCACCTTGCTGCACACACCAGTAGAGCTGAGCCAGGATGTCGTCCAGCAGGACGTCATTAAGAGCCTCGAAGTATTGGGTGAAGACATCACAGATGGCGTAAAGTGCATGGTTGCAGGTGGTGGTCATCCACTCTGCTTTCTGCAGAATGCAAACACGAATTCGGTTAAACACCAAAACACACCGGGAGACGACGTGTTGTGATATTCTACTGTAGGTCCGTTTGTGTGGTCGTGTCGTGTACCTCCGTCTGTTGCTCAGGCAGCTTCATGTTGTCAAAGATCCTGAAGACAATCCTGAACAGGTCTTGCCACCAGTGTTTTTCAAAGGTGTGCCCGTAGGTCTTCATCACCTCAAACATCACCGTTAGCCCCCTGAGAAAAACACACACACACACAGATTTGTCCTTTTCCTTCATGCCGTAGCTGATATTTGCCTTTTTAGGGCACATTTTTATCTCTGCTTTTACATCCAGCTGAATCCTACAGTTGCAGGTGCTAAAAAACATTTCATAATTCACGCATTTCAAGCCGTTTAAAAGCAGCAGGTTAAAGGTGCAGCCCGCCTACCTGGTCCGGACATCCAGCTTACACCTGTTGATGATGCAGGAGAGCTCGAAGAGAATGGGGAACCATCCCCGCACCCACACGCGGTCTTCAGGCGCTACATTCATGTCATCACTGGTGTAGTCTTTGAAGGCCTGCCAGAGAAACAGTAGGCATTTTCAACACTCTAGCATTTCTGCCTCAGGGAAGAATTAACCCTCCTACACAGATACGCGTCTCCGTTTATGCCCTATACACACACACACACACACACACACAACGTGCTCTCTCTCATGTCTCCCCGATGCACAGATCCTCCTTCTTTGTGTCAGACGTGAGGAAAATGATAGTGTTCCACTGAATTTTTTGCACAAGGCACATTTTAATACAGACTGGTATTGAATTCATCCTGCACTTAAAGGAAGCACAAAGCCTTGATGATACGTTTTTCAGCGTTGCTCAGACACATTACGTCTAATAAAAGCTTCATCATCTGATCATATTTATTCCTACCACGGCTATCTTTGACTTGCTGCTTCGTCTTCTACCTAATACCAAACCTTTAAAAGCAAGAAATAATAGAAGGTCATTACTAAACACAATGGATGTCAATTATAGATGATTTACTGGTGATGGAGCATCTTACATGTAAGTCGAAAATAAAAGAAAGAAAAGAAATTGTTGCATGATTAATAAGGATGCCTAAACACATAATTATAAAACTGTACACAGGCTTTGTTCTTGGTTATTATTGCTTTTTGATTGTTTGTTTATTTTGTCTTTTCTGCTCCTTAATCCTGAGGAGATTGTCTGGCAATGTATTGATGTCCAAATTTTGTTTCTTTTTTGATTGGTTGTTTGTTTGTTTTGCCTTTTCTGCCCCTTAATCCTGAGGAGATTGTCTGGCAAATTGTTAAAAAAAAAAAAGGAGGAAGAAATAAAGCGGTTAGGTGTCGACCTGTGGCCTCTCTGAGACGTATTTGGCGCAGTGTCGGATGAGGCGGATGGCTTCCATGCTGGTGTCTGGGAAGGAGGCGTTACAGGCGAACTCTGACAGACACTTGACGGCGTCCTGGAAGGAGTCGATGGTGGCCGCAAAGTGCTTTTCAAATACATTCGCTGAGGATAAAAAAAAGTGATTTTAGTATCAGATTTGATATGTGAAGTTGTTGTTGTTACATGGGTCGTAGCTGATTGTGTGTTGCACTTACTGACGATGTGGCCGGTGGTCTGGAAGGCCAGCTCTACGATGCTCTCGTCCTGATCCGAGGCGGCCAGGTGGAAGACGGAGAAGATATTCTTCCAGCCTGAGCGGATGTTCGCCGCCTGGGAATTCACCATCTGGGCTATACAGCGCACCACCATGTCTCTGATGGTGGGAGACCTGGAAGAGAGAAGACAGGTGGTCAAGAGTCATGGAGAAGGAGACTGAATCAAAGAGGAGGGGGAGCTGGTGAAGAAGAAATAAGGAAGCATGCGAGCTAATCAAATAAAATGATGAAAATCCATCTCTCCATTGGAGTCAATTAGCTTTGAAAGCTCTTATTAACATCCTCAATTCCATTTTCAGACAGGAACCATACTTCAGCGCTGGCTGGTCTTGGTACGACAGGTTTGTACAGCGACCGTTGCCATAGTGAGGAGCGTTTCCTAATTGCTCAGTAGTTATGAATGAGCAAAAAGCTCGTACTGTAGGGGGAGGGAGGGAGGGAGGGAGGTATGAGTGAGTCTAATGGACACGCCGCGCTGCAGGGTTTACATGGCCGCCTGCCATCTCCTCTCCGTCGTCGACGCTCTCGGTCTGTTCAACGTGTGGGTGGATTTAAACTTACACCGCTCCTCTTGCACATCAATGAAAGTGGTGGTGCAGTAAAACAGCTCGCCTTCAGATAATTACAACAGCTAAGTCAAACTCATTTATAAATGATCGCCGTTAAATTCCCATTCAAGACAGAATCGGGCAAAACAATAGGGAAAAAAAGGGGCTTTTTTAAATAAAATCACTGAAAGAGTAATGCAAACAGATAGAAATGGGCCAGTTGTTGCTTTGCACTGAGTGAACAACCAAACAATATGCTTACTCACTGCAGCAAAGAGAGAAAAAAAGATGGATAGAAAGGGAATGAACAGGGGGGGGTGCAGGAGTGGAGAGGGGGGGGGGTCTAGTGTTTGTCATCACCACTCGGCCACAATGCAGACCCTGTCTTCACACAGTCCAGCAGCGCTGCAGACTTGACACTGCTGTTGTAACATGAGCATGCAACATGTTTCTTTTCCTTTACCTGTTCTTTTTCATGATGTGCTCGAACGGCCTCAGGAAGTCTTTCTGGAATCTGAAGTTCGCCAGCTCGCCCTTCTCTAAAAATTTCATGGACAGTTGCCTGAGAGAGTCCACCGCGAAAATGGCCACATCCTCGTTGGAATTACAGCCGACCTGTGCAGGAAATGAAACGTTTCGGTATCACAAAACCGGATTTTTAACATTTTTTTCATAATTTTTCAAGTCAAGTGCAGCTTCCAATGAACAAACTGTCCTTTTAGTGCAAGACAGGGGCAGTGAGACAAGCAGCCGACTTAAAATCCACTTTCCAATATGATGAATGGCTGCTCTGATGATTTCATTTTACACACGCCAAAACCAGTTTGCAGGTTCTCAGTGAGAAAAAGAGCGTGTCTATGAATTCCAAACTGCCAAAAAGCTTTTCTGGCAACAATGTGTGTTCATAAGTGACTGAAATCGTCTTTTGCAAAGCGAAGGAGGTGGGAGTGGGAAAAACATATTTGCAGCTCAGTTTTTTCTTGTTTACCCTCAGGCTTTAGGGACGTCTGAATAGTCAATAATTGAAACTATTTAAACAGCATTTTTTATCCAACATAATAACGGCTACAATGTGTTTCTGAGTAGTGTATCTGTGCCTGATCCCTACACCCACCTTGTTGAAATGGTCTCCGATCACCTCCCAGATCCTGGACCACTGCAACCTGATGCGGCCCATGTTGTAGTAGGAGATCTCCACTATTTTTTGCAGGCTGAACATACGTGGGTGTGTCGGCGAGGCCAGCTCATCCATGGACACGGCGCACAGCCAGCGCACAAAATCAACTGACAAATAGACAGAAGATGTTGGCAATGAGCAGAGAGAGAGAGAAAAGGTGCTTTTTGCACAGGCAACGTGACTCACGATGATCGAAAATAGCTAGAATGCATCCGTCCTTGAAGCGGCAGGTAAGTACAGAGTGGAGCTCGACTCACCTATCGCATTGCCGTCCAGTCTGGTAGAACCAGTGAATATCCTGCAGCAGAGAGAGACGAGGATGATTGCTTAGAGACACATTCATTCAATTAGCAACTTTTTAGACGACATAAATCTGCACTCTTGCCAAAAACAGAGAACAGCATCTGATGCAAAAGAGAAGCATATGTGATTCCAACATGCTGCCTGTTAATGTTCAACTGCTTGAACACTTTGAATGCTTTTGTTTCTGCAGACTCAAGGAACCGTTCGTCCTTCTCTGTGCTAGAAATTCAATATTTGGTTTGTTATACCACATTATAGCAAACTAAGAAGAGATTATATTTAAAAAAACAGCCTATATTTTGTTATTTTCAGTGCATGGTGAGGACATTACCTGTCGACAGCAACCACCACGCTCTGAGAGCTGGTCTCTCCGATGGATTCCTGAATGCTGGCGATC
Organism: Decapterus maruadsi; assembly: GCA_030347415.2. Lineage (NCBI taxonomy): Eukaryota > Metazoa > Chordata > Actinopteri > Carangiformes > Carangidae > Decapterus > Decapterus maruadsi. The sequence continues at coordinate 2,443,106 of CM064890.1, forward strand.
TGCTTCCGGTCCACCGTCCCTCCGACTGCAGAGCAAAGCGAACAGGATTCAGACAGGACTCACAGGACTGAAAAGTGCCAGTGATGTTGTACTACTTGTGCATTTGTAAGACAGTCGCTGACCTAGACCCAGGTACTCGTCGTTGCTCTGCTCCTTGGTGCTGGTGACAAAGCCCTCTTTGCCGCGCACCGTCCCTGAGATGTAGCGTGCCTTCACTCCCGTACCGATGAGCTGAGCCAGTTCCAACTGACTGATGCACTTCATGATCTGAGAGGAAACAGTGAGAGAGTGATGGACGTCTCTGCTGTGAGGAATCCGAGACACATTTTTAAAGCGAGGTAAGAATATCAAACCTCATGCCAGGAGTTGCCCAGGTAGTTGCCATCGGTGTGGGCCACAGTGATGAGGGTTTTGATGGTGTCGATGTTTTTCTGCTTCATTTCTGAGATGCCGGAGCTGGCTGTCAGCAGGGTGAACCGCGCCAGGGCCTGGACGTACGCATCCCTCTCCAACTGTGACAAAAAAAAAAAAAATCAAGCCATTGTGTCAGAAACAGCGCAGCGTTAGCAGGGCACGGCGATTATTCCTCCAGCTCTGACAGCGGTTACACAGCAGGTACCTGTATGCAGAAGATACACGCTATCCTGATGGCGCAGCGGATTCCTTCCAGACACAGAGAGGCCACCTCGGTGTCGTCGCAGTCCTGCAGGCCCACGCTGAACGCCGCCAGGAAGGGCGTCCATGCCAGCTGAGGAACAATAGAGGAGGATGAGGAGGTGTGCATCTTCACCGGCCTCACGATTCAACTCCATTACAATTAATCAGTCTACGATTTGATTCGATTACGCGATGCATCTCATCACGTGGCCGTTTCATTATTTAACATAAATACTCTGACTTTTTATTTACATAATAATATTCAAATGCATTTCCACAACACAGCAGCTTCCTCGGAGTCTGAACACACGGAGACAAAGAAGAGGCCGAGTCTGTTTAAAGGTGCACTTGTTAACCCTCCCTCCATCCTTCCTTCTTTCTTTCCTTCTTCCCTTCTTTCCCTTTGTCCGTTCTTCTGCTTCCTTCCTTGACCTGATCTGTTCCCTCCCTCCATCTTTCTTTACCTCCTTTTCTCCTTCCTTCTTTCCACAATCATTTTCCCTTCCTTCCTTCCTTGACCTCATCTGTTCCCTCCCTCCCTCTTTCTTCCTTCCTTCCTTTCATCCTTACCCTTCCTTCCTTTTTCCATCAATCCATCCTTCCTTCTTTCTTTCCTTTCTTCCTTCCTTCTTTCCACAATCCTTTTTCCCTTCCTTCCTTGACCTAATGTGTTCCCTCCCTCCATCTTTCTTTACTTCCTTTTTCCCTTCCTTTTTTCCACAATCATTTTTCCTTCCTTCCTTCACTTCCGATATCTTTTTTGACGATTTTTTGGCAAAAATCGATTTTTTTTTTTTTTTTTTTTTTTAATTTTAATTTTTTTACAATCATTTGTTCCCTTTTTTTCACTTCTCCAGTTCACTTTATAATGGAGTATATTAATTTATTCTACAGTATTTGTGTGCAGATAAATGTTAAAAATGGAGATTAAAAATTCCTTTCTTCCATCCAAAAAATTCTTTCCAGCCCAATCCTTCCTTCTTTCTTTCCCTTCGTCCGTTCTTCTGCTTCCTTCTTTGACCTGATCTGTTCCCTCCCTCCCTCCATCTTTCTTTCCTTCCCTTTCCCCTTCCTTCTTTCCACAATCATTTTTCCTTCCTTCCTTCCTTCCTTCCTTCCTTCCCTTCATCCTTACTCCTTCCTTCCTTTTTGGCCCAATCTGTTCCCTTCCTCCATCCTTCCTTCTTTCTTTCCTTTCTCCCTTCCTTCTTTCCACAATCCTTTTTCCCTTCCTTCCTTCCTTCCTTCCTTGACCTAATGTGTTCCCTCCCTCCATCTTTATTTACCTCCCTTTTCCCTTCCTTTTTTCCACAATCATTTTCCCTTCCTTCCTTCCCTCCCTTTATCCTTACTTCGTCCTTCCTTTTTGACCCAATCTGTTCCCTTCCTTCTTTCTTTCTTTCCATAATCCCTTTTTCTTTCTTTCCTTCATCCTTAATTTTTCCTTCCTATTTGATCCAATTGACCCAATATGTCCCCTCCCTCCATCTATGTTTCCTTCCTGCATTGTGCTTTAAATTAAAACAAATCCCTGTCTCTGTATGTGAACAACATCATTTAACCTGAATGAATTATTTAAATCTAAAAATCGATAACGTGACATGACTGACATAAACGATTATCCTCGTCTCCCCTAGTGACCTGAACCTCACGATACATCTGTGTGTGTGTGTCTGCTTGCGTTACCTTGAACATGGGCCTGACGTGCTCCAGATGTGTGGCGCTGGTGAAGGGAGCCTGGACGTGGCTGACGGCCTCCATCAGAGCCTTGGCCGTCTTGGCCATCTGCTCCATCTCAACGTTGTACAGCAGACGCCTCTGCTTCTCGCTCGCCACACCTGAGCAAGAGTCATCAACACCACAGGGTCACACACACACACACACACTGCACAGAAACACCCACAAACAGGCAAACTGCACAAAATGATGCTAATTTTGAGAAAGCAACTGTCTCTGCACTGCAAAAACTCAAAATCAAGCAAAGAATATTTGTCTTATTTCTCGTCAAAATGTCTCATTTCTAGTCAAAACTAATCTCATCACCTAAAAATTAACTTGTTTTCAGATAAATTTCACTTGTTTCAAACAAATTTTCACTTGAAATCAGTAGAAAAATCTGCCAATGGGGCAAGTTTTTCTTTCTTATTACAAGCACAAAAAACTTGCTCCATTGGCAGATTTTTCTACTGATTTCAAGTGAAAATTTGTTTGAAACAAGTGAAATTTATCTGAAAACAAGTTAATTTTTAGGTGATGAGATTAGTTTTGACTAGAAATGAGACATTTTGACAAGAAATAAGACAAATATTCTTTGCTTGATTTTGAGTTTTTGCAGTGTGTCTGTCTCCATTCCAACAGCAAAGACATCAGGTAGAAGATGATGAGCGTGTCATGGCAGCCAGACTCACTCTGCTTGTTGGATTTCATGGTGAGCTCCTTCGTCTCCTTCATGGCGATCTTTTTCCCCGCGATCTCGTCGTAGATGGCCGAGAGGTACTCCTCGGGCAGGTCTTTGCTGTCGTTGATGCCTCGGTTCATCTTGATGTATTGCTCTTTTGTCATCTTATTCTTCACCTTTGCAGACGACGACAACAACGACGAAGATATGGGTCAAAAGCTGCTTATGCAACCCCCCCTCTGATTTATGTTTCCACTCATATCTGACTGCCGTCCCCAAGGCTGCCACCCCCACTGAGGCGAAATGCTTACCTGTGGACTGTGAAGGTCTGTTGTCAGCATGATGATGGAGTAGGCAAGGACGTACGCGGTGTCAGCGCTGGCAAAGAGGGTTTGTCTAGAAAATTGAAATGGGAGGGAGAGGAGACAGAGAACAGCGTGTTGTACTGTAAATTAAATTCAGCTCTTTTCATCGGGATCTTCCAACAAGAAATCTGAGCTCACCCCTGATTGCACTCCAGGTATCTCGCTGCAAACTTCTCCATGAGCCTGTCGATCTTCTGGGCCTCTCCGGGGAGCCGAAACCCCTCCAGGAACATCCTCAGAGCGGAGACGAAGTCTTTGCCCTGGAAGTCCATTTGATCCACGTACGCGTACATCACCTCTTTATTGAAACGGTCATTATCCCCGAGGAACTCTCCCACCTGGGTCTGGAAAAACAGGATCAGACAGAGCTCAGTCTTGTATTTTCCATGCATGCGAGTCTAAAACAGTCACCTCTTATTTTCCTGCTCATAAGAGGGAAAAGACAATTCAAGCCCTGCAGAAGAGCAACTTATTTGTCCTTTTCTTGTCATTTCCTGCCACTAGAAGCTAATGAGAGCCACTAACTGCAGGAACCCTCCAATAAGTGTGAATTGGATAAATACACGTTACACTTCCATGGTTACCCGCTCTGTTTGATGCTGCGCTGCTGCAGCTGAGGGCCCTTGTTTTTAACGGATGCTATGAACACTCTTTATAGCTGATTACCGCTGTGAACAAGACGCCTCTGAGGCTGCCCAATCAACGCTCCTCGCCACAGTCAACATTTAACATTGTGCATGGAAGATTCTGGGTTAAAGACCAGCTGTTTGATGCTCATGGACAGACATTAGATTATAGTGCAGCCTCTGTGTGGTTTGACTAGCTGATACACACAGCAGAGCTGGACTGGCGTCAATTATCTAGTCTATCATCCACCGGGGAATACAGCAGTTTCAATGTCTTAGATCTGAGACTAAATTTAAGTAGCACAAAGATGGAAGCTGCTGCTGATGATATTGTTCCAAATAATGATGTAAATGCAGTAAGAAATCACCATGAGTGCAGCTGCATCCAGAAATGATTTCAACTCAACACTTTTGAGGACATATAACATCATTTTTCTTCAGATTATGCATCGATGATAAGGTAAGATTTCTGTAGAATTGAGATTCATTTCTGTTTCTTTTCAATTTGATTCACACAACACGTGTTTTAGAGACTGAATGCATCACATGTACAACTGGCACAATCTTCCCCATGTGCTTTGGCTGAATATCACAATCATTTGATCCACTCTGGGATTTCTCCAAGTGGAAAAAAAAAACACTGTAGTCAGAACATCTTGACCGGGATCAGTTTGTACTGTAACAGAGTTAAAATGTGTCATTGTGCGAGCAGAGCAGAGAAACACGGCGAATTGTTACCGAATCAAGTCTCTCTTCCTGGTGCAAGAACTGAGCCAGGTCCTCTGGGGTTGTACCCAGCATGCCTTGCTCTTGAAGGTACTGGATTCCTCTCTTTGGTTTCTTGTTGAAGCTGTGTAAGGTAAAGAAAACACAACTCGATGTAGCCACAGCATCAATGGGACAGAATGAAAGATGTCACTGTGTGTGTGTGTGTGTGTGGTGACAGTGACTCGTACAGGTCGATGCCCTGCTCGATGATCTCCTTCTGCTGCTTGAGGACTTCAAACTGCTCGGGGTTGTCGGTGCCTGACATCTGGGTGCTGTAGCTGCCGATGCCAGACGAGGCCGTGGAGTCCAGAGAGTTAATGCTCCCATAGCGGTTTATGGTCTCGGGGGCCTTGGTCTCTGTGCTCTCCTGCTCTGACGGTTTCTCTTGACCTGGTGGCAAAAAAACAACACAAGATAAGATAAGATCACCCAGGAAGGGATGAGCCAAAAAACCACACCAAGTGTCTCTATTGTTAACTGTAAGAAGCAACTCCCCGACATCATCATGAAGATGAAAGTTTTAAATTGAAACTCTGTCGCTGGCACAAATCGAGCCCCGAGGCTTTAAAGAGCTAACTTACAGCTAGAACTGCAGGAGAGAGACTTTAGTAATTGAAAGTGGAAACTGCAACAGGGATCAAAACGACCCTGAGGCCCCTCTTAATGATTGTTGTTGGCAGGGAGGGTCTGCACGCTCACATGCACGGCACTAACAACAAACACACACTTATAGAGCAGGTGCAAGGCAGGTGCAGGGCAGGAGAGGAGGCTGGTATAAAAGGTGGTTTATCTAAAAGGCTCCAGGGTGTCAAAGAGGAAGCGGCCAGAATTTAGAGGCTGAAAAAGCTTCTTAAGCCTGCAGAGAGGAGCCGGGGGATCTGCTGCTGCAGCGGCGGCGGCGGGTACACCCTGTAGCCCTGAGTTAAGGCCAGGCGTCTGATTACCCGTCGGAAACTCTTTAAAACATTCAGGACAGTGCGGTAATGTGAGCTCGCAGTGCGCCTCCCATTCTTAGCCTTACAGAGAGGAGAGGATACAAAGGGAAGGAGGGGAAACAAACTGAAATGCTAATTTACAGTTGGATATTTACCCATTTAGTTCAAAACAAAGTGCTTTTTACATTAGTTTAAATAAATCCAAACACAGCTTTGGTTACGGTCTACGGGGTGTGAGTACTGTAGGTAACAGGAAACCCTAAAAACAACACAGGTTATATGATGCAAGACTAATCCAGAACTGCCTAAAGCTACACAACACACCAGAGCGTAATATGCACGATTCCCATCACAGCAACATGTTGTTACAAACACCTCATACAGTTTTACCTGCTCTGGCTTTGAAGTCATCCAAACAAAAAACAGGAAAGAAAGGGGACAATTGGAAGAACGGAGATGAATATTGTTCTGTTATCCTGTTATCCTGTTGTTTTGAAATCATCAGTATTTATAACCACAACAGCCAACAGGGTGAATTCAAATGTCAAACTCTGACCGATGAGCTTCTGCTACATCACTAATGACTCGTCATAAGTTTGGGCTCGATAACGACCCTGCTTTCCTCTGCCGTGACAGCTTCGCCCGAGGCTAGCCTGTGGTTTCCTTCCTTCCAAGGACTTGTGGGATATCTATCCAAAGCCTTTTTGCAAAGCAGCACTTTATTCCTCGGTTTGAGCTCCTCCTTCGGCAAACAGCAGAGACTCTGTGTTGTGCGTAAGACACCGTATAGTCTGAAGCTCCTGAAGGGCATTTCATCCCACTTGGGGGCCTGAAGGTATCGCTCTGTTTTAAAAAAAGGCTAAACTTTCTGGATCAGCCTGCCTGTGCTGGACTCGGAGCAGCGTAGCAGAGCTTGCGGATGCTCATTTTCCTTCTCAGCAGCAGCAGCAGCTTCCCTGATGAATGCCAACTGTCAGTCCCACGACCGACTGCAGCCGCTGCTTCATCGCTAACCTCAGTTAACCTCGATGATGAACTGCTGTCAGAACGGAGTGACCGGCGGGAAAAAGACTAGTTTGAACCTTGAGCATCTCATCTCAACTTTAACTCTCCCTAGATTATTGAGGATAAACGACAACCTGGATATAGTGTTAAAATAAGTTATTACACAAGCCTGATTGCACGACAGCAACAGATTATTCTATGTGTCGTTACCCTGAACTGGACGATAAACATGAATTCTGACAGTGATGTGCCTAAAGACTAAATATTGGATCAGCGTACAGAATAAGAATGAACTGAAAGGTCATTTCTTTCCATCTCGTATGCAGCTCAGGTGTGACAGCTGCCAGATCGTCCTGATGAATTACAGTCACGTTGGTTTTGGTGTCTTACCAAGGCTGGTCTGGGAGTTGGGGTTGACATATTGGTCTTTACTCCACTCGACCATGCACTTCAGGATGGACACTAGACATTCAAGGCCTTTCTTTCTCAGGGTCAGCTCCTGGAGACGTTTAGAGAACAATGCAACCACGAGGTGAACACACAACAGATGTAGAGTTACTATAGAACATCAGATTTAATGTTAGGAAGATAAAATAATAACCTGTAGCGGTGTTGTGCCGAGCTCGTGCCCGCCGCGACCCTGTGCGATTTTCGAGAGGTCGTTCACCAAACGTTCAAATATGTTAGCAGCGTTCAAGTCACAGTCGTAGTTCACGTATATGTCCACCACACTTTGGGCATCTGAAAAAACACAGATGGAAAACTCACGTAAACAATCTGAGTTAGTTAAACCGTTTAATTAATTGGAACCTTTATAAATATTATGTGATTAGAGGTTTAGGTGCACGACAGGCTTCACTTCATTACTGCATCATTATTTAAGAGCAAACCGTTATTAATTACTCACGAAACATCAAAATTACTTTTAAAGGAATAAAAACAGTGACGCGAACCTGCACATATTCTAGTGAGGGTTTGTATGACCATCCACTTGTGGTCGTAGGAGCTGGTGGACGTCTCCAGGATGTAAAGGAAAATCTCCTTGAAGAAGACCTGCAGGCAGAGAGCACGTGACCCACGGTGAGGAAGACAAAGTGAAACACATAAATAAAACTTGTGTGGACACAGACAACAGAGCAGGTGCTGGTCACGCATTAGACACTCACAGAACAACAGACTGCAGGCAACAGAAAAGGAAAAAAAGGTGAGTGTGACTCAATTACAGCACAACAAGGTGGATGCATGTGCACACGGCTCCCTGAGAGTCACTTCTTCTATATCATTTCATTTCTCCAACAAAGAAGAAGGAAAAAAAAAAGATACTGAGCTTCTATTCTCGCATATTTTCTGCATAAAAGAACCACATAACTTGCAGTAACAGAAATAACGATGCATCATTGAAAAATAACGTTACGATGAATTTACGTTGCTGTGTTGCAATTCATATTTTGCACCCACTTTCTCACAACCTTCTCACTTCAGTCATGAATTTCCTGTGTTTCCCTGAAAGACTGTCAACGGCCTGAAAAAAGGTGTGAAACGGCTGCATGTGTGGATGTTTAAATATAGCCGCGCTTCGCCAACTAGTTCATCTGGTTTTCCCTGCATACTGTGATCTGAATCCAAATAAGAAAAAAAACTGAACACAACACAAATTACCAAGTGGAGAGCATGCAGCCTTATGGTTTCTTTCCTCTGAACGTTACCTCGATTTGCATCTTGAGGTGCGTCTTGAAGTGGGAGAGCAGAGTGAGGAAAATGGATAGCGAGAGCTCGAAGACCTCAGGCACCGAGGACACGCCGTTCTTGGACAGGGCCACGCACAGGTACTGCTTGATGGCGTTGATGAACATCTCGTTGGTCTTGAAGATGGGCCCGGCGTTCTGCAGGATGGACAGCAGCAGCTGCAGAGACAAGACCTTCGATCGCAGCTCGTGGGACCTGAGGAAATAAAGTTCTGGTTAATGATGTGGAAGTTCAATAGGATTTTATTATAAAGTCGGGATGAATATTTTCTAATAAGGAAAGAGATGACAGTTAGAGAGCAAATGCTGTGTATTTTTTGCATGCCTGTATCTTTTTGGCGCTTTGCTTTGCTGTGTTCCCTAACAACCCTTTGAAAATGAGGCTGGCTGCTGCATGAAACAACTTAAAGGATTTTTTTTTTCCAGCCATCTGCTCAAGACTCTTAGAACACATTATCCAATTTGATGAGCATTAACATTTCAGGCATACAAACACACAAAAAAAAAAGAGAGAGAGGGAGAGAGAGAGAAAGTAGACTCACTTAAAAACCGAGTACTTATAAATGATGATATGTCCTTCAAGCAAAGTTACACCTCAAAGCAGCAGCTGTGTAACGCACACCACATCACACTGTGTCTCTCCATCAGAGACTCACAATCTTCAACAGCCTTCAAAGAAACGCTGGGACAACTAAATCAAATCTCCTCTGCGTGTGGAGCTTCAGCTTGTCTGAACTGCTTTTCTGCAGCAGCAGGACAGGGAAAAAAAAAAAATATATATAGCTAAAAAAAAACATACTTTCAGCTACTTTATATGCTGAGATCGGCTGCTTCTCTGCAACGTCTTCCAGACAAAACAGGATTTATGTGGCACAACAAAACAAAAACATGTCTCTACGTCTCGCGCTGCAAACGGCCAAAAAAATATGGACTTTAAAAAACCTGACGCTGAAGTTACAGTTAAGATCGTCATGGTGAAATGCAACAGCAAACTGACACGGGTTTCCATGGTAACATGTCCTCAAAGGGAAAATGATGGAACAGGACAATGTAGAAGAGTGACAAAAACCACCTTATGTTTATCTAAAATGATGCAATTTTGAACAAGAGGGTTATTGGTTGGGAGTGGGACACATTTTATACTTTTTACATTTTAATTTAAATAATTGCAGCTTCTGCATCACTTGGCCATATATTTTGATTATATTGTGAATTAATTGTGAAGGTAAAATCTGCTCTTATCAAACGTCATTTACACATGAAGTCATTATGAAAGAATGCAAAGAAAAAAAACCATTAAATTCAGTGAAACTACATTACAGAACCATAATTCAGACGATAGATAGATAGATAGATAGATAGATAGATAGATAGATAGATAGATAGATAGATAGATAGATAGATAGATAGATAGATAGATAGATAGATAGATAGATAGATAGATAGATAGATAGATAGATAGAACGATAGAACGATAGATCGATAGATAGATAGATAGATAGATAGATAGATAGATAGATAGATAGATAGATAGATAGATAGATAGATAGATAGATAGATAGATAGATAGATAGATAGATAGATAGATAGATAGATAGATAGATAGATAGATAGATAGATAGATAGATGGATGGATAGAGGTCAGTCAGTTGAAGCCTTTGTTAACAGGATGTGTCCATATTAGTTTTCAGTATTTATCCTCGTCTGGATTTGAGTGCCTGAATGTAAAAATCCATTTCAGGTAATTTTTGTATGTTTCGTAATAAAAAATAAAAAAAACCAACCTCTGAGGTCTAACAGGAAAATAATAAGCCCTCCGGAGAGGAAGTGATGTTTTTAATGCACCATGAAGATGCAAAGTAGTTTCTGATGGTTAAGGTCATAATAATGCTGCTGGTTGTCCTGTGTGTTGTGTTGTGTTGTGTTGTGTTGTGTTGTGTTGTGTTGTGTTGTGTTGTGTTGTATCAGGCAGCGCAGCCTTGTTAGAGGAGTGAAAGGTTTCTGTCTGGCACTGACACGACACATCAGTGCTCAGGTAATTGACATGGCCTTCATCAGACGGACAGACAGACTCACACGCACTTTTCACCACATTAATTTTGAAAGCCATTCGAGCGTGAGCTAACATTTTGCCGACTGACATAAAAAATGTAAAACATGAAACAGATTTTTTAAAAAGTAAACAAACACATATCAAAGTCACGCAGCAGACACTGTGTGAATTGAGTTACACGCTAGAACCAGATGCAGGAAATCCTGTTTCACATAAGATACTGCTATCAGGACCAGGAAATCAGATGCCTCTATTCTGGCAAATGCAGAGCATGGCCAGAAGAAATATTGACTGTTCATTCCCGACTCCTTTATGCTGCTTTGAAAAAAAAAAAAAGGGAAATGGTTAAAGGGGGATTCTGTGCTTCATGAAAAAGAGAAGTGATTCATAAAGTGCAGAGCAATGCCTCATTGTCTCCTTCATCATTTTAAACCATGATGCATGTCGAAGTCCTACAACCAACACACTCTTTCTCCCCCTTTTCAACCCATTCAACCAACACATAATAAGATGGACGACATCCATGTGATTAAAAATAAATGTTCTGTCTGTGTCAGAATCTAATCTGACACGGTGATTACAAGTTAATGACACTAATTATGTCCATTGTTTTGCTTCCTCTACTGGTGGAAATTCTGGTGTTTTTCTAACCAGGTTTAAAAGTTCACTGTCTGTAATGTTTAGTCCAGCAAAGCAGCAATAGTTAAAGGAAGGGTTAACAAGTGGGGCTAAAGGTTGCTTTAGAGTTAATAAGTTTGGTGCAGCCTTCATAGAAAAGGTGCAGTGTTCACTGATTATTTTGATCAGTGCTGGAGTGATTGTAGTATTTAAAATATCTTCATCTGCAAGATCAACAGTTTAAGATCTTAAGATATTCAGTTCTCTTTTTCATAGGAGAACCAGCAAATGTTCACATCTGGAACCAGTATGAAATATTTTAATTATTAACTAGGGATGCACCGATACCGATACTGCTATCGGGTATCGGTCCGATACTGTTGTAATATACTTGTATCGGTATCAGTGAACTTTAGCGAGTACAAGAACCGATACCAGTGCATGCAATTGCTCTGCATGAAGACTGCGATCAGAGGGTGGCTTTGCATCTTTGTTGTTTTGGGGTTTTTTTTAGATCAGAGGCTTGTTGCAACAAATTTTGTTCATTCAATTCATTGCATTTTGCCTAATCGTTTGTTTTTTTGTTGTGGTAGAAGGATCAGCATCGGTACTCGGTATCGGCAAGTACTCAGATCCAAGTATCGGTATCGTATTGGTTTGAAAAAAAGTGGTATCGGGACATCCCCATTATTAACTAATGAATAAAAATGTTACACATTCAGATGATGAACTCATTAATCCATAAAAACTGAAAACAAAAAGTGCACGGTCTTGATGAGCACAAACAGAAATCCTTATAATAACAAGAATCCTTCCGGTTTGTGCAAGTATTTATATCTGTCTCATTTTTTGTGCAGACAGAGAGACGAAGAAACAAACAACAATCCATGAAATTTAAACCACTGAAAGATCAAGCTTCATAAATGCTAAATCAGAATCCATTCTTACTTCGGGTCAGGCGGTCCATCCGACAGCGGCTTCATCGACAGTTTGCAGAGCGAGCGAAAGACGAGGAAGGCGTCTTTCTGGAGGATGTGGGAGAACTTAGCACCAGGTGGCTGTCCCGGCGCTCCTCCCGATTCCTGCACGGCAACAAAACACAGAAATCAGCGTGTAGTTACAGACAGCAGCGACATGTTATTGGACTGAATGGAACATCCTCCAGTCGGCTCGTCGTGAACAGTGTGATTACAAGCTTCCAGATCTATTAGTTTTGTTTAACCCTGATCACCGCCGAGTGCAATCAAACTTAATTGCAGAGTTCATATATAGCTGAAGAGACGGATGCATGATTACATAAGACATTCCAGGAAATACGTTCTCTTTAATTACTGAGACTGGCTTCAGCCTCGGTTCCCAAGGTGCGTGTGTTGACAATCTCATTCAATATTTTGTCTCCTGATTAAATCAAGTGGTTCATTTTCCTCTGGCTTTCATCCAATACAGCCGTAAAATATGAATCAAATTAAATATGTGTTTTTTTGACAGGGCTCAACACACTCGACAGTCATGAAACTATTTCTTGTGTAATTGACTTGCTCTTGTGTTATTCAGTGTTTTGTTTCCGCCGCCGTGCGCCGTCCTTCACCTGAGTGTCATTGGATGAGACAGACAGTCTGTCATCGGGCAGCGAGGGGGTGAAGCTGGCAGAAATAGGCGTGCCGGGGATCCCGTTGGCGTGGACGTGCTCGCTGTCGCTACCCAGGGTGCCCTCGTCCTCCAGGGAGCTCGGGGTGCCCTCAGTCACCGCTTCGGCCGGCTCCGGCTCCGCCGGCTCGCCCTCGCCCTCGCCGCCGGGCTCCTTGGTGTCGGAGCAGAGGTTCGCAGGGTCCAGGCAGTGTCCTGTGGTGACGATGGAGCAGAGCAGGAGTTAGATTTACTGTCCCCTTGCCACCCCCCCTGTCCCCGCCCCCCCGGCAAGGAAACCTTAAATTGTCAGTCTGGTATTTGACATGATGTTCTGGTCAAATACAAAAAGAGAAAACAGGCACGCGGTCAGGTTAAGAGAGGATACTAAAGTCCATTTCTGCTCAATGTACCAGTCTGTTTGTCTGTTTGCTGCTGAAGGGTGAAAGTGAACTGAAAAAGGACGCCAGAGCACTTTTCTATTGTGTGTCTGAGTTAATAGAGCTTTTTTCAACAACCATTAAAAAAAAAACAAGATTTCTTCTTTCTTTTTTTTTACTTTAACACACAAAGAAACGCCACTGTGCCTTCTTTTTTGTCAGCATCCGAGGAAATTTCAGGGAGCTCGACCTGACCTAAAATTATAGTGTTGCATCCCAGCAACATGGACTGTTATGTATTCACAGCAGGCTGGGTTTGGAGATGTTTGGTTCTTTGCCTTTCAGACACAATTTGTACCCAGAGGTGCTTGTTGATGCCAACCAGGGGCGCCATCTTGGAAATAATCCATCTGTCATGTAAGGTGCAGCATGGATAGTCTGCATTGTGTCCCTAGTTGTTCAGTGAGTTCTATAGGTGAAGATTTATTTTATGCATTTATTTCTTTCAAAGTCAGTTGAATGACTCCTTCAACGTCAGTGTGTCAAATGTGCCTGAAGATAATTATGATTTGGGAGACTGTGTATTTTCCTCTCATAGCACACGCTGCAGTTTAATAATAGTCACACACAGAGCATGACTCACCTCCTGCAACAGTATTGACGACCTCCTGCAGGATACTCTGGACTATTTCCTGGGCTTTCTCCTCATAGTTTGGAGTCTCCACCTCCTCCTCCTCGCCCGCCTCCGAATGCTGCTGGGCTGCTGCATCTGAACAACACATGCACAATTTCAAGGGGACACAAATCATCCTTTTTTTAAAAAAAAATCTAACAAAAAAGGTGCAGAGTGCAACAGATGTATTGCTGCTGCAGGCATGAAACTCTCTGGACCAGCGTGCATAAAATTACAGAATCACCCAATGACTGATTGTTCTTTTTTATCCGCCTCCTTACGCCCTACGCCAGTTCTCTCAATGAATTTGGCATCAAATGTTTGGTAATAGTAAACATCGGTTCTGGCTGCGTCGTGTTCTTTGACTGAAATGGCACAGAATGTGAAAGTGAAGCTTTTAATGTGCGTGTTCGGGGTGTTCACTTCACACTTCACAAGCAGTGATGTTTCTATGAACACATAAGGCAGAATGGATATGAAAGATCTTTCAGTGTGTATATGTGTGTGTGTGTGTGTGAGGCCTAATGAATTTGAGTTAAAGAGTTTGACAGCGAGTAATGTGGTCAGCGATTCCATTTAATGTGATGGGCATGTGAAGGCTGGAAGGATGGGATTTTTTTTCAACTGGTTGAAATTTCATCCTCGTATTAACGACGAGCAGCAGTGGTGTAGTCTAATTTTGTGTAGTGGGTATACTGCTTTTTAGATGGGTAAACTGTAGGCTACATACTTGTATCACATCACATGTGGTTCTCAAACTTTATGTCAAGGACCCCAAAACTGACACAAATTAGACCACAGACCCCCACTGGACAAAATTTTGAATACCAGAAATACACAAACAATCAGTGTACGTTTTTGAAAGATTATTGAAAGATTGAAAGAAATTTCTGGAAAAAAGTGGTACAATTTCTCCCAAAAAAGTTGAAACATTTCTAGAAAAATTTGGTAAAAATTCTCACAAAAATTAACAAAAAAGTCAAAAAAAAGAAAGAAAAAAAGTGGTAAAATTTTCCTCTTTTTTTTCTTTTTAGATTTTCTTTTCTTTTTAAAGAAAATTTCTCAGGAAAAGTGGTAAAATTTCAAAAAAAAAAAAGTTATTCCAACAATAATTAAAAAAAAAAAAAAGTGGGAAAGTAAAAAATAATTTATAGTAAATAGTAAAAAGTTTTTTTTTAAATTTTTAATTAAAAGAAACTCGTCAAACCTTCTAGAAAAAGTGGTTAAAAAAATCTAAATATTTATGAAAAATGTGGTAAAATTTCTCAAAAAGAGGGGGGCAAACAATAATACAAAAAGGGGTCAAATTTCTTTAAAAAACAGTAAAAAAAAAAAAAAAAAAATTGAGAAGAAACTCGTAAAAACTTCTCAAAAATATTGTAGACAAAGTGGTAAAATGTCAAGAAAAAATTGGGGACCCCCTTGAACCCTGTCAATCCTCCCACTTTGAGAACCACTGACCTGTACTTCAGTCAGATATAAATATTTATGCATTTTCAGTGGGTATACTGAGTATACCTGAGTATCACATAGACTACACCACTGACGAGCAGGAAAGTATAGTTTTCTGGTATTCTAAAAAATTCAAGAGAATAAAAAGGAGCCACTTCAGACGGACTTACTCTGAGCCGCTGCAGTAGCTTGATCCGCCTCGGTCTGCTCGTTTTCAGCCACGCAGAAATCCGACCCGTTCTCTGGATCCGGACTCTCGTAGACGGGCCCCTGCTCCTCCTGCTCCCCAGAGACAGACCTGCTGCTGCTGCTGCCCTCAGGGGCCGGTGTCGACGGGGTGGACGGGGTGGATGGGATGGTGATGCTGGGGGTTGTCGGGGTGACGGGGCCGTTGGCCTCCTGCTGGGTTTGACCCTTGGCCGGCGGGTGGATGTGAGTCTGGAGCTGAGGGGAGTCTGGCTCCGTGTGCTGGGTGACCGGCGAGTGCTGCCGGTGGCGCTCTCTCTCCAGCTGCTTCGCCTCCTGCAGCTGTGGGAAGGGATGGATACGACACACGTACGCAAAAAATAAAAAACAAAACAAAACACACGCACACACACACGTGGAGGACGGCAAAAGCATTCATAGAGAACAGGCACATGCAACACACACGTACGCACACAGAGAAAAAAGCCGGGTTAAGACGATATATAAACCAACTCACAACAACAATTACAAGTCTGAACAACCTGTCTAGACTCTCAGAGGACGGAGCGAGCCCACAGCAGAGCCGCAACACTTCCAGATGTGACCGTGATGGGTGAAAGACAGCTATTGGACAATTTCTCAAAATTCAGGAAAGTAAAAGCTTATATTAAAGGACAATTCCGGGCAAATTCAACTTCGGGGTGTATGTTACTATCATTTTAGGTCTAAAAGAAGGGATGTGAAGATTTTCAGTTTAATCGCTCCTGTTTTGCGGTAGCTGCGTCTGTCCCCGCATCGCTACGGCAGTAATGAATGGAGCGGATGCAAGTTCCGCTAGTTTGGCTGTTTACATCCCTCAAAGCCGCAATTTTTTTCCACAGACAGCGTCAGATGGAGACTCAAACATGTACCGATAAGTTTATTTACTTCAAGCAAGCCGACATGCTTGTAAAACTAGATCTAAATTCAAAGTCTCCCCGAGTCTCGCGCGAGACCCAGTTGCCGTGCTCGGTGCATTCAGGGACAGTCAGAAAGCTACCGTTTGTGTCATAAACACAGAAATATCGACTCTTGACTTGCTTCAAGTAAAAAAAAACTTATCGGCGCATGTTTGAGTCGCCACCTGACGCTGTCTGTTGAAAAAAAAAAGTACACTTGAAGCAAGTAAAGAGTCGATATTCCT
Organism: Decapterus maruadsi; assembly: GCA_030347415.2. Lineage (NCBI taxonomy): Eukaryota > Metazoa > Chordata > Actinopteri > Carangiformes > Carangidae > Decapterus > Decapterus maruadsi. The sequence continues at coordinate 2,459,776 of CM064890.1, forward strand.
GTGTTTATGACACCAACGGTAGCTCCAACTGCACCTGAATGCACCGAGCACAGCAACAGGGTCTTGCACGAGACTTTGAATTAGATCTAGTTTTACAAGCATGTCGGCTTGCTTGAAGTAAATTAACTTCTCGGTACATGTTTGAGTAGCCATCTGACGCTATCTGTGGCTTTGAGGGATGTAAACAGGCTAACCAGCGGAACTTGCATCCACTCCCATTCAATGCTGCCATAGCGATGCAGGGACAGACGCAGCTACCGCAAAACAGGAGCGATTAAACTGAAAATCTTCACATTCCTTCTTTTAGACCTAAAATGATAGTAACATACACCCCCAAGTTGAATTTGCCCGGAATTGTCCTTTAAATGTGTGTGTTTCATGGTAATATGAGAAGTAGGCCATGCCACTACAACTGCAATGAGGAACTTTGTGGAATCAATTCATTTTGGTGGAAAATGGCGGGTACGGCCACGTCCCGGCTCCAGGCTGATGTGGCATGACTGACAGGTATTACCACTGCTTCGTATTTTTTGCTGGAAAGCGTTGCTGGGTAGGTCATGAGCTAAAAGTAGGTCACAAGAAATTTACACATGGCTGTGATGTGCTGTTAGTGAACACTGTTGTTATTTCAGGTCAGAGATTGGCACACGGCAGAGGTTTAAGTTTGGTTTTGAGAAAAATCAAACTATCTCTACCCGCTAACCTCTGCTGATCGTAGAGGAGAGGAAAAAGAAGCACTTTTTTTATGCACAGTTACACATTCATAGCAAACACCGATACAAGTTCCAAAAACAGAGAGCAAACAATTACAAGCAGTGGAAAATCTCTCAGCCAAGATAAATTAACAACAGCCCATGGTGCATTTTCAGTCCAAGTGCATTTGTAGATTTGTTGGGCGTAAAATGTTTGAAAAAAAAAAGAAAAAAAAAGACTTGAGTGACTCAAAGAGAAAAAGCACAGTAACTTAAGAGAGACATGGGTAACAGCTGGAAATATAAACAGTGTGACACATTTACAAACCGATGATGATAGATGGTGATCCTTCAATCTAAAACAGACTAGCATTTAAAATTCTTGACTGTAATCCACAATATAAATCTGCCAAACACGGGAGACTGACGGCCAATATGAATCTGTGTCTGTAGTCATTCTCATGACACAATTATACATCTGTTCTACAAGCCAAACCAAAATCTGCATCTGCATTTCATATCTAGTTCCTGCACAAAACCCTTTTTTTTTTTTTATGAAGCCCGCTGTGTCTCGTTATCTTCCGTCAGAAGATTTAACCTCCAATTAAATCATGCTGCTGTTGTCACATTTAAATGTAAACACCTGAGTTCAATGACGAAGCACTCTGGGTGCAACAATTTGTATTGGATATGAGCAACGGTAACAAGGCCAGACAAACACGCCTGCACTGGAGGGGACAGACGAGGCAGCACAAGCAAACTAAGCTCATTATTTAAATGCCACCTCAGTCGGATAGTGAAGGCCGTGTGAGAGTGAGCGAGACAAACCCTGTGTGTGTGTGTGTGTGCATGTGTGTGTGTGTGATCATACCATGCTGAGCTGCAGTCAGGAGGACACATCCACACACACACACAACCACAGAAAGTGGATCTCCCTGTGCAGCAGCACAACACTATGCAGGCAGTGACAACACAACAATAGGCCTCGTCTCTATCGCTACCCCTGACTGTTCTGTTATGTCTCTATGTCGACTCTAAACTAGTTGCTCATTGTTCTAAAAGAACTGCGTAAAACCCTTTGGAGGAACAAAGTAACACAAAAAAAAGCCGTCAGGACCGAGACAGGCGGAGCTGACCGGTGATAAAACATTTATCACGCCCAGGTGAGACTGTAAACTAAAATGTAAATTGGTTGCGGGAGAAACGAGATGATTTGTAGGCAAGTCAACAAAAGCCACGGCAAGCATATGGTGGAAGAACTACACAGCATACCTGCTCCTGTGCAGTGTAGGAGCAAAGGAAGGAAACGGATGAGTGCATGAATGAATGGAGGAAAAAAGCTTAATGTGCAAATACAGATACACAGAGAAGAGTTGGAAAAGAGGTCGGATCAGGCAAGTCACGGCAGTCCTGCACGCTTTACCTGGCGGTCACGCTTTCTGGAGGCCAGAGACCAAGATAGCTTGTGATTTGTAAGCTATGTGTCCAAAAGGAAGGGAGGGAGGCAGGTGAAGAGGGGGAAAGTGTCATTCAAAAAGAAAAAGATGACATTAGAGCAAGCTTTTCTTTTCTTTTCTTTTCTTTTTTTAAAGGCTAAAATGTCCCTCTGGACGTAAAGCAAACACCACTTCAATCAAATGAGGAATATGCGTTTTTGGATAAACCCATAAAGCAGAGAGAGCTTTCACACAGAATATAATGTATTTCAATATATTACAATCTAATATAAATCCAAGCCAAACTAAGTTAACAGATGAATAATTAGTTGCATCGTTTCAAAACTGCAAGCTCATATTTCTAAGTCAAAGAATTGCAGTTTGTGTTGGTACTGTAGAAACCTTTTCACTTTCGTAACTGTCCTCTCTCTGATGATGAGCGTAAAAAGCATTCTGTGTTATTACTGCGGTGCGTGTGTGTGTGTGTGTCTGAGGGTTGGACATACTGCTTGATTCTCCATGCGTGCAAAGATGACGTTGAGCATCTGTGTGAGCGTGGCCTTGGCCGTGGTCTGGTTGATGAGGTTCTTGCTGGCCAGGTAAATGTTGTAACAGGTGCGGACGGCCTGCAGGACGGTGCCCTCGTGGATTTCTATGTGCTGAGAGGTTACCGCTGTTAACAGGGCCTGCAAGGAAGGAGGAGAAAAGATGTACATTTTATAAGGAAAAAACACATTTTCTTCTTCATAAAAAGGGCTTTTAAGGGAAATTATTATTCTACACTTTTCCCAAATTTCCTAACTGAGTTTCCTGAGGCCTCATGGAAAACAAAACAAACCACCTCTATAGATGGACTGTAAAGGTATGCAGATATAAATAGTCACATTAGCTATTCACACCAGGTGCAAATAATATTATTACTGGCGACCCACACCTGTGTGCAAATTTGCCTTTATTAAAATATCATCGGCTAATAAAGAAATTTTATATTCTTGACCTGGCATCTGTTCTGTACGATGATTATCCTGAGTGATCCCTCGCAGAGTGTAATGGACTTGTTGGACAAACCCTGTCTACTTCCTCTTTCCAGACCAAATAAGTTTGATGTGGCTCAATCTATTCTTATCCTTGGCTTCGCTCTTAGGATATGAGACAATACTTGGATAAGTTTTATTAAAGGTCTGATGGAAATTATATTTATATTGAACTAATCAGGAGCTGCCTCTGTAGTTTATCATAAAGCTGTTACTGTACCTTTAACTTTTAACTTGTACCTTCACTTTGTCAAATGCCAGTATGTCTCTGAAGCCGCTTTCACACGTGTGCTTCACTACATAAACGATGTGGAAATTTCACATGATGGTGACATGTTTAAAAAGCAGCCTGCAGGGTTTGCCAAGTCCTTCTAGTAGTTCTGCTTTTTCTAAACTTCTCTCCCGCAGTTTGACAACACAGATGACTGTTTGCAGAAAGTATTATGTGAGGAAAAATGAACTTTGAACAATTCAATCAATTCATACCTCACTGATAATGAAACTGATTAACACATTTCTAAGAGACTAAGAGGTTTTTACAGCTTTTACCTACTTATTGTTGGTTGGCAGTCAAGCTACGAGTATAAACAGTCAATCCACACTTTGAACAAAATCTAAAACCTATCACAGGGGCAGAATTGTGAGTGCTATTTAAGCTTTGTGGCAAAATATTCAACTTGTTGTGGGGACAATACAAAGAAAACAAATAAAATCAAGACAAAAGCGCATCAAGGTCTCAAATCACAGTGATTTGCCTTTAGGAAATGACCGCTACAGAGAATTAAAAGAGGAGTAACACACCTTAATAATCTGTAGCTGAACGCCCTCATCAGTCTGCGGCCCTTGAAAACAGGCGCAGATGGTCTCTATGATCCTGTCGATGAGCTTCTTGCCCGGGGCCGTGTTGTCTGGGGCGCTCCCTGTCAGGTGGCCATACGCTATCAGCTTCTACAAGTCAAGATACATATGCAAACACAAATGTAAACACACGGGCACAACCTGAAAGGAAGACGAGTATGACCCGCCATATAAAAACATGCATGCAAGCTATAGGGGGTCTGCAGGCCAACGTGGCCTCACACTGACCTGTAAACAGTCGAGTGAGGTGATGACGATGCGGGGACATTTGGACTGACATGCCAGCTCAAACGGCAAGAAGTACTTGTCGGCTTCAATGAAGTTGGTCTTTGATTTGATTGGCGGTAAAGTGCTGGAACCAGATTTGCCGTCTCCGCTGGGTGGACTAGAGAGAGGAACAATACAGGAAAAAACAAAAGAGATAGAGACTGTGAGACGAACGCTTGCTCGCCTGCGATCATACGGTCCAGTCTGTCGGCTGGAGTCACCGGGAGAGAAGCGAAGAGTTCAGAAATCGGCCTGACAGACTCACACTTCCTTCGACATCCAAGCATGATTAACAGTGCGTGAACAGGTTAGTGCTAACAATGGTATGTTTGAGCGTACAGCCTCATCCTCAGCTCCAACAGGATATTAAACCTCCTCAACCTGAAAACGTCTTGCCCTATAGCTGCATACCGCTTCTTCTCAAGGGAAACTGCAGAGTAACAAAATCTTTATTACACTGAATTTGATACGGTGCCTGACTGCTTGAAATGTTTCACTATATCTCTCTATATGGGAGGGGCAGCAACCTCAGAGGTTTGTTATTCAGGCTCAGACTTTGCCATGTGCTCATGCTGACGAAGCATCTCCCGGCCTCAGACTGGTGGTAACTGTGCCTTAAATCAAATGATACGACTATTTTCTTGTGAATTTTTTAAAGCGCACAGACACAGACATAAAATATGGACCGGTGCTTTCAGCAGCCATGTGTGTGTGTCTACAGCGTCCCCCCCAAGCACAACCACCACACCCAGACTGCACTCGCTGGCTGGAATAAGGAGAGGAGCAGGAGAAGAGTGAGAAAGAGGGAGGGAGGGAAGGGTTGCTTTGTTTATGCCTTGGCAAGGGAAAAGGATGACTTCAGCTCTTTTTAGAGGGACGACCTCACTGAGTGGGGCAGGACACGAGCATGGAGAGAAACAGAAGAAGAAGGGGAGAGATGGAGCGCCTCGTAAAGGAGGGGAGGCGGCTGAAAACACTACAAGAGGTATATGAAAACAAAGACAGAAACAGGAGATGGCTAAAAGGAAAAGAGAAAGAGACAAAAAGAAGACAGGAGGAAGGTTTAAGAGCATATTAGTAGGGAAGGGAATAAAAGATGATCCAAAAACAACAGAGATAGGAATTAAAAGGAGTTGGAGAAGGAACAAGAGATATGGTGCGAAAACCTTGAATCTGTCAACACAGCACTCTCGCCATTTGCAAAACCTTTTTTTTCCGACAACAACATCAAAGTAGGGCTGTGATTCAGCAAAGAGCATCCATTCTGCCGGCTCCTGAGTATGGTCTGACCCAGTCTCCATCTCTCTCAGCTATTGTGCTGCTGTGTGTCTGTGGGGAGCTCTCTCCTCCTCATGCTTATTCCTGGACTCGGTGCTTAATGTCAGCCGGCCTGCTCTCTGCCTTATAATCAGCCCAATGTCAGACATGGCCCGCTTAGAAAACATAATGTGGACATTAATTTGGTTTTTTAGTCAGCAAGAAGGTGCACATCCAGGACTCGCTGCTGTAACTGTAACTACTGGCTGGGTCTAGGGTCTGGAGTTTCGTTCCTTGCAGTTTGTAAACAAAGCATTGAAACTCAGCCCCTCCTCTCGGGCTAAGCTGTGTAGCCTCCTGCCCCAGACAGCAGCTGTTGTCAGGACCGCAAAGGAAAGGAAATACCGTCTGAAAGAACCGCTGGAGCCGTGGGCCGATTAGCCGACCTTTCGCGAACACCGGGAGCCTCCGAGTATGTTTTTATGCCGTTGTTGTGAACTGGGAAGCCGGTGTTAGCCGCGGATGCTAACCGCTAGCGCTAGCCGAAGTTAGCATCGGGCTAGCTCACTACTACGGCCCTAATACTTGTTAGCAGCGTCGGTGTCGGTCGGGAATCGGTCCGCGGCTCCAGTGCTTCACTCAGACTGTATTTATTTTACTTTGTTGTCCTGACTGCTGCTGCTGAGAATGAGAGACTCAGTAGCATCAGATATAGGCTAGTGCGGCTAGCAGGCCCTACTGCAGGTAACTTCACCTATGCTAATTTGCGACTCTCTAGCTCCACCCACAAACGTCATTACGTACTTTACGCCGTTACATTACAAAGATCCTCAATATGTAACAGGATCGATCACTCTCACTCTTTTGATACTTGAGTATATTTTTTCACAAGATAGCCTACTTTTGATACTTGAGTACAGCTAATGTGAGCTACTTTAAGACTTTTACTCAAGTAATTGTCTTATGCATGACTTTTACTTTTACCAAAGTCATTTTTATTAATGGTATTTCTACTTTTACTTAGTTATTTTTTTCAAGTGCTTTCTACACCTCTGATTATAATGAAGTTGCAGTTGACAACATCATTTCATTCTCATCAAGTTTGCTTAGCTGTCATGGGAATGATAAAAGGACAGGTGTTACATTTTAGGAGACATGCTTATTTTCTTTCAAACATCACCCATAACATCAGAGCCCATCCTGGTTACTAACCTGGTAAGCGGTGTTAATGCTAATACTGTCTGCTGCCTGTATGAGCCGTTATTCCCTTTACTGAGTTTGTTTTGAGTCGACATGGAGATGGTATGCTCAGAAGAAAAGCTCAGACATCTTCAGTACCATGACAACAGGGATATGAAAGTTCAGCTTTTCCCATCATATCCTTATTCTTTTTGCACCCAAAACTAGTCCCATATTGTTCACCTGACTGCGACTCTTGTGAGTTCTTATCCAGGTTCTCCCAAATGTTTTCTCTGAGTTAGGCTACATATGAGTCATTCTAGTGGGTAATTTTAACATTTGAGTAGATGTTCCTGAACCATTGGTTTAGTTCACTATTAGACTGAATCCAATTGAACTTTAAATGAACCCACTCACTGTTTTAATCACACCTTCAATCTTTTTCTAACGTCTGACATAGAAGTCGAAAATGAACATTTAGCCTAACAATATTTCTCAAAACCCTCTTTCATCCGTTTTCTATTAACAGTTCAGAGTCCACACCATTTGAGGGAAAAAATCCATTACAACAGGTGTTTATTATCTGACAGTAGATTAATAAGATTTAGAGAAAGAATCCCGTCGGTATTCAGTCTATCACATGTCAGTACAATGGAGGGCAGCTATCTCCACCTAACTCCCACACAAGTTGGTGATCTCGTTGACAAGCGCTGCAGCCTCACTGCGCACAACACACTGTGGCACTTCTCAGAAAGCAGGTAGTGAGTCAGAGGATGCAACTCAGAAAATGTGTCCTCTAAAGCAGATTTAAAGAGAGCTACAGTAGAAAAGATTTGGCGCTCCTCTAATCTGGAACAATTTCAAACAAACACCTTGGAGAGATTGTCTATTAACATATGAAAAAGTCCTGTAAAGACAGAAGAACCTCCTATGATTCATTGTTAATAGAAAGAAAACAAGTGCAACCCTAGTAACCCTCATAGTGATTTTTCTAAGCTCCTTTACAAATAACATTGTGACTAGTGGAGAAAAGATGGCTGACTCAGATGCACCGTCTAGTACAGTATAACTGTGTTATATTTAGACTGCTTCTCCCCTGATCTCTTTAATTTATTCAGCTAAACCAGTTTATTCAAAGATATTTTTCCTTGAATAAACTGTAACATTAGGTCTGATCAGCTCAACCGCATTCATAACTAACTAATGATCTCCTCACGGCCTCAGACAGTGGACTCATCTCTTAACAAGTGCTTTCTGTTTGTAGGAACTGTTGGGTTTCCTCTTAGTATCTTATTCTGTGAGGTACATTGAGATGATGTAAATTATGATTTGGAAATTTACAAATCTACAGTGAAGTTAAACTGGATTTTATTTAATCTACTACTGTATATCAACCTGATCAAATGAATTCAAAGAAAATCTCTTATATAGAAATATGTATTCCTACATTGATATAGAATTACATATACTGGGATGGATATTGCCTATTTCCTACTCCTACTCTTGGGATTTAAATCCATCCTCGTGCGCTATGCTACACAATTGATGTGCAAAGAGAAAGAACCTAAATGGGACGGCAGGCCCACAAGAAATGTCTTCCTGTGTGCAGCTGTGACGCTACTGCATCTACATATGATGAAAAATAGGTTAGAGCTGCAAAGTACCAGAGATTAATCCAAAAGCTCCAGAAGCGGGAGCGTTTGAATGAGCTGGGTGTGGCTCATCACGGCTTCTTCATCTATCTATCTTTGATCTAGGAGTCCTAACCTCAGGGGTAACATTTGGATGAAGTCGCTTACTGGTAATGCTAATTTGGAGAGAATAGAAGAGCTGGGGAGATATAATGGGCTTTGAAAATGGAAGGAGGGAAGGAGGGAGAGAGGGAGGGAAGGAAGGAGGGAGGGACTGTGTGAGAGTGAAAACAGTGAGGGATAATAAAAAAAAAAAACATTTTAGGGAAATAAAATGAAACAGCAGGAGGAGGAAAGGTTGCTGAAGAGGAGAGGTGGCACTCGTGCTATGCTTCATTCCAAAGCCCACGTTACTTGGCAGCCCATACACGAGCATACCAAACACACACACCAAACACACACACACACACACACCAAACACACACACAGTCTCAAAAACAAGTTAAGCATTAGGCAGGGGTTCGTGAAGAAAGCCTTTAATGAGAAGGCAAGGGGCTGTTGGGAACGGGCCAGGCAGAAAGACACAAACAAAAACACACTGGAGGCTTGCACACATACACACACACACTGACACACATACACATACGCACACACAATGTTCTAATCCAGTTTAGTTAGTGGTCTGAACACAGAGTTGAGCCATGAATTTTAGCACGCCTGCAGAAACAGACACAAAAACCAATTAAATGACCCTCGCTGCCGTATTGTGTTGTATAATTCATCAGTTGCTTACCTTAATTTTTCTGATTCCTCTTTGATTTCCTCTGAAACAAAAAGAGAAAAGGGGAAGAGACGTTAAATTAGTCAATTATGAGCCACGGGGAATGTAAATCCTGCCGTATTTTACTCAGCTAATGACTCCATGGGGAGCGGAGCACATATCAGGCCTGGCAGCCACCGCAGCCGTTTTATTTATGAAGAGAGAAATCTTAAAAAATAAATTAAAAAATCCTCAATTCACAACTTAAAGTGTTCTTGCACGTCAGATCAGATGCTGCTGCTTTAACACTTAGCAAGAAAAAAACAGTGAATTGTCAGACGTGACTGTGATGAAAGTATTCCAGCTGCATGAATGTGCGTGTTGTCATGGCGATCGCCTTGTTTACATCCCACCACCAAGCACCACAAGTGCCTGCTTAAATGCATTGCCTCAGCTGCAGCACAGTTGCCAAAAAATGTAATCATTATTGATGCTGTGCATGAGCCGGCGCAGGCCAACATTACATTTGTGTTTATTTCACATTTCAGATCTCCTGGCTTGGAAATAGTTGTATGAGCACTGGCAGGAGTAAAAAAAAAAAGAAAAAAGAAAAAAAAGAAGTAGAGACGGACCCACATTGGGAGGGATGAGAGAGAAAGAGAGATGGAAATAGATCTCGAGAGAGAGAGAACGAGGGGCCAATTGGTACGAGACATTAAAGGGAGCCTTGAGTGAGGAAGCTTTTTAAAACACAGTGGCAATCGGCACAGTCCTCACAGAGTTGTTGCACCAGCACTGCATCGGTTGGAAAAACCCCCACTAATACAATGACAGCTCAATTATTTCACTGCTGGAAGGCTAACGGTCCTTTTCAAAGAAATCCACTTGTCGAGAATATTTAGCACTTAACACTGCGTGAAATTAAATTAAAGCTGTTTTCCGCCATGTTTTTACTGTACGAGCCACGAGGGGACGTGATAATTTATTCATAATTTGTTACATTTGTTAAATAAAGACTGGTGACAAATCATCGATGCTGCACGATGTTCAGTATAGGGTTGAGATCTGGTCACTGCTAGGGTTGCAAAGGATGGAAAATTTCCAATAAATTAACGGTAAATTTCCGGAAACTTTCCATGGGAAATTAAGCTGGGGAATTTTGGAAATATTCCAAATTGGACATTTTCCACGGGAATTATGGGAATTTATGGGAATTATTGGGAATTTATGGGAATTAACTAGAAATTGGGGGTAATTGAAACAAACTGTATCAAAAAAAAATCTTGTCTTTAATGTTATTTTGTTATTATTTAGTGGTCGGGTCGCCCAGCATTTCTTAATTTTGGTTTTGCGGATGCTGCCCTGTGGGTTATGGGTATAATATCACCAAATCACCGTTTATGGTTCATCTGTCTTGCGCCGGTCCAAGAATTTCACCGTGCACGGAGGCTCATGGGAAATGTAGTGTGAACACACTTTGCTTTCAAAAACTCCTGGTTGTCCCTTTAAATGAAAGGAGCCCTCCTATTGTGCTTTGGGCTCAAAAGTGTGGCCTCCAGGGTTCAAGGAATCATCTGTGCATGTGATGGAGGAATGCACAGTGCATGTAGGGGGCGTGGCCTAACAGCCCTGCAGGAAGCAGTGCATGTAGGGGGCGTGGCCTAACAGCCCTGCAGGAAGCAGTGTGCATGTAGGGGGCGTGGCCTAACAGCCCTGCAGGAAGCAGTGTGCATGTAGGGGGCGTGGCCTAACAGCCCTGCAGGAAGCAGTGGGCATGGAATAGCATAGATATTCAAGTTGCTTGCATTAAATCTGGTTGTTTTAGCCAAGATGATGCTACAATATATTCTCTCCAACTATATTTAAGTTCCCTGTTAAGGGCCAACCTTCAATTTTGTAAATTTCCGATATATTCCCGTTAATTCCCGTCTATTCCCGTTAATTCCCATAAATTCCCGTTAATTCCCATGGAAAGTTTCCAACTTTGAAAATTCCCGGAATTTTGCAACCCTAGTCACTGCACACTCATCAAACCATTCAGTGACCCCTGCTGCTCTGTGGATGGCAGGGAGGGGGGGCCTTGTCAACTCATCACCTGTCTGCACATGTCATCTGGCCTTCATCTCATCATTTCATTTGGAAGCAGGAACCAGTAACCTACATATTTGACATTTATCGTGCTCAGTGAATGACTAATGAATGATTTAGCAAATAACAAAGAACCGTCTGACAACGCAAATGTCATGTCAGTGAAGCTGCTTCCTATCGAGGCTTCGATGCGGCCGGCCGGCGCGGAAAGGCACTTGTTACCTGAACACAAACATCAGAAACACACAGGATATTAATTTTCCAGTGGCTCGGAACAACAGCAGCAACTATTCCAAACATTCCAGCCGTATGCAATGAATTCCAAGCACATGACGGATAAAACCTAAAGCGTGGTTGACCTGAGGTGCACTCTTTCCCTGCCGCCACGGTAAGATGGAAAAGGCAGCACGATGCAAGCGCACAGACGGGGTTTGTGTAGATGGAAGCGGATGTGCCGAGACGCCAGGCGGTGCCAATTAACTTGTTCTAATGATGACGACGTCCTCATATTGTCTTTGCCCCTCCGACTCTTATTGTGGGAGCCATTGTTGGGAAGCCTCTCATTATATTGTGTTTGTTGTGTTCTGTTTGTGTCTTGAGTGCAGCACTGAAACGGTCTCATTACAGAAACTTTTCATCCACCAGGTGTCGACTTGACTGAGTGTTTTTGACTGGCTGCATATGGGAAGTCTTATACCATAGCTGCAAACTTGTAATCTATTACATTTTATTATTAATTAACATGCATGATCCCATATTTGAGATAGAATAGAAGAGCTTTCTATTCTAAATATCAGAATTATTGATGTATTTCCGGTTCATTAGCTAATCCATTCATTGAGAAATTGTTTCAGCAATAATTACCACAATCATGTCTATTACATTATGATGCTCAGGAAAACTAATCAATGCAATCCTCTCACTCTCTCTCTGCTTGTGGCCTACACGCTCTCTTCAAACTGCAGTGCAATCTTTCATCTTTCACAACAGACAGAGGCCACCATCACAGAGCCAGACCTCAAAGGACACCGGTGTAATATCACAATGTACTCTAAAGGAAAAAAAAAAACACCATGTCTCTCTTTCTCTTGTGTTGCTGTGTGTGAGCAGCATGCAGCTCTAGGATAAAACCTGCTGCAGGACCCTGGCGCTCTCTTTCCCTGGATGTGTGAAATTACAAACATTTCACTTTTAATATCAACATCAGTTCAGATGAATTCTGAAGTGCAGGGTTATCAGATTTATGCAAATGCACACGTCAACCAAGGAGACGAGCACAAACAGTCGGACGGGAGATGCAGGTTGTCATATTGCCTGTGTAAGTTAGCCATCAGATAATTAGCTCGGTGTGTCAGGAGCTTTGATGAGGAACTGTCACCCCAGGATTTGAACAGCGAAACCATGGCAACAGCGAGCGGTGGCGTTGGTTGGTGATGAGGAAGAATGGATAGACATACAGTATAAGTGCTGGATACTTCTGGGACCGGGCAGACGACGAGCCGCAGATTAAAGCCGTGGAATCATGACTGATCTGTCAGCGAACCCGTTTCAAAACAAACACACACGGTTACACGGTGCAGACATGTGCCAGAGAGAGAGAGCACGGAGCGCCACGTGGGACTCACAACACACACACACACACACACACACCTCAAACAGTAATTTATTAATATGCATCTTTTCATTTTACCAACTGAGCAACGATATCTTCATCACAGATGGCTGATTTCACTCTGTTGAAGTTTCCCCCGATAAATCAAAAGCTGCCCAAAACATTCAGAGCCAGTAGCTTAAATACCATATGGATGGAGGTAAAGTACTGCAACACATAGTAATATATTAGAATAAACCCATATATGTATATGCCTATATACATAATAGAACGATAAAGCTTAGTGATAATATATTAGAATAAACCCATATATGTATATGCCTATAGCTTAGTGATAATAAATCCAGCTAAATTAACTCATTGTATAGATTATAATGACAAGGAAGCTTGGAATATTGGCAATATTTCTTATTTCTTTTAACATGTCTGAGATAAACTAAAGCAAACTGTATACAATAATAGTTTGCGTAGTTTTAATAGCAAATATGAGCTTGTGTTTTAGTCACTGAACCTCCACCACCCTCCGCCACCTCTCTGCAGCAGTCGTGCCAAATAGTGCTGACCTTGAAGACGTTGTGTTCTGCGCCCTGATTTGTCCCAGGGCCGTGGTGGTGGTGTAATAAAAAGAGGAAGAGAGACACTGTAACTGCTCCCAATAAAAAAATTGGAACTTTATTCTATCGTCATATAAAGCAGACAACGTTTCGTCATCGCAGCTGGTAGCGTTTATAAAATAAGAGTTAATTTTATAAATGTTGCGTGTCTTTTTCTTGGTTTTTGATCACGTTTTTTGGACTCCTGGTAACATGGATGTGCGTGTGTCTACCTCCTTAGAATAACAAGAGAAACAACAACAGCAGCAGCAGCTCAGTGGAGTGGGTAAAAACCTCCTCCACACACCAGGACAGTGATGCAGATGAAACTGAATGGCTGACCACTTTTCAATCTAATGAGTCCATGTGAAAAAGACCAGAGGCCCACTGAGGGGCTTTTGTGAATCAACTGGTGAAACACTACACCACCACCACTGAAGCTCACAATCGGTGCATTCATTTGAAAAAATGTCCGTCTTGGTGTGCGTAACATCTTCAAAACACTGTTTACACCGAGTCAAAAACAATTATGTGAATGATAACACTGCTGCGCAAACAAAAGCTGCATTCACTGGCCCTCGGGATGTGGCTGAAACACTCTCACACGTTGCCTTTACAGAGATAAGACACCTATTTCCCTGACCAGATGCATTAGAGGGAGCCAGACCATACCTCAACATAAAGCCTCTGAGAGCTCTATAATGTATGAGAGCCTCCGAGTCGCCTCTTCCTCCTCAAGATACTTTTTCTTCTCACTCTGACTTTGACCCAGATCCTTACAGTAGGTGACAGTGAGACTTTAAATGAGCATTAATGTCAGTGTGCCACATCCGCCCTCGGAGACGCTCATTTCAGGCCTACATTTCATATATCTTTCATCATCTTGAGACAAATGGGTCAAATGCATGTTGAACCCCCCACCCCCACCCACCCCCCTCCTCCTCCTGTTCTCCAGTGTGTTGTTACATATGTTGGGCTTCTAGCAGCAGGTGAACTGCTTGGATTGAGCGGTAGCGTTTACAAAAGGCCGGCTAACTCTGACCAAAGTCGCTCCAGATACTTTAAAGTGTGAGCCTTTTCCTCTGGTCTCAGTTTATATGGAATCCCGTATACCCTGAGGTTGTCATCTATTCAAGGGCCCCCCCTAAAGCTGCCTCTAAGCTGTGGAGAAGGTCAGTCAAAAGCTGGCTAATCATTTCTCCACTCTGCTATGGAGCGACTACAGTCTCCAAGCCTGGATAAAGGCTGGAGTGGGAGGCGAGGGGGAAGATTTCTGAGAGCAGGCAAGAGCACAAAATGGACATGCATGACTGCCGCCGGCCGGGTGCATCCCTGCTCTCTCCAGGCAGGTACTTTCCCAGTGACAAATGATACTGAAGCACCTACAGTATTAACAGTCTTTGTCCTCTACATGGGGAAATAAAAAACTTCCTGAAATAAAATAATAGAGAAGAATCCCCCATCGCTGCAGCCTCAGCTATTGCCAACAAACCACGACACCCATAAAGGTTGTTGCTGAGTCAACGCTGTGTGAACCGTACGTATCCTCCTTAGAATCATATTTATTGTCGTGACTCTGCATGCACGTCTGTCTGCACAAACATCCCGGTGCATCAGCCTTAGTGACAGACTTATTAAAGCAAACATAATAGCGCGGGTCCCTCGGTGCGGCGGAGTCTGACACACGACACCGACAGAACAAGGCCGTCGCTGGTGAAAAATACATGAAGACGGTGACGACATCAAAAGGACTCGGCTCGTGCAAAACAACCAAATACCACCTCAGTCTGCAGCAGCAGCAGCAGCATGGAGGAGTACGGCTGCTACATTCTTGCACTTAGATGAAGAATCTGATATCGATGGCCCAGGTGTGTTAAGTAGTGTATTCTTTATGTGAGGTGTCCTGAAACCCCAGGAGGAGGACAGCTGTTATTCTGAGACACAACGGAATAACACCCTCACAGCTTCAGGTGACAGCGTCTGACTGCGATGCCGGGATTAACAGCCTGATCTAGATGGAGGGGAGAAAAAAAACAAAAAAACAGCAACATCGCACTCAATCGCTGAACTCGACAATGAGCAGGAACGTGTTTCTTTCTGCCGTGCCTTATATAATGCGCTGTTTCAAAAGGGGCTTATCAGTGATCCCGTCAATCACACTTACACTGAGCTGAAGCAGAAGCTGATCGTGGCTTAAATATCATCTATACAATGTTGCAGTCAGCCTCTTAGGATGCAAATGTGCAGCTGTCAGAGATAAGGCTGATGAATCAGCAAAAGGAAGTATTTGGGAACCTCCCTGTTAGAGGCAGGTCTGTGTGTGTGTGTGTGTGTGTGTGTGGGGGGGGTTATCAGTTCAAATCCCCCTGAATATCTGGCTCTGCGTGTGAATGAGCAATGTGCTTCCCCTCCTGCAGCAACTACTACCACAATCCTTGGAGAATTGCAGTTTACACCCTCCCAGCTTCACTGAATAAATAAACACCAGCGAGGCCAAGACTAGACTGTATGTGCTGAAGGGAGGGGAGGGGAGGGGAGGGGTGGTGGTGGTTGTGTTGAGCTACAATACATGATGGTGCATTTTAGAAAATGCAACATCCATTAAACACCTACAGGCAGAAAGGCAGTCCCCTTTCATGCTGCATCGCATCAGAGTCTAACTGCTTCTCGAGGCAGCGTGACACAACAGCCTGCTCCCCGTCTCCGACTGCTGACGAGAGCTGCTGGCAGGCTGCGACTTGGTGCTCTCCTCCTTCCTGTGGGTGCCGCCCGCCCTCCCTGAATGGCGTGACAAAGCGCGAGCGCCCTGCTGGGAGCGCTCGCCACAGGGACGTCGGCTAAACCAGATTCATTAACACAGGAATCACAGGTCCTGCAGTACTGTAGCTACCCACACAACCCCCCCTTGGTGTGGTGGAGTTCATGCAATGCATTAAGCAAATGTTAAGACACAGAAGAGTGAGGATCCTTCCCCCAAATAATGGATGTCATAAGGATTCATTTATGCGACCCACAACCAGACTGTGAGACAACAAAAGCTCTTCAACCATAAGAGCTTCAATACTGTTCTATTTATAGTGACAGAGAGGAGACTGGAGCAGGTGGCAGCAGTCGGAGCAAAACTTAAGGGAGGTAAACATTGATGTTTGGGATAACAAACATTTTTTTTATGACTCACCGAGTTCAGAAATTCTTCCATTGTGTCAAATTTGTCTTTATTTTGGTGACCACTACACAGAACAGACTTGACTTCTACTGCTTTGCCATCATGAGGTGCAAAATAACTGTAAAATAATTCATATTAATGCACAGCAGAAACTATGGCTTGACTAAAATGGCTCATCTAATATTGATGCCATACACTAAAACACATTGCCTGCATTTCTTTCTACCATGTTTACGAAAGTTATCCTTTAACTTCTACTGCTTTGCCATCATGAGGTGCAAAATAACTGTAAAATAATTCAAATGTACACAAGAAAATGCACAGCAGAAACTATGGCTTGACTAAAATGGCTCAAACCAATCTAATATTTATGCAATACACTAAAACACATTGCCTGCATTCCAGCTTTAAACCATGTTTACAAGGGGCTCTATTCTGTTTTTGTATAACACAGTGTGGGTCTCATGTGGATCTGATGTGGTGCTAAGGCTTCTATTCATGCCAAACATAAACATAAACAACTACACAAGTCCAGCAGCTCATCTGAGGTGCAGTGCATCTGCAAAATGTTGCTGAAATCGAGGCAAAGCAACCATTATTTGAACCCAGGGGGGGGCCGCTCTGCTTGCTCTGCGCACTGACGCATGCTGTCAGTGTGGACACTTCATTTCAAATCCCCGGCTGGTAGTTATTTGTTCATGCAGCCCAGCAGTTCTCTTGCAAAGCTGTGTGCCAGGAACACATTGAAAAAGAGATGGCACATCTGTAGCGCAATGCACTGCAATATACAAAGTAATACTGCAGATATTAAAACATCTTGATCATCTTGTTATGCTTTTTATCCAAAGTTTGGAAGAGATGATGTTGCTTATCAAAGCCTAACAATGAGCTGTCTGCTACGAAGAGCTCTACTGAGCGGCATCATCGTTTACAGGAGATTTCAACTGTGTGTGGAGCCACGTAATGACGAGTCTGGGAAGCTGAACCCACCTGGGCAAATATTCCTGCTGACTAAAGCTGTTGGATCAACATTAATTCAAGAAGTAGATATTCTGCCGGTAAGACGCTCACCGTACACAGAATCTCAATCAAACGCGCACAGATCCAGAGCGCGTAATATGCATACACGTAGGCTTTACACGTGCGCACGCGCCAAAATTCTCAGAAGCGCTCTAACGTTTCATCAATTAAGACACAGCAGAGCCTGCACGCGGCCGCTCCACCGGCGGGAGGGAGACGGATAAACACACAACTCACTGGAGACGCTCTGCAGCACGTCACAAGACCGGCAGCAAGAAAACAGCTCGCTGGGAGGAGACGGCGAGTTCACAGACATGGAGAGCGAGGAGGGAGTGAGAGAAAGCAGGGGCTAAGCTAAGGCGAGGCGAGGCCTCCAAAACAAATCAGCTACATAAACCTGTCTCGAGTCGCACCGGCTCCATGGTTTGTGTTCATGTGCAGTGTGAGTGTGTGCACAAGGCTGCAAGACGGGGACGGGTCAACACTGTCCTGTCTGGCACGTGTTTTGTTTTGTTTTGTCTTGTTGTGTTCTGTGTGCAGCCTTTCACATTAAAATGATCCAACAATGAAGGAAGTAAAGTGGATGGAAAGATGGAAGAAAGGGAGGTTGGACGGACAATAGGTTGGAAAGAAAGAAGGGAATGATGGAATGAATGAAAAAATAAAGGAATGAAGGTTGGGAGGTCAGAGGTCAGCCTGACTGGGTCTCCATCTCCTGAGTGAGGATGTGGAGAGGATAACCCGCCGCCCGCCCGCCTCCTGCAGCAACATTTGCATTTCAAAGAGCTTAAAGCCCATCTGCATCTGGCTGCCATCCCACTGTTGGCACCCGTCATTCCATATTCAGTGATCAACTAAAACTCAATCCGGTGCCATGTTTTAACCTCAGTAAAACACTGGCGTTTGCACCGCCGACAGCGTGCTAAGTAACACACCTGGTAGGAGGAGGAGGAGGAGGATCGGGACACAAACTGTGATTTCATGATGGTGAAAAACAAACTTTTTTTTTTTCTCCCATCAGTCCATTCAGCCATTAATCAGATAATCAGCCTTGTGAGATGATTTCTAATCGGATAATGTCCGCAGGCATAATAATGAAGACCACACTGTAGCTTTGTGTCACTATGATGAGCTAATTTGAGGATGAATCAGCGTGTAGGTGTCCACCTCCGCCTGCAACAACACACCGGGGCGGGGGGCGACCACCACAGAGAGCCTGAGAAAAATCAGACCCCTGACATTTCTTTTGTCCAGACTGAAAGGAAAGGTTGCACAGCAGTAATTACATTTGGGGGGGAGGAGGAGGGGGGGGCACTGTCAGAGGTTGTCTGGGCTACCTAATCGCGAGTTTGTCCCCGCCTGTTTGTGTATGCTATGTCTCCGTGTGTGTGTCCAACGAGCCCCCTCACTCACTCTTGCATAAGCCCGTCTCTAATAACTCCTCTCACTCCCATGGATGAATCAAGGCTCTCATTTTCCAGCCAAAAAGTCACAAAGCACTCAGCTTCCACATGCCCTTGATTACTCAGCTGTTGGCTTTGTTATTGAAATGAATTCATTTTTAATAACTCTGCACCAGATACATGATTTGGCACTTTTTCTGCTCCGACGCTATGAATGGCACTTTTGGACCTCTGAAATGGGGGGTTATTATTATTATTGTGCAGGACTGTGCGGCACAGTGGAGATTAATAGTAGTGAGTCGATGGAGGATAAATATGTGTGCTAACCGGCATCCTGCTAAATTCATTCAAAGTGCCTTTCTCAGAGTGCCTGCTGTCGTTTTAGGCCCCGGCATGTTGGGAAGCAAGGCATCATGGGAGCAAAAAGCACACCCAGGAGATTTAGTTTGCTTTCAGTCAGTTGAATTATTTTTAGCTTTTGCGTATTGAAACATAAAACACAATGTTATTTCTAAAAGGGGGTAAAATCTAAGTGGCATTTGAAGGTTTTGTACCTTTAACATTTTAACATTCAGAAAGAGGAAGCTAGGCTAACTAGCTTTTGCTCAAAAGGAGGAACCGAGTTGCCTGTGCTTCCACAAAATGCTGCTTTTTATTTGTTTTTCTAATCGTTCTGAATTGAATACACTTTTAAAACCAGCTCGTGCATGATGTCATAGACAGACTGCAGGCTTGTGAATGTTAGCTATAGAGCAAATAATCATTGTGTCCAGCTAGCACAACATGTTTTACGTTAAATTACCCAGTTTACCACAAGACATCACCACAAGTCATAAAGAAAAGGGCGCCGAGTCATGGAATAACATAAAGCCTTGACGGGGCAGATGGGTCAAATCAAAAGTTAGTCTTTATGCACATGGCATGGATGCTAAAACCACAAAGAATTAAGTTTTATTATGCAGTAGGCCTACATTTTGTTTAACTTTAAACTTGTGTTTCTGCTGAATAACGCTGCCTCCTTCCTCCTCCCACATGAATTTTTAGCTCGCTACCAAATTTCCTTAAATGAATACAAACGACAGATCAATGCAGGACGGATAAAACAGATAAATAGCAGCAGCAATTAGTGAAATGAAACAGAAACAGAAGGGAGGAGAGAGAGAGAGGAGGGTCCCTCTTCATCCGCTTCATCTGTTTGCGGTATAATTAATTTATAACCTGTCCCAGGACTGAAGGAGGCATCAGTGAAGAGACATCATGTATTATGTATGGAGGAGGTATCAGTGTAAGAAAGGAGGAAAAAAAAACAGACTTTTCCTCCTCAGTTTTGAAGCGTCTCCTCTGTATAGATAAAAGGATTATTTATGCTTTCAGAGCAAGCGCTGGCCGTACCATGTTAACTACTCTACTGCTCATTATCTGAATACCAGTCAACCTCTGGGGTTACAAGCAGCTTAGGCGTCTGCACTTAGTCTGAAGGGGAGAAACCAGACAGAAACCAGGCACAAGGCCTCAGCCTTCTTTCCCATCGCTCCCCTTCTGTCAAGGAAATGATGTACGGACTAAATGTTACTGTACATTTTGGAAAATACTACGCATTCAGTGTCCTGTGTTACCTTTTGTTATATTGCACCTGACTTCATGAAACTAACGCTGAAATGTAAGTTTGACAATAATAATGACATGCAATTAGTCCTTCAAATCATTTGTCTTGTAAAAACAACCAAAGCATTATTTAAACTTCTCAAATGTGTTGCTTTATGATTTTGATTTGTTACAAAGCATGGCTGCCTCGCCAGGAGAGCTGACTTCACTTCCTGTTTGTAGCTCTGCTGCAGCTCAAAGTATGGACGTCTGAGCTGCAGACACAAATGCATTGCACATAGTATATCTGCCTCTCTGGATAACTCATTCAGTGCCGTGACCATTTGCAGCACCCTGGCAAATTATTAAGGTGACATTAAAATGCAGCGGACAAGTGCCATCTTTTCCGCTCGTTTACACTTTCTCATCCTGGCGACGCCTCTGCTAGCGTCGTCAGGAGGTTACCTGGTGTGCCGCTGCTGAATGGAAATCAGAATGAAATTGCTTGCTTTCAACTTCAGGGCTGGCTGATACATTTCTGTCAGGAATATGAAGGATGTCGGCGCAAAAAAAAGAAAGAAAAGTTGTCAGGTACACAAATCAAAAAGGCTGTTATTATTCAGTCAGAATACAGAGAGCCCTCATCTCCTGCACTTCAGATTTTGGGAGAGTTGTGTCGGTCTTTTGGGAGTCAAAAAAAAAAAAACTTAATTAACAAATGGGACCGTATATAGCCTGGTGCTTATCGTGGGTCAGCATGTGGTGGCTATGGTGCAGCTTATCACCGAGGAGCATGTGTTCACCATCATTAATGATCACAGGTCTCTTTGTCCTGTTGCTTTTCCCAACCAGGTTTTTCCAGCGCTGAGGGAAGAGGTGGCTCGTCGCCGCCGCCGCGGCAGCGCTGGCCTTGAATTTGACGTGAAAGAACAGCTTGAGGACTCTTGTTGATTTTGTCTGTATTTACGGCTTTTATTCAAGGTTCCTTTAACCTTGGACGGAGAAATATTTTGCTACAGACAGCGACACTATTTAAACCTGACATTTGGTCTGTGTGTGGTCTAAATTAAATCTTTATAGTGAAGAAACTTGTTTATATTTCTGGCAGTGTTGCTCATAATTAACCAAGAATGAGGGTAAAGGTGCTTTTAATTAGGCCTCCTAACATTTATAGATAAAATCAGCGTGCAATAAGTGCAATAAATAACTGCAACAATATCCATGAAATTACTGAGGAGATGGAACTAATTGAATGAATCAGTTAAAAAATACAAATCCTACCATCATATCTTGCCCAAAGTCAGTGAACCATGTCAGAATAGCTGCTAGCTCTTGGTTGTAATGTCTTTTTTTTTTTTTTACCTCTTGCTGCAAAACATTCAGATTTAATGCCAAACCTTCAGACCATGAGGTACACACACCACAGGCACTCAAACTGTCAATACCTCGGAGCGAGTGAGCTGACAAACCACTTGACAGCACAACTCCTCCTCCAAAAAAACAACAACTTTGCAATTCATAATTCAGATTCACTATTTACTTGACATGCAACCGTGCTGCTTATGAAACCCGAGTCAGCCAGTCAGTCCCGCTGCAGCCGACCTGCTCAGCGTGAAACAGCTGAAGTAAACAGGCTCCTGATGAAGAAAAGCCATGTTTTTCATGTGTCTGCTGAGTTTTTGCAAACATAATAACACTGATTTACTCTTTGTGATCTTTGGGACTGCCATTAGTTGACGTGCAAATTCCTTTGAATGCCTTTTTTTTTTTAGGAGGATTAGAGGACATTCTGTTAAACTGGCCCTTGTCCCAACCCATAGTTTGAATCAGCTGCTGGAAATGAGATGTTCTTGCACGCAGACGATGGTTTCATGTTATAATTTGAGCATATTTTTCTGCACAATTTTCAATTTTTTTCACTTTTTGGTTAATGTTTAATAAAGCTCCCATTGCACAAAGCATATTATGCATTTGTATATTTTTAAACACTTGAAAAATAACCCTTCAGGTATTTTTAACAAATAAAAATTGTGTGAGTAATTAAGTATTTGCCTGACAGCCCTTGGCAATTTTATAATATCATAACGGCGACATAGGACTATTAATATTCTCAATAGTTGCTCACAACAATCTAATTAACTTGTGATATTGATGCATTTCAGTTTCCAAAAGAGAATGACAAAAAAAAAGCTGCCACTTTGAAACCACACACACAACATAATGAGCCACTAAAGTTCAGCTATAGCTACGGGTCGAGTAAATAATTTAGTGGAAAGACAAGAAAGAAAAGTTGAGTTTACAACAACAACAACTCCTCTCTTCCCACTTGCTGCATGTGTAGGTAAATACAACAGGTTTCAAGGTTGCCGTTACCTCCACAGCCGACCCCGGGATCGTACGCCCTGAGGGGAGAGATAATGAGCAATGTGCTCAGCAGGGCTCTCTCCCCCTTCATTGACCACTAGCCTGGAAACAAATCCTCTGCTCTCTCCTCTTAGCATGGCAATTCACACCGAGTGGCCTGAGTTACTGTGCTACATTCACATTCACAGTGTGACTATTTTTTTTTTCCATCACCGGCACATGAAATTCTCAAGTCAGAGAGGAGGACGGGACAGGTTGGTGCTCCGAGACACCCAAGACCATTCACAAAGCCGGCATCATGAGGTTAACAATGCGTGAGAAGAGTGAACCAAAGCCTCCGTGCCCTCTACTAAGAAGAGGTGGTGGGTAGATACAGCCTGGGGGTCTTTGATATATTGAGTTAACTGTCAGTCTTCCCCACTTTCTCCTCCTTGCTATCAGACAGCTCCACTCAATGCAGCTGACAGTCAGATTCAAAGATAATACGACCAAGCTATACAGTTTGGGGATATGTGAGGAATTGAGATGCTATTCTTTTTTCTTTTTTTTTTTGCTGCCGAGTGATATTTTGATAATCCAAGACAAAGGTCAGTTTGGCATTGATGAGGCTGGACTGTCTGGCTGACGTAGCCCATGTGAGAAGCTTTCACCTCATTCCTATACATAAGAAAGCTGCAGTGATTCACTAGCAGGCGTATACATAAACATGAGGCTAAATCTGTATGCTGCTACACACACACACAGGAATTGATGGAGGAAAAAACACTGTCTGGTGTTATACAAGGAAAAAATTTCAAACAATATATAATTTGCACAAAGGCAGTCTGCAACAGGAAGACTGTTAGTGACAGCAAAGAGGTTTGACTCTGGCACAGGCACGCTCAGATGTCTCGGAGATGTCTCAGAGCCCCAAGAGCTAGAGGGGATTATGTAAGTCACTCAGTATACTGGGTCACCAAGTCGTTTTTTTGATATGCACTATTACTGTACCGACGCTACGGTCGCTCATTGCAGAGATTTCATAGATTTTGAGCGTACGACTGAGAGCCACTGTCATGCTATACTCAGCATACATATCAATAATGTCTGATACACTGCAGACATGCAACGGTTAAAGGTTTTACCTGAATATTTATTCCCTTTTCTGACCTGAGAAGACCCACAACTGCTGACGGTGTGACTAACGCTGCATGTTAAAGGGAACGTACGCCCTAAAATAGATTTCATTGTTAAGTGGTGGATTTTAATCAGCAGTTTCGCAGACAGACCGTATAGTGAGTGAGTGATGATGTCATTTGAGAAAAATATATGAGGCAGCTTCAGGAACTGTGAATAACAGAACAACTCCTTAGATGCTATATGAGAGTCAGCAGCAACTGTGGTTTTGCTGGTTTATGTTATTTTCTGACTCACAGTTGGAAGCACTACATTACAATACAACCCGTGGAGAGAGTGACTAATAGGACTGTCATCAATTTAAATATTCATGCTCTGATTCCCAGGTAAAGGAACGATAGGCACTCTCATCTGTAAATTCAAATAATATGGTGTATTTTCCCTTTAAATTCATGCTACAACGAGCTGTACTCCTTCAATGAAGCTTAACCTGTAACACTTGCCACCGTTTCTCTCTCATTCTCCGCTGACAATGAAGTGTGGGAAGGAATATATGATTTGTGTGGGTGGGTTGGTTTTTGCAAAAACATTAAAGCAAGCCTAGACAAACATCATCGTTGCATGTGGTTTTTCATGGGCACTGCAGAACCCCTGCAAACAGCTGAATGTGTTGATAAAGGCAGCTACTGTTGGGACAGGTAGGCTCCTTGGCTATTGCACAACACAGGCTCATTGTTTCTGTGGCAGTGTCATATTACTCCCATTGCAGAAAAAACAAGCCTGCTCCAAGATACAGAGCAGGCTAGATTAAAAAAAGAAGAAGAAAAAAGTCTGGCATGTGAAAAACTATTAACTATTATGGTAAACTGTTATATCTAAGTTCCTATTTGGATGTCTGGTTGTTGTTTAATGTCTACGTTTATTATTAATAGTCACCCCTAAGGATTTGTTTCGGAAAATACACCTGCTAACAAATGCTGTAGATGTGTAAAGTTACCACATGCGGTTACGGTTAAAACCGGATGTTAAGCGATTTGATTTCAAAATAAAACCACACTCAAAGCGACAAGACCAGGTGAGTCATTGATATAAATGATAAAACAGGTTCCAATACAATAAAGACTCTTAAACATTAATCCCTTTCACTGTGGTAACTATACAGTGTAAAGTCGAGCCCCAGCAGCATAACAAAAGTAATTGTATTTCTCCTTATTATTATATTGAAGTCCTGACCGGAAGTCATGGCTGCATTATTTCCGACAACTTGACATTGTTCTAGCATGAATGTGCTATTGACAGCTGTCACCTCTTGCTTTACACTGTCCCGGTTCATATTGTAGTTTTACGACGGGGTGGGCACAAGTGTTTGAACTGCCAGTGGTTAATAAATAAAAGATGTAGCTAATAAAAGATAGAGGTGTCTTGAACACTCCCTGTACTGACCGGCCACGGCCACGTCTCCTGTGTACCAGGAAGAGACGCAAACATCTCACCTTTACGGGGATAAAGCCGTAAAATTACACAGTTTGGATCAACATTGTTTGCATTTGACGAATGTTTATGGTGTATGGGGTGTTTCGCTGGATATTAAAGGAGGATTCAGCCTCCAAAAACTTTGTTTTTCTGTCCGGTGCTCGGCCTGTTCTCACATCGCTACTAGTTTCGCAGCATCGGCTCGGTGTTGCAAACACCCACCCCTCCTGCACCATTTCCGTGTTTGATACGGAATCGTTTCCACTTAGCCCGTGCCACGTCAATTAAATATGCAGGTTTAGCTGAATTTTATCGCAAGACAATAAGACAACAGCGACAGACTGCACGAAATGAATGGGAAAAGACACTGTGTTGCCAAAACACTGCGACATTGTTGCAGGATATAACCGCTTAACAGTGCGAGGGTGCGTGACGTGTCTAAAATGTGATGCTAAAACAACACAACTTACCCAGTGCCACCTCGCAGGCTTTACGCAGTTGTGAATGGTGAGCCTTTTTCACCTCCTTGTCGGCCAGGATCTTTTCCAAAGCTCGTGTCAGGAACATGTTTTTCGTCTTTTTGCCCTCAAACATGTCGCACCGGAATTTGGGGCGAGGTGTGCCTGGTCCCAAAAGGGGGGTCGGGGGGTGCAGCCGCCTCGAGTGGAAATGTATTCCCTTACAAATGTCAGCCGCAGAGCCCCTAACAGACAAACATAAATAAACACAGAAGGTGGGGTAAATCCCTCAGATTTCCATTAACGACCTGCCTCCTGCGCCATGTTGGAGAGAGGAAACGACGTCACGTACGTTTGAGGACGGCCGCAGTGAGGCAGCAGGGAGAGAGAGAGGAGAGGAGAGGAGAGGGGAGTGGAGTGGAGGAGTCATGAATGTAGTGTCCCTGCTAAGCTGTCCCCACATATGCATGAGCAAGAACACACAGACTCACCAAACTCACGTGTAAAAATAACTGATATTAGTCTATGTCATGAATTAAACCAATGAGCACCAGCTTCTGGGTGCGCAGAGGTTTTTACCATTTTCACTTACATCCCCACTTCAATAAAAAGTAGGCTGTATCCACATAATGGTACATATAGTACTCAAAGTGCTCTATATATAGATTTTTTCTATCAAGAGTATTTCTGGTGTATCAAAAAGCCCATTTGATATATACGAGATAATCTAAGATAAGATTTGACTATTACTTTACTAATTTTGACAATTAGTGACAAACAAATAGGTATAGGCTAATCATTTCATATAATGCCCAAAACAAAAGGTAAAAAAAAAAAAAACAGAGAGAGAGAGAAAAGGTTCCTCTCTTTGATTTCTCATTGGAGTAGTGAAACCGGTTTCACTACTAGATTTACATCATTTAAACAAACCTAGAGCCACTGTGACACTCATATTTGCTTAAGTCTATTTATACTGCCTAAAATATACTGTGGAGAGTTTGCTGCAGGCACAATCCAAACTGAACATTTATCTATTATTTCTGTATTTTTGATTTGTTTTCAGACACTTCAACAGAAAGTCTATTCAAACTTTATTCAAAATTTTCAAAATATGCAATTCTCATTATGATAATTGGTGGAAATGTTCAGTGGTTTTCAGTTTTTCTAATTCATTTTTAAACATATGTTGCCTGTATTCATGTAAAGTGAGAGTTAAATTAAAGGTCTTCTTGTGTTTATCTGGTTTTTAACTCTAATGTGTTTGCAAAATGTTCTGCAAACCTTAATGAAACTTGATTAGTGACAGGTCAGCAATCCCACATTTAATGTTTATGCTATTATATATACATATTTTTCTCCTCAAACTAATATTACATGAAATAAAAAAATAATTTTTTTTTTGTTATTTTTCAGGTTAATGTGTTTCATAATATTTTAAGGGACATGATTAATGGGCAGCACTATATTTACAAGAAGGTGTGAAACATTTCCAGCAATTTTGTGTAACATAATTATGATTTTCCGTCTCAATTCTGCAAGTTTAGTCCTGTCATGATTGTTTTATAATGCTACACCTCACCTGTAACACTGCGTACCTAAATGTTTGATTTTGCTACTGGGCTGCAAGTAACATTTAGCAAATACATCCAGGAAATCTGGCAATTTGACAACACAGTTTTGGCAGTTGTGGGCGGCAGAGTTCACTTTCACTTTGGACTGTCTTGCGCGTCAGTTCCACCGTTTCTGAATCCATAAATAAGAGCTGAGCTGCAGATTCAGAATGAAGAGTGAAAGAAAAAGAGGAGAGCTGGATGAAAAGTGCTTCAAGCGATCATTTCCTAAGTGAAGAGGGGAGTTAATCAAAATAGATGTCCCCTAGAAGATGATGTTTATTATTGAAGATGCCTATGAGCACATAAATGCTGCAAATGTCACTTTTTCCTTTCCATGTTGGTGATATGCAAGTGGGGCCAGAAGCCAGTTAGAAATAGTTCGTCCTTATAATAACGTCAAGAGCAGCAAGTTGGGAAAAATGCGACACCATAAATATGTTCTGTGTTATATAACAACATTTATTCAAGTCTGATATTATACATTTATTAAAATCTCACATTAAGCATATAAGCTGTAAAAAGGTAAACATTTCTGATCCATACCTGAGCCAGACTTTCCAAAAATTTGTCTGAACCAAATGAAAGAGGGGGAAAAAATATCCAACATAAAATAAGAGAGGAAGAAATCTCAGTTTAAACCAAACCCTAGATTGTCAGGTGATAGCATAAATATTGCAGTAATAAAGGCATTAATACATGAACAGCTTAGTTAGAGTCTGAACTGGCACATGGTAGGACTAACCCAAAATAACCACTAAACAAAGATGTGATGATATTCATTAAAAACTAACACTTGTGAAAGGTTTATTCTAATATAACCATCTTTGGGTGATATTAAAATCTTAAATGTGTTTTCAGAAAGTGCTGCTGTGTCATGACAAGTGCTTACATGACTGCCTTTCACTGAAAAAGCTTATTTGATAGTAAAATCTGTTAATTTCTTACATTGTCACTGGAGAGCCAACAGTAGATCCTCGGGGACAAAGGAATAATAACGTGCTGGGATAAATTCTGGGAAGTTCAGAACTTCGATGGCACAAATCATAGCTCACAGATCCCAAAGGATGCTGTTGGTGTCTGAGAGCTTACTGTGTGTAAACAAGCCGGTCGCTTGTAGGATTTTTGGTTTTCGGCACAAAAAACCCACCACCACCATCAGTTCGTAACGTATCAGAAAAGAAAAATAAAGTGAAGAGCCTGAAAAGCAACAAAAACAAATGATGCTTTGTTCGGCCTGTTGCAGCTCTTCACCTGATAATATCTGGGATTAATATGAAATCTCAGAAGAATACGAGGTGTTCAGATAAGTAGCTCTGAGGGCGGGGCTGCTGTACGTCGTGTGGTCATATGTATGGAAATCGGTCCCTGTCTGTCTCGCACTTCTTCAGCAGACCTGATGCAATGGCCTTCACGGCCCTCATGGTCTCAGTGCACGTCGGGCTGATCAGAGATTCAGGCAGGAGGAAGCCGAAGTAGCCGGTGTCCCTCAGCTCGAAAGCAAACGCGTACGGGATCCCGTTCCTGTACGCCCAGTCGATAGAGCTGCCGGAGCTCACATCTGCGAGGAAGCGAGAAAAGTTTAGTTTCGTAACAATAGAATTTGAAAGACACAGTAAAGTGAGGGGGCGGTACCAGTGGTGTAGTCTAATTTTGTGTAGTGGATATACTGCTTTTTAGGAGGGTAAACTGTAGAAAAGAAATTTCTGGAAAAAAGTGGTACAATTTCTCCAAAAAAGTTGAAACATTTCTAGAAAAATTTGGTAAAAATTCTCACAAAAATTAACAAAAAGTCAAAAAAAAGAAAGAAAAAAAGTGGTAAAATTTTACTCGAACAATTTTTTTAATTTTTTAGTAAAAAGTTTTTTTTTTAATTTTTTTCTTTTCTAGAAAAAGTTTTTAAATAGAAAGAAAAATTTTCAGGAAAAGTGTTAAAATTAAAAAAAAAAAAGTTATTCCAACAATAATTAAAAAAAAAAAAGTGGGAAAGTAAAAAATAATTTATAGTAAATAGTAAAAAGTTTTTTTTTAATTTTTTATTAAAAGAAACTCGTCAAACCTTCTAGAAAAAGTGGTAAAAAAAATCTAAATATTTATGAAAAATGTGGTAAAATTTCTCAAAAAGAGGGGGGCAAACAATAATACAAAAAGGGGTCAAATTTCTTTAAAAAACAGTAAAAAAAAAAAAAAAAATTTTTAGAAGAAACTGGTAAAAACTTCTCAAAAATATTGTAGACAAAGTGGTAAAATGTCAAGAAAAAATTGGGGACCCCCTTGAACCCTGTCAATCCTCCCACTTTGAGAACCACTGACCTGTACTTCAGTTAGATATAAATATTTATGCATTTTCAGTGGGTATACCGAGTATACTGAGTATCACATAGACTACACCACTGGGCGGTACTCACAGAGAGTTGTGGAGGCGGGTCCGTATCTGTACCTCACGCCATAGGCAGAGTACAGAGCCGTCACCGCGCTGTGAGCCGCTGACTCCTGGAAAGAGGAAGCAAAAGCTCAGCTCATTCCTGCACAGTATAGGATTTAACATCAGGTTGATTGGATTAAATAACACAGGAGCACCTCACAGATGGTTAAAAAATTAGTAGGTAATTGGTTTATTATCCAGAAACAGATGTCTTACTTACCACGCAGCTGAAGTTGGGGATAGTGGCGTACTTGTAGGAGTAGGGGTACAGCAGCATTTGGGCGTAGGCGTGGATGGATATATACGCTTTGACTTGTTTCTTGCGCTTGCGGAGGAACTTGGCGACAGCTTTGACCTCGGGCTCTGATTCAGGGTAGGGACCGCAGTAGGTCTCATCACAGGGATGAGAGGAGGCGCCCTCGTCTGAGGAAGGAAAGGGCAGCGGCAGACTTATATGACTGAATGACTCCAGGATGCATTAAGAAACAGATCTGGAGGCACAAATTTAATTCATTTTTTCCTCATATTTCTATCAGATCTTTAAAAAACGAAAGAGCTTTGGCACTGTGATGTGGACTGGATTCATTATTTCTGGACTGTGTCCAGCTACAGTGACTATGCGGGCAGTGAGGAGACATACAGAGCGGTATTGTGGGGAAAACAAATGCACACACAGATTGAAATCACTAGTCACATTATAAGAGAAGCCAAAGACAATCCAACTCCAAAACCTCCCCGACTGCCAAGACCCACCAACAGACATGAATGTTTCTGGATGCTGTGGTGTTTGGGGCTCCAGCGGGCACTCTGTCGCCATGTCTCTCCCACTAAGACACTACATTAGCATTTTATATGCTTCGTTAGAACAGTGACCATCAGTGCATGTGCCCTTGGATGATGTAAATGAGTGATGCAAAAATAAACATAAACCTGTAAATGAGACCTTGAAAGATTTACTCAGAGAAAAAGACAGCACACTGAAAAAGATCATCGGATGTTCAATGTTGCATGTGCACTCAGTGACAGTCTAGAGAATCTGATTTTATGAGCTAATGCTCCTTCAGGCGTGCGACACATGGTACTTCAATTTCTTTGTTTTGCAACTCATGTTATGTCTCTATACGTCTGTCTACACCACATCAATCCTGACTGTGTTCCCAGAGTGATGATGATTCAGCAAGAATACGTACAACCCCCCCCCTGCAATCTATCACCCACCACCCACCGGACACTAAATGACATCAAACATAGACTTTTGTCACCACACAAATATTTTATCCACAGCTTACACCCATTAATAGACAGGAAAGACTCCATCAACAACAGACTACAAGCAGCTTTGCCAAACTGCAGTGTGTTTGTGTATTTGTGTGTGTGTGTGTGTTGCGAAACTCACCACACCATTTCACTTTCCAGTTTCTGTTCGCGTCCACACCTCGACAGTGGAACTTGTGATTTTTAGACCGTGTTTTCCTCCAGAACCGATCCTACAGGGTAAAATAAAAAAGACACTGTCACTGTATGTCCACTTACTGTCAGACACGTCCAACAAATACACTTCTCTGCCAGCTGCGAAATAATCCATCTGTCACTCACTGATCCCCAGCGGGTCTGTTACTAACAGACAAGATATGGAGACGGTTTTCATAGGCATTATTTTCACTCAAATATACATCTTCTCCTTTTGCATGACAGTATACATTTAGATCTTATGGGAAACCAGGTTTTAAAGGCCTGAATTCTGCAAAGTATCAGAGAAATATAACAATATTTACTATGTCCGTCTTAGAAAATAATCAAAAAGTCAGATAAAAATCGAGAGAGGTTCAGTCTGCGTTGTGAATATATAAAGACCTAATGTACCGTGGTCCAGCTGAAGTGATATCCATCCACATTGAAGACAGGCATGATGTAGAAGTTGAGTTGGTTGAGCAGCCGTCTCATCACAGAGTCGTAGTGGTATGAGCTGATGGCCTGTAATTATATAATAAATCAGTATAATTACACAGCGCACCAGAGTGCATTTTAATTCATGGAACAGATCTAGACGAGGTCCAACAATAACAATCGTATATCATTATTATGTGTGGATTGTTTTTTAGCATTTTATAGGCCTGAATATGTTCACAATCACAGTTCTTTGAATGCGAGTGGCTTAGTGCTCTAGTGACTAGTGTAGTAGAGGTGGGGGCTGGGGAGAGGAGATCTAGGCTCTGGTCTAATGCAGCTTATGCCTTCTCATTAATCAGACTCAGGCCAAGGTTAATATGAACAAAGAGAGCACTCTGACCTCCAGTGGCCAACTCGAGCCACTGCACCACAGTGAATCTGCAAAGATGTGTTCGGGTTTGTTTGGGCATCTTTTGACTGTTCCCAAGTCGAAGCTTTTCCCTTACTTTTATGTAAATCTGTTTCTGATTTCCTGCTGTTTTTCCTCCTTTCTTCACACATGTCCAAGTTTTATTTCATCCCTGTTTAATGAATTTCTCCCAGGAACTTTCAAATCCACATCACGACCAAAAGGTTAATGATCTATCGTGTTTTTCTTTTTCTCTCTGATAGATTTGAAGTGATCCATTATGACTTCATCACGCAAGCACTCCTCAAATCAGAGTGTGA
Organism: Decapterus maruadsi; assembly: GCA_030347415.2. Taxonomy (NCBI): domain Eukaryota; kingdom Metazoa; phylum Chordata; class Actinopteri; order Carangiformes; family Carangidae; genus Decapterus; species Decapterus maruadsi. The sequence goes on from CM064890.1 coordinate 2,492,421, forward strand.
CCCCGTGTTTCAATCTGATATTCATATATAGCTTCATTTAACTACCCACCCACGCTGTCTGGCACTCATTGTCTTACAAAACCTACTCATGTGGCGTTTAAGTAGGATAAACAAGCAATTACAGGTTCTTGCAGTTAATGTTGGACTCTCGTCCCGTAGCGTCCTCACTACGAACCAAGACTTAAAGCGTGTAATGGAATTCGTGTAAATGTTTGATCCGTGGTCCACATCTGAACAATAAAGGGTATTCTTAAGTATTTGCATAAGTACGCTTGACAACTGAACAGATGTTCATGTTTTGTGGGACGGTTGGGTAGACCAAACATCGCAGACCGCTTGCTGCAGGCCATCACTCAGGCTGCATCTAGAGGCTGTTTTGCTGTTTGAGACACTGTAAAAGCATGCAATGGTGCAAATAGCGCATACTTGTAGCTTCAAACAACTTTAATTTTCAGATTTGTAGAGCAGGGAAAACAAGACTACCTCTTTGACAAACCACTGGCAGAAGGCAGGTCCGATCCACTCTCGAGCGTGAACGCCACAGTCGATCCACACGGCTTTCTTCTGGGGACGACTTCTCTTTCCTAGCTGACAAGAGACAGGAACTGTCAGTTGCAGAGTTGTGCGTGCAGGAAACTGACAAAGTTTGCCTCATGCCTTCTTCGCTCCTACCTGAAGCACATACAGCGGTCTGCCCTCGTATGATTTCCCAACGGAGAACATGTCAACCAGGTCTGGATGGGTTCTGTTCATCTCAAACATCCAGCTTTGGATCTTTAGAGCAGAAGAATATTTATGAGTTTTTCCAGGAATGATTCTAAAAAATTCCAAAGCTTGATTTTAAGTGGAAATTTTCTAAGATGCTGCTGTTTTTAATGAGTGTGATCTGCAACACATACTGTAAATGCTCACATTCTGCCTTTTTTTTGCTTCGTGACGTGTCCGCTGGATCTCACAGAGATGCATGTGTGTAAGCGTGTGTGTGTGTGTTTTACAGTGAAGGAGAGGATCAAAGCTCGGAGCTCTAAAGATTTGTGTAGGCTCTCAGGATCTGTGTGTGGAATTCCTGCTGCTTCATAGGGCTTGACAGATTCATGAAGAGGGGAGCACGATCGACCTGGGAAAATAAACACTCTAAAGCTGCGAAGTGTCTGAAGTGGAGTGAGTGTCTGTGTGTGAGAACACGGGGTTGTGGGAGAGAGACCTGTGGAATGGGGTAATTGGGGCTTTGAGGGCACCGTAGGGAGGTTGTTTGTTTGCGCTGTGCGTGCGTTAGACGAGAGAGCAAGAAGAGAAGCGTGAGCGGTAGGTACTGTAGATGGTGGGCTTCACATCTACCTCTTCCAGAGAGTGGTAAACCTCGTAGTCATACTGAGACTCTGACCTCCGCTTGCGAGAGGAGCGGTATCCTGTCTGCTTTTCAATTTCCTTCTGCAGATTGGAGATAAACACCCTGCGGACGGGAGAGAAAAGCCCCGTTATTTACGAAGAGACTCTTAACTTATGATAAACACCATAACTATGGGTAAATAAAACATCTGCTTTATAGATGAGGCATAAATCAGCGATAAAAGCATTTGGGTTGCCAGGTCATGAAAAGTACTGTGAGCCAGTTTATACATCCTCCTCTGGCATAACTCAGTCTGTCATTTAGTTATGTAATTTGTCACAATGGATATGATTTATTCATAGTTTACTATACCTTAATACGAGCAAGTAAGTAGGTCAAACCAAAAAGGTCACATCCTGCTCTTATCTTATCTTATACAAATTTGAGGAAGGGCCTTAGGCTTACATTGCAATCTACTGCAATAACCCAGCAAATCTGAATTTTATTTATCAAATTATGACTATTCATGAAATATAAAACAACAGTTGCACCCTTTAAACATGGAAAAAGATGACTCATCAGATTCCATACACCAACATTATATAACAGTAATAAGTAAAGTTAACCTAAACATGTCATTGCTGTCATGCATGTGCCTGTATGAGTGATTTAATATGAAATTATCATTATTCCAATTTAATATTGCATAAGTGGGTCTCTCTCTGCAAGAGTCACCACTGCTGAGTGTTGAGTATGAAGTGGTGGTGGCGCAGGGGTCCTGAATTTACTGCCGGCGCACACTGTACTGTATCTAATACCAATTATACAGCTGCTCTCACTCATCTCTTTATTTTCCAGTGTTAATCCAGATTTCACCACCACCACCACTCACTCTGATAGCACAAGTGATACCATTTATAGGCTACCACCGCTGCCTACCAGTAAAGAAAATCTAATCCATAATTATCACCATCATTATCTATCTAAAGACTTGTTTCCTGTCTGATCAGGCCTCTATGCCTCTTCGCTTCCCACGCCACGCTAAAACAGATGATGGGAGCTTTCATCACAGCAGCCATGTGGGCAGCCATATTCTGCTAAAATGTACTTCCTCCCTAAGTCCCTACATGTACGTTATTATCCATAACTTGAGCAACAACTGGATTATATCTCCGTAAAAAGAAATTAGATGTTAAGAAAATCCACCCTCAAAACTACAACCACCTTCCAAAGACAGTGTCCCCTGCAGTGTATAAACCATTTCTGAATAATCTAGTCAAACAGAGTGTAGAAAAAAGAAAAAAAAACTCATCCTCAGATCTGCAATTCCTCCCTCGGGACAGAGATGACAATGGAGTCGAGATTTGGCTGCGGCTGCTTTGATAAAACTCCATCATTTCAACGTTAATTTTGATGAAGGATGGGGTAGGGAGATGAAAGAGCTGCATTTTGGAGCACACTTGGGAGACGGGCTCTGATGTGCTGTGTGCAGTGTATGTGTGTGTTTATGTGTGTCCCTGCTTTGAGGAAGTGTGAGGTCTTTTGCATGCTAACCGTGGCAGACTCTGCATGTGCAAATCATATAGTCGGACGAGGGGAAGCCGGGTAATTGCAATACCCAGCAGATGTATCTCTGGGTGTAAACGCTTTGCTAACAAATGCATATGTGCGGGGTGCGCTAATGAGCGCGGATGTGTGCTGCACAGCATCTCTGTGCCTATGGCTTGTGGTCTTTTCAGGCTTACTGGTAATCAATATGTTGCTGCTTCAAGTGCACGCGGAAGTCTCGCGTGTTGTTGCGTTTTACGTGAACATCCACGGTGGCGTTGTGAGCGATGAGAGAAACGCTGTTGGGCTGCCAGAGGTCCACCTGGAGGGACACAACACAGATATCAGTTTACAGTAACATCACAATACATTCATATATTTTGCTTCACAATATATATAAAGATATATAATTTGCTTCTTGTAATAAAATAAACCATATCATCTTTGACACAGAATCAATGCTACTCAGTTCATCTGAGTCTAGAGCAGTTTTCCTCTGAATTTACTCAGCCCTTGACCTTTGACCCCCAACTCAAAGAAGTTACTGAGATGTCAACTCCATGAGAATGGGATACGTGCAGACACACATGGGACAATATGAAAACAATTAGCCACATGGCTCCAGCTGTCACCAGTGTTGCAGCATGGTAAAGTACAAAAACACATACTGTACAATGCTGTATATCATGATGTGGTAAAAACAACAGAAAAACTATAAAATAATGAGAAATAAAAGTCAATTTTTTCCTGACTCAGTGAAAGAAAACCCTATATTTATATTTAAAAAGAAAAGCCTATGATGAAGATTTCATTCTGTGGGGTAATGAGGGCGAGACTAGATAAGCTTTTGCTTCTCTGCGCTTTCCCTTTCGGCCATTTAATTGTATTATTGAACTAAGATGATGTGATGATGAAATAAAAATGAATAAATCTGTCATTTTCTTATAAATGATGGTACTGGTACAAATACGAACCTGACGGGACTGTTTTTCCTTTTTACCTCAAAAACCACAGTGGAAATACTGTACGTCTGCAACTAATTAAACTAATCAAATCAAATCAACTCAACTTTATTTATATGGCACTTTTCATACGTTGCAGTAATACAAAGTGCCTCATGGAGGGTAAAAACAAAACAAAACAAAAACAAACTAACAAAACTAAAGCTCAAAAAACCAGACCCCACTATCTCATCTGCTCGGTGTTCAAAACAGCACCAGACATTTGGTGATTATGACTTAATTGTTCTGGTCAGACCTGAGCAGTTTAACATTCCTTCAGTCTCTATAAGTGACTGAGCAAATCAGGGGGAACCTGCCTCCACAACATTAATGAGACAAAACATACTCTGACATGTCCCATTATCCACCCTCCGCTGTTTGACCTCATATTAGCAACAGAAACCTGTTTTCAGCACTTGTTATCAGGCCGCGATAGCCGGCTGGGCCTGTTAGCTTTAGCTGATATAGACGGCCGATGATCTTGCTGGGCGACCAAATAAACACAGACGCCGTGTGGTAACTGTGATAAAACAACAGACAGAGGGACGAAGAAGAAGAAGCTAAGAGAACATACTGTAGAGAGCACTGTAAATTCAGGAAGTTCACACATGTCTGTGTTTGTAGACATGTGTGAACGTCCTCAGCTGGCCTTCATTTGCAGCATGGGGGCAGAGACGTGCAGGCTGGCACACATGCTTGTTAATGTGTCAATTGGTTTAATGGTTTACAGAATGCATACCAGATTCATTTCAGTTTCTCTTAGAGCCTGGGGAGCGAGCGGCGGAGAAGCCCTCAGCTGGATCGTTTGGTGCCCTGGAGTATAAACCCGCTCTCTATTGCTGCACTTTTATGGCGTTTCCAAATGGTTAAGTACCCCAAATGCTGCAGCAGAGCTCCTCTGTTCGCCAAACAAATCCAAAACACACATGTCCAAAAAGCACTAAAACATCTCTGATCAGATAATCCAATTCCTCAAAAAGAGTTCTCTCAATTTAAAATTTTATAGCTGTATTTATGAGCCCTAATATGTGTTCTTTGTCGTCATTTTTCCTTTTTTTTTGTGTGTGTGAGTCTGTGAGTGTGTGCAGGGTAGCTATTGAATTTGTTTTGTTTTGGTTTTGTAATACAGGCGTGGGCAGGACACGAAGGGGAAAAGTTATAGTTCTATAAAATGAGTTGGCTGTTTTGCTGGAGGCAGATGTGGTGAAGCTGCAGCTGAGTGTTTATATGTCAAGTAAAAAGAAATCAAGTTGAGCAAAGTAAACTGTGATTGAACGTGCGTTACAGGGCAAAACCACTGTATGTTGTCTGAAGCACGCCGGCTGGTTGACACTTTTCTATGCAATTGCACTTTCTGATTGATTTCTAATTGATTCTTACTGTAACGAGTCTGCCTTGTGCAACGTGCATGAAATGCACTTTCTAAATATAGTTGAATTTAATTGAATTTATAGGAATAGTTAAACAATTTTGGGAAATTTCACTTTCTTGCTGAGAATATTATGATGCTACAGCCAGTCATAGCCAACCATGAAGACTGGAAACAAGAGGTGATCTGAAGATATTGGGGTATTATGGACAGTTTTATGGTATTTTATGGAGAGTTTTTTTGTCAGCTTCTTCAAAAATCAGCTCCAAAGCCTAAATATGTGAATGGTCTGTCTGTTTCCCGCCACTATAATAGATTCAGACCAACTTCTCCTCAGTCTGGGCTCAGAATAAGACACCACAGCTCTCCTTTAGTTTGGGTAAACAGCTGTAGGCGTTGCCAAGTCTCTGTATCAGACGCTCTGGTTGGCTGTGACGACGCCTTCAGGAGCCAGTTGGAAAGTCCAGTACTGTGACATGAACCTACTATCTAAGAATACGGATGAGAATTGATCAATAAACGTGGAAATAAAGCAGAAGTGCAGCACTAAGACTAACTCCACATCTTTCCCAAAGTATCAATTGAAGTCTGTGATTCAGGCTTAATGGAGAAAATGTGGCACTTCTCGAGCTTCAACGGTTACTGAGTAATGATGGCATAGAGACGATGTGACATTTAGAGGGGTTTACACTCCAGGGCTTCACAGTATAGCTCAGTTTAAATAAATGTGTCTCCCCTTCTTGCTCAGCGGAGACAGCCTGTGATAGTGATGTCATCTACAGACAAAAGCTGAAACCCCTCCATGGAAAGTAATAATTAAATAATTTATATGGTGCAATGACAGCAGCCAGGGTGATTTCACCAAGATATTAGTACATCTGTTTCACAGATTTAATCCCTGGAGCTTTTTTTTTTTTTTTTTTTTTTTTTGCACAACACTTCTACAGTATGAGCTAATAGAGACACACAGTCACTGATTCTGTGTCGCTGCTCTCATCAAACAACATGGGACCAATGGACATTTTTATTAATGTCAGGTCAGGCATTGACTGAAACAATCGCTGTTTAGTTGAGTAGCAGTCAGTATCATCATCATCCATAAATGTTGAAATGCTTTTTCAACTCATTCCATCTGCTCGACTGTGATGAGCTTCTTTCTTTGGGACATAAAATAATGAACTGAACATATTTAAACTTTGATGCGATTGTCACATAAAACAACACGGCGTGATGAGATCACCTTGGCCTTGAGGAAATGAATGGTGATCATTTAAAAAAATATTATGAGTTAGCTGGAACGAACTGGCAGCGTATTTGTTTCCCATTGTAGACACAATCATTAACATGTTCTCCAGAAGCTGAAGTGGAAATGAAGCGCAAAAGCGTTTATTTCGTTTTTTGTGAAAACTGTAGAAACGGCTCATCTTCACGGTGCAATGTGTTTAAGACGGTTGTGATGGTTGAATTTGTATCATCTGTTTGTGCAGTTTGTTTCTCTTGGATTTTACAGCTCAGTGTTGCATCAGTTTGTCCTAAACTGTTGTTGTTTCTTCTAGAGATGCAAAACAAACGCTGATTCTTATGAATGAGGGGATTTTTCATCCACCAGCAGCAGCAGCAGCAGCAGCAGGTGACTGAAACACTTCACAGGAACAGGTTAGATGTTACATCAAGTGTGTTATTTGGTTGAAGATGGCTCCTGTGTTTTGATTCCTTTGCAACTGGGTTATTTATTATTTCACCTCTTGCCTTGGCTGAAGCAGAAAACTTTGACTCTGGCCCTGGAAGCATGGCAGTGTGGCTAAGCTACTGAATACACATGTCCACAGCTGTCCAAACAGTCGCTGCCACTGCCTTGGTCGGTCGGTCGGCCTCGGAGCGTCGTGTCCGCTGCCCTTCTATCCATGAGACTCCAGGCCAGATCCCGACCAGCGGCCTGGCTCTCCGCTAGTTTCCCCTTGCCGCAAGTTATAAACATTTACTGAGCTCTCTTTTGTCCCACTCGGTCCTTTTTCCCGCTCATGGATGTGTTGGTCCTGGACCACTTGACCTGCACCTGGACGGAGGCCTTTCATATGCGCTGGTTCAAGCTAAAACTGACCACACTGCTGCCTCTGCATGGGCCAAATTCACTATTTTACACATTCATCCCCAAACAAAGTTTCTAAAAATCCTTTTAGTTCGACTCAATTCACAGTTTCACATTATATTCAAGCTGAACTGTTCTTTCAAGAGGACTTCAGATCTATGAAATAAAATGTAAAAAGTAGAAAAAAATAAATAAAAAGAGAGAGCTGGAGGAAAAAAGTGGTTTTAAAAGTTAACCCAAATGTAACTGCTTCCAATGCAAACCAGAAACCCCCCAAGCTCCATGAAAAAATACAGAGAACAAGACCTCAGTGTCCTCATTGGCTGATATTTTATTATGATATAATTACACCTAATTTCCTTAACTTTTACTATTACTACTACTACTGTTACTATTATTATTATTACTATAAATGTTTTCATCCACAGGATTGACACATATTGATACCACTACAAGGATTTCCTATTCCATTAAGGATAAAAGATGAATGAATCTCCAAATTATTTCTGTTTCCACATGAATAAAACATAAATCAAATACTATATCTCAAAAAAGAAAAAAAAAATCAAAGTGTCTCCCACATACTGACAGACTGATTGATTTATTGATCATCACATAAGGTTCTTTCATCTTCTCTATCTGGGTCAAACCGGGTCCTCCAACCTTTTAGTTTTATTGTCATCTTTGATCTACTAATCATTAGCTATTTCTTGAAAATAATTACCCGCATCACACTAATATTCACAAATATGCTTTGATCTCTTAATGCCCTGTTCAACTACACACAGATGACAACACAGGAAAAGCTGATTTCTTTTTTCTTTTTTTTAACGTACAGTTCAATCAATTATTCAAAGAAGTTCTCTGACTCTTTGTTGAGCAGGAATTTCTTCAGCTGAGGGCAACCCTGGAATCGTATCGTGCTTTTTTATGCTTCTTTGCAAACTAAAACAATGTGCAAAGGAAGGTCATACATGCTCTCAAGGCTGATGGGTAATTACTCCCAAATGAGTTTGGGAAGAGAGGCAGGGCCTTTTGTGTCCTCCTGGGTTTTCTCTCATTTCAGTATCTTCGAAACATATGTTTATTTAGTTTGTCAACGATAAGATATCCAAGCTGCAGATGAACAAAGTTTTATATTTTCCTCCATGAAATAAACCCAGAGCATCTTATCAACAGTATCTCAGTCTCGCAGACAGGGAATATGTCCTGACTGTGACGGACGACCACGCTCGGCTGCTCGGTGTCGCTCTGTTTTCCCTATCGCTGTCCCTCAGCCCTCTGTCACATCAACCCCCCTTTAACCACCGCTGTCACGCCTCACTCTGTCTGCGACCGCCGTTGAAAGTGTCATAGAACGATCAAAGGCTGGTATGAGCAGAATAACAACAGAAATGACACTTTTAATACGGGATTTTATGGCAAAAAAAAGTCAATTTTGAAGTCAGGTTATTGAAAATACATGAATACAGTGTATAATACAGATGTGTTGGAGGGAAATATTAGGAAAAAAAAGTGCAAACCTTCATGTGAGCCAGAATCTTCTTGAGCACTTGGACCTCCTCATCGTTACTCGGGGTTATTCTGAAGACTTGATCACTGCAAAAACAACAGAGCTCTTCTAAGTGTCAGGTTACAGCTGGGATCAAAGAGCCCCAAAGGGTTTTTTACTGTACTGTATGCCACTAAAATTCACTGTAACAAGACTTGGATCCATTTCCACTAAGTGCACATCATTTCCAAAACCCTAAATATTCTGGGCCACGGCATCACAGGTAATGCAACCACCTTTTGTGCTGATTGAAGGTGACACTTATAATAGCAGATGTTTGATGGTGAAATGGGTGGTTCCCCCTTTTTAGAGTCCTATAGATGACAGGGTCAAACCCCAGTCAAACAACCTGTATGAGACATCATTATAGGATTATATTTCACCATTTCAAGCTCTGCAGGTAAAGCACCTGGGTCTATTCTTTAGTGGATACAGTAGCAGCAGCTGTTTGACATTTTCATTCTGCAGAATATGGAGACGGTAGATAAAATAATATATGACTAATGAGTGAGCATGCAGGTGTGAGTGTGGGAAACTTTGTGTGAATCAGTGGTGTTTATCAGACAGAAACAAAGTCTATTCAAAGGAAGTAAATCATTTATGAATATAAAGTGAAAGGCAAGACACTGCACAACGTCTTGGATAATTGTTACATAAAAGCATAAACAGATGCTTGATGCTTTGTTGTGTCTTGTCTGCCAAATCTCAAAGTCTAAATGAGATTTAAGATGTTTAAAGATCTGCGGCCAAATTGCCTCCGTGCTGATTGTGAGTGCTTCATTCAATTTAGTAAATCAAGAATCAAGAATTTATAATAATGAAGTTATGTATTTACTTCAGGGAAAAGTTGTAAAATTGGTTGTAATTCAATATAAAAATCGTAGTTGTTGTTATTCTTCTCATGTCAGATTAGAAAGGAAACCTGGAAGAAGCTTGAGAGCGTTTCTAACTGAATTTGCAAACCACATCTTTTATATTTCCTCACTACAAAACAAAGGAACTCTTTATTTTCATCATGAATCTTGCATAAAGTGCACAGTTTCTGGGGTTGACCTTTAATAATTCATTACAGTCTCTTAATTATAGTCTCTCTTTGTTTGTCCAGGTATCCTGTCTCCCTCTTTCTCCCCTCTCTGTCTTCCTTTCTCACATTTTGCTTCTTTCAAATCAAAGAGAGGTGTTTTTTTTTCTTCTTCTTTTACAACGTGTCACACAGGAAGCTGGGCCCCCCTAAACAAAGGTGGCATTGGGCCACTCTGAGGTTCGGGGAACAAAAGGGCCAGGGCGCCCAAACGTGAGCGGCGGACCCATAGTTTTCAGTGACCGCCACACACTGACACACACACACACACACACACACACACTGTGCCGTTTCCATGGCAGCAGCAGTGATAGAAGCGGTGTGTTTTTGGAGGAAAAATGATTTAAATTGTATTCAGCAAGAAAATTTAATCACAAAGCTTTACAGTAATCTATATTGTATCAGTTTTGCATCTTTTAGTCAAAGATGACAAACTGTTTTGCTTTGTATCTGCCAGCTGCGGGGCTTTCTACGCTAAAGCTGCCTCTAAGTTGTCAGTCTGTTGATTCCCACAGAAGGACTTTCTCTGGGATGGAAGCAATTTGTTTTTAAGACAATCTGGGCCCTTAAAACCAAGATTGTGTTCTGATGCCTTGATGCATCACAGGCGTCCTCTCTGCACTCTCTGTATCCAAATCTCAATGTCCGATAACGTCGAGATGCTCTGGATGATAAATATCTTTTAAGATTAGAGGCTCTTTGTCAGGCTGCATACAGGACAACACGTTAAACCCATGCAGCCGCCCGCAGCGCTGAATATTGGGACTCTGTGTCAAACCAGAAGTGGTGTGAGGTCTATGCACCATTTCTGGAGCCCGTCCAAAATATATGTTGTTTGAGACAGACGAGGAGGGGGTTTCCAGGAGACGTGGTCCCCCTTCTGCCTTTGCTTGGACCTCTTCTATAGGTTCAATAACATCTTTTAAAAAATAGATCATAAATACTTTCACATGCTTCAGCCGTGTCTTCTGTATACTTGCCCAAATTCCTAAAGGTGTCCGGCCAGATGGTTACCACCGAAGATATCTAGGTGCAGAAGTATGTGCTCCATATTTAACTGCATAAAACATGTTTATTTCCCTTTTTGTTGTTGAAAATTACTGCTTACAAATTTGTTGCTTCTCATAATTATAGAAACACACAGCTGAAGGAAGACAGCTGCCATCTTACAACTACAATTTCTTAAATGATTAGTCTGAGCAGTTTGACAGGCTGCTGCTGCTGGAAGCATCCCCACTGTCACCAGTGCATATCATGAACCATCCGAGTGTGTCTCTCTGCACACAGCCTTATCAAAGTAGTATTTGAGAACAAAAGCAGCCTGGGTAGATTATGCAGTAAACTTAAAACATTATATTATGACTCACGCGGGAAGTTATGTCCCAAAACGATGAAGAAGATGGTGAACATAAAGACTTTCTTTGTTCCTCCTCTCTCTCTCTCTACTCTCAACATGAGATAAAGCCCGTGTTTTGATGTGGAGATCTCTGCAGACAACCCTGAAGTCTCCGTTCAGCTGCTCAACATGAATGAAAACCCCACAGTGTGGTGCGCCCAGGCTCCCACGAGTCCCCAGAAATGAATGGGGGGGTCTTTACTCACCCTGCGTAGCGGTTGTTGTAGAGATAGGCACCGACGGGACATAGCACGTTACTGCAGATTATCACACAAGGCAGTAAAACGGAGGCGCGAAATGCGCTCCAGTGGTCCGGTGCCATCCTTGGCCAGCAGATCAAAGACGGAGGACACGATTACGCGACTTTTGCAGGATGCACTTATCAAAAAGAGAGAGAAACTCAGAGGACTCGGTCCAGCGCACCATCAGCAGATTGGACAAACTCTCAGCTCAGTTTGCGGCGGTGCCCTCTCTCTCTCTCTCTCTCTCTCTCTCTCTCTCTCTCGTGCGGCTCTCCCTCTGACACAGAGGATGCAAAAAGGTGCGAAAGTCGGTCAGCCGGCACAAGGGGAAGCATTTACCGCCTCCCTGAAGCTCTGAGGGGGGAATCACTGGGAGGCTGCAGCCCTTTTTAAAACGAGGAGGACCTGAGTCACGTGGCCCGGTGTCGGCGAAAAGTTGGTAACAGGATCCGTCTGTGGCGCGCACCGTGCGCTCAGGGGATGATCTATTCTGTAGTGTCTGATGTAGTGACTTTAAAAAAAAAAAAGTCAAATTAAGAGTCTCCATGTTTTCTTTTGATGCCCAAAGTTTTCTGCCGAGACATGAAGTGTATCAAGTAACTGGTTTAACAACAGACTTATTCTTTCAGTTTGCTCAACCCAGACACAATCAGCTCTTCCCTTGTTTTGATAAGACATCTGAGGGCTGCTCTGCTCTATCAGATGAACCGTGCTGTCCTCTGGTCTTCATGTACATGATGCACATTAGATATAACTTCCATCTAGTGACTGCATTTTGTCATTGGCATAAAATGTCCCAAATGAACTCCCTTTTACATTTCCACCATGTGTTCCGCCTGTAGGTGGAAATAACATCTTGTCAGAGGGAGCCTATTATACTAGAACATAAATGCATGACCAACAAGTGTGGATAAGAAGAAAATATTAAATCCAGAAAACAATGAGAGTATTATTTGCGTATTCAGATGTTAAGAGCACATGCAGCTTCTGAATCCTTTGCTTCCCTTTCACTTATATCTCTACACCCCAAAGCCAGTGTGATAAGAAGCAAGCAGCTCTGTCTGTCAGTGCCTTGGCCTCACTCCACCAGGAATCCCTCTGTGGAGCTTTAGGTGGCTCTCCCTGTTATTCTAGGCTTTCCGTGCCTCCGTTTGATCCTCTACTTATCACCCAACACAGTGATTAAATGTCTAAGTCAACCGCCAGCCTTTTCCTTTTGTGATTGCATGGCAGCAGCACATTTTTCACATGCTTCTCTCCAGTGTCAACAGTGCGCCACCTGTTTTACACCCAATTACTGTACAACAGACCCCAAACACACCCTTCTCCCCCCTCCTCCTCCTGAAACACACTTTACAGTAGACCGGACTGAAATGCAGTTGTTGACAACACCCACTTGAATGCACAGGAGATGTAGGGGTGGAATTAGCGACTTAATTATAGCTGAGATAATATTTACAGAACACAGGTGCTCTAATTCATCATGGCAATAAATTGCTCGATGGCCCGAGGACGGGATTAAAGCAGCAGCGGGCTTATCTTCTCCAGTATTTACCTCATAAAGCTTTAAAAGATTTATTGATGGCCCCAACCCGAGACTAATAACCATGATGACTTTGATATGGAATTATCTGTGTGCTTGATGTGATTTAAGGCATCTCAGTTTGTCAGATTGTCATGTAAATAATACAGCTACTGTCATCTGTCACTACTGGAAACATAATACAAAGGAATGCACGAGCTTGGTATCTTATTCAGTCAATTTGGAGTAAACGTTTTTGGTCTCTTCATGCTTAAGGGGTTAATAGCTAAAGTAATTGTTTCATCGCCTTGATACTTTACAACTAATTTAATAAGAATTGCAGTGAACTTGATTTTGGACCCAACTTTAGTTTCATTATGGATTTCTTAAATAGGTATGTCTCCATATCAAGACAAATCCTAACCTGTTTAGTGCTGAGAGGATTATGAAGCTGACAACCAACCTATACCTATTCTGAAGTTGTGGTTGACCCCATGGTGATGTATCAGCATGCAGGTTGACACACTGTACATTTCTTTGTGCGTTTTGCAAACAGAAGTTCGTGAGCACAGCAAACAGCAGCAACAGTAAACTGGAAGTCCCTGTTTAGTTAAAGCCATATTAACTTTCTTATCTAGGCTACTCGGTGGAGGTGAGGAGCACCTGAGCGACACATCAAAGCTGATCCTGACAGTGAATACTTCTTCAAACACCTTAAAAATCCTCCTTCATGTCAGGAAACTTTGACAAAAACTTGAATGAAATGCATGAAGGTTTAAAGAGGGCTTTACTGACAGAGCTATTTTTTTTCCTCAAAACTTACACAAACCCAGAGACTGGAGTGTTTTTGAGCAATGTGACAGCTGCACACAGAAGCATATTCATAAAATGCTTGCTTTGCGTTCCATGTATATCATGTTCAGGGATTTGTGGGGAGAGCGAAAGTGCTTGCATGTAAAGGTTGTTACGTCGGCCAGTCATTTAAGCGTGACGTGTTGGGTACTGAGACGTAGGTTGAGGGTGCTGCCGCCGCTGCTCTGGGAGTCAGAGCGGCGGTCTCAGTGTTGTTTTTAACACACAGGAACGTAGATCTGGGCGTGTGGCGCTGCTCCGGGCTGTGGTCTGCGGAAAGGTGAAGAACCAAGCATCTTTCTCAGTGCTAAGTCTAAAAGGCTGCACAATCTTAGCGTGGTGGCACAGAGGGCCAGTAAATAACCATGTTCCTCTCTGAGTCTCAAACTGTGCTGAGGTGAGTGAATGAACTCTTTGATAACACCTACTAGTCTGGGAGGGGCTTGGACTGGTTGTGGTGGTGGTGGTGATGATGGGGGTGAGGGGGGGTTCAGTTAAACTGTGGAGCGAACTGCAGCTCTTTGTGATGTCAACTGACCCTGAGGAGAGCTGTGAGTGCACATCTATGACCTTTTGACCCAGAGAGGAGTAGTAAATGGAGGGGGGGGTTAGTTAGGGGCATTTGCACGAAATGGGGCCATTTGGCAGCCAGAAAACAAATCACTTTCACGATGAATGAAGAATTCGAGGGGAGATAATCAGTGGCTTTAAAGTGATATTTCATGGTCCAAAAAACGTCACTTTCTTACGTTTTAAAACGTCCAAATAATACGAATAAGGGCTGTTGCTCTGTGATTGGTCAAAATCTACCGTCACGGGTCGATTCTTTGCAGGCTGAAAACAGAGCCTAGGGGAGATGCAGACGTCTGATCTTTTTTCACATCACTTCATTTACATTATCCCCAAGGTTAGTGTGTAAGTTTTTGCCTAATACTGTCAAAAAAAGCTGCCTCCCTAGCCTTTAACACAGAGTTAGACCCCCCCCCCCAATAAATAAAGTCTGCTAACCGCTAGCTTCTCCAGTTGTAGCAACGTTAGCAATGGCCGCACCGTAACAAACAGCAGTATACGATCAAACAGCCACTTACAGCCACAAATACTGCTCAGAACAACACCAAACGTCATCAACAGTACAAACAGGGTCCCAGCCCATAATACAAGCCATCAAACATCTGTTAGCTTAGCCTGGTTTCTACTGAAATGAGACGAAAACAACTCACCCACTCTGCTCCAGCATTTAGACTCCACCGGCTCTCTCTGCCTCTGTCACTTTTAGCCTCCATTTCCAGGACGTAGCCTCCACCGCAGCGCTCCGTCTTTCACTTTCTCCTCCATTTCCTTCAGCTTGTCTTCAGTAAACTCGGTCTCAAACTGATATCGAAATGAAACCCTGAACCCTGTTTGTATTGATGACGTTTGGTGCTGTTCTGAGCATTATTTGTGGCTACAAGTGGCTGTTTGATCGGTTGCGCGTGGATCCGTATACTGCTGTTTGTTATGGTGCGGCCGTTGCTAACGTTGCTACAACTAGAGAAGCTAGCGGTAGCAGCCTTCATCTCTTGAGGGAGGGTTACGATGCATTGGACCATATATCACTTTAGGATTTGACGTTTAATTGATGATCACAAGCCTGAAGATAAACCACTGTGTGCTTCAGAAGTCATCCATCATCATGAGACAGACGTATATATATCTATATACATACGTTTTGCTCAGACCAACCACAGATTTCCATCTGTGAGATTACAAAGACAGAGCTGACAGTGGAGTGAAGTTCAGACTGAGATGGAAAATGCATAACAGGGGTCCTCCTTGGTATCGGAGTATGTTGGTTAGAGACTATAGTTCTTCTTATAGAGAACACTTCAGCAATGGTAACAAAGCAATAGCCTACTTTTTCTGATTCTGATCGGATTGTACGTTTTCATTGCAGGAGAACAGAGTCTGCAGAGGTGTGCTGTATGGACAAACCATCAAGTCATCATACATTACTCAGCATGCAGCCAGACAGGCTGTCAAGAGTGTTAGGAATTACCAGAGGTTTATCCTCTATATAGCTATATATTTTGGTGATTATCCTTTTTTCCCCCCATTTGGCTTGAGACTCTGTAGGAGAAGATATATTTATTTATTGGGCACAGAGAAGCATTTTTCACTCCTGCTTTTTTCCCCCAAAAAGTTTTTAAAAGACCAGAATGGTAAAATTATTTAGTATTTCAGTAAATAAAGTAATAAAGTCAGACAAAATAAATGTATGTTATGTTAAATGTTTTGTCTGCTTTGCCATCTTATCTTGCAGCTCGTCAGACTGCATAGTGATTTTAGTCTGAAGATTTTGCCTATATGAAAAGCAAGAAGAAGAAAGGTGAGATGATATTTCATATGGTTTGGATTTGACACTTTAAGCTATTGTCTATAAGTAAATCATTGATAATGATCATTCATCACACAGCTGAATAAGGAAAGAAGCCCCAATGCACAGTGTTTCATTATAACAATGTATAGTCTGCTACTTTTCACTATTGGATTTTGATTAATAGATGTAAAGACTTCAGCGATCCCTTTGGTAAAAGGGAAACATCTCTGTTCCTTTTTTCTCACATCAGTCACTCAGGAAGAAGCTTTGCAGACAGAGGAGAAAAAATAGCTGAGCCAAAGAAGTTTAAGAATAATATATAGATACAAGTAGGTCTGTGTCAGCAGGACTGCCAGGACTTTATTATCCCACTTATCTTGAATGTGCCATACCACTGCAATATGAACTGGTGCCAATTAACCACAATGAAGAGACTTTATACTTATACTACAGAGTATGAATGAGCTTTTTGTAATATACGTTTACCTAGTTGAAACTGTAGTTCAGTTGAAAACACGCAGATCCTTGGAAACTATCTTGTTTTTCTTTTCTAATCTGTTATATGTGGTATAGGCATTAAAAATGTGTCCCAGTAAAAGGTTTTATCTGATTGAAACGTACTGATAAATATAGACCTATGATCCACTCATGGGCCAGGCTGTAATAAAACTCTAACCACATATACTGTAGTAGCAAACCTGATTCAAAATATACTGTATAGCCTCCTTCTATACTGTATTTCCCCTTTCTCTCTGTCTCCTCCAGTACGCTGGAAAAAGTGTTGGACTGACACCACTGCAGATATGTGATAAGTGTTGGTTTTGGCCACAAGTTGATATTCTGAAGGGTAACTGAGGGAAAATACGCACTTACATGTCCATAATCAGTGCAAATTAACACTGTTATCGCCACTCGTGTTTGATGTGAATAGCAAATAATCAGAAACAGCAGCTCATATCAGCCTGACACCCCTTTCTCCAATGTTATAAGAACAAAGCACTTCCTGGCAGCACTCAAACCAAAAATAATAGAGGTTAATTCCACAGGCCAAAGTCATGGGCAATAAAATCTGAGGGTCTGGAAATTTACCTGGGCTGGATTGGGCAAGTATAAAACCATAATGATGTCGGTGTACCACAGACGTCATGGAGGGCTCTCAGCTTTCTTTCTCACAAGGTCTAACTTTAGTACTTTTAGTGTCATTCTGGGACCCGGGCCTGCTCAGGATCTCAAGGAGTCAATAAATAGACCTATTCTGAGCAGTATTTTAGTCCAAAACAGTACTGCCCTCTGGTGGCGGCAGAGAGACAGCACAGAAATAAAATGTCTACCTTTAAAGAATCACCACCACAGCATAGTGCAGTACCAGATTTGACCAGCAGAGTATACTACATGTCAAGATTTAGTCCAGTCAAACATGCCTGTCCTTATCTCAACCCTCAAAACTGATACTAACCTGTGAGACATAAAACACCAACATAACATAAAAGAAACTCCCTCTGGTGCTGATAAATTGGGGCAGTAGTCATCAGTTACATTCATCTTCTTTGTTGGTTGGTTGTGTAACAGTGCACTCTACACAGACGACACTCCAGATCCAGAATAAGCCAAATACACCACATAAAAAATAAAAAAAATGTCACGGAACAAAACGTATGAATGCACTGCAGAATGGAGTTAAGTGACTCCCCCACTTGTTGAGATGTTAATCCTTAAATCATAATTGTGAACTGCAAATGGCTCCTTTAAAATCCTCTCGAAAGCCTTTCAAGCCGGGGAAATTAAAGCAGGTTTTAGTGTTGATTGTGCTGCTATTTACTCAGGTGCAAAATGACCCTGACTGTGTCTAATTCCATATATAAACACTTAACCAGCTTTTCAGGAGGCTGTTACTGCACTGCTGCGCTGGTGGGGAGCAAGGAGGGAGATCACACCTTTGCTTCCAACTAAAAAACATGTCTTTCTAATTAAACCTGCTATTTACCTGATCAAATATCACTGTTGGCATCTTTGCATGTCTCTGTGTGACCTCACCTGTGTATAATTTTTGCTCAAATATTCAAAGCCTGACATTAACTGTCATATGATATTCAGTGCAACTTAATTCGTATATTAAAAGCTTGTAGGGAGCTGATGAGCTGTGGCGTGAGAGCATCTGCTTGTTTAATTAAAAGAAAGTTATTTAGTCAAAATACCCAGGGAGGCACTTTGCCATAGACAGGACACATTAGTAACAAGAGTTGCAGCATGAGCATGTGCTGTTATTATTTTTGCCTGTCAAATAGAAGCAGATTTAGTGGGTATTACTGTGCTAGTTATTCATTATAGTCTTAATGCAAGGGTAGAGGTTCAATGTGTTTCCAATGCAGCTCTCCCTCATGAATTATAAGGAGAAACCTCTGTGAAACCCCTCATATTTAAACTTTTTTTCTCCCGACATCTTGTTAAGAATGAACTAAACTGGACCAAGAGGTGGTCGTTATGAGAGAAGAGAGATGTAAGCTGCAGTGCAAGTCCATTTGTGACTCATTTTGTCTCTTTTTTGTCAGATTGTAATGTAAGGTCTTTGCACAAGTAAGGAAATATCTGAACAGCTGTTTGTTTTAAAAGCAAGAAACATACACAAACGTAGTATATTCAAAACTGAGTAAAATTATAGTAAATCACTTTGACAATACAACATAAAAAATGTATGCACACACTAAAATGTTGCATTTATTGTACATTTGCATACACCGTCTATTGAACTGCAATTTGCAAATGGTATGAGGCACCTGTTCTCCTCCCACATCCATGGTAATCTGCACATAATTACGTTGTTTTTGTGTTTTCACTTTGCTGTCTCATAAGAACTGATTATTGTTTAAAGAACTTTGAGGTATGCAAGTAAGTTTCATCTCATAGATATTAGTGACAAACTCATTTGTAGCTTAATGACAGAGACTGGGGGGTTTCATGACTGAAATTCATTACCTCATTAAGCAACTACTGTGCTTTATCACAAGGAGAAAGAAAGAAAGATAGAAAAGCAATTAAAGTAATTAAACTAATATGGCGTAAATCTTTAGTGTTGTTAACTTTAGCAGTGTGTTCAGCTCGGGCCCAGCAGGACTGGCCGTGCTCTGCAGGCAGGTGGTTTCAGGTGAGGAACATTTTATTTCCCCCATTATCTCACTCCATCAATTTCAGTGGAGTGAAATTGAGTTAAAGTGTGTGAAATGAGGCAGGGCTGTTGAAAGGTATGTGCAACTCTGCTCTCATCAGTTTTTATCTTCATCATATAGACGGTTATGTGAAGCTGTGCTGGCTCAGGTTTGCGATCTGGTGTCTGTTTGGTCATAGGGTCAAAAGTTAGCGAGCTTTTCCTTGTTCCTCTGCAGGATTCAGAAGTGTCAAGTTAACTAAAATAACCAAAATAACCAGTGAAGTCCAATCGCTGTTCCTTCAGTATAGGATGGACAAAGTGTCAAAAAAACATCATATATCAGGGTATAATGTGATTAAATATTAATTAATATTATGTAATAAACATTTTCAACACCTTGTATTTCTCTCTGGTTAAACCTGAAAATTGATGTTTTTCTAGCAACTCTTTGCAGCGCTTTTATTTTGAAAGTGACAACCGGAAAGCATGGCGCGTGTTGCCGCTGACTTGACATTGGTCCTTCACATTAAAGGCAGGAGGGAGGCAGGGTTATGATGAAGACTTCAGGAGTCACATGGACCCAACTTTGGTGATTGTTCTTCACTGACGCTCTGTGGGAAGATGCCTCGCGTTGTTGTCTAACTTTCATCTTTGCTTTAATTTCATTTTTTAAAAACTTTTATCGCTTTTTACCGGCGTTTTCATCTTGCACTCGTGTATTGTTTCTCTTTTTTTTGTATCATTCGTGGACTCTGCAAAGACCGGTTCCTCCTTCACTTCACTTTCGACCATGCTGCAAACTTTTTCCCAGCTGAAACCTGTCCTGTGATGTGAGAATCTCCGAAGCGTCTGAAGGGAAAACAACACTTTGCATCAATTTACTCACAATGACTGAGGAGAGCAGAAGTGAGCACAGAGCTGAAAGCGGGAAGGACTTGGAAAAACAGCTGCGGTTACGAGTCTGCGTCCTAAATGAACTTTTAAAGACTGAACGGGATTATGTTGGCACACTAGAGTTTCTCTCGGTGAGTTTTGACAGTGATTACTAACAACAGATGACTCACAAGTGCACGTTTTTAGCAGCAGGAGAATGAAACACAAACAAACAAGCACACAAACTAACGAAAACAGCCACCCTGCTTAGTATGCATGGTGCATCAGGCTCCAGAGCAACAACAGGTCCACCAAGTGTTACATGTTAATTAACCTGTGCCACTGCTACTTTCCCCCATGCACACAAATCGTCAAACATAAGCATAAACTTTCAACTTTACTTTTACAGCCTATATAACCTGTGATAGTTTGTGAACGCCCCCCTTTGATGGAGATATTAACTTTTTAGACCCAAGTGTGAAATTGGAAGAGCAGCCACAAAGGGACATGGCACAGCTTTAGTTCCTGCACAGCCAGTGTGCTGTTTAATCCTCCTTCTATAGGCTGTTAGGGGCTCATGGTGGTTTGTCTGACACTAGCCCATCACACAGACGTTTAAGCCATTTGGGGCACTAGATCATTTTGTCTAATGGAGTTGCATGATGATAAATAACAGGCAAATCACAACAGAATCAAATATTTATTCTCATGATTTCTGCCAGTTCAGGGGGGTTACTTGGAGTTTAACTGTATCAGTCAATATTGCTGCAGCTAGATAGAAGATTTTTGTGGTGTCAGCTCACTGTAAGTTGTGCACAGTGTTACTTTTCTCACCCCATTTTGCCACACAGTGTAGAAAATGTTGGAGAATGCACTTTGCTGCTGCCTCCGCCAACTTTTGATCAAATTCAGAAGCGAGCGACTTCTGCCAAGGATGGCACAGGTGGCCTCAAATGAAAAACCAGTGGAGCTCGGCGTTCAGTTGGCATCATCACATCTCCAAGCCGCACACTGAGCGTATAACGACACAGGAATGATGTGCTGTCAGCTTAATGGTATCACATAAAATAACACCCCAACACTTCCAAAACACGAGGGGAAGGCTCTGGGAATGTTTCCTGTTTGAACCTGAAATCTGTGAAAGGTTGTCACCGGTAATCAAGTATTTCGGCGGGGGCCTTATTTGACAGTGAAGTCTCCGGCTCCTGAGAGGACGGTTAAAAGTGAAAGTCAGAACTAATATGATGTAACGTGGACTGTGTGCTTTGAATGGCTTGATGGCTTTCATCATCTTTTCTCAGCAGTTTTAGTGGGAACTTTTGCATGGAAGTGGGGTTGAAGGGGCACTGTGTTATGTGTCATTAAAAGTGCTATTTCCCAGGCTGCATGTATGGATGTGAACCCCCCCTCCCCCTCTCACTTCCCAGATGTTTCTAATGGAGGGCAGAGGGACCAGGGAGGGGACGGAGCGCTCTCTGGCCTTTCTTAAGAAGTGGCATCACTAGAGGCTTTTTACATTTGGGAGTGTGTCTTCTGTCCTAGTGGTGGGGGTTTGGGGAATGCAGCCCCCCCTCCCACCACCCTCTTTATCTCTCCCCTGTAGTGCTGGAACTGGAATTCATTTCAGAAATGACTGACCGTTACAAGGAAACTCTGTTCTGGTTGGGGAAGTTGGGATGGATGCCTCAGATTGAGATCTGACAGTGGAAGATATTGTTAGTTTAGCTGCTTGTTCTAGATGTGGAGGTGGATGGTTATGAAAAAAAGAAAAGAAACAAAAAGACAAAGAGTGAGTGTTATCTCCTGTCTAATCATATGGCAGGTCTTAGGGGAGCGTGGTGGAAGATACTCAGGGTGATCAAAGGCAGCCCCACCGTGGAGAGGGGTCATATTGAAGACTTTCATCTGATCGCACACAAACACACCCGTGCCTCCCCCACTTCCTCTGCTGCCACGCCACAAACCGTTACAAACCATCCGCAGTTCTCTGTGTCCAGAGGTTACAGAGGAATACACAGCCCCCCCCTCTCCTCCTCCTCTTTGGGACTCCCTGGTGGGATAATCCAAGGGATTCCCAGTAACAGCAGAGACAGAGGGAGATGTAGACGGTATATTGCTGCAGGGGTGAAAGGGAAAAGGGTAGAGCGGATCACACAGTAGATATTGCCAGGAGGGTGAAGGGTAGTTGGAAGAAGGAGGGGGTGAGGGGGGGGCTCCACAAGTGGCTGGGCTTGGTGCCTTCTCTTGTAAACCATACTTCCTGGAGGAGGAATTCCTCCGAGGTTAGGAAATGCTGGGGAACAATGAGGCTCCGGTCAGTAGCTGGAGTTGAACTGTGGAGCAGAGATCATTGCTGCTGATCCGTGGGACCCAAACACAATGCACCTCACACACATGCTTTACTATTAAGGTAGTGGAAAAACAACAGAAGGAGCAGTGGATGATCGGAGCAGTTTGTCCCTGGACGGTCCGAGCCTATTGTGTGACTCTACTTAACACTTCGTGGGAAAGTATACAGATTGCATCTTAAAGGTGGCATTACTGGAAAGTCTAAATTTGAATTTCTGGGAATGAAAACGCCATCTTTGAGCTGAACTTCCATACTAGTCCGATATGATAGGTCGGTCGGCTTTAGGGAAGTATCCCAAATATCCTATCTCAGGCCTATCTCAACGTAATGAACAATTACAGCTGGAGACGGTGGGCGGCGGTGGACGCTGGTGTTTATCTTGAACAGCTAGGAGCCAATAAAATGACAGTCATCCTTAGAAAGGCCTGAGCAAGAGGAACAGCTCAGGACATAATGTAAACAGTGGCTCTAATGAGCTCTTTGCATCATTGCAGTTTCTTTTACTCGCGCTGTCAAATGAAATCGTCTACTCAGTCTCTGCCATTGTTCGGCATTGATACGGAGACACTGGACGCAGTTTGCCTGCATGATAAGCACTTAGGAGGGAGAATGCATGGAGGGACAGTGGAGGAAACCTTTCATGTCCTGGTTCTGGAGGGAGATCTGAACCACAAGTTAACTTAATATATTCCGAAGAGCTTTGCAGCGCGTTAAGTGGTCCCTCAGCTGCCGCCTCGCGCTCCCCGACAAAAACCTGTTGAACTACGAAGCAACCGCCGACTGTAATGTTTAAAACATTTTTAATCCCTTGCATAAATGTGGGTTGAGAAAAACTATTGATTATTCGAAAACTTTATATAATAATGCATCTGCATATACAGCTGCATTGGATTGTCTTTGTTGTCACTTACATTGGTGGTCAGTCGGAGTCAGGAGCCTCTTTTTTCAGTGAGAATGGCTGCAGGAAGTGGGAAATGGAGCCTAATGGAGAAAGCAGCCGCTAAGAAGCAGCCGCTGGCTCTCAGGAACCCAGGTGTTCCAGTCAACTGTGTGTGTGTGTGTGTGTGTGTGTTTGTATATACTGTAGAGGCTCCACATCTCTCTCACTCTTCTCTCTTAGGATTTGTGTTTGTTTACATCTTAACTGAGACGGTCACGTTGGCCCAGACTGCTGAGCCAAGAAGTCTCCGTCTTGTTTGTAACATACGACCGGTGAGCGTTCCTGACGGAGGTCGGGTCAGGGTGGCACGACGAGAGGGTTCATAGCCTCTTGATGGACAGCTGATGACCCCAGAGGTCACGACCTTTTGTGCCTACCCGTTTCCTGCCTGTCTGTTGATCTGCAGACTTGGTGCCGTCCAGCTCGCTCCTGTGTCCTGATGGAAACAGGAATGCTGGCTGCTGATGATCAGTGTGTCCTGATTTGATAAAAACAACCCAAACAAAAATGTGTTAACAGACACCAACCCTGTGTGTGTCTGTGTGTGTGTATGCATCCATTATCAGACTATATATGGACACAGATTAATGTAAAAAAACAGGGTATTCATCACATTTTCCTATACATTTTAGACGTTTCATCACTATACTGAAATATTTTTGTGCTTTCTTGTAAATTATCATGTAAATATTGTCAGATCTGAAAACATTTGCAGTTGAAACAAAGCTAATTTGTCAGCGTTTTAATGTTCTTAACAAGGCAGAAATGTTAAGATCTGTTGTCTGGATTTGTGGGCGGAGGAGGAGGAGGAGGAGGAGACGCCGGGTTAGAGGGCAAATGCTTAACTTGTTTACGCTAGCGTAATGAGACCGACACCACATGACACGGCCCCTTGTGCATATTTTACTAAGATATTTAAATAGCCATTTAAAGTTCCAGATCAGATAAAAACGGAGCAACGTGTCCTCACATGATGCCAGTGCGCTGGGATGGAGCCGTTTTGAGGCTGAGGGCGAGCGCCCGGCCTGCCAGCGGCCATTTGCCGTTGCTTACGTTATTTAGTCTCTATAATGGGGCTGGATTTGGTGATAAGAGATTCCACAGAGAGCTGTGTGTTCACACAGGCGGCTGTTTATGTCCTGATTGCTCTCCTCTTTATTTCTTAATTACTCTGTTTATGTCTATATTCGGGGTAGACGATCTTCACGTTCATACTTTTATTTATTCAGCACCGGCCTCTCGTCCCCTGTATGCTCTTGGTTACCTCAAATGTCTCTTGCTGATTCTCTTTCTTCACCACAGCCTCAGCTATACTCTATGTTCCATTGACAAGAGGAGTGTGTATCTGTCCTCTCTCTTTCTGCATTTATTATGATCCCATCAGGCTGGGACTGAATGTTCCTTCATGACGGAGCATCATTTCCTGCAGATATCTTATGAAGGACAAGCTGCATTAATCCAGTTCTATTCCAGGTGTATATATAGGTGAACCTGTGGCTCCTCTGTGTGTGTGCATGTATGTGTGTTTTGTAAAAAGCAAAGAGAGAGAGAGAGGTGATGTTTTTCTCCTTGACTCTTTTTAATTGGATTCGGTCAGTCTCTCTCCTCAAAGAATACAGGCAGTTTCTCTCTTGTGTCTGCTCCCAATGTGAGGCCCCTGAACCAATGAGGTGGCTCGCTTGCATTTCAATTTCACACCAATGCCGCTGCACAAAGGGCTTGCATGTTATGCCATATTTGCAAGGACATTACCTCCGGTTCTGCGTTTGCCATAATCTGCGTCCTTGATGAGACTAAATGCATCCTGGCTCCAACCGGCCGTATAGCTACGCTAGATGCTTATTTTGTACGTGCAGTACCAATGGGACATATTTGTTTTGTAAACGTGTTTAAGATGAGATTGTTTTAGACCCTTCCTTAATGCTAAATCTGTCTTTAAGTCAGAAGATGAATGATAGTGAGGATTAGTTTGGCTTCAGCCCTCTCCTGCTGAGAATTTTTTCGTCAACCTTGAGTCCCATATCAATTAAAACACTGAGCAGGATAATCCTTCATCTTCCCATGCTGCTTTGGGAGCTGTTGGGTTTTTTGCAATTCTTTCAATATTTAATCCATCCGTTTTTAGAATAATAGCAATTTTCTAGATGTACCAAATATAATTACCATCAGGAAATAACCTGTCACAGGGATGCCTACAATATAGCAATTTGTCGAGAAACTAGAAATGTTGAATATTGAAAGACGTGACGGTGAAAGTTAATGCAAGTGGATTTACAAAAGTAGTTTCATGTTATTTCCCGTGTGCTTGGTGTTGAACCTCCAATGCCTTAGGGTGCTAATCCACAGGGGGAGCGGGACTTTTTAAGCTGGTTAGTTCAGCTTCACAAAAAGACTGGAAACAGGTTTTATGTTTTTATGATGTCTGTCCCATTCTTGTGAATACAATGCATCACTTGTAGCTCACTCACCAATCAGAATGTAGCCATTAAATGACCAATCAGACTAAGGGTACGAATTGACCAATCAAAGGGAATCACTTTAAATCAGAATGTGGCAGCTACAAATCAACAGAATATGGCTAAAAATAGACCACTTAAAGGGAAACTTCTCAAATTTTGATTTTATTCTGGTGGCCAAAGATCAAGTGACCTTAAAGAACACAATTTTTGATCATCATAACTCTATTATGACTAAAACTTTACTTTCATTTTACTCTTCAGAAACCAGGATTTGGTCTGAAACCAGTCTAAGCGCTGGGGGCATACAGCCACAAGCAGGATTTCCTTCCTTCCTGGCCCTGCCCATCTTTACATTGTGCTGCATGTTTCCTGCCACACACACACACACACACACGCACTCACACTAGGCCAGGGAAAGTTTAACCACAGATGCCCATTTGGCAGCGTGGAGCGTCATTGCGCATGTGATGAGGATGCAGTGACCCTGCATTGAATAAGTTGTGTGGCTTCAGCTTCAGCTCAGGGAGAGGGGGAGGTGGGGAGGTGGTGGTGGTGGTGGTGGGGGGGGTGGTGCTGTCCCGCTGCCCAGAGGAGAAGGCTGCCTTTGAGTCGCTCGGCTCCAGCTGCCTGTTCACATGGTGCAGACGTGCCACCAGTGGAAAAGTGGCGGGACTGCAGTGGACACTTGTCAGGACGGACATGCTGTGTGAACGGGTCATCATCACAAGGGGGTCTGTGTTTCAGCTGGCATGCTCTGCCTCAGGGAGCACACACACACACACACACACACACACACACACACACATACACACACCGACGTGCACATGTGCTGGCATGGCCCTCTAAACTCTAAATCCTGCCTCAGTGTTGCCATAATTGTGGATGACACAGTTGGGGAAAAATGACAATATGCTTACAAACCAATTAAATATTAGTGTGATGCTGATTTGCCCAATTAAAGTTAGTGCTTTTGAAAATTAAATTACCGTCCATGTGGTGTTGTCTCATGAAGAATCCCACTGCAGCTGTACTTTTTCTTTTTTTGTTTTGTTTTGATGGAGTGTCCATTGAAAACGTCTAGACAGGTTTGCGTGTTTTCTGTGGTTCCAGCTCACACTTTCCACGTCATTTCTGTCTCTGTCCATCCTGCATTTCTGGGCTCAGAATCCGTAAACATCCAGAGCCGACCGGCCAGACATGATGGGAAATTCCACTTCGTTCTAAATTATTTAATTAAGCACTTGGACAGGATTTGATGTAGAAGCTCTGAGAGGAGACAAGTGTCCCTCTGTCTTCAAGCATGCTCTGTCTGCACACATCCTCTCTCTTTCTTTCTTTCTTTCTTACAAGTGATCTTATCCCTTGCTACAATAATAGGAAAATATTAGTATGAGAAGATTTAAAGCTAACGGGCCGTAAATGTCTGTACTGTAAGTTGTAGTAATTTCCATTCTTGCTTATTTGGAAGTTGGCTGAATAATGCCGGGGTCTGGTGCTGATCTGATGCAGCCCTGCTGGCCAGCTCCCTCCTGCTCTGTCACTTCCCAGACAAAAAGAAAGCGTGATATGCAGAACACTGGCAGGGGGTTCAGCAGCTGTGAGAGTCTGGGAGGAACTGTCAATGGAGAATTGAACAGCCACTCTGCCAGTGTCCGGTTCTGTCATGTGAAGGAGAGGCTGACGCTGCAGGTTTCCTTTTTTTTCTTTTCTTGAAGCCCTGCTGAAATTGATGGTAGCACAGGGGGGACATCCAGCAGATGAGCTGGAAGCTTGCAACTGGGATGAAATGAACTATGTGGTTGTGTGACCGTCATGCTTGGGAGTGTGCTACAGATTGGGAGACTGATGATTCTGCCTGGTCATCTTGGAGATCAATACAGGCTGCTGGTGTGTGGCGTTGATGGGAATTGCCAGCTATCAGTGGGTGACGGGTTGCTTGGCTGCACATGGAAATTGAGGCATGCTGGGCTTTGGTGTCTGAAAACCGACACTCTTCAGCTCGACTTATCTCTCCTCACTGTTTACTGGTTTTTCCTCAATTGCTTTGATGCAATTCACACGTCAGAAGAACATTATTCCTCTCAGTTCTTGGAACAGTTATGCATTTATTATTATGGTAAATCACCTGTGCAAAAGGATCTAAAGTATTCAGAATCTTATGTGACAAAACCTGTGAAGTCAAGTCAGTTACCTCAACATATATGCAGTCAAAATGTTCATGCACAACACTGTACTACAGTTACAACTGTAACCTGTTAGAAAGATTACTGCAGAACGGTGTAACTTCAGAATACTGTATGATAATGCATGCACAGGCTATGGAGGATAAGAGCTTAATTCATATTCAATGCATGATGTTTCATTTTGCAGCAAACGCATGGTACAGTTTTGGATTTGTGAGTTTAAACAAAAAGCATATAGCTATGCATGGAAAATAGAGATCAAACTTTGAAGATAGCATCAATTATTGTGCAATAATTACAGATCTGTGTGTGTGTGTGACTGTCTCTTGCCTATTTGTAGAAAGCCTAAAGTGATTTGACTGCAAACAATGATGCAATGCAGCAGGACTGTATTGAAGAGAGTGAGATATCTGTCTCCCTTTCTGAAAAAGGTACAATCTGTTTTCATGAGTTGTCAGAGTCAGATGAAAAATGCATCAGGAAGACGATGTGAAAACAATGTGTTTAGCCGTGAACTATGATGATAAATGAGCTGCACCAGGAGTTGCATCAAAGTGATTGAGGATAAACTCTAATATCCAATTTCCCAAGTCAAGATATCTTTCCCAATATGCTGAGGAGGCCGTTTATAGTCCCACGATGGGTGAAATTGAACAGAGCCCAGGTCTGTCAGACATTCATTTAAATGGACATGACCACAAGCGTCGTTTTATGCTCATGTGCTCATTTCACTCAAGTGTCAGACATGGACGCTGCTCCCCAGGAGTCAGGAGGAGACATTGGACACAGACATATTCATTAGATAAATTGCTTCATTCCAGCTGCTTTTGAATCTTGCTGGGGGCCGGGGTCAGTGGAGGGACAAGAAAAACATCAAGAGAAGATTTTTTTTCTTCTTCACTCTTCATGAAAATATTGAGTTCTTGGAAGTGCATCAAAGCACTTTGCTCGCTTGATAAAACTGTTACTATTACAAGTTAGATTTCCCCCCCTTGTATTTTTTAACAGAACCTTTGCCTTTGCTCAAACAATAAACTTTCAAAATACCATCTCAGAAAATATCTCTGGTAGTCTTGAGAGCAGCCCCTTCATCTACAGTGTTTTATTTATTTGTAGGCGTCTTCTGGTGCTCATGCAAAAAGGCCCGAATGTTCAAATGACAGCAAATAACTGCTCCCTTAAACAAATGGACTTTTGTTCACCACAAGATGCTGTGAAATAAAAAACTCTGTGTTCTCTGTTTGCTAATTAAAACCAGAGACCCTTCTTTGGGCTGTGCAGATGAGCCTTAATAGCCAATCCTAAGATAGACATATTAACATTCCCCACTGTATTTATAGTGTCTGTTTCCTGTACACATTCCCAGTGGAGAGAGACGGGCCAGTTTGGAAAAAGTAGCCAGAGGACTTAATGGGATGAGAAGCTCGGCATGACGATGACGTCTGGAGGTGTCATCATCAGGACCTGTTGAAGACGGGAAGGGAGGGGCTTGGAGGAGAGAGTCGCCACAAAGAGCCTTTTCTCTCTTTTTTCGGATGTTCCCCAGTGAGCGCTCATCTGCATCAGACGCTGACTCTCTCTGTTTGTCTCTGTTCTGTAATTCTAGGGGAATTTTTTGCTTCCCTGGAATTCACCGTGTGCATACTGTAGGTGTGTATAGGAAGCAGGAGATTTAACCCTGTAATGTTGAATGCATTCCGCTTTAAAGGCAGTTCCCTTCTGCAGGAAGCACCATATCCTCCCTAAAGGGTTTCCATGTTAAAGAGGCCAGACAAGGCTTTATTCTACATGTCTTCTCTCTTTCTATCTCCTCACACTCACTCGCACTGCAAAGCCGGATAGTTGAGGGTTTGCCCGAGGGCGGGGGGGCTGAACTGCCGGTGCACCTGTTACCTGCCGTCCTTTAACTGTGATCGCAGGGCTTTTCACTGTGTCGTCCTGGAGGAGCGATACGACAAAGAAACTCACACAGAAGGACTGTTACATTAATGAGCATAGCTTCACAGTCTAGTGATTCACTTCAGGGGGCTTTGTCATGTGGAAGCTGGTGTTTGTGTTTCCATCTCTGGCATTGAATGGCCTTTGTTTCCTATTTTTTATTTGTTAACAAGAAGCAGACTAAACTGAATTTAAATACAGCGGATTACCTGTATGTGGTGCATGTTTGGCTTTGTTTTTGTTGTTTTTCTGCAACAGAATGATGTAAAGTAGAAA
Source organism: Decapterus maruadsi (assembly GCA_030347415.2). Classification (NCBI taxonomy): domain Eukaryota; kingdom Metazoa; phylum Chordata; class Actinopteri; order Carangiformes; family Carangidae; genus Decapterus; species Decapterus maruadsi. The sequence goes on from CM064890.1 coordinate 2,522,923, forward strand.
CGAGACTGTGTCTATGAATCTTAACGTTTGTTTGCCAATTCTCCAGTCGTGACAACGGAGCAGATCAGTGAATCATCGGCAGACAAAAGAGGCAGTTTGTCCAATAGAGTCTGAGAAAGGCCTATTCATTCATCCAGAGTTTATACTGGGGACTAGTGCCAATGGACTCACATTGGACCTTTTTCAATTGTGAGCAATAGATCCCACATTACAGCAAGAAGGGGTTGAACTTTTTTAACAGAGTAAGTTCTTAAAATTGTGCTGACAGAATGTATTATTGCTTCAAAAGTTTTTTTTTGATATATTTTCAGGGAGAGCAGGGTGTTCTACACTTGGACCACTTGATCTGCAGGGACCTGAAATGGCTCTTTTGCATGTAATACATTAAACGGACGCCGTGTTCCTGCCCACTCCTCCAATGGTATTAACTTGATTGCATAAACAGATGTTTGAGGATAGCTTTGTACTTTTGAGGCTAGATTGTTTTTTTTCAGTTGGAGCAATTTCTTGCATCGTTTTTGCTCTTTTGAGTCTGTTTAGTGCGCTTTTCCTCTTTTGGGTGGGATTCCTAATTCCCCAACGAACGCGGCCCGCTCTGCAGGGCGTGTGGCCGCGTAAACGTGATGAACGACATGCACTTGCCACCAGTTCACCCCTCCACCCCCCCCAACCCCCTCTTTGTCTGCTCATCCACTCAGCTTCACATTCACTGTAGCCTCAGTTTTTGCAGCAACTTGCTCTATAGCTTGGCAAACGCGCTGTACACACACGCGTTATTTTGACGCACAAGAATGTCCATCATTGTCCCTCTGTTATATCACTGTTTGCTGTTGGAGGAAGCAAAGCGCTCTCTTGTTTTTGCCAAACTCCTCTGGTGTGATTCATCTGTTTCACTGACATGAGGAGAAACATCTACAGGGGGCGTGGCTTATAGCCTTCCGCTGATTGTATCTTTAATACGTGGTGGAGAGATGCAAAGGGGAAGGAGGGGGGAGACGCTGCATAATGTCCATTCATAAAGTGTCCTGAGCGGTTGGCGCAGACACTCTGTTGTTGGCATGGACACAGCCCTGCAGCCAGTCTGTTTGCCCCTCTCCTCCCCCCTCCTCACTATATGACACTGGAGGATGAAGAGTTTAATTTCAGTCTTTCCAGATTTCTGCAAACTGCAGTTATTGAGCGAGCTGTCACTCAAGGCCGAGACAGTTTTCCATCCTGTGGAAGCACCTGCTCCGTGTCGTGTATGATTTTCTTGCAGCTCTGATTTCAGCTTCTTGATTTCAACTTTCTTCGTCGCCCACAGCGTGTGAATCGGTGTTGATTAATGGCAGGTAGGGCTGCACGCGGTGACTGGACCGATCTATTCATCACACCCATCTGCTCTGTAGAATAATGAAAACTTTAATGGGCTTTTAATGTTTAGTCCCCTCCTCCTTCTCCCCCTCCTTTTGCCATCAGAGTGACAATCCAGGTGATTATACTCGGGCCTCAGGGAACAAAATGACTTTCTGTGAAGTGTTTTTTCTTTCTTCTTCCCTGTTGAATGTTGTTGATTCATGGTTGAGGATAGAAAAAAGCATGTCCCTTATGTCCAACAAGTAGAAAGTAAACAGCTTGTGCTAAATTTCCTTGCAGAAAAAGATGTCAGTGTCTGAGCACATGCTCTAAATGAGTGACATATGTGCAGCCATGTGTGCATCTGTTTAGGTGTATGAGGGAGATTGGATGCCATTTTGGAGATGAGACGACTTTTTTTGAGCTGCCAATGGAAAGAACACTATAAAAAAAACACAGTTTTTATCCAACGTTTTCATCCTCTTTGTCTTCTTAGCTCATCCCGTTACCTCTTCGCTTTTCCAAATGTCTCAGCAACCTGGCAGCGATAAAAAGCACCATTTGAACGTTCATAAATCCACATCTTTCTAGTGAAACTATGAGGGTATTTTCGTCTCGGTTCAAAATGTCCGTCCATCTCTGGTTCGCAGGAAGCGCGACATGGATCAGTGACAGCTCCTGTTGAGCTTTAAAATGCATTGAAGTTTGCTTGCGATTCAGTAGCGACCATGGCGCCCAGACATGGTGGATTCCTGCTCAGAAAACACATCCAGTCCCAAGGGAACAAAATGTGTCCCTGTGGAATTCAGTTGGTCACTACAGGGCATGAGGATCAGGACGGCAACCAAAGTGGAGGGTGGTGGAAATGTTTTTCCTCTAAACTCACTTCTACAATTTTTATGTGAGGTTTTAGAGAGGAGTCATGGTTGAGCCTGCAGCGCTACTGCTATAGCAATTTGTTAAAAATTGGTATTTATTATTGCCAGATATTATTTTGCACCTGAGGTATTAACCACAGGACAGATGCTCTGCTTTGTGATGCAATCAGGAGACAAGTCCTGGACGTGCTCCACACTCCCCCCGGGTTATACTGTAATAGTAGATTTTTATGTCTTACACAATGCTAGATTAAGATACAATGCATTCGTGCAAATAGCCGTGCGTTTATGCACTGCATTGCAGTCAGTCACCGACTGTACAGTACAAACCTGGAAATGGGCTTTTATTCACAGTCACCCAGGGTGCTGTTACTGTGTCCATAAATCCAGTCAGTCAGCTCCCCATTCACTGTCCATGGAGCCGCTCCAGGCTCAGTCTCTTAACGACATCAACAAGGCAGCCTTGGCCGCGATTTCGGAAGAGAGACATGTTCGTTTCCACAAATCAAGTCCGACCCTTCCACAATTCTAGGAATAACTCGAACAGTGTCTCAAATGAGCTGTTCAGACTTTTTGTGTGGTCGAATCAGTTTCCTGCGAGGTGTAGCCTATTTATCTCAAAGCTACATGAAATGACGTTTTTCAATTTTACACTTCCACTTTTATGAGACCAAAACTAACACCCTCTTATCTTTTGCGTGATAACACAATTTATTATCGTTTTCCAATCAGATTTAGACTCCCTGCATTCCATTAGACTGCGTATTTTCCCCCCTCATGCTGCGTTTTCCTGATAAACATCTGCAGAGTGGCTCCATATATTCCCCCATAGCTGTGGTCATGCTGTATAATTAATGCTTTGCAGATATAGTGATTATTTCCTGTTGGGTAGACTCTTCATTATTAAATCAGAAGTGATAGACTCCCTAATGAGTCCGTGTTTGATGCCACACATCAATGATGGGAAGCTGTGTTTTAATGCAAATTAGCAGTACTTTTGCTGGGCTACGGGCCTGCACTGTAAGCCCCGTCAGGCCTGTGTGAGGGTCTGTCGAAGTCTGCTCCGTGTTTGTACATATTAGACTTGCTAATCAGATGCTAATGCTCGTGAGTGGCAGAGTTGCAGGCAAGGCAGCTACGGAATGGTAATCAGCGTGGAGTTAGCCCACAACAAAGAGGCTGATTATTTAAGCCACTTTTTTTCCCCCTCCCTCCTTCCCCAATCACGAACATTCACATCTTACAGTTTCTTTTGAAGTGTTGCTTGACGTCAGCGCAATGCGATTAAGATGATTTCAGTCTTTTTTTTTTCCCATGTCACCTTGTTTTTCTTCGACAGCTAACAGAAAACTGGCCTCGTAATTAGCAGGAAAGGCGAGGTTACCACTGAACTGCCTCCTCTGCTTTGCCATCTGCTCACAATTAATCAAGTAAAAAGTTTCAATAAGCTGACTGTAGTCACAACCGCTCGCTTTAGATTTAGGTGTCAAGGAATAATTCTTGGCTCGTGCGCTCGTTAAAGTGAAGCTGTTTACATGCTTTGTGGTTGTATTCTTCCTGCTCGCTCAGGTCAGTCGGCCTGCTGTGCGGCTGCAGCGGGCGACAGATGGCATAATGGTCCTCAGTGGGGCAGTAAAGGGATACCCATGGTTAGGGGTCAACTGCGGAGACAGATGTAACTCCTTACTGCGCTAACTGTGACAATGCCAGGGCCGTTTCTGGAGCTCGATCGTGCAGGTCATGTGTTTAGGGAGCTGCTGTTGGTAGTTTGTGTCACACTGCACCATGAAATGACTCATTGTGCTGCTCAAGTGCTTTTCAGTGTCACAATGTTGTGTTGCATTTGCTTGCTATGTTTTCTGTCGTGTAAGGAAGGACTCGTGTGAACAGTGTGGAAGAAACCTTTAAAATGCAACATTTAAAAGCTTTGATGTACCACATTGACAGGCCCTCGTCCTGTCAATTGTGTTATGGAGAACACAGCTGCAGTCGAACATTTCATGGCTCACTTTTCTTTCATTTGGGGAATTTATCTTCAGTGTCACGAGTCTCACCGCAGCACTTTAGCTTTCGTATAATAAAATCCAAGTGCACACTTTATTCTACTTAGAGATCTCAGCCCTGCTTTTGTCTGACTTGAGCTTTTATGCCATTTGGAGGATAAATAAACTTAGCTGTGTGACATGCGGAATGAAACAAATGATTTTAACAACATGCACAAGTGTGTTGTTTGATGTTACGCCAAGGAAATCCTTTTCTGCCTCTTAACGTGCACTCACTCCAATTTGACAGCTGTATGAACATCAGAGCCTGTGCTTTTTGTTTAACATCACGTCTGATGAAGCTGCAATTTGCAGCTATAGCCCTAGATTTCAGCGCAGCTTCGCTGAAATGAAGGGCATTAAAGACGGCAGTCAGAATCAAAATGTGGTGCAGCTAATTTGGTTCCCCCCCGCTTTCTGTTGAAGATAGATTCCTGTCTGCCAAACTGCCAAGCATCACGCACATAAACATAAAGATTCTTGTCCTGGAACCTGTTGATGGATGTCTTCGCCTTTTTAAAAGCTCTCCCTTCCCAGAAAATGACTAATTCCCCCCTTAGCCACGTTTTAAGAATACATTTGAAGCACATCTCCTTAATTTGCCATTCTGAGAGAGTGTCCTGATGCAGTAAATGGGTTGTCGAGGGCTTGTGCAGCGATGCAGCCTGGGAAAACGGCATCCGCAGGGGACCGAGGAAAGTAGGAGCACTTCCCATCCGTCTCAATTCACAAAACCTTGCCCTCTCCAACTCGCATCTCCAGCCACTTAACACCACCTTTGAAATAACTTGCGATGCAATTATAAATGTTTTTTCATCCAGTACAAAGAGTGCGTTTCACTTATATATCAGGTGTCCATTGTGATGGTTACCAATTTGCCGTGGCAGCCAAGTGTAGCAGCTGCACACAAAGCCTTCAAATCTAGTCCTGCGGTCGGTGCGTTGAAGGTGCGTAACTTAACACCGAGGTTGTTTAAAAAATGTTAACTGCTGCTTTCCTCTTCTGCTCTTCCAGGTGTTTCTACATCGTCTCCACCAGTATGCAGGCACCAAAATCGACAAGAACATCACGGAGGAAACGGTTAAGGTGAGGGTCAGACTGCGAGGTATGCGGCTGCATATTTTAGATTTGGAAAAATATCAAGGGCAATTGACTTTTACTCTGATGCTGCGCACAAACCTTATTTTCATAAAGTAACTCGATCCGTAAAAAGGACGGAAATTACATTGGAAACTAAATAAAGTGTGTCCCTTGTTTGGGGTCCTCTTTAAACCTAAAATAGCTAAAAGTTCTGAATGGAGAAAGAAGTAGTGGGCGATCCAGGAAGCAGCTGTAAATATAATCTATTTATAAAGGATTCCGGCTGGAGGATAATAAAGGATGCTCTCTCACAGTGGGAGTGGGAGTGACCGCTTCAGTCGGTTTGCTTACGCTCGAAGGTAAACACACATTCAGTGGATATTTACTGCATGTCCCGTGTTTTGGAAGATGTCTGCTCATGCTATGTTTTGTTTGGGAACATGCTGTACAGAGAAGGTTTTAGATAACGCGGGGTCACTGGGCAGCAACAGGCTGCGATGTCGCCAAAAGCAGCTGAACGACATCCAGTCCTCTGGAGTGGAAATGGATTGATCCAATTTTACCAGATGTTTGCCTTTCGTACTATCACTAGAAGAATATTTTGGACTTGCCCGCTCATAAAAGGCTTCTGGTTTTCATGCTTTGACTTTATTTCACTAGCTTCTTCCCCAATCCAGCATCAGCATATTGTTTTGTCCTTTCATACGCACCACAGAACTGACATGAAAGGGGACAGAAGTCAACACCACATGAAGGCTGAAGTTGCTTAAAAATGTGTTCTTTTTTTAGCCTCTCCGTTAAAGTATCTCTAATAATGTTTTAATCCAAATATCAAAGACATCTCAGGCCCAAGATGCCCATTACAAAGAAACCTCATTCTTTATTCTGTGGCCTCAGAAATTCCCTTGCCTGGTGCCACTGACCACAATAAAGCAGCATATGCCAAAGATCTGATTGGGGCCACTTTAGGAGCTGCATTGACACAGAAAACACAATTTATGCATTGTATTTATGTGTTTTTTCCCCTCCTGTTTAGGTTTTATTCTCCAACATTGAGGGGATTCTGGCAGTTCACAAAGATTTCCTGTCCATGGTGGAGGAGCTGCTGCAGCCTGACCCTCATGCTCACCACGAAATCGGTCGCTGCTTCTTGCACTTTGTAAGGAACCCCGTGCTTCTGTGCAAACAACCTTTCCACTTTTAATTCCTCCACTCCTGCAGGCTGCTAGTCCTCTCGCCACCTCTGATGATTATTGCATCACCATCTCGTCCACACTCTTATCCCTCGACGTGCATCGACGGCTCCTCTGCTAGTCATCGTCCCTTTGCTCGCTGGAGCCTGTAATCTAAAAGAATTTCTCCTCTGCTTTACTATCGGAGCTCTGATGCTCTCAGGTCTTTGAGCACTCCTGAAAATGATCAGATACGCCACATGTTGTCAATTTATCTCTCTGGATTATCCATGATGAGACAGTGCACATGTGTGATGTGCTCGATAGGACTCTGATATACTGCTCTCTGCTGCCATAGATCACATTTCTTTGATGCAGAGCCTTGAGGCACACTGGCATATAATAGGTTTCAAAAGTGTAATAAATCTTACCATCCTCCTGTTGGGCTGCAGGCAACTTCTCTCCCAGTAGCATCAGGCTGCGGCTGATGCAGGTGAAAGAGAGATGATCTAGCCTTACAGATGGTATGGTGATGTTTATGATGACCTCATAGAAAAAAGGGGATATAAATCGGTGCATAACTAAAAACCCATGAGTCAAGGCCATAATTCAACCATGACTGATCATGTGAGTCCCCGGAGATGAGAGTTGGACATTTTCTTTTATTTTTCTCTCCGCTCTTTTCACCTTTTCTCTTATTCTGCAGCTTTTTTTTTTAAAGTTTCCTTCTCTGTAGTGGTCGATGACCTAAAGGTTCCAAGAGAATTACACAATCTAGCTTTACTACAGAAACACAAATAGGTAAAAACTAAGCCAACTTGGACAATGGTCCACTCACAGCAAAATCCCCCTCTGTGATTCAGGCCTGCAAAAATGGTTTTCACTGATTCAAGACCCCACTCCTCCCCTTTGGACTACAGTAAAATCAGCCCCCGAAGCCAAAAGACTTTCATAAACAGACTTCTTAGGACATATTATTCAAGAATGGGAATATACTGTACCGTCACAGAGTTGTCTTTTTGGAAGCGCCCCCCTCTTGTTGTTATGACATTCGTGTCTCTCCACATCACCAGCTTTGTCTTCCGAGGCAGAACAACCCCTGGCTGAAGACCATGTACGATCTCTGCTGCTCTGTAGTGACTTTGTAGTGAGTGATTTAGAAGCTGTGTGGTCTGGTCCTGCTGTTCCCTCTCGGAAGACAAAGGAAGATTAATGTCAGAAGAAATGCTTCAGTGGAAAGTTGTCGGTCATATGGCTGCAAGGCGGATGACAGGATGTAATCAGGGTTCCCGCCATGCAAAATATACATTATGCATTTCATGATAGAGAGGAGAGAGAGAAGATACATACTGACTATGAGTCCTATAATGTAATTCTTATAGATGTATCACCCCCCTCCCCTCCCCAACACCCTTTCTCTGTTTGGCTTTGTCACCCTCCTTCCTTTCTTGCTCTCTGTCTACAAACGTACTCCTCACTCGTCCTTTTCACCTTGTCGTTCTCTGGCTCTTGCAGAGGAGCCGCTTCCAGATTTATGATGAATACTGTGGGAATCATGAGAAGGCCCAGAGGCTGCTGCTGGAACTCAATAAGATCAGGAGCGTCCGGACATGTTTACTGGTGAGAGGGGGACTGTAAATTGTGCACATAATGTACAAGTTGTAACATCTACTCGGCTGCCCACGCACTGTAAGAAGAGATCAAGTACAATCGAGTCAAGGCTTAAAAGACGACTAAACGGGTTCAGGTCATAATAGCACAAAAAGGCAAATACAAATGACCACATGCATTAAATTATTGACTTCTGGATAATGTTTTAACGCAGTCAGTCGTTCTATTACAATGTTTTTCTTTGCAGGAAAAGTATAAATTTAGAGTCCAAGTGGGGTCACGGGTGATCGAAACTGGACTTGAGAAATCCTCTCGTACGAAAACACGCCACCGCACTCTCTCAAGACGTACAAACACGCAGTCACCCACACATGTAATGGCAGCAGCTGGACAGTGTAAAACCCTGCGCTTCATGTTCCAGTGTGTCTGACAGCTGATGTGACTCTGCCCGATGTGTGGGCGGACTCCCTCTTCCTGTCCCGACACTCTGAGAGACTTTCACTGCCACAGGGGAGCATCGTGTTGCGAGAACAAAAGATGACTACATCCCCACTGCTGGCGCTCGCTTAACTATGTGTGTGCGTGTACGTGCGTTTTTTATTAGGAGTGCGCGTATGTTCAAAAATGCTCACCCCTGTTGCTGTTTACACTCCTGGTTCCTTCACACTAGGCTTTGACAGTTTGTAATTCTAATCCTTCTCACTCCTTAGCTTCAGAGCGCCACACACTTGGTCCACCCCGTCACCCCGTCACCCCGTGTGTTTTAAGACTTCCATAAAAACAGAGCGCTTTGAAATCGAGAGCTTCCAACGGCGTTACTTACAAACCAGGGAGAAGCAGAGTGTGACCACAGACTTATTGATTGTCCGGTTCCGTGTTGAAGCCTCTGACCTTTTTCTTTAGACCGTAATTGATGGAGTGAGAAATGAAACACAAGCACATGCACGTATACTATGCACACCCTGGGTAAAGAAAGGCTGTGAGAGCTCCATGTCTGATTTACTGGTGGTGTGTGTCTTTAATCTAGAGAGCCAGGAGGAGGCAAAGATATTAATTGACGTTGATTTAACGGGGTCTTTATAGACTTGACCTTTGGCTGACCTTGCCTTCCATCAGGGCTGGATGCCTCTCATGTTACTCTCTAACCTGCAGTCATCTATGAGCTGATGGACCTCAGGTCGCCTCCCCGGTCCTGCAGTGACCAGGGTGGTGATATCCACTAACCTGCACTAAACCTTTAACCGACTGACTGCTGTAAAGCCTGCTTTATTGTTAACGGCGTAATTCAGTACCTCATCTAAATCTCAGGTGAGAGAGAGGTGAGAATGAATATTAGTACTTGACCTCGTAACCCGTGGCCTTGGGCTCGCAGGTGGGGGTCACTTTGATCAACGGAGGGCAAATTCTGACTCTTAATTAGTTGATGCCGTATCTGAATGAACCCTATCTTATTAGGGATGCTGATTAGCATGCTAACATGCTAAACAAAGATGGTGTCAGTGATGATGATAATAATTTTATTTATATAGCATCTTTAAAAACACAAGTTTACAAAGTGCTGCACAAAACAACATATAAGAGACAAGCCACAAATGCTATAAAACCACCCAAGCAACACAAGCAACACAAGAACCCAACAACACATTGAGACCAGCACTCAAATTAAAATGCAAGATGCAGTTAATTAGATGCAATAAATAAAAAGGGGGGAATGCATGATAAAAATAGATACGATGAGATACAACGAAATAAGAACAGATGGGATAAAAGAGTTAAATCAGAAGAAGGTGTAAAGTAAAAGAGATAAAATAGAGGATGACATCACATTAAAGCCTGTAATGTCTTTAAAAGTGTATTTATAATCAACACTACAAGGTTGGACCTAAATTTTTCTTATATAGCAAATCACAGAAGTGTTAGCATCGAGTTTGTTTCACTTCCTTTCCTCCTCGTCTCCCGTCCTTTAGAACTGCATGTTGCTGGGAGGCAGAAAAAACACGGAGGTCCCACTGGAAGGTTACCTGGTGGCTCCTATTCAGAGGATCTGCAAGTACCCACTGCTGCTCAGAGTGAGTATGGTCTTCTTGTGCTCACCAAACCAACCATGTATTACGGAGATGCCACACCCTTGTGCCACCTCTGCGGGGCACCTTCTGCTCCTCCTTTCATGCACCACCACCTAGTCATTAGTTAGGGCTGTCCCGTCCTTTTCACATCAACCTCTCCCTCCGTAATGAAACGCTGCTCTCATATTCTTACACTTCGCCTGCTTTAGTTCCCCTCCGGCACGACCGCATCGTAGGAAAAACACCAGCCCTATCATCACCTCCCCGACCGAGCTGCGCGTTCAGACACTTTGACTGGGCTCATTCATACCTGCGCTCTCACTTGTTGTTTTGTGAAACGTCCACTTCCCAATGTGAAACGTGAGCGAAATGAAATCCACTTTCAAAGGCTTGTTTGAGCTGGTGATCTGAGCCGTCCCATCTCATTCATCTTGTTATGATCTATTAATTCACCCCGGCGTTCTCTAAAGAGCACACACCAGCACGGGGCACAGAGATGTAGTAATAATAATAAGGGGGTAATCTGATGCTGCCATTTGAAGTCTTCCAGCTGCCCAGGGCCTCCTTCCCTCCGTAAGATGACACAGATAGCCATCAGCGGCTGCAGATATATCCAGAATGCTGTAAATCAGCTGACACAGTGTTTAGACTGTGATTGCTAGACCTTTGCCATACCATAGCAGGGGTTTCACCCGCTACGCTCAGGAAGCACGGGAAGGGTTATGGAATATTGTTTCCTTTCATGCTTTTCATGATGTAAAAATTAGGATTCAGCGCCAGATTTGACGAATATTTGAGCTGAAGTTCTTAAGAAGTCGTCCAGATTAACCGCCCTCTCTCTAAATGTTTTCTTATGCATGCGCACATGTGTGGTCTTCACATGTGCAGGAGCTGCTGAAGAGGACGCCGAGGAAACACAACGACTACGGCCTGGTGCAGGAGTCTCTGCACGTGATGAAGGCGGTCTGCTCCAGCATCAACGAAGCCAAGAGACAGATGGAGAAGTTGGAGATTTTGGAGGAATGGCAGTCCCACATCGAAGGCTGGGAGGTGGGCATCAACTTACTAACCTGTGTTACACTGTTAAACAATTTAATTCTCATCCGATAAGTTGCTTCCCTTCAGCTCGTAGATGTGCTCCCCCCCCCGTCAAAGCTGAAAGTCATGACTTATTTAAAGCCACTTAGCTCTACGCAATTCTACAAGAATTCCAAGTGGCGTGACTTTTGTAGCCTTTTAAGCTTTCTTGTTCTCCCTACAGAACAATGACTTGTATTCACAGTGGCTACATTCTTTCCGCCTGGATGAGTCCGTCGTTAAAGCCGTCATGCTTTAGGGTGACCGATCCAATCATCATCAGGTAGACCGACCGACCGCACTTCTTGGCCTGGGGAGTTGCCTTTTAGATTAGTTTTCTTCCTGAGTTCGGGAGGGGGGGGGGATGCCTGAATGAGGGGGTCAGTCAGTAGACCTTGTTCTGGTTGGAAAGAGAAAACAGTGGCGGTAATTGTACGACAAGACGCTGGGATGCTTATGTAATTGACGGCCTGGAGGCTTCCTGGACACATGGAGAGACACTAAAAGCGCCGCTGCCGGTGTTGATACAGCTTCTGACTAAAGGTGTAGTCCGCAACACATTGTTGCAAACAGGCTTTCAAGCCAGATATGAGTAAGACAAGATAAGGTTCTGTGTGATTACGTTTCCTTGCATGTGTCCGAGAGGAGCTGTTGTTTTTCCCGAGTGGATGTGTTGTTTTAGGATCACTGACAACATTTGAAACTCGTTACACATGTCTTTCCTTCATTGTAAAATACACCACAGGAACAAATATTGAAGCAAAGATAATGTGTCTTGGTTACAAACAGAAGTGTTCCTCTCATTATTTCTTCTTATATGTATATGAATATGAAGGAGCACAAACCCACAGAGCTGAAACCCCCAGAGTAAGGTGATCAGAACGAGGCTGAGCGTTGGGTGTGGCGGTGACATATCTTTTACTCGACACGGTCCTGGCTGCAGCCACTCTGCGGTTTCTCATCAGCACTTTTATTAATTGTTCACATTAGCTCATTCTGGAGCAGGAATCCTCCGACTGCTGCTGCACGCCAGGCTCTCTGGCTTGTAAATGAGCCGGAGCTAAGAAGAAGAAGGAGAGGAGGAGGAAAACAGGGAGAAAAGGGAGGGGGGAGAGGGAGCTGAGCGATGGTTGCATCCTGCATTTCTGTGTGGGTGTCTGAGGAATGATTGAGGGGTGAGGAGGGATTGTGAGAGCTGCTGTTTTTCCATTCCTGCTCCTCCGCCCCGGCCTGATTGCTTGTTAGCGCTGACCTGCTGCACAGCTGGCCGCCCTCGGGGCATCCTGGCAGGTTCACCTCGCGTGGGAGAGAGACGGGGCGATGGCTCGCCGTGGTCACCATGGTGACGGCTGCCAGCATTTGTCAGGGCGGTGATTGCCAGTTGGTTGGTGTTGCAAGTGTCTGTGTTTTGTAACTGTGTTTACCATAGAAATATGTTAATTTTAGACCAGAGGGTAGCAGTTTTCTGTTGTGTTTCACTCCGCTCTGTTTTCTTGTGAGTTTAATTAGTTTTCTTAAAGGTAGGGTCTGGAGTTTTGTCCCTTTCAGTTTGTAAACAAAACATGTAAACTCAGCCCCTCCCCTCAGGCTAAGCTGTGTAGCCTCCTCCTCCTGACAGCAACAGTTGTCATAACCAAAGGAAAGGAATTACAGTCTGAAAGAAGTGCTGGAGCCGCGGGCCGATAAGCCGACCTCTCGCCAACACCGGGAGCCTCCGTGTATGTTGTTATGCCGTTGTATTGTGGTGAACTAGCAGGTGTTAGCCACGGATGCTAACCGCGAGCGTGCATTTAGCTCACTAATATGGTCCTAATACTTGTTACCATTTTAGAACCAGCTCCAGTGCTTCACTCAGACTGTATTTATTGTTCTTTTCTGCTTGTAGCATCAGTTTAGCACAGCTAACAGGCCTGAGCCTCCTGCTGCAGGTAGCTTCACCTGAGCTCCTCATTGGCTGGAGCGATAACACAGACTCTCTCACCATAGGTATCTATGCTCATTTGCGACTCTCTAGCTCCACCTAGAAACGTCCACGTGCACAGCAAAACATGAACAAAACAAAGCAAAAAACCAAAACACAGGCAGGGGGAGGAGGGGCTGCAGACAGAGCCCCCACCACACAGGACTAGAAGCCCATAGGTGATGATTCAGACGGATTTCATTTGTAAAAGTCTAATGTTCATTTTTAGGCACAAAACTTCAGACCCTACCTTTAAAATCAGCTTGAGATGTAGAGTTTGCTTGACTTGGCCTCTTTACTTTAAAAGGACCTGAGTAAAATTCCCTCATCTCTCCAGCTAATTGACAAACACCACTTCAGAGTTCAGTATAAACTTTTCTTCCACACTTTTTTCCGAATTAATGGCACATCCTGTTTTGTCGTTCCCAATTCTCCAGTTGTTATGTCTGGTAGTTGTCTGCTTATAAAAATAGAGGGTTGAAATTTAGATGAAGCAAATGACTGAAGAGGGGAGGGGGGGGGGGTGCTTATTAACTTTTAAACTGAATACACCCTCTGTGGAGCTTTGGCTTGGACTGAGGTGGACGTGAAGAGTGATAGAAAAATGCTGCAGAGACGCAGAAAAACGAAATAAGGCCGCACCAAAACAAGTAAAATGGGGGCAGTGGGGTTGTGCTAAAAGCATATGAAACACAAAGGGGAAGTATTGGTTCCTCCATTAAGGAAACTCCATTGTCTGGACCGGTGTGATTTTGGTCCCTTCAAGTGACCAAGGCCAGTTGGCCTCTGTGTGTCTGGTGCACACACACATTCGCTGGCTGCAAATTAGTTTAACATCTGGTCATAGGCTGGGGAGTTAAAAGGCCATGAAAGAGTAGGAGGGAAAAAAAAGTGTGGAGGAAGGAATGAAAGAGATAGAGGAATAGTCTAAGGAATAAAGGGAAGGGGAAGGGAGGAGAGGGAGAATAAAAAGGGCGAGGAGAAAAGGAGGGAAAAAGCGGGATAGATTTTGGCCCGCTGATGTCTCCAGCAGGAGGAAATGCTTAGCACATTTTCCGGCTCTGTGCGCATGGGAGTTATTTTTAGCTCTGGAGGGCTGATCAAACGGGGTACATAAATTCCCCGAACAGGCAAGGTGAGGGAAACGACAGCACACTTTATCACTTGCAGCAGGAACGCTGACCAATACGGGCACCACCAGCGCGGCGCACAATGCAACACATAGTTTGACTGGACGGGATGTTATTCTATAGAAGCTATTAACGGCTGCACATTTTAAAGTCCCACAGCAATCTGCTCCGAGGAAGCAGGGAGTGTTTTCACAGACCCCTGAGAGAGGGAACAGGAAAGGCTGGGATTTGTAATCCCTCCTCCTCTCCAGACACCGTATGTGAAAAATGAAGTAGATATTTGTCGAAAATCTTTAGAAACATAGATTTTTTCTTTCTCTTTTCGTACAAAAAAAAGTATTTTTATTTTCTTGTTTGACAACTTTTTCCCCCCTGCATTCCTCTGTGTGTCAGTCTGTTTCCACACATCTGTTTTAGACTTTGTGCTTTCTGTCTTTTTTTGACCTTTTGCCCTTCTGTCCATTTCCAGGGCTCCAATATCACAGATACATGCACGGAGATGCTCATGCAGGGCGTCCTGCTGAAGATCTCAGCGGGAAACATACAAGAGAGGATTTTCTTCCTGTTTGACAAGCTCCTGGTCTATTGCAAGAAGAAAAACAGGTGTCTGCACGCTCTTATTCATTGCTCTGCTCACAAAATCCATAAAGTAGAAGATGAATTTTCAGTCTCATTAGAGAGTTTTGTTTTAAGCAACAGAATAAAAAAAATGTTTATGCAAATTTCTAATTTCTGATTTCCTCTGTGCTCCTACAGAGCATTTATAAATAATTCACTGTTCCTTTACTATTTTAAAGAAAGGAGAGCAATGCACTGTGGGGAGCATTTGAAGGAGGAGAAAGAAAAGTTGTGCAAGAGAGGAGACTTTTTTTGTGATTAGTCTAGGAGGGGTTATAAAATACTATATGCAGACACATACTTCAGTTTGCCAAATAATATGACATTTATTACAATCAGTGCAAGTAGGGTCAGGAAACTTTTGCTGATTGCATTGTTGTGCCTAGGCAGAACTCCCTGATGAATAGGCTGCTCAGTCGGAAAAAAATAAGTTTCTATTTTTTTTTCTTCTTCTTGAGGTTCACACAGAGCTACTGTTGCAGCTGCATCCATTGTTTGTGTTTTTTTGGCAGCTTTTGTTTACCAACCACCTGCCTCGATCAGCTTGTACTGTACATGCTGTATACAGTGTAGTGTCTGCAGGTAGTTCACACCCCTACATGCCTTCAACAGCATGAGAGAAGAAGAAGAAGAAAGCGATAGTATGCATTGCTTTGGCATAGCCAGATTTAAAGTCTAAATTAGTCACATTTGATTTGGTTAGTTCATATTGGCAAACATCAGATGAGTATACTGTAATTAGTCTCTTGTAAAATCCTGAATTAACTACGAGTAAGACTAATTATACAGTAAGTAATAACACGATATGATTAAACCTTGTTGTCTAATTCATGCGGTTGCTTTTCTCTATTTAAGGCGTTTAAAAAACAGCAAAACAGCCACCGAGGGTCCTCGCTACCTGTTCAGAGGGAGGATCAACACCGAGGTGATGGAGGTGGAAAATGTAGACGATGGCACGGGTAAAAAACCTTCGATTTATTCTGGACAAATAAATGATTTCACTTGATTTTTCTCTTTCTTATTTGCCACTCGCTCGCTCACTCACGCAGGTCATCATTTCTTTTTTCTTTTTTTTTATTCCTGCTCTCCTGGCAGCTTGAGTTTAGAAATATGCCATAATAACCCAGACAGGAAAGCCGACAACACAGTCCTTGGCCTGAGCCGGTGCACAAGTGTGTGATTTTATACTTGGATCACTGACGGAAAAATAAGATTTACCTATAAACATTTTTTTTTAGACATCTATAGTTACGTATCCTCGGGTATGTGTTGCTGCCGGTACTGGGTGAACTCGAGCGCTTGTGTCTCTTGGCCTCACGTAGCCGCTGATTATCATTTATATTTGTAGAAGCCATCATTTCCTCTGCAGCAGCAGGCCTAGATGGGCAGTAATATTGGGTGTTTTTTTGGTGAGAGATGGATGGGTTTGGGTCTGGAGAAGGAGAGGCAGGATAAACACGCGAGGCAGGCGGCGGTGCAGTAACTCGTGGGTGTTCTGCACCACAGGCGGGCGATCTCAATCTGAAATCCAGGGCGACAGGAGTGTTTAAGCTCAGATTCCTTCACAGTAAAAAGTGTTTTTTTTCCCAGGCGCACACTTGCTGCCTGAGGTTGAAAAACGCCCTGGAGGCGCAGCATATAAAGGGACACCACACTGTAGATGCTTTTAGACGTGATTGTAATTGATGATTGTAACGGTTTTGCTTCTTGTTACACCCTCGGAGGGAGAAAATCAGAGGCAGAGGTCAGACGGGGGAGGAGAAATAATGCTTGATATTCAACTAACGGTCAAAAGCTCACTTCCACTTGTTGCAGGGTTTGACATTCTTATCATCCGTAATGTGTGTGTAGGTGGTGAATCACAAGTAGCCGTGGGCTCTGGAGGAGTATTCTGAGGACAGAGTAGTAAATAATGCTGATGGATGGTTCTTCTACTGCATGTGTGTCCCCTCGTTTATCTCATTAAAGGAGAGGAGTGATAATCAATGAAGCACTCAATAAAGAGCCTATGAGAACCGGCACAAGAGCAGAGAAAAATGAGACCGGAGCCGGCGCTTCCACTAATAATATAGAGCACGATATTCGCTAGTAGTTTTTGTTTTTGGTTATTAGAAAACACAGCGGTGAATAAAAAGTTTAATCAGATAAGGTTTAAGCTATTTTTGTCCTTTTCCTCTACGAACTGAACTCATTTGGCTTCATTTTCTCCGAGGCAAATCATTGGATTTGTGCCTGGTGATATTGCTGCGTCTAATGTGGTAAACCCTCGTTTACTGTGAACCTGACTTTCCAACAAGCGTGTTTACAGTGTCACCATCAGTGCGGCCGCTGATTGATGGCCCTTCCCCTTCAAACTCGAGTCAAATGAGTCGATTTGCCTCGTTCCACTCCCCCCAGAGAGAGGAGGACTTCGTAAAAGTACTGGAGTCAAAGTTTGTGTCTGTCTGTCTCTCTCCTCCTCCTGCTCCTCCTGCCTCGCAGCTGACTACCACAGCAGCGGGAACATAGTGAACAACGGCTGGAAGATCCACAACACGGCCAAGAACAAGTGGTTCGTCTGCATGGCCAAGACCCCGGAGGAGAAGCAGGAGTGGCTGGAGGCCATCATGAAGGAGAGGGAGCGGAGGAAAAGTAAGAAGGCGTTTCGGTGTCTGTATCAGGGTGGGGGTCGGCTCACTTTTAATATAGTCAGGGGGGAAAACTCATTTCCTTTTTACTTTTCTTTCTTTTCAACATCGGCCTTGCATTACAATATGATATAATACATGCTGCGTCTGGAGAGAGCAATGCAAACCAATTCATCCTGAATAATTAAAAAGTGAATAAATCCCTGCCATGATTAGTATGTGGGATAAAGCCTGAAGGAGATTTTAGGGCGTGAGAACAGATTAACAGGTTGTCACTGTTGAATTTTTCAAGGGAAACACACGGCGAAGGCGGCATATTCTCAGTTTCTGTTTTTCCTATTCTGCGATTGTGTACATGATAAACTCTTCATAATGTCAGTCATTAACCCTGCCTTAGACTATTAGCTCAGACACTGAAAGGCAATGCTAATTATCTTGTGAAATTAGGAGGCATTAACCTTCTCCAGTTTGTAATTGATGTCATATCTCGTCGAGCTGAGTGCACGATTATTAATGCCACGATGCTGACAGTTCTTTTTGCACCCTCCCTCCCTCTGTTGTGCAGGTCTGAGGCTCGGCATGGAGCAGGATACGTGGGTGATGGTGTCGGAGAAGGGAGAGAAGCTCTACCCCCTCATGACCAAGGGTAACCTCATTAAGGATCGGAAACGCAAGCTCACCACCTTCCCCAAGTGCTTCCTAGGAAGGTGAGGCTCCTGCAGCTACTGTACATAATCTTGACACTTTTGGTTCGTCCGGTGAGGAAGCGGCAAAGTGTTGAAGTCCTTGTGGTTTCCACTTTATCACAGCATTGTGAGACGTGTAACTGTGAAGAAATGAATGAGTGTCAAACTGGATGACTGTGCGAGAAGCTCTTCTAGTCGCACAATATGGACTTAACCTTTCAAATTCTTTATTCCATGTAAAATAGGTAGAGAGGCCTTCAACAGTGTCAAGTGCAGATTAACCAGAAACTCTTTTGAAATAAAGACCAGTTTCCCCACCCCTGCTTTCATTTCAAAACTTTGCAAAGGATTTGTTAAGACAGCAGCTGGGAAGACGAAAGCATTGCCGCTTTTTTCTTTTCAGGAGACTATGTGTTATGTGTATCTGCAGTCTCAGCCATGGGAAAATCAAATCCAGCCAGATTTAGCCCATGAATCTTATTTAAGGATTATTGGTGTGGTGTCTGGGGACGGATTGGCCATTGAGTGCCAGTCATAAATCACAGGGAGAGATATCCCTGTGCGGCTCAGCTGACTGGCGCGCTTTCTCCCTCGCCCATGTTAGATTACAATCAACCCTCTGTGAAGGTATCCGTGAGGTAAGTGGCTGCAGAGGAGCCGTGCAGCCAGAGGGCAGCTGTGTCTGTCGATTTGAGAGACATTCATTATTTTCTGGTGTCCTTGAGTTTTCACAGTTCAACCTGGGCACGTTCCATGTTTACTTTTAATGAGTCCAAATATGCCTGTGTACCTGGCATTTGATGACAGATGAATATTTACCGTAAAAGATGCTTTGCACAGGATTTCATCCTTGAGCTATTTTAAGTATGCATGAGCCTCCGTTTGCTTTTATCATATCAGATGTGAAAGTTTTGGTGTCATTCATTTTTCCCAGAGTTTAATCCTGTACAAGGAAACACTTCTTCAACTTAGTTTGGGATTTCCTGCAGAATCCAGAGCCCAGGGCACACGCGCTGTAGCTCCAATCACCGATGTACGTGAGTTCCTGTTATTCTGTTGGACTAACAACCAGAACCACTTGATCCTTGAACTTCCCACGGTGATAAAATATTCTTTTCACTGAGCCTGAAAGCTTTTTACAGGAAATCTTGACGGGGATATTGCACCTCTTGCTCCCCTAAGCTGGGAAAGTGCAGAAACTTGTAACCTCAATTCTTATGTCCATTCTTCAGATTCAACATGAGTTACTCTTTCACAATAATGTGCTGCTGCCCACATTGGCCTAAAATGTGGGAAGCACAGTGTGAGACTGAGAAGGTGACAAAGCTGGATCTGGATAATAAAATCTCCAGCTGCAGCTGAAGAGCTCTCCATGTTTGAAAATGAAAATTACATGCAACAGCCAAGAGCCTTTTTATAGAATGATGGCACTGTGCAATTCAAAAAGGGGGCTGGATCTTATTAAAACTGCACTCTATAATGACTTTTGAAATCCTATAACAAATTTGTCTTGTAAACGCCCCATCACATTTCACAATGACCCATGTTTTCCATTCGTTTTAAACTTTTTACAGAGATGTTTTGACTGGTAATAATCACACTGAAAATCACCCCAGCTTAAACAGTCATTTCAAAATCCCTGTTATTTTTAAAATCATGAAGAGAGAGAAAAAAAAAACAACAACCCCAAAAGTCAAATTGGACATAGTTGTGGCCAAGTTACATCACATGGTGGTTTGGAATGAGTAGTTACTTTCTCCTTTGGTCCACGCAGACAACACCAGATCCCTTGTGGTCTGGAGGAGGAATGGATCTGTCAGCTAAAAAGATTAAAAGGATCAAACGTTGGTCATATGTAGGCCCTTCGCTGAGTCTGAGGAGATCATATGGTGAGAAAGCAGCTCAGGGAAGCTCCTTTTTTTAGAAACCTATCCCTCCCGTGTACAATCTACAGTATAGCCCACACCTGGATGGCCACTTGTGGGTGAAAAGCCATCTCGAGCCCATCTGTACTTCCCCGTCTGCAATGATTTTGGAGATGATTACATGTAGGCGTAACTGGTGAATTGAAACCAGCATGGTGTCCCTGATGAAAGCCACATTGCCTATGGCTTCAACTCAGCCCACTCCCTCCATTGTGGAATGCTTTGCCTTTATTCTCTTTCTACGCTTCCCTTTTTTTTAAGGTTCAAGAGCTATTTCTGGATTTCAAACTCCTCCCCTTTAAAATAGTACAATCGTATTTGTGGTTTTGTTCCTGCAACAGTGTAATTCATCAAAGGAACTGTCTCTGACAGCCTCCTAGCTCGCAGTCACCCTACTGTTTAAACTGCAAAACTGAAAGATTCAGAGTTTTTATCGTATGGCAGACAATGTTGTTGGCTGTTGTGATAGATATTGATGGAAAGTCCTTTAAGAGGGCAATGAAAAGGTTACACTCCCTGTAAGAAATAACCTTTGCCTTTGTCAGCTTCAGCTTTGCGCCTTTGACTCCATCAGCATCTAGGCTACACAAAATCAGAATTTAAGCAGAAGCTGAACCAAAAAGGACATGAAGCTGTATACAACATTTACAAAGAGCTAAGCAACAGATGCAGCCTATTTCATGTGTAGGATATTTAAAATAGGTTCAGGTATTTGTGGAAATGTTGTGGAATGTTTTTGTTTATATAAGTCCTAAATAGTCATATTTTCCGTCAGCAATCATTTACATGGAGTGTTTCAGCCGAAACACGAGTCTCTCCGTCACTCTGCTCTGCTGTAAACCCAGGAGAATATTTTCCTTGTGGGATACAAGTGTTATCCATTGAGGAGAGAGAACGGCATGAAGGGCTGTGTGTGCAGCCAAGGGATGCGCGTGAATATGGTGACGTAGGAACGAGGACCAATAGATGCATGACGAGGGCGGGGGCTGCTAACTCATGGTGCGTTCAAGGACACTCGTAACTTGTGTTTTTCCGACCTGTGAAGTCGTACCAGTTCGATCTGGTACGAGTTCACGGGTCAGAAGTCACGAGTGGCCGTTATAGTGAACTTTCACAGGCAACATGACGGTAAAAACACGAGCTACAGGTTACCTGGAACGCTACAAAGTCGTAAGTCGTGACTTGAAGCTGAAACTTACGGTTTCAAAAGCCTGCCTTGAACGCAGCATTAGCCAAAACGACCGGATCGCTGATATCTGCGTTAATTTAGTTTGGCATAATTGGTGGAAACAAGAGGAAACAGCTGGAAGTCTAAGTAATTGTACACATTGCACACCTTAGCTATGTGATACAAACAAACCAACAAACAATGAACTTTAGTAGCGCTACATTCATAGGCGTATTTTTTCTTGGACGGACGAAAGCCTTTATGCTAAACTAAGCTAACCAGCTAGCTAGCTTCATATTTGGCACTAGAGACCAGTCTCGAAGCCATAACTATCCTTCCTTTGGTAAAAACTTGTGTCATTTTGATAGAAAATAGAGCCTTCGGTTCTACTTATATGGAGTTTAATAGTGAAAAACTTTGCCAAATCTGCTTCATCAGGAATGTCTTCATGCCGTCACTTGGCCTCTTGTGGAAGGAACATGTTTTCCAATTTTCAGCTTCTCCCAAACCAGTGAGAGTAGAAGACAGAGAAAATACGCTGCTCTCATGTGAAATAACCCCAATAGCAAAACATCAAAACGTCTTGTGTTCATGTTAGACCCTCATTACTTATTGTAGGGAGCTGGTTGACAAAATAGGTTTTGGCTGAATTCAAGTGAAATGAGACATGATTTTTTTTTTTCCCCTCTCAGACCGAGCACCCACAGTCATACTCTGACATGATCGATATGTAATGAGTCTAAAATAGTGGGTTGTATGATTTGCTCAATTTCTTCCAGCTCCACATGTTGACTTCAATTGCTTGAAACTGTTTATTGCACATGTGACCCCGATCTACTTGAGGCCATGAGAACTCCCCCAGTCAAAACTTTCAGGGTGTTTTTCCTCTCATGGTTTAAGAGGTTTACACTTTGACATTGTTATATAGACCTTGTGTTGTGTTTTCCCCTGTGGTCTGTTGTGGAGAGAGAAAGGCTTCAAGGATGAGTGGTTATAAAGCGTGTTAAGATGTTTGGAGGTGGGGTGTTCGGTCAGTAAGTTTCTCTGGAAAAACATTTCTAAATTCTCCCGTTGGCTTTTCTCTGACACCCCGACCGCCTCCATCGTGGCCTGGAAGTGAAATCCACAGAATTCCATTGGTGCCGCTGGTCGTGTTTGTTTGGCTTCTGTGGGGGAGACAGGACATTGAGGATGTAATCTGATAAGCGAGTGGCTGCTACTCTGTCTGTCCTCCATCTTCACTCCTCTCTCAATCTCTCCATCTCTCTCTCTCTCTTTGGGAGTCACCAAATTACGGCAAATTATCCCATTTAGCTCATTTGGGCCATCAGAAGATTGGATGCCATTTGTTGATTCTGTGGTTGATTTGTTTCCTTCTTCCCAGTTGTAAATGATGCGGCACAAAAAAATTTATAGTGCATTCTCCATGATAAACTTCCCCGAGATCCAATTAAACCCTTCGTATTTTGATAGGGTTACATCCTATTTCTTCAACAAATAAAGTTAAACTAGACACAAGACACACCAGCTAAATCCTGCCGGTTGTTTTAACAAACACATGTGTCCCCCAGCAGTAAATAAATCATTCATCTTTTTCCAAGATAAGTGTTTGTTGCCATAGCTGCATCAATTCCAAGTAAATGTTTGTGGTAACTTGTAAAACCTCTTTGGAATGAAGGAAAACACTATTTTTTCACCCCTCCATTTGCATATATATCCCACTCATTCTCCATTTATAGTGTGATGGGATTTCCTCATGTTGTTGTTTGTGTTGTCTTCTTATTCCAGTGTTGTGTTTTGTGTCTCCCCAGTGAGTTTGTGTCCTGGCTGATGGAAATTGGTGAGACTGGCAACCCAGAGGAAGGCGTCCACCTGGGTCAAGCCCTGCTGGAGAACGGCATCATCCACCATGGTATGCGTATGCACAAATCTTTCCCCGCTTCACTCAGACCAGCTTAACCATCACTTTGCTCCTCCGTATCCAAATATCTACCACAGTGTAATTTACTTTGTGCTGCACGATGTGAGAGCACGCCATTGCCTGACCTAACCACTAACCATGTCCAATGAATGTTTTTCATTCAACATGCACTCTGACAATACTTTCACTCCCCGCCTGCCTGGATCCTTCGATGTAGATGGAGCTGTCTTATTTATGTCTTAGCAGGTGTCCCATTTAAACTCTCCCTAGACACAGTGTTTAGGTAAGGGATTATAAATATTAATCTCTTCGTGCCGTAATGTTTGTGTAATATTTGCTCAGTGGCTGTTCTGTGGCTTTTGGTAACAAGTGTGTTTAGTGCATGAGGCTTAAGCTGGCTCAAGCTTTGCATTCACACTTAATGGCGCGTACTGCTGTGCATGTTTTTTTTTTTTTTTTTTCCTCAAAAGAGTAGGGCCCCAAGCCAAGTTGTATCTTAAATCACTCGGGGGGTGCTTTATTGCTTCCTCACAGAGAAATGAGATTGGGCTTTCGAGCTGTTCCTGACAGAGAGGAATAAGCCCGAGCCCCTCTGAGCTCTCTCACAGTGCAGGAAGAATTCCCCATGTGAAAAACGATGGAATATCTTTTCATAAAAACCTTTAATGGAACCTGAACGGCGGCAGCCAAGAACACAGAGCCAGCTGCTATTACTGCTGATAGGACTGTCTGTGACAGCGTCCCCTAAAGCAAGAGGAGCAGCGAGCTCTGCACGGCTCTGTTATCTGTGACCACTCGGTGTGATGTTTGAGTCTCTCGTCTGGGAAAACTTGTTTCTCCGTGTCGCTCTGCTTGACTTAAATACGCTTCTATAAACTTCTTATACTTTCAAATGTTGAAGCGAGACGAATATTGCCGCTTACGGCTCTTGTGACTTTCATTTGTTTCATATTTCATCCCCTTTCATGAACCTCAAGGCTCTGTGTGACTTTCATTTGTTTTATATTTCCATCTCCTTTCATGAACCTGCTCATGTTTTGTTTTGTTCTGCATTTTAAGTCACAGACAAACACCAGTTCAAGCCCGAGCCTGTGCTGTACCGCTTCCGCTACGACGATGGCACCTACCACCCCAGGAGTGACATGCACGACGTCATATCAAAGGTAGACTCGTTTAATCGAAATCACATTTTACACACTAGGGATGTCACGATTACAAATTTTGTTCCTACGATTATTGTCAGAGAAATAATCACGGTATTACGATTATCACAATTATTATGCATTAATTCATTTCACAACACAATGAATGAATGTGTAAAACCAAATATACTCAAAATATAATTCAATTACTTGTTGTTTACACAAAATATCTCAAGTATCTATTAATATTAATTATTAATCCTCCAGTGGAAGTGTTTGAAATGTACAGGTCATAAATTGTCATCTATACCAAATGTTTATGTTTATTTTAATCGTTTTTTGTTTTGTTTTGGGTTTTCTTTATTACAAATGACACGCTAACATCTAAATTCCCACTAATTCCATGTTATGTTAGTTAAATTGACCAGTGTATCTGTGCATTTACTTTTATTTTGGCACAGATCTGCAGACGATATTCAGAAACCTAATTCCATGTTATGTTAGTTAAATTTTACGATTAATTAATTGTGGTTCCAAAATAATCTTCTTATTTATGATATTCAGAAACCACGATTAATTAAATTTTGATTAATTTTGAAAACAAGTAATCGTGACATCCCTATTACACACACATCGCTTCAATAACCAGAATCTTCTTGTCTTTATCTCAGGGCGTTCGACTCTTCTGTCGGCTTCACAGCCTTTTCACTCCCGTCATCAGGTAAGAAGCCGTTTTCCTTTCCGCTCCATTGCGGCCCAGCCAGCCAGGTGGGGATCCGGTAGCTTAGCATCTGGCTCTTGCCCCTAAAAATAACCCTAAGCTGTGAGAGTGGAGGAGAGAAATATCATGATGAAGTATGAGCTCATTGTTTTTAAAGAGAGACCGACATGGAAGGAGTTGGCACAGATGGGGACGGAGTGCAGCGGGGCCCCCGTGGGTGATCGCACTTGGCAGGTTTTATCTGCTCCGTCTCAAATCACAGATGCAGTGAAGAAGATTGAGTTTATCAGATGTTTCAAATAGTCTGAGTGCATATGGGACACAGATAAATTGCCAACATTGTCTCCCGGTGCTTCTGGGAGATCACTGCCAGCTTTTAATTGCCTGTTGAAACACTGGGATCATAAACATCTTTAACAAAAAAGAATGCAAATACAAACCGTAGCGCGCTGTTTTGAGAGAGTGTGGTAATGCATTGAATCAGGATGTATATATCAAAGCTCGTTCCCAACCTTGGACATAGTTAAATTCATATTAGTAAACAATCCCTAAACTCAAGGTCTACTTATGATTTGTTTTCCTTTGCTTTGAACTTCATCACATGGTCTTCATCAGCATAAAAAGAATTTCCCCAAGTTCTTTCTCAATCGTCTAAACAGCATTCTTGAAAAAAACAAAAACAAACAGTCCCCACTCGATTAAATGTCGTCTTACTAGCTTTTTCTGGAGCTTTTTCTGGAGCTTTTGATCTTGAGCTCATGAATGAATTGATGCTGAGAAAACAATTATATGATGATGGTCGAATATTTGCAGATAAAGAAAAGTAAATGTACTTTAATGCAATCAGCCTACTTTAATTGCAGAAAACAATTATCTGATGTGTATGTTACTATCAATTTTTTTTCCACAGATAGCATCAGATGCAGATCAAAAGAAAAGTTTATTTACTTCAAGCAAGCCGACATGCTTATAAAACTAGATCTAAATTCAAAGTCTCCCAAGTCTCCCGAGACCCTCTGTGCTCGGTGCATTCAGGGGCAGTGAGATTTTTGTGTCATAAACACAGAAATATCGACTCTAAATGACTTGCTTCAAGTTAACGCTGTCTGTTGAAAAAAATGTACACTTGAAGCAAGTAAAGAGTCGATATTCCTGTGTTTATGACACAAACGGCTGCTCCTACTGCACCTGAACTTGCATCCACTCCCATTCAATGCTGCCGTAGCGATGCAGGGACAGACGCAGCTACAAAACAGGAGCGATTAAACTGAAAATCTTCACATTCCTTCTTTTAGACCTAAAATGATAGTAACATACACCCCCAAGTTGAATTTGCCCGGAATTGTCCTTTAATTTCTGGCCTTTCTACTTCCACTGTTTCAACAGAGCTACAAGTAGCACTGTTTCTGTTCTAAAGCATTTTATCACAGCCATTCACAGTTTCAAGTGCTCTTATACGTGCCACTAATTGTGTTTGGCAGCACATTGTGTCTTTCGGGGCCCAGGATGGATGCAATTATTTAGATATACACTTTCAAGAAAGGCAATCCCAAAGTATCTCACAGTCGGTAATGAGTGTAAACATGTGAAAGCAGAAAAAAAAGAAAAATCAAACATGCCCTTTAAATAGTCACTTACACCCAAATGTAGAACAGGTGGGGGTTTTTATAGCAATTTTGGCAAATGTAATGAAACATGTCTTTTCTGACAGAATTAGAAGTGGAGCAATCTCATTTTATTGGAGTAATTTGATGCATGCTTTGGATTTCAGTGGTGTTGTTTCTAAATTCAATTAGAATAGTGTTTGAGGTGCAGGCTGCTAATGTGTTTCACTGCAAAACACTGCATTAAGGTTTCCTGCTTATGCTGAATTGCAAATGGCCCGAAGAAAAGCTTTGATTTCACACCAATAAAACTGTGCCATAGCTGGAAACGGGCACGGTGATCCTGAATGTATTCCAGCATAGAAGCTTCTCTGCATTTGTGTTTGATCCAGTGACTAAAAAAGCCCAAAGGGTTAATTGTGAGTGTGTGTCAGCATTCAGTGTGCCATTGGAGGCCAAACCTCTTGACGTAAAAACTCTTTGGTCGTCGTCCTGGAGTTATGTGTCTCTTAAGGCCAGCGTTTTATGTGCAGCGCGTTGCGTTCTCACTGAGATCCCGATTCAATGCATCACAGGGCCTGGGAATGCCAGAGTTTAATTGGAGCAATCAGCCCCTGCCTAATCATTGGAATTTCCTGGCAGAGTGAGAGACATGACGGAAAAGAGGGAGCAACACTACACAGCCCCCTCCCCATTTACATCCCTGTTTTCCTCCACAACAGTTACACATTTTTTAATATGTTATAAGAGGACTTTTACACATTACAGCAAAAGTTGCTCATAAATTATCTTCTTACAGAATGGAAGAAGTGAGAAATATTGATATATTTTCTTCATTATTCTCATTAGTCCCCCAGAAACTCAATATTTATGGATATGTGAGTTTGATTTTCAAAGTAACTAATGATATGCAACACCACACTTTATTATTCATCAGGGCTGGAAAACCATTACAGTAATTAAAGCGCAAAACTTTCATCATTTTCTGTATAATATATTAAAAAAAAAACTTGGAAATACAACATTTCCCTCGATCACCCATCTCAAAATGTCAACGAAACTTTCTCCTTTGCACAGAAAGTTAAAAACCAGCTCTGTGACCTTTTCCGCTGTTGCTCCTCAAGCTGCTGTTTCCTCATGCCGGACATATGGCTGCCCACTCGCGCCGTGTTTACCCCCCATTTTTCACTCTGACAGTCTCACTGTGCACCAGCCGCTGCAGCGCCCCCCCCCCCCCAGGCTCTAGTATACTGTTCAGGGGGAAAACAGGGTGCCCCTTGCCCCTTCTGGTCCATTTGGTTTATGCATGGCACGGCAGGGTAACGTGCCTCACCGGCTGATATGAGCACTACAGTCCTCGACAGAGACCAACACAGTCTGTCACATGCAGTTACGCAACAGAGCGCTCCATAGTGGGGGAAACAGGGCAGCGTTCGACCTCTCACGCTTCACTTTTTAAACAGCCCCAGACAGCTGAGATTGGACTTTAACTTGGCCCACATGTCATGTTTGACTGTCTGAACTCTGGGTGTGCAAGACAGGCGTGTGTATGTGCGGTTGCATGTGTGTGTGTGTGCGTGCTTGCATGGGATGGAAGTGGTGGAAGTCATGGTGGTTCTGGACTTTCCCGGCCCACAGCTCAGCCCCTAGCGCGTTCTCCCGGGGGGGAGGCCCCTGTTTTCATGGGAAAATCACAGCTCTATTTCAGACGGCATTCCCTGCTGTCTGGCAAAGTGCGGCCGTGTGAGTAACACTGGGAACGCCAACACCAGACTGACACGGGGCACCCCAGGGCCAAACACTGCCGGGGTCGTTACCAGCCTCGCTTGGGGGAATGCTGTTTTGCTGTCAACAACTGTCAGAAACTCCCTTCGATTTATAACGCCAGCGCCAACGGTTAAAGAGTGACCATGCCTTCGCTGACGGAGGAAATTATTAGTCCTCTTTTAGTCATTGTGTTTAAATAAACCAAGCAATTACTGCTCTACATGTTCCCCATCTGGATTTATTACAGCCAAAGTGAATCATGAAGTTGACACAATCCAAGTTTA
Source organism: Decapterus maruadsi (assembly GCA_030347415.2). Taxonomy (NCBI): domain Eukaryota; kingdom Metazoa; phylum Chordata; class Actinopteri; order Carangiformes; family Carangidae; genus Decapterus; species Decapterus maruadsi. The sequence goes on from CM064890.1 coordinate 2,551,737, forward strand.
AAGTGGCTATTTGTATGTTTTGTTGTGATTACGCCAATGTTAGCTTAGTGACAACACAGCCTGACCAGAGCTGGGTACACTTAAGTGGAAGAGTGTTGGAAACAAAAGTAAAAACCAAAAAACTCAATGCACTGGAGAGTTAAAGAAAGTCTGATACTGAACTTGCAATGTTGGTGTAATTTCGATGCTAATGTTAGCAATGTAGCAATGGCATACTGTAGGTTTCCTTATCCTTCTCCTGTTTTTTGTTCTGGTGCCCATCCAGGGATAAGGACTACCATTTGAGGACCTACAAATCAGTGGTGATGGCCAACAAACTCATAGACTGGCTTATTGCACAGGTAAGCCCAGAAACTGCTTCATAACATGGTGATGTCATTGTTGCTTTCAGCCAGTGGAGTGTGATAATGATGAAGGTGTTAACTGTTGAAATACCGTATGTATTGTGTGTATATATGTTTTGAGAACAGGTAAAATGTAACGCTCACCCCCCACCCCTATAAGATCAGTCTTAATCAATAATATACTGACATTTATTGAAAACATATTGCCGTGCCATAATTCACGCACATTATTCCAAATGACCCACATCAGTTTCTTAGCCTATTGGAAACACATTTGCTGCCTTGGAGCAAAAAGGAGAGGTTGCGAAAAGGTGGGACCTGAAAGATGCAAGTGGCTATTGTCATAACAGTGGGGTCAGTGCAGATGTGCTGCAGAGAGAAAGGAAGTGAGACAACAAAGCGTTTCTTGCCGTCAGACCTGAGGCTCAGCGGAGCAACAGGAAACCGAGGGAGAAAAGCAGAATTGATTCGACGGCTAAGCTTTATTGACTTTGACAGGAAGCTTTGAGGTTGACAGATTGATAGTCCTGTCCAGGATGACAACAAAGAAATGAAACGTGTACGCCGCCCGCTGCAGAATCAATGACAGACATCACATCCTCGCGTGCTCATGTAAATGCCTGCGCGCGTGTTTGTGTGTGTGTGTGTGTGTGTGTGTGTGTGTGTGGTTGTCCATATGAATGTGTTTGACCCAGACAAGCGGGAGGGCTCTTACCCCTTCAGTGGGACTTCAAGAGCTGTCGCACTTTGCTGTGCAGACATGATTTTGGCTGTGTTTAAGATGGAGTGTGGAGGAAAGTGGAGTGGCTCTGGCTCCGAGTTGCCTTGGGGCTTTTGGATGCAGGAACAAAGAGGGGGTGTGAGTGTGACATTTTGCCCGTTCTCTAAACACACAATGTTCTTTGTTTTGTTTGCCTTTCTACTTCATTTTCTCTCAACATCTTTCGCTTTTATTCCCTCTTACTTGTTTATTCCATCCACTCTTTGTGTTTTATCCGTCTCCATCCTTTTCTCTTTCTTTCTTTACTCTGTCTTTTGGTGCAGGGGGACTGCCGAACGAGGGAGGAAGCATTGATCTTGGGGGTGGAGCTGTGCGACAATGGCTTCATGCATCACGGTACAGCGCTTTTCACTGCTGAGGATTTCAGCAGACCAAAAAAAGTTCTGATCATGCTGTGCACAAACCGTGGAATCCTCTCCATCACTGACTAAATCAGAGTTGAATGCTTTGGAGAAACCACGCAGAGGGCGCCTGGCATTTAGCATCCTGTTTTAGAACACCACCACTCTTGTTCTCTTTCCATTTCTACTTATAATCCCTTTGACACGCTACAGGAATAGAAGTTTTTCCAATCCAGTAATGAATTTGTATGTGTGCATGTGCATGTGTCTGTGTGTGTGTGTGTGGTTAGGGCTATGGCTGTATTCATGCATACTATCATTAACTTTATGCATACTTGTGTGCATATGACTTCACTGACCAAGTGCAGGGTAAGATGCATGGTTTGAGCCGAGCTGTGAGAACTTGGCAAATGATGCATGAGTTGTTTGTAGGTTTTAAGTGCAAAACTGTCAGTAGCCATGGTTACAGTTTGTTTATGGGAGTCGGGCTTGTTTTTAACTCCACGCCTCCCTTGTGCCAAAGTCCACATCATACACGCTACAGTATGAGTCACAGCGTGCCTCCTTGTACCCCCATGATGTAACCAGTCAAACTACCCACAGTTCAGGCCTCACACTACAAATTACCAGCACATCCATGGAACATAACGGCCCCGGCCATCAGACTTTCTTTCACTTCCACAGCCTACGGGGTAATTTTACCATTCGTGCCAGTGAGTTATTTGGCCTGACGACGACGTAGCCATCAAAACTATTGGCGCTAGATCTGATCTTGAGGGGGATGAAATGAGGGAATATTAGAAAGAAACTCTGTTTTTCCCCTCAGGGCTATTTTTTTTTCGTTGTGAAATTAAAGTCTTGTTGAAGGCGTTGTGTTGCTGTGGAGACCGGGTTCATTCAGAAGTGATGCTTTTGCATGGAAGCGGGGTTCTCACCGTGTGTGTCTGTGTGTAAGTTGCTTGGGCAGGCTCCAGTTGGCATGTCACACCATTGCTGCTGTTATCAGGCATCTTTAAACCTTTTAACTTACTGCAAAATACTTAATTTCTACTTTTAACAGTCTCTACCCCCGCACAGAACCAGACACCGAGGCTAGAGGTGTTAACAGTTTGCACTTATTCTTCCTTTTCCCAAAAAAAGAGAAGGAACACCAGCTGTTAAAAAGTCAAGTTTGCCTGATGTAGAAGGGATATTTTAATATTGCATGTTTTTACACATTTAGATTGATCACATCTGAGTACCTGCACTGTACTGGTTTGCAACTCTTTTTTCTGCATTCTAGAAATGTTATACCTTCAATTTGTCAAGTCTGCAGAATAATGGTTTTGAGATATGGTGCATGCATTTTAAATGGTGCAGCATGCATTTGAATATTGGTGAAAAACATGTCGTATGCAGCAGAGGTGTATAAAGTACTCGAAAAAAGTAACTAAGTAAAAGTAGAAGTACCATAAATAAAAATTACTTTGGTAAAAGTAAAAGTCACGTATAAGAAAATTACTTGAGTAAAAGTCATAAAGTAGCTCACATTAAATGTACTTAAGTATCAAAAATGATCCTGTTCAAGTTTGTCAAGTTTCCGCTCCAGAGAGCGGATAGTACCGACCGAGACGTGAGTGGTGCGGGGCAAGTTCCATTTATTTACGAAAGACACATTCAATGCAAACTTTGTTGTTTTTTTCTTTTAAATCCAGTAAAAGTTCTGATTAAAAAAACGACTCCAGTAAAGTACAAATCCCAAAAAAAACTACTTAAGTAGTGTAACGAAGTACATCTACTTCGTTACTATACACCTCTGGTATGCAGTAAATGATCATCAAGTTCTGCAAGTTTCCCTCCAGGCGTTGCAGTAGTCCATTTATTTACATTCATGACTTTGTTGTTTTCTCCCTCAGTGTTGGAAAAGAGCGAATTCAAGGACGAGCCCTTGCTGTTTCGTTTCTTTGCGGATGAGGAGATGGAGGGCTCCAACACCAAACACAAACCCATGAAGCATGACCTGAAAATAGTGGAGAATGTCATCTCCAAGTCTCTCCTGGTGAGCTCTCACTCGCGGCGCTCCTCGGTGGCATATTGATTCATTAGCTGCAGTCTTGTCTAATAGGCTCTGACTTTGCTGTATTGTCCTCACGACTTGAAAAGGAATCCAAAGGCACAGTAAATCATTTTGAAACACATGGCAGCGAGAAGGGAAAAGTCATAACACTGCAAAAGTCCATTTTATACTTCAGTAAGCATTCTTTTCAGAGGAGTGAGCAAATACCACCGTCGCTGCTATCTGTGTGTACCAGTTATCCTCGCCTGGTGTTTGTGTTTGTGCTCTGTGAGAACGGTCTCGGTGTGCCGGTTTGATGATTTTGGACATGTCATTTCCCAGATAAGACCCAGTGATGGCGGCTACGGCTTCACCCTGGAGGAGAGAAACAGAGTGCCCATCATCAAATCTGTGGAGAAGGGCTCCCCAGCCGAGGTGAGGGATCACAACCGGTGACACTGGAAAGTTGGTGACGAAGACAGAAGTTTTGCGCACAACGATTTCATTGCATTGATTGAATTGAAAATGCTTTTTTTAAACTCTGCTGGAACCAAGTCCTCACTAAATGGATTTACATATTGTACAGTTATATGAGTAAGTCTGTGTAATCTCTGCTGTAACATGGTGGGGCTCAGGCTCCACGGGTGGTTTTTTGGCGTCACGGTGGTTCAGTGCATCCGCTTTGTAATTCAGCATCATTCTGCTTGCGTTTGAGTTTGTTTCCCCGCAAATTATTCTACAAAGCTTCGACTCCTTTACAACAGATGAACTCTCGTCAGCAGAAGCCTCTGTAGTTAAAATGTGGTTCTATCATCAGACATGAAAAAATATCAACCTCCCCACTCTTTGCTCCCAAGCTAAACCTGCTTCACAGTGATGGACACTGATGCTAACATTGGGGGCGTTCTTTCGTGCAGGAGTAGAGCGCATTAAAGGCTGCCATGTTTTTGAGGTCTCTTTTGGTGTTTGGCTTTGATCTGCGAGATGAAAATGGAACAGAGGAGTTTTGAAGGCAAAATGTGATCATTTGGAGCGCATGACCCGTAATTCCCTCCAGCCCTGAAGTAGCACTGGAAGGTCTGGATTACATAGAGAGTGGCATTGTATGCATTAGCTTTTAAATATTCAATCTGAAATCCACAACAGGATCCAGCTGGAGATGAAAGTTCCTCCTATATTGTCTTCAGTGAATGGGACTATATATGCTCTTTGTGTCATGTGTTGAAATCCTTTAGGAATAAAAGTATACATCAAAACGAAAGCCTGGCAATACTTTTATCTGTTGTATTTTATTTTTTAGATGGCCGGCCTTGAGGTGGGAAAGAAGTTGTTTGCTATAAATGGAGACCTGGTGTTCCTCAGGCCTTTCCCTGAAGTCGAAGCTCTCCTCAGGCAGTGTTTCAACAGCAAGGGACCCCTCAGGGTGCTGGTCAGCACCAAACCAAGAGAGTAAGAAGTCAGACCTGCGTATTCATGCCGTCAAACGTGTCTTAATGATCTGCATTTATCGGCGTGATGAATCGACTTTCATTCCTCTTCCAGGACCGTAAAGATCCCAGACTCGGCTGACGGGCTCGGGTTCCAGATCCGGGGCTTCGGTCCATCTGTGGTCCATGCTGTCGGGAGAGGTAAGAGAGCGCCGCCTCCACCACTTGAGCTGTCTGGCTTCATCAGCAATACTCTTCACATCAACTCTCTGTTATTGTGGCACAGCTGGCAAGCAGCTGCCACGCCAGTCTGTGGGGGTGTGCGTGACTTGGCCACGAGAGGCCAATCTCCCCCTCCACCACCACCACCACCCCCCCTTCTCCTCATGCTCTTCATATGGCTCAGCTGGTTTTTTGAATAGTGCAGAGAATTAGCTGGTTATCAGTCATTTTCCACATCACAATGATTGCCCATGTACCTACTCGCATTTTTTCTCAACAGTTCAGTTTCTCTGTGTGATGGAGAAGTGGTACCGCTTTCCCTCCTGTTACCTAACACCGCATGTTTAGCAGCGCTGCTATCAGGGCTGGCACAAGATATGGTACAATCAGAAAATAATCCACGGCCTTGTCTGGCTGTTCTCAGGGGAATCGAAACTTGTTTTTTTCCCTTAAGCAATCTTACTGGGATAGGAGGGTAGAAATGTGTCTCCGTGTGTGTGTGCATTTTGTTAGCTTCATGGTGTGGTTGCCTGGGAACCTGCTGTGTGTCCCAGTCGATGCTCTGATCTGCCGAGACAAAGCTGATGATGTAGGAGGCGTCTAATCCCTTGGATTGTCATAACAGCTGCCGTTCCCCTGGTGTCTGGGGTCAACGGGAGCAGGTAATGCCAATTAGAGCCAGACTAGCTGAGAGTAGGAGGAGGTAACACACAACTCCAGGCGACTGGTCACTGCATTGTTATTCTACTCCATCGGCGCTGCTGGTGGTCAGTCTATCACTTTGAAACATGGTGCTCAGGAGGTTGAATCCTAAATGATCCCTTCCTACTGCCACCATGCAGGTCACATTTGAACATCAACATCATTTAAATGTGATTGGAAATGTGCAATTCATACCTAATGCTAACGTAGCATTTAGCTTCAGCACAGCTAAACAGAGCTTCTATGATGGCTATAGACCATTTTTGCATTATAAAAGTTAGCTTTTAAACAGAAACCTAAACTAAAACTCCACTGATATGTCAGTTTCTGAAATAAAAAGTGAAGAGCGGAGCTGCAGGTCTACAGTAGCAGTGTGAATGTTAGAGTTTGTTGTGTCCCTGCAGTCTGAACCGTCTCCATCGTGTCTGCTGTGTTGCTCTGTAGCCTGTTTTCCTGTTCTGGTACAGCAGACCTGTCTGTTGATTCACCTTCTCCATGAGACACTTAAAAAACTACTGCAGAATGAATTCACTTTTTTTTTTACAATGCATGAGCAGTGAGCAGTGGTCTATATAGTAAAGTGAAATATTCATAGTTTAAGGAGCTATGAAAACAATCGGTAGGAATATTTAGTCTGCCATGCACTTCCCTCAGATAGCTGTAAACCTTGAGGTTCTCTCATCCCTCAGAGAGGCCCTCGTCTACCCCAGATAAACAACTTCCCTCCTCTCCAGCTCTCCCTCACACTCCTGAGCTGCCAAAACAGGAAACAAAGTTGTAAATACAAAGACAGAAAAAAAAAGAATGTTGTTCAACCCAATTTTGTGTACAGGATGTGGAAGATGCATCGGTTATTTTTATTTATTTTTTGGGTGGGGTTTGTTTCAGTGCACCTGCGTGTTAATGTGCTGACTCGTCTCCGCTCCCTTTCACTTGTCTCCGTCTCACACCAGGCACGGTAGCAGCCATCGCCGGCCTCCACCCGGGCCAGTGCATCATCAAGGTGAACGGCATCAACGTGAGCAAGGAGAGCCACGCGAGCGTCATCGCGCACGTCACCGCATGCAGGAAGTACCGCAGACCCACACAGGTGAGACGGGAGGAGAAAACAGGATCATTTAACTCCAATTCTAATGCACCGTTACAAGCACCATCAGGAAGTTATGAAAATACAGTTCCCTGACGAATCGGTTTCTCCAATTATATTTGATTTAATATGTTATCAAGGTTTTGGCCTCTGCAGAGATTACTTACTGGAGGTCACCCTTTCATTTCCCATGACCTCACTGGTAGAAAGTTAAGATAATTTGAATTACACACTCCTTGATGTGAGAGTTATGCAATGAAACTAGAAGGGGGGGGGGGGAGAAGTGTGGGAGATCATAAAAAATCAAAAGGAACAAAAAAGCAAGGACTAGTTGACCGTGAGAACCAAATTGCAGACAGACCTCCTAGCTCCCGTTTACCTTCATATCTCTCTCTCTCTCTTCTCTCTTTCTCTCTGACGCCATCTTTCCTTGTCTTGGGTCATTACGCAGAAATAATAGTAGTTTTGGCTCCTCCAGCTCTGACCCCTGGCTCACAGTGGTGGGGCCTGCTGTGGGAGACTGGCAGGCTGCAGGGAGAGGTGGGAAAGGATCTGGGGGTGGCTGACGCTCGGGGTGGGGTGGGTGAAAGTGCTGCAGGGAGGGAAGGAAGGAAGGAGAGAGGAGAAAGCAGTTTCCCAGCAGTTGACAGGAGGCAAGAACAAGCTTGAAGTCCACCTGTTGAAGGTGCTGGGAACAAAAAACCAGTGTGAAAATAGAAACTCAAGGGTGTGAGTTAGTGTAGTGTGTCACTTTAATTGAGTCCCATTGGGATTTCAGGCTTAATGAAGCACTACAAGGTCCCAGCACTACTGGAGATCTGGTTTACATCAATTATGGACACTGAGGAACCACCCTCTCTTTCTCTGTCTTGTTCTCTCTCTGTGTGTGTGTGTGTGTGTGTGTGTGGTTGTATACTAGCAGACCACAGCCCAGTAGGCAGGCACAGCATGTAGCCTTGGCAGGAAACCCACTGCGGGTTTGGGTGTGGAGCGGCGAGGACAGACAGAGAGACAGATACTCGGACACACACATACAGTGACATATACGCACACACACCCACTCCACAGTTTAGTTTGTTGTGTTCAGTTTAAATTCCTTTCTAGTAATAGAAACTGTACCTTCTAGCGACTAGAGCACGTTGGAGATGAGAAACGCTATGATCAATTCGTGTTGACGGTTGTGTGGGTGTGTGCTGTAACGGTTGCAATTGATTTAATGTGAGTGAAAACACACAGTTCAATATAAGTTCAGTGTCAAAAAAGACATTTGATAGAGGAAGAAAACATTGTGTCTCAACTGTTTTTCAACTTATAAATATATGCAATTGTTGTTTTTCTTTCCAATGCAGCAAGATACTATAAAATGGGTTTACAACAACAGTGAAAGCGCCCAAGAGGACAACCAGAAAACTAACCAGAAACCCACCACGGAGGAGAACGGTGACGGCTTTGAGTGCAAAGTAGAAGGTGACCACACTCACGCACATACATACGCACTCACTAGTAGTGACTACATGGGAATTACTGTTCAAGGTGTCCGTGGATGCAACGCAGGCTTTCTTCGCTAACCCGCCGCCTGCTCCAGTTAACAAGTCAGACACGGCTCCAAACAGGCTCATCTGGAGTGTGTTAGTCTGAGAACAGCCGCTGCCTCCTCCGGCTCATCAAGTGTTAATTCCCCCCTGCAATTTATGGATCCCAACAAGAAAGTAAAACAGGAAAGCTATTCCCTTCATACCAAACAGCTCCGGAGCCGGATTTATTGCCATATTAAGTCATTGCGTTAACATTAGGGCCGGTTAACTCAATGCTCCAGGAATTGCTCATCGTTTGTGGGGAGATGGGATGGAAGAAAGCCATGAGCAGAGGGTCTTTCCTTGAGCTGGAGAGTGCAGATCCGGTGGTCTGGTCTCAGACCTCCTACACAGCCGCAGAGTGCAAAGATGACGAGAGCACTTGCAACACAGTAACCACACATTTTGCACTTGAGAAAGGGGATTATTTGTGTTTATCACAGAACATAATCACCACATCATTTTCAGGATTTGTGCCTCTTGTGCTGCCGTGTCTGCACGTTAACAGAAATCCGTTTCCCCTACGGTCTCTTTCTTTGTTTCTACCATCTCAGAGGTGATGGACAAGTTCAACACCATAGCCATCATTGATGGGAAGAAGGACCACGTGAGTCTGACGGTAGACAACGTCCACCTGGAGTACGGAGTGGTGTACGAATACGACAGCACGGCCGGCATGAAGTGCCACGTGATGGAAAAGATGGTCGAACCCAAGGGATTCTTCAGTCTCACTGCAAAGGTATTCCAAAAGTTAATCTTTGTCATCTGGACTTTAATTTGGTGCTTGAACCTTTGATTGGATGTTGGTTTAATTCTGTGGGATTTGGACGATTTATTCATTTTGATGTGTTTGGTCCAACTTTGTTGTTGTTACTCGGTGATGTTGCACTGTGGTAATTTCACTCAATTGCTAATTTTCACAATAAAAGCACAAAATATCTGCACTTTCACCTCGATTGGATGTGCTGTCGTACCAAGGGAGGCCCTGTGTCAAAATCTAGTTTTAAATCTCATCGAACGACTAATGACAGCTACTTTAGTCAGAATTTGTGAAGCAAACTTTGTTGTGTAGGCCGTGACATTACGCTAACAGTTGCACTCCCAGATGCCTGTGGTTAAAAGACTTAGAGAAACAAGAGGAAAGTTTTATTACCTTTCAAGGGATTTATATTGCTGTCTGTGTTCATCACCTCAGAGCTGCGCCTTACTTGAAAAATAATAAACAAACCAGACAATGCTTTTGTTTCGCAACAGGATACACAGGAGCAGTAAGCTGATTGGGTGGAAGTGAAAGTCTCACTAGGATTTGCAATCATTTCAAATTCTGACTTTTTAATTCGAAAGAACTCTGTCGTATTATTTTTCATCAGATTTAAAAGGATGCACAAATTGCATATTTATTTTTGTCGTGGAGTTCTTCAGCACAGAGACAGCCACTAAGCCCTCCTGCTGTGTAGATTGAGGGGGTTGATGCTAGTTAAAACTGACAGCTATATTTTCGTCATATTAGTTCCCAGCTGTGTTAAGTGCATGCTTTTTACATCCAGGCGGTGGTGTTCACAGAACGATCATCATTGATTTAAGACATACAGAGGAGAGAATATTCGCTCAGACATAGATGTGCGCATGCTGGGGTGGAAAAATCAAAAGCGGTTTGCAGCATCTTACTGCCAAATTTCATGATGAACAACATTTCTCTCTTTTATTGTGAATTAGCAGTGGTCCTAAGTTTGTTTCATGTCTTAGGCGGATGTGGATTTACAGTACTTGTTTTCTGAAGTCTTAAAAACCACCATACTAAATGAAGTCCAGCGACATGCACAAAAATAAAACTTCTATCCGGCTGTGTCTGTAAGTAGTTTCCCATTTCGTCAAAGTGAAAGCAGTTGTGGTGTTATTATAAACATCTGCCGCAGCCGTCCATATTGTCCACAGAGATCTGTGTGATGTTGAATTTTAATATCGCCGGCTCTGTCGGGGTGTGCAGGTTTTCTCGTGCTTCAGTCTCTTCCTGCTGTTGCATTTCCTCCCTTTTGCTTTTCTCTCTCCTCCACTGGGTAACTCATTAATATGGCTCAGGGATTTGTGTCTGTCTTCCTGCTCCTATCTCCATCTCTGATCTGGAGAGTCAGTCTACATACATATGTACAGCATATGTATCACAATCTTGGTCTATCTCAGTGGATGGATTTATGAATAGCACATGGAAATTTTTGGACATGCAAATTTAACTTCTCATGAAATTCTGCAGCAAAATCAAACCTCCAGCCAAATTGTATTTTTTCTTATTTGCCAATGGAAAAAGAAAAATCTTGGTTATTCTTTTACTTGCTGCAGAAGGGGCTTTTTGGATTGACACTGGCATATGAGTTAGACTTCCCTGTCTTTGCCCTTTCTCTGACCAGATCCTGGAGGCGCTGGCGCGTAATGATGACACGCTGGTGCAGATGTGTGGCAGGTTGAGTTCTAGCTGTGATGTGATCCCCGAGGAGCTGCAGGTGCGCTTCAGTGCCATGTGTGGTGACAGGGTGGAGCACATTAATCGGCGCATCACCAACTACAGGAAGGTAACTATCCCGAGCTGCCGTGCTGACAGCTGACGAGACCTTTCGTCAGTCTTTCTGTTCCGGATGATATTTCTTTCTCTCCGCCATGAGCTTGCATAAGTATATTTTCACACAGCTTAAAATTGACTCCGTCTACTGCAATTCTCTGTAGACTGACAATAATAGAAACAGGATGCAGCTGGTGTAGAAAAACCACTTTTGCATAATTTTCATTCACTGCTGCATCAATCCAACATGGATACAGTGCAACAAGAACCTATGTGGTGACCTTCACTGCACACTGGCTGTGATTGAAGCGAATCACCTTCATGCACGACCTGGGAAAGCGGAGAAAACCCACTGAAAGCATGAATGTCCTCGGTCGTGTGACGACATCATCATGTCAGAGAGGCATCAGTCCGATGACACACTGCAAACAAGTTGAACCCGAAGCACAACAGCGTCTTCGAAATGTAATCACTGCTCACTGACCTGCAAGCGAATATAGAAATATTTATCCAAGAGGTCCATCACACACTTATCGCTGAGTGTGCGAATGTCTGCCATATGTAGTATTAGAGTGCGTAGTTTTGAAATTAGGTTACAACCGGAGTATTTTCATCACTTTTCATTCACATCTGCAAGCATGTGTCTATAGGCAAAACATCCTAATGCGTGCAAGTGTGCATGAGAAAGAGAGAGAGAGACAGGGGGGAAAAGATCTGACTCAACATTAGCGTGGGCCTTGGATTAATTACCAGTCACTTATAAATAGCCACGCAAAGACACAGCCAGGATTTTGTTGTGTAACATCCCCTCCTGCACTGGAGCATTCCTTCTCAGACCCCTCGAGAGAAAGGACATAGGGGGGCGGGGGGGGTTGAAAGAGGAAGGATGAGAGAAGGAGCAAAATATGTAGACGGTGGGAGAATGAAGGGCAGAAGAAAGATGGACAGTAAGACAGAGCAGAAAGTGATGGTCCAGAAACCCTCTAGGGCCTGAGAGAGAGATGTGGTGAGATGTTTCATCATGAGAAGGTCATCTCAGCATCCATCTGGACCGCATCAACCCTAATCATCCGTTAATACTGCAACGATTCCAGATAACTGAGTGGATGTGTTTGGTTTTAGTCTCTCCGTTAATACATATAAATTCTGTTATGCTTATGTTGCGGCCCTAAGTTTCTAGAAAATGATCCGACATTAAGACAGAATACAGGCCCTGTGATGGAGGGTTCAAGGAAAGTGCAACCGAATGTTGCAAAGGACTGAAATGTGTAAAATGTGCTGCATCAGCTCTGCTGGATCCAAGCGCTCCTTCAGGCTCCCTGCCGTGGATTGTGTTTTCCGTGGAGATGCTATCTCGCAGCACATTAAGGAAGTTTACCTTCACAGCGGGGGTTGGAAGGAGTTACGTTATGTTCCTTCCTATAGCGTTTAGCCACGCTGGAGGATATTTCCAATCACTTTAACAGTGTATACAGGATGCATGTGATGTTAGCTTATCTGGAAGAATCTTTATTTCATTTGATCCAACACCATTTCAGTCTAAAATGTGTTTGATATTAGTCACAGTTCCTGTGGAACAAATTCCAAACATGACCACACTTTCTGAAGGTTACTGAAGTTACAAATCAAATCACAAATAGAAGAATAAAACATATTTCCATCATATTTTCTTAATACATGATGATATGAGCTGCTATGCATCATATTTAATTCAATTCATATCCATTTCTGTGATAAATGGTTGTGTCAGGGTCTGGAGTTCGTCACATATGTGAGCAATGATGATGTTATATGTCTGTCTTCGCTCTTTGATTGGGTTAGATATTTGAGCTGCCACATAAAAAGGAGGGATGTCAAATATATTCAGTAATGAATATTTATGCATATCTTCCACCGCCTGCTGTCATATGTGTAACACAAAACAGTAGACTGAGTTGACAGATACTCTGTCCTCTTTATGTACCATTATATTCACACACAGTTGATCATTCATCCCCATCATTGATCACTATTGTTTATTGACTAGTAATATCTTGTGTTGGCCACCCACTGCAATTGTAGTGCAAAGTGATTCCCTTCCTCTCAATGCATTAAAGCAGCTTTTTTAGCAGCTGTTTATTGGCTGCTCAGGGCTATGCTATGGATTTAAACTGGGCTTTGCATCAATTGAACAACCAACGCTTAATAACGGAACGATACGAAACAGAGTTTTGTTTTCGAGGTAAATACATGCAAAACCGCTGATCAGGGACAGTTTTTCAGCAAGCAGTCTCCGTATTTACCCTGTATTTACCCGAAAACGGCTCAGTCGTTCCGTTATTATCTCATAGCTTCATCAACTTGTCTACAAAAGCACTGTGGAGTTTTGGGATGTTGTATTTGATGAGTTTGATGAGGGAAACCAAGAAATTCCTTTAGCCTCCGTACTAAAAATAGCTTACACCGACAATTAAAGGTAACGAACCTACTGCTATGACTATAGGGGTTATGGCAATGGGCCAATTTGCCAAAATGTTGAACTATCCCTTAAAGCAGCTTTTTTGTTCTGGCATTAGCAGCTGTTTATTGGAGGTTTCTGAGCTTTGCATCAATTGAATCAAAGTCAAACGGACGTAGTTTTTGTCTTTGAAGATGTTTCGCCCCTTTGTCCAAGTGGCTTCATCAGTTCGTGTAGACTAGTCACACCTGGATAACGGGTGAAACGTCTTCATTTGACTGGCATTAGCACGCTGACCTGCTAGCTCCAACCTGTCCAACGTCGTCGTATTGATGCTCATGTGACGTATTTCTGTCTTTATCAGTTTGCCAGGGTACTGAAGAACAGAGCGTGGCCCACCTTTAAGCAGGCCAAAGCCAAGGTGTCCCCCCTCCACAGCAGCGACTTCTGCCCCACAAACTGCCACATTAACGTGATGGAGGTCTCCTACCCCAAAACCACCACCTCCCTGGGCAGTGCCTTCGGCGTGCAGCTGGACAACAGGAAGAACACGCTGGAGAAGGGAGGACGCAGCAGCGCAGAGCAGGGTGAGTTCAGAGAGGTTGCATAACAAGCATTTGCTCCGTGGAGTAATTTTCCATATTCATCTGCACCTGTTTTAAATTCCACACTTTCTTACCCGTGTTGTGTTTTTTTTCCTGGCGTGCTTACTGTACATCCCCTCAGGTAAACTGAACCCCATGGTTAACGTCCAGCACACCATCACCACCATGGCCGCGCCGTCAGGTCACAGCCTGGGCCGGACCGAGGGACACGGCCTTCGCTTTCTGCTCCGAGAGGACGACCTGCTCACCCTCGACTCTTACCAGAAACTGCTCTACAAACTCACCACTGTTGTCAAGGAGATGGAGACACACGGCGCCCATATTCATGAGTGAGTGGCTACAGTACATGTGAATAATGGTGCACACACGTTGCATGCATGTAGATGCAACTGATCAAACTCGCGGCGCCTTGTTTACTCGTTTCTCATTTGCAAAAATCCCTGCAAATCATTCCCATGTGAGACGGTGTTGTGTTTCATTAACTGGAGCTTGAGATTCATCTTTTCTAACACTTTCTCCCCCCGACAGCAAAACAAAGAGTGAAATTGATATTTTCAGAAACACTTCAGATCGGTTTCTGTTTATGATGGCGAGCGATATCCTGCCACTGATTCTGTTTGACTTGATTTGAAATGTCCTGTGCAACCAGATTGCCTCAGCCTGCGTGGTCAGTGTGCTGCATCTGGCGCTTGGCGGGCATACATTTTGGTCATTATTCTCGCACCTGTGTGTGTGTGTGTGTGTGTGTGTGTCTTAGATCAGTGCTTCCTGCCTGGCCCCCCTTCTCTGTTCAGCATGGTTGGTGGGTTCATTGTCTGGAGGCACACGAGGCAACGGAAAGGAAATGGGAAACACTACACCATTCCTGCCTCCCCCATCCCCAAACAGGAAATACAGCCTGAATGAAGTAGAGGAGGGCGTGTCACTATAGGCCAGGTGCCCTCTGGAAATGCCATTCACTAACAATAGACCGCCGATATGTTCAAGTGCAGTTGACAGACGCCTACCTGAACGCAACATAAACAAAGCCTCACCCCTCCAAGTCGCTGTTGATAATCTACAGACGTGTGACTGATTAGAATGAATGCGTGTGTGTTATGAATCTTCAGATGATCGTTTGATTGATTAAGTCATTAGAAGTCTCCTCGGCTGTGGCGCCAGCATTCGGGGGAATGACATTAAAAGTGTCAAGATGGAGCGGATCTGTCACCTGACCGCGGTCGTAATGAGTGGAGTCCGCAGCAGGATGCTTAATGACTCGGTCTGGACAAATTTTGGTCTTGCTCCTGTCACTGCCAATTAGCGTCGCTGCATCCACGCTCCATCCAAATGGCGCGAGACGCGGCTGTCGGAGGAGGACGATGACCTTTACCGTCCGTTAGCTGCACAGACGTGCACGTGCGTACGCTGGTGCACGGTCCAGAATGAGCTCTAGAGCGTTGAATCCTCCTGAGCTCGTCTCCATCTGATTAGTTGTGTGTGTTGAGCTGTTCTCTGGTGGCAGAGGGTCACTACTACTTTTTATTGTTCCCACACTCCACCCTCCTCCTCTCTCTGTGCTCCCTTTTAGTTCCTCTTTGTTCTGTTCTTATTTCCTCTGCACACGGAGTCGCAGACATCCTTCACTCTCTGTGTCTCTTTCTCTTTCCGTGCTGGGTGTGTCTGACTTTGACAGTGCTGCTTCATAATGATGTAATAATGAACTGCAGCAGCCATATTCATAAGGGCTCTTTTGTATGTTTCAACAACCCCCCACTCCACCACCATCGCTCGGTCACAACCCGGGGTTCAGGGAGGAAGTGTGCGGTACATTCATAGAAGATTAGAAATATCCTCAAGTAATTTAGGAAAAGAAAACAACTGGAGGTGGAATGATGTTGCATAATTTCTTGGCTGATTCCAGAGGAATCCATTTTGAGGCAGCGACCTGTGAACCTTTGTCTCGGAGGCCACAGACGAGGGGTCACAGCTGTGTGTGGACGTGCCCGGTGACGTGCTTTTTTATATCAAGACCTCCTCCCTTCCTGGATCAAATACCCAACGCACAACCCCCCCCCTCCTCTCCTCTCCTCTCCCCACTTCCCTCCTACTTTTTCATATCTTTTCCTTATTCAGCGTGCATCATTAATAGCATCCCGGCGGCTGCCAGTGGTTTCTCAGCTGTTGGGTTCTCCACTTTATTTACCTCACTATAGATTAAAGAATTATGCAAATGCCCTGCTGTGAAGCTGCCTGATGCGAAGCTTTGTAATGCAGATGCACTTACAGATGCAATGAAGGCGATTGACGGCTAATGGTTTAATGTGTCGAAGTGGGTTAAAGAGCTTCCTGTGAGAGATTAAGAGATCTTTCTGATTGCTTGGAATAAGAACCGGTGTACTTTGGCCTGCTCTCCTTCTCTTGCCTCCTGTTTTTTTTTTTCCCCCCTTCTCTCTCTCTTTGTCAAAGCCCCCTTCCCTGATCCGGTCATTGTTATCCTCTTTTGCTCTCTCCGTTCGTTTGCACCCCAAAGGCCCCAAACTGCGCTCACTTCTTTATTAACCCGTAGCCAATCACAGAGCTTGGAGAGCTTCTCCATAGCGATGGAATGCCTCTCTCCTTTGCAGGGGCATTGTAGCGGCTCCTGGAGTGGACCATAATGAGGGCATCTCTGTGGCCCAGTCGGCCTGTGAATGGGTGGAAAGGGGGCCGATGGAGAGAGAGGAACGGCGGGTGGGTGGGTGCGCTGGGGGATTGAGAGGTGTTTAAAATCATAATGAGGCATAAAAATCTGAGATGCATTTGGGCAACACGAGGGAGACAGGTTGTTTACTTCACGTGGCCTCCAGCGGGCCCCTCCCCCCTCTGCCTCCACTTTGAAACGTCCTTAAGGCCCGATGTTATGACACAATGGAAAATGTAAGCGGACACAAATTAAAATGAGCCTGAAATGTAAACAGACATCGCGTGTCAGAGTGTGTGTGCGTGGGGAGAGATCAAAAAAAGTCCGAGCCTAGCATTTATTGGAATATGGCTTTAAATGCCACCATGTGTTGCTGCAACTGTGAAAATATCCTGGCCGGCCTCTTCCTGCTCCTCTGATAGCCGGCTGATAGAATACAGACACAAGCAGGAACAAGCGAGCGAGAGGGGAGCTGCTGATCTTTGCAGCCGAGTTGCAGCGTGTTGACACAGCTGCTCTCCGCTGCACGTTTTGACCTAATAACATGACGCGGTTCCCTGATCGTCTGAAGCTGTCGGTGCGGAAGCCGAGCACAAACAGGTTGGGGGTTTTGTTTGGCCCCCTCGGTCAGCTGTTGGAGCCCACACACCGGCCTACGCACATGAAGGCACTGACTGTGCTGCACATATACATGCATGCACAATTCACAATGTCACTGTGCACGTAAAAAAAAACCTTCCTGTGAAGCATTAGTCAGATCAAAGATGTTGTCGTTATCATGCTGGTGTTGGATGAATGCTGTCTCTGCTTTATGTACAGTACTGTAATCCCTCCTGTCTCTCTTTCTTTCCCCCCTCCTCAGCATTCTGTCGTCCATCACCCACCCGCCGGCGTCAGAGGCGAGGACCCCGGAGAGTTACATTTCTGCAGAGAGCGAGGGGGAGAAGGGGGAGCGCAACGGGAAAAAGGTGTGTTTTAACGTGGCGGGGGACGAGCAGGAGGACTCTGGACATGACACCATCAGCAACAGAGACTCATACAGGTAGAACTGGAGGTCGATGCAGACGATTTAATACTCTGTTTTATTAAATGGTCACAGTTGGAGTAAGTTGTGTCATAACCGGTTGTCCCCCTTTTTTTCCATCAGCGACTGCAACAGCAACAGAAACTCAATTGCCTCCTTCACCAGCATCTGCAGCAGCCACTGCAGCTCCTACGTCCACAGTGACGAGATGGACTCAGGTACGTGAATGCAACGCACGGGTTATAAGATACGTTAATTATGTTTATTCAGTATATGGCTACAGTACATTCAATACACAGATGGGCATCGTAATCCATAACCCCATTCAACCACACTGTTGCAAAATAGTCCCATAAGCGAGAGGTCATGATCACAATCTGACTGAGTGGTTGCACCTCTGTAAGGCGAGAACAAAAATGCCCGAAGTTGAATCTAATTGGATGTGACGGGCGTTTGGCCACATGCCTCAGCTGGCTTAGTCATTAACGTGTTACACAGCTGTATATCCTGTCAAATATCCTCTCCCACTGTCTGTTAGGATGTCGTACATGAACACATTTTACATCTTTTTTTTCCTTTACCTGAAGACTTTAGAGCGTAGACATTTGAAGGAAAGTTAATTAAATGTGATAAAAGTCAATGCAATATGCTGTAATTGTGCATGAGACTGATACAGTACATTTGCTGACGACCTGTATCTGTCCCTCCGTAGGAGATGAGATGCCCTCCAGTGTGTGGCTGTCCCATGATAAGCAGAAGAGACTTCACAGCTTCCTGGAGCATCTGTTTAGTCAGGTGGGTCAGCAGCAGCTGGACAGATGTGACCGATGGGGCCATTTAGTGGAAACACTGACTCCCTCACTATCTCTCTGACTTTTAAAAAAAAAGCCTTTTAAAAAAAAAGCCTTTCTTGTCCCTGAACATCTCACAGATAAACAGTGTTTTGATTCCGCTACCAAGGAATAAATTGAACTTTTTGTTATCTCGTTGAAGGTTAGGGTCAGTGATTGTGCCGGACCGCGTGATAGATCACAGATGGCGCCGGTTTAATTAGTCGTTTACCTTCGTACGCTTTGGTAAAATGTGTTACATCATTTTAATTAAACTAAGATCATTTCAAACAAAACGGCTTTGATTTTTCATGTCCAATGTAATAGAGTATTTTTTAAAGGTTTCAGTCTTATTCAGGTCTGTGTTTATTAAAAGAAAACAGTGAGCGAGATTTATGAGGATATCTCCATCGACAGTAGAAAAGCAGAAAAATTATATTTTGCCGTCTCTGCACTTCTGAGCTGCTTCCTGTCATTTTTTTAATTTATTGTGCAGCAGTTTCCCCAGTTTTGTTTACATACAGCACCACACAGAAAAACTGTGTTCATTGTTGAAATGATGTGAATATGTCGGGGACAGAGAGAGAGTGAGACGAGAGCCTCGGCCCCGATTGTGAGGAAACTGTGTCGAGCAAGCGCCGTGATTTAACCTTTGTGCTTTTCTTCAGGTGGACTCGATCACCAGCCTGCTGAGAGGAGCAGTGGTGGCTCGGGCCTTTGAGCAAACCAAGTGCTTCACACCTGGAAGAGGATTACAAGGTAAAACACAGAGTTGGTATCTTAGTGCATCTTCTAGTTGAGAGCAAGAAACACCAATTTTATTTCATGTGGTTTATGTCCCGATGCCTCACTGTCTGGTCTAGCAATATGAATTTCCTGTCAAATAGTTTTTTATTGAGTTTTCAATAAAAATGTATTGAAAGACAAAGAAAACGTGGAAAAATAAGGAAAACAAACAATCAAAACTGACGTAAAGAACCAAAAAGACACACTCAGTTTGTTAAATTTTCAACACCCAACCCAATGTGCAGATAGATATCCTGTCCTATCCTGTGTTTATGCTGATGCTGCCCCCGGGTCTCGCTGGGCTGAGCTGCACAGTGGGACCCAGAGAAGAAGAAAGATAATATTGGAGAAACTCCCGAGCTGAACAAGCACAACGCTGAGAGAAAACAGAGTGTGTGATGAAAATGACGCAGCCGCCTGCACATAGGGGCTGCAGCTTCCTGTTGTGTAATGACTGTGAGCACAGATGTGACTGTAGAAAGACATGGAGGGGGGAGGAGGGAGGGGGTTGGTGCTTTAGGTGGATTCCAGCACCTAAAAAAAAATATTCCCAGCCATTTTCTTATCCACTTCAGCTATTCCAGTGCTCTTCTCTCTGAAACTGTTAAAGGGATAGTTCAACATTTTGGAAAATTGTCCCATTGCCATAATCCCTATAGTCACAGCAGTGGGTTCGTTACCTTTAATTGTCGGTGCAAGCTATTTTTAGAACGGCGGAGCAGAGCCGTGAGCTGCTCAGAGCTACGCTACGGAGGCTCATGGGATTTCTTGGTTTCCCTCATCAAACTCATCAAATACACAACCCAGCAACTCAAAAGCGCTGTCGTGGACACATTGTGAGCTGCACAACCACCACGCTATGAGATAATAATGGAACGTTACGAGACAGAGCTGTTTTAGAGGTAAATTCATGCAAAACCGCAGATGCGCGCTGCGTTCAGGGACAGTTTTTCAGCAAGCAGTCTCTGCATTTACCCTATATTTACCTCGAAAATGGCTCCGTTTCGTATCGTTCCGTTATTATCTCATAGCGTGGTGGTTGTGCAGGTCACAACTTGTCCGCAAAAGCGTTCTGGAGTTTTGGGATTTTGTATTTGATGAGTTTGATGAGGGAAACCAAGAAATTCCCTTAGCCTAGCCCTTAGCATAGCCCTGAGCAGCTCACGGCTCTGCTCCGCTGTACTGAAAGTAGCTTGCACCGACAATTAAAAGTAACGAACCTACTGCTATGATGATAGCGATTATGGCAATGGGCCAATTTGCCAAAATGTTGAACTATCCCTTTAAAACAGCACCACTCATCTCCAGTTATTGCAGCGCCACTTAGCAGTCAATGGAAAAACTGACCCTGTAACTCGTGCGTTATCTGATCACCACGTGTTTATTTGCCACCTGACCTCCTCTTGGCCTTGGTGTTAACCACAGCCGCTATTGTTACATTTTTATCTCTCGCAGGAAAATGTAGGAAATGTTGCTGGAAGGAGCTAAATTTATTCTTATCACTTCCCGCTACAAATACAAACTAGCTCACGGTGCCCTTTCATGATCCGTGGAACTGTGTGCAGACGACTCAGCCCATTTTGAAGATAAGATAGAAGAAGAAAAAGAAAACTCGGCTCAAAAGCAACAACTGTTTTCTTTCTTTCTTTTTCTTATGCAAGTGATGCAAGCTCGGTTCCCAGACTGTGTGATGATGATAACTATGTTTTTGTGCCCATATGGCCTGTGTTGTGCCATGTGAGGCTGTTTTTTTTTTACAAGCTGTGATATGAAAAAGTTTGCTTTTTTATGTCCTTGAAATTGACTTTAATAGAGTGTGGTGACTAAAAGCTAAAGAGCAGATTACACAGTTACTCTGTGTGCTTTGATAAGTAAAGCCCCCCCAAACATTACCCACCCATTTGGCACACAGAGACCCCGCTTCTGTCAGGCTGTCCTCAAGTGAGTGCGGATGTGCTAGAATTGAAACTAGGTCCGCTTGTGTTTTGTGTGAGTGTGTGAATGCCCTCAGGAGGGATGTGAAGGCCTTGATCAGAGCTGATCCATCTCAACTCCAGTAATGTGTGCGGTTGATAACACGGCAAACAGGATTATCGCACAAGCGGAGGAGCATTCCTGCATCCGATCTCTTACTCACATACACGCACACTCTGTTAAACAGCCACCTTTCTATCACAGATCTGCTCCCGTGTTTGGACAGGGGAGGTTACATCGGATTGAGGGGGGTTTTACAGATTGCAGGAAGCCAGACTCTGATGATCTGGTCTGAGGGACTGATGCGACTAGCCTGACTCTCGCCAGATCCTTGTAGTTCCGCAAAGCTACGCTGAGCTCCACACAAGGGTCTGGGATGCTCCATAGGCGATGTATTTCAGAAGGCGGGGCCTTGTAAAAAAAATCCTTGTATGTGATTGGATAAACCACTTGCCACTTCCCGGTCGGAAGAAGAGCGAAAACATCCTTGTTACCAATAAATGCCTTCAAAACCGTTCTCTGTTCATTTTTCAAAGAATTAATATTCGATAGATTCGACAAAACAGTTGAAATAGCAGAATCAATGCCAATGCATTTGCCATTGATGTTTGAATCGAAAGTTTTATTATTTTTTGCTCCCGTGCAGGAGTTTGCATTGCCCTCGAGTCCAGACCCTTGTGTGAAGCTGAGCGTAGCGCCTCTGGTGGAGCTTTGCGGAACTACAAGGGTCTGGCGAGAGTCAGGCTATGATGCGACCAGTTGACCTGTCATTTTCCTCAGAAATAGACAGTGTTGGGTGTAATGTGTTACTGTAATCAGATTACTTTTATCAGTAACGAGTAGTACTCCTCTGAAAATAGTAATCATATTACAGTTTTCGAAGCTCGTTACTTGCGTTACATTGCTCAGAGCAACTTCACCACACAGGCGTCACACGGAACAGAAGGGAGGGGGAGGGGGGCGTGAATGGGTCAGTTATTGGTTGGGGTTGGTCGCCACCCGGCAGCCGGCACCCGCAAGGACAGATGAGAAAAAAGCGGTGGACACAGAGAAACTATTTTTGAGAGGAAAACTTTTTTGAGTAACGAGCCCCAACACTGGAAATAGAAATATATAAGACAGAGAGAAGAAGAATGAGAGTGACGTTAAGGAGACAGATTTAGAGCAGGGAATGGAGATCATAAAGAAAAGCATGAATGGAAACGTTCACGAGGGATGGAAAATAACAACAAAGAAGAGTATAATAATTTTATTAGTATCCGAAATCCTCCCTGATTGTATATATTGACAACAGACTATTTTAAAATGTATAGTCTGGCAAACGTAGAGCTCAACACTGGAAATAGGGAAACCAATCAGGGTTAAGTTACGCAGAGAGTAGAAGAATGGACGTGGAGCTCCCAATACAGCCATAGCAGTAAAGCTGATAAAACATGTTTTGAGACAGACCGTTTGACAGTTTTTCATGCGAGAAAGTCACAGTTTAATGAAGTCTGTGGTCAGTTTGCATCGGCGTTTGTTTGGGAGGAGTGCAGAGTCTGTGTGAAGCGACCGAGAACCAGGGCAGCGGCTGACAGAGCTGCAGCAACGGACCTCATCTGCCGGCGGCAGTCTCTCGTCCTCCCAGCGAGCGGGGTAGACAACGAGCCAAGTAACGCATCCGCACGCTTTCAGAGGTTTACCGCTGGCTGGTTAAACTCTTTTTAGGAGATTAATGTTGGTCTCATTGATGAAATTTAACAACTGTGGCGGCAGTGGCGTTAGTTTGTTTGAATGAAAAGTGAGATACGGACTGAAATCACCACCTTGTTTAATCTACCGCTCTGGGGTTAGGTTTTCACTTTTTCGCTAAGCGGAAACTAAACTTTTCCCATTCCCGTCGGCAAAACACCAAATACAGAAATGAAACTTCAGCGCCGTTTCTTGCTCAACTTTTAAAGAAAATGACTAGTTTAATTCTTTCAAAGTTGATGCCAACGCCGATTCAAACGATTCCTTTGCCAAAGCCATCTTGTCATGTTTTTCAAGTTGCAAGTATGTCGTCATCGCATTAAGCCCGCCCAAGACTCAATAAACAGATGGATGTGATTAATTTTATGGCTCGTTGCTAGACCCACCTACGGAGCAAATATTTTTGCTGCCGCTAGGGGGCGTCTAGATTTCTAGGCTACCCTGATTGCCTTTTTAGTGAATAATCTTTGCCGACTGAATCATCAATCTTCTGAATGTGTTGCACTTTGAGCGAGTTTGATGTTCTCTAACTGCCGTAGCAAAGTAATGGAAATTTTATGACGGCAATAAACATCTGTGAATTAAACTGACTTGTGTTTTGGATGTGAAGATGATAAAGGAAAATGCCCCAGGGTGCTCAATTAAATAATAAAATCCGTCTTTGTGTTGTAAGAGGCTTTATAATTGATTGATCAGAATATATCCCAGCTCTAAGTCTTTGCTCATTCTTTATGTGTGTGTGTGTGTTTGTGTTTGTCAGAGTTTCAGCAGGAAATGGAGCCCAAGGTGAACTGCACCAAGAAGCTGCGTCTCCACGTCAAACAGGATCCTTGGAACCTTCCCAGCAGCGTCCAGACCCTCACACAAACCATCGCTAAATATGTAGAAGGTCAGCGTGCACCTGAGTCATTGCACACACACACACATGAACTGCTGCTTACACAGTGTCAGACTTAGACCCTAAAGCTCGCCCACACAGTCACATCCAATATTTATTGTGGAACAGCACGGCTTGCCCGGGTCGGTAAAGTACATTAAATTGACCAATTCTCCACCGCACCTCATCATATTTATTAGATACAATAATAACCTCTGTTACAGATGTGTGTGTATATACAGGGAGTCCCAGACCACTAACTGTGCTGCTCTCTTGAAACTTTAAACCCTTTAAACCATCCTGGGATACATCAATTAGAGCCGCAGAGCTGGAGCCGAACACCACAAACTGAAAGAATTAAGGAGCTGCTGCGCTGTGTCGGATTCCCTTCATGTCTAGATAGGGAGTCCAGCCTCGTGCACACCCAATGGGAGTGCATGGTTTTGCGTTTGTTGGCGCACAGATTGAATAAACTGACACATACAGACATACTATATATATGTAGAAATATAGCGTATATGCAGATACAAACAGCCTGCACCCAGAACCGGCCACATGACACTCCTGGGAAAGGTGAGCTGGCGGTCACGACTGAGCGAGTACAAATAATCAGAGCTGATATTAATGTGCAGTTTGGCCTGTGTACACCATGGGTTTTTTTTCTACCTCTCCCCATGATGGCTTTTTCATGCAGTGCAGTGTCCTGCCAAGCTACCCGCAGCTCTGATATGACTATAAACAAATGTGGATTTATGTTATTATCTTTGCCTTTGGCTGGTTTTTATGATGCTGTGTGTGTGTTTTTTTTTTGTTCTTATATGTGAAGATAAACAGCTGTGGAGCTGGGATGGGGCAGAAGAGTTATACAACGCCGGCCCTATTTATGACTTTAAGGGGTTGAGTTTATAGTATAGGTCATCCCGCTGCAGACGCTCTTCGGGAGTTGATATAAGGCTGTTCGCTGCCTCACTGGATTTTCTTGTATTTGTTTGTTTCAGAGGTGAAGACAAGGCTGCTCTTGGTCTTACTACAGTACACAGGTTTGTTCCCGTCTCTGCACAGAAACACAGAACACAGCACTAACATCAATTTTTAACAGTAGGGAATGCATTTAAGACAAGCACAAAAAGAATAAAACATATTTTTCTAAAGTCATAACATCCTGCAGTGGTGAGCCGCGCTGTTTGCTCGGTTAAAATGAAATCACACAGGCAACAAAAAACAACAAGTGAAGATAAATGAAAGAACAAGAATGAAAATAAAGTGGAAATTGGAAATCATAAAGGCAGAGTTTTTATGAACCACGTTATCAGTCGATGATAAAATATCCAGCAGACATTTTTTAACAAAACACAAAAGTATAGTTTGGGCTCGACACCGATTTTATAAATACACACCAATAGATCTTGTGATACATGAACAGTAGCAAAAGAAGAAAACTTTTCTGCTAGAAAACAACATATATCATGTAAAAACACATGATATATGTTGTTTTCTAGCAGAAAAGTTGTTGTATTATGGATGAATAGCTAGAAAATGAGATGATATGTGATATATGATATGACTCCCATAACTGCAATAAACTTCTCTTTGAATAAAAACCTGCAGGCTCACAGCACGTACATGTATAAAGTGCCAACACCTTAAGAGAAAGTACACTGATGAAATAGAGTGTAAAGTCCCTTTACCTACAGCCTGGAACTTCAAACTGTAATAAGGAAAAGTAAAAGGTAGCTGTGTTTGGCAGGTGATGTTTGACTGGTTAATAGTGTCAAAAGACTGTGCGGTCATTCCTTATATTACACATTATTCATTTGCGAGGGGTTCATGAACTCATTTTTAACTCAGTGGAGTGCAGAACTTTTTCAAGGGGGGCTATTTCTCAGGAAATTATGGCAGCCAATTATTTTCCACTTGGGTGCCCCTGTCATTTGCTCTCATTTTTCTGATACAATATTTAATACCCTGCAGATTAGGAAATAGGCAGCCAGGGCTTTTTTGCCACCTCACTGGCAGCTCAGAGGTTGCCATGTTGTAGAAACTGAGTCTGAGTAGTTACCCTAAAAGGCTCAAACCACTCACTACTTTCTCCCTTTTGCTGTTTGTACTTTACCTCTTTTATGTCACGACTTTCCTCTTGGCCTCACATCCTTTTCTTTCCCCTCTAGACTCGGAGATTCAGTTGCGCCGGGATATGGTGTTCTGTCAGTCTCTAGTTGCAGCTGTGTGTGCATTTTCGGAGCACCTCCTAGCTGTCCTCAACCAGGTCTGTGAAGTAAATGGAAAAAAAACTATGACACTTAAAGAAGAAGGAAAAAAAAAACTCATCTCACAGTTTGTTTTGTCTACTTTCAGTTCCACAATGTGAGCAGGGAGCCAGAACAGGACAGCTCGGACCCCCAGGACTGTCTGGAGGCTCAGGAAGCCAGCCGTCGTTGGCTGGAGCAGATAGCCAGCGCTGGGCTGCTCTTCCACTTCCAGTCCCTCCTCTCTCCAAATCTGGTGAGCGCCAGACCGGCCTCAGCTCTCAGTTAATCTGCTCCAACAGACACTCTCAAAACAAGAGGTGTCGTCTACACACGTACATTCGCTATAAACTTGACCATCATTATTTTATGCTATTCAAAAGTATCCAACATTATTCCTCCGCTCTGTGAGTGAGTGTATTGGTGCACAAATTAGGTGCGATCTCTACCTATTTGCATGTTTGAATTTTGAATAGATAATCAATCAAGATGACACATCCAGGCTGCACAGCGAGATCTACTGAAACGTGCAGAGTTTAAGGCTGAGTGTGCACACCACACAGTCACCGCCGTGCGTGCATGAGTGTGGTCTGAATCACTGAGGTGTGTTGCTGATGTGCAGAGACCAGAGCAGCCACAGTCGAACCCCCCACCCCCCACCCTCCACCCCGTCCCCCTTCGGTGTTACAGACAGTTTCACCATCCTGTGGGTTGTTTCTGCTGCTGAAGGAACTGTTGTCTGGAAAACCAAAAATACACAAACTCAACCCTCAATATATAAATATTTCAGTGAACGCCCTGACAGAGGTTCAATACCTGTATCTCCACACCAGATAGTTGGACCTCTATTTAGAAATAACTTCTCCTCCCACCGATGGCCTTATTTGCTGTTGCAGGCCACACAGAGACATCAGCAGAAACTACAGACTTTTGATCCAGTCAGAAGTTCTTTGTAGAGGCTTCAAGGAAAATTGTGTGTTGTGCATGAAGAACAGTTTTTATCATATCAATTATGTGATTAAATTCTGGTTCTGGTACTGGTTCTGGTACCGGTACTGGTTCTGGTACTGGTCCTGGTTCTGGTACTGGTTCTGGTACCGGTTCTGGAATTGGTTCTGCAACCGGTTCTGGAATCGGTTCTGTTACCGGTTCTGGTACTGGTACCAGTTCTGGTACTGGTCCGGCTCTGGTACTGGTTCTGGTACCAGTTCTGGTACCGGTCCGGTTCTGGTACTGGTTCTGGTACCGGTCCGGTTCTGGTACCAGTTCTGAACCCGGTTCTGGTATTGATTCTGGTACTGGTTCCGGTACCGGTTCTGGTACCGATTCCGCTACCGGTTCTGGTACTGGTACCAGTTCTGGTACCGTTCCGGTTCTGGTACCGATTCTGGTACTGGTTCTGGTACCGGTTCTGGTACCGATTCTGCTACCGGTTCTGGTACCGGTTCTGGTACCGGTTCTGATACCGATTCTGCTACCGGTTCTGGTACCGGTCCGGTTCTGGAACTGGTACTGGTTCTGGTACCGGTCCGGTTCTGGAACTGGTACCGGTTCTGGTACTGGTTCTGGAATCGGTTCTGGTACTGTTACCGGTTCTGCTTCAACTGGTGGAAGGATGGAGCAGAGAGGAAGGATAGAGGGATGGAGGGATGGAGCAGAGAGGAGCAGGGAGAGAGTCCTCACACCATGTTCTAAACAATTTTCAAAAATTACTATCATAGATTGTGGGAAATACCCCACCCCCCAGTCTCATTAAAAAAACAGTATGAAACTCCGGACCTTATTTGTCATTTGGTCCCAATGTCTACACCCTGGTTTTGGCCTTGAAGTAAGTGATGCCCGAACTTACATGAGTCAATTTTATAAATTTGACCTGAAGCAGTTAAGACAAACGTCCAGTTCACATTTTTCTTTAAAAGTTTTTACTTTTTGTTTCTTTTCTGCCTTTTGCATCATGAACAACATAGATTTTTTTTTTAGCATGAACAACATTTGATTAAGGTTCTATTTCTGTCTTCTGTCACTGGGAATTATAAAAGTGTATTTTAGATGACTTTTTATTTAGGATTTAGTGCTGCGAGGCTTGCGTCACGTCCCCAGACATCGTTCACATGTCTCTGTCTTCCTGCTGCCGTGCCGTCTGTCTCTCTCCGTCTCTGTCTCTCTCTCTCTCTGTATCTTACGGTGTCTCTCGCTCTCGTTCTGTCTGGAGAGATTTCCCGCTCAAGTGTCCCTGTGGAGCAAAACAGGGTTTCAGAACCTGCAGGTGATTCCAGTGAAATCCAAGCACGCTCCTTTTTAGGGCACGACATGAAAGGCAGCACAAGATGAGCGTTGGATGCTGTCGGTGTGTGTGTTTGTGATTTTGTGTAAACTGAATCTGTGTTTGTGTGTGTGTGTGTCAGGGGTGTGTGTTTATATGACGCCCTTTGAGATAAACTTGCCCACACACAGCAGGCGTCACTTGGCAGCGCAGCAGGTACTCCTCTTTCACATGTTGGACCATCTCAAATGTGTCCTTAAAAAAAAAAAAGGCCTTAATCCTCTTCCACCACTGCTGCGTTTATCCGTCTGCATGTGGTGGATAGAGAGAGGAAGAAAGAGAAGAAAAAGGGAGGGAGGGGGGTGATGGAGGAGTGCAGAGCGTCACAATCCAAAATATTCGAGCTGCTATCTTTATGGCCACGAGCAGATGTGCTTGGTTGTGTGAGTGGATGTTTGAAAAGGAAACATATGCACGTACGCACGCGTACAGACCTTCATGGATATAAACAAACACAAATAAGCTAAAGCAAACACAAGAACAGGAAAAGACACAGACACACACACTGTCATGTGCGTCAGCGTACAGTAAGCAGACTCCTCGGCGAAGCACGAGCATGCACAATACTGTTTTTGAGTTGTGTGGATCTGATTCCACACAGACATGAAAATTATTCAGTGCTCAGGTATAAATGAATAAGAATGGTGGAAATATGACATCACCACTTGACTAAGGTGGTCATGAAGGATTAATGTTAATGTCAGGCTCCAGATCGTCAATAACAGGGCAGCCTGATCTTAAACCATCAAAGTCTGTAGTTGCTCTTACAGAACATGAACCACTCACAATGTTTTTGTCCAAAACTGGGTTCTACTGTAGGAAGGAGCTCTACATTGACTTTGAATACTTATAGTACGAACATTATTAATAATTAATAATAGTAATTCATTCAATTTGTATAGCGCTTTTCAATGACCCAAAGATGCTGACAGAGAAATAAGACGGGTAGTGACAGACAAAGAGGACAAGCAAAAGACAACACAGGTACAACAACGGTTAGAGGGGATGCAGGGGGGTTGGTAGGAGAGTATCAATCAATCAATCAATCAATTTTTATTTGTATAGCACTTTACAATAGCCAGACGGTACCCAAAGTGCTTTACATCAAAGAAATAAAACAATACATAAAAAACAATACAAACAATACCAAAAAAGTGCCACAGCGCTGCAGGTAGATACAAGAAAGTGCCACAGCGCTGCAGGGTGTTAACGGCCTTAAAAAGGTGCATACAGTAAGAAGTATGGACATGTATGAGACTTGGTTCAGAGTGATGTCACTTCGAGCAGTTAATCAGTTTTGGGCAGCTTCCTCTCAAACCACTAAAGGCTTTCTAATACTTCTTCCACCACTGCTTTCTGATCAGTACTCTCTCTCTGTCTCTCTTCAGACTGATGAGCAGGCCACGCTGGAGGACACTCAGGTGGCTCTCATTGACCTGGAGAAGGTCACGTTCTACTTCCAGCAATTTGAAGGGGAGCCGCTGGTTGCCAGTATGTAATCTGCCTCTTATAGCCCAGATGTGATGTGATGGTGGCTTCAGCGGAGAAGCAGCATCATCACATCCTCTTCAGTGGCACTCATAAAGTCTATCATATTAAGGGAAGCTTTCGCCTCTTGAATCACATCTCGGGTTCTCCTCCTCTGTGACAGACATGCCCATCTCGTACCAGGTGGAAGGCACCCGCCAGGCCCTGAAGGTCTGCTTCTACCTGGAGAGTTTCTACTTCTCCCAGCTGCCTCACAGGCTGAAAAACGGAGGAGGCATTAAGATCTACCCTGTGCTATTCACACAAGGTACAGTCAGCACACCTCAGGAACATGTCAGCATGGAGATAAAAGCCACTTTATAGATGATTGTAAAAAAAAAACAACAACAGTGGTGGTGCTTTTAACACTTTCTTTCACTTTTTTCACTCTAGCACTGGAGAGTATGGAGGGGTACTACTACCGAGACAATGTTTCCGTGGAGCAGTACCAGGCCCAAATCAACGCTGCCTCGCTGGATAAGGTCAAGCAGTACTACAAGAGACTGAGGTATGTCATACAAGACGGGTACCCCCAAATATTACTTTAAGACTTGATGTAATTCAGCAGTTTTTTAGATGTGATGTAAATAGGGTTGCAAAATTCCGGGAATTTTCAAAGTTGGAAACTTTCCATGGGAATTAACGGGAATTTATTTGAATTAACGGGAATATACGGGAATTAACGGGAATAAATCGGAAATTTACAAAATTGAAGGTTGGCCCTTAACAGGGAACTTAAATATAGTTGGAGAAAATATATTGTAGCATAATCTTGGCTAAAACAACCAGATTTAATGCAGCAACTTGAATATCTATGCTATTCCATGCACACTGCTTCCTGCAGGGCTGTTAGGCCACGCCCCCTACATGCACTGTGCATTCCTCCATCACATGCACAGATGATTCCTTGAACCCTGGAGGCCACACTTTTGAGCCAAAAGCACAATAGGAGGGCTCCTTTCATTTAAAGGGACAACCAGGAGTTTTTGAAAGCAAAGTGTGTTCACACTACATTTCCAATGAGCCTCCGTGCACGGTGAAATTCTTGGACCGGCGTAAAACAGGCGAACCATAAACGGTGATTTGGTGACATTATTCCCATAACCCACAGGGCAGCATCCGCAAAACCAAAACTAAGAAATGCTGGGCGACCCGACCACTAAATAATAACAAAATAACGTTAAAGACCAGATTTTTTATTGACACAGTTTGTTTCAATTACCCCCAATTTCTAGTTAATTCCCATAAATTCCCAATAATTCCCATAAATTCCCATAATTCCCGTGGAAAATTTCCAATTTGGAATATTTCCAAAATTCCCCAGCTTAATTTCCCATGGAAAGTTTCTGGAAATTTACCGTTAATTTATTGGAAATTGTCCATCCTTTGCAACCCTAGATGTAAATCATGATGTCCAGTTTGGGCCTGGCTCTCATCACGCAGCAGGGCCTCAAGGTGATTGGCTGAGTCAAACACAGCGGGGACTTTTTTTTTTTTTATGATTGGTTGCGAACAAACGCAGCAGGAGCGGCAGTGATTGGATGAGAGTGCCCAGCGTGTCACCACCGCTGATGTAGTGCCTCTATGCAGCTGCTGCACTCGGTTACCCCCGCACCCCATTGGTTTGTCACAGCCTCTGTGATTGGCCAGGCGTGGAGATTTAAATGAAGTTGAAAGAAATATGAAGAAACACACACTGTGCTACCGAAAATACGGACTTGTGTTTGTCTTAATCTCCCGAATATGTGAGGAAGAGTCAGACACTTGTGCAGGATGCAATCTGAATATCAATATTTTCTCATAATAGATGCTATCCTCTTCTGAAATGAAATGAAAATTATATTTAAACCAGCTGAATGAAAGGAAGAGAGCGTGTAAGACACCTTAAGAATTCCTATTGAGAAACTCTTAGACTGTGTAATTAAGTCATTAGATGCCCTCTGTTGATGTTTGTCTTTATTTGGATTACAAAGCTGAGAGCCTGATAGATTTAGAGACACATACCTGATAGCTCGTCCTACTGAAGCCTGTTAATTGGACTCCTTGTAATCTTAAATCAAAGCTCTCGCTGTCTGTATGTGTGAGTTAAAGCCGAGCGCGGTTGTCACTGAACTACAGGTACTGTACGATCAAGATTTAACAATAGAGACTGAAGCTTATTAGGTAGAATCGGACATACAGTACAGTGCTATTGGAAAGTGTAAGAGGATGACAGGTGGACGTTGGCAAAACATCTGCTGCTGGTCGTGCAGGATAATTAAAAACAGAGCAGAGCTTGCAGCGAAACTCATCTTGTTATTGCGGAACAATCTTGCTTTAGGGGGGTTGAATGATTTACTGTCGGTGACGACGCACCACAACAAAGCATGAATTTTTTACCAGGATTGTCTTCTGCTGTAGAGTTTTTAATTTGTTTGCAATGTTTAGTTCGATGAGTGAAAAGACTTCCAAGTGTTTATCTGAGTGAGCATCAGATTTCCCAATGCACGACCCAGAAAGGAGCTGTCCCGGGTCATTTCATCTTCCAGAGTCTCTCCAGCCGTCGCTCCATCTCTTTAAGTAATGATATTTTCTGTTGGATCTTCTGGGATTCCACAGCCTTTTAGTAGCGGGATATTGACATTTTGTGGCATCTCTTTCATTTTACTGACTCCTTGTTTGCAGACTCCAGTGTGGACTCCATGATCAATCTCTAAAATGTCACCGTTCTAATTAAGATACCACAGGGAGGGACACGCTATGTGTTCGGCACCTGCAGTAATTTTGACGTGAAATTGTCCCAACGAGCTTCGATGTGGGCTAATGATGTAAACTCTTGAGTTTACTGGAGTCCGGCCATCTAATTCAGATCAGCCTGTGTTTTTTATATTTCTTTATGTGTACTGTACATTTTTCTTTGACCTGTGCAGAAAGAGGCTGATTGAATTGACAGCAGAGTAACACGAAGCAGATGTGTGTTGACAGGCAAGCGAGCGAGGCTGGTGACTTGGGGAGCATTAAGGGGTTCTGGGTGGGGGGCGGTGGGGTTGTGAGGATAGGCGCAGTGCTTCAGAGACCCCCACCAGACTGTACGCCTCTCAAATACTCAATCTCCTTTTCAGTAAACCTGTCAAAGCCTGAAACTGCAGATCATTTCATTCAAGATCCAATCAGCAGAAACACTCACACACTGTAGGACGAGTAGGGTAAGACAAGCCACTTGGCATTCAGGATCACCACATCAAGACTGTTATAGTTCTGTTGCAAACTAATATATCTGCATATGCATATATTTCATGATGTTGTGCATCTCTACAAACAAACTGAATGAGTGTAAATATAACTGTTTTGATCATGTAGCTTGTAGCTAGTGGGTGAGTACAGTAGATAATGAGTGAAATTTGAATTTTGGGTGAACTATCCCTTTAATATTCCACCTGTCAGGTTGCAGGTGAACGCAAACTGCTTGCAAACTGCTGCAACTGAGGCTGAGCTAAAAACTTAGTGAGGTTTGGGGAGTTTTTTGCGATTATGATGCATCTTGGGAAGAATCCTTAAACAACTTTTCCTGTTTTCCGGAGCGTACTTCCTGTAATGATAAACATCCGGAATCTTGATTTCATAATTAAAGCAGTAGCTGCCAAAATACACAAATTACACGTATAAGACAGGTGGCTCAACTTACCCCAGAGCTGCCATATTGACTTCATTACTGTGGTGCACTTTCATGCTAAGTTTACTACCTCATGTTGTAGCTCATAGATACCACAACTCATTTGTAATGATCACTTTTGGTCTCATAAAAACTTATATTCGACTGAATTCAGTGAAAATTAGTTTTTTGTTTCAGGTGTGTGAGTATCTACATCGATCTCCTAGAACGTCAACATCGCAGTCGAACCATTCACTGTCATCACGGGGGAAAAACATCAGCAGGCGTCTTGCCCCGATGAAACATCTGTCCTTGTATCAATTGTAGTAAAGTAAACATTCCCAGCTGTTCTTCAGCAGCGGGCGAACGCAGCGTCGCTCTCTATGTGACATTACCAATAGTTTTCTTTCGCCGACTGCCATGTGTCTCTGGGCTGACCACAGGCCAGGCCGTGATGTCACTCCGCTCTCGGCTGCAGCGCTCCAACCTCAGGCACCTCGTTATCCTTGGAGCACGGCCACGGCAGTGTCGGGTTAAACCCACACTACGGAGTCGGAGCTGGAGGCTGACTGACAGACACAAACAGCACACGCAATGCTGAACCGAATGAACTGCATGGGGCTGAGAGTCTCAAACGTTTTCGTGTCATCAACCCCCAGACAGACTCACATATGCATTTGGGAGATATTGTTAGGAGCTGCAATTGGATTTTCCATTAACATTGAATGATGGAGAAATGGTATTTATGAAAATGAACATCTTCCCTTACAAATGCCATCATCATTTGCACCGAGTTAATTTAAATGAGGAAGAAAGTTGCTCATTATTCTACCCCCTCCCTGGAGCCCTGTCAACAAGACATGCTTTTATGTGGATATAATTGTGTGTGCATGTATTTGTCCATGCAGTGTGTGTCTTAGCGTTTTGTTTTTGTCTGGAAGAACTCGCTGTTTTGTCTCGTCGTTGTCTTGCTCCTGCGCTGACGCCTTTACTAGCGTGCAATGTGAGCATTATCCAATTTCAGAGCAGTAAATGATACCACTGTAACGGTTATTGTAAGATTTCCCAGCTCTCCCAGTCCCCGCCGGTTTCCCGTCTCCAGTCTCTCTGGCTTTCGCTTTCCTTACCCACTCCAAGATGCAGTTACTGTATGATCCGAGGCAAACCCATAGCGCCTGATGGAGTCACTCAAATCTTCCGCAAAACATAAACTCGCGGGCCAAATCATAAGCACATGGCTGGTCCCACAGGAGTCAGCGGTATATGGAGCCAGAACACGCACCCACATTTTTCTAGCTTTCATAAACCATCTCAACTGACATGCGTTTAGACAGAGGAGATGTGAAACCTTGACATGCACCAAAGTGACAGTCTCTTGAGTCGCAGCTGTGTTGTTTGCTTAAATTTCCTGCAGGTTTCTCATCATCACGATGATACCATTGAACTGGGGGGAATAGTAATTGTCTCTCATTTTTCTGTCATAAATTGTGAGATAATCACACAAACGCGGAGATTTTGGGAGGAAAGAACACGCTCTGGAAAGGAAGCATCTTTTCCTTTAGGACTGAGAAGGAGAAGGAGATTGAAAGGGGGAATATACTGTAGATGGCCAGAGCAGGTTGCAGATATGGAAGGGATTTCAGGGGGATGTGATGAGGATGACGAGTTCAGGAGAGCGAGAGTTTGTGGAAGAGGGCAGAGTGGAGTGGAGAGGGTAGAACCGGGACACAGTCTGCAAATGTATTATTCAAAGGGAGAGATTATTGCAGGCTTGTGGTTTCATCTCATTTTGCTCTTATTGACAGGGGGTTTCAGGAGGGAATAAGACTTTCCCCTCACGTGCTGCTTTGCTATTGATTTGAGGAGCATGGTACACTCGGAGGGATGAAAAGAATAAAAGAGGGAGGTAGAACTACAGTAGCACATAGCAGCATCATCTGCTGCTGAATTGTTTGCGTATCATGTCGGTATCATGTTCCTGGTGTAACAGTAACCCCTGAATGTCAGAAGACAAGTTTAAATCAATACCTCGGCCTCCTTGGAGAGACCGAAAAGTTGCACTGCAGGCACTGGCTTTCCTCCCTAATTGAAATGCGTTTGGCAGCAGTGGGGATACGTTTGGCTCTGTGTTGCAAGGCCAATGTGAAATTCCCACATCCCATGCTACGTGTTCCTTTTGATTAAAAAAAAAAAAAAACTTGATTCATGGGGATATTAAAATTTTACACAATCTCACAAACTGTGTGTGATGAGCACACAAAAGCGATGAAATTGGATGTACTGTATAGAAAATAGTACACTTATTATTATTATTAGCGTTACAGAATTGTAATTGTATTTCATGCTTTGTTAGCTCAACAGTCATCTGTCATCAACGCCGAGCGCTGCTTCCCAGTCATTTGTGCTCTCACAGTGTTTGCTCTTGCAGCAGCAGCAGCAATGGAGAATTGTTATCACGGCGCTGCAGTGCAGTTTGTCTTGATTAAGCGCAAAATGCCTGATTCTGATTTGCAGGCCAGGGTGTCTGTTTCAAACGCAGTAATGAGCTCCCTCTCTCCCGTCCTTTATCTCTGTTCACCTGTGGCTGGAGCAGAGAACGAGTCTCTCTCGCACTTGTTCGGGACGTGACCTGGCGTTTAGAGTGTAACGGCGCTGCTCAAAGTGGCCGACGTCTGCATGAATAATGTAGAAGTCGATCAGGTAATGACTGTTAACTCAAAAGAGGCTTCGTTTGTCTCATATACGTAGACGGGCACATCCATCTCTAATTGCATCCTCACAAAAAGACACACAGCGATACAACCATACATAAAAAGCCACTCTGAGCTCTCGTTTTGCTCGCCGTCTGTGCCCCCAAAAGAACACACAGAGAACAGGACAATAGATGGTGTGACATCACTTCAAGTGGCTCCACACACAGACATGAATCCCGCCACAGCTTCTAACAACATGGCAGCACCACAAATCTGTAGCAGAGCTCGAAAAGCGTAGTTTCTGCCATATACTGTATTTCTCTTCCTCCCCTGGGGCGTAGCTATGTAGTGATGATTAATAAGCAATAGCTACTGCAGCAAGTTCCCACATCTTCCATCTGACATGCATTAGTTTTTTTTTTCTTTCTGAGGCTTCTCAAACAGTAACATAACAGCTAGAAGTGCGATTTCTCGGATGGCTGCGTCTTGTAACCTGAGAAGTAATTTTGGTTTTTCTTTTGCAGAATGAAAAATCTGGATTATTTTAGGGATCATAATTGATTATGGATATTATCCTAGCCTCAGCGGTGAGGTAATGGGAAATTCGGTCATGTATTCTCCGAGAAGCAGAAAGAGACATTTTCTTCTCACATTGTACCTCCAGTTTACGAAGTGATGAAAATGCCACAGTCTTTGCACCGGCATTGGGAGTCCCAATCCACCGGAGCACCGAGGAAGGTGTGGGGCTTCGTTCTGCTCCAGCTAGTGTGCACTGAACCCCCTGTTATGAAGCCTGTGTGGCTTACACCCAATTCCATTTATCATTTCTCTTTGACTCTATCGGTGATGATGACAACCCTGCACTTAGTGATGGTGGTAAAAAAAGACCTTGACTCATCTCTTCAGCAGTTTCTATGCAATTAAATAAAAAAGAATCACCTTTGGAAGGAGCCAAGCTTTGCATCTGCTTATGTGCAGCATCAGCCCTCATAATTCTGTTCTTTTTAAGCCACTTGCTATTTTTGCATTTGCGTAACACATTCAGTATGTGTGTCCTTATATTAGTGATACAACTGAACCACATTTAACACTGTAAAGGGCCAGACATCTGCCTATTGGTTTTTAAATGTCACATTCAATTTAAATTTATACAATCTGTATTAAATTATGCATAGTGTAGGGATATCCATTATTTACTTTACTCAATCTTTTATATTAAACCAACAAAAACCAAAACATACTAAATGTATGAGGGTAACGTTGACATATCAGCGTGTTGTCTTGCAGGGATTTAGTGGCAGTTTTTTCTGGCATGTGCTTCGATATTAAACTGTGGTTGACATACAGCCGGTCGTAAACATGGGTTGGAAGTGTAAATAAGAAGAGGGCACCGCATAAAGAAATGACTGATGATCTTCTCGCTGGGGTCGGACGGTGCATCAGCATCAGCATCATCACCACGTGGCAACGTTGAGGCCCCGAGCGTCGTCTCCCAGGCAGCTCTGGTCCACACTGCAGTGGTTTATCAGGGATTTAATAATGGAGAGTGTCATTTATCGTGTGTGTGTGCTTGTGTGTGTGTGTCAGTAATTTACATAGACCAACATAAACCTCTGCACGGTCACACACACATTTAAAGGGATAGTTCACCCAAAATTCAAATTTCTCTCATGACCTCCTCACCCTCATGTCGACTACTGTAAGAGCTGTGAGAATTTTTAGAGTCCTCCGTTCCTTCCCTGAGTTACGAGAAGGTCCGCGCAGCAGTATTTGTCCATATAATGGTTGTGAATGGACACCAACTTTCTTCGTCCAAAAAGACACACCAAAAAAACATCCAAATACCTCCATACTGCTCGTCTGTAATGTCCCTCTTGTATTGAAGCCCCGACATGAGAAATTGTTCCGTCGGTCGGTGCAAATCACGAGAGATTTGCACTGACCGGCGGAACAATATATGGACAAATACTGCTGCACGGACCCCCCCATAACTCAGAGAAATTTGAATTTTGGGTGAACTACCCCTTTAATGTCATAAATCCTAGATACTTAACTTGTCTCCTTGTGGATGTATGGGAGAGTACAAACCCAAACTCATACAAGATCCTGATTTTAACCCATTTCGCTTGTTTGTTTCTTTAGTTCTTCTGGAGGATGGAGGAAGTCTCGTTAATGTTTCCATTCCCACGCTGCCCCCCCCCCCTCCAAAAAAACATCTGTGCCTTAGATCCCCGCTCTTTGACGCTGGAGCTGACCGCTAATGCTCCTGTGCTGCAAAGGGCCTCGAGTGTCCTACTGTCATGAAGGAAGCAGAAACAAAGAGAATTAAGTATTCTCATTGGCCCGTAAGAAAAGCCAGCTACACAGAGAGCAGGTCATCTCTGGCCTGCAGCCAAATCCTCCATTAGAGCCTCATGTAAAATTAGCCGTGTGTGTGTGTGTGTGTGTGTGTTGTTGGTGGGGGTTAAGTTATTGCAGAAAGAGCTACAGGCCTATTACCTATGGTTTTCTTGATTTCCTCTCAAAGCCTGAATCCGGTGACCTTTTCTTATTTTCCTGATAGGTGATCGGTTGGAGTTTTGATTGGCGTACCTTCACCCTCAGTTTTTTTTTTTTTTCGAGGGGGAGGCAAGAAAAACGATAACAACCTTGTGCAAACACTCGAGGGCTTTCGCTGTCCAGCAGCTGAAGTTCACGGCTTAAACCTGAGAGCAACTGTAGATGGGAGAAGAAATAATGGACACCCAGTGGATTTAAACCGTGTAGCTAATATGAATGTAATATGTTCTTAGCCTCACAGTGAGGTGTTTGCACAGCGTGTGTGGCCTTGAAATTTCATTCTTCACTCCTAATGAATAC
This sequence comes from Decapterus maruadsi, assembly GCA_030347415.2. Lineage (NCBI taxonomy): Eukaryota > Metazoa > Chordata > Actinopteri > Carangiformes > Carangidae > Decapterus > Decapterus maruadsi. The sequence goes on from CM064890.1 coordinate 2,591,009, forward strand.
ATCGAAGGTGCTCGTTGTCCAAACCTCTGACAAAAACATCATCAACTCAGAAGACGGAGTGCAGGTCTCCTTTAAACCACACATCACTCGTAGGCCCGACTGCTATTATTTAGTCATTAGAGACCTCCAGGAGACTCAGCTCGGTTCCTCAAGCTGTGGTTGGAGGTATTTTTAGAACGACTCTCACAGCAAGAGGATGAGATAATCAGTTGGTATTATGACCTTGCCTCTGAAAGAGGTGTGCAAGGGCAAGGAGTGGAGTTTCTATTTAGTCTAGAACAGGTAAACAAATGAGAGCAGATGAAGTGGAGTTATATAAAAGTCCACTCCTCTATAGACTCTTGTGCAGAGCTTAAAGATACAAGTCTGAGCAGTGGAGTGATGAGCAACGATTGAATTGGCCAGATAAAGGTTATTCTTCGTCATGTTTTTGTTTGGAAGCTATCGTGCATAAACCAGGTGTTAACTGTGCAGAGTCAGCTGTGACTCTGTGCAACCACCGGTCCGTTGTCTGCATCTTTTTGAATGATAAGGCCATCTTGAACCAATTACATGGGCCGTTGGCTCGATCTGAACCTTCAGCAAACTCAGCTCACAGCCATTTATTAGAACACGCCACAAGGTGAAAGGATAATTTGCCAGATAGGGATTCGATACTTGGAAACGTTTTGACAAGTGAGGGTAGGAAACGGGGCGGGCTACTCGACTGGATCTCCGAACAGATGCGAGTTGTACGACTGATTTATACGGGGAATTTGAAGTGAATAGGGAAACGTGGCTCACATATCAGCCTCATTAGCCTAAATACAGGAGGGAAGTGCACTATGGGGATTAAAGGGCTTTGGAATATGTTTTGCACTCGTGGTTGCAGGTATGGTTTCTACACTGTGACTTGGCAGTGTGCGAATTTATGCGCTTGCTCTCAATTACTTCTCATTTCTCCTCGGCTGGTTTGTAATCATTATAACATCTTGAATCAGAGATGTGTTGACTCTGCTGCTAATTAATTAATTTCATTAATATTATGTCAGGCAGAAAAACCAGAGGCATAATGAAAGCTTCCTTGGCCTGATTTTAATCACTTAATAGCAGAGTGAATGCAGATGAATGAGCCCTGCTCCACTGACTCTTGTAAACACTCTCCTCACCACGACGTCTGCTCTTCCCACGTCTTCTCTCCCTCCTCAATGAATTTTTTCTTTGACTATTTGTGATTTTTCCCGAAATGTGGACCGACTGTGTGTTGTACATTACTATCGCTCCTGGCAAGAAGTAATGGAGTATGTGATTTTATTACATGGGGTTTAATGTGGTGTAGTGTGGCTATTTATAGCACACTGCTGGATTACTGAGATTTGATGGAGTCGCAGACTGCTGAGTTTGCACCAGTAGCGTTCCACCTCACATGGACACATTGCGGCATACATCCTCTCTCTGTCTGCATGAGGACGCTGGTGCAGTGCTGCCTCCGGTGGATGAAAGGGAAAACGACAGCAAATTGACTGTACTCCATGAATGAATGAGGCAATGGCATTTGGAGTGATGCCCAGGACAAGAGATGCTTAGTCTGTGTTTCTGCTGAGCTGTGCCCAAGTTACTCTGATGATTGATAGTCAGATGGTGGAGCTCCATAATGAGTAGGTGGCCTACTTTTTCCCAGAAAGACAGTCAGTGCTCCTGATGACCTAATGGTGCATCGAAAACACATTTCAAGCAGAGCAGCAGCTTCTAAATAAAACAACCTGTGTGTGATTGTTGAATGAAATCTCCTGCAGTATGTCAGTACTTAGCAGATATAGCCTGTGTGTCTGTCTCCTGCTGCAGTGCAAATATCCTGTTAGAGCCGCTCCATATGTGGACTTTTATGTCTCCCGTAGGGCTTTCTACCTGGATCAGTCCAACATGCCACCCAGCTCTGCACCCAAAGCTGCCCTCATAGATAAGGTAAGAGCAACCTCGCACGCTGCATGACATAATGGAAAAACCGATGAACAGGATTAGATCTTATTGTTAAGTGTTTACACCTGTAAATCGTTGAAGCCTCCAGAATGGAAATCGCTGAGTCACAAAACTGATAAGTGAAGCAGAGGTGTTGACTGAATCAGTTTGAATATATAAACACACAAAATAATAACTCCCCCAAATATTTGCATAGTCTGAATCTACTTTGCACAGGCACATCATAACCTTCACATTCAGCGCTCGCAGCCTGGCACAGTCATTTCTTTTTGTCGTGGTTTATCCTGCGCTCACCTCTGTCCTGTGTTTTTTTTTTTTCTTTCCCAGTTGATGCGTCCCCTCAATGCTCTGGAGGAGCTCTACCGTCTGATGGAGAGTTTTATCAGTTGTCGTCGCACCGCCGCCTGCCAGTACACCGCCTGCGGGGCTTCTGGAGTGGGGCTGCTCACTGTGGCCTCTGAGCTCTGCTCGCGTCTGGGAGCCACACACATTGTCATGTGCAACAGCGGTGTTCACCGGTGAGTGGGAAGAGGGCACATGCACCACCTTTAGCTCTTCTACTACAGTTTCTTCCTGGTTGTGCACACCTTATGAGATCACCATCGCTCTCCTGCACCGTGGGGATTTTCTATTAATACACTTTTCTCTGCATTAATTAACAGCAGGGTATTCTGACTAATAGGCGCCATTGTTTCTCTGACCAGATTAGGGACTTTTAAGTAGGCATAGCACTTCACACAGGAAGGAGACAGGTCAATTACTTCCATTCTCATTGAATTCTATATATGGCTGCCTAATTCACCTGCTGCAGAGGGCACCATTCATCAAAGCATGAGGACAGAAATATCCTGATCGTTTGTCACCGCTGATCCCTAGTTCCAGCTTTCATCTTTCATCCCTACTCCTTCTCCTCCGCCCGCCCACCCATCTCTCTGATACCCTCTTTCTTTTACCCCGTGACAGTTTCCATATCTTTCTGTCTCACTCACATGCACAGGCGTGCGCTCACATGCGCCCGTGCGTTCGCTGGATGTGACTGATGGCTTGATAAAGTGCCGCGGATGGAGCCGCCGAGTTGCCTGAGCTCTAATAGAAAGTTCCTGTCTGTGCAATGACTGCTGCTACTTTATTAACCCTCAGCCTGTGTGTGTGTGTGTGTGTGTGTGTGTATGTGTGTATCTGTGCAATTATACACACTAGCCACAACTCACCCAGACAGGCAGGCTAAGTGTACCGTGACACAGCAGGTGACAAGGCCTGCAATATTTAGCAATATTTGTGAACTGGCTTTCACCCTAAACGCTGTTTTACCCTCCAAAGCTGCACGAAGATGAGGACACCGGCTTCATAATCACACAGGGAGGAGTTGGAAATGCTTTGCCTTTTCTGTCATTAGCTTTATGCATAACCCTGTTACTATTGACAGAATACAGATTAAATATAGATTAACCACTTTCACCGCTTACTCTTTATAATTTGAAATATTAAAGTATTTAAAATTGCTCATGTAAATGGTGAGCACCCAAACTAAATCTGGTGTAATTGAAAAACCTATGAAACCAAGCCAGTAGATTAGTAATGTGGGAAATTGCATTATCAGTGTGGCAGCCTTCGCTGGCTGTATTGATTGGATTAGTTGGCTTGATGGATGAGTTTTAATAACGGTGAAAGCGTGATATTTTGGGGGCATCAGCAGTTTGTAATATTCAGCACTCCTCTCTGCTCCAGATTTTTATGTCCATCACCTCAACAAAAACCAATAGAAAGACAAAAGCAGGGCTCGGCATCCGACAGCAACACACAAACAAAGGGGAGCAGGTATTGGAAGCAGAGGCCTCATCCACATTCCAGGGCGCTAACTTTCTTTAAGAAAAAAAATGTTTTCTTGTCTCTTCCAACACTTTTTTTTCTTTACTCATCCTTCTTTTGTTCTCTTCATCATTCTTTCCGTCTCGTTGTGTTTGGCACCGTCTAGTTTCTTCTCATTTATAAGTAAGGACTCGGCTCTGAGTGTAAATGGGATATGGGCTGGAACCACATAAAACAGATGGATATAAATCACATCATGCTATCTCACCAACCTAATGAAAAGGGAAACCGTGCAGCCACACACACACATACACACACACACACAGATTTTGTGCAGCTCCTTCATCCTGCTCCAGCCTAAGAGATATTTAAAGATCCTCTGTGGGTGACTTTTTTTCTTCTTTATCGGTGTGGGAAGCTCAATATGGGCGCTTAAAATATTCTGGGGTGGCCTGCAAAAGGGACATCTTTCGCAATTTTTCCTCCTGCGATACAGTATCTTTTGGCACACGCTGGAGATGATTGTTGAGTTCATTTACTTTTATCGCATCATGTTACTCTATCACAGAATTATGCAACCGGACCTCGAGAGGACTTTTAAAATCTTGATATGATTGACTGAAACAGCTTCTGGCAGCAGTAGGTCTCTCATGAACATCTGCTTCATCATCTTTAACTTTTTTTTTTTTTTTTTCAAGTTATGCCTTGAATTGCTTTGAATCTCTCGGAGCCACAGGAGTCAGATTTCTCAGCAGCCTCATGGTGATATTACTCAATGAAAGTGAGCCAGGCAGAGTTGGAGCGTTGGACAGTTCAATTTGCAGTGAAAAGCCCTGGGATCGATACACGGGTACAGCTTGTTATCATAGAAAGGTCACCCAACAGCCTTGACACCTGTCACTGGCTCTCTAAGGATTTATCCACATGCTGCCATGTGTCTCTCTATGTGTGTGTGTGTGTGTGTGTGTGTGTGTGTGTGTGTGTGTGTGTGTGTGTGTGTGTGTGTGTGTGTGTGTGTGTGTGTGTGTGTGTTTGTCATTATATAGTTGTGAGGACCAACCCTTGACGGGACACCAACATTGTGAGGGCATTTGTAGTTGTGAGGTCATTTTGCCTGGTCCTCACAAAGAAAACCCGGAAATAGGCTCTTTGACCTTAAATGAATCATCTGTATAAGTTTCAGCAAATGTCCTCATAGACATAGTAAACCCTGAAATCTGTGTGAGCAGGAGCGCCCCCTATGGACCTCACACTGATATCACAGGTAAAATCACTCAACAGGCAATGGAATTTTCTGATTGGCCGATGCTGTGGATTTTTGGGATTGGCTGCTGGCAGTCATGTGACAATGTGAGTCGGTGCATGCACAGGAAAAGGAGTCAGACAAAAGAGTATGAGGCTGGTAGTGGATTTAAATGGAATAAAACAGCAAATATATATCTTTTAAATGTAGCAATGTAATTATACTAGTATTATTATTATTAATTATTATAATTATTAATTAATTAATTAATTAATTATTATTATATTATTATTAAAATGACTCAATTTTCAAATTTAGTTCATTATGACCAATATATTTAATACTAATAATTAACCCTTTGATGCACAACATGGGTCAAAAGTGACCTGACTGAGTTTTAAAATTAATTTGATCAAATAGTATTCCAGGAATTCCTTTAATTAACTTACAATTAACTAAACACTACCGCTTTGGTCCACAAGCACAACTCAAACTCAACCAAAAATGAAAACTCTTTAGTAGCCTATTGCTTTTATATTTGATAGAAATAAATAATTAAAACTGTAAAATCTAATTATATGTCAATAACTAATTAACTTAACATTTACTATCAGTAGGCACTACAAGTAGGTACTGCCTCTGCAGACACACTACACTAGTGCATTTAGAGTTGACCAAAGGGTCGGAGGTCATATGGTTAAGCCATGTACACCACGAGTTGCAGCAACTAGTTAACAATTTAACTTATTAATTTAGACTTTTGGTTTGTTTTGAATAGTGTTTCTTAATATTATGACCACTTTCAACTGTAGCCACCTTTTCTTTCACACATCTTGTCATTTTCTGTTGTATCTGTTGTACAGGCAGTGACTAATGGGGATCTATAATAAATTAATAAACTAATAACTTTGTAGTTTCGAATTGGTGTCTTGCACTCTCTCTGTGTTTTCACAGATCTCTCCAGAGCTCCATCCCTCTGCACCAACCGTCGTCTGCATCACCTCCTATTCCCTGCTTCTAAACCAGCCTGCGCTCCCTCCCTCCCTCCTTATGAACCATGACCCCACCTGCTCACCAGTATTCCCATTAAGCTGGCCAGCTCTCCTTGCTTTCCCTGAATGTGACCCAGTCTGCCCAACAGGAGCTGCCTTCATCAGCTCTTCTTACCTGCACTATCCCATTTTCATGTCACTCCATATTCCATGTTGTAAATTGCTTTCTTGTCTGTATACAACATCTATTGCATGTCTGCCTGCTGGGCGAGGGATCCCTCCTCTGTTACTCATCCTGAGGTTTCTTCTATCAAATATGGGCTATTCAAAAAAAAAAGAAAAAAAAACTTGTAATTCCTGAAATTGCAACCACTTTGTCAGTATTTGTACTTCTACCCATCACCTACTTGATCTCCTGCTTGCTAACCTGCTTCCAAGACTTATAAAGCTTATTACTGTAACTATTAGCCCTGATAGTTCACCTGCCTGTGTGCATTGCCTTTGTCTGTTTTGATACCTCCTTACTTGCCTGTCATATGCCATTTGTCTGCTTGCTTCCATCTGTATTTTAATATTTGACCAAGTAAACCTGCCTTTGCCCCTTAATGTCTTGTTAATCTGAATTTTAGTTGTCATTTCGGTTCCTATAGATGAATTCGGCGAAATAACCGGAAGTCAAGCAGCCGCCATTACTGTGGTGACAGCTCCCAGTCAAGCAGCCATTTGAATGCAAGCGCCAAGAAGTTGACCTTTTCTCTTCTGTAAATATGTCTAGGAAGGCTGGGAGGACATGTGCCGTCCTCGGCTGTTCTATTAACAGCAGAAAACTCTAACTTTAGAACAAATCTATATGCAAAATACACATCCTTTTAGTTCAGGAGGACTGTCCATGTTTTAGACAGTACAGTGTGGCTGTAGCCGCAGCCATGCAGTCACCGACCTGTACAACCTGGTTACTCTCCCGTCTAACTGTTACTTCCACATCGTGGTGACAGTGTCTGTGACAGTCTGCGAATGTCTCACTGATCCCTTCAATATGATGTGATGGTCGTCTAAAAGCCGGTGTAAAATATGTCCGACCCATCCAGGACCCTTAATCAGAGACCTGTAATTGCCGTTTTTCTGGTCATCAGTCAGCCGATCAATAAAATATTCTTGAATATCTAAAACAAAACACAAACACGTGTTGTATTTTTTAGTCACGTTACCTGTCAATATGATTTAAATGTTACTGCTAGCTAACATCAGCACACATAACGTATGCTGCACTTGCTAAAAACCAATATGGGGGACTTGAAGACATGCAGAACAATCACAGAGCCACCACTGCACTAATTATGAAAGAATATAGTCATATTATATGTCAAATTAAACAGCAGAAGCTGGCCCACAATGTGTAAAAAAACCATGACCCAAACACAGCCCAAACATTATTCAAATAAACAACTAAACATCAAACTTCATGAAGCAGCTCTGTGTGGATCCAGCCGCCACATTTCTGGCTCGTATCCTACTGTACATTGTGCAAAACACATCAGCTACCACTCATCTGAAAGAGCCGGCTACAAAGCATAGCAGCCACAGCTACACAGAAGCTACACAGAAGCTACACAGCAGCATGGCAGAGAGAGAAGACAACCAGTAAAGTCCAGCAAACACACACACTGCTTGGACAAAACATGGTTGGACATTTCCTCTTACCTTTGCTGTTTTGCCATGAAAAGTTTGTTTTATGGGTAAATCCACAATATTTCCAGTTTGAACTTTGACCGGTGTTACATCTAAATCGGTCCGGACGGGCTTTAGGAGTGGTGGAACCTTTACAAGCACCGCACACAACAGCCTGCATGTCACACATTACAGGATTCTGCTGATTCTGATTGGCTGCCAGTACTGTCAATCACATCAACGTGGGTATAGCCTCATTCTATTGTCTTTAACGGTTCAAATGAGCTGTCAATCACTCGAATAAACCAATCCGCTGCAGAGATAGAGCCCGGCAGCCAAAAAAAACTGCTCTCAGTGCAGATTTAGACAGAGAGACACAGAGGGCCTAGAAAATAGTTGTTATTTAGTCCCAGTTGATTCTTTTTCAGTTAGTTTTGCAAATTGTGTGAAAATAAAGATTAAACAATGGTTCATAGTGGCAGGTGGTTCCAAGCTGTGCCAAAATTGGACATTTTGGAAAGCTCGCTTGAATATTTTGTAGTAAAATCTCAATAATTTTGTCCTGCTTCACTTTATCAGAGTCAACCACTGCAGAGACAATGTTCATACATTGTACAATCATTTGATAGAGGTTTTGAGCTTTTGCAGCATCATTCTGAAGGACACTCATCTAAAATATATATATTTTTTAGGCCAACATTAAATGTATTTAATTTTTGCTGTGTGTCATCTTCATTTACTCTTCACCAGTAACATATATACTGAAATTTACACATCTCAGCAATTTCTCATTTTTTCCCCTTTACTATGACACCAAAAGTATTCAAATAGACCCTGTGGTTGCAGAGATATACTCATTTTTATTATGGATATGCAATTTTCGAGAAAAGGCCTAGAAAATAGGCTTGGTTTTTTAAAATTAATCATACAGTTATTACCCTATTACTCTTTCCTGCTTATCACTCAAACAAATGATTAATTCCTAAATTAATATCAGTCTTCATTTAAGATACCTTCATCAGTTACTGGAGGCCACAAACATAATCATCAATCCAGGTATTCTTGATGCTGTCATAAAGAGTCAGTTTACAATGACTAACACGTCACTGCAGCAATGGCGCCGCCGCAAGATGGTGGGATACACAAATCAGTTCTATAACCCGGGCATAAAGGCTCTTCAGTGCCCTTCAGTCCTTTTCTGTTGTCTAAAGTGTAATAGCCCCAAAATATTCTGTTTGGATAGTCCTGTTTGTGGGCCTTAATCTTATGGCTGACACCTTGCTGGCTCCTTCTCAGCTTCATAAGCTAGTGGAACTAACAAAAGATGGAGGAAGAGTGGAAAAAATGTACTGCAACAAGATAGCAGGAAGGCAGCTAATGTGACCTAGTAATTGTAATAAATCCTGTGTTAAAAACTGAGCTGAGACATGCAGTGTTAGTTTCACCTGTTCGTATGCAGTTAGTAGTAAAGTCTGCATGCTGACTTAAAACCACTTCATTCAGGAATACTCGCATCATTGATTAAAACCGAGTCTCACAGTCCGCGATTTCATTTTAGAATGACGGACGGCTTCAGTCTGTGATTTAAAACGATGGACCGGCGGTAGCGCTTCTCATTTCAAATGACGGACGAGAGAGAGAAAAAGGAGGAGGACCGCAGGAGAGATCTGTATGAACTTGTTGAAGAGCTGTCACCGTTGGACCACAAGGCAGCATTGCCACCAACACTGCAGCTGCTGATTGCACTTTTTTTTTTATGGAAACGTGCAAGACAGCGGAAGGTAGTTAACAATGTATCCTAGCAACGCACGCTATTGTAAGCATTCACATGAACACGCATCGCTAAGACCAGGCGTAGTTAAGACCAGGCGTGAGTCTGATTGGTGCAACTGGCCTAAAGTCCACTCTAAAGACTGGTCTTAGTTAAGACCAACTTAGCAGTTACGACCAGGCTTAGTTAAGACCAGTTGGTGCAACCGGCACTAGGAGTGGAATGAAAGCACTGAGAAGATATGGAGCCATTTAAGATTCTGAGACACTGAGAAGGAGGCTGGGGTGGAGGAGGCAAGCTTTGACAGCAGCTGTGTACAGCGGTGTAGAAGGGGAGATCAGTGTGACAGCCTAGATTTAAATAGGCTGCCTATTGTGGGAGAATGAATATGATTGGGTAGAGACTAATGGGCTGGCTGTCAGCTGACTACAGCTGGGGCTTGTGGTTTCCGTGTCCTGCATGAATTTGAGCAAAGCAAATGTTTGAATCATTACCATGATCTTAAAAGGTCAAAATATTCATGACATCCATAATACCATTAGGTAGATTTCTCATGTAACAGTTGTGGATAAACCATCAAACTGGTCTAGGATGGTTAATTAACAGTCTTCAGTCAGCAGGCTGTGTGTTGTAGAAAGCTTAAGTTTTACCAAAATCATTAGTGTATTGTTTCTTTGGTCTGGTTAGTAGCCAACTTAATTTTTTCTTTAAGTTGTTTAACATTATCAGTTTTTAATATTACTGGACTGGAATAAAAACAAGGAAGATCATGTAACTGCATGGGTTGCTGATTATGGAAGTAGTAGCTAATAGCCATTTTCCCCCACAGACAGCAAACTGGTGAGGATAGCAGATTTGTGAATGATGGTCACAAATCATAAACACCAGAGATAAACCAGATCTGAGTCATAGAGTGATAAAATAAAGAAAATGCATTGTTCACTAGAAGTGCACACTGGGATTTGATCCCAGACTGGAACATAGTCCTTGCTCAGGGTGCAAGCTGCTCAACCAGGTGAGCTATACCTGATATACCTTGACACACTGAGCTGCCAAGCCTTTCACCTCTGAGCCAGATGCAGAGCGGGGCAGGAGCTTGTAGCACTAGTATAGTAGTAGTAGTAGTAGTAGTAGTAGTAGTGTATAGTATAGTGCCCTCCCCTGGGGTTGTGACACGTCAACTCCAGTCTCCCTGAAACTGCTAGTTTGCGTCTGCCATTGGTTCACAGCAATTTGAAGGCAGAAAAACTCAGAAATGCAATTTTGCACTTCCTTTTCTGCTGATATGTGCTCTAACACAAGAAAAATGCCACAGGAACATGTGAAAAGCACGAAAAACATGATTTTCATGGGAGGGGGTCTTTAAAGAGCAAAGTTCTGCTGGGATCTTTCTCTCAACTCAAGCTGAATTCATGTAATAGTACTTGGTCCCTGCCAGTCCCTGCAGGTTCACCGTCAGGTCAGCAGAGCTGTGGGGGAGGGGCAGCACCGCACCTGCAAAGTTCTCTCAGCAGTTTATGCTGCATTCATGGAAATGGGAATTTTTACCACTTCACTAAAAGCAGGTGAATAAAACAGAATCTGTCCACCACTGAACCCCTCTTTCATTTTGTTTATAGTAGCATGCTTTTGACTTTTTTAGTGTTTTGAGAAACATTTTCACTCAACTATTTTGTGTATAATTCAGTCCCCTTCTTCCTCTTTTTCCCAGCGTCATTTTTATTGTCACTCACCTAATCCTCTGCATTTAATAGGTGTGTTGGAGTAGTCAAGCACAGGTATAATATATTTAGCGGCATTTTTATATCTAAAAAAAAAAAGGTGGGGCACCACCATTTAATAGAAAGGCTGCACACCAGGAAAACTACAGTAGCCTATTTCCTATTGTTACTCATGTGTTTGTCAGGAATCCATGCATTGTTGCAATCACACAAGACTAAATGAAAATAATAAAATAAATGTCATGAGCTGGCAAAACCAAGATCAGAGCAAATGAGTGAACAGGGAGTGAGCAACAAAGAGCTCAGGCTACCACTGAAGGCCGGGAAACAGATCCATTCTATGACAACAAGCTCATGATGACAACAACAACAGCGGGGTTTCTTGATATTTGACCTCTAACAACTGCTCTTTTTTGCTATTTTTTAATAAATCACACGTGCTTTGGGTCTTGGGGGATTGATTTGGGCCTCGTCATAAGTCCACAGGCCAAGTTTCGGGCAATTCTGTTTATTTTGGTGGAAACTGCGGGCTCTGGGAGGCCACAGACAGCCCCGCCTCTCGAGAAGCACGAGTCCGATCGACACCGAACAGTCGTCTACGTGCTCGTCCCGGGCCCCCGCACCACATATTAAAAATTCAGACCCACACGACCTTTAGAACCAAACTTTCTCAGAAACTGTCAGCCGGCTCAGAGGGTCTAGAGAGCTATAGGTCTGACAGCTCCTGATTTTGAAGATTTCCAATGGCCAATTAAGAAAACAGCTGTGATTTGGGTTTTTTTTCCACTGGATTATTATTCAGTGACCTCTGAGGGTCCTCTATTCCGAGTTTGGGGTCTGTGGGGTCAAAGGTTGCCGAACGGCAGACACTATTCAAAAAGTGTCTGAACTTGACTTGATGCCCAAAATTTAAATTTAAAAGTGGTGGGTAAATACAATTTCTTAAGGGGATTGATTTGGGCATCATCACAAGTCCAAAAGCCACGTTTCGAGCGATTCAGTCCATTTTTGTGGATATAGAGGCGTGGCGGCCAAAAATGCACTTTTATTGAAAGGTGGCCCAAAGGACAGACAGACAGACATCACAAATAAAAACACAAAGGCTTAAGTGCAGTTTATAAAATAATGAATAATAATTAAGATCTGAATCCTAGTGTGAGGAGATGAACAGAAGAGTGAGAGAAACACAGAGCCTGTGTCTGTGTCGAAAGTTCACAGCTGAGTTGGCTGAGAAGTTGTTTTCATTTTTACTTTCAAAATGACGTGACAGACCTAAAATAGGAAAATCACAGTATCAGGAGCTCATAGATAGGCTATTTTATAAATATACATACTTTTTTTTTTTTTTTTAATATCATAAAATATATAACTGTAAGATATGTATTTGATACAAATCATGTAGTACTCTCAGTTCAAAACAAACAGCATACATTAAAGAGCAAAGTTCTGCTGGGATCTTTCTCTCAATTCATGCAATATTACTTGGTCCTTTCAGGTTCACTGTAAGGTCAGCAGAGCTGTGGGGGAGGGGCGGTATAGCACCTGCAAAGTTCTCTCAGCAATTTATGCTGCATTCATGAGAAATGGGAATTTGTACTACTTCACCTACAAGTTGCTGAGTAATAGAACGTCTCTGGAAATATTTAATTTAATGTCTTGGACTGCTGAACCCCCGTAGGTATAATGAAACATTTCAAGATCATATAACAATTACGACTCCTTCGGAGACCCCAAAGGAAAAAGAAAAATCTTAAGTTTCACAAAAAGGTTCTGCACTTTCCCGACGTCTGTGAATGCATCGTTGATCATGGCTCATCAACGCAAGCTGCGGTGGATTGAAAGACTCAGGCAGCGGCACCAGGACAGCGAGCGACGGTACGACGAGGAATTAACAGTTAAGAACAAAATAGAGCACGAGAAAACACAACAACTATTACAGGTAAGACTTTCTAACCAGCGGCTCATGTTTTGGCTGTGCCTTTCTGTCTGTCTCCGTGTCGAAGCTTTGTAGCTAACCTTAGCATTAATTTAGCTTTCCTTGTCCTCGACATTGGGTCAGTTTAATTTCAATAACATGCAACAATAACACCCCCCCCCCCCCCCTCTCCCCCCAAAAAAAGAGTAGTGTGAGTACTTGCATGAGTAGTCACTTGGCCATTAACGTTACACATAAAGTTACTTTGATTTTTTTTTTTTCCACAGATATTGTCTGTTATTTGAACAACATTCATCAATAGCATAACATTATGTTTTTAAATTATCACAACCTGTTTAATCAAAGAGAAACTAAGTCCGGTCATTTTTTCCTAGCCGTCCACCTGGCCATGTGCTTTTGTTTACAACAAGCTGGCAAAAAATCAATACATTGAGCGGTGGATAACTTTATATGATGTTGTGTGTAGTTGTGTAGGTTGGTTTTCAACTGTGAGACGCCAGATGAAAGCAGAGAGCCTCAGTTTTGCCTTATTTATTTGCTATAGTAAAAGGATGTGCTTGTACAATCACTAATTGTCTGTATAATATAATATTTGTAACGTTAGTGGACAGCTTTTTGATTCAAGCTGCTGTTAAAATTGACCTCCTCATGTGGTCAAGCATTTTTTTCCTGATTGAACACTTTCATAACGTCATTGAATTTGATTTTATCTATGCTATGTTTTTCAATGAGTTTTGTTTTCCTGTACATTTAATATTCTACTGTTTACCACAGATGATGAAGAAAAAGAAGGAACAAGAGGAGGAAGAAGATGAAAAAGTGGTATGTATTCATTTTGACCTGCATAAACTCTATGAAATGAAAACTGTCTTTGATCCTGTGTCCACGCTTTTTATTTTCAGTTTATTTCGGTATTTGCCAGGTTCATGTCATAAAGTTGTTGTCTCATCCATTACTGCAGAAATTGTTTCATAAACTGCTCTGAGATGGGTCAAGTTAGGATTTTTTGTACTGAATGTTTCAGATAAAAAAGCAATACAATTCACATTAATTCATCAATTCATATTAATTCATAATAAATGAAACAACAATTTATATTAATTCATATTAAATTAAGCAAAAGAAAATGAAGAGAGGTCCACAATAACCTGACAGGCTATTTAAAAAATTATACAATAGAGTGTGTGTTGTAAAGAAGTTGATCAATGTAAATGGATTCAGTTCGCAATTCATCAGCTGTCAGTGTTTTTATGACTAAATGTTGCTGTTGGACATGCCCAAGTGATTTGGTGTGCGAGTGTTTTGTTTTGAATATGACATTTTGAGGATTAAATTAACTTTTTGGCAGTTGTAGGAATGCTGTGTGTGAATAGTTTAAAAATTATTTGATCTGTTAATTTCTTTCAGGATGACTGTGATGCTGATGTATCCGAGTCTAGTAATGATCTGGAGAGCAGCGGCGTGCCATCATCTTCTTCATCCTCAGAGGCAGAGGAACCCGAGGGTAAAACAAAATCTATACTTACAAAACCAAGGAAAACTGGAAAACTTGCAGTTTCTGCTACTAAAGACTTTAATTCACATAAAGAACACATTCAGAGAGACGAGAGTGATGGGGACGAGAAAACAATGACTGTGTCAGCTGAGTCCAAGAAAAAAAGAAGAGTTCAAAGTGCTGCTTCATCCCTTCTTCCATATAGAGGCCAGTCATCACAAAGATGCTCTGCAGTTGTTAACAGGATGGTTATTGACAAAGTTTCAAATGAAGTTAAAAATGACCCTCTGATATGTGAATTTGGTGATAGACTGCTCGAGAAACATGGAAATGATAGGACAACAGATGGCCATGTTAGCCAAAAGATGAGGGAGTTAGGTAGATTTCTACTGGCTGCGAAGTCCCTGGACAGAAAAGTGAAGTCCCTACAAGATGTTTTGGTTCCACCAAAGTTTTCCTTAGCGGTAGCAGCAGCCAAAAAAGCATCTGGTTTCACCAACTCAGTGCATAGATACAACACACCAACTCTTGCTTTAGAATTGGGGCACTCACTGAAGGCAGCATGTGACATTGTGATAGGACAACATGTAAAGGCTGAAGATGAATCGGCTGCCAACCGAGTGAGGAACTTCTTGGACTTGGTTGCTGCAGTGTGGGACCTGTATGTGTCACGCCGTGCACGAACAAACCTAGAAGAAGAAAGATGGAACAAAAAAGAAATGATTCCACTCACAGAGGATGTCATGAAGCTTCATAAAGTATCGAAGTCCTCCAAAAGAGAAAGGATGAAGGAGCGTTCTCAGTCTTCTCCATATTCAGATGGTATGAATATGACTTGAAATCTGTTCATTCTTTGTTGCCTGTAAATGTAGTTTAAATTATGTTTGTGGCATTTTCTTTTTTAGAAGAGCCACAAAGCCCGTCCATTTCCAAACCATTTGAGCAGTGATGGGAATTACGCCGTTAAAATAAACGGCGTTACTAATGGCATTATTTTTTCAGTAACGGGTAATCTAACTAATTACTATTTCCAGCGTTACAACGCCGTTACCGTTACCGAGAATTAAATGAGGCGCATTACAAACTACTCAGTGAAGCCGTTGTACTCGGACTTGGCTCATCTCAGCCAGAGAAGCTGTAAAACTGTTTTTTTTTCTCCTTTGGTGAAGGGAGGAGGGAGGGGCTAGACAACCGCATAAGTGATGATGATTGGTTAAGGCAGAGTAAGGTTTCATGCTAAGCCAATCAGAGGCAGTGTTCAGTTTTCTAACTCAGTTACTTTTTGGCAGAAGTAATTAGTAACTATAACTAATTACTTCTTAAAAGTAGCATGCAAGGCACCTTACACTCAAATCTTTTCTCTCTCTGTTTTTCTTCTCATGCAGGGTCTCCCAAAAGAAAAAGGATGAAGGAGTGTTCTCAGTCTTCTCCATATTCAGATGGTATGAATATCACTTGGGATCTGTCTGCATTTTCTTTTTTAGAAGAGCCACAAAGCCCGTCCATTTCCAAACCATTTGAAGTCCAGAAGAGAGGAGAGACAGGTGAACCTTTCTGCTCCTGTGTAATAATTGTCTTGTGCTGTCCAGCCATGTTGGACAGCACATGGTTGGTGCACATGGTGCCACAATCAGAGGCAGTGTTCAGTTTGTACACAAACCACACATGCACGCAGTAGCCTCACACACACAAACTAGCAGAGGTAAGGTGCCGAGTCAGAGGGAAAGCTGGCGTTTTCAAAGTGGAAGTACAGACACTACTTTAATCTCCTTGAGGTAAAAGGCAAGAACACACAGGTGTACATTATGTCCCGGAGCGAAGTGTTTGTCCACGTCCGTTGTAAGCAACTCCAATCTACTGAAGCATCTCTCAACGGCCCAAAACACCGTTGTTGACACCGTTTGTGATGATAGCAGGGCTGTACTCTCCTGTACTACAAAGGTGGCTCTCTTTTAACACGGCTAGATCACCATGGTAACTTATGCTTAGCTCATAACCTGGTCCTGACCGGTTATATTCAGAGTTTCATCCTAAAATCGGCTACAGCGCTGCTGTTTCACGATTTAACTCATTTACAGCTGCGTCACCTTTACTTTGAAAGTCCAGTGGAGCTGGATCAGAATGGAGACTTTGATCCGCTGCTGTTTACTTTCTCTCTGAGCACCTCTGCTTACAGATGTTCAGCTGAGGGGATACGCTGCTCAGCTGTTGATCCAACTCGTGTCAGGAGCTCATTAGACTATAGCCTATATATTTCACTTTTATCACCGCTGAAATAAGTTGTCCATTCGCAGCAGTCAGATAATCAGATGGATAATCGGTAAAGTTAATAATTTCACTTAATGTGGCCATGAATAAATTAATTTTGATGTTTCGCCTGTTATATCAGTGTTGCCCAAACGCAAATCTTGAATAGGTCTCCGCTGTTTTCACATTTAAAAAGGTCTTGGTTGTCTTGAGACAATATGAGATTTGCTTGTAGCCACAGCACCTGAAAACACGGCACCTTACACTCAAGAAATCTTTTCTCTTTCTGTTTTTCTTCTCATGCAGGGTCTCCCAAAAGAAAAAGGATGAAGGAGCGTTGTCAGTCTTCTCCATATTCAGATGGTATGAATATGACTGGGGATCTGTTCAGTCTTTCTTTATTGTAAATGTAGTTTGTATGAATGTAGTTTGTGGCATTTTCTTTTTTAGAAGAGCCACAAAGCCTGTCCATTTCCAAACCATTTGAAGTCCAGAAGAAGAAGAAGAAGAGAGGAGAGACAGGTGAACCTTTTTTCTGCTCCTGTGTAATAGTTGTCTTGTGCTGTCCAACCATGGACTTCATCCTTGTCCTAAGCAGTGATGGGAATAACGGCGTTACTAATGCCGTTATTTTTTCAGTAACGGGTAATCTAACTAATTACTATTTCCAGCGTTACAACACCGACTATTTCCAGCGTTACAACACCGACAATTAAATGAGGCGCATTACAAACTACTCAGTGAAGCCGTTGTACTCGGACTTGGCTCATCTCAGCCAGAGAAGCTGTACAACTGTTTTTTTTCTCTCCTTTGGTGAGGGGAGGAGGGAGGAGGGAGGGGCTAGACAACCGCATAAGTGATGATGATTGGTTAAGGCAGAGTAAGGTTTCATGCTAAGCCAATCAGAGGCAGTGTTCAGTTTTCTATAACTAATTACTTTTTAAAAGTAGCATGCCCAACAATGGTCTTACGGCACCTTACACTCAAGAAATCTTTTCTCTCTCTGTTTTTCTTCTCATGCAGGGTCCTCCAAAAGAGAAAGGATGAAGGAGCGTTGTCAGTCTTATTCAGATTCAGATGGTATGAATATGACTTGGGATCTGTTCATTCTTTCTTTCCTGTAAATGTAGTTTGTTTAAATTATGTTTGTGGCATTTTCTTTTTTAGAAGAGCCACAAAGCCCGTCCATTTCCAAACCATTTGAAGTCCAGAAGAGAGGAGAGACAGGTGATGAACCTATATTTTCTGCTCCTATGTAATAATTGTCTTGTGCTGTCCAGCCATGGACTTTATCCTTGTCTTAAGGCACCTTATACTCCAGAAATATTTTGTCTTTCTGTTTTTCTTCTCATGCAGGGTCTCCCAAAAGAAAAAGGATGAAGGAGCGTTGTCAGTCTTATTCAGATTCAGATGGTATGAATATGACTTGGGATCTGTTCATTCTTTCTTTCCTGTAAATGTAGTTTGTTTAAATTATGTTTGTGGCATTTTCTTTTTAGAAGAGCCACAAAGCCCGTCCATTTCCAAACCATTTGAAGTCCAGAAGAGAGGAGAGAGAGTCCAGAAGAGAGGAGAGACAGGTGATGAACCTATATTTTCTGCTTCTGTGTAATAATTGTCTTGTGCTGTCCAGCCATGGACTTTATCCTTGTCTTAAGGCACCTTATACTCCAGAAATATTTTGTCTTTCTGTTTTTCTTCTCATGCAGGGTCTCCCAAAAGAAAAAGGATGAAGGAGCGTTGTCAGTCTTCTCCATATTCAGATGGTATGAATATGACTTGTGATCTGTTCATTCTTTCTTTCCTGTAAATGTAGTTTGTTTAAATTATGTTTGTGGCATTTTCTTTTTTTAGAAGATCCACAAAGCCCGTCCATTTCCAAACCATTTGAAGTCCAGAAGAAGAAGAAGAAAAAGAGAGGAGAGACAGGTGAACCTGTTTCCTAAAATTAACCATGTGGCTATACTTTACGTTTCTGGCTATTTCATCAAAATGCAGGCATTAATGCAACATCAGTTGCATGTCTCACTTGGCAATACTCGATTTGCATTGCATTTGCATTGATTTTTACATCAGTGATGAAGTACATCCACTTTTCAGTTGTTAACTTCCCTGAATTGATTAAAGTCTTTGGTCATTGTTTTTTATTATTTTACTGCACATTTACTCATGATAGGCATGTGTTAACAATTGTTGAAGCGCTGAAAACACAGGAAGCATGTTTCATAAAACATCATAGGACAGATCATGAGATGATGTTTGAACTCATAGTTGCCAAGGGTTTGCAAAAATGTTGTGTAGAAACAAATGAGTTCTACATAATGACCACTTGAAGTCATAAATAATATGGATGGTATGTGTGATTTCTGTTAAAGATACAGATCTTCCAAAAGGTGTCCGTCGCAGGCCTTGGAGTAAACAGGAGAAAGAAGCTGTATGGAGGCAGTTTGGGAAGTATATCACACTTCTACTAGTTCCTGGGAAAGTGGAGTGCATGAAAGCATTACAAGCTGAACGTGCGCTGAAGCAGCGCACATGGAAGGATATAAAAAATCAAGTGTACAATACAATCACTTCCCAAAAGAGGAAGAATTTATAAGCATTTATTCATTTGAAGTTTGGTCATGTGAATTTTATTTTCATTTATGGCAGCAGTTTTATTGATGGCAGCGGTTTTATTGATGGCTGTCTTTTTGAAATAGTTTCAGTCACTACAGTCACTAAATTTATGTACTGTACTGTAGCAAGAAGTGTTGAGGTGTTCAAAATGCACAAAAATGTGCAGAAATACTGCCAAGTAATTTTTAACTTCAGCAAGAAGTGTTAGGCTGTGTGCAGAAATCCTAAACCTGTTACTTAAAGTCCTGTTGTCATTCATAGCTTCATTTGAGTCATGGTATTATACAGGTTGCCCCGGTTACATAATGTCTGTTTCATGTGGTAGCAACACCCAGGGGTTAGCGTATTATGTTTCTCTGCCCTGGAGCGGAAGTAAATGATGGCACTGTGGTTTATTTGCTAGACTCCGATCTGTAATCTGTTCTCCTTTAACTATTTTGAAAATCCATTGGACCATCACAGATACACACACGTGCTATATACTTTAAAATAAAGTAATTTGTTTAATGAGTTTATGAGTTTCATTATATCTTAAGACATTTCCCCGAGATTACTAAATGGCACCTTGGGTTAATTCCAGTACACACAAAAATATGTTTTCAATAAATGGGCGTTTACAAGGAGGACAAGTAACTTAAATATAATACTCATGATGATCAATATAGTGTCTTTCGGGAAAACCAAAGGTTGCTTTACAGTGTAACAAAGGGGAAGAAAACCAAACTAATTAGGAACTTAAGAAAGCCTACTGCTTTTAAATGTTACTGAATACAGTTATTACACAGCTCTTTTGAATGCTTCGCTCTGATTGGTCAATAGCTGCGTTCTACTGTCCTGTTATTTCTGCATAATAACCCTCGTCAAGTATAACGGACCGTTGCTAGGGACGCAGCTCTGATCAGAGGAGCACAGAAAAGAGAAACTATGCAGGATATTTGCCTCATGTTTCATTTTTACCGTCATTAAACAGGTTGGGACTAACTGAAGCTGGATAAATGACTTGTAACTTGTTACAGGGACAGTGGAGGCTGAAAACCAAACCTGCATGATCAGAGCCTCGGACGCGGTGTCACAGCTCTCCTCTCGGTGGTACTGCGATTCCGCGACGCAAACACGTTAACGCAAATGTAAACCTGTAATCTCTTGTTTATGAAAAGACTACACAGATAACACACATCATAACATGTGTATGGCAATCCATCGATCTGCTGAGAGAAGATAGGAGAAGAGACCGGATTTGAAGATTCGATAAATTATGCAATTTATAAATTGACAAGTTGTATTTTCATCAACATTATGTTTCAAGTTAATTGTTTCATTTGTAAACTGTGTAATAAGCAGGATAATGTAGAGTTAGTCGGACACCCTACTGGGATATGTCCCGTCAGGGTTCATTTCTCCATAACAACCTCCAAACTATACATTATCCCCTATAACCAACTGGACATAATTTAATGTTAATGAAAATAGGACTGACAAGTGGCAGACTGATATATATATATATATATATGTATATGTATTTTTATATAGTAGATTAAACCTGATGACCTCTAATTAAAATTAATAAGTGCAGGAGCCCCAAGTTGCAATGCTGGTCATTATTAAGGACAATGAATTAATACTTAATAGTCTAACAGTGAAAATAAAAGCTTAAGACTGAACAACACAATTGATGACACCTTCAGGTTGTTAGTAGCTTTATTGGCCTTTTTTGATGCATAGAACATTGGACATTCTTATTGGACCCTTAAAACTTTGATAAATTGGCATTTTAATATTAAATATAAGTATGTCCACAGACAAAAATAAGTTTAAACTGGAGGAAGGAACTGCTCAGAGGCCCATTTAACAAATTTGTTTAACGCTGAGTTAACTTTGGCTTGCTGAGGAAGCTTGGAACTGTGAGGATCAACAGCAACAACAACAAAAAAAACACACACATAAATCTGCCTGGCAACAGACTTCGGTCCTCACAACTATAGAAGTAAAATATTTATTTTACTTTGTGTTTCCTGAAATTTAAAGTCACATTCTGACTCCCCACTCCCACCTAGTGTTAGATTTATTTTTTGCACCATTCTAGCTATAGTGGAAGTGGTGGTCCTCACAAAGAACTCAAAGAACGGGGCCCTCACAACTACATAAAGACATGTATGTGTGTGTGTGTGTGTGTGCCTGGCAACAAAGTTGGCTGTAACTAATGAATCACACACTCACGTCAGCACTCATTTTACACACATGACACCTTCATGGCAGCGTGAGTGTATCGCCTCGGCCGCAGGAGAAACGCTGACTTGTCCTTGGACCCTTTTTTTTTTCCTCTCGGCTGCAGCGAGAGAGAGAGAGGCATCAGTCCTGTTGATGAGAAAACAGAGAACGTGTCTCCTCACGAGCTGAAAGTTTAAATCCACTTCCTGAATTCGGGCCGAAGCGAAACGCCGCGTGTTTGCTCAGTCAGTGTGAGTGACATTTCAGCGGCGAATGAAATGATTCATTAGCGAAGAGACGAGTAAAGGTGAAGCAGGAGGAATGTGATGGTAATGAGAAGGTGTCAAGAGGAGTAAAAAAAATGAGCTTGGAGAGATTTGAAGTAGTTCAAGTGAATTCTGCCAGAAATTCATCATATCTGAACGAAGCCCAGAGTTTGAGTTTGGCTCGCTCTTGTTTCTGTCCTGGTTTTTCTCTCTCTTTTCTTTTTCCCTACAGTAACTCTCAGATCTGACTTTGAGTCTTCGTCGGTTGGAAAGACGACTACATTACCATGAAAGCATGTTGAGGGAGTCAATGAGTGCGCGTTGAGTCACAGGAGGTGTTTATTGTCACTGTGGATGATTTTCTCGTGTCAAATATGCTTTGATAGCACAGCAACAGTGACAAAGGAAGTGAGGTTGTGCATCATGATTTCCCCATAAGCCGTCCAAACGTCCATTTCCCTAGTGCTGATGAATGTGCCGACGGACTGTGTGTGTGTGTGAGCTTGACCTCATGTTTCCTCTCTGATCAACAGCTGCACCCTGAGTGTGACGTTGGAGCAGGCCATCCTGCTGGCCCGCAACCACGGCCTGCCCCCTCGCTGCATCATGCAGGCCACTGACGTCATGAGGAAACAGGTATGTCATGTATTTTGCACATGCATGCATTAATCAATATGTAACCTTTTTGTTGCAGTATTTTTTTTTTCTTTTTTAGCTCAGCATCCTGATGCTTTTCTGTCTCGGAGCGAATTAGTGATTCCATCCACAATGCAATTTCTGCATCCAAAATCATTAGATAAATGTATGCATCATTGAGTCAAAGCAGTCTGCCAACATAGTGTTAGCAATAGATTCAACAACAGTGCCAATAGAGGAGTATTTACGCGATTTTAGCTCCTGTGGTCAGTGTTTGATTCCTTTCAGACACTATTACTTCAATAAGAATGTGATTTTAAAAGGCAGCCAACAGTAACTTTACAGTATTTCTCGGTGTCAGAGAAAGCTTTTGTCCGTCCCACTGCTTCGGAGCCGGCCTCTTGTTTGTTTGTCTGAAAGTGTTTGGGGTCGAGGGAAGAAAATTCCCATTACTCCTCCCGATACATACACATTTTCACCCCACAAACAGCAACCGCCGTGACCAGATCTCAGCATGCAACTCAGAAGCTCATTAGAAGTTCTGCTGTGAGTGGTGGTTAGTTTTGCTTTTTTGCTGTGAGAGAGAGAGAGGAAGGTTTGGTCAAGAGAGAGGCTGAGATCCTGCAGCAGGAAAGACTTTTCATTTCCACTCTCAGGAGTGGGCTCGCGGCCAGGACGATGCAACTCTGTGCATTGTTTGACCTTGAGTACTACTAGACTGTATGTGGCTGCAAAAAAAATCCATGCTGTGAAAGGTGTGGTGTGTGACATTTTTTATTGAATATGAGAGGGGGTGGTGTTGGGATTCGAGAGAACTTTTTCATTATATTTTGATTGTGTTATTAGAGAGACTCTTGTATCACCATTGACCTACACACCACTGAGAAGAGGTTGTTTAGTGCAGAGGGGAGTCTGATCTGCTGTGTGTGTGCTGTGTATGTGTGTCCTTGCTCTCAGACATCAGCTGATGAATCTGATGAATATGAATATCACTCAGGGTTTGGATGACGCCCCCGCTTCCTCGCTGAATAGTCATACTTACTCACAAAAAGGTTATCAGCACAGCATCCGGTCCCATGCAGAAGCACCAATTCATCAAGCCCAGACAACATCATCCAGAATGAGGATGCATGAGTGATTTGAGCAAAATTGGTCCATTCACAGTTTGATTTGTAAACTTCTGCATGGCAATTACTCATGCTTTTACTGTATAGAGGGTGTATATACTGTATCTTAGCATTTGTAAGGAATGTGTTATCATTTTTCCATGGAGTCTGGGAAGGATAAGAGGAAAGTGCAAGAAAGAAAGATCAACCATAAAACAACCAGATACCAGATCTTAGTCATTAAACAGAAAATAAATGTGGAAATGTAAAAAATGGAAACGGGGATAAAAAATGCATGCAGTTTGTTTTTAAAGTTTAAGTGAATCAATGTTTGTTATAAAACAGTGAGGGATATTTGCACTTTCCTGCTTCTTGGACAGCCTTGCACCAATGCAGATCGAAACCATGATGGTTGCATGGATCTGTGGATGGCAGTGCACTTCCATCAGTTCGTGAGACTGAAATACGTCCACACAGATTGCGTTGCTTTGACATCATTTTTTAAAAAAGTTTTAGCGTCTTATATATCAAAAAAAAACTTTCGGAATAGTTTGGCTTCTGATGTTGTCTCTGACTCATCTGATCTTCTCCGGATGCCTCGTCCTGTAGGGACATCAGGGGGCATCTCTGTCTGGAGGCATCAGAATGGATGGCTGTGATGCACATCGAATAATTGCTGATGCTATCCTGCTGCTATCTGGACGTAACTCGGGGCAGACGCTAAGACGGCAGACGGCAGAGCTGTAACCGAGAGGTCAGCTAATGCACTTTTGGCCGGTCGCTCCCTCTCCGCTCAAAAAGGAGTCGCTGATGACCTCGTCGGATAATGATTCGATTGCGTGTCTTTTCACGTCCGTGTGTCGTGTGTGTGCATCAGAGAGGGAAGAGGCCAAGTTACCGGTGAGCGCAGGTGTTTTCACGTGTCTAAATCGAGAGGCTGAGTTGCTTCCTGCCCCCCTGCGGTTGTGTTTCTGCCGACTCTGTGCACCGCCAGCAGACTTACAGCAACATTAGCAAAGAGCAGGACGTGCACCTGACTGGGCATAATCAAACTGCAACACACAAACACAAGCTGCATTAATCTTTCAAAGGTCTTTCTTGATGTTAACCTTTTTTTTCCCTACAGAGAATATTCTGCACATACAGTAGTAAAAAAGCAATGGAAAGGAAAGAGCCGGCAGCAGCTGTGGTTTTAAAATTTTAATTCTCCAGATGAATCATCTACTACTACTACATCTACTTAAATATTTCTAGGAGCTGTTTAGCTCAGTGACTAGAACAATTCTGGACCCATCTGAATAAATTTGAAATATGCAAACAAATCTGTTCAACAACCAAGTCCAAAGGGGAAACCATCAACCTGTGAAAAGTTTTACCTCTAAAATCAGCAAGACCTCAAAACTTTCCAGTGCTCTACCTCACTATTAGAAAAAAAAAGTTCAGTCTTTTAATGTCAGAAATGCACACTGAATTCCAGATAGTAGGGAGTCTGAATAATATTACTCAGCAATGTATTATATCCAAACAAAGGCTGAATCACCAGACTCCTCACTGTATTTTTTCCCCGCATACAAAGCTTTGGGTGAAAGCATTATCAATACTCAGAGGGCACAAATGTTTTTGGCTTACTGTCTAAGCTTTGTTTAAGCTCTTCTCTCTGTGGTTTTTATTCCGAGCCCCTATTTATAGCTGCTGCATTTCAGCCTCATCCGCGATGTCATGAATTGTTGATGTCTGTTTTTCTATTAGGGGGCAAGAGTCCAGAATTCTGCCAAGAATCTGGGAGTGAGGGATCGCACACCGTCATCAGTCCCAAGGTAAAACTTCAGTCACGACCTGTCCGTGTGGGCTCACATCATCAGCCTATTGAATTATGGGGGCTTAACAGGCTTTGCATGTAATAGCCCATTATCTGGAAATCTTTTTACAGCATCTTTGACCATTTTTCACTGTTGCATGAATGTTTACTGTCGGAGAATTAAAATCTGCTTAAGAGAAAAGTCTTTTCTTTCCTTTGATATATAATAATAATTGCAATTTAGATTAATACAGCATCTTTCAGGACACCCAAGGGCACTTAATAATCCACAACATGTACACAACAGAAAACAGATATACAGCACATGCACTGTATGTGTTGTTGCATGGTAATGTAGCTGAAAGCAAGAACTGTTTTGAATTTTCTTTCTTCTTGGTGCTTCCTGGGACTCTGGTTTGAAATTTTGTTCGTCTGCAGTCAAGTCACGACATTTAAAAAGCACAGAACTACTAATTCATACTGTTTTTGTCTCTGAAGACGGAAAAAAGCAGAAAGAAGCACAATTATTTTTTTGGGAGGGGGGCTGAATTTAAATACTCCCAACAAAATAAACTAGTCTGTACTGTCTCTTGCATCTTGGATGTCTGACCTGAACTCACCACGAAGAGTTTTCTTAACCACTTTATCAAATGACTGCAGTCTAAACTTGAAACCAAGTGCACAGTGTTTATTTTAAACATCGTAGTGTGCTTTCAACTACTGATACAAAGTGTCCATCATCGCCGTGCCTACCACTGTGTAGTCAGCCGAATCCAGCTTGCTCTAAAGTGCATGTATTTGTGCAGTTGGTTTAGCCCTGGCTGTGTATGCGTGTGCTTTTTCTTCCGGGCTGTGGCCAAATGGTTCCATTAGACGGGAGCTCCCTGTTCTCAGTGGCTCCAAGATGAGGACAAGGACTGCCTCAGCCATTTGGCTGTGACATATACGCTTTTGTGTGACAGGCAGCCCTTTTGAACCTTTTAGTGAAATTGACAAATACAATTAAGTAGCGGGATGATTAGTGTTGAGACATTGTGGTCACAGAGCAAAATTGCTGCACTCTCACTAGGTTTGTCATAATTGTAACGGCGTGAGTGAGTGCTGTAGAATATGGAAGTGTACTCGGGTCATGAGATATGCTGGTCGTTCACAAGATAGAGATCACACACTCTCGCTGATGTGTAGATAAAAAGCGGGTAGTTATATTATGTGTCAGTTCAGCCTGCAGCCATGCGATGCAAAGTGTGTCTCGTAAAAAACCAAAAGGATGCGAGCGGTGCAGCTGATTATCTACAAGAGTAGAGCTGAGTTGAGATGTTAGTCATGCAGCTCGTAATGGAGAAATTAGTGCTGTGATCAGTTATCAATAACACAAAATCAATTGTTGCTAAAGTGATGTTTTCTGTGCATTGGTAGGATTGGAGTTTTTATGGACTTAGTGTGTGTGCAGGGTTTCTTGCAAATGTAAACAGCTGTAACTACTCTATAATTTATGTAGCACTTAAAACACAAAGACCATACATTTTGAGATTTTCTATTCATAAAAACTGCCCTCATGAAGGTTACCAGGCTTAAGTATATACAATTTACACAGCATCAACAGCATGTTTGTGGATAAAACTGAACTCTGAAGTCATTTTTCACTGTTTGAACATAGTTAATGTTGTTTGACTTTGTAGTGCAAAGTGTGTGTTTCTAGGGGTAATTATTTCTCCATCGCTGACATCTTTCCTCTTCAAACTGCAGCTACATCTCGTTACATTTTCTCTTGCACTTAGCAGAGATTTTTTCAAGGAGAGAGAAATTTGTCACCGACTGATCACCGTACAGTTTTTATGGTGGAATGCGACTAATTACCATTTTGCATGTGTGTTTTTCTGATCAGGTTGTACAAGCTGTGCCTGCCTCCACCCCCAGATGGGGACCCATAATGCATTGCATCCAGGAAGTTGCTGCAGAAGTCCTGGAGAACTTTGAGTCCCAACCAAGTCGTTCCTGTGCCCATGAAGAATCAACCTAATAAAACAGTTATTGAACATTTTTGCATGTTCAGCATAGCTGCCTGAAGTGTAAATAGAAATTTAAATAGTATTTTTAATACTTTATATTTTTCAATGTTGTTCTTTATACATATTTTGTTTCCTTTCGTGTGTGCGTGTGCGTGTATGTGTGTGATGCATGTGACAAGAAGATGTTTCGAAGTGAGATACCGTGAATGAAGTTAAATTGGCTCATTGAAATGGAATGAACCCCATCAGTTCACTGTTTGCGCATAATGGGCTGAAAATCATATTTGTTTTTGTGAGGGACATTTGCATTTTATGTTATTAGTTTCATTTACATATGAAATAAGAAAGATAACATTGATTACAAGGAGATTGGATGTCATTTGGCGTTGTATTTGTTCAAATTAGCCAATAATTTGTCTGCTTCTCTTCTGACTCCATGCTTGATCAAGTCTGTCATTGTTTGATAACCATATGAATGTGTGTTTTTTGTAACATTCCTCAATATGATTTCTATTCGCTTGTAAATATAGAAATTTAGCAAAAGTGATTTTGAATTTCTATAACTGTTATATGCATGCATATAAAGATTTTCAATGGTTTATCAGTATTAACACAATAGGTTTTTGGAAGTAGAGCTATGAGATATATTCTGTTATTTTATATTGACAGTACTCAGGATTATAATGTCTCTCTGCGTTACTTATTATCGGATGTTAAATCATTGTAGAGTGGATGACTAGCTCAATACTATGCAAACAACCAAGTGATAATAAACTGCATCTATAAGCTCCTGTAGTGTCCCTACATATAATGTAGGCATGTCTGTTCATCAGTGTAAGAATGATGCTCAACTTTTGCTGCAGAAATTCCTCAAAACACTAAAATGCTGTCATGTATACAGTATGTAAAAATATATTAAAGCTGATAACAGTGGCTGGGGGTTTGTCATTTTTACTTATTTAATGATCCACTGTTTCATCTGATGTTGTCCCGCCCACACCGCATGACTTCCGGAACTCGTTGCGTCATCGGTAGCCTACCTCCTATATAGTCCACTACATAGGGAGCTTGCTGATTTGTAGTGCTTTCTGAATATATAGCCTAGTGGACTCATAATAACCTATCCCACAATGCATCCGGAAATGAGTGGTCACTAATCAACCAAGTGTTTTGTTGTTGTTGTTGTTTTCTTTAATTTTAACAATGAGCTAACAATAGGCTATAGCCTCTACAATGGACTTCCCAGAAAGTGATAAATGAGCGATTTCGCACACTACTACGGGGGTCAACCGGAAGTTGAATTATTCGGATGTGATTGACATCCAGGTAACCATACAACAGGGTGAATAGTTAAATGGTAGCCAAACACTGGCTTCATGTGAATCGCAGTTTCTTCTGATTGGTGACTCTTTTCTTTGGTGTTGTTTCATTATATCTTCACATAGTGGAACAGGAATTCATTTGGGATCAAAAAAAAAAGAGAAAGACTTCAACTTTAATGTTTTCTCACGCTAATTAGCAGAACGAGCTACCACTGCAAGCGTGCACGTGCTGCTGCGCAATTTATTACCGTGAAACCGTCTCCTCTCGTGCAGGTGGATGCTTTACAAGACACATAATTGCGCTGAGCACAGGATAACACTGACGATGCTGCTGCTGCTGCTGCTGCTGCTGCTGCTGGACTGGGCTGAGCTCGCTGGATAAATGGGAGTGGCGGTGGCACAGTTTAACACCGGCAGCCAGTGAGCGGAAGATTTGTAATCTCTGTCACAGAGCTGCGGTGCCATTGGCTTCTACCGGGAAGCTGCCGCTACAGAGTCAGTGAGGCGACAAGCTGGGGACGGTCCCGGGCTGAGTCTCCACAATGAGCCGGGCTCTGAGCCGCCTGCTCCGCACTTGACGCAGCCCGTCTGAACTTACCGTGGCTCCACTGCAGCTCCCACTTGATGACATTACATGGTTTTTTTTATTTTTTTATTTTTGTTTTTATTTTTTTTTGCACATTTATAGTCGCCGATGCGCCCCCCTCCCCTCCTCTCCCGTGAAGGACGAATGACACCGGCTCACCCCATGATTTCATCCTGCTAAAAGCTCTTGGCGAGGCACATTAGTTTCTTCATGGCGTCTCCGCAACAGTCAAGAATTCAGTCGTATCTGGAGAAGAATAAAATCGGACCCTTGTTTGAGGTGAGTGCTCAAATACAACCTAACAACTGAACTTCTTGGATGCCAATTTGAAGGACCGCCGCTTTGCACCAAGACAACGTTAATCAGCTTTGATTTATAGTTTGTGCTAAATGATGAGCGCACATCTGCAATGGGAGCTGTCACACTGGAGTAACTGAGGGATATACACTGAGCTGTAACATCCCTTCCTCTAGTCTGTAGCCTAACACTTTCTATTTGTTTAAGCAACTGGCTCGTGGCAAATAGGCGTTTATTTTTATTCACTTTGGGTGTCAGATTGTCTCTACACGGAAACGTCCCGCTGCGCTCCCCGTTTTTGAGATGAGACACTGGAGTACAGAAACATAAAGGTTTACCGGCTGCTGTGTTTGCCTTCACATTTCCATGTTAATCCCTTCCAGTGATTTACATTTCAAAAGATGATGAAATAAGATGAGATGATGTAGCATAACCTGCCACTGCCTGACTCAACACTGTTTCAGTTTGTTGGAAGTTGGGGCGACTCAGGGAAGCCGGTTGTAATTCATATCTCACAGGCAAGGATTTGATTTGCTTTGCTGTGCTGCTCAGCTACAGAGGACGCAGCCAAACTACCTGCCTCTCTGTCTTGTTTTGTCAGTCAAGGGATCTGTTTGTTCATCCCGGGGTTATTCTCAGTGTGGCATCTAAGCAACCCAGGGGAGAGCATGACTTCATCCTTTGTTTGCTGTTGGATTTAGGCTATCAGGACTACAAAGGTGTGAGGCACAGGCAGAGCAAAGATGGAAAGACAGATACAACGTCCAACTGGCTTAAGGGTCGAGATGCAGCAGATCTGTGTGGGTCTGTCATTCTCATTTTAAAACCAGGATGACAACTGTAACATCACCACCGCTGTGAAAAACAATTATGGATTCAGTAGACGTGTTCAGTGTTCAGGGCAAAGCAATATTCACAAGCACATGATGCGTTTTGCAAAGTGCTGATGCTACAGTTCTGTGATTCAACTGGATATATAGTAACACACACACACTCACTCTCACAAGCATGAGCTGCATGTTAAGTGGATCTAAGCGCAGTAACTGAGGCTTGTTTCAGCACCGTGGACAGAGAACATTACGGCCAACATGCTTTTAACCGGTGAAGAAGAAGAGAGGGAATCTTATTGAGAGGCCGCAGCAGTCGCTGAGGCTCAACTGCACAACGATAGTCCTCTGTGTGCTCTCTCTGTTTGTTTTTCCTCCCTCCATCTTCCTCTTCCACCTGTCTTCCCCCCTGCTCTCTGCCTCAGTTCCCCGGCCTGTGTTGTCCATTTATATTTGGCTTCTGTGTACAATTAAATTTGAAGATGATTAAAGTGCTTTGCATGACTTTAAGTTCCTCCTAGTGGCGTTGATCAAATGACACCTTTGTTCCAACGATCAATGGGCTTATATGCTAATGCATTTTCATGCTTGTCCTTAAGATACCATGCAGACTCATTTTCATTATTCTGACCAGCAATTACACAGATCATCGCTGAGCTCTTTGCAGTATTTTGCCAGTGGACTGGGTATTGTGAGGCAGAACTGTGCAGGGTGAATTTGCAAGGGAATCTGACAGGTTTAAGAAACAGGTATAGTAAGAGGAGATGCTGCTCCCCTCATGAGAAACTGCTGCTGGTGGCTGCTACTCTGGTGCTGCGCTTGACAACCCTTGGCAATTTCATTGTTGTCGCACAGAAAACCCATCCATGTGCGCTCAGGTGTGAAGAAACAAGTTTTTTTATTTATTGGGGGAGAATCCAGGAGAAGTGGCTGGAATTCTTCTCGAAACTTTCTTTTTTTGATCAGATGTAGGGAATTGGTGCAGCAAATGTAATCAAACAGCCGTTCTGCTGTGCTGCTTAAACCAAAAAGAGCTCACCGAAACAGTGATAGCAATTCAGCCTCGAGTGCAACACTTACAGGTAAAATGCAGAAGCTCAAATGGCACGAAGATAATAATGCAGCAATCTAAGTATTTTTCTTCTTCTTCTTCTTGCTTCTGTTGCTGAAAATATGACAGATTTGTGATTTTTGGCTCACATTTTTAAGTTGGATTATAGCACAAATTTTGCAATGGAAAACATCATGATGACCAGTAACAGAACAGTTACTGGCTGTAACCTAAACCAAAGCCAATAACTCAAGGATTGAGGCAATGCACTGCATGCAGCACCACCACCACCACACAGTTTCTGCACTAAATGACATCATTTCCACAGAGAGAATAAATGGATTGCCTCCTACTGATTTGGTTGTTTTCCACATGTGCAGAAAAACAATCTTTTAAAGTGTCATTCATTAAAAGGCGAGGGTGTTTAGCAACACACACCAACGAATCTAAGTAGTTACTGCACAAGTATGTTCTGCAGCACTATATGCATGTGTGTCCTGAGTTTGCTCTCTGTAACAAATTAACACCATGAGTTTCTGACTTCATGTTGCGTAAACACCCCCTCAGTGTGATCAATCTCTTTACCACAGTCTGTTCTTTCTCTTTATTTCCTCCTGAAACTCATCTGCAAAGCCCCCATCACTTCCTAGTGCCCAATGCACAGCTGCAGCATTAAAGCGTCGGTGTAACAAGAGTGAGGGGGGGTGGGGGGTTCATTTACTCACTCTGATGAGACACAGCTTATGATTTGCCAGAGAATTGATTTTTTTTTCTTCTCCTACTCACTAATGAAATGGTTGCTTTGCAGAGATAGCACGCTGAGTCAACACCAGTGGAATATTATCTAAAAAGTGAAGCTGCCTTTCATAATAATTGAAGTAATTGCACCCCAGATTATTGTCAGCTATTTGATATAGATATGCTTTTCAAACACCTACTCTCCTCAGATGAAGCGCAGCAGATCCTTTGCCATCAGTGTAGACGTTAAGTACGTTGAAGGCCACTTGTTCACAGTCCTTTTGTTAAGCTCTCTATGGTACAAAGGTTAAAAAGATGCCACATCACGTGCGTTACTTACAGCATTATTGCAACATACAAAGAAAGTAATTCCTCTGCGTCTGGCATCGTCATTGCAACAGATTTACTTTGAGTTGTCTGACAGAATCTGTACATTCCTCAGTCTTTGTGATATCAAAGAGGATTTGCAGCATAAACTTCTGACATTCAAACTTGTTTTTAAAAAAAGGAACAATCTTTGTCTTCACCCCGGTGCTAAACATGCTCTGTTGTTCCTCCCTGCTGTGATCTGTCAGTCATGTCTGGAGCAACACTGCTTCTCTATTAGAGCAGGATGGGTCATGGAAATGGGGTTAAGACCAAAAATTGTCATCGGATCAAAATGGAATTGGTCTTAAAGTCAAATGTTGAGTTGTGACAGTGCTCTGTGGAAGAATAGGTGTCACTGTTCACGACAAAGTCCGACTTAAAAATCTTAAATATAGTTCTGCTAATAGGACTAAGACTATTGGTCTCGGCTCAGGGCTTTTTATTATCACTTGCTGATATTAATGAAGCCCTGATGAGTGATAAACTTGGTGTTGGCTCTGTTACAAATGTTATTGCATGGATTGGGTTTACATTACTATTTCTTTTCTTTTTATTGGTGCAGAAAAGCACCTCCGACATAAAGCACTGACACTAATAATTTAGCAGTGGTCCGATTAATCACTTTATGCTTCTCTTGTCATTCATATGCAGCATTTCCCTCTCGATAAATAAAAAGAAATAAGATCAATAAATAAGACGAAATGAATCAGCACTCGGTTTCAGCCGATGCCTCGAGGAAAGGTGTGGGATTTCAAATCAGTAAGCTGCTCTCTTCCTCCTATTGATATGCTGCTTAAAGTGAAGTTAAATGACTTTCCTCTGAGGGAATTATACAGTATTCATCCACACGGAAAAAAAGGTTGGCTCCGGTCTGCTCAGCTATGTAGTTCTTCTAATCTGCTGTGCTCCGAGTCTCAGCAGCGCAGCCCTGCAGTACTGGAGAGAAGTCAGTCTGTCCACGCAGGACACACTGCCTGACCTATTGATCCACTCCCTTAAGGGATAATTTATTGGACTTGGTGTGATTGGGTTCAGGCTACCTACTGTACTGTACTGGCAATATGCCGTCTACCTCCCACTAAAACTCTTTATTTCTATATGAATGTTGCTTGGTTTTTGTGTCTTTTTAACTGTAATACTTGTTGAGAAATTGAAGCATATCTGCAAACTGTGTCACAGATAAGCAAAGACAGAAACATGTGCAGCCGGTTGAGCACACGCAGGGAGGTGGAGTTACACATCCAGAGGAATCCGTCAGAGGTCTTATTACACAAACACACCTGGAAACATTTCTCCATCATTGGCATTCCTCCCACTCATTAGGTAATGAAAACCCTGACATTTTATCTCAATGGCTGCTTGCTTCGTTATTTGGTTTGTTTATTTTTTTCACCTCATCCTGCAATTCAAAGCAAAAATATCTGCAGAATGGTTGTTATACTGACCATTAAATATTGATGTGCAGACTGATATGAGCACATGCTTCAGAGCCGGGCCCTTCATTACCTAATGCGTACATGACTAAGTATAGTGCCTAATGAGCAGAAGAATGATTTGTGCTCTCACTCTTTTGCCCTACTTTTAGCCATTCGTATGCCAGAGGGTTATTTTGGCATATATTTACATCTAAACACAGCAACGCTCACTCTAATTTTGATTTTTAAAATCCTATTAGCAAACTGTGAAGGAACACTAAAAGTCAATACAATCAGTTTAGGGTAATATGCATTTTGCAATTTCCTGTGGCAGTTTGTTATGGCACCGTGTGAAAACCAAA
Source organism: Decapterus maruadsi (assembly GCA_030347415.2). NCBI lineage: Eukaryota > Metazoa > Chordata > Actinopteri > Carangiformes > Carangidae > Decapterus > Decapterus maruadsi. The sequence goes on from CM064890.1 coordinate 2,625,459, forward strand.
ATGAGGCCATTCACATTTGTTGTGTGTGGGGTTCAAAGGCAGACCTAATAACTGTCAAGATTCAAAGGAGGAAAACAGCTTGTGATTGGTTAAAGTCTGGCATAACCAATTAGTTTGGTTTATTTTCTAGTATGTACCATTTTAGTTTGACTTGGTATGACAGAAATGCATGGGTTAATGCGGCTCCCCTTCAGCCGCACTTGGAGTAATTATTACAAGACAGGCAGCCCAAGGCCGGGATGGTCCGGGGGGAATACAGGAGGGAAGACGAAGGATATCTGGGAGATCAAGCAGCGAGACAATGAGTGACGTGGAAATATGAGGAAGATTTAGAGCATGCAGCATAAGGTGGTGGTGGTGGTGGTGGTGGTGGGGAGTGTCCACGATTTGCGAGAGTACGGGAAAAAGAAGGAGACAGAGTACAGTGCCTGCGCTGCATGTTAATAAAGTTATCATGTCCACTTCCAGCCTGAGGACGGTGACGGCTCACTGCTGGGTGTAATTAAGAGCCACGCTGGTGGTAGCGGAGAGCTGATCATCTGATACACAGACCTGACAGTTAACCTATATTTGTTCAGCTGTTGACTAATTGTTGTATGTGACTGTCTGTTTGCTCAAAGCGTGATTAATTTAGGGTGTGCTTTGTGCTGAATCCTCTCAGCTCGAGTGCTGAGGCCCTAGAAAAAACATTTTACACTGAAGTTTTACTTCACATGAGATTAGATATAGATTTTAATTTGTACCCGTTGGACTTGGTTCTCTGCAAAATGCATTCATCATGTATTTCTGTGCATAAATGAGATCGTATCAATCTTCAAAAATGTGATGACATGACACCCACACAGTCATGAAGACGCGGGTTAGCTTTGTTTTTTGAGTGTGAAGCACTTAATCGCTACTGTGACTTGACTTTTTTGCTACTTCAGCTGTTGTTTATCCACTAATCCTGTAACAGATAAATGAGAAGATGTTTAGAGACATCAAACTGTAATTCCTTATATATTTTATAGTGTAATCTATTCTTTTTATTTCACTCGTGATACTTTGCAATTTATCGCTATCTGGATCAAAACAGCTGTAACCAATGTACTTATAGCAAACAACAGGTTCATGTTTCTTCCAAGTCTGTCTTTAAACCATGGCCAAGTGTCCATATGTACATAAAAAACAGTTTTCGTTTGCTGCAATCATTCATACTGACTGTGAAGTGACCTCTCCTGGCAGTAACATGTTCCTAATGTATTTGATGAAAGACAAAATCCACTCATTCTGTGCATAAAAACTGTTCCAGAGCTTAACTTAATATGAGCCAGTCTCAGTTTATCAAATGGAGAAGCTATCTTCCAAAGCTACAGTCTTTTGAATGCACGTTGAGCGCTGTTGTCTTGATGAGCTGCAGGGTTGGATCAGTAACACAAAGAGAAAAATGTCCACCAAAAAAAAATACACATACTAAAGCATGTTAGTTTGATTTGACTACAGAGCCTGCTGTGATCCCATATCAACTTAAAACTGAATGAAAGAATGCACTCACGCCTCGAACGGTGCAGTTATTTCTATTATACTGTCCTCATTGCCTTGCATGAAAACTCATTTTGATATGTAACACTTCACAGTTCAATGCTGTGTTTATACAGCGATGTGAAGTATGTCAAGGAGCCTGTGTGGTTGAATGTAGCCGACTGTCCCGGAGATCGTGATGGAGGTGGAATTGCATAAATATCTACCGGATACAAAGACAGCAAGAAGAAATGACAAAACAATTTATTATAGCAGCAGAATAAAATCAAATAAGGAGAGATACGATCTTTCTTGTTTATTGCTACAAAACCTGACTGAAAAATGATTGAAAAGATTTACTTCAGCCTAAAAAAGTGGGGGGAAAAAAACACACCTCACCGTGGCTGATTTACATTTATATAGTCAAATGATAACAAATAATGAGTCAGTCCCCCATTACCAAGTGCTAAAAATGCCACCAAAGAGGTACAGTAGGACCATATTGATAAAAATGGACTTTGGGCGATGCAGCACGATGGAGTGAAGCAGATAAAAGCATCTTCTCTGAGTATTATCTAGCAGCAGCAGCAGCAGCAGCAGCAGCAGCAGCAGCAGCAGCAGCAGCAGCAGCAGCAGCAGCAGCAGCAGCAGCAGCAGCAGCAGCAGCAGCAGCAGCAGCAGCATTAACAACAGCAGCAGCAGCAGCAGCAGCAGCAGCAGCAGCAGCAGCAGCAGCCTGGTTGGTTAGGTGACATTGCCTCTCCCACGGCCTCCTATCCTGCTCTTGTCTGCCATTCAAGGTCTGGATCTCTTCCAGTGGCATCTTTTCCTTTTCCTCTCACTCCCTTCTCATCTTCACCCGTACTGGCTCGTCACGTTCTTCTCCTTTTTCTCCAATAATGACCTTTTTTTTTTTCTGCACACAAAGCACATTGATCAGCTGCACAGACGTCACCTTAAATACCCTCCCCGTGATATGACTGCGGTGTTGCCATATTTCACTGACAAGTGGCGGGTAAATCAATGGCAGCCGGTGGCTTCTAGTGCAGGCGACAGGGACAGGGAGCCCTGTTGGGAATCTTGGAAGAACTGTTGCTCCATTTTATTTCATTTTATTCACACAAAGACCAACCTGTGAAGAAATGAAGTCAGGTTTTAAAGCTTTAAATCACAGCCTGAATATGCTGCTGCAGGTGATGGAGATTATTACAGAGAAACTATATTCTAAATACAGTAGATCTAGTATTTTGCTGGACCATACTGCAGTACCAGTCGTCTCATTTCAGCAGATCCAGTAGGACTCCACCTGCAAATTGACAAAAGTAAGGCCCAATCCCAATGTTCACCTTAACCACTAGCCCTTGAAATGAAGCCACAAGGGCTAGAGCTTTGTAATCTTCTCTAGGAATTGGGACACCAGGCAAAGTTCTTTGTAGAGTTTATGTAGCTGTGATGTCAGATTTTAATCTTCATGCATTTGTTGTTACTCACCACCACCGTGTTGATGCTCTCTTCCTTTTTTTGTCTTTTTCCCCCTATACCATTTCATATAAAGTCTCTCTTTCATTTTCTACCTCCTGTGTGTGACCTTCACAACTTTCCCTTTGTCTCGGCCCCTTCGTCTCCCAGACTCACGTCCACTTTGCGTTTGTTTAAGTTGCAGAGGAGAAGCCGGGAGCGTCAGTGAGAGTATCATGATTGTCGTACCCGGAGGGAGACCTTGAGAGCTTCCAAGGACACGGGTGTTTTTTAGCTGCATGGCTGACAGCCGACAGCCGCCAAACCAAACCGCCTGGAGGCGCGCAGATATCTCAGCCCTGGTAACGGCTCTGCACACATTCGTAAATGGACTACAGTACAGTACATGTCTCAGCTGCTCATGCCACCTATTGGCCTGCTTATAGAGGACAGATACAGATCCTGAAACTCTCTGCTTCTCTTTATCTCTCTCATACACTCATGCACACGCACACACACACACAACATATGCTGTTCTGCTGATGCAAGTCACTCCAAATCAAATAGTATTAAAGTCTTCTTGTATATAGAAGTGTTGACCCACATTTTAGTCTACATCTTACTATGGTTCCTGTCACAAAAATATGATTACCAGTCAAACTCCATGAGCTTCTCAAACAGGACTCATGTTATTTAAAACTCCTCATTACCATAGAAAGTGAAAGTGTCAGACGCAGTTACCTTGATCTGCTCTATACGTGAGTTATGTAATGTACGCTTATCCACGGTGGGATTCGGTGGGATCAGTTTCTCATAATATGTCTTTATTATAACGTCTTTTTTATGATGTTGCCGGAGACGTTGAAGGACACGAAGCTACGAAGGTGCATCAGCTCATTCAGCAGCTCGTGTCATAGAAGCAGAACACTCTGTAGGGTATTCAATCAATACATGTTGGCACAAAAGTGTTTTACAGCACAGACGTGGGCAGCATGCAGATGTGCCAACATGTGCTGCCACTTTCTGTCACAGTCCCCTGAGAAGGCCCTGTCTGTCCATCTGTCTTTCTTTGCAGTGAGTTTGCTGCTGTTTATTTCATGCATCCAACTCTTGCGTTACCCTCTCTACATCTGTGTGTGAGCGCTCTCCGCTGGGAAACACAATCCTGAAAATCAACACTCGGCAGTCATCCATTAAAATAAGCGCACATCCTTCCCGCACTATAGCCCTTCCCCCCAACATCACTATTAAGACTCCAAAAAACCCCGGGGTAGTTAACAGAGTTCTGCTAGTTTTCCTTCCTGTGTGATCCACCAAATTACAGCCTTCGTTTATAGACCGCCTGCTGGTAGGTTAGTTAAATTACCCACAGGAGCTACTAAGTAGTAATTACAACTTTTACGTCTTAGAGGTTTATAATTGTTCGACACAGGCCACAGAAATACATTTCAGTCTTGAGGAGAGATGCATTACTCGAAATCTCAATGTGCTGTAATTATCTTGCAGGATTTTCTGAAATGGCTATTTCTCTTCAAGACTACTGTGTATCTGTGACAGGCTGCTCCGTTCTTCCACCTGCAGTCTGCAGCATGATCCTTGTTTGTTCCTACACACGACGCCTTCTGTTGGAGCTGCTGTAGACGGTGGGGCCGGGCAGGAATGTCCCCCTGACCAATTACCTGATTAGCTTTCTGAGCACACACGGTGCAGCCGCGGCTAGTAGCCAGCTGTAATGCACATCCCCGTGTAGTCGTCCCCGCCCTCTGGAAGACACACACATGAGTGTGAGTCTGCAAGGGCAAATCCATACCAGCCATGAAAGCACAAGACTACATGACTTTGTTTTTCTGCAATTAAATGTGATGTACTACTCTCACAGAAACCTGCAGTCTCTCTCTCTCTCACACACACACACACTCATTTTATCCATACATTACATTACATCACCAATTCACTGCAGTCCACTAATGACTTTCTTTGCTTTTCTGCAGCAGTCATCCTGAAGTCAGCCACGGCTGCTGTCTCAGACTGCTCACAGTTTATTCTCATGCCATATCTCACATATTACACACATGCACACACACTTATTTTACATCACACATGAGCTTCAGAGGGTCAGTTGGTGTCAAAAGCGTTTTTTAATATCCTGTGGAATGTGAGCATTGCTTCCCTGTCATTTTACCTTGTGTAGAAGTTAATTTGCATTGTGTTTTGTGAAGCTCAGACAGGACATGATTAGTCATGATTGGCGCATTTGAGACTGAATTCCCATCATGCATTTGACAGATTTTAAATTATCATGCGGCGTAAGATGTGGCCTTTACCCTCAGCACCTGTTACTGTGACTCCCTGCGTGCTTCCCTTCTTTTTCGCCTTCTGCAGTATTTTCCTCTTTTTTTTTTTTTGGCTGTTTTCTGTAGTCGGTCAAATTTGTCAGTTTGTCCTACGAACAACTGACTCATCTCCTCATAATATAATTGGCTTTCTCAATATTTTACCTTTCATGTCCTTGTAGTGCACCGTCTTTACCAATAACTGTCTCAAATCTAAAATAAAGATAATGGCGTGTCTCTTTCCTCATTGTAGTGACACGACATATTTTGGGTGCTGAAATCAGAAGTTTGTGTGTCATCACCGAGTCCTGATCGGTCCAGGGTCTCTTGCTCGTGTCTTGAAACTTTTTGCTTCACACAGTAGCAGCACTTTAAACTCTGCAGTGTTTTGTTTACTTGTTTGCCCTTGTGTCTTGACAGACTGATCTGTTTTTGATGGAACTTGCTGACACGTTTGTTACTAATTGATATAGAAGGGAAGTGCTCCTGTCATGGGGGACATGTTGTCTTGTTTGTCTTTGTAGCATACAGTATTCCTGCAACTACTGAAGACAAGTGAATATTATGGCTTCTTTGGCCAGTTTCCTCACTCTCCCTTGAGGGTGAAGTCAACTACAAAACAAGACTTAGGCCTATGCAGCATGCAGGGATTGATTGTCTCTACTTCAGCTGGGTGGTTTCTCCACTGGCCATTCTATTTCTTTGCCTTTTGTAGTACCACTTTGGTCTAACTGCTCTCTGCTTTACTCTGCTCCTGTAGGAGTTGATGACCAAATTGATAACTGAGACTCCAGACCATCCAATCCCTTTTCTCATTGATCACCTGCAGACCAAGCAAGACAGCCCTGGCAAGTTGCACAGAGCTCTCTCTGGCTCCGCAGCGCTGTGGGCACAGAGCTCCCCAGGTCAGTACCACTACGTACCTACTATACACATGCATGCATAATGTACACACACACGTTGGGAATAAGATGTTTGTTTTTTTTGCAGCTACTCGACCAGTGTTTACGCTCAAGATTTTTGCAGAGCAAGGCGTTCTGAACAGTAATTGTTACTGTCTCTCCTGACAGAAAGCAAAAACACTCGAAGGGAGTGTAGCAGCTATGAGAAGCCATGGCAAATTCACCCAAAGAAACCGAAGAAATCCAAGAGTGACTTGGCTGTTTCAAGTATCTCTCCTCCCTCACCAGAATCCAAATCCTGTGAGTTTCTTTTTTTCTTTCACATGAACTTTGAGTTTGACAAAGTTTTCTACTGTCTTATTCCTTTTTTTTTGTAATTAGCTTGATCACAGACACACACGCACAATCCATTTCAGATTACGAAGCTGCAGTTTTTCTACCTGTTGTATGGGTACTATGCCAATTACACGCTTCATTGGCGTTAATCTCCATTTTTAATTTGATATAATTATATCTAATTAAAGTTAGTCACAGTGTGTAGTCCAGCATCGCCCCTTCTAGTCTCCCAGGGCCCTGCAGATGAGTTAGTTAGAAAGTGCCACTTTTTTTTACACAGTGACTGCTGCACTCCTACACACTGTAAAGATGAGCTTTTCACAAAGTTCTCACATGAATGCAGAACAGACGCAGATGAGATTTTTTCCGGTGATAACTTTTAGCTCGGTAACAAATTACTATACTTACGATGTTAGAATGAAGTACGGCACTTGAGACAATGAGGCTGGGTCAGATGGGGAGCGAGCAGAGCCATAGACTCTTTCAATAATTTAACATTGCGCTCCGTCACCGCCAGACCATGTCTATTTTCAGCCGCGGTTGGAGAATTACTCACAATCAAAAGGAAATGGGTGTTGAGATGAGTGCATGAAGTGAGTCAAAGAAAACAAGCGAGAGGGAGAAGTCTGGATGAAGCGAGCCACAGTCAGCTGTACTTAAGTGAGGAGCATTAACAGCGTTCCTGTTGCCCCTTCAGAGTAAGAAGCCTTCAAAGCTGCATTTAAAGTAAAATCCTATTAAAAATACATGCAAAGGTGTCTTGGCGTGCAGGGCTCATAAAAAATTTAAAATCAAAAGAACTACCTCTCATCATTATTGTACAATGTAGCAAGAGCAACACAACAGCTGCTATAAATATAGGGAGGTGCTGCTTATACGAGGATCAACATGAATTCTTCAGGCTCCTGCTTTCTGTGGACAGTTTAGCAAAGGGTTAAATGTGCTTTGGCCTCACTTCTTCTTGCCTGATGCTTTAATGGGCAGCCCCAGTGGGAATTGAAACCTTAACCCTTTATCTAAGGTAGAGCACAACCCACTGCCGCTGCAGCAGAGCAGGGACGACTGAAAGGAAAGGCGCTCTTAGCCGGAAGTAATGAAAGTTTTTTTTTTTCTTTCTTTTTTCCTCTTGCATTTGGCAGAGACATTTGCTCCATGTTTATGGCTGTTACTATGCCAAGGAGCTTAGTCAGGGTAAACAAGGGTAGAGGAAGCAGATTGTTGCAGCAGCACCGTCAGACATTCACCAGCTAGTTTATTTATTTGACTGCGTGTACTGTATGTGCGTGCAAATGCAAAACAGAGGCGTGATGCTCACCTATTGCACCTGTCAACACACACTGTTTTTCACTGAAACATGGTTAAGATTCATTGTAAAATGTTTTGCATGTAAACATGTCTGTTCAGGCAGAGGAGATGTGGCGAGTAGCTGAGAGGACAACCAGTACATTTTGTTTGACATCTGCTCTCAGCCCAGTGGTTTCTTATGTAAATTTAAATCCAGATGTGTTAGAGCATAAGGACATTAGATACGGAGGAACCACTTGTAATCCCCTGCCTATAAAGGAGCATTGCTTTATAAATAATGTCTGAAATATAACCGTTTATGAATTAACCATCATATAGAAGCCGGGGGAAGGTGCCAGAGGACGTGGGCAGGATGTCAGTACAGTATGTGGGTCATTTCCTGCCCCTGTTTGAGTTGTTTTGAGTCTTAATCAAAGAGACTGACAGACAGACCCTGTCCTCTGGTCTCTGGCCAGTGAGCCCTGCGCTTCTGGAAGAGACACGTTGACTTTTCTGCCAGTGTTTCTGTTCCACTGCTGCAATATGTAAACAGCACATCAAGCTGTGGTGTTTACATATTAAATTACAGAATGCTTGGTTTTCCAGGTGTTATTTATAGAATATTTGCTCAGCGCCTCTCTTGTTGTTGCTCGCAGCAGATCCAAACAATCTTTATATGTGGTGCTTTCTGGAGATTGTGTGTTTTTGTGTTTTTTTTTGTTTTGTTTTGTGTTTGCGATGTCCAGTGCCGCGGTCGGTGGAGTACCCGTCCTGGGACTGGAGGGAGAGTCGGGACTTCGACGAGCTCAACCACATCCTGCAGGAGAGCAAGAAGCTGGGCAAGGCCCTGGAGAGCCTGTCGCGTAGTGAGTGGCTGCGGCTCAGCAGAGTGCATGCTCACACCATAACGGAGCAGCGCCGTTTTTATACGTCGTAACATACAGAACTAAAGCGTAGACCTTTCTGTAAATGTCACTGTAAATCCTAAAAGGAAAACGGATCACGCAGCTAATCTTACAAGCTCACCGCTAAGCTCAGAAGCAGTCTAAGCTGGGATTTTGAACTGCATTAGATGCTTCTCTGCGCTTTAAACCATTTTCTTCTCTCCGCAGGCATTGCCATCTCTGATGAGCTCGACCAGGTAGATATTAACTAGACCGGAGTCTTTTGATAAACTCGCATACACAGACATTAAAGTTATGTCAAAATAGTCCTTGACGCTCACCAAGTCTGCAGCATTGCTCATGCTACATCAAATAAAAACCTGTGTTTCATAACTTTCACTTGGTTGACGGAGCAGCACAGCTGTTTTTCTAATGACGAACCGCTGTCTCAAGGGAGTGATATGTGACTTCAGTGAACATGTCCTCCATCTTCTACTTTGCTTCTTCACTGTGCATCCTCCTTGCAAAGTTTTGTCTGAGCTCTTTCTCTGTCCTTGCCTGCAATGCCCCCAATTCTCTCCCCAGCACAATGGTACAGCGGCTGCCTGGGCAGGACATGCACAGAGCTGCCCAGGCTGGACATGGAATGATTTGGAAATGAGAGGTCTGGATGAGAATTGCAGCATATGTTTTGACAGGGGCTTTACTTTTTGCACAGTGCAGCAGTACATGTTCAACGTCCTTGGCTCTCAGCCCAGAGATTTTCCTTCTTTCTTTCCCTGTGGGACAGGACGGATTGAATATGAAACACCTGCTCTGATCACGGAGACACAATAGAATTCGATACTATCCTGGATTTAGTCAAAGACGAGCAGACGTATCTTTGCCTTTTTGTGTTGAGCACATTTGTGGCTGGATTTAGAAGCAGAAATGGAAGGAGGCAGAGCTCAGACAATATTATGCTGCTTTTTAAAATTCCACCTTCGAATAAACACTATTATTATAGCGAACATAGTCTTGGTGTCATTATGATTTCATGCTGAAGTTGAAATTGCGCAACGTTTAGAAAATATTATACATCAGTTGCGCTCCTGATGTTCCTTTTTTTCCTGTCGCCCGTTTCACTCATTCTGCATTTGTTGTTTTGCCACTTAATCTTTATGTATTGCCGTTTTAGAACTTGGGAGGCTATAACTCCGTGTTGCGCCCCCGGGTGGTGGGGGAGTGGGTTGGTCGTGAGGAAGAAGACGCAGATCCGCTCGCTGCTGAAATGCTGCACCCCCCTGTCCCCCGGGCCAAAACCGAAGTTTGCTGGAGTGGAGATAGCAGCCCTGCTGGGAGGTTAGTGTGTGTGTGTGTGTGTGCACGTGTGCATGTGCATGTGTGAGTCACTTAAATACAAAAAAAAGTTTGAGATTTGACAAAGCTATTGTTGGCTCTTTAAAAATGAGGAGGTAGACTTCTAACTGCAGCTCCTGCTGCCTGAGGAGTGCCCATCTGAATGGGGTTGATAATCCCTTTTCAAAGGCGCGATCAAACATGCTTGCCATGATACTGCTTCAACCCAATTTCAAATTAAAGCTAACCTCATTTCTGTGCGCTCAAGGCCAAAGAATTTTGTGCTTGTTACTTGAGAAATGGCCTCTCTCTGACAATACAAGTGCGTCATATATTGAACTGTTAAATCATTTCTCCCCCTCTTAAAAAATCTCCTTTTTTAATTTGTGCGAGTGAAACTGCAGGTATCAAACGGTTTGGTTCCTTAAGGACCGGATGTGTGTGCGTAATATAATGTTCGGCTTCTTGTGTGCGCGTGTGTCTGTGTCACATGGACTGCAGCTGCTGATGTGACTAATTAGACGAGGATCGGATATAAAACCATAAATCATGTGCGGGCCTGAGCTGACATACCCAGAGTGTTAATCTCATTAGGTTACTGTATGGGTGGATTATAGGGAGAAATCACTTAGTTAGAAGCCTGAGCAGGGAGATAGGGATGTGTGTGGGCTCGCTGCTAAGTGTGTGCACATAAGTGATATGTTTTGTGTTAAGTTAACCTATGAGAAACTTGCTGCTGTGTGTTTGGGATTGTGCAGGAGGAGCACTTCATCTGATAAGTAACTTATATCAGTTATTTTAATTGCATTCAGTGGGATTGTACTGCCTCTTCAGATTCTGTTTGGAGATGGAGACCTGTTTTCAGGTGAAGGTTACAGTCTCGTCCCAGCCAATCAATTCCAGATCAAGTTACTCTTAACTCAAGGATTCGGTTAAGTGTGTAATTTGTACAAGAAGAGCTAAAAATGACCACTCTGGGTGAGTGGAAAACTGGCAAAGACCAGCACTGCCCTCTCTTGAAATCCCATCCTCTCCTTAACAGGCCATGCCCTCTGGTGCTCAGACACTTTCAGACCAGAGAAAAACTCCTCTCACTCTATAAGTTAGTTGTTTTTTTTAAATCTTTGATCTTCCTGCCTCTGCCTCTGCCCCTGATTCCAGCCCACCTGTCACCAAGGCCCATAAGGAGAGCTGACAGGTGCTGGTGACTCTGTATGACTGACTGCAGAGGCTAGGAAGATAAATACAGGGGGCACATGGGAAATCAGTTGCAGCTGTGGCAGAGCTATATTCAAGAAAATGGCGTGTTTCGATGGAGCCCGTCCGGTGGGACTTTCTCATCCAGTCCAGGCAGTCAGAGCCTTTCACTGAACTTCTGTCTTCCTCCTATATTCATCCTCTTAACAACACAGATATGAAAGGAGGTGATGAATAAGGTTGGGAATGCCAGCTTTGCGGCCTCACGCCATTGTTATTTTGTGATCATATTGTCTTTAATGACTGGTGCACGCCAGCTGAGGTTGGTGCCTATAGGGAAAATACACAAGTAGAACTGCCAGCAGGCATATGGAGATACAGATTTAATAAAGGGTAGGAGCTTATGATGCAGTGCAATGCATAAAAATAATAACACAAGATATGCAAGTCGTCTCCCTCTGCACATTTTTGACTTTGCAACAATGTTAAAGTTTAATGTCTGGAAATACTTCTTTGCAACCAAAAATGTATTTTTTTCTCTCTGAGGAATATATTAAGATTAATATAAGACAAGTATGCAAAATGGCAAATGTGCAGAAATTCACCCAGAACTTTGCCTCGGACATATTAGCGGATATAATTATCAGAGATAGCATGCAGAGAGGATGAAGAAATATCTGTCATCCTTTGACCCCTTCCCATTATCCGTAAATAGAAGTCATTAAAGTGAGATTAGCATCAAATTAATATTCTGGCTCCTTAATCCAAGCCCTCAGCTACACGGATATGGAAATTAATTTTCTCCAATGTAGAAATAATGCAGAAGTCAGCCTTCATCATTGTATCGGTATCTTTAACTAAGAGACAGTTTGGCAGAATGAGATGACACAATTTCAGCTGAGGAAGTTGCAAATGCAGTTTGAGCTGAAATGTTTGATTTCTTCCCATCCATTTATTGTTTTGATTGATAACAGACTATAAACTGTGAAGCTACTATGCTATTACTAAATGCTAATAGACATGAACTGAGCTGAGCTGATAGTATATATTTCCACAAACAGCACAGCAGCCTCTGGCATGACAGTAAATAATTGAGTATGAAGACAGAGATAAAATGTAAAGATATGACAAACCTAGTCCCAGTCAGTATGACACTGGAAACAAGTGATTTTAAATATTTCATTATTTTGTTACAGGATTATAGTCTATGACGATATCTCCCTTTGCTTTATTTGATTTGGTTTAAAGCAGTATCTACAGTAACTCTTCCTGCATGTCTGTGGGTTTGGATGTGATTGGTTTTCCTACTGATTCCAAACTACAGGGAAAGCTTTCAAGTCAAAATACTAAACATCACTGCTGATGGTTTGTGCTGAGCGCAGTAAAACTACTGCACAGTTGCTCATGTCACAGCCATTATCTCCCCCCTGCTATCCATTTACAGTATGTTGTACTGCACCTGCATGGCACTTGAAATGACTGTATGCTATTTTATCCTTAACAACCATGGAATGGCTGCCAAGTGCAAGCAGCGGTGAAAGACACTTCATATGCATCTGCACACTGCCGACGCAAATGCAACATTTTGTACATGCTAGAAAGCCTGAGTCTGCTTTGATGCAAGTCAAATGGAAAAGGAGAATGCAATTACTACAGGAACAAAGGTATTTGCTGATCTGAAGCCCTGCTTTTTTCTCTTGTATGTCTCCCTCAGCCTGAAGATGGAAACAAAGAGCAAAGGGCTAAGGGAACAACAGCAGCATCATAAGAAGCTCCTGGCAGCCATGTTGTCCCAGGACTCCTTTGATTCAGTCCACAGCCCGGCCCCCTCTGTTGCAGAGGAAGAGATTGAGGACGAGGACGATGCCATGGAGCTTCTGGGTAATGTCAAGCCTGTTTTTATAACCCACCTATTTGTATACACAGACACAACTTGTAAACAATGTTGCTCTCTGCTCCTCAGTGAATCAACATGAAAGATTTTCTTGATGCTGCGGTGTTGCACTAAATCAAAGTTTGTTATGTAACTGCCATTGATCATAGTGCTGAGCTGCTTATGCACCAGACTGGCTCACTGCGTGGATCAGCAGATCTCCTGATGTGTGTGAGCCGGACACCTGTTTTCTCACCTGTCTTCTTTCTTTCTTTCTTTTTGCATATTTCACTTCATATATAGTAGTATAACAAATGATATATTTTAGTTAAATGAAATTGTATTCCTTCACTTCTAAGAGCCTCAGTCAAAATGGCAATGGAAGACGTGACTCCCATTTCACTGCAGTACATTTTTGGCAGTAGCCAGCAGGATCTCTGCAAGCTTAATGGAATGACTATGTGTAAGATTAGATTTTGATAGTTTGCCCAAAAGGCATATCTCGAGATCCGTTGGGAAGGTAATTCCATGAATTTTGGATAAAGTATCACAGATCCCCTGCCAAAGACCTTGTAGTTTACTGCACTGCCAAGTGGAATGAAAGAAAGTGCCCTGTATGGGACCACATCTAAAACAGGGAATAAGAGATTGGGGTTAAAGCCATGTACTGTAGCTTGGAATGGGTAAAATAGGCAAGGCAAGGCAAGGCATCTTTATTTATATAGCGCATTTCATACCAAGGCAACTCAATGTGCTTTACATAAAGACAGAACATTTAAAGAATAAAATGAAATAAAAGAGAAGCATAAAACAGAATAAAAACAAACACTTAAAACAGTTAAAAACAAGAGCAAATAAAAGTAAAATAAAAGAAGATAGATAAGGTTTAAAATTCTTCAAAGGAATTTAGCCATAGGCACATGAAAAGAGAAATGTTTTTAACCTGGATTTAAAAGTGCTCACAGTTGGAGCTGATCTAAGTTCTGCTGGTAGTTTGTTCCAGTTGTGTGCAGCATAGCAGCTAAATGCTGCTTCACCATGTCTGGTCTGAACTCTGTGCTCCACTATCTGACCTGAGTCAGTAGATCTCAGAGCTCTACTGGGTTTATACTCTACTAACATGTCATTCATGTAGTCTGGGCCTAAACCATTCAGTGATTTGTAAACCAGTAGCAGAACTTTAAAATCTATTCTGTAGCTGACTGGGAGCCAATGTAAGGACTTCAGAACTGGAGTGATGTGATCTGACCTCTTTGTTCTGGTTAAAACTCGAGCTGCAGCGTTCTGAATGAGCTGCAGCTGTTTGATGCTTTTCTGAGGGAGACCTGTCAGAAGACCGTTACAGTAATCTAGTCTACTGGAGATAAAAGCATGAATCAGCTTCTCCTGATCACCTTGGGACATAAAACCCTTAATTCTGGATATGTTCTTAAGTTGATAAAAGGCTGATTTGGTGACTGATTTGATATGGCTGTTAAAGGTCAGATCTGAGTCTATCAGCACACCGAGGTTTCGGACTTGGTCTTTAGTTTCTAATGACAGTGACTCAAGGTGTTTACTGACAGCAACCCTCTTCTCTTTATTGCCAAAAACAATTACCTCAGTTTTTTCTTGATTTAACTGAAGGAAATTTTGGTTCATCCAAATTTTGACTTGCTCTAAACAGCGGCATAATGACTCTATTGGACTGCAGTCGTCTGGAGACAGTGCAAGATATATCTGTGTGTCATCTGCATAACTATGATAGTTGACATTAGAATTCTGCAGAATTTGACCTAAAGGCAGCATATATAAATTGAACAGTAGGGGTCCAAGGACTGACCCCTGAGGAACTCCACATGTCATAGGCACTCGATCAGATTGATAGCTACCAATGGTCACAAAATAACTCCGCTCCTCCAAGTAAGATCTGAACCATTTTAGGACTGTCCCGCTGAGTCCTGCCCAGGTTTCCAACCTGTTCAGCAGTATACTGTGATCCACAGTGTCAAAAGCAGCACTGAGATCCAACAGGACCAGAACTGACACCTTGCCTGAGTCAGTGTTCAACCTTATGTCATTTAACACTCGAATTAGAGCTGTTTCTGTACTGTGGTGAGGTCGGAAGCCTGATTGAAATTTGTCAAAGAGTCCATTTGAGTTTAAGAAGTTGCTGAGTTGATTAAAAACTACTTTCTCAACAATCTTGGCTATAAAGGGAAGATTTGAGATGGGTCTGTAGTTGGTTAAAATGGTGGTATCCAATGTTCTCTTCTTTAAGAGTGGCTTGATGGCAGCTATTTTTAGGGGTTTAGGAAATGTGCCTGATTGAAGTGAGCAGTTTATTATTTGCTGCAGATCTGTTTGGACAGAGCTTACAATAGATTTAAAGAAGTCAGATGGTATTGTGTCAAGACAACATGTTGATGCTTTAAGATGCTGCACTGTTTCTTCTATGGTTTTTTGGTCAACTGTATTAAACTCTGACATTACAGTTGATTCATTCCTAGGTGATTTCAGGGATTGCATCATTGTATTATTTTGTTGATTTGTGTTGATATTTATCCTTATCGAATTTATTTTGTCATTGAAAAAGTAAGCAAATTCATTGCATTTTTCTGTGGAAAAGAGTTCTGAAACTATCTCTTTTGGGGGGGTTGTAAGCTTATCAACCATAGTAAACAGGGCACGAGTATTGTTAACATTCTTATTAATCATTTCAGTAAAGTGTTGCTGTCTAGCCTTAAATAACCCATGGTTGAAATTACAAAGACTTTGTTTGTAGAGGTCATGGTGGATTAGAAGTTTAGTTTTTCTCCATTTACGCTCAGCTTTCCTGCATTCTGTTTTCAGAGCTTTTACCATCAAAGTGTTCCTCCATGGTGTTCTCTGCCTGGTCAAGGTCACCTTAGTTTTTATAGGTGCAATGGTATCAATGACATTTGAGATTTTGCAGTTGAAATTATCCAGGAGTTCATCAACTGTCTCTGCACTCACAGCTGGTGACGAGACTATAGCCTCCATAAACCTAGCACTGGTATTCTCATCTATGTACCTTTTCTTAACAGACACAGAGGGTAACTGAATGTTTGGAGTTATCTGTAAGTCAAAGAACACACAGAAATGATCAGAAAGAGCCAAGTCCTTGATATCAACAGAAGTAATGTCAACACCTCTCGAGATAACCAGATCCAGAGTGTGGCCTCGAGTGTGTGTGGGCCCTTTCACATGTTGGGAGAGGCCAAAAGTGTCAAGAAGAGAGCAAAGTTCTTTGGCATTTGTGTCCATGTTATTGTCAATGTGAATGTTAAAATCCCCTGTTATGATAAAAAAGTTGTATTCAGTGCAGATAACTGACAGCAGTTCTGCAAACTCATCAAAGAACTTTCCT
Organism: Decapterus maruadsi; assembly: GCA_030347415.2. Lineage (NCBI taxonomy): Eukaryota > Metazoa > Chordata > Actinopteri > Carangiformes > Carangidae > Decapterus > Decapterus maruadsi. The sequence goes on from CM064890.1 coordinate 2,641,934, forward strand.
GGGTATCTTGGTGGTCTGTATATAATTAGAGAGAGAACTTTTGGATCCCCCTTTACTAAAAAACAGAGATATTCAAAAGAGCTAAAATCACCAAATATAGTTTCCTTGCATTGAAATACAGATTTAAAAATGGCAGCAACTCCTCCACCTTTCTTACCACTTCGACACTTATTCATAAAACTGAAATTTGTTGGTGCTGCCTCATTTAGAATGGTGGCACAGCTACATTCACTCAGCCATGTTTCACTAAGAAGTAAGAAGTCTAGATTATAGGTCATAATGATGTCATTTACTAACAAGGATTTGTTGGCTAGTGATCTGATATTAAGTAGAGCTAACCTTGTAGAGATAGCAGGAGTTACTGGTGAGTTTCGAGGTTGACAAGCTATACTCACTAGATTGGTAGATTTAATTGAACTCCTATTATTTCTCACCAGTTTGATCACTTTTCTGTTACTTGTCACCACAGGGATTGGGAAGGCAGCCTGAACTCCATAGGGCCCTGACTTTTCCTGGGAAAAAACATTCTTGATATCAGTATTACAGCCTGGACCCGGCACATATCATACATACGACTCAGTGATAAGATGATTCAGAGGAGGTGGGGGGGCTCGGTAACTCTTGGTCAAGGGTTGTTTCTGACATGGTGGAATGGGAGGGGGTGGACGATGTGGGGGGTTAATGGGGGAAAATATGAGAGTCTGGCGTGGTGTTAGTTGAATTCCAGTATTGACGAGGCTCTTCATCCTGTCCGGGAAATCCAGAAATGGGCAGTCAAGACTGGATGAAGAGAGTTGGGGGCTGGGTGGGGTCCGGGGGGGAGAAAGTTTGGAGTCCCCTGTTGGGGCCAAGGGAAGCTCCCCTTTTTGGGCTTTTGGGGCTAAGGGAGACTCCTTGTGTTGTGCTGTTGGGGCTGGTGAATAATCCATTTCTTGGGGTGCAGATGATGACGTCGTTGGGGCTGGTGGATAATCCATTTCTTGGGGTGCAGATGATGACGTCGTTGGGGCTGGTGGATAATCCATTTCTTGGGGTGCAGATGATGACGTCGTTGGGGCTGGTGGATAATCCATTTGTTGGGGTGCAGAAAATGACGTCGTTGGGGCTGGTGGATAATCCATTTGTTGGGGTGCAGAAGATGATGATGTTGGGGCTGGTGGATAATCTATTTGTTGGGGTGCAGATGATGATGGTGCAGGTTCTTCCTGAGTCTGCTGTCCTCCATTGTCATTCCTTGACTCAGCGCCCTCACTAGAGCGCCGTCTTATCTGTTGTTTTGGAATGTCTTGTCTCTTGTCCTTGACAGGGACTGCTGGTGCCTGATGCAAAAAATAAAAGATGTTGGCACTTAGCAGCTGTACTCCTGATTTGTTAAGGCTAAATCCATCTGCCTTAAAGAGGTGCCTGCGTTCCCAGAATATGTTAAAGTTGTCAATAAAGTTCAGTGATTGAACAGTACATGTGTCTTTAAGCCATCTGTTCAGCATCATCAACCTGCTGAATCTCTCATCTCCTCGCCGAACTGTTGGGAGAGGTCCACTGAAAAACACCTCAGTATTTAAACACTGAACTTTGTTTATCAGCTCCATGAAGTCTCGTTTTAATACCTCTGATTGCTGCTTCACAACATCAAGGGCACCTGTGTGTATGATGAGAGATTTGGCTGTCGGATGCTCAGCAACAATCTTCAGGATCTTTTTTGAGACATCAGACACCATGTCATCGGGAAAGCAGAGTACCTTGGTGTTTTTCTTGTTGCAAAAGCGCTTTATCTCATTCATAGCTCCGTCACCCACTATCAGAGTTTGAGGCCTAGTGGTTAGCTTTCTCTGTAGCCCTTTAGCATCAGAATTAGCCTCATACCTTTCTCTGGTCCTGGGAGATGAGCCTTCTTTTGGGGAGTCTGGGTCCTGTGAAAGTAGAGCATATCTGTTCTCTAGTAGAATCCCTGTGTCTTGGGGCAGTTTGCTCGTTGATTTTGTTGTAGCCTTGGTCCGTGGTTGTTTTCTCCGTGGTTTTGGAGTTGAAGAGACATTGCTGTGTGATGGCAGTGGAGGCCACTCGGTGTCATAGTCAATGTCTGGGCGCTGGGTTCTGCCTGATAATCGTCTTCCCATGTCTGGGGGAGGTAGTCCGTGATACTTTGGCTTTCCACCAAGAGAGTTCCAGGGAGGACTGTTTGACTTACTCCCATTTGCACCTGGCTCCTGCCGCGTCTTGGTGGTGCCAGTTAGCTTTGTGTTAGCCTGCTCCCTTTCACTGTTTTGGAGTACCGGCACAGTAGTATCATTCCCATATTGTCCATTTATCTCCACGTTCACTTCAAGCCGATGAATTTTTGTTTCCAGTACTGCTATCTTCTGGAGCAGTTTGTGGTAGTCCTCGGCGGAAAAAAGAGGCATCTTGTTGCTAATTAGCTTCTGTTAGCTGAGATCCTCGATCCCGGTCACGACTCGATCCCGGTCACGATATCGTTAAAAAAAATAGAATTGAATTAACCTATATCTTGAATTTAGTGTACACATAATACAATTGTTTCACTAGCCACACGACAGTTTTGGCTCAGCCTCACCTGCCCATTCAAGTCAATGAGAAAGTACTGAGCAAACCAGAAATTATGATCACATCTGAAGCTGCATGATGGAAAGACGGTGACGGCTGAAAAGTGGCCTCCTTGTAGACACACCAAAAAATGCACCAGCGTTCTTTACTTGGGCTTCTCAGAAAATTGACTACTGAAAACTGACTAAAAAGAATCAGTGAGAGAGAGAGAGGCAGGCTGTTTTTGAGGGAAAGTAAATGATTCAAATGAAAGGGTAGGAAATGTCCTTTTGAAGTATAGGCAGCGTCTCAGAAGGAAGGTGATATTTGCATACTGTATATGCATATCTGTAGAGTCATAGCAACCGTATAGTGACAGGAGGGCGTGATGAGCGGAGCAGCAGCTAGTTGATGTTCTGTACTGTAGAGCACTTAGGAAACTGTGTCTCCAGTTGTCAGAGTGAATACCTAGACTCGGTGGCTGAGGACATCTGGCCAGACTATGTAAACAGGAAGCATAAAGTAGCTCCATCCAGTTACTTTTTGTGCTCTTTTAGTGCTTTGTGTGTGTATGTGTGTGTGCGCGCTCACATTTCTTCATGTCGGTCATACCATCATGCCCTGACTTGAGATGAAGGTATGTGACAAAGAGTGTGATGTGACATCTTGTTTTGGCTTCATGCAGTGCAGGATGTAGTGCGTCATGCCAAATTGACTCTGTTGACAGAAATGCTTTGTAAGGCGATGCTCTCTCTGTTTGTCTCTTACTTGCTCTTCTCACTTTGTCTTTTCTGTGCAGTAATTGTGTCGGGGCGATTCTCTGGAGTAAATTACCCCCATTGCACTGCACAGTAACACTCCTGAAAGGGAAGGTCAGATAAACAGATGCATACACACAGGTTCGATAATCAAAGCGTCACTTCAAAGATTTATTGCACCAGTAGCCCTATAAAACCATCTGTCATAATGTTAATTGTTGAGACTCTGTGGTGCTTTCACCCTGGTTAGCGAACAAATCTCTGACACTCAGAGGAATAACAACCCACAACCTGTTCTTTTTTTTATTTCCCACTGCAACACGGGCCCCCAATTATAGTGCTCAGTGTCTTTCCAATCTCCTCAGAGCTGCTGCTCCGTGGTGACATACAATCCATGTCCGCCTTCACTCTCTGCTCTGCTGTCAATGCACTGACGCACCTCTGCTTGTTAGCAAGATCTTTTCATCAGGGTCATCCACAGGGTCACGCTTCTTTATTGATGTGTGTGGGGGGAGGGGGGGCCACAGGTTGCACAAGTGGAGCTGCAACAAATGACTGTTCTCACTTTCAAAGCTGCTGTTTTTTTTAATGTTAAAAATTAATTGCTCATTTAGAAATGAAATATCAAATACTACCTTTAATCTCAAGATACCTGTACAAAAAATGTCTGAAAATATGGAAAAGCTGTTTAATTGACGGATGCTGTGAAATTGGCTCGGTTGAATCTGTGTATTTTTATGTTTTCGTGTGTTCCAGATTCATAGTCGGCCGAGTATGGTGCAACACTTACGAAAGAGCTGGTTTTATTCCCATAGTTCGTGTTGACCTTAATTACTGTTAACTGCTCTATATCACTGTGCTCCCCTGATAGGTAGGAGACGATACAACAACACCAAGTTTTTCTTTCCTCTGTATTAGGAAAACACAGTCATCATCACCCAGGACAGCAGTATATAACGTTGATAAACAGAGCTATAAAGCAGGATGCTGATGGTGTGTGATGCTCCTCCTTGATCAGAGCTCTGAAACTCGGCCGTATTCCCCCCGTGGCTTTTACACTACGGTCCAGGGTCGTAATTCAAAGCAAGTTAATGCAGCAAGGTCATTGCTGATTGTTCTCTGTCAAGGCCTGGTCATGGTGCTCTCTGCAGGGACCTCCACTACTGTGCTGCTGACTGTCACTCTGAATGGCCGGCCTCGGTGCTGTGGACTTGATTAAAGTGATGCTAACATGCAGCATGCGGTGGCAGCCGGTGGGCATGTGGAAATGAATGACCCCCAGGAGGATTGAGAGAGAGGGGGGGGGGGGTCTTGGCACCAGTTTTGCACCTACGACCAAATCTATGTTGAAGGTGGTGATCTTTATTAGGAATAGTGATAACTGTGATCGTATATTAATCCCTAAAGGAGATATTCATCTTTTTATGTGCCTCTGTCCTCATGAGGATTAAACCATATGATCAGATGCACAGTGTAATATTGTATAGTAATTTATAGTACTGTATAGGTTGAAATTAATCAGAAGATTGACACAGCAGCTAATATGACCTATAGCTATACAGTTACCTAAGGCAAGAGGCTGCTGGTTTTCTAATTTTCATAAAATGCTTTACATTGCCCTTTAACATCCACATTTGAGCTGTCTTATATCTTAATTCCCCCACCATATGTTATATGGTGCATTGCAACATGTTAAGTTAATGATGCAGCCATATAACCACCACTATATAAACTGTTGGCAGCAAGTGATCTATTTAAGCATTTGTGTAGGGTGACCTCTAGTGGCGAAAACATAGTATTACAGCTGCTGTGACACAGTGAGCTGGGCCAGAAAAGTATTTTAAAATGGTTCATTTGGTGTCGGATATGAATTCAGGTAACCTGGTGGAAAAGTACAGCACGGTGATCACACACTTCCTCAGTCTGGCACTGAAAAGACAGATCATTAAAATGATGTTGTTGGATCTTTTGCAAGTATCCCGCACCGCGGCGCACACTAATTCATTTTCATACACCTACATATGTTTAATCTTCTCCTCACACACATTCATGTACTATGAAATGCTGATTAAAGACGCTCGTCCCAAAGGGGCGCATGTTAACTCCAGATGCACAAGTAGTTTTTTTGTGTACTTGTATTTTGTCGTACTATCAGCTGCATGTTCATCACTCCTGCTAATTGGCTGTACAGGATGACACACCACACAAATGAGAGTGATCAGTCATGTTTACATGCCCGAACCTCTGGAGGATGAGGAACCACTAATCAGATTGTGAAGTGTCCACTGGGAGGCTGGAAAGGAGATCTAGTTTGTCTTATTGTGCAGCAACTACAACTTCTGTGAGAGACTAAGATGCATAATATAAGGGATGTATAATATAACGGGCTAAGATGGAGGAAAGTTAGCAAGTAATCCCCATTTTCATATTGAGCAGAAGGGTTTTCCCAAACTGAGTCTTTTTCCAGCACCTGGATAAGGAGCTTATGAGAAAATAATAAGATCGTCTTGGAATGGTTTACGATACCGCTCGCCAAGGTTTTCCAGATTGAATACAATTATAAAAACCAAAAACATGGCTTAGAGTTGATTTGTTTTCTTCAGATTGTTCCAAAAAGAGAAAATAAAATCAGCTTAGAGGTTAAGTCTTATTGATTTTCTAGCTGCTCTCAGGGATGGTACTGTGTTTTCCCTGTTGTTTTCATTAGTTCTGTGCTTAATATTTACCACAGTCGAAACCATACTGAAAATTAATATGGCTCGCATGTTCTCGCAGAACCGCGGAAAAGTATCATGATTTTAGCTTTCGCTAGACGATGAGACCACAGCACTGCACTAATCTGTAATAAGAAACAAGCTGAGTTCAGCGTGTGGGGAGAAACACCCTGTTTTTTGGCCTGGCTGTGTTGTTTTATGGTAAGTTAATGAGACGAGTTAGCCAGTTCACCACTGGACTGTTACTGTTCTCGTCATCTATGGTGGAAGTATCCCGTTTCAGAGACAGACCCTCTGATTTCTCTCATTTGAGTTTAAAACGCGTGAGTTACGGTTTCAATCAATGTTGTGTATTTCAGATTAATAGGTTTCGACCTTTACCGACTTTTACCCTGTTTTCAAGACGTTTGTTTGCAAGAAGGGACACATATACGTCGCACATACACATACACATACATCTCCAGTGTTGTAAAGGAGTAACGGAGTGTGTCTCAGGCAGTCATCAGATCCCCTGTACGAGTCCACAGGCCCCTCTTTAGTGTGTCAGCCCACTCTGGCATGGTTCCTGAAACAGGAGAGGAGGACGTGGGAGTAGATTTACTCACTCTCACTGATTCACAGTGACAGTGAAGATTTGGTAGGGACAGAATGAGGGTTTGATAAAACTCCGTCTGATCTTTGATACACAGAAAAAAAAAAAGCAGCGACTGATGGATGACTTACTGCTGGTGTGTGTGGCTCTTTTGTTTGAGGACATTATATCTGCCTTGATCAAGCGCCGCGTGAATAACGATACAATGGAAGTTATATATAATAGACAGTATACACTTTGAGTTGGCGAGAGAAAGTGAACCTTTTTTTTTTATACAATCTTCATAAGTTTAAAAAAAAAGAGAGGTCATGCAGTTAAAGTAGAGATTTGATCTTTTCTGCCTTTATAGATAGACTTAAGTTGACCCTTTTACTGCATATCATTTCTTCATTTATTTATGTCTAACGGCTTCCTTAAAATTGTTGCCACATATTTAGCATTTCCTGATAAAGCTATTATAAATTGTTTAAACATACTTAAAGTGTCAATGGAACGTGCATCAGTGTTATGTGATCATAAGGCCCAGTTAATTTCTTTATTAGTGTAAATATCAGCATGCTAATATATAGGGATGCACGTTATATCGGCATTAATATCGGTATCGATGTTAGTCATTTTTTAACATATCGGTATCGGTCCGATGAGTAAAATTGGTCCAATATACTGTATATCGGCCCATATCCGTATGCAAAACCTGCAAAGTTGAGGTAATGCGAAGAGGATAGTAGCCTGTAACCTTGTTATTTGGAAGTAAAATACATTCTGAAAATAAAGGAAGACATTCAAAAATTCAGTTTGCATGATTTTCAGTCTGTACAAAAATGTATCATCTCAGAAACTTGAAAAAACCCCAACACATATCGATATCGATTATCGGCCATAACAGAAAAATTCATATCGGTATCGGCCAAAATTTTCATATCGGTGCATCCCTGCTAATATACTAAACCAAGACAATTACATAATGGTAAACGTATGTAACGAGCCTGTCAGAAACAGTGCATTGTAGGTGGCAAAAGAGGGGATAATTTGACTTGTTTTGCATTGTTTTATTTAGTTGAAACGCCATCAGTCAGTTGTTAAAACATATTTATATTAAACCACTTAGTAAGTTGTTGTAACTCTGCTTCCTTCCTCGTGTCTGAACGGACTGATTGCTTTTGCAAACATGGCTAAGAGTTGTCTATTTGTCTTTTGCCTTAGGCTAAAAATTCAGATTGCCAGTGCTGGCAGACGAGGCATGTGCTCCCTGACGCCAGCAACAACAGCAGCAGCAACAGAAACAACAAAAACAACAACGACAGCGACACTCTCATCACCCCCATCGGCCCCTTTTACCCTTTACCCAAACAACCAAAGACACAACAGTTGCCCTGTAAACAATGCAACATGACAACACAGCAGTATCATCGTGGTGCTGCTATGAGGGAAGAGGAGGAGGTGGATGAGAACATCGAGTTGCTTCAGCACTAAATCTTTCACTTGAAGTGCGGGCTTGAAAGGGCCGGGCTCACCTCTGAAGGTTTCACTGGCCTGATGGTGAAAAGAATGTCCCCAGTAAAACTCTAACTGCGCCCAATTTGACGCCTGTAAAAGGCTCCGTGGTGCAGATGGATACGTTAATCGAGGGGCAAATTGCTGCGGTATTACGGTGGTATTACTGGAAGCAATTACCAATCGGCAAGTAGACTGCTGTGATCATACCATAAATCTAGCAGTAGTCATTACACAGACTATGGCCTAATACCAGCCAGTGTGTATGCACCTCTGATGTGTGTGTGTGTGTGTGTGTGTAAGCGCCTTAGATGAACTGAGGAGATTATCTTAATGGAAGGAAGCTGAATGGACACGGCGATGCTGTATTGTGGCTACTGTAGCCAGACAGAAGTAAAAGATGGAAGATAGACACACAAGGATGAGCGCAGTGGATAGGGTCGTTATCTAGGATGACAGATAAGGGACTTGCATGAATAGATGCCTTGTGTTATTATAGGTTTATTATAGGTTAATCGACCAAAGACCACCCCACAGACAGACAGAGCCGTGGGCAGCGTTATCTGACAAGAACTAACAAAGTGAAATTTGAAAACATTACATCACATCACGTCACATCACTTTTCTTGGCTCCTATCTGCACCATGGTTAAGATTGAGGAGACAAACAGACGAGTGAGACTTTGTCATTATGCAGTAATTGGTGCAGCCTATAATCAGTAGTCTGTGTCTGCGAGTGTGTCTCTTTGTGTGTGTGTTTCTATACTGTAGGTGTACATTATGCAGATGTTTTGAAGTCTGAAGTTACGTGCATGTGTGTGTGTGTGTGTGCTGCTGTATCTCTGTGTTGATCATAAACAAGCAGGAAAACTACTGAAATGAAAACATTATTCCATTACTCACACTCACTGAGCCTAAGTTATGCTTGTTTCTTTTAAATAACAACCGCTCTGCATTCCTCCTGCACAGGCAGCCAGGCTCATTTCTGATTTGATGAATGACTTAATTCTTTGCTGATTATTATTGTTACTGTTTAAATTATAGATGGCGGCTTTGATCCTGGCTGACAGCCGTTTGATATAATATTTACTATCAAGTATATTTAAAAAGGAAAAATTCTGCCTTGAAGATCAATAGTTGAAGCAGTGATTTGAAGTTCATTTAGAAGTTTCCAGAGAAGTGCAGTTCCTGGCAGGGCAATGCATCCATACATCAACCATCATCCCCTACTGTGTCTCCTATGACGCCCTAATCTCTGCAATATTTGCGGTTAGAAAGTGAGTTAAAAGGAGTTTTGCACCACGGTCTGCGATAAGACTTTCCACAGGCGTCGGAGCCGTGATGTTACCCCGCTCATGTACGTCCCCATCTGATTCTGATCAGCCTTTTTTTTTTTTTTTACTGCCGCACTCAAGGGTTGTAGGGACTTGGAGCCTAACAGGCATATTTTTAGGCCAGAAGGGGAGGAGGGTGGGGAGAAAGGGGGAGAGGGAGGGGGTTGCGCTATTGAAAGCCGAGACATAATTATGAAATGTAAGTTGGAATATTGTTTTTATTACAAAGCCAAACAAATGCGTCTCCGCCGCGACTCACATCAAAGATGTCTGTGTGACGACTAACCGCCGAGTGGAGGCTTTGTGCTGCAGCTTAATGAAACACAAATGCTGCTTGTATGTGTGAGGGCAACGAAAGTGTGAGGTCTGCAAGTGTCAGTGTGTGTGTGTTGGGTTGAGTATGTGCCGCGTGCCTTTTTATCTATACGTCTGAGTATGTTGCTCACACATGTGGGTCTGTCTGTGTGACGGAGTGTTTTTTTTTTTTTTTAACTGCAGCCTACACTGCAAGGAGCAAAGGCATCTATCACTTACAGACTATTAATTGGAGCCCAGTGTTATGTGGCGAGACGCCGTCACTGCTCATGAAAGAATGGAAAGTTCACTTTAGATGAGACACAATAACTCACAGCACTTGATGAAATGCTTTGGATTTGATTTGGGAGATGATGAGGTGTGTGTGCGCGTGCGCTTATGCCTCCCTTTCTCCACGTGTGGGGTAAAGTGCACGAGATGATTCCACTCCTGCGTCTGTCAACGCAACTTCCAAGAAGGTGTATATTAAGTTATTTGTGAAGTCGGGGTGCTAATTATGACTTCAACTCCGTTTTTAGCCCCGTGCAAAGCAGCAAAGAGCCAGCCAGTCCGTCGCTATCTAAACAACGTTAAATTACATGGAAACTTGGAGAGAGGAGCACACAAACACTTTATCTGTGCACCGTGCTCCGCTCCTTCCCCGGCTTCGCCCGTGAGTGAGTGATTGCGGCACGGAATTCCTCATTGCTCGGGCCTTTTGTTGGGATTGCATCGCTCGAATAGTTTCCATCTCCCCCGCCGATCCCCACGCGCCCTCCGCCCCCACCCCAGTGCAGACCCATTTTATTTATCTGCCATGTCTCATCGTTAGACAGGGGGTGGGGGAGCATGCATGGCTGCCCCGGTGCCCAGGGAGTGGAAATGTGACGGGCTGACAAACGGGCGAGTGTGGACAGACGTTTGTTGTGTCTAGACGGAGGCCTGGGAGGCTGTCATGGTCTCAGGGTAAACTGGTCTCACTGGAGACACACTGTAAACTTATCATGGTGGTATTGTGTGGGAGGCATGCCGGGCTCTATTGTGAACCATACGTTTGGCTAAATAGACAGAGAAGAATAGGACACTTCACCAAATCTGACGAGAACATGGACTTTTAAAGAGTTAAAGCAGATATCAGCGGCACGGCCGTTTCGGCTAATGCTGCGTTCAAGGCAGGCTTTTGAAACCGTAAGTTACAGCTTCAAGTCACAACTACGACTTTGTAGCGTTCCAGGCAACCCGTAGCTCGTGTTTTTACCGTCCTGTTGTCTGTGAAAGTCACTATAACGGCCTCTCGTAACTTCCGACCCGGGCGGTATGACTTCACAGGAAGGAAAAACACAAAGTACGAGTTTCCTTGAACGCACCATGAGTTAGCAGCTCCCGCCCTCGTCAGACATCTATTGGTCCTCGTGCTACGTCACCACATTCACGTGCACCCCTTGGCTGCACACACAGCCCTTCATGCCGTTCTCTCTCCTCATTGGATAACACTTGTATCCCACAAGGAAAATTTTCTCCTGGGTTACAGCAGAGCAGAGTGACGGAGAGACTCGTGTTACGGCTGAAACACTCCATGTAAGTGATTGCTGACGGAAAATAGGACTATTTAGGACTTATATTAACAAAAACATTCCACTGATATCTGCTTTAATGTTACACATAACTTATATTTTACACCAAACCAACAATCCCATGTTCACGTATGGAAAGAAAAACATCTGCACGGTCATAATCAGGCAGTGTGAGCAAGTGTGTCACAGCGCTCGTGCACGTAGACGCAGCCATTTACGACGCTGAGAGCCAAACCTCAAACTGCATTCATCGCTTCAGCACTCGGCTCGCAGGCCTTCCTCAGAGACAGTGTGGTGTCGGCACAGAGATCTGTCACCTCGCTCTCACTCAGTCGAAAGTTCAGGGTCGGGTTCAGCATCACACAGCGCCTCAAAGGGCCGAGGCCTTTGTATTCCCCTGTTCGTTTATGAAAAGATAATGTTTAACTTCAATGAAATCTGTATAAACATCCATAAAACATCGGCATAAAAGAATAGTGAGGCTGTTAATCCTCCCTTCTCACCAGCTTTTTATAGAAATGTCCTCTTATGTCTCCAAAGCACATGCTGTTTCACGTGTAGAACAACTTGCTCTTGCACAAAATGTTGTGACTCCTCGCTAAGTGTTTCAACTTCACTAATCTGTTTTTTGTAAGGGATGCTTTGTTTACCTCGGTGACCTTTGAGCGGCTGAGATTAGCTCTCTCCTCCCTCAGACGCTGAGGTCTTTCTCGCTGTTATTGTGTCATTTTTATCTTGACCAGAAGGAAATAACATCTAAAAACACAAAGCGGGAGTTGAGGTGAGGAGCAGCTGTGTGTACACTGAGGTCATGCTTCTCTCTCTTTCAGCGTCAGAGCCGCTCGCTCTTATTCTTTTTGGTATTTCATGAAAGCTGCAGCTTCACAAGTGAATGTTTCCAAGTGTCAAGTATAGTGATTTGTATCGCAGGCTATGACCCAACAAAAATCTGCCACGCCACATTAGTCAGTCACCAAAAAGGGAAAAGGGTTTTTTCAGAAAAAAAAAGGAAGACGTGAGAATGGACGAAGAGAAAAGAGGAAAAGGTGAAGTCCCAAACTTGAGCGGTTCTCACGACCGGCGAGTTGCCCTAATGGCTGGTGGCTGTCTCTCTGTCCCCACCCCCCTCCACCGCGTCCCATGATGAATGGGGGACATTTAATATTGCCTTGCTTAAGGGTATTACTGGAATGTATCTGTCCTTCTCAAAACACTAAAACAACACTTGTTCTCAGACGGCCTGGACACGGACCGGTGTCAGTGTTCACAATGTGAGAAAACCATGCACCATCTTTAGTTTGCTAAACATACACTATATATAGATTTAGACTGTGTACGGCAACAGCAACTATTCATTGTTGGAGGAAACATAATCCATCACTAATGATTATTCAAAAAAGTCTGCGTCCCTAATCTGTTAACAAGGATAAATGTCTATACTGTAGCAGTCACTGTTACTATTTTAGTTATGCATGTGAGCGTGATAACCTTTGCCAGTTATCATTAAAGGCAAAGTACTGCAGAGCAGAGGCTGCTGAAATGTCATTAGTTTTGCATGCACAATGGTCATAAATTCAAATTTTAAAGGTGATGGAAAGGTCAAAGTTATTCAGAGCAAATCCACCCAATAGACAAGGTAATAACACTCAGACGCTCCATGCCTGTTCTACCTGTATTTGCTTCCTAACTGTGCTTTGTGGGAAAAAAAACCAAGCAAGTAGCAATGGACCTGGTTAGAATAGAGTCACAAATGGGTGGATTAGGTTGAAGCACTGTCTTGTTAGAATGATTTCCTGACACCCAAAAGGAGACGCAAGACAGGTGAGATTTCCTGGCTCTGCGCCACGGTGATGGATGAAGGGAGAGAGTTCTCATGAGCAAGTGTCACCCAATCTAATCCAGGTGATTAGTCATGCATTCTCGTCTTTCAAGGTGTGAGGCCCTTTTTTTTTTTTGTGCACCCGCAAAACCAGGGCTCTGGTTATGTGATCCCAGAATGAAAAGTATCAATGTTGGTTTCAAATAACTATATACACGCATACATGGAGGAGACAGGCACGCACGGCACTGTATGCAGAGACAATGGTAGCAGGAGGTGAGAATCTAGTACCATGTGTCCTCACGTCGACCCACCGCACTGGCAGAGCTCCTGAATTCCTCTGGTTTGATGGGAGTGAGTGAGTGGGACAAATATTATTATGGTGACCAGTCAAAATGTTCTGTGTGATTCAACACGTGTTTTAAAAAAGCTTGACCAACACACTTAACAGACACCCGCTCATCTGTTCATTCTCATAACACAGAATGCACTGAAATGTGTTTAATCTCTGGAGGATGCGTTCAAGAACTCAAAAAGGTCTGGACGCTTCAGACGCTGCCCTTTGATCTTCTGTAATATTTAACCAATGTGTTACAAGTCTGCGAAAAACACTGACTTCATATTATTTTTACTCCACTGCTGTTCTTCCATAAATCTTTTCATTGGCGCAGTTTATGCTTTCTTTTCTTCATCATGCAATATTGCAGTGTCTGTTAAAGAAACATGTATCACGCTGTCTTAATGCTGAAAATTCGGTACCCCGATATGATACTAGCTGATGATCCTGTTTAGTCTTGAATCGCATCCAAATGTCAAACTTTTGAGTCGTTCCATGCGTTGAGCTTTTCATGGAGAACAGCTGTATTTTTGAGATGAAGCAGATATCTTAGAAAAAAAGGGGGGAAGGGAGGGAGGGAGGGCAGACAAAAATAAAGTTTATTTAACATGTACATGAGGAAAAAAAGTGATGAAGGACCTCTGCACCTGCTCACTGCATGTGTGTGTGTGTAGGCAGGTGTTCAGGATGAACGCTGCTGGCTCGTCTGATGCATATGGACTTCTTTATGAAGCAGGGTCCATGTGAGAACGCTCGGGGAGTATCAGCTCTCGAGGACACAGGCAGAGATCAGACGCAACGCAGCCATTCCACAGCTCCGTCTTTCTCCGACTCCATTGTTCTCCGTCCCCCTTCAACCTCGTCTTGTTAACGTACCCTTCCTGTGTCTCCATGCCGCCACGATGCGCTGCTGTCATCGACTCCTCCTCATCGCTCCCTACAACAAAGAGTTTTGTAATATAGTTTTTAAACTCCTAGGTCTCTGACTCTGCGGTTGCATCCATGTGCGTGTAAGGGAGGGGGGGTCCTGGGGGCTGAGAGTGTTTATTTACTGTGATGTGCTTCGCCGGCTGAGCAGACTGTCATCACCGGGCATCATATTGACAAGGGAGAGACCGCGATGATTAATGACTGTCCTTTCTCTCCTTTTGTTTTCCCTCCCTTTTCCTCGCTTCCCTTCCCCTGTCTCCACTTGTGTCTCTTTTTCCTCCTCCCCCTCCCCACCACTCTCTCAGAGGACCTGGATGACCTGCGGATGGAGGGCGTGACCGGCTTGGCTCCATCCGGCAGTAAATTCAGCCAGGGACGCAGCTCCTATCAGCCTGAACCGCAGGCCAAAGTGACACTCAACATCTGCTCGAGGTGTGCCAGGTAAATGTTTGTCCCGTCTTCTATCTGGTGGTGGTGCCTTGAGTTCAGGAGGAGAGATGAGGGGATCGATATCTGCCCAGTGAATATACAGCTTAGCATAACACAAAGACAGGCAAACAGGAGGAAACATGAAATCTCTCTCCTCTCAGTCTGTACGCTAAGCTGAGCTGCTGGCTTTTTCCAGCCTTGTTTTTAAACCAGTTCATGACCCCACGCCCACCTTCTACTCCCACATTGCCTCACTTTGCATTTGTATCAAAGGTAGCATACCTCAGCCGCCAAAACAGAGAATAATATCACATCTGAAGTGCATTCTGGTGTCGCTTGTTTTCACAAATGTGCCCTATCGCGGATAATCATCTCCATTATCACCCTTTCTCTCTCTATCACTGTTTTCTTTTCTGACACATTTCCTGCCCCCCTCCCCCTCCTCCTCCCGATCCACAGCATCAGTGTAAGCGCTCAGATTTCTGTTTGTTGGGTGTGATACCGCAGGCAGGTGTGGGCAGGACTCTTCCTTGATGCCAGTCAAAGATAAACGGGTATCTCTTCGATGAGACGCCAGGCACAAATCTGCCTGCACGGCCTCCCTCTGTTTGGGGTTTGGAATTTGTTTGTTTCCTTCTCTTCTTTCATTCTCGCTGCTTATCAGTTCAGTTCCACGCATAGGCTGCAGGATGTTGTCAGAGGTCCTGCAGGAGGATGAATGGTATCGCTGGATTAAAAAAAAAAAAAAAAAATGTGTTGGCAGATCATCGACTGGATGTTTTTAAGCAAATAGTTTATACCTCTGGCACATCGTTGAGTTCTCCGGTTGAATCAGTGGCAGAGCAAAGCAGCATCTGTATCTGGAGTCCTTTTTGGCTCTTGCGCTCAGTTTTTTTTTTTTTTTCCTCCCTGACTGAAATGTCAGACATCTGTTCTCCTTCTCTGTCTTCCTCTCTTCTTCTAGTTCAGGCCAAATTCTTGCTGCGTCCTCTTTAACCTGACCACCAAACCCTTCCCAAGTTTTACTGGCGAAGGGATCGTGGTCTTTCATAGTCATTTTTGGTGAGCGAAAGGGTCATAAACAGATCAGTAAGCTGGAAAAGTGTTGCACGCATGGTATGCCTTTTGTGCTGTTACGGAGACACAGAGTTGTGTTGCGGAGGGCTTCGTGCATTGCACACACACACACACACACACGGATATTCATGAATCCACACATAAAACATGTGCATGCATGTCCTCGCACGCATAATGACAGAGTGTTGTGAAAAGAAGATGTGTGGGCAGAGGTCAGGGAGGAGTTTGGAGAGGGGCAACCCTGACACACACTAACACAGGCTTTATGCTTCATGTACATTAGAGGTGTCCTGATGGGGTTTCAGAAACACCTTTAAAACAACAGCTCAATATTGGACCAACCTTTAAAACTTAAAGGACTAACTCTTGTGCTTCACACCTGCAGACAGAGCTACTGTACAGATGTGACCTTAAACTTTATAGATAAATTAGTTTGAAATGAAGGAGCAAATGGTTTCTTTTGATATTATATAACTGTCACAAAGATAGCACAGGGCTCTTTAGCTTTGCATGGGTGAGGACGAGCATTCTTCACATACCCATCGCCCCTCCAGCAAACACATTAGAATTCAGCTCTATTTTTTTTTCTCCATATGAGCAGCTACGGGTCAGTTGAGGCCTCGGTTTGAAAGCATCTGCGCTGTTTTCGTTCCCACTAGTTATCTAAGCGGTCAAAAAGAGAGACCGAGCCGCTTGGCCCCCGGACGGCGTACCACCACCACTCAAAGCGAAGGAGAGGTGCCGCTTACTTTCACACCCACAGCGTGAAGGCGACAACTCCCCAACAAGCCACCAGCGCTCATGGATTTTACTGTGTTCCCCGTCCAGCTGTAACAGCACAGGTCACAACCAAGGAGTCAACACTCCTGAATAATTACACGTCAGGAACATTGCACATGCACAAAGTGTTTTGCAATGTTATTCCCTTAATTTATGAAATCATAAAGTCATTCATTGGGATTGAGGGCCATGTGGCGGTAACACCACTTTATGACCTCATTGACCCCATATTTAAAGTGATCCCAGCCTTGTCAGTGACCTCTCTCAGCCTTTGTCCTCTCCCTCCCCTTCTGTCCAGACACTGTCCACACCAGCGAACAGTCCACTCAGCCTGTGTGGCTCCTAACTAGCAGTGGCAGGTCAGGAAACACGCTGCTTCCTCTCTGCTCTCCGCTGGTTGGTTGAAGTGTAAAGTGCCATGTGGCCTGTGTGTTGTGGCCATGTCTGTGTCTCTTGGGCTATAGCTGTGGTCGCACCAGCATTTCATCCACCTCCTTCATGCATTCGATCAGTTCCCTCTTTTTTTTAATGTCTATGTGGGCCCTGCCACAAAAACCTCCTGTGTGCAAACGCATCCCAGATCTCGGGCATAGTCCGGAGCAGTTGGCGCAGCTGTCCAAGGAAATGGATGGATCTCTTCAAACCTCTCTTAGGCTTGTAGTTCTCATTAAATTAATTGCTTTCATATCAGGAATGCACTGAGGGAATAGTAGTCAGGACTTGCGGCTACGAGCAGCTTTTGTTCAGAGAACGGGAAGGCCTTGTGATAGTCATCTCGGGTATGGGTTAATGGTTTTATAAAGACCATTAAAGAGAAGGAGAGACAAGGAAAGGGATGTATAAAGAAGGAATGAAACAGAATACACTTTAAAAAGCTGTGCTTTGCTCTTACCCTCATGGTAGAGGTAGAAACCAAGAGGCCCTGTGGCTGTGAGGGAATGCAGCCGTGTATGAATTACTCTCCTTTGTCTGCAGCTCACGGCTGCACTGATGACATGGAAACAACATGCAGCGCAAGAATTTGGAGCTAAAGTAGTGTATAATTACAGTTAATATGTGGCATGATTTTATGCTTTGGAAAATAAATGCTGGTTTAATTCCATTTTGTTGTTCAGAGTGTGTGAATTAGTTAGTAGATGAATGCAAATGTGGTGTTTATCGTCTCACTGAAAATGCATTTCAGTCGCTGAGTCGCCTTTCGAGAGAAAACTCAAATCTTTTATGACCTGAAGGAGACAACCGAATCTCTCAGGCCAGCCTCTGTTTCAGTTCAAACGGATACCGCTGCAAAAAATGTTTGGAGCCCATTTTGACAAACAACTGTAACTGAAAGATTTAAGGGGAAACGGAAACTTTGTGCCAAATTTTCAGTTTTGCTTTTTCAGCAAATCTCTGAGCTCTGCACAGTTTTATTCTGTGCACCATATGTCTGTAAAGAAAAGAATATTTCTGCTATATTTGAGAAGCAGAGATGAATAGGTTTGGTTCGTGCCCCACAAATAAATCCCTTACCCTCCCTTCATGTCATGCCTTTCTCCGCACCATCCCACGGTTTTGCAGAAGAAGAGATTACCGTATAAGATCACTAAACACTTCCTTTTTGTCTCATCACCTCAGACCAATAGCAACTTGCTTGCCTTTTTGTTATCTGACGTTCAGTTTCTAAACATGCGTTGCAATGTTGTGACTGAAAAATGCTGATTTGAGAGATTACTTAAATACCCTCTGTTGCCAGTGTGTGTACACAAGTGTGTATATATGGTACGTGTTGTTTCTAGGTTGCAGGGGGACAGTTTATCAGACAGCAGATCTGAAGAGGAGCACAGGCCTCACATATCTGAACAAGCTGTACCTGACATCTCCTGTAAGTTGTGTCATGCAGTTCAAATTCAAAGTTGTTGTTTTTTTTTCTTTTTTACATTTTTGTGGCCTCATGTTCTGCTCTCTGTTTGTGTGTTGTCTGGACCAGCTCCATTGCCCGGGGTGGACACAGTGGCGGGACGACTGCAGGAATGCGAGGCCTCGTCTCAAGTGTCAGCCTCTGTAAGTGTCCTCCCTACATCCATCACCAAACAATTAAGATCACTATACAGCACATCAGTTACCACGTCACTCTCTCCTTTGCGTCTTTTGTCCGAGAATCGGCGAAAACCACCTCCAGCTTCTTGTTAATAGGA
Organism: Decapterus maruadsi; assembly: GCA_030347415.2. Taxonomy (NCBI): domain Eukaryota; kingdom Metazoa; phylum Chordata; class Actinopteri; order Carangiformes; family Carangidae; genus Decapterus; species Decapterus maruadsi. The sequence continues at coordinate 2,660,783 of CM064890.1, forward strand.
CGAGACCCAGGCAAAACTGATACATCCTCATATGCTCGCCATTTCATCTTACACAACAGGCGATAGTGCTGAACAATTGATACCCCAATTAGAGATCTCCCTGTATCACTTTGCTAACCTCTGAGGGCTCTGCGAGGAACAAATGAAAAGAATATCTGGTGACACGGTGAAAGTTGAGGCTGATTTAGAAGTTTTATATAATAGAGCTAAATATTTATGGGTTATAGGAGCACACACAGTTTTGTTCAATACTCTGTGATAACATCAAATGCTTCAGGGGAGAAATCTATAGAGGCCTAATGTGGCACACAAACCAGACTCAGACGCAAACACTCACATGCTGTTCATAAAGCGCCTGTACCTTTGTATAATTACACCCCTCAAAAAAAAAAAAAGGCCAATACGTTCTTTATAATTGCCCGATCTAAGTGTTAGACAAGGCTTTTTACGGCACTTTTTTAAAGAAAGAAATAGGTTTGGAGCCAAGGCATAGCTCCGTGTGCGGAGCAGATGCAGAGCGGCTCCAGACTAACTGGGAGCAGACTTCCACAGACGGAGAGACCTGTTGAATCAAAGCCTGTAGTCGGAAGTCTGACAGATTAGACCAAATGCAGGCAAGGCATCTACAAATTACAGAAACTCTGCCCTGTATATCAGCAAACTGCACATTTTATTCTTACTGTTCTGTTACTGTATATAAACTGGCTTTTTTTCTGTTTTTAAAAATTTCAGCTAACTGATTTAGCTTTCACCTAGATATGTTCTCTTTCTTAGCTTCAGATAAAGCCTAGAGTATGTTTCAACCAAGCAACTTTACACTCCATCTCCATCTCCACAGGTTATGCCCTGTCTGGCACACAAAGGAACAAGGTGCTAATATGTCCCATATGAAAACCACAAGTGCAGACGCTGCCTGTCACCTACTGTGCTGCAGATTGTTTTGTGTTTAGTTGTTTATGTTTGGCTCACTTTGAAAGGCAAAACCCATTTGTAGAAGCTTCTTAGTTAGTGTTACTGGTCCTTTAGGGCCATGTGGGCCACAAATACTTTTTATTTATTTTATTTAACCAGGTCAGTTAATTGAGGAGCAGTTCTCATTTGCAGCAATGACCTGAGCCAGAACATTAAACATACTGGACATGAACACATATAAAGCATGAAGCAAATTTGCACAAATCTCATATCAAAATGTTAGATGGGTACAGAAAAGAAACCTTTAGAAACACACAATGGATGAAGTTGAGGAGGATTTTCCTATTTCTTAAAATAACCGATTCTTCCCTCCTATAGCTAATTGTGTTTATTTAACATAGAAAATCTGACACAAGCGTTCTTTGCATTGAGAGAAGAGTGTCCAATTGTTACCTCACTTAACTGCACTAGTAATTAGTGTCGAAGAAAGGATCCATATAACTTTCTTTTTCGGCTGAAAGTTTTGAAGTCGTATTTTATTATTAGCACATTTCAGCATGTATACGGCTGTCCATAAATGTAGTGCGCCTCAAAATTGTATATTGCCCTGGTTTGGGCAGTAAAAGCTGGGTGATGTTGGAAAGTAAACACTGTTAATGGTTATCATTATTAGTCCGACAGGCCCCCTGCCTCCGCCAGCTCCTTTAGGTGATAATTGCCTCATAAAGACAAATACTTTCCTAAAGCAATCGCCAGAGCAAATTCCCCAAGAAATTCTTCTACGCTTTCCTTTGTAAGTGTTAAGTGATATGTTTTAATCAAATTTAGACTTGTATGGGTGTTACCATCATAAAGTCTGCCAGGGGAAACTGTTCATTTGTATGCTCGAAATAAGATAATTGGCGTGATGCAATGCCAGGTGTATGATACAAGGCAGAGCCATTGTGATGGTTTATTTCTGTTTCCAGGGGAGTTTGAGTCGGAGCCAAGGGAAGTCTGAGCCGATACACTATGTGGCTTTTTATACTTGGCACCAGTCTGCTCCCCACACCTCCAAAGTCATATATGCATGGTTATCCTCACATTTCTGTACTGTAGAATGTATCTAGTTCAGTTTTCCTCTCCAAAGGTGTAGGATTTACCCTCTCTGGTGTTTATATTGTCTACAGTCGTGGTCGTTTTGACATCAGAGTCATTATATTATATTTAATAAGTAATTGTTTCTCACAGTGTGCATTTTTGCTTCTGTCATATTTGGGACTACAGATGGAAATGAGCAGAAATCTGGTGCAACCGTCGCCTCATTTCTTGTAAATGAAGAAAAACTCCAATAGATAATGCAAGAGATTTGAAGAACTTTGCATTTATTTATATAAGTTGTTAATTTCATGGCACACACCCTTGAGGTGTTTGACTTATACTTAAAATGTATGGACTGTTTGGTGCTATTATTCAAATCTAGCTTCTTACCAATATTTGTTTGATTAATAAGATCTTTTTTCCCTTTCTTCTTACTTTTATTTGCTTCCTTGCACTTTCTTTTTGGTGCAACACTTGTCTCTCCCTGTTGGTTGTTCTTCTCTGACCGGGCTGCAGGCAGTATGTCACATAACCTGTCTCCGAAATACTTGAATAATACTTGAATAATGAATAATCATGTGTTATTGTTATAACACATTGGTTGGGCTCTTGAACTGGGGAGGTTTTGTATATAGTCCATAAAATCTATTAGGTGTTTCTTTTGTGAGCCAAGACAAGAGGATCTCATTAAAAGTTGAGTGTTACCCCTCACATGCCATATTCTCCAATGGCTTTGCAAGCTGGACGAGGCTGAAACAAGTAAATCTGTTATTTAGAAAACATTGTGTCTCCAGTTTCTTACAACTGAATTTATTGGATCAACTTATTTTAGGATTTTAATTTGGAGTATAGGTATTAAATGTGTCATCTATATTACCTGAGGGGGTTCATGCTTCCTAAGGACCTTTCCTGGACCTTTCCTATCCTATCTAGCCAGGGAACGCCTTAGGTTCCCCCAGGAGGGAAATAATGACATTTTAAATAGTTTGACGGTTTGAGCTACATGTTTTTAAAAAAAACACAACAACATTTAATACAAGTGGCTTGGGGTCATATGAGTGAGAGAGTTGTCTCTACCTGCCTGTCTGAGCTGCAAATCAGATACTTTGTTGTTTAGTTAGAATGATGATGACACGATGATGACACAATGTTGCAATGCACACAGATCTTCCCTACAGTATCTGACACATGCAGATCAAATCTTGATGCTGACGAGATTCCCCCCGCCAGGATGTTCTCTTCTTCACTCCAATATCAACCCTTAGAAAAGAAAAGAATCAGTTCTTTCTCTGCTGTTTTTGATCTTTGTTCTTGACTTATACATTTTCAAAGTTTCTCATTCATATTAGCATCGTTGCATTTATAATATCATTCTCTTTGACTCTTAAAGATGGCTTCTGCTGCAAAATCATGGAGACTGAAACCCTCTACCCAATATTGACAGAAAAATGTACAATGAGACGCTCAAACTGTAGCACAATTAATCTTTTAGATCCATGACCTATGTCTTTAAGTCAAAAAAAAAAAACATAAATTACCCATAGGAACAATTAGCTCTAATTTGTGCAAAGGTGAAAGTCAAAAATAATATATGTTTTGTTGTATATGTCATTGTGTGTATCTGAGTGTGTGTGTATGCATTAGTTCCTTTGTTACCATGGCCCGACCACAACAAGAGAGTCCATGGGTTGTGCTTTGCGAAGCCAGCAGTAGGCTCAAACCTCCAGCCCAGCCCAGCCATGTTTGAGGTCTGTGACTGCATGCACACATCCCAAACAGTTCTTGTTGTGTGGAGGGCAATGTTGGACCAAACCCCAGATTGCGGTGATTATTACTGGTGACCACACACGTATAGCTGCACACATGCAGGCTATAAAATATTTAACTCTAGACTTCCATGCTCTCTCTTTCTGTCTTGTTTGCTCGCAACATGGAATCAATTTTGCAAGAAACAAGATCCATGTTTGTTAGTTGGGCAGAAGCATCACCAGAGGGTTTTTCCCTTCTCTCTTTTAGGTCTTTTAGTTTTGTCATAGTGGGCGGGAGATTATACAACTTCGGTTTTGCGCCACTGACATTAATATACTCATAAGTCATTGCAAAATCATAGCCGCTCTTTATTTTGGAGATGAAAAGGAATTTTGCCTCATCTCTTTGTCTGTGCAGATTAAAGCGTCCAATATAAACATCCATACAATGGAGAAAAAGAAAAAAAAATCCTTTGACCCATCTGTGCTCATGTCATACATTGTTTCAGATAAGAGCAATGACTGTTTCAAACCACGGTGAAGGAAAATCACTTTTCATCACTTATTTGTGTCTCTTCAGTGAATAATCAGGTCCATCTTTTCCTTGGTTTTTTTCCATTTTGTTTTGTTTTTGCCTCCATCTACCACACAAAGCTATTTTGTTTTGTCCATTTTTTTTATTTTTTATTATGCAAGTCCGTAGATGTTGACGTTGTCCTGGTGACTGTAAATTTGTATGACTTCACTCAATGTGATGGAACAACATAGTATCATATTTTGATCGTAATGTCTGTTTATGTATTGATGTTATCTGGGGAAGGGAATTGCTTGCAGACTGTGTTCATCCTGTTTGTTTACCTAGCCCCAGGACTGTACAGTACCACCAGCCTTAGCCCCGAGTATGCATGGTCCTGATTACACTGTAGTCTTTGCTTTTAGTGGACAGAGCAGCTTGAGGGCAGCAGCAATGCAAATGCTGCACTATGGATATCCCTGATAAGAGTAAATCAATGCACAGCAACTGGTCTTACGAAGTGAGGCTGGGCCTTTTTTTAAAAGCATTGCAATGAAGTAGGATTTTAATCAAATCAATGTGAAGCCAAGACATGAATTTCCAGACACATTGTCGCAGTAGCATCTTTATATACTGTATAATAACTTACAGTGTAATAAAGATTATACAAGTACATGTAGAAATCTGTTGGTGGCCTTGTTTGCTATTGCTGAGAAGAGCCAGAGCCAGAGGAGGACAAGATGAAGTCATGCTATTGGATTTGGGGGGATACCACCAAAGAGAGAGAAATGAAGTTGGGGAGGGGATTCACTTATAATGTTCCTCCTGCCTCGCTCCTTCATGAGGGCTGTAATTAAGGAATGGCTTGTGGTGTCGTGGTTCTGCCGCCACAGAACGCCTCATGTATCTGACAGACACAAAGATCAGTGCCACAGACCCTGGGAATCATGTTCTGTCATTTATCACAGGATAGTTGCTTCACTTGTTTTCCACCGTACCTCCTCTCTGGAAAGACTTTTCAGTCCACTTTGAAGCCTGAAAATCATAAAAAAAACTTGTTACTGTGCATCCCAGGTTTGCGCTGAAAGACTGCACTGTATGTATATCACAGATCACCCAGAGCCTCATTCTGTGTCAGCACTTTGTCAAGTCAACTCAGTCTCTCATTAAGTGCTTAGCACATCGAGTGATGTAAGCGCTGGCATCAGTCGTATCATAACTTAGCTAGTGTAAACCAAGCTTGCAGGAGGTGGAATTATGTCTGACAGTTTTTATTTCTCACCTGTGCCTCGGAGATTGTGTGCACTTGGTCCATTGGCTTAACAGATCATCTGGCCACTTGTGTCCCATCATAGGAATAAATAGACGGATTAGGCACGCTGCCATTACAGGACTTGGCAAACCCCAGTCCGTCTAACAGGTCCCATTCCAAATCATACGCTTGGCCAGGAAGAGGTAGGAGCAAAATAGGCCAAAGCACTAATCTGCCTTTTTTTTTTTTGAGGGGGATTTCTTTTTACTTTCTATTCTTTGCAATCAATTTTTTTAATGTGATGTTTATTTTTGTATAATGCCAATATCATGTGCGTTTAGGCAACCATTCAGAATGGCTGATTTATTGTTGCTTAACTTGTGGTGTAAGATTTTGCTGCTGTCAGGCTGGTGGCCAACAGACTCGTCCGCATGCAGCTCCTATAGATTTACTGAAAGTTATACAGAACATTCCTGAGCCACTACTGAGAGTCTTACATCCCTCATCCTTCTCAATAGACTGCACTGCAAACTCTGTGCTTTCATCTACACTTGTTGTGGTTTCTTGTGTTTTTCTAAAGCCCATAAAATAATAATTGCCTCTTTCTTTTCCAGGAGATATGGCTCAGATATTTCCAGCAATAGCCGAAAATAATATAAAGAGTTAATTGAAGGGTCTTTCTTTCGTCTAATGTGACTTTCTCTCTTTTGTGTTCTCCTCGCTAACTAGCGTCAGGCTGTCTGGGAGACTGATCTGAAGGCTGTGAGAGGTGGGAGCTCTGCCGGGCAGACGGGCCTGCTACTAGGGGACTCCCTCTTTTCTAAAGAGCTGGAGAACATGGGCAAACAGCTCGCTGGTAGGAAACTTTGTTTATGTCTGTGTGCGTGTCTGCTTTTGTCTGAACGTGTGTACAGTGTTGTATGAGTTGAGCTTTAATGATGAATTGTATGAGAGCGTCAAATCAAATAGTTTCTTTGGAACACATAGCATCGTCTACGCTAGAGATGTGTGAAATATAAAAGGCCTGTAGAGAGCACTTGCTTATGAGGAGTGGGAGGGGGAGAATCCAGCCAAAGAATGCACTGCTTTCGGCCAAAGGATTTTCTTGGATAATTAAAAAGTTAAATGTGTCAAGACTAAATAGAAAAAACTAATTAAAGTAATTTCCACATGCCAGGAATTCATCTCAGTGCCAGCTTTGACAGGTTTATAATCAGTAAGCCGAGCTCTGCTGAGTCATTTGGAAATGATTGAAGCCGGACAATGGCTTCAAAAAATGTGTGTGGCATTTTTGAAATGATTATTCCAGCGATGCTCATCTTTGATATATTATGTGACGTCTGTGTGACTCAGACTGTTGTTTGTTGTCATTATGATCCAGTACGCGGTCACTTATGAATCACATGAAAGGGCTGGGATGGAGGCCAGGGGGGAGCGTCACCATTCGCCGCCATCATCATCATCATGTGTCAGCCACTCGCTTGTTTATGCATGTCCTTCCACTCCGTTTTGACAGCGTGTAAAGACTCCATACGTGCCTCCAACATACCAGCATATTCATCCCACTTAGTGAACCTATTACTGTCACCCAGCAGTGGTCCCAGCTGCAACAACCTCCTCAGCTCATCTACACATCTGCATTGAAAACACCGGTTGCCTCTGTGAACACGGCACCGAGCAGCAAACCGGTGCTCGGGACCAAACTTTTCCCCCCAGAGCTCTTCAGATGGCATTGATTGTTTTATGCTGAGTTACTGAATATTCAGGCTTAGAGCTCCCACCGGGCATTTCAGTGAAGCTCTTCTAACAGCTAATTCAAGTCTTTTAAGCCTCTACTAGCTGCTAATACTTTCCATGATTAAATCCAGAGCCTCACTGTTCATCTCATTATTACCCCAATACTATGGTTGGGCAATCATCTCTTCTTTCCTCTTTTTTTGTTTATCTTTGTTTTTCATAATTTACATATAAATTACTGCTCACTGAATTTGTCACCAAAGAAGCCTGTGAATATTCTCATTCTCACCAATGAGTCTTTTTTTTTCCTTTTTTAAAAAACTTTCTGTCATTGAGTCAACTGTTTTTGGAAATACTTTCAATCCCTTTTGGCATTTTACAAAAACATCAGTGTTTACAGAGTAGCTAAACAATTCAATGCCAGCTCTAGAGTTTTGGCACTTTGCAATGTCATAGATATATTTTTGTTCAAAAAAGTATTGAAGTTCAATAGTCATACCATATTGGAAATTTGTCCCTTTGCCCATTCCTGTACTTGTCCAAGGACAATGACTGGTATTTGAGTCTATCCAAGGAAGCAGTATATTGCACCGTTGCAAGGCTGCAGATGAAATACAGACAAATGATATGTCATTAGGACACTGGTTTATTTTCAGAGAAGGGACCTAGTAAAGTTTGCATGAGTTCTAAATGGTTGTATAGCGTGCTCTGGCCCTGTACTCTCTCACCACGTGCAACTGCTGCTTGATCAAAGAGTTTAATAGATTAGATCTGTTTCCATTTGTTCTTGTCTCCTTTTCTCTGTCTCATTTTCTCCACGTTTTCCCTTTTTCCTGTTCTTATTACTGAATGATTGAATCAAAACCTATCAAAGATTCGTACCATATGGATTTTGATGGCACGTCTTTGATCTGTGGGAGCTGTCGTTATTTATCAGTGTCTGCGAGATGGGTTGTAATATTTCTGTGCTTTAACTGCACAGGATTTCAAAATAAAGGCCACTTATCAATGGCAGGAAGTCGAGGGAAGCGTTTGGTTTACAATCAAATCATGAGTAAAACTTCCATCTTTGGAAGGCAGGAAGGATTTCACAACAAAAACATGTGGTGTTTATCATTCTGACGGTAAATAACTTGAGATTTAAAAATAAAATCAACTTCATGGGAACAGATTACGAATGTACCTATCCTGTTTATGATCTAATAATAACACCAGTCGTGGTGAAGTTTTTGCCCCTCAGCAGGTCTTATGGTTGTGATCTAACAGACTTTCAACCCTATAACAAAGCTATAACATTATGTACATTGCAGTCTTACCACTTCCACAAGCTGATGTCATGATATGCCCTGAACACCCCAGAGAGTTAATTTTCTTTCTTCTCAGTCAGTCAGTGTGAGTTAAACCTTGGCTGTGACCTGCGCCTTCAGTTTTCTCTCTTATTATTTAGAGAAGTAACACATGTACAGTGTATTATGGTTAAAGCAACACAGACACAATGTCATGCAGCGCGTATGCAGATCATCGAGCACATGGGCAAGGCCACATTCAGTATGTGCTCTGCAATGCATCTCACTGTAAAGGTCAAACTCCATATAATCAAAGCTGATCAAGCACAGAAACAGCAATCTAATTATCCATGTCAGGGCATTAAATGTATTTGATCCCCTAAGGATTGTATACAAAATAGTCTGGAATACATTTCAAATCAACCCGGTAATGTCCCAAAGCAAAATGCATCCAGAGCAGTTCTGCAGACTCTCTCTGCTTTGCATAATAAATGGATATTTGTCGGTGAAAAGCAGCATGTGTTTCACATTTTGGTGTGGAAAAATGTTGTTTGTAAAAGGTGAGAGCACCATTTGCTCAAAAACAAGGGAGTCAAGGTTTATGAAATACTTGTCATGCTTCCTTTTGTTACTTATTTAACGTCATACGTATACAGTTTTCCAGAAATACTCACAGCTGATGAGTCATCGCTGAAATTATCCCTCTCAAATGATAACTCCCAGACTGGTGCGCCGAATCCTGATTGCCAAGAACTGGAACGAAAGCATGAAACACGGAAAAAATGACCCAGATGTTGATCACAGAAGTTGGCAGCGTCACTTTCTTTTACAAACAGAAATGTTTTTGAGACTACCAGTGAGGCAAACAAATGTGCTTTTGTCAGCAACAGGGAACAAAAATATTACCAGGCTGTGCTTACTGTATGTCAGCTTGGAAGCTTTTCTGACAGAGGAAGCTTGATTCACCACAATTTACAAGGTCTATAAATATTGTCATCATTGCCCAGAAGAAGGATTAAACCAAGCAGTCTCGCCCACTTTATTTCTTAGTAAAGTTTGTGAATCATCAGGACACCAAGCTCCACATCCCTGTGTATGTTATAGAAAATACATCTGTTGCAGAATGGCACAGGTTAGCAGCTTATCTTTGTGTACGAAATAGGGTTAGACAGTGTGAAACTGAAATTATGATGTCCGTATGGTGACTGATTTTGCTCTGTTTCTCCTGCAGAGGTTGAGAAGGATCTGGCCAAGCTGGCAGAAGCAGGCAAGATGACCATTCGGACCTCTAACAATCTGCACAGTAGTCTGCTCCACACCCCTCTGCACCACCGGACGCTGCCCGACACACTCCCTCTCCCGAGTCTGGTCTCCAGGCCCCAGTCTCCAGGCAAACCCTGTGGCGTGGGTCTCCCTTTGCTGAGCCCCAAGCCCACCTCCCTGGTCATGGGTCGGACTCAATCTCCCAGCAACCCCGGGAGCAGGACTCAAACCCCAAGAACACCCAGCAGGCCTCTGACGCCAAATAGTTTACTGACACGCTCCACCTTTAACACCGGGTCTCACAAGGAGGTGACCTTCAGGAGGTCGCGGAGCCGTCCCGTAACGCCCACGAGTCAGCCCATGCATCCTCGACCGCTGCTCACCCCTCCTGGACTAAGCACTACAGACAGCCTCGGAGCCAGTCTCCGGGCCTATCTGTCTGAGGTAAGACCTCACAACATGACAGGTATACCTTTATCATCAAAAACACATCTATGCTCACTGCAGCAAGAAGTGATGTAGGCGGTAGTGCATGAAGTGCATCCATAGGGAGAAGGCAGAGCTACTTCAAACACAGACACAAGTGTGCAGATTTTATCAAACTTACACCGAAGAGATCAGAAAGAAAAACTATAAAGGAAGAGTGTAACATTTTGGAACATACACATCTGCAGAATAAATACACAGTCATCTGAACTGAGCATAAAGAATAAAATTAGCAAGCCTGGCTCTGTCAAAATGTAACGGAAATTCATTGCCAGCCGAGAAATAGCCTTTCAAATACCTCCCATAAAACCAGAAATGATCATTTATATGCTTTTTTTTTAACCTTAGGCCACAGATGGTTAGATGTTACGTCATGCTTTTAGTCTCTATGCTAAACTAAGGGTCCTGTGGCTATACTGTAGGTTCATATTTAATGTACAGACCTGGCAATGGCGTGGATTTCATTTTCATGTAGCTGTTGGCAAGAATGCAAATAAGCATGTTTCCCATAATGTTGAACCACTCCGGTGTCTTTCATGGCCAAGGTGTGACGTAAAGTTCCTCGTTACAATTGAGCTATTTCTTACATGTAAGATTTATCTAGGCATAAAACAAGGCCACTACACCAAGAGTGTGTAAAACACCAAAGTCAGATTGTTATAAACTTTGGGTCAAGGACTTGAAAATCACTTCGGCTTTATTGTAACGTCTTAAGTGTGAGTGAGAACGAACGTGTGTGCCGAGTGTCAAACAGGCGCGGTGCCTAAGTAAAGCTGGCTGTAGAACACGAGATTATGACGGAGCACAGAACACACAATATCACACATGTGCGCGCGCCTCACAAACACAAATACACTCGTCGTGTGGGGTTTAGTGGAGAGTCACGGAGGTCTGTACAGTAGTATGTCATTTCACTGTGGAAAAAGGAGTCTGGCATAAAAGGGAACTTTCAATGGGATTTCTTTCTTATATTCCTTTCATGATCTACTTAACAGCAGCGCTGTAAAATATGAGACCTTTTTGAAGGCTTTATTAATGGTGGGCAGGAATTTTGCAGTCCCTCTGTATACGTTTTTTTTTTCTTTTCTTTTTTCTTCTCTAGTTGACACCTAGTTAGATTATCCAAAACACAGCACCCAGTCTGGTTTTATTGAGGCCAGCTGGTCCCGTGTGCAAAGACTGAAGCCTCTCAATGAGGCCTGCTTAGAGAGAGAAGGATCTGTTGTCAGCTTGAACAAGAAGGAACGGATGTTAAAGGGATAGTTCAACATTTTGGCAAATTGGCCCATTGCCATAATCGCTATAGTCATAGCAGTAGGTTTGTTACCTTTAATTGTCGGTGTAAGCTATTTTCAGTACGGCGGAGCGCAGCAACAGGCTGCTCAGGGCTATGGAGGCTAAGGGAATTTCTTGGTTTCCCTCATTAAACTCATCAAATACACAATCCCAAAACTCCAAAACGCTTTTGTAGACACGTTGTGAGCTGCACAACCACCACGCTATGAGATAATAACGGAACGTTACGAGACGGAGCTGCTTTAGAGGTAAATACAGGGTAAATGTGGAGACTGCTTGCTGAAAAACTGTCCCTCAGCAAGCAGTCATCAGCGGTTTTGCCTGAATTTACCTCAAAAACGGCTCCGTTTCATATCGTTCCGTTATTAGCTCATAGCGTAGTGGTTGTGCAGCTCACAACTTGTCCACAAAAGCGTTTTGGAGTTTTGGGATTTTGTATTTGATGAGTTCGAAGAGGGAAACCAAGAAATTCCCTTATCCTCCATTGCATAGCTCTGAGCAGCCTGCTGCTGCGCTCCGCCGTACTGAAAATAGCTTACACCTACAATTAAAGGTAACGAACCTACTGTTATGACTATAGCGATTATGGCAATGGACCAATTTGCCAAAATGTTGAACTATCCCTTTAAAGCTGATTTCTTCTTCTTTGTTTATTTGTGCAGCCATTTAAACTTTGGGTTCTGTAAGTTTTTTCTAGGCACATTGGGGTATTTCATACATTTAAGTTGTGCACCGACAGCTCCCAGTATGCAAGATTCAGTCATGCCATGTCTTCTGTGTCTCAGTTTTTGTTTGAAAGATTAAATTAGGGAATTTGTACAATTCAGTTTTTTGACCCGCTGCTCCCTTTCATGGGGTCACTGCAGCTTGACAGTGTAATAGCAGAGTGTCAGAGCCTGACAACGACTAAGAAAACATGTATCTACTGTATTTGAATGAGAGTGCATGATTAAAATGTGTTTAGCTTTGATGTTCCGTAACAGCTTAGTAAGATCCTGCAGCTGCACCGAACACGTACAGTAAATGTGGCGAGATGAATGTGTGGATAAATAAACTGAGTCTAACCTCATTTTTCCGTCTCTATTTTTCCTCCGACTATTATCTTCGGTGAGTAAGACTTCTCTCCCATCATCTCTGTTCTGTTTTGTTCCATTTCAGGATGAGTTTTACCAGCAGTTACAGGCCATCAGGCAGCCCTGGCACGTTCCCAGTGACACAGACAGTGACATCCTGGAGCCTCCTGAGCAGGATAAGAGTGAGTGACCCTAAAGTACCTTCAACAGCCATTATTTACAGTATCATCTCTTGATTCATGCGCCCCTTATTAGTGCAAGTTTTCCAAAGCCAGTTGAAAACACATCCCACAAATCTGACTAATTTCCACTGTTTTTCTTTTTTTTTTACTTTGTAAGACGTGGTGCTCATTTCATTACAGTAATGTCACTTCACCACAGAGGATAACTAATACATTAAAGTGGCAATAGATCTATTAAAAAGCGAAGATTAATGTGCAAGTATTCCTTGTAAAAATCCGAAATGGAGCACAAGGGCTGACTTATAAAAAGTTCTATATTTCACAGTTGGGTGAAATCCTGGAGGGTGTCACCGAGGGGAAATGTCATGTAAAATTTCCCTTCCTGGCAACATGTAATAGATATATTTCTATCATGATCCAGTCGATAGACATGAACAATTCTTGGTGGAAAGTCATAAATCCTGTTATATTAGGGGTCTGGTTGATAAATGGTACAGAATATTACTCCAGCTTCGAACACAACGGAGCGGCATCAGACCTCCTCGAGCGTTCTGCTCCATAAATCACATGAATGTATGTGGCAGCGAGGAATGATAGGCAGAGGCTTTCCAGAATTAAATTAAGATTAGCTCCCAATTCACCGAGGTCGACTAACAAAGAGTCACATTTATGCTCTCTTAGCATTGGCTAACATATGACTGAACTCCTGCGATGTTTGGAAGAATTTACACTCTAGCTGCACTAAATAAGAACTTATGTAAATATTCCATAGATTTCCAGAACGTGGCAGCTGTGTGGAGGAAGGAGATGTTGGACAAAACAAATAGCACTCTGAGAACTTTGCTAGTCTTAGAGCCTTACCAGTTGTTAGTGGTGCCTGGAGAAGTTGTATACTCCACTTAGCAAAGTATAAACACACCCTGTGTTATAAACAAGTGACATGTAAGAAGTTCACCCAGATCCAGGCCAGCAGTATTTGGACATTGTCACTTAACAGTAACCTCTGCTGCTTGACTTCAGGGAGCAAGGATCATGAAATTACATTAACATTATTCACAAAAGAGATTTTTCAATCAATACTGGTCCACAGGGAATAGAAAGACTTAATAATTAATTATAATAAAGTCCATCCACACATGAAAATTGGACAATTATTTACTCACCTTGCAAGTAGTTTGCTGGCCCTCAGCCTTTTTGTCTTTGAGGATGACAAAGTGAAGGTATGACCATCTCTACTCTGCCTCTAACATAATCAACTCAACCAATGATGAAGCAGGTATACAAAGAGCCACCTGTACTACCTGCATTTACCTGCACTACACAACTGCTAGAACATTATGTCCAAAGATGTATGACTGAAGTCAGTAATCCAACTAAATTTCATGGTAGCCTGGCTCGTAGTCGGTAGCATATCTTAATCAATGAGCTGCATCTATGCAATAATTTATGAATTCATGTCTTTTAAATGATAAATTGTATATAATGATGTATTTCATACCATCAGAAAGCGTCTCAAATTAACTAAGCCCTGTTTTCTCAGTAAACAAAGCATCAGCACCAGCTACTTAAAGTGAAAATCAAGTGCATGTGGGACTCAAAAAGACAGCTCTCATTGACGTTATGAAACAAGAATTCCAGTCAAACAAAGATCAATCAGGCAAATGGTTGTCACATGGAAACATAACCCCTCTGTCAAGCTTCTCTAGAGGGTCATTGTTTTGCCAAATGTGTATCTTGCAAAATAAATGGATACATTTTCGTAATAGCCCCTGGGGGCCTGCTTTAATCCTTGGCAACAGTAATGGCATGTTGAGAAAGGATATGAGCCACATATTGAATTAGAGAGGTGGCTTAGACACAGGGAGAGGAGACTGACAGAGAAAAAAAGACCCAACAGCCACAAGACGTGACAAAGCACTTTCTGGCGTGAGAGAGGGCCCACAGGACTGTTTGCTGCAATCTGGTTTGTATGTCCTTGTGTGTGCTCATGTGTATGTGTGTGTTAAACATGTGAGTGATTGTATTAGTCTGTGAGGACATAAACATTTTTCACAGGGTTTTTTTTTTTTTAAACCTATGAAATACTAATACTAAATACTTCATTTTTAACAAATTAGAAGGGCAAAGGTCACAGAAACTTCCCACTGCTTTAGCCTCTTATTTAGACAGTTTCCAATTAAAGTTACTCAATTTTCCCTTGGCAGGAAAAGGTAAGAAAGAAGAACAAAAAACATCTTGCTTCATGACACAAAAGCATTTCAGACATCACAGTGGCCACATAAAGTGGTTTCGAGTGTGTCCACATACCTGTCCATGAATGTGGGGCTCATTTATTAATTAGTGCAGTGACACCCTCTTCCCAGTATCACGGCAGATGTGTCAGAGCTTGCGCCAAGTGCATGGTGAGAGCTGAATAATGGGGGAAAAAATCCATAGCTATTTCCTGTTATTCTATAAACTTTCACAACAGGACAACCAACCGCACATACCACAATTGAGATGAAAGCGCTCAGTTCTATTTCTCACTTCACTTCACAAACCATTTGTCCTGTCCTGTATGGCTGCGGCCATCCCACTTACAGTACATTAGCACATGAGTGATTTCAATACAGACATGCACAGTGAAAGTAAATCAGACTGTTATGTCGCACCTGTCAAGACACCACGTTGGGTTCAGTTTGCAGTATTAATCATCCTAAAATCACAATTCGTAATTGTAGGAGCAGTGTTGTTGTGTTGTTGCACATGGTGCACATGGTAACCATTCCAACACACACACACATACACACACTGAGTCCTCTCCTGCTGAGAACATCAGCGCTGCTCTCATACCTGCCTGACGAAGTTACAGCCAGTTAGCTTCACTTAGCTTATAGAGTGAAAACAGGAGGAAATGGCGAGGCTGGCTGGCTGTGTTCAACGCTAACACAACTCACCTGCCAGCAACATTACATCTTGTTTGTTGTTTCTGTGCAAAAGATGAAGCTTAAAGGAATAGTTCACCAAAAAATGAAATTCAGGCTGGTTCGTAGTCCAACGAAATCCTATGAGAGTCAATAGCGCCTTGTGCAGAAAGGTCCATAAAACTGCATAAAAACCTTGTAATATTCCTCCATACTGCTCGTCTGCTGCAATCCAAGTGTCCTGAAGGGATATAGTCCAGAGTTCACTCGAAACAATGTCATGTAGGACATTTTTACAGCCTACTGTGAGAGTGCGCTCCAGGCAAATTCAATACAGGACTGTTTAGGCTGTAAAAATGTCCTAAATCACGTTGTTTCCAGTGAACTCTGGACTATATCCCTTCAGGACACTTGGATTGCAGCGGATGAGCAGTTCATTTTTTGGTGAACTATTCCTTTAAGCTTCATCTTTTGCACAGAAACAACAAACAAGATGTAATGTTGCTGGTATGCCATGCTATGGAGGAAGATTACAAGGTTTTTGTAGTAGTATTCATCAGCATGAGGGTGAGTCAATAATGACTGAATCTTATTTTTTGGTGAACTATTCCTTTAAATAATGCAGATAGGTACTGTGTTGAGTGACGCAAAGCAAAGTGATGAATAAGTGACCCCTAAACTGTAAATAATAGTCATCATCATGCCAGTCTCTGACATATCTTTTGTCTTTTTTTTTGCAGGTGGTGCACGAGATGCCGCTAAGAGATCTGTGTTTTCAGGTGAGAATCTGAGCAGTTAGAGGAGACACAGATTCATGTCTTAAAGTGCTGTATCCCATGGATGAGCAGAAAGCAGCCATCTGAAGAGTGCTGCTATTGTAAGCTGCAACTGTCTTGAATTGAGAGAGCCTCTGTGTCTGTCAGTGACCTCACTTGTAGAGCCACAACATGCTACCTAAATAACTACCAATGGGTGACTTGCTGTGAAAGCCTCCACCTTCATTTATGGCCCATTCAATTACCGTCACAGGCTAAATGGAGGGCACAGTGGCTCTGAAATGTGATTGGTGGAGGCCGGCCATGTGTGGAGAGAGAAAACGCTGTTGCCCAGTTCCATTAAGTCACTTGGGTTCTGAGTTTACACGCAGCAGACAGCGTCAACTCTCAGCGTCAACATTTGGGAGAAGGAGAAAGTCTGTCTGGTTTGAGGTTGTCTGCGGTTCTCCTTCTTGTGGCTCCGGAGGTGCCCACAGTTCCCAGTGTCAGTGTGCCAGTCTGGA
Organism: Decapterus maruadsi; assembly: GCA_030347415.2. Lineage (NCBI taxonomy): Eukaryota > Metazoa > Chordata > Actinopteri > Carangiformes > Carangidae > Decapterus > Decapterus maruadsi. The sequence continues at coordinate 2,677,794 of CM064890.1, forward strand.
GTGAGATCTGAGAGCAGAGCTGCTGCTGCTTGGCTATCAGAGAGGGCCAGAGCATTGCCACGGTAACCAAACCCAAAGCTCGCTGCTTTAAGTCACCCCAATCACTGCTCTCCCAGAACTTATTATGAAATATAGTCGTTGGAACCTCCACTGGGCAGCACCAGGCCTCATTTTCCACCTCATGTTTGTCTATGACATGTTCAAATATTAAATGGCTGTTTCATAGTAATTGCCTCAGTTATTATTCTTATTAGCGGTTATATGTGTCTGATTCTGGTTACTAGGAGACTGATGTTTTTGTCTTTTACTTTTCACAGGCCTATAGTGACGAATACCAGAGACATTGATCCAATCAAACTATTATGCAAACCACTGGACATTTTGAATATGTGTACAGAGACGATTATTTTTATAATTCATATGAATGAGGTAAAAAAAAAAAAAAAAAAAAAGATTGTATACTTTTTTCACAGATATTTCATAGGCATTGTACTGTAACTGTATGATACAATGTGAAAATATAACTTCAGAGTATGGAATACAACATTTATTTTTGTTTGCTCTCTAGCATGCTATTGAATTTCCACATGAAGTCTAGAAACAGATGCATTTTGTTGTCGACACACTCTTTTTCTAGGCCTAGTGCATATTCACATTGTGAGGGCAGCACAGTCATGTTAAGAAAAAACCTTTATTGGTACAGTACAGTATGCACTGGTGAAGAGATGTAGTGTTTTTTTTTTTTTTCAAATAACAAATATCCAAGTTAGAGTGGAGGGAATACAAGGAATGCTGTTATCTTAATTAAAATGATCTGGTACACATGTTCCCTTTCTGTTTATGTGCTTCCTTTTGTATTCAGAATCATTCATGCAAACACTGACAGAGGAGTTATAACGCTGGTGCTGATGGAGATGTACAGTAGAAATCTGTCTGGACCATGAGCTACATTTATGTGTTTGCCTGGGCACGTTTTGGTTAAACTGTGGTCGTCTGAGTGATACACGTGTCATGCAACGTCAGCACCAGAGACACACACATCATGGACACAATCTCCACCCTGACAACAGTCTGATCCCTCCATTTGAACCCTACTGAATTTTGCGGTGTGGTGTGTTACACCCCGCCATGCCAACTTTCGAGTCTGTCTCTCGGGATGTGGTCAACGCAAGGGCTCGAATCTCCTGTCTCGTTTCTTTGAGGGGTGATTTGCTGGATGTGTGAGAAGACTAATTACTCAAAAACCCTCTTGTAAAACACGGTATGTGGATTAATGTCCCGTGCATTTCGGCAACATTTATTACTCATTGGAAAGGGATGTGGTTTTGAAAGGTCTGTGGAAGAATTCGAGGACATGGCATAATCGAGTCACACTGGTGCCTTCACACAATCTTTATATCTCTATGAACAATATTTTCCTGTCAGGATGGGTAAACATCTTGTGTTGCATATTCCAATTTTCATACTTTATATTACGTTTTCAATTCGTTGGAGGGCAGATCAGTCCGAGATTGCCATCTGTTCTTGTCCCACAGATCACCAGTATGCTAACTCTGTTTATACTATCAATATTTTCTTTTAGTTCATATGTCTGCCTCAGTCTTTCAGTTATGTCAGCATAATATCAATGCCTGAGGAGCTCTGAAATAAGACGAGACAGTTGAGGACTTCAATTACTGCCACAGATGTCTCACAAAGACAGCGCTCTGATGCCCCCCCTCCCCCCTCCTGTGTATCTGTGACGGTCTCCACACATCACAGCCTATAAAGATGAAATGCTGGCAACATCACTGATGCATCTTCTTTGCATTGTATTATATTTCAGATTATAGCCATATGACTTCTTTATGATTATTCCATGATTGTTCATTTTAATGCTGCACATATATAATCAGTCGGTGGAAGCTGCACCATATCAGTCACATATGCCGTGTTATTAAGCATCTGCGAGATCAAGTTTCATATCATTAATACCATCTCTCCGGAGTATGAAAACCTCCAATATCTTTTCAAAGTATGTTTTCTGTGCAGGCTTTATACACCAGGCTCATTCAGAGCAACTGGAAAGGCCACCCAGGAATAGCGGCAGACATCACTGTACTTACTGGGAGATCCGGACCACCATCAATGGTCAGCAGACTGACCTAGGTCTTAATTTACAACTGAACAGACCAGGATTTATCCTGACATACAGCACAAATAAATCTATGGTGGAGGGGGAGGTATGCTTTGAAGGCATATAAAGTCAGTATCACTCGCTGCTTGAAATGTTCCAGTATGGTGAGAATGTGCTATATGTGGAAAACTAGCGGTGTGGGTATGCGAGTGCATGTGGGCGTGTGTGTCGTGTGCACAGAGTGAAGCGCCTTTTGGTGAAATGAGAGCTGTGATACGAGTAAGAAATAGACCTTAAGGTTTTAATCTAGGGTTGGAAATTTAATATCTACCTAATATTTACCTTCTCTTAACCTCTTGAATGAAGAGGGATGAGTGGGAAATGAAAGCGCAGGGGCACAGTGCATGGACATACAATGTTTTATGTCACATTTATTTTGGAATATTCATAGTTAAATGCTTTGTATTTGCACCTTTGACTTTAATATTCAGGTCAATCTGAATAAATCAACACCATCATGTATAATTTTAAACCCATTTCTTGCAAGGACTCTCTCTGCTGCACCACCCAGGGAGGTTTTTTTCATGGTAACTGTAATTTAAAACATGATCAACAATCTGGATTTTGTTTTGTGTGTTCATTGAAGTGAACTGCTTGTTCTCATGGAGCTAATGAAATCAGCCTCCACTGTTCTTCAACTGTTAACTTCTTCAAGGCTGTCATCAACATAAAACAGTGCTGCTCTACTGTCATGTGAAGCCAGGGTGGAAGTTCTTCCCCACTAAAAAGTAATTCACTTTGTTATGCAAAATTTCTTGTAATAAATATTTATACTCACTGTAAAAGCAAAAATAAACAGTATAAGTCGACCTGCGCCATTGTTTGCAGAACAGATCATGAGTTCATGTCCCGTTGACAGCACAGACTTTGTGTTCACAGCCAGTATTGAGCTGTTGAGAACCACTAGAACAATTGGTGCACTGTTACCCCCGAACTTGCACATGTATTTTGTTAACCCCACAGTATTTGGTAAGTTGATGATGAATAAGAAACATCAAAAGAAAAGATATCTCAGCCAGATTTCAGCTTCATATCATGTTGTTTTCCGTGGTTTGTCTAAAACTTGAGTGAAAATGAGTTGGCTTAAATGAGAAGCAGACCCCGGGTCCCAGGGTGGCAGTAAGCATGACACAAGAGGATGTGCTGTCTTGTTCATTGCACCACAGGTTTTATACTAGTTCTCGAATGCCAACACAATAGTAGGTGTTTAAATCTTCTCATCATGACTATTGGTGGATTTAATAGGAATTGAATTGTTTTTCATCTGTTTATTTCACAATGCATTGCATGTCATTCTGGGTTCCTCTGTAGCAAAGTGGGAAAGGTCATGTTTGTCTTGCACTTTCAAATTTTCAATAATAAACATGTTTTTCCTTTAGTGTGTAGTCTCTTATTGTATGTGCTTACAATTAACATGGGAGTTTCATGCATTGAAGTTCTCCATCTGTCACTTATGTTGTTGTGGCGAAAGCCAAAACGACATACTGGTGGCTGAAATAAGTTCTCCTCGCAGTCCCACATAATAATAATTTTGACATTTAAATTCGACATCAATTGCTACAAACCACTTTCATGTAGCAGAAAAACAGTCCTGCGTGCATGTGTTTGACAAAACCTGCTGCTGTTTTGAAGACATTTCCAGTTTTCTCACAGGCTCTCTTGTCCAGCTGGAGTGAAAAATACTGCATCTGCTCCACAATAAATAATGTTAACTAGCTGTAACTCTTTTTTTTTCATAGACCAAATGTGGCAGCTGGAAATGTGCAACATAACTGAGATAATAAGAACCTAAAATAACGTAGCCTAACTGTGCATGTCTTCCTCCTCCAAACATAGTTGTTGGAAATTGTTGTAGGCTAATAGTCTTTTTCTTATTATTTCAGGGTCTCTTATGAAACCAAAATATGTTTCAAACTATTATTCTCAAAATTATGTGAGAACATTATGCACAGATGTGATACCACCCTGCACAGGTCAAATGTAGAAATGCATAATTGGCCATATTAGCTTTTGCTTCCGGGGCGGCCATTTTTCTTCACGTAAGGCAACCTGTGTCAGGTAACATGTTGACTGTGGAACCCCTGCGGTATTTTTTTCTTCCAGTGTCTGAGAATTACGTGTAAATACTCTGAAAACGGCGACGGTTATCTTTGTAACTAATACTGTCGAAGGAAAATCTCCCACAAGAGTAACATAATGACTCCGTCCAGGAGAGGAATGGCTGCCGCTAACTTCACATTCAAGATGAGGCACGTTCTCAAGGTAAGCTAAGGAATGGCTGCGCGTGCGTTGTGTTTGTTGGCGGGTCTGCTGTTTAAAGTTTGTTTTGTAAGATTAGCCGAAAGCTGGATGCATGTCAACTTCAGAAAACATGTTAATAAGTGTGCTGCAGCCTGCAAGTGTAGTCGTTCAACACAGCCAGTGTTTCAAGGGATGATGACCTGGCTTAGGAGTTGTTGTTGTTAAACGCCCAGTTGGCACTTTTCACCGCTTTTTCATTTTAATCGCCTTAATAGTAACAGAAAGAGGGAGAGTTGGGGTCATTTCTCCATGGCCTGTTGTCTGTTTTTGTTGTCATTTTTCTCCTACAGTCACATTGATGTACTGTAGATTTTGCAGCATGTATCATATGCGCTCTAAAGGTTGAAGTGTATTGAGCCGTCAGGGCCACCGTAGATTTGTGTTCAATAACAGAAGTTTCACCTTTTGCACACTGTTTGAAGAGCTTGAACTCGTTGCATTTAATTAGATTTTTTTATTCAGCATAACTATTTCATGAAGTTGCTCAACGTGGTCTGTGAATGTGAAATGAAAACCCAGTGTAAATGTTAGGCTAGTGTGTGTGAGGTAGCCTAAGGAACAAGTCTTAAATCCATTCAGCATAATTTAAACCTTGGGCAGCGTGATGGAAATCAACCATCTTTTCCCCCAACATTATAAACCAGAAGATATCCATCACTGCTGTGTGGATAGTTGAGGCTGGCAGGTTTGGCAGGACTTGTGAAGTCCTGAAGGACATACTGTCTGTATTAAAACAAGTGCTATGTTGTTTCCAGTTGAATAGCTTTCGTGACATTTTCAGCTGTTTGCTCTGGTAGTTTACCGGCCCTCCCTTTCACAGTTCCACATGTTCTAGTAGCATGGATATTAGTTTTGCTAATACTTTTTTCCCCCTTAAAGATCAAGGTGTCAATCTCAATTTTTTATGATGAATGACATGGAAATGGCTCATCCCCTTCGGTGCGTTGTGTTTTAAAGAAAAAGATCGCTACTGGGATTAACAAATTCTTGCATGATCCTTTGGAACATCACGTATCTCATGTTGTTCCAAAGAGTTGTTCAGAAAATCCAGAGGGATTACACTGTGGATGGATAAACAGAAATCCTGTTGTGATCTCTGGCTGATTGTGAGGCTTTTCTGTCAAATCTCTGTAAGAGTCACATAAGGCCCCGGAGTCTTGAGATCGCTCTGCTCTTTGTTAAGGTTCAATTGTGAGACCTCAGTGTGTGAGAACGGTAGTCTGAGCTGTCTTGTCTGTATCTACCCTCTCTTTCTCTCACACTAATTTATGGTTCTTCTCCCTGACCATGATGCGGTCAGTTTTCCAGACGCTTGGGGATCTTTTCAAAAAGTTTGTGTGTGTGTGTTATACATTGGCAGGCCTTGTGGTGCAGGGTGAGGCCTAGACCTGGGTCAGATGACTCATCCAAACTCAGCGCTTGCGACAGGGTCCAGGGAATCTTTGTGCTCGTATTAGTCTTATTATTCTTTCAAATGCAAGGACCTAATCTTGGTGCGGTGGTGGCGTGCCGTGTCTTGGAAATGTTTGCGTTTGCTCGTGTGGATGATTTTTATGCATATTTAGACTGGACTGAAACCAAATAATGAGGCATGGACACAAAGGTGCTGTTAACCTGATTGTTTGTGTAGCTATTGTAAAACTGCTTTCTCTTCCACATTCACTAAATCTCCCTTAGGGTAATGTGGATCACCTCCACTGCTGCAGTTACACTTGGGTTGTGTTTCACCATCAGAACCGATGGTTTCACTATCATGTGCTCCAAAAGCAGCAACGATCCCCCCACCGAACCCTGCGCTTTTATGTTTTCATTTACATATAAAGTTGCAGTGAATTTATTGAGTCTGCACATGGCTTTTTACTCAGCCTGTGATTTATTACACATTCTCATGCTGCTTTATTCTAATTGGCCGCCTGTGTACTTTTTTTTTGTGCGCTTTCACCCATTTATCAAAGCCTTCTGCCAGACGCCGCTGGTGGATAGTTGGGTAAAATGCGTCTGTGGAGCCTTATTCCTTTTGATTCTCTCTTTATTTACTCTGTGTAGAAAATATATATATGACATTTTGTCACCACACCACACATCAAGCTGAACTAACTTCTGACTTGGCAGATTTTCTTCCGCGATAGTTCTGATCTTAATACAGATGCTGCGCAGTCCATGTGTTCACTCATCCGTGTGATTCGCCATGACCAGTCAAACACGATCAGAGAAAACTACACCAACAGTTGTCACACCAGATACTAATTAGATTCATATTCTGGGAAAGCACTGTCATTTGTTGAAAAGAAGACATAAATATTTGTGGGATGTTACATGAAGATATTTCTGAAGAGATTTAATGGTAATAAATTCTCAAATCCAGCTTCACCCAGCTTACATGAAATTATTTACTGTATTTCTATTCTCTGACCTTGTGCACGCTCAGGATTTATTGCCTTTATTTGCTAATCATTCATTTGTGGCTTCATTATGTTTGTGCTTGGCAAAAACCATACCATAAACTGCCACAATGAAAAGCCCATTGTTTGTGCAGAAACATTCATTAGGAAGTGATCGCTGACTGTTTCAATGATTTAAGAGTGTTTTTTCACACAACAGTTTGCTTGCGCTGCTTTTCTTTACGGTCACAGTCACGGTTTCCAGATAACCCTTCGGTCTTAACCTTCTGGTGCTCAACTGGGTAAGCGGTCGAAATAATACTGAATCATTTGATTTGGCTGTAAACCGCAGTGTCCGTGTTGTTTCAACAGGGCTGCATGGGACAGAGTGTACAAAAAAAGGGTGGAGTATGAACCGACTGATGCTGTTACTGGCCGGTCGGGAGGGGAGGAGCGGAGCCGAGAGATCAGCCCTGTTCAATAAGCTCAAGTGGATCTCTGACCACAGGAGACAGGAGGGAATGTCTCTACCAATGCCAGAAGAAGTTTGACGGCTTTCAGCTGCTTCACACCTGCTGCTCCTTCTCTCTCCTCTCCTGGGCTCTCTCTCCCCTGGTGTATCATGTCCCTTCTTTGGCAAGTCGTGTATGAGTGCCCCTTTTGTTGTTGCCTTTCTTTTCCTGCAGAATTACCACCAAGTCGGATGACGATGATGATGACAGCGAGGGGGCCACGGGCTCGTATAGGTCATAGCAGGGGAAATGGCGAAGGACAGATTAATTGTCGCTGTGTGAGTAACATTGGAAGTGTTTGGTTCTCTTCCTTCCCAATCACAGAGATGACGCTGTTTCCCCTCATCAAAGATTTACGCTGCCAAGACTCTGATCTCAATTTCCCAGCAATGCAATGCTAAGTGGAATTATTCAGGGGTCATGATACATTAGCGTCAGCCCCGGTTGAAACCGAAGCATGATGGACGGACCGGAACATTTACATGTCATGTTTGTTGTTGTGACAGAGTTTGTCATGATTTGCCGTAGACGTTGAGAGTATCAACATACAAAGCAGATGAATACCCTGAACTTTTCGTGGCAGAGAAAAGATGAAATTCTGTCCGTGAGTCATAAGTGTTTTTGCTCTGGCTACAGAAAATGCTTTCCATTTTCCGGGTTTTAGTTTTATGATTTTGAGCGAAGAATGACTGGATGTCTATACCAGCTGTCCCAGATTGGTTCTTTTTTCGCTGTACACACTTGGGGCAGTTCAAACCTCATTTTCATTAAGGGCCACTTTTTCATCAGAAGTTGCAAATGCAAAAATTTATCCAAATCGTGTACCTCCGAAACCACAATTGGCCATTTGAACCATGGGAACTGAGTTGAAATGTAGTGTTGGAGGTTTTACACAGCAGGTAGGCCACCTCAACTACCAGCCTTGGACCCGTGTTGCAGCCGCACTGTGTTTTGTCTCCTATTAAGAAGGAACCACAAAGATCTGAAGCAGTGAGTGCAAAAAAAAAAAAAAAAAAGGTTCAGTCTTGTAAAATTCTGAACCCACAAGTGTGATCTATACAATATGCATGGTAGGCGTGCAGTCAAACTTAATAGTACATGATCTCATTGGTGTCGGCTCGAGAGCGAACATGAAAATAAAAAGGATTTATTGGATAAGAAGGGAAACACCACGCTCTCGTATCCAAAGCAACTTTGTGCAGAAGGAGAAGAAATAACAACACTAGGTATATAACATGTATACAATATGGATGGAATACTAAGTCTTGACTTTTTATATTTACAGTCTCAAAGGGACAGTTATCAGATTATTCGGTCCCTCTGCGTGTGAGAGCCATGAAGAGTTTTCATTATGAGAAATTACCTCAAGACTGAATCCATGCACCGACTTCTGTGTCCTGACTGACCTGTTCCCTCTCTTCTTTCCGATGGTTCCCATTACATGTCCAGGACTGTGAGTCAGCCTTCGGGCTCTTGCATCATCTCATCTCACCAGGGCAGAAGCTCCCATTTAAATCGATTCTGATGTTTTTATGTCACACTTTTTTGCTTATTTTAAAAAAGCAGCCAGTGAACGATAGAGGAGAAATCATTGATAACCGTGTAATTTAACTGTTCCTCAGTGATGTCAATGAGGAGTTAGCTCATAGTTGGATTTGAGTTTATGAATATAGCACGCAGAGGTTTAAGAGTCTTTCATGTCGAGGCCAAACAATGAGGGATTTGGGGCTGATACTAGTTTTCTCTGATATATTTCCATGAAGCTGAAAGGTGCTCGGGACCTGCCAACAATTTGAAGGATAAAAGAAAGAAAGAAGATCAACAAGAGAAAATGGAGAGCATTAGAATAACTGTTGATAAATGTAAGTTGCCAACAGCTGTGGCCTTTTCTTTCCCCCTCAGATCAAATGTGGAGATGCAGGGAAGACGTTTGGAGGAGGTTGAACTGTGCCAGCCCTCCACAAGAGGGCACAGATGATGTTGCTGAGGGAGGTGAACTGAAAGGTCCTGGAATGTGTCTGCTGATATTCCTAGCTGGTGGACCACTCTGCTGCTGTTTATAAAGCACATAAGTCCACATAATATTACTTTATATTTTGATTCTGGTCGTTTCAGGAGGCTGAGGGGTAACATTACAAAACACCAAGTGCAGATTAGTGGCTTCTTCCTACTGCGTGTGCACACAAAGCTTTTAATTACTGATAATTAAAAAGTTGTTCTGAAATGTTTTTGTTGATCATGAAACAGATTTTCACTTGTGTTTCTTAATCGCACACAAACTGGGAAAGGTTAAAACTTTCTTAAACTAAAGAAAATAATCTGCAGCCGTTTTTTTTCCACATGATGTGCCAGATAGTCTCTCGGGCAAGTTTCTCAAATATTTGCTGTTTATCTTTCTTTCGTGATTGCAAGCTGAACATCTCTGGTTTTTTGACTCATCTGACAAAACAGGACATGCAATGATGAGCATAAATTCTGGCTTCAAGAAATTGCGGAAATTAAAAAAATCCTTCTGGCACTGGATTTGATGATTTAAATGGGAAAATAACATATGATTAACATAATAAAGTTACAGCCCCAATTCCTACCAGGTGTCATAGTTGATATGCTGGGGTTCATTCGTGCTTTTCCTTTACAGGCTGACAAAAGCTTGTTGAATATTTTGGTAATTTGCTCCAAATTTCCTTGAAGGCTGTTGAGATGTTGATTGACTTTTTGACTTATTAAGTAAAAACACTTGAGCAGCGAGTTTCTCTTCTGGGAAATAAGTTTCTCAGGCTCTTACGGCTCCTCACTCGGTCGACAGAACAGAACATTGTGTTTGGCAACTTCCAGGTGTGAGATTTTTAAAGTCATCACTTGGAGAACACTTGTTCGTGGTCAAATTTTCCCCCTTTTAGAAATAAAGGTTTACACATCGACAGTGTTTTCCCTCCTTTCCCCCCGGTCAGGTTTACTGCCTCTGTCTGCTTTGCTGAGCAGGCTGTGAAGGAGGACTATGAAATGATCTTAAAGGCATCACCTGCACTTTAGTGCTGGATGTCAGGCGCTGACACAGAAGAGCAGTCTCGGGGTTTGATTTACAGGAACATGTGGTCAGGGCTGCTGTTTGTCCTTGCAGTTGGTGTGCTATTACAGAGCCTTGCACTCCGTCGATGGCTCCATATGGAGCCAAAGACATCTGATGTTGTCTTACTGTGCGTGGAGTTTTGCTTGGAATGAAAAACGGATAGAGGTTTCTTCTAGGGGTGGGGATTTTCATCCGACCGTTTCAACGGCATGTTCCGAGGTGACGTCAAAAATAATAATAATTTAAACTAAAATTGGTCCTTTTGAATTTATTTGTCATTCAAATCCATAGTTATAATAGATTATTTATGCTCTTGTCATCGCTTATTTAGACATGCTGTTCCCTTGGGAGGTGAAAACCCTTCTTTTTACACGAGAAATGTAGTGCAGTTAGAAAATCTGAATGCTGCCCTGTGCTATACTATTAGCCCGCTTTTCCTCATAAACCTAATTGATACCTTAGGCTAGTGGTGAAGTGTAAACAGACAGGCAGCTGGTGAGACAGCCATGTGTCTTGGACAGAGCAGCCACCCCAGTCCATAATGTTGCGTAGTCTGGATTGTTCACTCCCTCTTCTGTGGCTGTCAGGGCCAAACAGAGGCGAGGAGACGACCACACAAAGGAAATATTTGTCCAATCTGTCCAAGCAAACTCGCCAATTGAGGACTGAACTTTCCCATCGCGTTGCTCTGTGTCTGTGTGACATGTAATTGAAAGAGGAATTATGCTTTGAACTGAGCAGGAGTCAGCCTGCGCGTTGAGAAACATCATGGAGCTTATATTAATGACCAAAGACGAATTATGCACCTGTTCCATTAAATTCTGACCTGGACAACATTCAACATTATACGATTTGTTTGATAATGAAGTTTAATTCAGACTAAACAACAGCTTGGCAGCGATTTCAAAGCGCGTTTTGCTTTTCAACTAAACATTTGAAGTTGTAAGAGGAATACTGCACCAGGCTCACAATGTTTATCTCCACATCATAAATATGTTATTTTAATACATCTCATTAGAGAAATTTTAACCTTTTTCAGCCAATTCTTCATGTCTGGACGATGATAACCATCTGCAAACAACAAATGTATCCTCATTGCACCATAGTTGAAAGCTTGCCATTTCAATGCAGTGTTTTTCAAAGCGCCGTGGTCCGGAGGAGTGGGGGGTTCTTCCCGTAAGTTGTATCTTCAAGCTTCTCAGACGGCTTTGCTTCCAGCCCCACAAAGAGCCAGGAAGTCTCCTTATGCGTGCAAGGACTTTAATGTTCATCCCTCTCGATTTGTGAGATGGTCTTGGGTCTGCCGTCAAGAACTTTGATTCAAATTGTGTGTGTGTGTGTGTTTGGACTCAAAATCGTTTGCCAGTGCAAAGTGAAAATGGTTGCCAGGGCGGTGAAAGCAAGCTGTTTGCTCATGTCCAGACCTGCAGAATGGATGAGGACACAGATGGGATTTCTCTCTTGGTGGACTTTTCTTCTGAGCTATAGCCTCTCTAGTGTTTGGAGAGACATGGAAACCTCGGCTGGAATGGACAGGCATCTTATTGAATTTGAGGGAAGACTTAGGGCTTTCACCCAAAATGGTCTGAATGGAATACGCCAGACAGGCGGCGAAAGTTGTGTGTGTTGGGGAGGGGGGTTTGTTGAGATGAGGTCAGTATAAAGTGAATGGCCCTTTGCTGTCAACAATTGTTCTCTCCGCTCCGAGTCCAGGCCTAAAAACATGTTGTCAGCTCGGCTACTAATGATCTTACTGACCATGTGTATGTGTGTCCACACAGCATATGGTGGATTGATACGAAATGGTGGTCTGTACGATAGTTGTCTGATGCAACCGAGGCGTGTCCGGGCCTTGCCCTCTGAGGCTCCATGGGCCGCACTACCATAAAACTTCAAAGCCTCGACTTTTAAGAAATCATCTGGGTTTGTTTCTCTCCATGCCAAGTACTTCTGCTTTTCTCTGGAGAACAGTGGGGGGATTCGCAGAACAGCACCGCATTTTCAAAGGGAAACGAAGTGCATCTCCAAAAACTGTATCCAAAAAACACAGCTCTTGGCTTAATCCTGAGGGCAACCTCAGTATATCTGAAGTTAATACCGATGCGCTAACAGGAAACATAGTGCCGAATCATATTTTCCATGACTAGTCTGCTTTGTTTTCCCACCGCGTGATGACACATTATCTTCTCACACTACGTACACTGCCTTTAAAGGGAAATGGCCTAGGTCAGTAGGAGTGTTAAAGGTCCAGTGTGTAATATTTGTCAAGATTTATTGGCAAAATCTGAATAGTATAAGGATATAATCCCTATAAAATAAAATCTGTTGGGTTTTCATAGCCTTGTAATTCTTCTTTTATAGAGAATGTCGCCATCTTGCGCCACCACGTTTGTGCAGAATGGAAAATCTAGTTATGTTTCAAGAGTTTCATGTTAATAAATAAACAATAGATTGAATGAATGAAATGTGTTTATTTCGGCCAGATCATTCAGAATTAAAAGTCCAACAGAAAACATTATTTCACATAGAAAAAAAAACGAACTGAAAAGGCATAGGCTGAAGCTATTGCTTATTTACGCCCACCCTTCTTCTTATCTATTCTCAATTTAACTACTGTATCTGTTTTACGGTTCCCAAAAATCATAAATTTTGTTTTACTTATATTTAAAGATAACTTATTTACATCAAACCATTTCTTTACAAGTTTCATCTCATTTTCAACAGTAGTTAAATGGCCCCAGAACAAAAAAAATTTGTATCATCTGCAAAAAGGATGCAGTTCATACATTTCAACACTTTACAAAGTTCATTCATATACAAAATAAATAATTTTGGCCCCAGCACAGAACCTTGCGGGACCCCGTATTTAACCTTTAATAACACAGAATCCCCCTTTTCCCCTTATTTTACACACTGCACCTTTAAATTTGTCAGAGGCGCTCACATCAAAGTTCTTAATTCTTTGGCATCAAAACGTGTAAAAGTTTCTAATCCACCAAAGTAGCACGCTTCATGTTTCCCTTTGTTATACAGTAGGTGATAGTCCTTCACTCGTTGTCTGGCCTCGTGCCTGGGACCAATTTGCCAGAAGCTAAATGATCCAGACAGCTCTGCTCCGCGGGTCACACCGGCACAAAGTTCCCTCTGCCATGATAAGGCAGCGAGTCCAGGGGAGAAAGTGTGTTGAGAGTGGATTTGGGAACAATTTTTTTTTTGAAGACTGGCTTTTCCAAGAAGGTCACATCCTCCACGTATACGGGAGCCACGGACTCGCTGTGCGGGTCAGACCGAGCCGGTTGACACGGTGTCAGCTATCGTCGGAGGGGTTTTCTCCTTCCGCGGCATTAAATCCTCATACTTGACGTATCAAAGGCGCCGGCCCTTTTTGAAGTTGACAGGGATGTGTGTTAATAATTCCCATTCTCCTTCACCAGGAGGAGGAGGAGGAGGAGGAGGAGGGGGGGGCGTCGCTGCATAAAGTGAAGGAGTTTACATATTTCAGGATCTTGTTCGAGAGTGAGGGTAAAGTAGGGGGGTTGGAGGGGGAGGAGGAGGGGGAGGAGGGAATCCCACGGTGCAGTTGTGACTTGCTGACAGGTGTAGCACAACCAGGGGGTGAAAGGTCAAGAAAGTTGCCATGGCAATACAGGCCTGGAGCTGCCTGTTGTTAACTTACAAGTTGGACAGCGTGATAGAAAAGCATTGTGGCCGTTTGTGCAGCCGGCTCATGCAGATATATAAGAATTCAATTGAGATGATGGGGGAAAAATCTAACTCAGTTTTGCAGTTGCAGCGCGGGTTGCCAGGCTATCAGCAGCGTTGATCGAATACGCCTATCCCACTTGGACGAGCAATAACATGCGTGACTACAGATGCGTTCTTTTTCGTTTAAGATGGAGCTACTTAAAAACCACATTTGACAGCGGAGGTGACAGAGGCTGGATGCACGCTGGAGCTGCAGTGGAACAGAACTTTGTTTCAGAAGTTTGCAGAATGGGCACATTAACATCAGGTTAAACCAACATTGGGGGAATGGGAGTGAGCCAAGATCATTAGAGAGCGAGAGCGAGAGCGAGCGCCGGGCAGGGTCGGGTTACAGGTTGTTGTTGACCCCAGACCTGCCCTGAACCTGTCTGTCAGAAGAGGGGTAGATGGAGAGAGGAGAGGAGGGAAGGAGTGGTGTAGAATTAGAGGAGGAGGAAGAAGAAGGAAAGACTGATGAGTGACACATTTTGACACACAAGCTTTGCTCAATGGCGTCCATTCAGCTGGACGCCGTTGCTTACCTTGGCGACGTAGAAGAGCCTAATCAGATCTGATGCTTCTATCAAAGCCATTTCAAGTCACGCAATCATTAACCAACTTGTAAGTTGTGCTCTTTTTTCTTTCTTTTTTTTCCGTCTTTGGACAGCTTGCTGCCACTGAGAGCCAGCTTTTGTCCAGTGATGTCCAAAACTTCCAGTAGTTAATGATTTTTACCTCAGTGACACAAATATAGATCGTCACAATGCACCGTATTCAACAGCGGGATTTTTTTTTTCTTTTTCTTGCGGCCTCGGTGTGACATCATTGCAGGGAGGTAAAACCCGGCGCTGGGTCAGGCCCTAATGAGACCCACAGAAGAGCCATTACAGTCCCTGGGAGAAAGTTAGACTGTTGAGAATAGCAAACCGCCGGGTGGAGCCGCCCCCCCTCCTCCCCCCTCCCTCCTCCTCCTCCTCATCCTCCTCCTCTTCCACCAGCTGCTTAACAGATGGAGGGACCTGTTGGCCAAGAAAGAAGGGAACGAGGGCGTAGAGGGGGGAAAAAAAAAACTTCATTGACAGATATACTGAATGATAAGCAAATTTGCGGGTGCTTGATTCAGAGCTCGGGAGAACACGTACATATATTTATTTCCCCCCCCACAAGTGACAAGTGTGTATGTGTGTAGGAGTGACACTTGGCTACGGCTCGGCGTTGGAGTTGTGCAATGTTAGCGCTTGGTGTGTTTGTTTACAGGGCTTGCGAAATGGAGGAAGTCAGATTGTGCGGGGGAAGGTGATGGGAATGTCAGAGGATGGGGGGCAGAGAGTAGGTAAAAGACGTACAGCCTGCGGGATTAATGCATGAGCGTGTGTGTGTGTGTGTGTTTGCATCGGTGGTCAAGGAGAGCAGCCGTCAGAATAATCTCCGTCCTGCTGTTATTTACTTTCCAGGCCCTTCAGAGAGGAAACCGATGGGTGTGGTGGGATCAACAGAGACTTGTCCTCCTAGATTTATACAAACACCGCCTCCTCAGATCGGCTGAGAGTTCGCTCTGTCTGTGTGTGTCTGCGTTAATGAGTGCAAAATTTTTTTAAAACTGTATGCACAGGTGGTAGCGATGGAAAAGGAAGCAAGGTCCCAGTTTAACTACCGCTGTTGTTGATTTTGCGTTTCAATGGATAGATTGTAGCTATTTATATTTGATAAGGTCTATAAAACGTATACGTGTATTGATAAGGTACCAGCGACAACATCTCTCTGTTCAGACTTCATGCTCGCCGGGAAAAGCCAACAAAAAGCCATCAAAATATTTTGAGTATAATAGATTTATGGTTTTTATTAGCATCCTTATGAAATAAGAAGTTAGAAACAGCTGAAGAAACATAGTGCTGGTACAGTACTGTGTGTTTATGTTAAAGGGATAGTTCAACATTTTGGCAAATTGGCCCATTGCCATAATCGCTATAGTCATAGCAGTAGGTTCGTTACCTTTAATTGTAAAAGCCAACAGAAAGCCAGAGCTACGCTATGGAGGCTAAGGGAATTTCTTGGTTTCCCTCATTAAACTCATCAAATACAAAATCAAAATATTTTGAGTATAATAGATTTATGGTTTTTATTAGCATGAAGAAACATAGTGCTGGTACAGTACTATGTGTTTATGTAAAAAAGTTTAATCTGAATTTACTTGATAGTTAAGGTTTTGTTTTCTGTTCTTTCTTCAGAGGACTGGTCAGGTTTTATCAGGCTGTAAAACCATTTTACATTTACATGATTAATGGAGACAGCCGCCCCGATGACTTAACACTCAGGTGATGTTATTTCTGTTGCTTCCTCTCTGACACTAATCCTTTGTTTATGAGCATGTGCATGCGAGGCGGGGTTCAAAAACAAAGGAAATGAATTTGCTGTCAAGGCTCCACATCTTCAACATCGTTTTACGTTTTCCTAAACAAAGTGGAATGGAGTGAAATGCCTCAAACATGCATGTTTAATGATAACAGAGCTTTAATTAGGCACGATCTTTTTAGTTTGACTTTCCTCAGTTAATGGAAAAGTACTGTAAATGTGGCACGGCATGCTGTGCTGCATCGTAGGCCGGTGTCTTGCAACATCCTCTTCATACTGTATCAATATGCTCCGCTCACCTCTTGTCGGATATTTAAGGGAAATCCTGACATGGGAACGGCTTTCCTCTCTCAGCTCAACTTGGTTTTCTGTCCCACAGCTCCATCTCTGCAGGAGAAGGCTACACCGTCTATACCGTGGCTGGTTTGCTTAGATTCTGCAGGGGCCGAAGGCTGCAGTGCAGCTCTGGTGCTGCACCAGGTTTTGCTCTCCTTTTACAGATTCAGAATGTGATAAAGTGTGTTATCGAATGTGTCCTGGCCTCAAATACCCTCAGCGTCTGTTGTATCTCAACTCCTCCACCACTTTATCGTCATTCCTTTCACTTCTGCTTAAACACGTCTTTTTAAAAGCGGTGACCTCACTCACTCAACAGGTGCTGGGTCCAGCCTGGCATTTCCAACGTTTTTAGGAATTGTTTCCATTGTGGCCTGTAAATTAACTTCAGTTGTTCCAGCTGTAGTTTTTTTTTCTAGCCTGCTTTACATATTTTAATCAGATTCCTTAACCAATATTTACCTTGACCCCTCCTTTGTGTCTCCTGGCACATCCATTTACATTCATTACACTCGGCTACACTTTTACAACAGCATGAATGACAATCACTGTCATTACTGTATCTCAAGTCAAAGCCCTCACTTCCTCTCACCCGCCCTCTTCTCCACCTCCCACCTTGTTCTCTGTTGCACCTTCCTGACAACCCAAGACTATAAAATGCTAATTTGCCAGTCACTTGTCTTTGGGGTTTTATTTTTGTTAGCTGTGAGAGCAGACCTGACCAGACTGGGACAGTTAGACGTAGGTACGGGCCAGCTGCTCCACAGCTCGCTGGCTGTGTGAGAAAACGCTCATCACAGGACTTCTCCTCAGGGCTTTACTGTTCTCCTGCCCCGTCTTCCCGTTGGGAACGAGGCACCGGGCCATTCAGACTCATATTCCTGCCACGGCACCGACAGAGCTCCGACTGCTCCGTCTGCCTTGAGGGACTTCATCCCAAAAAACTAGACGTCACCTGGCCATTATGAAACGCCCATTGAATCCGACTGAATATAGGTCTGTGTTTTAAGGGTCAGACTTTTCTGCATCTTTCTTTTATTGCTGTCTGCGCTAAAGGGCCTTCTTGGAAAAAAAAAAAAAGGCCTCATTTAATAATGTGAGAAACATGCTTGACTTGAAGTTTTGAATACCTTGTTGAACGGCCAGGAATGTTGAAGTGAGTGCGCTTTTATTCTCTGTAAAGTTTGGGCATAAAGATGGATGGCATCCTGTTGGGCTGATTGACTCACTGATGTGTGGCACTTACATACCTTCTGCTAAATGTGTTGTTTGTTTTGTGCCAGTGCAGTATGCTCCCGGATTGGATTTATGTCTGTCTGAGCAGTAGGTTAGAAGTTACCCTCAAGGGAATGTGCTAAAATAAACTATTATGCACCCATGGATCCTTGGGGAGTGCCTATAAACCCAAATTCCTCTCACAACTGAAATCTCCTTGTCTCTTGTAGTAAAAAAAAAAATGAATGGAAAATTGCAGGACATTGACTGAGCACTCAAAGGCTGTTTTTGTTGGGTGTCGAGTCCAGTGCGTGTTGTGACTGATCTAGACTGTCTGCTCAGGTTGAGGCTGTAGATTGTTGTCAGACATAAAAATGTTTGAGATCGTTACACAGGACCTTCGTCTTATACTTTAACGTTCGTCCGCTCACAGTTCCAGACTCTACGTCTTAAGCCCCATGAAACTTTTTAATTAGTCTAAGCTGGTAAAATGCTGGAGGTGTCAGTGATGAAAAATACCTCAGAGTTCTTAATAACCACAGAGCTGCCACAAGTTCACACAACTGCT
The DNA here is from genome assembly GCA_030347415.2 of Decapterus maruadsi. Classification (NCBI taxonomy): domain Eukaryota; kingdom Metazoa; phylum Chordata; class Actinopteri; order Carangiformes; family Carangidae; genus Decapterus; species Decapterus maruadsi. The sequence goes on from CM064890.1 coordinate 2,696,449, forward strand.
GTTTTGCCGTAGCATATCAAGTTGTATTAAAGGGATAGTGCAACATTTCGGCCAATTCACCTATTGCAATAAGACAGGGGATCAATGCTGTTCACCTCCATTGTGTTTGCTCAAAATAGGGATGCACCGATACCACTTTTTTTCAAACCGATACGATACCGATACTTGGATCTGAGTACTTGCCGATACCGAGTACCGATGCCGATCCTTCTACCACAACAAAAAAACAAACAATTAGGCAAAATGCAATGAATTGGAAGACAAGTTTTATTTTCTTCTCTGCTTGTTACAACAAAATTTGTTGCAAAAAAATACAACAAAGATGCAAAGCCACCCTCTGATCGTGGTCTGCAGAGCAGTTGCATGCACTGGTATCGGTTCTTGGTATCGGTAAAGTTCACCGATACCGATACCAGTACATTACAACAGTATCGGGGCCGATACCCGGTGCATAGCTCAAAACAACACATACTGATAATTAAAGGTATAATGAACCCACTCTAAGAATTATGGCAATATGCAAGGCTGCCAAAATGTTGAACTATCCCTTTAAGTGAATGAGACTCATTTGTAAGATCTCCCAAAGCTGCAAGCAGTAAAAGAGGGGGGATGAACATTCAGGTGTGAGTGAGCGTGTGTGTGTTATCATCTGCTCGCAGTGTTGCTGCAGATAGTGGCTGTGTGTGTGTGTGTGTGTGTGTGTGTGTGTGTGTGTGTGTGTGTGTGTGTAGCAGCTGAGACCAGCTGATAAGATCAGGACTTGCCTGGAGTTATTGGAGTCCTTCTTCCAAGGCTGTCATTTCCTCTTTTACGTGTCTCCATTTAAAGACGTAATTGAATAACCTTTATTAGCCTGTTAGTTCTCAGCCTGGGACGTCCTTCATTCACTCTCTAGTCTGTGGACGTAAAGTAGGTGGTGTGATTCAGCACAACAGTTGTAAGGATAATATCAAAAGGTTAATATCTGAAAATGTGTTTATGAATAATACATATGAATAATATAATGTAATCTGCTATTTATAATAGCAATATCAACCTGTCTGGAGATTACGGTGAGTTTGAAGGAGTTATCTTTGTTTACATGCATATGAATGTTGCAGCTTTGTTAAAAGGACAATAAAGTATTGCAGTCTTCTTTTTTTTTTTTAAGGAAAATGTGCCCCTATGTTTACAGAGTCCACTAACACAAAAATCCTGGAAATGTAGCCAGTCTTTGATGCAAAATGTCTGCCTCTCAGAATTTGATGCTATCAACACCCAATAAACTATGCTGAGGGCGAACACTCAGATAAGCAGCACCAGCATATCATCCTGCTTTTCTTCAATGAACAGCTTTTTTCCAACACGGAAATAAGTCCAGAACCTGAGAGCTGTTATTATTCATCAGGAAACTTTGTTTTTACAACTTTATATGAAGATATCTGGCATTCATCTCCTGGATCCAATTATTCCCAGTAGGCATTTTCCAGTGTGTGTGCATGTGTGTGTAACGGAGAAAGGGAGTTGGACTGTTTAAAATTGTCATTGTAAGGGAGGGGTGTCTATCACTTGTATAGGAGAGGCAGGAATCTTGTGCTTTCCTTTCCTGTTTTTTAAAGCTGCATAAGTCCTTGGAGCCCACAGACGAGCTCAGTGTAATAATATCTGGCAAAAAAGCAACTATATATTCCCCTTATCCATGTTCAGAGAGTTCACTCTGCATCTGCACTGCATGTTTTTTCACTGTCGGTTATTGTTCTGTTAAACCTGTTTTGCAGAGAACCAATAAATAGCACTTTTAGTTTTATTTTATTGATTTTTTTTCAGCCTGGCCCTCTTTCTGAAAGTTGTAGAATTTAATTTTTTTTCCAATCCCTTTTCAAGAGTGAAAAATGAACAGTGTTGCACGGGCTCAGCGTACCCTATGTTCCCCAGCTATTAAGAATGACCCAACCCAGTGCCATGTGATCAATATATTTTCCTTTCTTTCAAGTTAGTGATGGTCCTAAATGGGTCCTGCAGCCTTGGCCTGTCTGGCCTTTCTCCCAGCCACACTAATCAGGGACCCTTGTGTGTGCTTGTCTGGCTCTTTCACAGCCAGCCTGGGAGCTCCCCTAATTTATGAGTCATTTCCTAAAGAAAACATGCCGCCTCAGCAAGTCCTGATACTGGGATACCTATAGGCAGGACAGTTTAAGTGAGGTTTGATGACTGAGAGGGTGGAGGGGGGCAGCTTGAAGATGTGGACGGAGGTGGAGCGATGTCTGACAGGAGAAACAAAGGATTTGTGAGGCACCTATGACACCGATCACCATCTGGAATGATGGAAGAAAGGAGGATAAAGGATTAAAGGAAGTCAGACGGAGATAGAGAAACATGAAAAGGGGGAAGGTGGGGCGTGATATACAGCATGAAAGATGGATATCAAGAGGAAGCAGAGTGACTGATTCCAAAATTTAACAAAGACAACCAAAAAATGAAATGCTTATCTACACAATCCTCCATCATTCTCTCTCATTTTGCTTATTGTTTAAAAAAAAAAAGTATTCTGAGTTGTCTAAAGATATTTCAACCTGTTCAGGTGGCACTGCAATAGTCATGTTAACTTGCTGCTGATGTTAGGTTTAACACTAACGATATGAAAATTTTGCGATATGATGAATGTTAGGATAATTTAACATCGATATGTGTTGGGGTTTTTTTAAGTTTCTGAGATGATACATTTTTGTACAGACTGAAAATCATGCAAACTGAATTTTTGAATGTCTTCCTTTATTTTCAGAATGTATTTTACTTCCAAATAACAAGGTTACAGGCTACCATCCTCCTTGCATTACCTCAACTTTGTAGGTTTTGCCGATATATATCGGCCCAATTTTACTCATCGGACTGATACCGATATGTTACTGTAAAAAATGACGAACATCGACCGATACCAATATTAATGCCGATATATCGTGCATCCCTATTTAACACCATTATTGTCATCATACAAGCTGTTTGCTATTTGTCATAAACTTATGTATCAATATTTTGACTTCACAGTGGTGCTAAATTAAAAAAAAAGAAGTTAGAAGATCACCAGTGTTGTTGCACCTGCAGCTGTAGAAGCATGGCTGAAAAGTTGTTATAGGCTACAGTATGTTAATAAAATATCCTTACATTACAAATTATTAACAGCACTACATGGAATACTGAACAACACTGGAACGGTTGCCCTCGGCAGGAATAAGGTCATTATTAGAGGAAACTGAACTCTCATTACAACACCTGTGTTTAAATAGTCTTAAGGGCTCGGTGTTCATCAACACTGCTAACATTGCAACGGGATAAAGTCATCCTTTCATTGGATTATTATAATGTTAAGGGCTAATGTTCTTTTTTTCTGTTGAAATACAGACGGCTCATAGCTAGCACTCTGTATTTTTGCATTAGGGAAATAATAACCCCCATTAATGGAAGTCTGTTCCTGCAGACCCGGACACATGGAGACCTCCAGCATCGATGCAAACAGGAGGGCTATTAGCTCCGTGTCAAACAGATCCATGCAGCGCTTTCTTTCCTCGTCCTGTGTCAGGGTGACTCTGCTCCTGCAGCTCGTCACTGCTTCTCATTGTCTGTCCCAAATCCATGGTAGTCATGTGAATTTGTGCCTTTTCCAAAGAAATGATCCTTTCAAAGTACAAATGACAGTGTCTGTTGAGTGTCACACAGGAATTATGCATGGAGTTTGAGGGAGAGGGGAAATATATAAACAGGTGTGTTCAATTATCTTTTTTATTTACAGTATTTGTCAGATTATCACGGTTCTTTTTGGTGCGGTCGGTGGCGTCCAAATAAATACAGGAACTGCCCTGTAATGCTCCGCTGGGTTGTTCTGAATTTTGCCGATTTTCTTGGTGGACTCCACCAAATGTTTTGCGAGGTTTGTTTGATTTCTGGTTGACTGGTCGGGACTCATTATGAAAGGCCCCGGGGTTGAGATCAGCAGATTCTGAAGAGCTCCAGTTGCGATAAAAACGGGGCCAAGTTTCAAAGAGTCTGCCTTCTTGTTAACGTCACTTAACGGCTCGGCTTTTTATGAGGCAGTGTTACATAAAAATTATTGTTCAATTGTTCTGTCTGTCATGATTTTAGTTTTTTTGCGTCGTTCTAAATCAGATAGAGAACACAATGTGACTCACTTATTAAACCGTTATGTGCATGGTTAACTCCTCTCTCTTCGTGGTTTGCTCTTACTCGACTTAGCGGAGTGGTTGTAATTCCACTGTGAACTTTCTGGCATGTCGCTCCACAGTGTGAATAATGCAGAGAGTTCACAGCAGCAGGGATCGAAGCGTATAAATATTGTATTTTCAGTGTAAAGTAACCATTAATTTGCTAAGTTCGGGTTTCAAGCCTCGAGTTAACACAATGCTGTTTCAAATTTGCCTTTTTGTTTACAAGTCGTGTAGATCAAATGACCACTACGATTTATCCACTTAAGGGACTAATCTAGTAAATGAGTGCTGGCAGGCAGTTGGTTTTGGAAAGACTGTCAGGGGAGTATTTATAAGACAGAAATCCATATTTTGTTGCACATGACTCGGTGATAATTATCTGTATTGCACAGAATTCTTCTTCTTCTTCGCCACGATGATGAAGGCAAACGGACTGCATGGCGTCCTCAGCTGTTTATGGACGAGCAGTGGATCCAGATGTTTCTGCAGGGCTTATTAAACAGTGAGCATTGTCATAAAAGCAGTAAATTCAGAGAGCGGGATCTTTTCAAACGGCGTGCAGGCTGGAGCAGTTTTCAGTTTACACCACACTTGCGAGAAGAAGCACTCCCATCATGCCACTTTGTTCTGCCGTTGCGGTCTTGTGTCAAACCTGGAATAACAGGTGTTTTTCATTGATGTTGTTCTTAACACAGTCTTTCAGTTTACCGCCTGTCTTCGACTATCCTCCTGCTGGGATTTACTGCCGGAGATTTGTGGCTTCCTAATCTCACCTCTTCACACCGAAACTACTTTAAAGGCTCTCTTTTATGTGGAATAAGAGAGAAATTCCATCTGAATAGAGGAAAGCATCGGATATAACTCTTGATTAAGTTATTTGTGTAAATTCAATCTTGTCTTGCGAAATGTTGTCGCATATCTGTCAGCGTTAATTCTGAGATTAGCTAACGAGCCTTAAGAAAACATCGTGCAGCCATTTATCATCGCTGGCAGCAGCCGGAAAAGAAGCGAAAGAACAGATCCTCCCCATCCCCCGCTGCACCTTTCCATCCCGTCTGTGCCTATGATGTACTTTTTTTTCCTCTTTTTACTCCCAGGATTACCGTCAAGGCTGGCTCGCACTTTTTTTAAAGGCTCAGTTGGAGAACGGCAGCAAAAGTGGTGTTAAAAGTTGGGAAGAAGGCTGCGTAAAGACAACAGTGTGTGCTTTCTCATAAAGCAACGTGAAGCAGGACGGCCACAAAGCCTCTCAAGGACGTTGCTGCAGCCGTTTAAGAGGTTGCACTCAGGCCTCAATTGGCGATCCATATGGGAATTCTAAACAAAATCCTCTGGTAACAGATAAGGACTGTAAGGAACACGGAGCAGTTCTCGGAAAAATATCAAAACAAACACGTCTTATTGCTTATTTAAGTGCTGACACAGAGGATCTAATGTAGACAATCACTTGTTTAGTCACTGATGAATAAAGAGCAGCCTGGGTTTGAGGTCGGAGAACATGCCTACAAGTGGGTCACTGAGTTTATCAAACCAGCACCTCCCATCACAGATGTTTCATTGAATGGCACATGACAGCTTCTGAACACCCCCTGCTGCTCCCAAAAGCCACATATATAACTCTTTTTCTCTCTGTTTGACAAAAACATTAGTAGTTGTTACTACTTTACTGATCTGTTTGTGTGAATACGGTCTGGAAATTAAAGCTGCGTTAAGCAATTTTTGTCTCAAAAAAGACTCGAAAGACAAATTGTGCAAACCTTAGAGAAAGCCTCAATAAACCGTTGACTTCGTAATTACTAACACATTGACAATTTTAATTTGTCTAGCTCACACAAGCGGAACAGCAGGAGTATTTATTGAACCCACGTCCCACATTCTCGACTATTGGAGAAGTCTTAAATTTGGAGTGCACTTATTATGGATGATACAGTTTCTTCAATCCGATAACACCAATGCAAACTGCAGTTGGAGTTTTCTGAACTTTAAAAAAAAAACCCAACAACATTAGGAGGCTGAATGGTATGAGCCAGCACAAAGACGTCCTGAAATGATATACATCTCGTCTAAAACATGAGGGGAAAAAAATCCATAGTATGGATCCCAGCTGGTATCCTTCTTACTGTAGAGCTGCTGTTTTAAATGCAAAGAGGACCATTTATTCAACGGGTGGACAACACAGACATTTATCAGAGGAAATGGTTGACATTTTTCAGAAATTTCCAGTTGTGCGCAATTAATGACCAACAACCAGATAGTAATTCACGTAGAGGAATCCCTGACAGGACGGGGAAGAAGCCTGTTTTGTTTTTCTTTACAATACTCACTTTCTTCAATTCCTTTTGCAGAAGACACTTCCAAACCTAGGGGATAGGTTTCACATGGGTGGGAGGCAGTTAGGGCTGGTTTTTTGACATTTAGCCCCTCAGCTGAGGCCCATAGGCCTCTTCTTTTCAGCTGCTGGCAGAACAAGGTTGCTGCTTGTCCTACAATCTCAGCGCCATAAATCAACACATAATCAGGACTTGGATTCACTCTATAAACCAGCAACAGCTTTGATAAATATCCATATAGGAAATGTCCAGGGGGGGGTAAACCATCCTTGCTAGGTGTGCTTTATCCATTTAGCGTAAGAGTATCAAGGCAACACCGACAACAACACTATTTTGATCAGACCTGCCGTTCTAACTGGGTGGTCATGCATGGTTTGTTGTAGATGACATGTTCAGAGGAGCAGATGGACGCCAAGTTTGTTATTGATTTATTGCTTTTGACAAACAGCGGTCCTTTTGTGAGGAAAAATATGCCTTGTGTAGTATTTTTTGTGTTGTATTCGCTGGTGGTCCATATCAAACCACTCAGAGCTGCAGCCGTGTAACTCACTTAACGATGGAGGAACTTTATTTGCAGCATTTAATATAATTATCCCAGTCAGAGCATTAAAATTTTGTCCACATAGCATTTTGATATTTCATTGGGATGTCGACGATGAATATTCTAACACCTGGCCCTGCTGCTGTGCCGAAGCCATGCTTTCATGTTACATTGGATCGTAATGAGGGTAAACATCTTATTTGCAAAAAAACATTCCCCTGTTATTAAGATGCAGCCACAGCCTCGCTCTGGAGGTTTGAGGTCAGTGTTGTTGTTCTGCGATGGCACAGCATGGGTGCAAGAATGGCAGTCATGGGTTGGAGTTGTTTATGTGTTGCTGTTCTGTCGTGGCGCTGTGATGATGGCTGGTCTGGCGACGGCCCCAACGGGTACCACGGAGACCAAAAACAGGAGGGGGAGGTTTTTTTTTTTTACATTTTTCTGTGCTGTTTGAAATAATCTTCACAGCAGTCAGTGATGGACATGTTTTCACTGCTCTGTCCTCATACACCCGTTCAACAGCCTTTGAAATCCTCAAATGTGTGAAGTGATACTGTTACTTCTAATGTGGTACCTACTCCAAATGATTTACGCATCATTGCTGATAACAAAAAATGCTTCTTGCTGCATCACCCGCATTATTGTAAACCGTGATGTCATATCTTAAACAGTTTGGGCCGCTGCACTTCTAATGATGTGGTGGGAATAATATTTTCTACGGCATCAGTGCGGCGGCGATAGGGAGTTTGATTAATGATCTGGAAGAGACACAACCAGCAGATGGTATGCTGATCTCATGTTTTTGGTAAGCCCTGTTTGAGCACAGCAGCTGTGAGGCCTGCGCTTATGGCGACGTGTGGAGCATGGGGCTGTCATTAGTGCAGACATTTTATCGCTGGAGATGGAGCCCAATCACTTCTGACTGCCTGGAGACAAGTCCATGGCTGTCGCTGGTGGCTTGGTGTGCTTCATGTGGGCTGCTGATGGGTGGGCAGATTCTTGACGAGAGCTTCACTGCTTAGACGCAAGAGACCGACAGACAGCTGTGGCCCAAAGGGGAAAATATGATGGTGATTTTTTTATTTTTTTCTTCGTCTTCTTTTTTTTATACGAAGCGAAGCAGCTATTTTAATACATTCAGTGCGGTTATGGCACATAGTGTCAGCTCTGTGTAATAGTTCCTATGTCTTCATATCAGAGGTATTCTCCAGGGATAGGCTGTGTATTTTCTGTATATGATCTTTAAACAAGCGCTTATTGGCTTTGACATTTGCTGCAGGGAGGAGGGGGGCTTTTTAATGGAGACATGAAAGCCTTGTTTCTAAATGAGAGTCATTTCGATAAATTGATCTATCAGTGTGTGTTGTCTGACAGGACACGGTCCTGAGGATGGCATTAGGAGCCATTACTGTTTTCTCAGATGGAAACCAGGCCTTCCTCTGGCTTCTCTGCTTTTGGTGCTGTGTGCAACAACGCTGATTAGGACTGCCACCACAGGGACCTACAGCGGCCATTCGGGGGCGTCTCATGGAACTTTCTGCAACGGAAATCAACCACAGGACTTCTGAAGAACATCAGCAAGGCGAAGTCAAACAGAGATTGTGTAATGGTTGTCAAATTGGAGGTGAAAGAGCTGATGTGGTTCATTAAAGATGAATCGACCGCTGCCAAAATCTCGTCCATAACATGAATACAGTTGGACAATGTTATTCCTCGTGCCTGCACAGGGAATAATGTCTTGGCAAAATTTCCAGCAGATGCACTTCATTGTTATAGATCAAAGGGTCAGAAAACAAGCATAGCAACATCATGCCTACTGTATTTCACATCTGGACCTTGAGATGTTAGTCATGTGCGGCTGCTTGTCATAATTCTGACGGTTCAGCCTTCACTCTTCATTCTACAAATGCTATTGTGAAATGCAGCTAATGCGGTTAAGGGCAGATTATTTTTCATAAACTGGGGTTGTTTTACAAATCTGAGGATTTTCCTCTTGCACTGGCGCTGACCTCCCGAGTTGTAACATGAATGGATGAGACGCTGTATTCATTGGACTGTTGGGAAATCTCCATCATTGGAGTGTTTTAGTGAAAAAAAAAAAAAAAAGTACTGTAGTAGTGGTGTAGGTCGACATCCTTTTGGTATGAAATATGGATCGGGCCTCTTGAAATAGGAAATGAATTAGTGAGAGCCAAATCCTCCTAAATCCGCTTTGGGACCAAATCTCCCCATTACTTTAAAATTAAAACAGATTTTTCTTCATCAACTAGTGTCTCTACTTATAGAGGAATTTCACTGTGCCAAGTGAGCTCGGTTTGTCCCCTCGAAGCATATGGTATGAAATAAAAGATTACCGCTGCTGTTTGAATGAACAGAAACAGAACAGATTGAAGGGCAGAACATTAAGACAATCAGATGATTTTTTTTTCTGATTTAGATCAAATACAATAACATTGAACCCCTTTTTAGCTTCATAAAGTCTGTGCAAATTAATTCATTTGTCTCTGTCACTGCAGCTGGACAGATTGATGACCTAACAGCCACAGCGCTGTGGTTTGTGTGGTTGAGCAGCAGAAATGGCACATGTGAGTCATCATTTTTTAAACGGCAGTCGAAGCACTTTTTGAGCAACAGTGTAAGATGATGGGCATACATAAACATGCACATTACTGTAAATAAGTGAAAGTGATGTCTTGGCTGGACCCTGTTAGTCCTCCTCTCTCCGGAGCTCAGGTTGCAGCTCCCAGATGGTTCCTTAATCTGCAGGTCCCACTCAGGTCAGCTCCAGCAGAGCCAGGTAACACGAGCCAAACTCATAACCCCGCCGTCCTCTAAAATGCATCCACGGAGACCGAGACAGATGACTTTAATGTCTTCACTTCTTCTGAAAAGCGAGCCCACGTGAAGCCCTACCAGCTATGATGGAGGGGTAGCCTAACTGAAACCTATTATCTACAAGACCTGCCGCTGCGAGCCCGAATCCCTCTCACTGTGCTTTTGATGACAAAGCATCTAAACTCGGACCCAGTGGAAAAGAGCTTCGACATGATAGTGGTCAAATTACCCAAGACGTCACCTCATGTGGTGTTAAAACACCTCATCATTTCCCACTCCCTCCCAGCCTAACCTTTTACAGCTCTGTCTTCTATAGCGTATTGGCGTTTCACACGGTTATAGGAGCTGCAGCGCTTTGCAGAGCCGGGACCAAACCACACGGAAATGCTTGTCAAAGCCATGCTAAGAAATTACAGCACACTCCTGTGGGTTTGATCCCCAGCCAGATAAGAAACTGCTTGATGAGATTGGGTTACTACCTGAGAGACCCCCTCTCCACCAAACTTAGAAGGGAATAACCACAGCAGGTCCTGTGATAAAATGCCTCCCTGTTGGACTTCTCCCGTCTCTTCTTATATATACAGTGTCTAATAATTTCCATGCACCGATATCAACTTGACTTGACAGGGTTTGGGTGTGTTGCTGCAGCCAAGTTACAGCTGGAAAGCTTTTCCAGGCCAACCTGAAGGGTGTGAATAAGCAGCTGACCCATAATTTCACATTCCAGCTTTAAGTGTTTTGAAATTAGCCCCTGAAATTAAGGGCTTTTGAATCTGTCTTTGTCCCTTTGATCTCCTCTTTCCTATGTCTTACATACTGAACTAGTCTCTGTCTATTGCATTTGTTTATAATATCTATAATAATCTTCTTTTTTTTTGGTAGTCAGCAATTTTCAGTTTTAGCCTACATGTTCCTCTGAAATGTAAATAGAGCATTTTTGGTGATTCCAGATGTAGAACAACTGCTATTTTTGTCACTTGACTGCATGTGTGTATGTACTTTCACATTAGGCAAAAATAAATGGATCTTTTTCCTCTCTGCATCCCCCAGGAGACTGTAAAACACCTCTTAAGATAAAGTTTTACTGCATAGGGTAGCTTTCCCCCAATACAGAAACCATTTATACCGGTAGCTGCTGTCAGAACAGGGTCTAGTTGTTCAGGAAACTTCAACAACCCAAAACGTGTACAGTTGCTTTTTTGAGTAGCTGCATTCTGTCCATTGTGTGCTCTTACCGAATGGAAAAAAAAAAGAAAAAAAACCCCCAGTCATAAACGCATTGTGAAGCATATTGAGCTTGATGTTTATAAGAAGGTGTAGACGTTTGTGCTTGTCAACATGTGTTTTCTTTTTTCCACTGACCCTCAAAGGATTCCAGTGATCTTAATGAAACCAATTTTCATATAAAGACTCCTTTTAGCTTTGGCTCCGTGCATGAAGGCTGTAGCATTTTGGACTCGGGCGCTGCGAGGAGACTCGGCCTTTGAAGTAGCCTCTGGTTATTTTTCTGCTTGACAGATCAGAGCAACTGTGCAGAAATCAAAAGGGAAGTGCCCTGCTGCCCCAGGTAAATGGTAACTCAGGACTGAGCCGGGACATTTTGAAAGCTAATATGGCTACTGCTGAGTTAGGGCCATCTGGACAATTTGCCCTCCATCCAAATTCTTGAAAATGTGATGCTTTAATAGAGTGAGATTGTGTGCCGTTGTGAGCAGACGTGTGCCAGGGGTGTATCAAATGACTCATCACAAAAAAAAAAAAAAAACTCCACTTCAGAATGTGTGAAAGACAGACCTGAGTCTGAGGTGTTGACCAAGGCTATCCAGGCATGTCTGACCAATCTCCACTCCTATAGCAGGAATGCAGGGTGGGGAAAAAGTTCAGAAAATTCTTGAGACTCTAAAGATCCCACATTGCACCTGGTGGAGTTCATTTTCCCCATGAGAACAGTGAGTATTGAGGGATGAGGCATGCCCAATTTAGCTAAGTGGGAAGGGTTTCTTCACCAAACAATATCTATTGTCCCCCCCCCCCCCCCCCCCCCCCGACCAGTGGCTGGAAGACGAGGTTTCCACAGCACTTGCATTTCATTTTCCAGTTGCCCCCCTGGAGGTTTCAAAACAAGCTATGGGGCTAAGAACAAAATCACTGAAAGCCGTTACACCACAACCGATGCCGAGTCAGGTCTGCTTCTCATTGGAGGGGATCTTGGGTGAGGGAGGGAGAGGGCTTATCGGGAAGGCTCAGTGTTGCAAACAATCAATGCCACATTGGCCCGCAATCCCTCCAAGATTACAGATGCCATACGTATACTTGCAAACTAAACAAGGACGTGAATGAAAGGCAAACTAAATCGCCCAAAACTGAACATAAAAGGTAAAATCGCGTTTTTTAAAAGTGAAAAAACAAAAAAAAGTGTTTATCAGTGATGATGCTGATCCTCTTATGTGTTGTGTAATCTTCCCCCTTGTGTGGCCCACATGTGGTTATATCTTCAGGAGGTTCTGGTAACTACTTGACCACAAACTGCATTATCTTTTCATTTATTTCTGCAGCAAGGTCTGCAACAGTTTTTGCATGGGATCTTGGATCAAGCAAATATGCCGTACTAATTGTAAATAGAAATGAAGCATTTATCTACTTCAGACAAAACAACCTTATGACTGTAGATGATCTGCACCATGCATTATATTAATGATTAATGTCAAGTGTGTCTGTACAATTTACAAGCATGTTTAAAGTTAAATGCTCATGATAAAGATACATTGCTGCCTATATATATCCTGTTATGCTTGGATTTGTAGGGAAGTGAGAGACGCAGTATTTATTTCTTCTTGTTGGAAGCTTTGTGCTTGAAACTATTAGTTTTCAATTTTTCAGGGTATTTCAGAGAACAAAAGTGAATGTGGACATTAGTGAGATTACCCATATTTACAGTGAGAAGAATTCTCTCTGTCCATGTTCCAAAAATGAAATCTAATTCATTCAAACATACTATAAATTATACCCTGTGTGGCCTCACCACAAATAGGCCCACAAACCATTTTTCGTCTATGACCCATGATAATACTCTTAAGTCCAAAATCACATACAGAAACTATTATACTGCTTCAAATGCTTTGTATAGCCATCTGTAAAACAATGTTTCCTATAGAAACCTTCCTTCTTTACATAAATATGAAATATGCACAGTACACTTGCACACATTTTAAAACAAGTATAGGAAAAAACATTTACATACATTTACCTACTTTTGAAATAATTTGCTTTTTTTTCCCATGCATATTCAGCTAATGTTAATTTAATAACAGTTCCATTGCGAATCCTCTGTGGAAAGGCGGTTTTTTTTTAGCGTGCAATAGAGATTGGCATAGTGAAGTGTTGTTCTTTTGCAAAGTTGTTTATCTAGACCAGTGGTGGAAATGATTTAGTGTTGTTTTAATACAGCTGCTTGTGGCCCTGTTGGACCCGGAGAAAACTGGGAGGTCTCGGAGGACAGGAAAGGAGTTAGAAGAGGATATGGGTAGGAGTTGATTTATCTGCGGTCTGAGCTTAACCTGAGCTTCCCTTTACCCCGAAACCTCTCATCTCCCAAGGATACAGGCACAAAACACACCGACTCGCCAGCAAAACTGATTTGGGAACGAAGCTTTGGAAAATGTATCTCCACTGTTGTACAGTATCTTCCCGATGATCCCTATATTCCAATAATAGGTCAATATTTAAACTTCCTCTACGAGGCGCAGTAAATAAACACCAACCAATAATAGAAGTACACATTTTAATAGAGTCTATTAAAAATGGCTATTAAATTTAATAGTGATGGTGCTAAAGATATAAATACGCAGAGGCAGGTCATGTAGTAAAATATTCCCATAAATAAATGTGCTCATAAATTCCCTCCCCCTGAAAAACATTTTTCAGTTTTTAGATTCATCCAAACCAAACTGTGTCCTTGTTTTTACCTCATCATTTCTTGTGTTGGCAGTGACGTATTTGTCTGCCACTGCTGTCAACATGATAAAACACCCAAAGTCTGCGCCCGGCAACAGCTCCATCAGGCCCAACGTGCTGTATCGGTGGGGACTGGAACCGGTCTCATCAGCACTCATCAGTCTGTGTGTGAATCTGTGATATGCAACAGATAAGTCCTGCAGTAAGAGCTGTATTTTTTTTTTTTTTTTGCCCCAGGGTTTGGTTCACACAGCAGAGAGGGGCTGATATCTGATAACCTTCTCCTATCCAATGGATGGCCAGAACAAACTTGCCAATAATGATTGGTATGCGTCTAAGACTGAGCCCAGAGCTGATGATGATGATGATGATGATGATGTCGAACCAAAACGTACTCAGATCTAGTCTCTGCAGCACATTTTCAAAGATTAGGCCTGAACTCTCCCATACTATCTCCTTATTAAAGAGAAACTGCCCGATCTTTTTTTCCATTGATGAGGCCCATTTTGGAGGGGATTAGAGGATTGCTGCTGTGTTGTTCTGTTGCTAACATTAAGGGGATGTGGAGCTTTAATACTTCAATATGTTCTGCATTAAGTCTGAGCATGTTTGCCTCCCTCGGGGAGTTAAACGTGTTAGCAGATAGCAAATTTTCTCTTCGGGCTCCACTTTGTGTGGAGCTGCGGAACAAACCAAGGCTGATGTGTTGCTTTTATTAAGAGATTCTTTAAGAAAATCAACTCTCTCAGCGTTATGACACTCAGATGAGGAAACTGATGATATCTGAGTTGGTTTTGTAATGAAAGGAAAAGATGGAAGGAGTATATAAATCAGTAGCAAAGAGAATTCACCTTTAGTACATGATCTTTTGGTTTGGCAGAGCCGTCTCTGTGGATTGGAGGTTTGGGTTCTTTCCTCCTGCTAATAATGTAATGGCCACTTCTGCCTTCCTGTGCACTGTTTCATCTCAGACACGCTGCCAGCATAGACATCTCGGCCCTCCTGCTAATAAACACTGACAGGGGGTTGACTCTCCTTTGTTAGCGCGTGTGTGCGCACGCACCATGTTCCTGTGTTTTGTATTGTGGTCTGGGCAAACCCATCTTGGCTCTGTTTGAACGTGGGTAGGATAAAGGCTCATACATTTTAATATATTGCCCCCATGTCAAGCAAGAAGGAGCAAACACAATGCCACAGGGGGAAAAGCTATTTGGTAATGAGAATCAGTTTCAGCAGCACAGTACTTTAAAAAGAGACTGCTGCCATGTATTTGTGTATACAGAACTAAATGTGGAAGACAGTGCTGTTGCCAGACAAGGCATTCATCCCCCACTTTTGTCTATTACTATGACCTAACAGAAGAAATGGACATCTGGAGAAATAAAGGCTTGCAGAGATTTCTTTAAAACACATTGTAGGTTTTACATTATACGGGTTATAAATACAGATTATTGAGAGCCACCTGTTAGATTTAAATCTTAAATCCTGCAGCCAGATTAAGAGAAATGATCTAAACTTGACCTATTGATCCCTTATCAATCCCCTCCACTTCATCAGCAGTGGTGTACGTGCAGCTTTCGCCTCCGCTCCATTTGTTCTGAAGAGGCGTCTTTGGTTTTTAAGCGAGAGTCTGTGACTTTCAAGTGTCGTACCCTTCTAATCCCAGATCTCTGACTCCTCCAGCCTAGGTCAAGGGTCACATGGCCCCCCCTCCCGCCACCGCTTACAATGCGTTGAAGGTCGGTTTATCTGAAAGCAGCAACTTGACGTGCTTAGGTGGAACAGGACGCTTCCTCCAAGTCTTGTCGTGGAACATTAAGTAATGCCGCAAAGCCGCTACATTGTTGAGGGATTATCACTCCGACTGTGGCCCTTATTTGTTCTATTTATAGTGGTAAATAGTGGCATTTCTGCTCCTTTCCAGATGGCTTTCATGGCTAAGACTTGCATGCCCTTGACAATTGACTCCAAAAGTTTGGCTTGTGTACAGCACACTGGCACCACACACGCACATCTCGGCCAAAGACTCTGTTTGCCTGCTGTATGCCTGTGAGTAATTTGGAGACTAGTGGCCTTGTCAGTCAAATGCAGTGCGAAAGGGCTCAGTTTTAAGTGTTTTATATTCTGGAATATATTTATGAAGTCTTAATTGTGGTATTAAAGACGCTGCCGTGAAAGCCCTTTGACTTCCTGTTGATTCAGATTTCTACATCGGCGGTGCCAGCAGCCGAGTTTTCTTTGACTTGGATTTGAAGCTCGGTTGTGATTTCGATTTGGCCGGTGATGCGAGAGGACCAACTTGCTGTTTGACATGGAACACCATTGTGTAATGCCATTACGGGAGATGCCAAGAGCATGGGGTTCACATGGCAAACTCGATGTGATGTGGAAAGTGCATGGAGCGCGTTTTTATAGGCCATTTGTGTTGCACTTCTTGACTCTACATATTTGCGGTGAAGCCAAGTTAGTGTTCATCCAAAATAAGGGTTCAGACAACTTCCCCAAAACAGAATGGATTAAGATGATTTATCAATGAGTTTACAGTATGTGGCCGTGTCGTACATCTGCTCGTACGGGGCTTGAATCCCTTTGGCAGCCTGCGATCCCACTTCACCTGCAGCCAAACGCCTCAGGTATGTAAAATGCTTGTCTGCTTAATCTACACATTACATGACAGTTATGTCACGGCGTGGAAATTATACTAGATGGACTCCATGCTCTCTGTCTCAGGCTCCGAGCCGAGCAGAACACATCTTTTCCGTCCTTTTTTTAATGATTTCAAATAATGCAGCAGAAAGATATAAATAGGCTCCTGCAGTTTTTTCAATGAGAATATGAAAAAATATCCTCCTTATTTTTGTTACGTGTTTGTTTTTCCTGCTGGCAGCAGTTGTCCCTGCTTATTTTCTATCCAAACGTACGAGATTAGAAGAATACTTGTCTTTATTACCCATTGTAAACCTGTCAGTTCACTGTATATCCCTCATTTTCTGAACATACCTGGATGGGAAAGGACAAGTGCAGAAAACTCCCACACAGCTGTGATGTTTTGCATTCCCGAAGCATGTTTATCTAAGCTACAGGCTATAATATTTATGACTGTTTTTTAATCCAGTCAGCCTACAGTTTTGATTTCACCATCAGCTCAAGTGGTGCACAATATGTGGCAAGGGGTCCATAAAGCCTTCAACATGTTTTATCCCCCTCTGTCTTGTGTGTGTATGGTTTCAGCATGTCTGACACCAAGCTAAATACATTTATCGCTGCATAAAACGATGCACTATTTCGCCAGGAATTCACATTGAACCCTCGTATCGAGTTCAGCGGCGGGATAGTCGAGTTCAGCGGCTGAATTAGAAATCTGAGATTTCTAAACACACATCTCGCATTGTGTCTGTTATGTCTATTACAACATGTCTGTGGGTTCGGTCTTCCATGAGATATCCCTCTATAAGAAATGCCGTGCATCATTTTTGCTTCCTTGCAAAAAAACCCAGTTGCTGATTTATAGGTATAAAAAGCTGGACGTGTACGGTTATGATACAAATCCTCCGACCTCCTTAACTTTATCCCACTCGGCACCAGCTTGATCATAAAAGTCTTCAGTCATTTTGTTACGGATGTTCTCCGGGTCCTTTGGCCATCTGGACCCGGATAGGCACAGGAAATGAAGAATGAGGAATTAAGAGGGGTTCTTTTTAAGGATATGAGGACTTGGGGGGGCATGGGGGGGAAGCTGTGCACCCCTTTTTACAGTTTAAGCCTGGCTAGGCCTGGCACTTTCCCTTTTCTTTTTTCCTCGCTACTTCCCTCCTACCTTTCTTCTATGGCCGGCAGGTAATTGAGACATTGTAATAACTTTCTCATCTGATCTTATCTCCAAATTATAATTCTCTTAATTGGATCAGATAGATGGAATGAAAGAAAGATCAACACACACCAGAAGTTTTTTTTTTTCTTTCTTCAGACTGAAATATTCACAATTGGATGCCGGCTTCTTGCCATTTTGGCCTCGTCATTGTGGCTGAGATTCCATGCCCACAGAAAGAAGATAAGAGCTTACGAGGAAGATATTCTGAATTCCTCTACTGGTTTTTTTCCCCTTGTAATGTCCCCCTCTTTGCTTCAGCATATTCAGTGAAACAACTCGGTGTCCGTGGCGCCGTGGAGAAAAGGAAATCCACTTTAAAGGTTGGCGTTTGGGGTTCAGATAGATTTTTACTATGTCTGTCCTCACATAACTCCTCATGTCTGTCACAAACTGATGCTTATGGACCACCACATTCATAACTCCTCTCTTCCCCTCCTCATTGTTCCCTTTGTTTGCAATTATGATGCCGGTTATAGAACACTACACAGAACTGTGGAGAAGCCCCATCATCTCTCATGCATTATTCAAGCACGTGCGCGCTCACACTCGCGCATCGTGAGAGACAACTTGGCTCTCGGTCAAGGGGATCTCTCTGCTAAAGGCTGTGTCCCCCGGACAAGAGAGCTGATCGCCAGCCAAGCAGGACAGTTACAAAGTGGAGCACGGGAGGCCCCGCCATGTTTGCCGAGATCTAAAGCCTCTTTCTCTCTCTAAAGCTTTGTTTGCGTTTTGTTCACTGCAGCAGCTGAACGGTACACATTAAAAAAAAACAAAAAAACACCTTACCCTCTGTCTGTGCATACTCTTTCTCTGACTTGGCTGCTTTCTGACCGTTGATTCAATTCATGTGTAGTAAAGGAAATTATGTGCTTAATTGGATTATTGGGAGTTTTCTTCAAATGAGTGCTCACCCACCCACCCACACAGCCCCAGACTCTCCTTGGCATGGGCTGTCCCAGTGGCGTGCATGGACTTTTTGAAGGGCAGGGGCGAAAAGGAACCCCCCCTCGTGCAAGAGGGCACTTTAGCACACATTTTGGCTCCTATAGGGCACTTTAGCACGCGTTTTGGCTCCTATAGGGCACTTTAGCACACGTTTTGGCTCCTATAGGGCACTTTAGCACACATTTTGGCTCCTATAGGGCACTTTAGCACACGTTTTGGCTCCTATAGGGCACTTTAGCACACATTTTGGCTCCTATAGGGCACTTTAGCACACATTTTGGCTCCTATAGGGCACTTTAGCACGCGTTTTGGCTCCTATAGGGCACTTTAGCACACGTTTTGGCTCCTATAGGGCACTTTAGCACACATTTTGGCTCCTATAGGGCACTTTAGCACGCGTTTTGGCTCCTACAGTGGGTGCTAGTTTCATTTGGACGTTTGCCTCACGCTGACCGTGATTCACGCAGTGCGTGAAACTGCAGGTCACATTGTAGCCACTAGATGGAAGCATCGTACTGAGAAGATGTTTAAGTAATTCCGCGTTTGACCACAACGTAGCTGCAATGAGAGAGTGGCGCTGTTCCCAGACCATGGCTATTCAGCTGCAGCTATGGTCGAGAGAGCAAGAGAGTGAACGGACAGAGAGACCGCAACGCCGCTCAGTCACATCAATGCCGATTTTATTTATTGTGTCACAGTGGTTACGTTCAACAGGATCAGTGGTTCTATTATATATCTATCTATTTTCTGCAAGCTCTTGTGAACAACCACCTCATAGCCGACGATCGCTCGTTTAAACCGTTTCTAAACTGCTTTGTCCGTGCCAGCAGCCTGGACCCGATGCGACTGGACTCAGGAGCGGAGCATTAATACACATCTGTCAGCAGCTGCTACACACACCATTTGAAGGGACAGTTTAGATGTTGGTTTTGTTAACAGTGACTTTGTTTCAGCTAATAGCAGCAGGTTGTTTTAATGGAAAGTAGCCTAGTAGCGGCCGATACAAAGTCGATTGGTTTAATTCATCCATCATGTTCACATCAAAGGAGGCGTGTGTTGAAAGCGAGGCTGGGTGTGTGATTTTACTGTATCCACTTCATGACTAGGCTACATTATGAAAACATGAGTCTATACCACTGTATGCTACATTATTAGTGGGGGACACACCGCCCATGTTGCCCACGTTATGTACGGTATCACGTTACAGCCGCAGTTGTGAGTGAGTCATGTCGGGACCAGAGCGGCTGGGACAACGGGACAACCAGGGTTCATGAATCCGCTCCACACACCCAGGTCCCCGGCTGCTGCCGCTGCCGCTGCTCCGGCGGGGAACGCAATGCTCACTGCCAGAATCCACACCGGAGCAGCGGCAGCTGGGGGCGGCCAGGCGGGGAAGGCGATCAGTGAGCTTCGCCGTCCCCATCGGAGCAGAGCGGTTTGTTATCGCTCTGCGCCGGAGCAGTGGCGGCGGGCGGCCAGGCTCACACACCCAGGGAAGGCCATCCAGTTGGGAGGAGAAACTCTCTGCTTCTACTGAGTGGTTTGTTGTTTGTTGCGCGGCTGCTGCTCTGTTCACTTCACACCATGGATGTATTTGTTTTCTCCCGGTAGACGTATACATAACACGTGCACCCCCAATCAGAACACTTCCCGACCCCCTGACGTACATAATGTGTTTTCCATGTAAACTCGAAGGATAATATTTCAATTCTGTATTATTTAATTCAGAATATAATTGCGCATTAAAAACATAGCCTATAATGTAAACAAGTAGCCTATGCCACCCGGGTTTCGATCCTCAGTTATCTGTGTGTGGGGTACGCTATCTGCTCTACCCACTGAACTAGGCTACTGTGGGGGGAGGGGGCGGGCAGGACTTTTGTCTGAGAAAGAGTGAAGTAAAGCAACACATTCCTCCAGCTGGCTGTTTTTCTACCAGTAGCCTATTGCAAAGTACCCTATAAGTTGAGACACATTAACACCTATTCATCTCCGCGCTCGTAACACCCATCAACATCTGATTTACATGTCGACTGTTAACACATGGCGATTGGCCATTCACGCTGCTTTGTTCTTGGTTTCGGCCAATCAGCTTGTAAGCACATGGCTAATTATCAGCTTTCAACCAATCGCACTGTTTTATTGTGAGTGTGTGATGTGAAACATCTACGCAGTCAAACAACAAAAAGAGCAGTCTATTTCTCCCTCCTCTGCCCCGTTTCTGTGAGGCTTTGCTCATGTGATTTAGTTTTCGAAATATTGTAGGCTAGTTTGCAGGCAGCTATTGTCCCCTTTGTAAATTGTGAGGTCTAAGTTATAATTTCGTTAGGATTAGGATACATTCTCAATTCTGTTCATTTTCGTTTCTGTTGTTCTTTTTTTTTTTTTTTACAACAATGCAATCAATCAATCAACACACACACGTCTCCTTTGATGTCAACTGGCACAGAGCGTGAAGCTGGGTTGATAACCAGCTTCGTACCGTGTTAACTCGGACTGGGGCTTGAGGTTTTGACGCAGGATGAAGTGCGCGCCCACGGCGCGTAGCAACACAAATCAGTTTTTTTTTCGGTTTTCTATCAGATTATTATCATCATTAGATGGAGCCTTGACGTGTTTGTGCTTGTCCGACCCCTAAAACGTTTCTCCCTTCAAATATTTCCAATTGAGACCCCATGTGTTTATGTTGTGGAGCAGTGCGTCCCTGAATGCAGCGGAGAAGCTCTGTGACACTACTGTGTAGGCTGACAACCAATGAGTGCTCGGTGGCAGCGCCGCTGCTCGTTGGAAACAGCTGTAATAACATACTTTCGGGTCCTGAAACGTTTGTAGGCTAATTTCTCTGGAAAAGGTCGCTAGATTTGTCGCTACTCGCTTTTTACAAAAAAAAAAGTTGCCAAGACTGTTTGGAAAATCGATAGGTTGGCAACACTGCGCTCTGCTTCTCTCTCTCTCTCTCTCTTCACGCTCTGCGCCGGTGGGTTCGTTTACATTCAGCACCAGGTTTGACCGGAGCGGAGCTTCCAATGAGCCCCGCCCCCGCGGGCGCACGAGCAACATGGGACACGCCACGCATCAACGTCATCTTGCGGTCTGGCCCGAAGTAGAAATCAAATGCACTCCTCCTGCTGCGGTCGAGTTGAAAACAGCGACACTGAGCTTCCAAACCATACACTGAGTTTCAACCAAGATTCCAGCGCAGCGGCAGACAATTTCAGCGGCGGCCGCCTCTAAATTCATGCAGAATAAAACCTGTTTTTAGACAAGATTGAAACCCCCCTCAGATTTTGCTTTTGAGTCTTTCAGGGGAGTCGAGGGGTTAACAAATCCCTCCTTGTCCAGATGCGTTCCATGGCGATTTTCATACGCACACCAAGCCTCGCTTTCAATAAAACACACGCCTCCTTTGATGTGAACTGGCACAGAGCATGAAGCTGGGTTGATAACTGTAGCTGCGTATCGTGTTAACTCGGACCGGGGCTTGAGGTTTCCCTCCAGTCCAGGCCGGCTGCATGGCTGACGGTGTCACCGGTCTCATTACTGGCTGTTTGTGTTGTCTGTCAAAACATGGATGAATGAAACCAATCGACTTTGTATCGGCCGCGTCTTCTATCAAGGGAAAGTTATTCTATCAAATGTTTTATCGCCCAGCCCCAAAGTGACACAGACCCGTTCATTCACAAGAAATCAAACAGCTCCACTCTCATACATGGTGCGCAGTGAGAAATGCTGCACTACTGTAGCTACAGTAGTTGGCTCATTTTAAAAACACAGACGGGTGTGTTTGGAGCTAACGAGACAGAGGACCGAAAAAAGAGAGCGAGAGTATAGCTGCCGTTGTTGTCATTGAAAGACTATTATTTGCATTCCCCATTCGTGTTCACTGCTGAGGCGTTTTATCCTGCTCACAGATGCCACCTGGCGGTTGTTTGGGCGCACTGCAGCTTCTGGTGAACTCCTCCACAAAAAATCTGCCTGGCTCTCCCGTGCCTCACGCGTGAATCTCGCGTGAAATGCTCCAAATGAAACTAGCACCCACTGTATAGGGCACTTTAGCACACATTTTGGCTCCTATAGGGCACTTTAGCACACGTTTTGGTCCCTATAGGGCACTTTAGCACACATTTTGGCTCCCAGGGGGCACTTTGGGGGGGCAACTGCTCCCCCTGCCCCTCCCCTGTGCACGCCACTGGGCTGTCCAGTAGGTTACAGGACTCCACAACATGAAATGTTAATCTGTAAGTGTGTGAAATGACTCTCTTGCTCAGGTAACAGTATCTGCCAACAGATGTAGCCTATATTAAAAAACAAAACTTTCACTTTGTTTCACTCATAAAGTGAAAATAGATGCCGTTATGAGCCACTAAAGCGGGTCTGCAGTACAGTAGCTGTCACACATCTCTGCTGGCCATCACCTCGAGTTTTGCTGCTTGGCCCAGATTTATAGACGCAGCAGTATCCAAACGCACACAGGCATCGCTGGAATTTGCACCTGTTGGGAGACCTGGCTCCTGTGGTCTTCTCTGTTGAAAGCTGTCCCTCTGGGTCCTTCTGTGAAATATGCATTCTTTAATAAGCAGGAGGATTGTGCTGGTGGTGGTACAGTATGGAAACAATGAAATAAATCTCAGAAGAAGCTAAGAGGACAGTGGGGAAAGGATGGAGCCGCTCTTGCACCCTTGAGATCATTTGTATTCTCATCCAACTGATCTCTTATGCTGTGTGGCCCCTTAGTGGGTCATAAAACATCCCCGTGGTTGTGCAGTTGTATTTGGTGAGCCGTTAATGTTACTGATTTTCTCCCAGAGAGAGGAAGCGGAGTCCACGGCGCGGTTTAAAAAAGGCCTCTCCTCCTCCCACCCTCGTGCGAATCACAAATCACGCCGAGCCGCAGTGCTTCCCTTCGCCCAGGAACCCGACAAACACCTTATTAAAAGCCGCAGCCACATCCCAGTGTTTTTCATCTTACTGGGCACAGAAAGCATAGTTTGTAAACTAATTAAACATAACATGTGGAGCAAAGTTCTCCATGTGGACACCAGTACTGCTGTGGATGCCTGTTTGCATCCAAGTATCGGTATCCAACTTATTGCTCTATAGTGGGTTGGTGGCCGAGCTGATCATTCACCAGAGCTGTTATGTAGCGATGTATCATTAAGCTACTATATGTCAACATGGTATGTACGCTCTAACCTGATCTCCCTGGTTCCTGCCACATTCTGCTGACAAATGAAAATTCTGTCCTTATCAGGTCCCGGGGCGAGTTAAGGCCTCTGAGGGGGATAATTGAACGGCCTATCTGCCCCACGCAAATCCTAATTCTCCCTCTCAACAGGCCGCTGGCGGCATGCTTTATAGGATTATTTTCAACCAGGCATCTTGAACGTCGTAGCATACATAGGGCCTTCCTTCCCACGTACCGCTGCCCCCCCACCTCCCTCCACCCCTTTCTCCTTGTTCCTTCCTTTCACCTTCTCGCCTGAGAGGATTAGTAAGTCAGGCTTCCGGAAACGGAGCACCACTCGGCGAGGATGAGACTTCCAAAAGCTCCTCAGAGACAGGAAGGAGCTGGACACTGGCTTTACACAACAATTACTGCTTTCTCCCAATGTCTTTTGGAGGTCAGCGTTTTTAGATGTTAACAAAGACTTGGCCTGTTTTTTCCGCAAAGAATATTAGTGTAAACAAACACTTTTGGAGCAGATCTTTCTTCTACCCAAGAGACTGAGTGGAGTCTGCGGAGTCAGGGGTATGAAGGGAAATGATTATTTGTTGAATGCATTATTGTTTGGTGGTGTGGAGACTGTGACTTGTGGCTGCAGAGGAACTTTGCTTGAGGGGTCAATGATATGCTTTACTAATGCCTTTTTTCCCTTTATCGCAAATAAATCTTTTTGGAGGCGAAAACACATTCTTTTCTCAGACAAAAATATATCTTTGGCGTATTGACAGTTCCAGCATCAGGGTTCAAATTCAGGTAAGGCTTAATCATATTATATACCGAACAAGATTAACTCCTTAAACAAATGTTATCTCCAAAATTGCCCCCTTTCTTGGTTTCTCAGTTCTTTCTACATCTCTGAAAGTGACAAAAGATTAATCAAATCCATGCTGTTTCCCTGTGATTCGGTCAGTGAATCAGCATCATTTTTTTTACAGATGGCATGGCTTTAAAAAACACAGATGTCAATGAAATTCAGACGATAAACAGGCAGAATAAGGAGCTTGTGAGTTTGATCAGAGATTTTGCCAATGTTTTTTTCTTCTTTTTTTTTTCCAGAGGGAAAAATGTCCCAACACTTTTCAAGTACGGGTCACATGTCAAAAGATGACGACTGTCCTGATGGAAGAAGAAGTAGGGCATGGTGTCCTTATCCGTGTTGCGTGAGTGTCATAAGGCCGTATACGGGGAGCTGCTGAAAATACAAAGGCTACAGTTTTTCATTTCTAGTGTTTTCCACCCACGATTCATACTTTGGTGCTGTATTTTTGGCTGAAGTGTGACATCATTTCTTTTTTTCAAATCTTTTCATTACAGAGCTGTCCATCAAGATGTCTTAATAATGATGCATTGACAATTCTGCTACCACAAGTTTGAAAGCCATCAAAACATGATGCAGTCAATACAGCAGCTGCAAATAAGTGGCATTTGGATTTTTTTTTCCTTTTATCTGATTTTGTATAACTCCTTTAGGAATGGGTTTGACTTTAAAAAACAGAGAAACAAGAATACAAATGCCAGCTTGACCTATAACAGATAATATCTTGGTTAAAAAGCAAAATCTATATACAGTATATACATATTCACATACAAACATATCCACACGCACATGTGCCTCATAGACAAAACCCACGTAGACCCTCGTGCATATCCACACATGTGCACATTCATATCAACCCGTAATGATTCTGCACTTGGAAGACAAGAAAATTGTTTTAAATTGGAAAAATATGCCCTTAACCTAAGTATATTACTGCCACACAAAATCAGGCCTTATTGTTGACACATGGTTAAACCACTTGGACACTTTTCATCATAGATATCAATGAAAGTTCTTAGTTCAAAATGTAATTATCTACATTTGCGTATTGTTTTTATGTCTTTCCTAAGCCATCTGGGCCCTGAGTAAAAGAAGTCATTTAAATTCAAAAGTTATTATTTATCTGACTTTCCACAGCGCAGAGAGAGCAGGCCCTCAGCATCTGAAAGGTGCATCATTTTTTGAAAATTAAAATGGGTTTTCCAGACCGTCTCCAGGAAGCCACTGACACTTGAAACCTGAATTGCAGCTCAGGAAGATGTGACATGGTTTGCCACCGCCACAGAACCTCCAGCAGTCTGATTAACAGCTGGCCTTTGGTGCTGGAGTATGTGACAAGCTCTTCAGGATGAAGACTCTGTCATTGCTGTCTGCACATCTGTCCTCTTCTTCCAGTGTTGATGTGAAATTACCCTCTGCACATCATCTTGCTTTTTATATGCAGAATGCAGTCTCTTTTTAAATTTTGAGGGCAGAATATAATTTAGATCAAACTTGGCTGAGCCCTTTGTAAAAGGCACTGACACACTTTGTATATTCAAAGCAAAAAACTACAAGATGACTGAAGTTGCATTAGTGTTTTAAAGGTCCCTGAGGTCGTGCCTGTGGGTCCTGGTCACTACGTGACTAGCATTGTCTCAGCTGTCAGAATGTCTTTCATCTTCTTACTTGCTCCGGAGAGCGATCGGTATCTTCCCGCTGTATCTCTCATATCTTCATGGCTTACAGCACTGGTTCCCAGCCATTTGCCCACTTACTGAGCCCGAAGGCTTTCCCAAATCATTTCCGTCATCCTGTGATTCACCAGATCAGGGGGAATGATAGGATTGGTTCTCTCACTATCTGCTCCCAAGAAAATCTTGGAAGGTCCCTAATCCTGCTTAAAGATGGCTCCCTGGGTGGTCTATCAGAGTTCTAGGATGATGCTACTGACTATCATTGATTCTGATCATTTCATATTTTAGGTTTGGAAAAGGAACTGAATAAAAAATGTTATTACTGTGTTCAAAGGACACAGTATTGAAATAATTTTAAGATAGACTTGTGTTGGTATCAGGAGACATGGCCCTCCCTATGCAATATGCCACACAATGTGTAGGGTTTGATCAGTGTGTGTTTGTTAGTTAGTGCGTCTGTCAGCTAGACACTTCATTGTTGTTATTTGGAAATCTGGATGCACTTACCTTTTCTCATGCCGAGAATTATTCAATGTTGGCCACATTCCTTCTGAACTAGATATGTGGAAGTTGGTTAAGTATTTGCACCTGTTTATCATTACCAGTGGTACAACCTGTCATGTGAGATTTTTCTATGGAAATCAAACTTAAAAAAATTTGCCTTGGATCAAAAAATGATCAGCAGGAAGATTAAGTCAACTGCAGTTTGGGGGAAGCTGCGTGCGATTTACATAAAGGCAGCGCGGCGGCTTATGGAAACAATTGTTTTTCAGTGAAGGATCGTCATGTCTGCTTTAAGTTATGAGGAAATAATAAAAGCTATAACTGCGCTGAACAAATTGCATTTTGTCATTTAAAGGCCCGATGATTAGATCACGTTGATAAAACACTCTTTATCGTTACTTGCTTTCACACTCTTTGCGCTAATGGTCGGTGGCCAACAGCTGACCGGTGTGTAAACATCTGCCAGGGAAGTGATGGCACATCTGGCATCTGACTGAAGTCTGTTGGTTGATGTCATTATGAACAGACCTCTAAATCCTATCATCACCACCTAACGCTTGATCTCAGGTTTCTCTTAATGAGTTTGTTATGCGTGAGTGTATTCCCTTTGTCTGCAGCGCTGCCACTTAGCTGCTTAATGGCGGCTTTTCGAGGATAGGTGTCAGTCCTGATGTTTATTGTAGCAACGGCTAAGCTTTTCTAACTTGAAAGGTCGCCAGTGATGTGTATACAGTGTTATTCAGTGTTGTGTTTAGAGCACTTTTATATTCACCTATCAAGATAAAGGGCAATAATAGCTCAGTTAAACTGCTTTTGTCAGTTCAATCAAGCTGCAGATGAAATGGAAATTAGATTTTGTGTGTGTGTGTGTGTGTGTGTGACTCTGGAGGAATTTGCCAAGTGGCTTCATTCAGGTTATTGTCACAGATGGCGCCATTGCATGTCTGAACGCATGTGTGGTTTCCATGCGTGTCAAGTCATACGTGTGGGAAGGGCACATGCACGGCACAGCAGGAGGCTGGTATGAGCTCAATCCACACACATGTTCAGCTGTCACTGAGCAACAAAAGCCCATTACACACTTTTTTCCTTTTTTTCCCCCTCCTCTGTCCCTCCTGTCCTCCTGCATCCTCTCTCTTATACCTTTCATTTCTCCTCTTAATCCCTGCACAACCAGCTCTACAACATGTATTTTCCTGCTTTCCTGCTGTATCTCAATCATCAGCTGTGCCCCTCTGGCATGAATTTGAGATGACACTGATTCCAACCCCCCCTGAAGCGTGCAGGATTCTGGGAACTGGTCGGACCGAAGCAAATGTAGGAACTTTAAAGCATAAGGAGAACATAACTCAGCTCAAAACTCCCAGAGATAGCAGTTAATTAGTTGATAGTCAATATATGTTGTGTCTTCAAAGGAGACACCCCCCCACACCCCCTCTACAGCTTCAGCTCCAGCGCTCTATACCAGCACAGAGAGGCTGGATCACAGCTATGACACCCCTATGTATCTCATTCAGCCCCAGAGAATGGGGCTAGTGAACCGAGTAGCCCCCCAACACTGGCCTCTGCCTGCACCTGCAGCCCCCGCCCCAGCTGATGGCTGGAAAACTGGAAGCAGAGGAGGAGAAGTGAGTCCGAGATCGGAGGAGGTTTGGATTTAGTTAAAGGATAAATAAACCACGGATAAGACAGACACGAGTTTGACGTTATGAGGTGTTTGAAAGCCGGCCATCGGAAAGTGAATATCTCTGTTGGCTGTTTACCATGATAGGGTTGGAAAATCTTTGTTAAATGAGGGACAGGGAGATGGAGAGTGAATGGTGGAGGAGGTGGAGGGGGGTGGGGTTACCATAGAACCACGACTAGCCCCCCCACAGGTCATTCAGTCATTCATAAGATGAGGCCGTTTTATAGACCTCCCTCCACCCTTGCTTTTGTTGCCGTTGTGTCCATCAGCGGAAGTGAAAATGGAAAATGGAGATTAAAGATCGGTCATGCAAAATCACACATCGGCCTGTTGGTAGAAGAAGGTCCAGGAGCCGGTTCTACTTTGGTGCCTGTGTTGGATGTTTTCCTCGCAGAAACCCGGCCTGATAACCTTCTCTGTCTGCATGGATTTATGATGTTTACAGATGTGCTCATCTCCTGAAAAAAACAGCCCCCCCGCCCCAGTGGGGGCAGCCATCTTTAATCCAGTAAAGAGCACAGGGATTTGGTCGCCCCTGGTCCGCCTGAAGGCCCTTTGGAAACCTCTCGGCCGTGAGAATGGGGGGCTGGGGTTGGAGGTGTGGGGTTGGGGTTTGTGTAGCCATGCAGGAGGGGCTGGGGACAGTCTTTGTGAATTTAGTTAATCTAATTTGAGCTCTTTCCCCCTAAGGCCCTTTCTCTCCCTCACCACTGGCCCTAACATCAGTCCAAGCTGGGGGAAAGTTTCACGTGTCCCTGGTGAAAATAGGCTTTGTTTAGTTTAATCCAATATCCTCATGTAAACCTGAGGGGAATGTAACCGGGAGCATTAACTGAAAAAAAAAAGTGACAGTATCGCTGTCAAATGAAAAGCTGATACAAATAGAGCGCCTGAAAACTTAAATCCAAATAAATAAATGATTAAAGACGCCACAAACAGCTACAGATTGCTCATTATGAAAAGAATGGAGGCAGTAAAGGAAACATGCAAAGGTTTATTTGAACAAAACAATAACCGCTGATCAAGGGTCACATTGAAAAGGACAGTTAGACGTCATTAATATCTCTCTGTGAAGCCGTTTGAACTCAACAGAACTTCTCAAAGTCCAACTTAAACCGGAGGCCAGATGCGTAGGTGTTGAGGAGGCTGCTTATAGAATGTAAATGAACCACTTAGAGGCCTTTCTTTTGGTGTTTCACACCTCTGATTAACTCATTGTGATGCTGTCGGATATCAAACGGGCATTAACTCATTAGGTTTCACCTTTGAAGTTGGCGCCCGAATATCATCAAGGTCTCGTAATCCCTTTTTAATGGATCAGCGAGTAGGACAGTGGTTCAACAAAATGATTAATGTGACAGCTTTTCTCACCTAATGTTCCCTGTGTTTTGCATGAGTGGTTTTGGGGGGGAATCGGTTGATTCATTTAGGAAACGCAGCTGTAATGACGTTAATGCTGAAAGGCTGGTGGTAAACGGTGGATGTTTGCGTCTGTCAATCCGTTGCCACCCCGCTGTAAACCCACACCCCCTCTTATCTCTACCTCTTTTCCTTTTCTTACTCCCTATAGCGTGCTCTTTCCTTAGCTTTGTAATTTTAGTGTGTTCCCCTCTGCCCTCCCTTTTAACTTAAGGCAATAGGTGGTGAAGGGCAGGAATGCAGCCGTGGGACTGTAAGGATTTATCACACTAAGGTGTGAGGGCTGCTGCCTGCGCTCCTGCGCCTGCAGATGTAACAGTCGAGTGCCAACAGCGTTCCCACCGCGAAGCCAATACTGAATTTTATTGCTGCTTAAGTTTGATTCTTCAGACCACATACTCAGTGGCTGCAGGGAGAGGAGTGGGAGGGAAGGGGTCGATGCTGTGTGTGCATGGGTTTTCAGATGTTAAGTAACAATAGCTTTAAGGTGATATTAAGCATGAGGCTGGTTCAGCTCCATCTCTATCTGTCCGTCCTATTGCCAGTCAAACAATCTCTCTCTCTCTCTCTCTCTCTCTCTCTCTCTGTCTCCCTCCTCCTGCGCTCCGTCTCCCCTCCCATTCCTCCTCTTTCCACTCCTCTCACTCTCCCTGTCCCTTCCTCCTACTCTGCCTCTCAGGTTACGATGACTGGGGGTTTTCTTGCTTCCATCTCGTAGTGTGTTTGTATATGTGTGTGTGGGACTGTGTGCGTGTGTGTGTGTGTGTCTCCCTCTCCCTCTGCGCTGAGCTGTGTCCTTGTCCCTGCCTCCTGGCAGCAAGGAGCCACCCAGCAGCCGGTCTGTGATTGGGCAGGGGAGTGGGGTTCTTGACACAGTGCGGTGCTGACTGCTCTGGGACGTGTTTCAACAGATGGTCGAGGTTAGAGAGTGTCATCACATTGGAGAGAGGATTAGAAGAGAGAGGTTGTCTTCCAGGAGCCGTGTGGTCCCCCCTGCTCTTCAACCCCCAAAAATCCCAGCCACCAAGACACACACAAACCCCTCTATGAAGCGGAGGGAGAGCCGGTGAAGAACCCGCGAGGAGAAAACTCAGAGAGAGGAATCCTAAGCCTTGCCTCTCACTCGGCCAGCAGCGCTCTGTCTGCTCTCCTGCCTTCCAGGTACTTCACAACTCTCTCACTCCTTTTTTTTCTCTTCTCCCTTCTCTGTTTTTACACCTTTTTTCCAGTGTCAGTGCCTGTTAGTTTATGAAGTCAGCAGTGAACGTCTGATGCAGCTCACAGCCAGGAGTTGGAGTCTTTACGTAGGGATTTATAGTGGTGGTCAGCTGTGCTCTTTCTGCAGTCAATCTGTGTTTGCCTGTACAGCAGCTCTATGTGTGTGTGTGAGTGAGTGTGTGTGCAGGACTTCATAGTTTTCCCCCTGAATGACAGGAATTCCCTCCATCGCAAATTCTTCCGTCTCCAGGGATTAGAAGGCAGCACATTCCATTAATGCCGTTTTTTCCTGATCCATAAGCGCTCATCTGTTAATTTGTATGCGTCTGAATTCAGGATGTTTTAAAAGTCAAACAGTTTTCTGTCACAGTGAAGGTAGGCTGTGCAATCAGTGTTTTAAAAAGAAAACTTTTGTGTTCTTAATTAGTTCATCAGGAATGTGTCATTGTCTTATTTTCATCCAAAAACCTTCATAAAGATTACAAGTTTTCTTTGTCAGCTCTGACAACAGGGTGGAGGAGGAAAAAAAACATTTTTTTTTCTGCATTTCTAAAAGGCAGTGTGGCATTTAACGTTACCTCACTTCAGCCCAGATAAGTTTTTTCATAAATCTTATTCAGAGTGCACTTCTGGCAGATGGTGTCAGTATACGCTAAATGGATGAGCTGCTGAAGACCGCTTTCCGGACAAACTGTCAGAGCCGAGCGGAGAGGCAGCGGCTCAGGGAATGCACACCTCACTTCAGCTATTTAACTCAAGTCAAGTGAGAAGGGAAACTTGCCAGTGGAGTGGGAATATGATGTATAGTATTTATACCTTGCTCCAGGCACTGTGTGTATATGTGTGTGTGTCTGTACGTGTCTGTGTGTGTGTGAGGTGTTTGCAAATGGAGATTGTGCAGCTGTGAACGGCTGCGTGGACAGCAGCAGCCGGGCTGAGAGGAGAGGAGAGGAGGTTGTATGGGTGAAAGCTCCTGTTGTGTGACTTTGTGTTTACCTTGGTGAACCAGTCGTAGCTGCACTTCCTGCTTGTTACTCGAGGCATTTGTGATGCGACGACTGTTGCTTTAAGGCTCGGTGGTGGAAATGTGCGGGCAAAATTTAGCTGCATAAGCAGATCGATCAGAGAAACAGTCAGAAGGTAAGTCGATCAGTCTTTTTTATCTTGGAAGACATTCTGGCACGGCTTGAATCATTGTGCAAAAGTTTTTTCTGCTCAGGGATTTCTTGTTTTTCTCTAATTCTAAATGCTGCAGCTGAACATATTTCATACATTTTGCTGCAGGTAGATTTTGAAGGAGCTGAGTGTGAGAAAAAAAAGGGAAAAAAAAGTGACTTCTCTCTGTTCTATCTTTCCAAAATGATGCAATTATACTGCAGCCCAGTTCAAAGCTGATTGCTTTCACTAATCCCAATTCACATCAGATATATCAGATTCCCAACATCTCAACACTCTGATGTGTCTCACTGACTGGAAAAGATGGAAAACCTTAACGTCCAACTCTGATCCATAAATCCACCCGTCATTTCATTTTCGACCCGGCGGTGTTTAGATTGGATTTCTGATCCCCCCCCCCCCCCCCCAGAGCACAGCCAAGGGCAGCGTTTTTGGTGCGAGTTTAAAACGCGGCGCTGACTGCCAGTTCAGAGGAGACGGGAGATCCTTTAAACAGTTTAACTTCACTGTGCTACAAACAAGAGCATGAGCAGCTGCTGCAAATAATTAGGTTCTGGGGGGTAGACGCTTGCCAAGACAAACGTTGTTCCAGTAGCGCCGCTGCCATCATTCGAATCTACTGTGTGTCTACCGTGTGTGTGTGTGCGTGCATGTTAAGTGATTAATTCTACTGATAAGTGCAGTGGCTGACGGAGTGCAAGCAAAAAGAAGAGGTGGCATTTTATTATTTGTACAAATATGGGCTTAAGTGTGTTTGTGCTTGCGTGTGTGTCTGTCTGTGTACACACACTCTCTCTTTTGCTACAGTGAATCAGACGTTTCCCAGACATCGTGCACGACTTTATATGTGCTGAGTCACGGACAACTTCCGAGGAACTCATGAATGACGTACAGTACCAGTTGTTGTCAGAGGAAATGAAAAAAGCAGCAAACATGTGCATGCAGTGGTTCTAATAGGAGCCATCGCTGTCACAGCTCCTGTATGACGGAGCAGTGGAGCTGGTATTTTACCTTTTTCCGTTCCGTCTTTCTCATCTCCTCCCTGAATCAGCACCATAATTGTCTCAGCTGAGTCAGACTGTTATCACGCTGCATTTTACCTTCTCAGCTACGACAAAAAGAAGCCACGTGTATGAATTCTATCATTACAGGGCCGTCTCTGCTGCAGTAAAAACTTTAAAAACGTCACAGCTAACTCTTTAGACTTTGACACAAACAAAAGAGGAGTCGAAACCCCAACTTTAAATACCGGCTGATCATTTTGAAAGATACAATGCAGCTCATTCTGTGGAGCTTATCTTTTCTGGAAAGTACATTACCATATAACTATAGTTTGTGTGTGTTCCCCTGTGTGCGAGCATGTTAAGAAAAGATTTCCTCAACCATCCTCTCCTCCGGCACTTGTTTATCTCTTCAGCTTAATGATAGTGTTCCTCGTGCTGGCCTGATTGCATAGTAACGCTGGAGTAGATTGCACAGTCCTATCGCTGCAAATGGCCAGTATTTGAACAGGGAGCATTTGGCATTGCTTTTATTTATGTGGGAGCGATGCAGAAAGGCTATCTTTAGATGACTCAGCCACTTTCTTTCAGCTCCTTTTGTTGTCTGTACTAATCAAACATTGCCATGGAGTCTCAATACACGCACGCAGCAGAGGACGTATATATATCCAGGGGGGGAAAAAAACTGCCAAGCACATCTGGATGAGCACAGACACACATCATAGTTCTGTTTGGGGGTTATTTGGGAGCTCACAATAGCACCCCCATGTGTTTGTTCAGCCTCTCATTTGAGCAGTAAAAGGTCAGGGCATGCAAACATCACATCCAGCTCATCATTGGCAGGAATGTGTCTGCCTCGACTCATCCCCCGTGTCCTCAGCTTCTGCCTGATGATCAGTTGGAAAAATACGAAAATATATGTTTTGGGATGAAACGATCCAGCAACAGCCAGGACTGATCTCAGGCCAGATACTTGTAAACTTGGACAGGAGGATGAATGGAGTGAGGGAAGCTGTTTGTGGCCCAAAAACTGCACTTTGATGAATAAAAAGCCTGGTGGGAGGAAGAAAAGAAGGATGTTCATGCTTTTCTCTGTGATGTCCGGAGCTGCTTTTGTTCAAATGTCACCGCACATAGATGCAGCATGGACTTAAGAGGGAGAAAGAGAAAGCTGGGTCAAGAGAGACAACAGCGAGGGGGAAGTGGAGGAGGAGGGATAAAGAAGAAGAAGAGGAGGCCAAGATAAGAGAGGAGGGGAGGTGTGAACGCGTTACAAAGAGGAGAGGAGAAGTAAGAGTTTGAAGTGGTGGGAAAGGAGCCAGTGATCTTGTCGCGATCAGAGGCTTGATCTCGTGCACATGTTCTCGGTTGTCACCCACACGTGTGCACATTTGCAACACATGGACACAAACATAATCTTCTTGTGGCACCGGCGCGCACAAAGGGGGGAAACATAGAGAAACGTGTACATTCATACACACACACAGACACACATTCTCCTTGAGCTTTACCCCCCTCCATCCTCCCACCCCCCAGAGAGCTGCACTGTCCCTGCTTTGTCATCTCTCTTGTCCAATAATCCCCTCCCCAGGGAGAAGCAATCTGTTTTAGATTTGAAAGAGAAAGGGCCCTGCCTGTATCACGTACAATTAAGCAGCCGTCAGAATGCGTCGGCGAAAGTTTGGAGGGAGAAGTGCTGCCGCTGGGGGGTTGTCCCTTTCATCCGCCGCCTTTCCAGAATGGAGATAATGGGGTGGGAGGGTTGGAGGGGTTGGGAATGGATGGATGGGGGGGTGGTGGTGCGAGGGGGCCAGTGGGAATGAATACGTTTCCTCACCCCTCCATCCCGCTCCACAGCTCGACTAATAGAAGCCAGCATGCGTTTGTTTCAGCTCTTCTGCCCCCTTTCTTCCCTTCTCCCCTGGAGCGGGCAAACACATTCAGCCTCTGCCAGCGCTCCCCTCCTCTGCCCGTGTGCATCTATGTGTGTGCATGCACAAGCGGTTTATATGTGTGGACTTGGCCATGTGCTGCTGCTAGCCTCTGGTCTTGTTTGCCCTTACTCGAACAGCCTCCCCCCCCCCCCTGCTTTTGCCATTTGGATGCTGGATCTTTGAGCAGTCGTGGTATTAAAGCTTGAGTAACTTTGTTTATGCTGACAAGGTCCCGCGTTGCATGACATGCATTATCGTGGGTTTATTTTTCTTGGATTGCCCACGGCGAGTTCAAGAGACACCCATCCCAACTCCACTGAACATGTTGCATGATGTATTGACTGCATTCCATCAACTCTGACTTGAGTGTAAAGGAATGGAAGCACTTGGCGGGGTGAGCTCCCTGTTTTATGCTTTGTAAGCTAAACTGTCTCTCAGTACATGTAGATATGGTATTTGAGGTATTTTTGCAATGCATTTTAGGTATGGAACTCTTACCAAGCAGGATAAAGTTAATGAAATTACAAATGACGTTACTGCATGCTTTGGAAAGCCACACGCCGAGCCAGAGGCAATGGAAAGGAGAAGAAGCCCCCCCACACTGTGTACAAATTACAGGTTATGCATTTGTCTGCGTTCAACTCTGACTGTTTGACTCAGTAGTGCATGTGATATCCAAACACATACATGCATTATGGCCCCACAGGCATCGGACAGAGGGGGCGGTGCTGCTGCTGAACAGGCACAGGTGCAATGGGGACAAATACAGTTTTTATGACTGGTATCATGTTGGTGTGTCACAGCCACCGAGAAGTTTGTTTATGGCGTCCAGGGTCACGCAGGCAAGTTCTCATGGTCTATGTTTGTCTACGGTTCCCAGAGAATACGCCTGCACATGCTCCACATTTTCGGGGTGTTTAGTTTCATGCAGCAGCAGCAGCAGCAGCAGCAGCAGCAGCAGCAGCAGCAGCAGCAGCGCTACACTTAACTGGGGTTTGCTGACTGAGCTGCAAACGTCTCCACTATTTATTGTTTTTTTTTTCTTTTTAATGAGTTGCCTCTTGGAACAGAGTTGTTACATAAAGTAATTAGGGTCATTTCTACTGAATGTTGAATGTTCGTTGACATTTTCATTCCCCTCTATGAGTGGTATAGGCGCCTTCATAGATCAGCAGATGAAACTGCCTCCATAAGATGAAGCATTTTTCAGGCCAGTTCACGAGCAGCTAAAAGGATTAAACAGCATCTGGGTCCGACCTTGGCAGTAATGTCATTATCACATATTATTCAGCCAGCTTATTGGCTCAACCTAAACATCTATTGGCAACAATAAAGTTATTACTGGGTCTATTATGTTAATTGGCGTAGAACTATTTCAACAATAAATTTCAAGCCTTTTAATTCCATCCAAGACAGTGCAGACTGTATAATGAGAGAGTGCATTTTTATTCTAAGCACAGACCTGTGCAAATGCAAAGATGGAACAAAGCAGAGCTCAGTTTTGTATGTAAAACCTTAGTAAATCAAGTTAACACCTCTCTTTCTTTCTTTTTTGTTAATTTGTAACCCGTGTGTGTGCAGAGAGAAGTCCATTCCTTCCTAATGACTTGTTACTACTCAACAACACACGTCTTTTTTTCCCCTTTTGTCAATGTCCACATTATACAAGAGAGAGAATTCAAGTCACACTTGTGAAGTCAGTCGTCAGTGAACTGTACAGGGCTTTTGAACTTGGTAACCTGCCGAAAAAAGTTCAGTCTTTCTTTCTTTCTTTCTTTTGGTTGATCTTTCTTGCCATCTTTCTTTCTTTTAGTTCTGTCATTCTTTCGTTCTGTCGTTCTTTCTTTCTTCTGTGCCACCATGCTGATGATTTCATGGAAAAGAAGTCAATCTCTTTATTCTTGACAATTACCTCAGTGGAAACCCATTGAAGCAATTTGCCATAGCTCTCTTTTGTGGTAAAAGGAATAATTTATCTGGGGTATATTTGACGCGTCAAAGAGACACGAAAGCCACCCGTGAGTGAGCAATACATTCTGCTGCTGCTCGCTCTCGCTCCGACTTTCTGCGGCGCTCTCGCAGCCTGATAGAGTGTTTCTGATGAGAGTGTGGGTTTTGACAACAAAGTGGCTGCAGGAATATGAATGTGCTGCATTTTATTCATCGAAGGTCGTCCGTCGCTAATGGTTTCCATTCATGCCTCGGAATAGATTTAACAAGAAAGTGCTGCTCGCTATAGGCTCCTATCATATAACTCTGGCTGCAGATCCTCTGATTGTGATTCCATGTTTTCATATCGCATTTTCCCCCTTGTTTAAACCCCCCACCCCCCACTCTCTCACCCTCTTGAATCTGCTTTTCCACTTGTAAAATCGAACCTTATTTGAAAGGCAAGTCTCTTGGATCAGCGGAAAAAATGTCGCCGAGGTAATTCGATGTATATCAGGGCCATAAATATATACATCGAACGAGTACACATGTATCACACCAGTCATGTTGACTGACAATCCCATTTTTTTCCCCTCAAAACATACAGAGCTCAACAAAGGGCGCCCACAGTTCAGGATATGAACATTTAAATACACACCACCTTCTAGGACAGGAACGCACATGCACACACCCATATACAAATAAATACAGGCCCTTTTCTCAAATGACCTTGTGCGTTTTTTAATCACTTCCTTCTTGGGGTGCTCGGAACCCCCTCATGATTTCCAGCAGACCACCTGGTGGCCCGCAACCAGCCCCACTTTGAAGTTTATTGGACCAGGATTCATTTAATTATACATTAAGATGCATCCATAATATTGATGGGACGGCCCGGCAGCCTTGGCACTACAAAGGGACTCTTACCAGGTCCGAGAGAAACATGAGGGGTTTGACTAATAGCCGTGAATGCACCCACTCCAGGTTCACATTTCACTGAATTGAGGCCATTCTTCCTCATTAAAGTGGCCTGCGTTGTTCCCTAAACACACCGCATACCGATGGATGGGAATCATTTCTAGCTGTAACATCTGATGTTTTATAGTCGCGACGTGGACGAAGCGAAAAAAGCGATCCTTGCGTGTGCCCGGCGTCCAGGTAGAAAGCGGCGGCGTAAAGTCGTAAACATGTCGGAACAAAGAGCCAGTGATCTCTCCTCACGACGTTGCACTTGGTTTTCTCGCTGGAATTTTGTCATAGAAGAACCTACACCAATTTGGGCATTTTGGTCAAACAAATCAGTGGAGTTAAGAGTCTGAAAACACCAAGGTTTGAGCCCGTTCCCAGTGCGTACCCACAGCCAAGTGAGTGCACGGGGACAGAGCTCTCCTTCAGTGAGCCCAGCGTGGCCGACGGGTGGGTCTCGGCGGGTACAATGTGCTGCCCTTGGCCTGCCGGGGACAGCGGGCCCTGACACAGGCCCTCCACAGTGTAAAAGGCCCTCGTCAGTCCTCGTGGCAGCAGACCAGCCGAATTCCCTCGGATTATAGAAATATTTGGACAAACCTCAGTATTAATCTAAGACCTCGCCATGATCATTTTTTTCCCCTTCTGAAATGCAGCGCAGTCAGCATATCCTGAAAATTGTCACCGATCTGAAGCAAAAGATTCACACTGTGTGCCGTCTTTATCTCTTCTGAATTGTTTCCCGGGTCGTTTTCATTCCCCTGCTTTCCGCAGTGCCCTCGTGGTGGACGTTTGACATATGACTGCACACTTTTACTGAGAAGCCTTTCACCGTTATTGCCAGTTATGCAGTCTATGGTCACAGAACAGCCTATACAGAATCCAAAGTATGCCATCAGACTTTAATTCCCCCCACTCTTAGCAATTATTCCTCTGTGACTTGGCCGCCGGAGAGATGGACTGGGCAAATGGAGAGGGAGTGAGAGGAGAGGGAAGGGAGAATGGGCAGGAATAAGAGGGGATTTAAGGTACTTTGAAATGGCCATTGTCCTTAATAGCAGGGCCCTTTTATGAATGAGTGATTTACTTTAGTGGGGCATGGCATCTGGTTTGGGTTTGACTTGCATCTTGTTTTGGGAAAGTGAACCCCCTCACCTCCAGACACACCATGTTAACTTGAACAAGAAACCAAAAGGAGGTGAGCAGACGCACGTTAGAGGACAAATTTGTTGCTTTAGGGGATGCATTGATTCAGTGATGTGTGTTTTTTATTTTTCTTTCTTCTCTAGTGTGTCTGCTGTTTCTGCTCCGACAGCTGATAAACATGCAGCCTGCCACCGCCGAACAGAAACGAAGAAAGACGCGGCCTGTTTCCCATTGTTAAAGCGAACGTGCAGGCTGATCACAACCAGGCTTTTACAAGACTTTTGTTACCTTCATACCTCCGTACCGAACCCCCTCCGCTCAGTGTTTTCTTCCTCCAGAGTTTCCCCTCTTAACCCCTGTGTGTGGGTAGCCTCAGGTTGCTGAGGTTAGGTTAAACAAGCCACCATCAAAGCCATATTACCACTCGGGTCAGAGGAGGGTCAGGGTGCAGCAGGGTGTGTGGTTTGAGGCCCTAACTGGAGGGCACAACTGCCAGCCAGCCGAATAGTACTGCCCTGGATGGTTACACAAGCAGCAAATCTATTATGTTCAGCTTTACTCGTTGCACAAAGCACAGCTGTCTGTGTAGCCATACCGAATCACTGAGCAATGCTGCTTGTGCCAAAAGGAGAGTAAGTGAAAGAGCTGTCTTCTGCAAGTAAAGTAGGAAAAAACCTTTACTAGCATGAAAGTAAAAGATTAGCGGGGTGTTGAGGTGCGCTAAAAGTCCCTGGTGTTGATGGCCATTAATCTGAAAATTGCACATCTTTTATGTACCTGGCAGCTGCGTGACTGAAAACTCCATAGTGGTCTTTTTGTTCTCGTCCTTTGAACCCCTGGGCATTTTCACGTTCCTCCGATCCATCCCCAATATTCCTCCCCCGGCTTAACCATGATGAGTACAGTAAAGGCTCATTTAAAGGGTCATTACTGCTAATCCCCCAAAACAATGAGGAAGGAGAAACAATGCACTCCCTAGTCCTCCGACTCCGTCCGGGAATAAAGACCTCCTGTCTGCTGCACAGACGTATAGAGTAGACCTGTTTTACTTATATCACGTAGTAGATGACGTCAATAAATGACTCGTTCAAAATGAAGTGTTTATGAAAATGACATGAGACATTATTCTCACACAGGGTTTCTCACGGTGTTCTCAAAACTGGCAACATGCATTTAAACTCTTGAGATCTTGGAGGCGAGTGAGAAGCAGTGGCAGTAACAGGGAGAGATCTGCAAGAAGCCAAAGATGTAATAACTTTCAGATCTCAACATATCAACGCGCAGTGTTTTGTGTACTTACAGTGTAATTTTAGTTGTTTAGTTGTGACCACATCCAGTCATGTTTAGAGCTGAATGCACTGACTGGGCATCTGCCTCGCTGCCTCTCATCCTCGAGTGTGCCTGAGGGCAAGAACTCCAGATAACACTTTGTTAAGTGTGTGTACAAAACAGAGCGCTGAGAAGTGACCGTGTTTGAACACAGATCTAATTCAGTCGATCTTATTCAGTTAGTCCTGGTAATAGACCGTCCAATTATGAAATCTGGAACGCATAGTTTTCAATTTACAGATTAATAGAATTTAATATTTCATGTTATATTATATTTTACAGGCCATAGATGACATTATGTTTAGCTTGTTGCTTTAACTGTTTTGATTGAGGCACACTCACATGAGATTGTTTTTACAGCTTAACTACTTCAAAGTATTCACAAAAAGGAAATACGTGCTAAATATTCATCAGTGTAACTTTGGTTATATGTAAAGTCACGCTCTAAAGGTCACTTGCAGCACGTGTTATAGGCCTTAATACAGCCGACCAACTGCCATCACTTCATCTACAGCAGCTGCTTCATCCTACGCACCGGTCATCTTGTCAGTTAGCTCGGTATTTCCTTCATGTCCCATATGTCGTATTAACAGTCCAGGGGTCTTATGGATGCTATATAAATAAAGTGTGTCGTTTCTTTTGATGAGCAGCGGTCGCTTTGAGACGGGGAGCTGTCAAAGACGAGGATGCCTCTGGCTGCTAGAAACGCTCTCCTTAATAAATGAACTTCAGATGACCTATTGAGGGAAGTGGATCAGGTGAAATGAAGTTAGGACGAGAGGTAACTCAAAGGACAAGATTATTCCTCTCCAGCAACTGTGAGGTTCGGTCTTGCGTCTTCATTGGCTGCTATATGTGCGGCACTTTATTAGCCCGGACCATCTCAGTCACTTCAGACAGTGTCGCCATTGATACCACAATAGCTAACCACATCAGCGCCACAACATTTGTATCAGATTCCACAATGAATTGGCTTTTTTCTCACTTCTCCGAGTCGCATGAAGAGGCCATTGCTGGGAACCATTGGCATGTAAAATTGAATTTGCACTGGGTGCTAACATTACACTATCTGGCTGACTGGCTTACAGTTGATTTCAGGTCTTCCACAGCTTGACAGAAATAGAGACTTGAGTTTTTTTTTTCTTCTTCTAGATACGGGCTCTGTCTATTGTTTCTGGGAAGAGTTCCCATTTATGTAGGAGGACGTGGAACCTCTCAGCAGGAGAATGTGTTTTTGTGGGAGAGAGACGAATATGTGCGTGTGTGTGTGTGTGTGTGTGTGTGTGTATGTCAGTGTCTTATGACTTTTTGCGTGTTACCATATGTTTGTACAGTAGTTTGTGTTGTGTGTGTAATTCACTGTGAGGTTCTGTGCACTCTGCCACCCTGCGCTGGAGGGGTGTTTGTCCAAACGGCGCCAATGTTTGCACAGGGCTGTCACGATGACTGGGCTGGCTGGGCCCGGACACTGCTGGTCTGAAATGCAGCAGCAGGACCCAGACCAAAGTGCTCTTAGAGCTGCGTCTGAAGCTCCTGCTTATCA
This sequence comes from Decapterus maruadsi, assembly GCA_030347415.2. Classification (NCBI taxonomy): domain Eukaryota; kingdom Metazoa; phylum Chordata; class Actinopteri; order Carangiformes; family Carangidae; genus Decapterus; species Decapterus maruadsi. The sequence continues at coordinate 2,738,690 of CM064890.1, forward strand.
CGGGCGACGAGCGTCTGCAACCGGAGAAAAGAGCAGATGCAGATGCAGAAATGTGCAACACGACACAAATTCTTAATTGGAAGATTTGTATTCACGATCAACAGAGTGTCTGTAATAACAAAAATGATTTGCATCTCAGCCTTGAGATTTTTGGTCCAGACTGTCTTCCATTATGTGTCAGACACCATAAGTGATCAATTATTTGAGTTTATAGTTTCTAGCGTTTGCCAGCTTGGACTGGCTCTTTGTGGAAATGAGGGTATGTGTGTGTGGGTGGGTGGGTGTGGGGAAGGGAGGGGGGGCTGCTCAGTGGGGTTTGACCAGGCTCAGGTGTTACGGACCTGCCATTTGCCTACAGGCCATTAACTCAGAATAGGAAGCAGTATGGTGCCACTCAGTGGGACTGCTGTCCATAAGGCCCTTTTTCACAGGCAATGATGGAGTGCTCATTATTACAGCGTCATGGTTCATCTCATAGCCACAGGCCATAAAACCACATATATTATTATTATTGCAGAATGTTACCTGCTAATTTATGTCATGTATGTACCTGTGAACTCTTGTCTTGTGATGTGGATTTATGGATTTATATTGGGAATGTGTTTTTTAAGTGTGGTGTCTCTTGGTAACAGCATGTTGACCAAACATCTGTTTCTCTGAATAGAAGTGATATTTATTTTCTATTGGTCACTGGCATTAATGCAAAAAAAAAAAAAAAGACTTTTAATGGTCAGCCATGACATTGTAAGTGAGCAAGAGGCTCCAAAGTGCTGTGATGACTCAGTGGTAATCTGTGATTGGCGACAGTGGCACTGGGGTTAATGTAGCGGAACCCTCTCTCCGCCTCCCGTGCCCCCTAACTCCCTAACCCCCTCCCCCCTAGTGTGGTCCCATCCTCCCCACCGGCCCTCTGTCACGCTTGACTCACCGGGGGGTGACTTTTGAGTGACAGGTGGAAGGTGGACGGCGATTGGCTCACGCGGGAGAGCGGCCCTGGGTGTTTGAGCGCAGGCAGCCAATGGCGCGGCCTCGGCACACTTGGCTCGAACAACAGCTCTCCAGTGGAGATGGAGAGTTTTTCCGTGCGTGAGACTGTTATCTGACACAGGAGGAGAGGGTGAAAAACACAAGAAAAGGATATTGTGAGAAAAGACCAAATAAAAAATAAGACTCATGGGATTCTCTGAGGTGAGACGCGTGTTTTCTAGATCTTTCACTGCTGTTCTTGTGTTTTTTTTGATGTTTTCGTAGGTTGCTGTGGTTCTGGCCAGGAGAGGTGATGTTGAGGGGATTTGTTTTTTAGGAGAGAGGACTGGTACAATTTCAGTCAGCATGCAACATGTGTTGGAACTGTTGGGTAAATTGTCCTTGGTACACTCGAGGGCTAAAGCGTGAAAGAATCTTTTCTGGCTCCTCTGTTTATAGATAAACTGTTTGAGCATGATTTGTGACCAGATGCACACAATTAATCTGAAGTAAATATGCGGAGATTTTCCTAGAATGAAACGTAGCTTTTGCAAAACTCAGTTCTCTCTTTTTCTACTTTTAAAAATCGTCGACTATATTTCTTTTTCCCTATGTTCCTTTTTTTTTTTTGCAATGGCTACATGTGTTTTCTCCTTCTGTCTCCTCACAGTCGACCACGGCTGCGGGAGCTGCCCGGGTTTGAGTGAGTGAGTGGCCTGGCTGGACCTCTCCTCCCTCCCTCCCTCCCTCTCCTCATCCCTCCGCTAATCCTCCCATCTCTACCCATCCCGTCTCCTGTCGTCTCGGACACCATGCTGATTCAGTGGCTGGCCTGGTTGGCCTTGCTGTCTCTGGACTGGGCTCCGGGCAGCTGGGCCTTCACCACCACCAGGGCTCAGGGCCTGAGGGGTCGCATCCAGAGAGACCGCAGAAACATCCGGCCTAACATCATCCTCATCATGACTGACGACCAGGATGTTGAGTTGGGTAAGCCTGGCGCGTGTCCTGGGATTTTTTTAAAAACTTTTCATCTGGGTCTTATTTTTCCTTCCTCAAACAAATCTCTCTCTTCACTGCCTTAATTAATTTCTTTGTCTTTGTGGGGATGTACATCAGGATGTATGCGGTCTTTCTCCACACATGAAATATTAAACAGAGGCCATAAGCCAGAGCTGAATGGCCATCTGGCCTATTAACTGATGAATTACAATTATTTTACCCCTCAGAGAGTCCAGGAGGAAAAGCTTAGATCATTTGCATGGACTGAATTTAGTTTTAATCAACATAAATGCAGATAAATCAGCACGGCTCTTCGTACCTTGCCCACCAGGTTCTCTGCAGGTGATGAATAAAACTCGAAAACTCATGGAGGACGGCGGCACCACCTTCACCAACGCCTTCGTCAGCACGCCCATGTGCTGCCCGTCACGGTCCTCCATGTTGACGGGCAAGTACGTCCACAACCACAACACCTACACCAACAACGAGAACTGCTCCTCCCCCTCCTGGCAGGCCCAGCACGAGCCGCGCTCATTCGCCGTCTACCTCAACAACACCGGCTACAGGACAGGTCGGTGAAGATGAAGACATGCACACACACATTGACACACAGTCAGAAACTTAAAATCAATAAGGCTTTTTGTATGTTTCAACACTTTGGTAGCACTTTTTTTTTTTACGCCTATCTCTATAACCATACTTATAATGAGTCATAATGCAGTTATGTGTAAACACTCATAAATGATCATAATGCTTTATAACAATAATCATAACACACTATAAAGCATTTTATCATGACTTATTATAAGGTCAGGTATTATAATAAAACTCGCTGACAATGCCCACATCTATAATGCATTATAAATATAGTTATAATGTGTTATAATTGGCTTATACACGTGTACAGTATAAGCCAATATAGAGCATTATAACTCTAATATTATACTTGACCTTATAATCCATTATAAAATGCTCTATGTTGTGTTGTGCTTATTGTTATAACGCCGTATGATAATGTATGAGTGTTTATGATGATAGTTATACATGTGTATAAGCCAATTATAACTATATTTATAATGCATTATCGATGTGAGCATTGTCAGCAAGTTTAATTATAACCCCTGACCTTATAATAAGTCATGATAAAATGCTTTATAGTGTGTTACGATTATTGTTAAAAAGCATTGTGATTATTGATGTGTTTATAGCTATAGTTATACAGTGATATAACTGCATTATAACTCATTATGAGTATGGTTATAATACATTATAGAGATAGACATGCCACCAAAAGGTTTTGATATAATGCTAATGGTGTGTCTTTATGGAAAAATTATTTTTTCAGGTAATTCACCTGCATTGGGTACCATTTTACTCAGAGCCAAGAAACTGTCAGTCACCACCAGCTCAGATCTCCTCCTGGCCGTTCTATATTCACATTAGTAAGCTAGACTCCACCACCCTGCCTGCCTGCCCTGCCTGCCTGCCTGTCTGCTGTGAGAAATGCAAACACAGTGTGCGTGCCAGGTCGCTGCAGTGTCTCCTCAGACAGTATCTCTGTGAGTGATGGGCAGGCGTTGGACTGGGCAGCTCAGTGGGGTCCTGTGGGCTGCAGCATGGCCTGCGGTTTTCAAGCTGATGCGTTAGTCTGCAATTAGCCCTCTCTGGGACAGGCTGGCTTCCTGCCCGGCCTATCCGAGAATGCAGAGCAGTGGAGCCAGAGGAAAAAGAGACAAGCAAAAAAAAAAAAAGTTGTGCGTCACATACATGCACTCGGATAAAATCACAAAGACTCACAGGATTGAGGTCTTCAAAGGAATGAGAAAACAAAGACAAACAAGTACTGATATTGACAGAGCCTCCTTTCTCCTCCTCTTTTTTTGCAGGCTACTTCGGCAAGTACCTCAACGAGTACAACGGCAGCTACATCCCACCTGGGTGGCGCGAATGGGTCGGATTGATCAAAAATTCCCGCTTCTATAATTACACTGTCTGTCGGAACGGTTACAAGGAAAAACATGGTGCCGAGTATGCAAAGGTATGTGTTCCCATAATTTCTTAAAGGGATCATTAACTCAATCATTCATTTGTTTCTCCTTTATGGCCCAATATAAAGACTTCTCCTGACAAATTGCAGGTTCCACGCACTCATAAACACAGACAGTGAAACACTTCACTTATCACAGTGTTGTGATCCAGGCTGGCAGGAATTCTCATTCGAGAATTAGAGGGAGTGAGTTGACCTGACTTGACGTGGCGTCTCCTCTCTCTGCAGCATCCCTTTATTATGACGCACCTTGCCTCAGCATTTAGACCCCGTAAAATTGAAGCATCTTTATGAGAAGCCGATGTTACCTGTGATAAATGCCACCCTGCGCTTGTTGTTGTCTCCCTCCCTGTCTGTCTGGCTAGTTCTTCTTCATGAAGTGTTGCAGAATAATTTAGTGCCATAACACCACAATAAAAAATGAGGGGAAAATTCACTTTACCACTGTCAGAACCTGGAGATGAACACTGTGGTTGTACTGTCTTTTTGCGGCTCCGCTTGGCACCAGTCATCAATCTTCCCCAGATGTTTTTATAAGAGCTGTCAGCTTGTTTTTGCAGCTCCGTGCCAGTATCATCCCAGGTAGCGTCGTCCTGGGGACATGAGGAATCCGTGAGGAGGGTTTATAGTTTGGATGCATGACAAGTTTTCAAGATGGCCTGCCTGAGAGATGGGCAAACAAATGTTTGGACTGCTATTCCTCGGGCCAACTTGGACTGAGGTGTAAAGTTACCCACAAGCTGAGGCCAAGGTGTTTACATGACATGGGCTTGGTCAGCAGATTGTGGTTTCAAACCAAATGGACACATTATTTGCTATTTTTTGCCAAAACCCATCAACCTGCTACCGCCAGGTCGACCACAACTCCTCTCTTCAGATTCACACAGGGTGAGAGGGTCATGGAAGTCCACACGGACTACCGCTGGCGCATCGAGTTATTGGATGAAATCACTGCATCTGGTGCCTCGTCTAATCACAATTAGACCCTGTGTGATTTTCCATTGCGGGAGGATGAGTTCACTGAGGTTAAGGCCTTTGTTAAAAAACCTTTTGTGCAAGGTTTAGTTTGAGAATATGATCCACGCACTTCAAATTCCGTGACAAGGCAACTGTCATGAACACAAAGCAGCCTGCATCGCAAGCCAGGTGTAATATGTTTCTAGTGATCACAGATCAAGCACCTTGAAATGAAATCTTGTAAAGTCAAAGCCACAAACCCCTGTAGAGTTGACAGTGAAAAACCCTATGGGTTGTAATAAAACTTCAAGATTTCAGAATCTCAATTTAAATGGATGAATGTCATTGGGAAATTAAACCATGTGTGAATGAGCTTGAATTATGTGACTGCCACTTAGCGCTAATCATCTCCAAATGGTTACGGGAAAAGTGATACTCTTCACCTCCCTGACCATTTTATAGCTGCTGGCCAGGCATTCCCCATGACACTGTCACTTCCTTCTGACCTGCCAGAGCCCTTAGCAGCAGCAGTGGCTCACATTTTGGAGAGCTGGCAACTCCAAGAAAACAAGTATGGCAATGCTTTTCCTCGCGCACGCAATCACCAGCCTCCATGGGCATGTGCAGCTGCCAGGCCATTAAAGCTGGCCTGGCTATAAAGCCTATTAATAGAGACAGGATGAATCAGCCAAACCCACTTCTGACATTTCAGGGAAATCACCCTTTACCCTTTCATTCTCAACCTGGCACTCCCTTCTGTATGTAGCATGCTAGGCAACAACGGCGGCATACCAAAACTGCAGGTAGAATGGTTAATCTACGGTTGGAAACTTGGCAAATGCTATTGTGATTTTAGCTCAGGGTGTGATCCACTGTACTTTTCAGAAACTCCACCACGCCTGGAATAAAGGTTTTGATAAAATGTCGCACTGGCAGATTGTTTTAATGTGACAATCTTACATTTCCTGAGTCTAAGCTCCTTGCTTTGAGTTCTAGATCCTTTCATTCACTCGGCCGCTCCTTGCTCCTGCCTTTTTTGAAATCGGAAAAACAAGACACTCAGGTTCTCGGGGTCTTTTCTATCTTTTTTTGACAAAAGGAGACACGGTAAGAGAAAAAGGGACGAAATGAAAATGAGGCTAAACATGAGAAAGAGAATGAATAGCCCGGAGAGGAGAGGAGCGGAGGGGCAGGAGCTGTCATAACAACATACCATTTGAGAGCGCCAGGCTCCTCTCACCATCAAGTGGTGTCACATTCAATAGTGCAGAGATTCATTGATGAGGCAACAGCCCATGTACTGTATACACACACACACACAGGCTCCAGCACGCACACACTCGCGTTTACGCACACACCGGCAGGCTGCCAGCTGTTGACTCGACAGATTGGTACTGTAGTGTACTCAATGGCCCCGGTTCATATCCCCACTGGCCCCTCTCCATGTGTTTGAAAATGACTGGACGAGGGAAAGCAACATGTCATGGTGATTGGACTACGAATGAGTTTTTATCAAAGCTCGTGTTGTTTTGCATTCCCACCGCCCCCCCAACCAGTCCCACCACCTCCACTTTCAGCCTTCACTTCGCTGTGATTTCTGCCCCTGCAGCTCTTCATTAAATTAATGCTCTTGTTTTGTTTTCTTCTTCTTCTTCTTCCCAGGACTATTTCACAGACCTGATCACCAACGACAGCATCAACTTTTTCCGCATGTCCAAGAAGATTTATCCTCACCGTCCCGTGATGATGGTCATCAGTCACGCTGCCCCCCACGGCCCCGAGGACTCAGCACCTCAGTACGCTGAGCACTTCCCAAATGCCTCTCAGCACATGTAAGTTACATTCAGGATCGTATTATTGCACCCACTCAAACACACACACACACACACACAAGGTTTCTAAATAGGACATTAAAAAGAAGATTTAGTGTCCGCATTTACAAATGATATAGGAAGATATTCTTGGAGCTTTCATCTGCTGCTGTATGGGGTTTCACTTGTTAACATCCAATTTGAGTTTTTATGATTTGGTGTACCTAACGTTATTACAGCACGCCAACCCCTCAATCCCCGGTGATGACAGGCTGCTGAGAAGCTGCAGCTCGGCGAGTGTGAAATCAAAATGATTTATCATCCAAGAATAGCTGGGGCACATACCATGGAGAAGATCAGGGATGACTTCTTCTTCTTTTTTTTCTTTTTTTTAATGGTGCGCTGTGCTCATGCCAAGCCCACATCGGCCTCCCACAACTCCCGCCGCTGATTTGAGGCAGCGTTGCATTGCAATACGCTGGGTCGTTCCATGGCAACGTGCCCTGCCGTCTATTGGTATATATACTACCATCATTGCATTGGGATGGGGGGGGTTGGTGGTGTTTTTTCTTTCCCAGTGCGCCGTGCGTTCCCTTACTTCCACTCACTTTCTGTCCCACTAAACATTCCTCTGTGTCTGTTTGCACTGCCTCTCTGTCGCTATCTGTATATCTCTGTTTCTGTCTGTCTCTTTATCTCTCCCTCTGTGTCTCGCGGTGTCTTCTCTTTCTCATTCTTGCTCATTCTGCCCCCCTCCGCCCCCACCCCCCCACTCTCCAGCCCCTTTCCCCCGTAATTCGCGGTGGACTTCCTGACCCTGTCCATATCAATCAGTAGTTTTTCCCCGCGGCTCCTGAGACGAGAAGAATGCATTGTGTGCTTTGGAACACCCTTTGTGACATTATTAATTTATTTTTAGCCCGAGCCTCCCCCCCCCCATGGTGAAACGGGGTGGAGCAGGGGCCCCGGCGCCGGGGTTGCCCCAGTGATTGTGCGTAGGTGCGGCAACGTGTGTGGAAAATGTGCCATGGTTGCTGCAGGAGCGCAGGTGGTTGGCACGGGTTGTGTGTTTGTTTGGGTGTTTGTTAACAACACACAGCTGTGGTGACAATTTCCCACAGGTGGAGGTTGGGAAGCAAATTCTTTTTATACAAATCATTTTTTCAACAATATCTTTATTTATTTCCAGACATAATAACACATAGTGGGACTCCAAACGTCTGCCCCAAACCATGCAGAACACAAATAAATAAATAAATAAAAAATCACAAAGGAAAGAAAGGAACTTAAATACACAATAAAATAACAATACAAATACTGCATTAGTAAAATAAATAAATAAAAAACATTGCTCCATATTGAGATTGAGTTTGAGTTCCACTAATGGAAAGATTAGTCTGACACTTTTATCTTTGCAGCAGATGCCACATGCAGCTAATGTGGAAGACACAGACTGCGTGGCAGTGAAGGAGGAGCCGCCTCATAAATCAAATGAGCGTCTGTACTTTTGACAGCAACAATAGCAGGGGAGGGTTTGATGTTAATGCCATTAACATTCCTCACTGTAGGTGTTTTTTAACTGCGTCTCTGAGAGGGAAGTCGACCTCTGTCCTTAGTTTAAACGCCGTGGATGTGCTGCGGTTTCTCACCGGCGTGTCTCTCTATAGGAGGATGTGTGAATGGAAGTTATTCCAGTTGCAGCTCAACAGGTTGCCGAAGGGGGGAATGTCGCTAATCCTTGCGTAGGATGTGTCTATGTTAAGTTTTGTAAGGTCAGTAGGCATTCTGGAGTCAAGAGCTTGTGTAATACAGGGCTAATACCACAAAACAATGACCCATATGTGACAGGTGGCAGGTGTGACCTCTCCTATGGACTGGCTTCATTCCACTGACCCCTGCATTCCTGGTTCCCTTGTGCCCAGGGCCCCATACCTTGGTGGCCCATTGCCCAGAGACAGGTCCCTTTGTGGGGCTTATTAGACCGCCTGGCTAGGTGGGTGAAGAGTTCACCCTCCTCACAAAGCGAGCCTGAGGAAACGAGGGCAAAAGGCAGCTCACTCAATCAGAGCAGAGCAGCTCCCATAGCAGGTCTTCATTAAAGTCTTGATAATTTGTCTAGCAGTTGATGATTCAGGGCTAGAACCTGTTCCTTTATAGTCTGATGTAAGGGTGAATCACATATAGCTGCAGGGAAATTATCTGTTATTGCTACATAACTTTCCCACCGTGACCGAGCACAAAGCTGACTCGGATTCCCAACCTTTTTTACACGAGTACTTGAGTGCACTATATTATGTAGCCTACTGTTTTGCTTTGAACCACCCACAAAAAAAATATTCTGGCTGCAGAAATCACCTTCATACAGTAGTCTATGGTATACCTCCCTCCTTTACAACCTCCACCACAGACAGGTGAGCAGCTTCTCTCAGCTCCAACTCCACAAACAACACGGCTTCTCCTTCCTCCTTATGCTGTTTATCCTCTCTTGTTATTCCCACATTTTAAATGTCCATGACTTATTGAGTTTTGGGTCTAGAAGTTGTTGCAAACTTGACTTTGGGGCCTATTATTTTCTTAAGCATGTGCCAACCCACAAATGACTTGTCTGTGCCAAGTGTGCAGTGGAGCACGGAGACTCTCGTCTCTGTGTGAGAGGAGAGATGGTCGGAGAGAGGTGTGGAAAAACAGCGAAGGTGCTGGCTGCTGACTATTAAGACATTTCCTTCAACAAATAGAGCGGCTATTGATGCGTGTCAGATTCAGTGGACAACTGTGGCACCTGTTACTGTGAGCAGGAGTTTGTGAAAAGTAACAGACAGGTGTTTTTTGGCGTCGTAATTGAGCTGCTACGTGCTTTGTTAACTCGCAGGTAGATGAGTACAGCATGTATGTTCTATCAAACATGATTTTTTTAACACGTCTGTTTCGTTCTCTCCCTCCTTTGTGCTCCTTCAGCACCCCCAGCTACAACTATGCCCCAAATATGGACAAACACTGGATCATGCAGTACACAGGCCCCATGAGGCCCATTCACATGGAGTTCACCAACTTTCTACACCGGAAAAGGCTCCAGACTCTCATGTCTGTGGACGACTCAGTGCAGAAGGTAAGTTCTTTGAGCAATTACTTATTTAGGATTTCCTTATCTGCTGCTTTATGGCATGGAGGGAATATTTCATCCGCTTTAAAGCGTCTCATTGTCACTTCTTTACCCAGGTTTTTGAGATGCTGGAGGAAACCGGAGAGCTGGACAACACGTACATCATCTACACAGCAGACCATGGCTACCACATCGGCCAGTTTGGATTGGTCAAGGGGAAGTCGATGCCTTACGACTTTGACATCCGTGTGCCATTCTTCCTGCGAGGACCCAACGTGGAGCCTGGAGCCGTGTAAGTACAAATAACAACTAAAATCATTAAAAGCGTCCACATTGTAAAAGTCAAGAATGTTTTGGACTGAATCTGCATGTTCTCATTTCTTGAAATTGAATCTTTATTTGCTCTGCTTACTTAGGGTTTTTATGTATTTTAGAGGATTAAGTGAACTAATGTTGCATGTACTTCCTCAGAAACCCTCATCTGGTGCTGAACATTGACCTAGCTCCCACTATTCTCCACATCGCTGGGCTGGACACCCCTCCCGACATGGATGGAAAGTCCATCCTCAAGCTGCTGGAACAGGACAGGACTGGCAATAGGTCTGTATGGATCTGTCATGCCATGCTGTAATGGATGTTATGCACAGTAATTGCACAGTGTGCATGATATGTGCAACAGTTCTGTTCATTGGCCATTTTTGAGCAAATGCAAATTTCCACAGCCGAAATGATTGCTTTCACTCCAGCTGCGCACAAAGTGGGTTCAGGGCAATTTGGCGGATTTTCCTTGGCCCAGCGACTCTGGCTGGGAGTCACTGAGGTTCATCTTATGAAGTTTCCCGTAGATTTTGTTTGCAAGTTGAATCATTTGCTTCTCCAGCAAATCCACTGTACAAACTGTCCAGTGTGCGTGCAGGATCATTATTCTCAACCAGGACAAACCATTTAATGCTCATCGGCCATTTACACCATTCTCTTGAACCCACAAAGTCTCAAACTTGCCGTGATCAACTTCCATAACGTTGGCGAGCTGCGTGCCCCGACACACTGTAGCTGATGGTGAGTGCACGATGGGCCGCATGAATTCTCTAAACTTTCTACGTTTTGTTTTCCCAGATTCAAACCCAACCGGAAACCCAAAGTCTGGAGGGACACATTCCTGGTGGAGCGAGGGTAAACTTGAGTTCTTTATTCCCTTTCCACACCACAGGCACATCCGTGTCATTGCAGAGCATTGTGTGTCACACAAACCTGACAAAACATTTCAATGAACCCAAAATGTGCAAAGCCCCCGCTGCACGTACTGTACCTCTTCCAGCAGCACAGCCGCTTTTCCTACTTATTCGTTATCTGACAGACGTTTCCTGACCACAGCCAGTTTGGAAGGCAGCGACGGTGGAAGAGGTTGAAATATTCTAAGCTGTTTGGTAGAGCTATAACCGGCTGGCAAATTATGACAGTTCACGCACGAGGCGCTGACACGTATGAAACCAAGTCTTTTGCTCATTTGCAAGAAAAATAAGCAGAGTCTTTGTCCTTTGAAGAGGGAAGGGGAGGGGAGGGGGGCTTGCATGCATATATTGAACACACACAAGTGTGGCCCTAAACCTGACATAGCCTGCAGTTCGTGCACAGGCGGAGACAGGCGGAAGATACATTTCACTAACATGGTCGAGCTAGACACATGCAAAATAAACAAAGGCCAGCCAGGCTCAGGATGATGTTACCTGAGGAATGGCTGGAAGGCTCACACTCGATTCACTCACAGGACATGTCACCAGGCCTCCCAGCGTGGAATGCAGCAGCCACACTACAGCCAACACTTGACTGTTTCCGCCCCCCAAACCCCCCCGATCCCACCCCACACCAAGACTGTTTTTTTGTGCACAGCGCACGCAATCGCATCCAGTGAATGCTCCCTCACAAAGCCTGTCAGATCTTTATTTAACTTCTCCTCTGTCGCCAGATATATGTTGCAGAAAATGATACCTCCAATCTGACAGGCTGCTTTTGTTCACTTAAACATGTTAAGCTGCACTAATGCCAGAGGTGCACTGACAGAAACCTGACAACTTGGAGAGGAATAATCCCATCCAGCTTGTCTTTCCATGACACAGGTGCCCATGGCGAAGGAAAAAAATAGGTTGCAGTGAAATAAATAAGAAAGCAAAAAAGACATGGAGGTCATGGTATGAAGATGAAAGAGGAGGGAACGGTAACAAAGGCTCAGACCAGATTGTGCTGGATAATGATACTGTATATTACAGTATGTCACATACAGCTGTTGCCTCCCCCTCCGCCCCCCCACACACACTATCATTTCCTCACAATTCCTATTTTCTTCCAAATCGCTGACTTGGCCCCCTCCCATCTCCTTTCCACTTATTTTCCCATTTGCCAGCAACTGCGTCAACATCTGCAGACACAGAAGAAAGGAGCCAGTGAGCTCTGCTGCCTGCTGCCACACATGCAGATCTCTCTCCCGACCGGTTGCATGTTTGTGTGACAGAAGAACGAGCCGGTCCACGGACCGACCGCGCTCCGTGATCTTTGACCTGTCAGGGGGGGCTTTAGCTCTTTTAATCCGTTCCACCATTAATCTACACTGTTTATAGGGGCTGTCTGCTGGTGCGCCTGTGTCTAAATGCTGAGATTAGCCTCCGCAGGCCTTTCACCCTGTTACTCAGACACAGATGTGGGCGGCACTCCCCACAGTAGCTAATGCTACTCACGTGACATCCTCTATGATTTAATATCCTCCCATGACCTCATGGTACTGTACCTCGGAGCCTGTGAAACGCTCACTGACAGCTGGGACTTACCGGACTATGTTTATTTAATTTTATTTATTTATTTAGATTGGGGACGGCGCATATTAATGGACATTGCAAACATACAGATTATAACCATGGCTAATTTCCATCTGTTGTAATAGTAAAATACAATACAAAGAATTGCATTAAGAGGAACAGAATGCCGACTTAACGAAGAATAAACACACGCAAGTACAAAAAACAAAGAAAAGAAAAGTAGTTCATATCAAAAAAGGAAAAAAATCAAAGTTTAAATCCTCACACGGTTGCACTAGACCAGATGTTATTTGAGAATCTAATCATTTTCGTAACGCAGCCATCAGGGACTGACATCCACAGCGACTGCTAGCTCTTTAATCAGCCGTGGCTAAAGGCTACGAGACCACAGCCAGGCCCCGTGTGTGAGCGTTGGCCGCGCTGCCCCTGGAACAGTGTGGCAGACCAGGAATCGGACAAGACAACGGCCCAAACTCTTGGAGGGGACAGGTTGTCCTTTGCTCCGTTGTCGCCGTCGTCATTCTGTCTGTGGGTCGTGAGCAGCCAAGCCAGGCGATGTTGGCAGGGGGAGTCGGGGGGTACAGCAGGGGGGGGGATAAGGGGGTAGAGACTCAGCCGGTCCTTGTGGTGGTGACAGAGGAGAGGAGGAGGCGGGGGCAGTGCAACGTGATGCCAAGCTGAGGTCAGAGCTGAGCGCTGGTGTGAGGCTCAGCTGAGCTTCGTGACCAAAACCCTCTGGCGTTCGCAAATACGCAACTTATACATATATATAAGTCCAAAAAAAGGAAAAAGGAAAGACTCTTCAAGGGGATTAAACTTGAATTTAGTTTGCTTTACTTCAGCAATACTTTTAAATGCATTGACTCTCGTGTTGTTGATTTCCTCCTCGTCGTTGTGTGTCGTGCAGGAAGATCCTGAGGAAGAAGGATGACTCAGTGAGCACTCAGCACACCAACAGCCTGCCCAAGTACAAGAAGGTCAAAGAGACTTGCCAGCAGGCCGAATTCCAGACACCCTGCGAGCAGCCCGGACAGGTAAAACAAACACACCCACGTGCACACAGACACAGACACAGAAGAACTTATTTCTGCAGATACAAGTTCCTATGACGCGTCCGTCGAGGATCCTGCCGATGCTTTTCTTTCTATAACGAGCGCCGCACTGGAAATGACCTCCGCTCCGCCTGTTGAGCTGCTCTGCAGAGCCCCGAGTGAAATACTCATTTACAGTACATCATTTGGTCTGTAATTGAACCCTTTTGCACAGTTCTGCGGTGCGTTCATTTGTTGGTACTTCCTTTCATCTGAGCCCATTAATTTTCTGGCAGACCATCATCCAGGCGGGTACGGTACAGTACAGCCTTGGAACAGACCGACCAGAACAATACAAATTGTTACAAGTTTCAGGTAGCGTGAAATGACAGACAGAGTTTCTGAGGAGGTGGGTGGAGGGTGGGGGGTTAGTTCACTAATGCAACCCAGATCCATTTTATGGTTGCATAAATGTGTGTTTGTAACAATCGGTTATTAAAGACAGCGATCGAGTAATTCCAGTTGTGCGTGTGCCATTTTGTGTGCATGTGCACGTGAGAGCGTGGGTACGGCGTTTCATCGTCTTGTAGCTGTAATCATTCGCAGTGCACATGATGATATGTTGCTGCGTAGCATGAGGGATGAGATTTGGTCATAAATGGCCCGTCTGGCATGATTTAGCACGGCCTCCCAGGGAGCAGCCTGCCAGTCGGTGGAGTGTTTCATACACAGTCAGAGTGGAAAAGGGTGAATAAACACAGGAAACAAGTGCTTGATATCTTCATCGTATTGTACTGGTTCTTATTCAAACTCTTCCTCTGTTTCTGACAAACATACATAAAAACTAAATGGAAGATGCCAATCAACATGTTATCTGTTGTATATTTTTGTACCTTCATCATGTTGAGTCGACCCACATCGCTGTCACAGAGGAAAACCTTTGGCTCTGCATCGCAACGAGAACACCAAACCTCCTCCGTCTTGAACCCGATTTAACTCTGGATTGAGAAATGTTTTGTTTATTTGTTTTGAATATGACCACATGCTCCTCAGACTGTTGTAGAGCTCAGTCTCTGTTGTGCTTTTGTTACAAACTCGTTGCCGTCCTTTGGAATCGATAATACGATAACAGTACGGGTTTGTTGTGGGTAAACCGCGTCTAGTCACCAGGGACGTGGATGAACCTCTATTACTGGATGTTTTCTGGGGTATATGACAATGTGAGTGACTTGTGGTTCTTTGAATCTTCTACTTACCACTCATGTTTCATGCTTGTATGGTCATCTATGTCTGCTCCGAACAACCGCTCCTCACACTTTCCCATCCATCTATTCTTTCTCGCTGCTGCTCTGGTGCTGTGGTGCCATAAAGGGGGGAGGAGAGAGGAAGGATAAAGAAAGACAAAAGATTGTTTTCATCTCTGAGTGACAACATTTGCTCCTCTGCAACGTGTCTATTCTGATAATGCAGCTCACAAGCCTTCCTAAAGAAACCAGATTTGCCTTATGGCCCTTTAGACCCTCATTCCCCCCCCCCCACACACACACACACCACTGATCATGTGTGCTGCGCTCTGCAGATGTGTCTCCTCCATTTATCCGAGACCTAACCAGCAGCACCGCTCACGGCAATCAGCCTCAGCTTTCTCCTCCTAGTGGGAATGGGGTGTTTAGAGAGACAGAGGATGTAGGCGAGTGCGTGGATATGTATTTACACAATTTTGCCGGTGACGCACTTGGCACGGGCAAACTCGGTGTGAGAGTGATAGGAGTTTCCACTTTGTTTTCTAGACACCAGACAGACCCAGTTCATCTCATGTGGTCATTTTGGTTTATCTTTTCCTGCTGCTTTTGGATGCCATTCTTCCCCACAGGCTGAGATTTGCCTGATACGTCTGTCAGACGCATGTGTTGCCCAAGGAGTTTTCTAAAATTGCCACAAAACCAAAGGCTTTGTCGTGAAATCTGAGATTTCATTTTTCATATAGTTAACATCTATAGCCCTTTAGCTATGCCAAAAAAAATGTTCATTGCTGTAGTTACATACGGGAGGTTCTTAAAAGGATACGGATCAAGGACGCTTTTTATTTTTCTAATTTTTTTGGGGGGGGGGGGGAAGCTGCAGAGAAAATGTCCAGATTTTTACCAAGCTATGCTGGCCTGTAGTAAAACTCCCTCTGGAAGGGTTGTCAGGATGGTACGGCGGGAAACAACTCGAATCTCCTTTTTCTTTTTCTTCTTTTTATTGTGTTTTCACACACTCAATCCACACATACACAGTTAGTCTGCCTGCTACAGCTAACTTTGCTCTGGTCTCAACCAGACTAGCAGGTTGAAGATTAGTTTGAAGACTAACAGGTTGTAAACCTAAAAGTAAACAAAAGCACAAAATAAACTGTCAATATAACACAGATATTCATATTAAATTACTTTTTCTGTTTACAATTATATTGAACACTCACCGACGAGGCGTACCGGTCCTGACCTTAACTCGCAATGAGGTAGAAAACCATGAACTGCGCCTAATGGCTTACTGCGCATGCTCCTAAGCACGCGGTCTGAGGGTGACTTACACATGCATCACACCTGATCAATGAATTAAAGCAACAGCTGCCAGAAAGTTCTACACCTCCCACTTGGTCTACTGATTCTTGAATCCAAGTAGGCCACTATAACTAGCTCAAACAGGCAACTTTTAGCTCTGAAATTTCTCTTAAATATGCACATAACAGTACATTCTCAGATAAGAGTTACATATTAACGGAACTGTGAGTTCAATGCACTTTTAATGTCCATGAACAACACACTGTGTCCTCAATGACATTGTCCCATCCTTCACCGAAACACCCCACCAACCTCCTACTGTCCATGTAGAGGATGGTGGAGGGGGTCTTGATCCTTTACCGAAACACACCACATGGAGGGGATCCACAACCGAAACACACCATGTGGCGGGGACTTTACACTTGTTCCTCCACTGGAAGCAGAACCACCAACCTCCTAACGTCCCTGTGGAGGGTGGTGGATGGACAGATCTCCAAACTTTGGTTTCTCTTGGACTGTCCGCTGGCAACTGGATAGCTTTGGCATGTCCTGACCTTCACATCCCGAACCACGCCCTTCGCGTCGGGACAGGCTTCCACTACTCGGCCCAGCCTGAACCGGCCTCTCAGCGCATTCTGGTCAGCTAACCAGACTAGGTCTCCTACTGCGACGTTTCTGGCAGGTGCGTGCCACTTCTGGCGAATGAAAAGTCCTGGACCCGCCAGTTGACTCCACCGCTTCCAGAACTTGTCGACCTCGATCTGGATCGCTCTCAGCCGCACAACAGGATAAGTTGGATACTCGAACCCTCGAGTGTCCCCGCTGGGTCCCGCACGTCCAAGCAGAAGTGTGTTGGGAGTGATGACTTCCAGACTTTCGTCTTGTACCTGGGCCTTAGCTCCAATTGGCCTCTCGTTTGATAGGTTAGCTGCCAGATAGAGCAGGGTCTGAAACTCCAGTGTTGTCAGGTTACCTTCTTCACCAACGCTGCTTAACGCTCTCTTGAGTACATGGACTGCCGCTTCCGCCGCTCCATTGCGGTGGGGGAATCTGCTGGATGAAACACCCACGTCCAGTCAGTTCCTGCAGCCGCAACTTTCTTCTGGACCTGATCTTTGTCGATACTTCCAAGGAACTCATGGAGCTCTTGTAATACCGGCCTGGCGCCCACAAAATTGGTCCCTTGATCCGACCAAAGTTTTCTTGGGTGACCCCTGAGAGCCGTGAAGCGATGGTACGCTTTCAGAAATCCTTCTGTTGACAAATCCTCCACAATGTCGGCATGCACTGCCCTCGAAGCCATGCAGCTGAACACCACACCCCAGACTTTCATCTTTGTCCGCCGTTTCACGGTGTCTCTGACAAGGTAGGGGCCAAAGAGATCGAGCGTCGTAAATTCAAAGGGTGCCGCTGGCTCGGTTCGTTCGAGGGGAAGCTCACTCATCACTTGTCTACACATCCTCGCTTTGGTCCTTCGACAGTGCATACAGGAGTCTATAACATTTCTGGCGACCCTTGGTCCCTGCACAATCCATGCCTTAGACCTCACTCGGAGAAGTGTACCAGCAACTCCCTCGTGGTTAGCTTCGTGGGCTTCTCGTGTGAGAAGGGTACTGATCCATGCTCTGTAGGGAATGAGGGGCACACCAGTCTCACCTTTTGCAATGGTCTGGACTCTACCATAGCATCGAAGGAGCCCTGAAGTTTCATCTTTACTGACAACAAGCCTTTCCAGAGTTGCCACGGGAAACTCAACTCCCTTCTGGGCTGCCAGGCACAGGTCTTGGAAAGCAGTTTCAAGTTCTTGAACTGTCAACACCGCCTCCCACTTTGCTGGTATAGGGGCTCTTCCAATACAGGCCAACCACTTTTGCACAGCCCTGCGGACATAACCAACTACTCCACAGAGCTTAGCGAGAGAGCTGTACCTTGTTGGATCCACCTGGTCTACGAGCAAGGCTCCCCACAACACCTCTGCTTGTTTGGTCTCTTCAGAGGTCAAATCCACCCCATCTCCTGGGGACTCTGGAGACTTGCTGACTTCACCCGTGACCACTGGAACTTCACCACCAGGACTGTCAGAGTTTACCAGCATCTTAGCTTGAGCTCTGGTGAGGACTGCTGAGAACGCTTTTCTCTGGAGCTTAACTACCATCTCTCTGGCGTTAGCTGCCACTTCTGAGGCGGACTTCATGGGCCAATCCTCGACTGGACAAGACAGGAAGCTAGGACCCTTCTGCCACGCAGAGTTTTCATCCAGCTGTTCAGGAGAGCATCCCCTTGTGACTAGGTCAGCGATGTTGACTTCTCCTGGGATCCACCACCAGTCAGTTACGGGCCCAGCCTTCTGAATCTCTCCGATTCGGTTCGCGAAGAACGTCTGGAATCCGTAGCTCTCTCTCTGGATAGCTCCTAGCACTGTCTGACTGTCGATGAAGTGAAACCACTTCTCCACATCCAGTCGCCCATGCTTCACCACGTACGCTTTCAGGCGTGTAGCAAATACAGCCCCACAGACCTCAGCCTTGACCGCGTCGCCTTTCTGGTCGAGTGGAGTTAACTTGGCTTTCGACTCCACGAGCCTGACGACCACACCATCTGACGTCTCCCATCGCAAGTACAGGACAGCACCATAGGACTCACAGCTTCCGTCAGAAAACGTGATGCCCCACGGCTTACCCCTCCAGCCGGAGGGCGTGAGACTTCGGTGGAACCTGATGCTGCTCAGCCGAGCGTACTCCTTAAACAGCTCGATTGCTCTTCCTCGGAGCTCATCAGAAAGAGGTTCATCCCAGGTATCCTTTGTGAGCTTGCCAGCTTCCTGGAAGGCTCTTCTCACAAGGATCACTCCTTTTTGTTTCACGGGTGATGCTAGACCGATCGGGTCATACAGGCCAGCGATCTGGCTCAGCAGAACACGGCGAGTCAGTGGGTTTGGTGTTTTTACTTCCACTTCTTCTTCCGTGAGGTCAACTTCTGTTCTCATCTTCTTCTTCCTTCTGGAGAAGTTAATGGAGACCATCACGAAGAGTTTGTCCTCTTGCACGAGGTAGCCAACCCCTAAGGCTTTGTTATCTTCCTCCCTTAGTTGGTTGGGCAGCACTAGAGTCAGTGGTTTGGACTCCGTCTCCTCCTGCCTCCCACTATAACCCGACCGGACCCAGGGTTTTAGGTAGAAGCCTCCTGCTCTCAGTATCTTCTCCACGCCCTCTAGGATCTTGTCTAGACACTGTGGGTCATTGTGAGACGTGAGGAGATCATCGACGTAGGAATCTTCCTCGATGACTCTTCTTTCCTCTTCCATGTCAGAAAACTGGGGCAACTTGGCAGTTTCTCGCATGGCTACCTGCGCGATGCACCCTGCTGGTTTGTCTCCCATGTTCACTCTCACAACAGCGAAATCCTCAATCTCATCTGTTGGTGAATCTCTCCACAAGAAACGGTGCACGTGGACTTCTTGTTCCTCTAGCCAAACGGAATTATACATCTTGGTGATGTCTCCGATGGCTGCGTGTTCTCCTTCCCGGAACCTGAGAAGCACCGCTCTGATGGGATTAAGAACGTCTGGGCCTTTGAGTAGAATGCTGTTCATACTCACCCCTCTGTACTCTTGGCTACTATTCCAGACGAGACGTACTGGTGTAGTCACTGAGTGGGGGTTTGGTGCGGTTAGATGGCTCACCCACCACACGGCGCCCTTCCAGCCGTCCATCACGTCCTTGGTGAGCTTAACAGCAGCTCCCCTACTCACCATTTCGTGGACTTGTCTCATGTAGGCCTCTTTCCACATGGGGTCTTGCATTAGCCGCTTCTCAGCCCTCAAGAACGTTGTTTCCACAGCCTTTCGGTTGTTGGGAAGAGAGGCTGGATCCTCCTTCCACGGATACTTCGCATCCCAATGCGGCTTGCTGCTGTGGGCGTCGCTTTCTTGGTAGGTAAGGCCCGCTCGTATGATTTCCAACTCCTTTTCATCGGCCAGCGACATCTCCTTTCCTCCCGGTGGGCACTTGCCACAGCGACATCCTCCACAGGCGGGGTCACAGGCAGCGCCGATGCTATCCCATTTTAGCCACTCAAGGACCTCTTTGTTGCATGTTGCTGTCGTTCGCGCCTCCAGGCCGCTCTCCGTCTTTGCCACAATGTGTTCTTCGACTTTAATGGCTACTGTCCTCATAGAATGAGCGAAGTGCGTCTTTGACCGCCAGGTGGTTACCTCAACCTCTTCGAACAGATCAGGATGCGCACCGCTCACGGTCTTGCCCAAAGGACCATCCCACAGCACCAAGTCACCTGCTCTTTGCAGTCTCTGTGGGGCCAGTCTGCCTTCTCGAGTGCTGATCAGCAGATCTATCTTCTCTGGACGGGACAGTTCCCCTGGCTTCACCTCCGGGAAGAACTGCTCCAGTCTCTCTGATGTCACCACTCGGTCCACTTTGGCGATGTTTTCCATCCCGTAGCAGATCATCTCGTGGAGCTTTAAGGTCCCTCGCGAAGTCCACACTTTTATGGTCACAAGATACTTTTTCGTGTTGACCTTCACCTTCATTGTTCCAACACCGTACACAACAAGTGTGATCGGTACACCGGTCAGTCCGAGTCTCTCCGCAGCTCGGTGTGTGATGTAATTAGTGTCGGAGGCGAGATCCACCAAAGCTCCAAGGTTGTCTCCTCTCTTTGTCGTGACAGGTATGAGCATCATGAGGACTGGAAGCTCCTTTAAGCCGCTCTGTTCTATCAGATCCTTACCAGAAGACACTCTTGACGTTGCCTTGTTTGTACAGGCCCTGCGGACTGCTTCCAGCTGATGGGGAGTCAGTCCTAACTCGGCAAACACTGCCTCTTGCTCCTCCGTAGGACCACGAGGTGGCTTCTTTTCCTCTACTTTGTGCTCCCTCTTAACAGCATCCCTCTGTGTTGGTGCTCTAGTGCAGAGGAGGTAGTGGTGGTCTGCTGGTGTGTCGCCTTTCCTACACTCTTCCTTGCGACAAAGAAACCTTGGAGTGCAGGTTCCGTCAGCTCTGTGAACATCCAAACACTTTGTGCATGCTCTTGCTTTTTTCACCTGTGCTTTCTTCTCCAAAGCAGTAGCTTTCCTGAAAGCTTTACAGCGAAAGAGTTTTCCTCCGTGCTCTTTGTCACCACACACAGCACATGGTAACTGCTGGGAGTCTCCTTTAATTTCACACGCTGTAGTCTTTGTGTACGACTTCTTTTCTCTCCTTCTGTCACTTGGTTTCTCCCGATAGCTTGGTTTCTCAGGAGCGTTGGTTGACCAAGGCTTACTGGGTAGCAGCTGTTCCAACCTCACGAGTAGCGACTTTTGGTCTTCCAGGAACAGTAAGAGCCTGTCGAAACGGTTTCCTGGGTGAACATTGTTACCAGCGTTCCGTACATACATCAACCACTCTCTTTTCATGACATCAGGGAGTTTGCTTTCAAGAGATCGAATCACCAATTGGTTCTGCAAAGCGTCTACACATCCCAGGTCTGTGAGGTCCAATGCTGCTCTCTCCACAGCTAGGATTAGCTCCAGCGTCTCACGTGGCTGGTGGTTCTTTACAGCAGGCCGGGACTGTAGCTCCAACACGATCTCTTCGGCTGTTTGCGCTTTGTCACCATAATGATTCTCCAGCTCTCTGAAGATATCGTTTGCATCTCTGCAACGCAACAGTCTGAGTTCACTTTTAACAGTCTCATCTATACTGTCAAGTAAATGAAGTTTCTTACATTCACGTGATCCCGTAGGTTCCGCTTGCGCCTGGATACTCTCCCATTCATTCTTCCAGCGCCAATAGTCCCTCCTTTCCCCGGAGAACTTCGGCAAGCTTATGGGTGTGAGTCTTATTTTAGGCCGCGCCCACTGATAGCTACTATCTCCCCCGGCGTACGCACCTGAGCTGGTATACGGTCCGCTACTCCCTTGGCCCATGCTGAGATCGGCGGGTTGACCAGTATGAGCGCCCAGCAGTTGTGGTGTACTTGAGAGGGTAGGAGGTAGAGCTAAACCAACACTGAGTCCACCGTCCGGTTGTCTCGACTGCAGGTTGGACTGGAATGTCTGATGAGGTGAGCTGAAGGTGACAGATGCTGCATAGCTGCTTGGCGGTTGATTACCGATGGAGACGACTTGAGGAGCGCTGGTAACTATGCTTGCTCTGTCAGTGGGAATGAACGGAGGAGGGCATGTGACGTATACAGACCCCTGCCCGTGACTGGGTGAGGTAACAACAGCAGGCTGGGTGTTACCAGGTGGTGTAGCGATAGCAAGGGTTACTGGTTGGGTTACAGTGATGTTATCACCTGCTGTAAGGCTGTCGCTAACAATCGTGGCGTGGCCACCGACCGCGTTATCACCCCCAACATCTTCATCCTCCTCACTTACTTCACCGTTGCCGTCGTCCTTACGGTCTCTGCTGCGCCTCTTCATGTCCTCAGTCTCCCGTCTGCATGTCCACTGGTCCATGAGTTGCTCCTTGTCCTCGTTCAATGACAAGTAGAGCGTCCACTTATCTTTTCCATGTGGTCGATAGTCTCTCCAGGCATACACAGCGTTTCTGAGCTCATGGAGTTTTCTATCCAGCTTACCACTTTCGGCTCCTTGCTGCGTCCACGGCACTACTTTGTCTTTTCCGAATGCCTCCGCCTGACCAAGAGCCGTCTTGAACTGTGTGACGAGAGCATCAATGTCTGGCGCTGCATACTTTGACCATAGTATCTCCATTACCCTGGTTTCACCTTCAAAGAACTTTTGCTCGCTAGCATCTCTCCTTGCTAGGGCATCCTGCGATTCACTGTCGTCGCATGGTGGGTCCATTTGAGTCAGTGCGTCGATGTATTCGTTACTTGCATCAAGGAGTTTATCATAATCGTCTCTCAATCTTGATAACTCTTGTGACAGATCAGTCTCACGTAAACGGCCAGCACTGACACTAAGGCGGTTTATCCGTGTTGTAAAGTTCCGTTGTGCATTTGAACGCTTCAGCTTTAGGCTCTCCATATTCGAATTGTCATCTGCCATCTTGTTTTCCGCTCAGGAATCACTAGATTTACTTTAGCAGCAAAAAGAATCGTTCAGTTCGGAAAAAGAATCGTTTGATTCGGAAAAAGAATCGTTCGAATTGGTCCGAATCACTAAAAGAATCGTTCGTCTGAACGAACGGATCAGTTCGAAAGAGTCGTTTGAATGACCGATTCGTAGCGAACGTGCACACGGGCGTTGCGTCTTTTACAGCTGTTACAGCTAGAAGCCGTTGTTGCACCTACACACACGGTCCCGTCGGCGGCGGCTTGTAGCAATGATTGATCACGTTTACACAGTCTCTGTGGCTATTCAGTAGCAACTTTAGCCTCCTTTAGCTTAGCAAGTTAGCTCGAAGTAGCACTTAGAAAAGGGTAGCTTTAATTATCTCTGTAGCTCTTACAGTCCACACAGTCTTACTCACTGCTGCAGGGATTCTTCTGCCTTTCAACGGCCCCGTGAGCTCGCGGCTTCGGCTTGTCCGTCGTTGCGGCGTGTTGTTTACGGTCGCGTGCTCACCCGGCTCCAGGTCTCCGGTCCTGGCGCTGGTCCTCGGCGATCCGTCCTCCGCTCGGCGCACGTGTGCTCCACTCCACGGCTCCGACGGCGGTTTACAACTGTCCAGATTTTTACCAAGCTATGCTGGCCTGTAGTAAAACTCCCTCTGGAAGGGTTGTCAGGATGGTACGGCGGGGAAACAACTCGAATCTCCTTTTTCTTTTTCTTCTTTTTATTGTGTTTTCACACACTCAATCCACACATACACAGTTAGTCTGCCTGCTACAGCTAACTTTGCTCTGGTCTCAACCAGACTAGCAGGTTGAAGATTAGTTTGAAGACTAACAGGTTGTAAACCTAAAAGTAAACAAAAGCACAAAATAAACTGTCAATATAACACAGATATTCATATTAAATTACTTTTTCTGTTTACAATTATATTGAACACTCACCGACGAGGCGTACCGGTCCTGACCTTAACTCGCAATGAGGTAGAAAACCATGAACTGCGCCTAATGGCTTACTGCGCATGCTCCTAAGCACGCGGTCTGAGGGTGACTTACACATGCATCACACCTGATCAATGAATTAAAGCAACAGCTGCCAGAAAGTTCTACACCTCCCACTTGGTCTACTGATTCTTGAATCCAAGTAGGCCACTATAACTAGCTCAAACAGGCAACTTTTAGCTCTGAAATTTCTCTTAAATATGCACATAACAGTACATTCTCAGATAAGAGTTACATATTAACGGAACTGTGAGTTCAATGCACTTTTAATGTCCATGAACAACACACTGTGTCCTCAATGACATTGTCCCATCCTTCACCGAAACACCCCACCAACCTCCTACTGTCCATGTAGAGGATGGTGGAGGGGGGGTCTTGATCCTTTACCGAAACACACCACATGGAGGGGATCCACAACCGAAACACACCATGTGGCGGGGACTTTACACTTGTTCCTCCACTGGAAGCAGAACCACCAACCTCCTAACGTCCCTGTGGAGGGTGGTGGATGGACAGATCTCCAAACTTTGGTTTCTCTTGGACTGTCCGCTGGCAACTGGATAGCTTTGGCATGTCCTGACCTTCACATCCCGAACCACGCCCTTCGCGTCGGGACAGGCTTCCACTACTCGGCCCAGCCTGAACCGGCCTCTCAGCGCATTCTGGTCAGCTAACCAGACTAGGTCTCCTACTGCGACGTTTCTGGCAGGTGCGTGCCACTTCTGGCGAATGAAAAGTCCTGGACCCGCCAGTTGACTCCACCGCTTCCAGAACTTGTCGACCTCGATCTGGATCGCTCTCAGCCGCACAACAGGATAAGTTGGATACTCGAACCCTCGAGTGTCCCCGCTGGGTCCCGCACGTCCAAGCAGAAGTGTGTTGGGAGTGATGACTTCCAGACTTTCGTCTTGTACCTGGGCCTTAGCTCCAATTGGCCTCTCGTTTGATAGGTTAGCTGCCAGATAGAGCAGGGTCTGAAACTCCAGTGTTGTCAGGTTACCTTCTTCACCAACGCTGCTTAACGCTCTCTTGAGTACATGGACTGCCGCTTCCGCCGCTCCATTGCGGTGGGGGGAATCTGCTGGATGAAACACCCACGTCCAGTCAGTTCCTGCAGCCGCAACTTTCTTCTGGACCTGATCTTTGTCGATACTTCCAAGGAACTCATGGAGCTCTTGTAATACCGGCCTGGCGCCCACAAAATTGGTCCCTTGATCCGACCAAAGTTTTCTTGGGTGACCCCTGAGAGCCGTGAAGCGATGGTACGCTTTCAGAAATCCTTCTGTTGACAAATCCTCCACAATGTCGGCATGCACTGCCCTCGAAGCCATGCAGCTGAACACCACACCCCAGACTTTCATCTTTGTCCGCCGTTTCACGGTGTCTCTGACAAGGTAGGGGCCAAAGAGATCGAGCGTCGTAAATTCAAAGGGTGCCGCTGGCTCGGTTCGTTCGAGGGGAAGCTCACTCATCACTTGTCTACACATCCTCGCTTTGGTCCTTCGACAGTGCATACAGGAGTCTATAACATTTCTGGCGACCCTTGGTCCCTGCACAATCCATGCCTTAGACCTCACTCGGAGAAGTGTACCAGCAACTCCCTCGTGGTTAGCTTCGTGGGCTTCTCGTGTGAGAAGGGTACTGATCCATGCTCTGTAGGGAATGAGGGGCACACCAGTCTCACCTTTTGCAATGGTCTGGACTCTACCATAGCATCGAAGGAGCCCTGAAGTTTCATCTTTACTGACAACAAGCCTTTCCAGAGTTGCCACGGGAAACTCAACTCCCTTCTGGGCTGCCAGGCACAGGTCTTGGAAAGCAGTTTCAAGTTCTTGAACTGTCAACACCGCCTCCCACTTTGCTGGTATAGGGGCTCTTCCAATACAGGCCAACCACTTTTGCACAGCCCTGCGGACATAACCAACTACTCCACAGAGCTTAGCGAGAGAGCTGTACCTTGTTGGATCCACCTGGTCTACGAGCAAGGCTCCCCACAACACCTCTGCTTGTTTGGTCTCTTCAGAGGTCAAATCCACCCCATCTCCTGGGGACTCTGGAGACTTGCTGACTTCACCCGTGACCACTGGAACTTCACCACCAGGACTGTCAGAGTTTACCAGCATCTTAGCTTGAGCTCTGGTGAGGACTGCTGAGAACGCTTTTCTCTGGAGCTTAACTACCATCTCTCTGGCGTTAGCTGCCACTTCTGAGGCGGACTTCATGGGCCAATCCTCGACTGGACAAGACAGGAAGCTAGGACCCTTCTGCCACGCAGAGTTTTCATCCAGCTGTTCAGGAGAGCATCCCCTTGTGACTAGGTCAGCGATGTTGACTTCTCCTGGGATCCACCACCAGTCAGTTACGGGCCCAGCCTTCTGAATCTCTCCGATTCGGTTCGCGAAGAACGTCTGGAATCCGTAGCTCTCTCTCTGGATAGCTCCTAGCACTGTCTGACTGTCGATGAAGTGAAACCACTTCTCCACATCCAGTCGCCCATGCTTCACCACGTACGCTTTCAGGCGTGTAGCAAATACAGCCCCACAGACCTCAGCCTTGACCGCGTCGCCTTTCTGGTCGAGTGGAGTTAACTTGGCTTTCGACTCCACGAGCCTGACGACCACACCATCTGACGTCTCCCATCGCAAGTACAGGACAGCACCATAGGACTCACAGCTTCCGTCAGAAAACGTGATGCCCCACGGCTTACCCCTCCAGCCGGAGGGCGTGAGACTTCGGTGGAACCTGATGCTGCTCAGCCGAGCGTACTCCTTAAACAGCTCGATTGCTCTTCCTCGGAGCTCATCAGAAAGAGGTTCATCCCAGGTATCCTTTGTGAGCTTGCCAGCTTCCTGGAAGGCTCTTCTCACAAGGATCACTCCTTTTTGTTTCACGGGTGATGCTAGACCGATCGGGTCATACAGGCCAGCGATCTGGCTCAGCAGAACACGGCGAGTCAGTGGGTTTGGTGTTTTTACTTCCACTTCTTCTTCCGTGAGGTCAACTTCTGTTCTCATCTTCTTCTTCCTTCTGGAGAAGTTAATGGAGACCATCACGAAGAGTTTGTCCTCTTGCACGAGGTAGCCAACCCCTAAGGCTTTGTTATCTTCCTCCCTTAGTTGGTTGGGCAGCACTAGAGTCAGTGGTTTGGACTCCGTCTCCTCCTGCCTCCCACTATAACCCGACCGGACCCAGGGTTTTAGGTAGAAGCCTCCTGCTCTCAGTATCTTCTCCACGCCCTCTAGGATCTTGTCTAGACACTGTGGGTCATTGTGAGACGTGAGGAGATCATCGACGTAGGAATCTTCCTCGATGACTCTTCTTTCCTCTTCCATGTCAGAAAACTGGGGCAACTTGGCAGTTTCTCGCATGGCTACCTGCGCGATGCACCCTGCTGGTTTGTCTCCCATGTTCACTCTCACAACAGCGAAATCCTCAATCTCATCTGTTGGTGAATCTCTCCACAAGAAACGGTGCACGTGGACTTCTTGTTCCTCTAGCCAAACGGAATTATACATCTTGGTGATGTCTCCGATGGCTGCGTGTTCTCCTTCCCGGAACCTGAGAAGCACCGCTCTGATGGGATTAAGAACGTCTGGGCCTTTGAGTAGAATGCTGTTCATACTCACCCCTCTGTACTCTTGGCTACTATTCCAGACGAGACGTACTGGTGTAGTCACTGAGTGGGGGTTTGGTGCGGTTAGATGGCTCACCCACCACACGGCGCCCTTCCAGCCGTCCATCACGTCCTTGGTGAGCTTAACAGCAGCTCCCCTACTCACCATTTCGTGGACTTGTCTCATGTAGGCCTCTTTCCACATGGGGTCTTGCATTAGCCGCTTCTCAGCCCTCAAGAACGTTGTTTCCACAGCCTTTCGGTTGTTGGGAAGAGAGGCTGGATCCTCCTTCCACGGATACTTCGCATCCCAATGCGGCTTGCTGCTGTGGGCGTCGCTTTCTTGGTAGGTAAGGCCCGCTCGTATGATTTCCAACTCCTTTTCATCGGCCAGCGACATCTCCTTTCCTCCCGGTGGGCACTTGCCACAGCGACATCCTCCACAGGCGGGGTCACAGGCAGCGCCGATGCTATCCCATTTTAGCCACTCAAGGACCTCTTTGTTGCATGTTGCTGTCGTTCGCGCCTCCAGGCCGCTCTCCGTCTTTGCCACAATGTGTTCTTCGACTTTAATGGCTACTGTCCTCATAGAATGAGCGAAGTGCGTCTTTGACCGCCAGGTGGTTACCTCAACCTCTTCGAACAGATCAGGATGCGCACCGCTCACGGTCTTGCCCAAAGGACCATCCCACAGCACCAAGTCACCTGCTCTTTGCAGTCTCTGTGGGGCCAGTCTGCCTTCTCGAGTGCTGATCAGCAGATCTATCTTCTCTGGACGGGACAGTTCCCCTGGCTTCACCTCCGGGAAGAACTGCTCCAGTCTCTCTGATGTCACCACTCGGTCCACTTTGGCGATGTTTTCCATCCCGTAGCAGATCATCTCGTGGAGCTTTAAGGTCCCTCGCGAAGTCCACACTTTTATGGTCACAAGATACTTTTTCGTGTTGACCTTCACCTTCATTGTTCCAACACCGTACACAACAAGTGTGATCGGTACACCGGTCAGTCCGAGTCTCTCCGCAGCTCGGTGTGTGATGTAATTAGTGTCGGAGGCGAGATCCACCAAAGCTCCAAGGTTGTCTCCTCTCTTTGTCGTGACAGGTATGAGCATCATGAGGACTGGAAGCTCCTTTAAGCCGCTCTGTTCTATCAGATCCTTACCAGAAGACACTCTTGACGTTGCCTTGTTTGTACAGGCCCTGCGGACTGCTTCCAGCTGATGGGGAGTCAGTCCTAACTCGGCAAACACTGCCTCTTGCTCCTCCGTAGGACCACGAGGTGGCTTCTTTTCCTCTACTTTGTGCTCCCTCTTAACAGCATCCCTCTGTGTTGGTGCTCTAGTGCAGAGGAGGTAGTGGTGGTCTGCTGGTGTGTCGCCTTTCCTACACTCTTCCTTGCGACAAAGAAACCTTGGAGTGCAGGTTCCGTCAGCTCTGTGAACATCCAAACACTTTGTGCATGCTCTTGCTTTTTTCACCTGTGCTTTCTTCTCCAAAGCAGTAGCTTTCCTGAAAGCTTTACAGCGAAAGAGTTTTCCTCCGTGCTCTTTGTCACCACACACAGCACATGGTAACTGCTGGGAGTCTCCTTTAATTTCACACGCTGTAGTCTTTGTGTACGACTTCTTTTCTCTCCTTCTGTCACTTGGTTTCTCCCGATAGCTTGGTTTCTCAGGAGCGTTGGTTGACCAAGGCTTACTGGGTAGCAGCTGTTCCAACCTCACGAGTAGCGACTTTTGGTCTTCCAGGAACAGTAAGAGCCTGTCGAAACGGTTTCCTGGGTGAACATTGTTACCAGCGTTCCGTACATACATCAACCACTCTCTTTTCATGACATCAGGGAGTTTGCTTTCAAGAGATCGAATCACCAATTGGTTCTGCAAAGCGTCTACACATCCCAGGTCTGTGAGGTCCAATGCTGCTCTCTCCACAGCTAGGATTAGCTCCAGCGTCTCACGTGGCTGGTGGTTCTTTACAGCAGGCCGGGACTGTAGCTCCAACACGATCTCTTCGGCTGTTTGCGCTTTGTCACCATAATGATTCTCCAGCTCTCTGAAGATATCGTTTGCATCTCTGCAACGCAACAGTCTGAGTTCACTTTTAACAGTCTCATCTATACTGTCAAGTAAATGAAGTTTCTTACATTCACGTGATCCCGTAGGTTCCGCTTGCGCCTGGATACTCTCCCATTCATTCTTCCAGCGCCAATAGTCCCTCCTTTCCCCGGAGAACTTCGGCAAGCTTATGGGTGTGAGTCTTATTTTAGGCCGCGCCCACTGATAGCTACTATCTCCCCCGGCGTACGCACCTGAGCTGGTATACGGTCCGCTACTCCCTTGGCCCATGCTGAGATCGGCGGGTTGACCAGTATGAGCGCCCAGCAGTTGTGGTGTACTTGAGAGGGTAGGAGGTAGAGCTAAACCAACACTGAGTCCACCGTCCGGTTGTCTCGACTGCAGGTTGGACTGGAATGTCTGATGAGGTGAGCTGAAGGTGACAGATGCTGCATAGCTGCTTGGCGGTTGATTACCGATGGAGACGACTTGAGGAGCGCTGGTAACTATGCTTGCTCTGTCAGTGGGAATGAACGGAGGAGGGCATGTGACGTATACAGACCCCTGCCCGTGACTGGGTGAGGTAACAACAGCAGGCTGGGTGTTACCAGGTGGTGTAGCGATAGCAAGGGTTACTGGTTGGGTTACAGTGATGTTATCACCTGCTGTAAGGCTGTCGCTAACAATCGTGGCGTGGCCACCGACCGCGTTATCACCCCCAACATCTTCATCCTCCTCACTTACTTCACCGTTGCCGTCGTCCTTACGGTCTCTGCTGCGCCTCTTCATGTCCTCAGTCTCCCGTCTGCATGTCCACTGGTCCATGAGTTGCTCCTTGTCCTCGTTCAATGACAAGTAGAGCGTCCACTTATCTTTTCCATGTGGTCGATAGTCTCTCCAGGCATACACAGCGTTTCTGAGCTCATGGAGTTTTCTATCCAGCTTACCACTTTCGGCTCCTTGCTGCGTCCACGGCACTACTTTGTCTTTTCCGAATGCCTCCGCCTGACCAAGAGCCGTCTTGAACTGTGTGACGAGAGCATCAATGTCTGGCGCTGCATACTTTGACCATAGTATCTCCATTACCCTGGTTTCACCTTCAAAGAACTTTTGCTCGCTAGCATCTCTCCTTGCTAGGGCATCCTGCGATTCACTGTCGTCGCATGGTGGGTCCATTTGAGTCAGTGCGTCGATGTATTCGTTACTTGCATCAAGGAGTTTATCATAATCGTCTCTCAATCTTGATAACTCTTGTGACAGATCAGTCTCACGTAAACGGCCAGCACTGACACTAAGGCGGTTTATCCGTGTTGTAAAGTTCCGTTGTGCATTTGAACGCTTCAGCTTTAGGCTCTCCATATTCGAATTGTCATCTGCCATCTTGTTTTCCGCTCAGGAATCACTAGATTTACTTTAGCAGCAAAAAGAATCGTTCAGTTCGGAAAAAGAATCGTTTGATTCGGAAAAGAATCGTTCGAATTGGTCCGAATCACTAAAAGAATCGTTCGTCTGAACGAACGGATCAGTTCGAAAGAGTCGTTTGAATGACCGATTCGTAGCGAACGTGCACACGGGCGTTGCGTCTTTTACAGCTGTTACAGCTAGAAGCCGTTGTTGCACCTACACACACGGTCCCGTCGGCGGCGGCTTGTAGCAATGATTGATCACGTTTACACAGTCTCTGTGGCTATTCAGTAGCAACTTTAGCCTCCTTTAGCTTAGCAAGTTAGCTCGAAGTAGCACTTAGAAAAGGGTAGCTTTAATTATCTCTGTAGCTCTTACAGTCCACACAGTCTTACTCACTGCTGCAGGGATTCTTCTGCCTTTCAACGGCCCCGTGAGCTCGCGGCTTCGGCTTGTCCGTCGTTGCGGCGTGTTGTTTACGGTCGCGTGCTCACCCGGCTCCAGGTCTCCGGTCCTGGCGCTGGTCCTCGGCGATCCGTCCTCCGCTCGGCGCACGTGTGCTCCACTCCACGGCTCCGACGGCGGTTTACAACTGTCCAGATTTTTACCAAGCTATGCTGGCCTGTAGTAAAACTCCCTCTGGAAGGGTTGTCAGGATGGTACGGCGGGAAACAACTCGAATCTCCTTTTTCTTTTTCTTCTTTTTATTGTGTTTTCACACACTCAATCCACACATACACAGTTAGTCTGCCTGCTACAGCTAACTTTGCTCTGGTCTCAACCAGACTAGCAGGTTGAAGATTAGTTTGAAGACTAACAGGTTGTAAACCTAAAAGTAAACAAAAGCACAAAATAAACTGTCAATATAACACAGATATTCATATTAAATTACTTTTTCTGTTTACAATTATATTGAACACTCACCGACGAGGCGTACCGGTCCTGACCTTAACTCGCAATGAGGTAGAAAACCATGAACTGCGCCTAATGGCTTACTGCGCATGCTCCTAAGCACGCGGTCTGAGGGTGACTTACACATGCATCACACCTGATCAATGAATTAAAGCAACAGCTGCCAGAAAGTTCTACAGAAAATAATTTATGAAGGGCTATTCTTTACTCTGTTTGGGTTTTGCTTGCAGAAATGGCACTGTGTGGAGGAGATTACAGGGAAGTGGAGGATACAGAAGTGTAAAGGCGGTTCCAAAGAGGGCTCCAGGAAAAGGGCCCGCAGCCTGAAGCCTCGCAGCAGCTATGACAACAAAGAGAGAGGCTGTGACTGCGGGGACGCTCTCTTCAGAGCCTCCAGAGCCGAACGCCGCTCCCACCGACAGTTCTCTTCTTCGTCTGGTCAGCGTAAGTGCACGCATCACATATTTTAAAACAATATATGGTGAATTGAAGGGATGCACGCTCGGATGCAAACGATTATTTCAGTTCAAAGGTGGAGCTATCGGCGTAGGGCGGACTGTTTAGTTATTTTTGAACTTTTAACATAGTACTGATGTCTATGTCCAAATAGCATTTTGAGAAAAAATAAGTCTGTGAAGGCTTAAGACTCCCTGTAATGGATTATTTATACTCTAAAGGGAGACAGATGCACAGGAATAGCAAACATCTTGCGACAAGCCCTGGAATTTGCTCTGTGGATGTTGCCTTGTGCATCTCTGCTGGGATTGTGGTTTGATGCCCTCTAGTGTACCTTGGGAAAGGTGCAACAGAAAAATGAACATCTGATAATCTTTTTTAAAGATGCACTGCAGAAATGGGCCAAAAACCATTGATAATTGATCAAATGTGAGCATGAAAAGATGGTTTAACTCATTTTTTTTTTTCCTGTAATAGGTTTTCGGCCACGTTTTGTCCACACTCGGCCTGCCAGGTCTCTGTCTGTGGAGTTTGAGGGTCAGATATACGACATTGACCTCCAAGCAGACGACCAGTCAGCCGTCCGCCGCCGTGTCATCTCAAAGCGTCATTACAACCAAGAGGACGCACAGTTTGACGTGGGGACAGATGACGGCTCGGAGGAAATGCTGGCAGATGACACAAATGCTGTGGGATACCCCAACTCAGTCAAAGTTACACACAAGTAAGAATTCAGTCTCTCTTTAAATCTTTAAATCTAAATAAATGAAAGATGTCACTTCCGTTCTCACTAAAAATCCTTGCTTGTGTTTCAGGTGTTATATTTTGATGAATGATAGTGTCCATTGTGAAAGAGAAATCTACCAGTCCTCCAGAGCCTGGAAAGACCACAAGAGCTACGTGGACCAGGAGGTGAGTGAACATCGTCAGGGTTACTCTGTTTGCCAGATGTCGGAGGTGTTTGTCATAATAAATAAATAAATAAATCATATGCTGTATTTGTTGCAGATCGAAGCACTTCAAGACAAAATCAAAAACCTCCGGGAAGTAAGAGGACACCTCAAGAGGACACGTCCAGACGAGTGCGACTGTGGAAAGAAGAGGTCAGTCATTTACATATCACCTCAAAAATACTTTCTGTTTTAGTCTGTAATGTTATTTCCATACCGTTGCAGGCCTCAGGCCAAAGCTACGATCCTTAGTCTCTGTCTCTTGTTTATAAAACCAGCTATTTTAGCAAAGGAGAAAGAAACAAGGCAGAGAGATTGAAGAACAGGAATGATCAGCTCCACCCGTTTAAGTGAGTTTCTTTTTTCCCTTTAATTGTGGCTTCGGCTCATTAAGTGTCACTCCTCATTTCACACATGAATACTGACTGAAATCTGTGTGAATATTGTGTAATTTGTTTGCATGATCTTTGCATGTCATGTTTAAACGTGTGACCTTCTCACTAAAAAATCCACTCATCATCATCATTAAGACCTTGTAGATCCCAGATGACCAGTCCAGCATGTGTGTCTGTGTGTGTGTGTATATGTGTGTGTACTGTGGTGTGTTGACAATATTTGTGGCCCCTAAAAACACACACACGGGTTTCCGAGGGAGTCATGTCATCTAGAAATCTTCATCAAGTGGTTTGTTCCTGAATGGAGTTTAAATGACAAAGCAGATGTATGGCCAGAGAACTATTTGTGTGTGTGTGTGTGTGTGTGTGTGTGTTGGTGTCTGGAAGTGATTGAGTAGCATGGAAAGATAGAATGACTCAACAAAGGGGAAATCAGTCAGTCCCTCAAACACAGTGATCAACTTGCACCAGGAAACATTGGGAACAGATTATGCCAATACAAAGCAGCTGTTTCTTTTTTTGGGGTGTTTTTTTTTTTTTTTTTTACACAGTGCCTGTTGTGTGTTCATGCAGGGAGGATGAGGGGACAGTGGCTAGTATGACATCCCAGAGAAAATTGGACATAGTAAGAGCTTAAACATGAAAGTAAACAGACTGTCATATCCTGGCAGCGCTGATGCCTTCTGGAAGTCCCCGTCCAGAATCCTGCTCCGCTGTGGTTAGGGGAGGGTAAAAGGGAGGGCTGATGTAATCTTTACATCGCACTGTTTTGTAATTCCCTCAACGTGTCCCGTCTGACAGGGAGGCTGCGCAGGAAATAGACGGGAAGGCCCAGCTGTACAACGAGATCCGCAGACGGAAGAAGGAGCGGAAGGAGAAGAAGCGGCAGAGGAAGGGAGACGACTGCAGCCTGCCCGGCCTCACATG
Source organism: Decapterus maruadsi (assembly GCA_030347415.2). Lineage (NCBI taxonomy): Eukaryota > Metazoa > Chordata > Actinopteri > Carangiformes > Carangidae > Decapterus > Decapterus maruadsi. The sequence goes on from CM064890.1 coordinate 2,773,689, forward strand.
CTTCACTCATAACAACGACCACTGGCAGACCGCTCCCTTCTGGACGCGTACGTCGTCGTCGTATATTGACCTCAAGCTGCTCATAATACAGTAGAAATACATATAATTAGTTCCAGCTTTAATCTAGAAAACACCAGCATTGTAATAAGGTCAAACCGTGCTTTGATGGGGTAGAGCTAGAGTCATAACAGTGTGTTTTCTGAGGTCTGTTCAGACGTTACGAGCTGCGCTAACCGACCGACTCTTCATTACTGTCTAGTGGGTGGATTCTGCGCGTGCACCAGCTCCAACAACAACACCTACTGGTGCCTGAGAACCATCAACGAGACTCACAACACGCTGTTCTGCGAGTTTTCCACTGGCTTCCTGGAGTACTTTGACCTCAACAGTGACCCCTACCAGGTGGGAGAACATCTGTCTACTGTCGTTCAGCTGTGCTTCCCGTCCGCGTCTGTCTGCTCTTTCTCTCTCCGAGCGTTTTCATTGGCTCCCGCGTTATAAAACTCAGCCCATAAAAGTGTCTGTTTAGTCATGTCGATGGTTTTTATGTGTGGAACAGCAATATGAGATTTTTATTCAGTTGCTTTGGTTTATCCAAACATAACATCACGACACTAAAACAAGATTGTTTTTAAATCTGCAGCTGACCAACGCGGTGTACTCGGTGGATCGAGACGTGCTGAACACGCTCCACGCTCAGCTCATGGAGATGAGGAGCTGTCAAGGCTACAAGCAGTGCAACCCTCGACCTAAAGGCTTGGACGCAGGTAAAACTCTCACTCTCAGTCTGTCTGTTGGTTTCTCCTTAACTTGAAATACACCATGAGTGTGTTGGACGTCCGGACTGATGCACTGGGTCTAGTGGTAGCTGTCACGCCAACAAAGATGGAAACAGATTCTGTGCACAGAGGAATTAGAGGAAAAACTGAAAGATGGATGGTTCAGTTGGTTAAATGCTGGGACGGTAATCTGAGGGTTTGCAGTGTTTCAGTCTAATCCTCCGCTGTGCTTTGAGTCTGTTTCCGTCTCAGTGGTGTGTCTGTGTGTGTGTATGTGTGTGTGCACATATCTGCATGCTGCATGTGCCTGGGAACTCAATGACATGAGATGACGTTTCAGGTGGAGGTCAAGGAAATCACCTTATTTATGTGTTGATGTTTGTTTGACATGTTCTTCTTGATGACGCACATTCATGCACATATGATCCCTCTCTCTGAGCCCAGGACCTTCCACCACTCTGCTGGAGACCCCCGCCCCCCCTCCTTCACACACACACACACACACACACACAGCACAGTGTTTTTGAATTATAGTATAGGAGGCTGTATTACAGTTGTGTGTCCTGGCCATCGTCCCCTTTATGACTCACTGAGTGTTAGAGATATTATTTGGAGGATGCTGTCATCACGGCAGTTGAGGCTGTCATTTTATTTGAGCCCGTCATGCATCGCTGTTATAATCAGCCACACTATGTTTTTTTACTTTTTTTTTTTTTTTACAACCACCACATGGTCCAAAACATCCTTCGAGAGCAGACATCTCAGCGACGGAGGTGGTTAATAAGTAATGTCGTGATGACCTAAGCCCATAAGGCCGAGCTGCAGCATTCGTGTGTGGCATGAACTGGCGGCTTTGTTTATGTCCTGAGGATAAAAACTTTATGTCTGTAATTACCAGCTGGAGAGTGGAGCACTGGAGCAGCCAAGCTGCTCTGAGAAAACTGATTGTGTTTCAGTGCTGGCATGCTGGACTTGTCAAAACGCAGCCAACACATGTCACATAGCAGCCGAAAATCTCTCGACTCGCACTGGCTGCCCTCGCTCCGCTACGATGCCAGCTCCGTGGACCAATGAAACGGCTGTTGTGGTTACATCAAGTGATGTTTTCGTTGGAGAAATAGATTATTAAAATTTACCAGCAGAGTGAAATGGATCTAGCAGTTACTCGCATCTATTTGTGGTGTGTGACTTAACCATCATTATCACCTGACTGGATAACCGTGTGTGTGTTGTTGGTTTTTTTTTTTGCTCTGAAGGGGAAAACCCCGGTTGACTTCACCACCTCACAAACCACTTTGTTCTGATCACTCCTCATCTCTTCATCCATCCAGCCCCCCCCCCTCCCTCCCTTCTTGTTGTTTCCCTCCAGTCCAATCCAAACCTCTCTTCTCCTCCTTCTTCCTCCTTCTGATCATCCAATAATTGCATTTCTCCCTAGGGAGTAGCAGCTGTGCATGAAGAAAGTCTTCGGTTGTGAATGATCTTTTTTTTTAAATTTTTATTTCCCTCCAACATCCCTTTGAATCAAAAGCATTAACAATCGATTGCTTCTATTTTCCCCGATCAGGAGGTAAAGATGGAGGAAGCTATGAGCCACACAGGTATCCACCAATTTTTGTTTATCTTCAGTGGCTTTTTTTTCTTTAACACCTGCATGGGCCGAATCGCCTCATTCCCACTAATCCATCCATCCATGGAGTGCCAGCGCTTGATCTGATCTGTGGCTGCATGCTGGGGACACGCTAACAAATCATAACAGAAGTTTCTGTTGTTTTTTTTTCTTTTATTTCCAATTAAAGCAGCTTCATTTTTTGTCACCTCTGTGCACACAACCTGCCTTCACCTTTTATTATCAGCCTGCAGCTATTTCAACGTGAAATCAGCGTTACGAGTTTCCCTCTGCTGCATATTTTCACACCTTTTGCTTGAGAGCGCAACATGTCTGGTAGTTTTACCCCACGATGAAATGAAGAAGCTATTCCTAATGTAGCATGGCTAAATAAAAAAAAAAGAACCCAGGAGTCATGAAGGGAGGTGCTGAATATGTGCTTCTACTTGAGACCAACTCAAGCATCAAGTGCACGTGAATGACAATGCATGATATTGTCTCATCCCTGCTCATGCATCACATTCTACATGAAAGGAGTAGTTCAACATTTTTGGGATACGGGATCCACAACTCACCCAAAAATGTTGAACTGTTCCTTTTTAATATCACCCCTCCATGCCATGTCAGCCATACCCACAAATAGGTCAGTCATCATCACATTTAGTCCTCATCCAGGACGTCTCACGGCCATTAGCTAGTGGTAGAGTGGACACTTGAGTTGCTGTGACCTCTCTGTCCTCCCACTCACCTTTTTGCCCTTTTGACCTGTGTTTCTTGGCACCTGCTAACCAGGCGACAGCAGCATCGAAAGTGGTCAAAGAGGAGACCAAGCCTCTCCTTCCTGTGAGTCCCTGAGCCTTGTCAAATCATCTCCATCCGCTTAGCTGCAGTAGATAACAGGAGAGCTGATGGCACAAGGAAAGCTCACCCAAAAAAGTGGCACTGACATATTTTCTTTTACTCGTTATTTGTTTTTGTTTTTTTTAATTTGCAGACATGAAACTGAGCCAGACACTGATCTATAGCTTATCGCTATGATTTTCCTTTATTTGCCTCTCTTTTCCTGAAGCATTTTGACTTTTCTTTTGTCTTATTTCCTCTGGGGATACACCATTCAGCAGCAAGCTCATCTCCTATTTATTTTTTTCTATTTTTTTGCTACTGAGCCTCTTGTTTTGTTGTTCACCTTTTTTTGTTTGTCTGCTCTTCAGTTCTTTTCATTCCAGGTTGCCTGACTTTTGCATTTAAATCCAGTGCAGGCCTTTCATTAACTGTGCCATTCCATTTTTCTTGTGCAGCTTAGCGTGTTAGTCTGTCATGATGTGTTATTTAATTTTTTTTTCTTTTCAGTTTGTCTTTCTAATGTGAATTTCTAAGGCAGCATGTGTTTGCACTACTCATGGCTTAAGCTTTATGTGGATGCTGTGTTTATCTAGTTGATCTAATGTTGTATCTAAGTGTGCGTGGTGTGTGTGTGTGTTTTGCTTGGGGTCTTGCACCCCATGCAGCTGGCTGCTTTTGTGGGAACTGGAAGTTGCTGCATGCTGAACATGAACAAATCCCTCTGTTCTTCCTGCTCCCGATCCTCACGCTGTGTCTTCCTTCTCTCCGGCAGCACTCAGCCAATATGGGACGGACGACAGGGTTAAGCTCCCCAACTTGACAGACGAGGAGGTGAACTGGCAGGGACTGGAGGATCTGTATAGCATAAACGAAAGCCTTTATGAATGTAGGCCTGACTACAGCCCCAGCCCAGACAACTGGGCCAACTTCCAGAAGGATGTAGATAATATGTTTGCACTGCGACACGTTTTTAAGAATTTCAACCGAACCCACGAGCTCGACGACTCCACCCTGCCAGAGCTGGGCTCCGGGGCCGGGGGTGGAGGCTTCGGAGAGGGCAGCGGAGAAGAGTCGGCCCCGGCCGGCGACGTCTGGCCGAGCTGGGTCGGCGGCGGAGAAGCTCGCCTCACCACCCCCGCCCCCAGCAAAACGCCATCAGCACCACCACCGCCACCGCCACCACCACCACCAACCACGCCAAGGCCCACACTGGAGGGGAAACTAGAACCCATTGTCAACGACCTTCCTGAGAGGCTCATAGACAGACCCGGGACGTCTGTCATGTCACTGTCACCAGAGACGGCGTCATCACCATCATCATCATCACCATCATCATCATCAGATCAGAGGAGAGACGAGGTCATCTTCCAGAGTGATACGTGGGCGCGGCAGCTGGAGGAGATCGAGGGAGACGTGTTCAGCGGGAACGGACTGACGGAGCTGGAGACGAGACACGACAACCAGCTGGACCCCGGCCTGGGCCACGGGGACGCCGCCGCCGCCGCGGGCCCCCAGCGCCTCGGCCTGGGCCTGGGCCTGGACCCCGAAGACGAGGAGGACATTTTCCAGGCCCAGGGCTACATCCCCTTCTCCCCACAGACACTCAGGCCCAAGGTGCAGACCAGCACCAGCGGGAGCCCCCCCACCACACAGACTAGCGCCCCCCAGAGCGTCGGGGTGGTACTACAGGTACTGCCTCAGGCCACGCTGCCCCTCACCTTGGACTACGAGGGCAGCGGCTCTCTGCCTCAACCCTCCAATCAGACCCTCTGAAACAGACAGACAAGACGCATGCGCTGGCCAGCCGGCGAATCACGGCTGCCGGTCGCCACAGAGACACAGTGATTGGGAGATGAGCTCGCCAAGAGCTACGGCGAGTGATGCCACCTCAAGTCAGTCAGAGTTGTATAATGAGTATTAAAATTATTGTTTATTTTTTTACAGGTGCCTACGTTTATTAGTAAACAGTGTTATATTTTGTGTTTTTTTTTTTTTTTCAAATATATATTTAGAAAAGATAAAAAGCCTTAATGCAGCTAAACAGAAGTGTTGGGAGTAAAAAGTTTAATTCCAGACAGATAACACCATTGATGTTTTTAATGTTTTTATGAAAAACAAGTGTGAGTGGTGAAACCATTTCAACATGTGAATGGATGGTTAGCATTAGTCAGCTTTAGGTACGCTCCAGTCTTTAAAAAAATCTATTTATCTTAAACCTGCCCTGTGACAGGATACTGCACGACAACAGTAACCACTCACCCATTAGATAATTAAGAAGAAAAAAAAAAAACTGACCCCAAATGCACTTTTGAACTTTTCCACATGATGACACTCACCCTCTGTCTGTGGTGCTGAAATTTATGTCCGTAGCGAAACGATCATTTTTATTTTGACTGACTACTTTCAAAGCTAAGACAACATCTGGATTGTCAATGTTACATCTGTTTCGCAAAGAGCTTTTATTTTGAAATATTTTAAACTTTTCTGTATGGGATTTTTTTTTTTTTTCTTTTAGCCTTTTCTTAATATGGCAAAAGTAGGATCACAACGTTTTTTTTTTTAGACAATCATGGCACAATTTACCAGTGAGTATAGAAGCTGATACATTTCTAAGTGACAGGTTTACACATGTGGATTATCCAGCTGAAGCAAACACATCTGATTCTCTCTCTAATGCACACAACTGGTGTTTATTTTTCTTTCCAGGGCACTATTTACTGATTAGTTGTACCAGCTCTGAGTCGCACGTTTGTCACTATTCACAGCATTTTCTTTTTCTTTTCAAGTCAAATGATCCTTACTAATCACGGAGCAAATGCTTACACAATCACCGGGGGGTGAGAAAATGTTCAATGTGTAACTTTGTTTATGGAAATGTCACTGATTAATCTCGTGCTGTACAACGTAGTGCTTCGATAATCCAGAGTAATAGTGTTGCACATGGACAATTCATCTTGAATGTAACTTTACGGTTTCTTCAGTCTGGTTATACGACGGCACAATGTGCCACAGCTTTGTCTTTGGACGGTATAGTCGGTACAAATACTCAGCAAGCATCGCATAAAGCTAAGAACCACAAGGCCATCGAGAGCAAACGGTCGGTTCGTCTCGGAGAAAACAAGATGAACCTTCTCGTTACAAACAGGTTCTGCAAAAAACCTGCTGCTCTCCTTTTCTTTCTTGACAGTGTGTGTAGATGTGTTAGAGCAACTCTGGTTTCAGGAAAGCCATGAAGCTGTTAAGAAATAAACCCTTTCAACCTTCCCAATGATGTTTCAGCCTCAAGTCTTGTTCCACCACCACCACCACATAATCCGACCTTTACAATAACTCAATCAGATAAATTGAGTTTTTTTTGTGTGTTTTTTTTAATGACAAATATCAATTATTCAAGGCATTTGTAAACCAAGTGTTCACAAACATCAATTAGACCTCTGCTCCTGAGGAACACAAGGCAATAAGAGCTCGACTTTAAGAATACAGCTGTGTCCAGAGACCTGCATGTCTCAGCTGGAACGACTCTCCACTCTCCTCTGCGCTGTAGTTATTTCATCACCGTTATGCAGACAGAGCCTTCAGCAGTTTATTGCTCTGTCAGGGATTAACACATTGTTATTTTTTAAAGCACATTATTATATCATATTGATATTTTACCAATCAGTTTCATTAGCATCCTTAGTATTCAGTGAATGGTATAGGCCTACTATACATATTTAAAAACAATTGAGTTACTTTAAATGCATTATGACATGATTTCATCATGTAGATATATTTCATGATTTGAGTGCATTATCTTAAAATGTCATTCATCTGGTTTTTATATTGTCCGTTTTGGGGTTATATTTGCGGTGAGCTTTTATTTTGAAGTGATCGCTAACTACTTCCGGTAAAAAAAAACACAAAGGTGATACGGAAGGAGCTAACGGCGGAAGTAATACGTTTGAGGTGAACAAAGTAAAGGGAGAAAATGACAGAGTTACGGTAAATGAACAATAAAAGGCTGGAATATAAATAGCAACCCCCGAGGAGGCACAAGGTTAGTAGCGATGTGTAATGTTTACGGTCATACTTGTGTCGATAGTGTCAGAAAGCTAAAGCTATGCTAACTGATTTGCTCACAGTGAAAACGTGCACCTCTGTGCCAGGCTTGCGCTGTGCAGCGATTTGTGCTTATTCATTTTAACAGAGATGCTGACCAGAGGGATTAATACACACATTCACACAGGCTGCGCACACACAAGCTACCCACAGACACACAGCTGAGGGGCGGAGGCGCGGCACGGAGAATAGCTCTGCTGATAATGAATCCCTGCAATGCCAGGTTTTGTACTGTAGTTCATCCCCAGCCTAAAATAAAACTGTACCATACTCTCTCTGTCCATTGTGTGACAGCGACTGTTCCTGTTTGAGAAGGTGCGCTCGATTTGCTTGTCCAGCTGTCCAAGAACAATATAGCCTATGTTTTTAGTGGCTACAAATTACTATTTCGTGGGAATTCATTAATATTTCATGGCCACAAATTAGTATTTCGTGGGAACAAATTGCTATTTCGTGGCCACAACTTTTTTTTTTTTTTGCATGTCATATCTGGGGCTCCGTAGGTTTCTGTGATTTAAAACTAACCTGGTGTAATTCTATGATTTGACCAGCAGACGGCGCCAAACCACCAGCTGGAGCCAGGAGTGAGCCACCTCAATGTTTCTGGAGAAAACACAATGTAAGTGTGATTTGTAGCTTAACTATTGCAGGCCAAACATTTGTAAATGTAAGGATGAGTGTGACTAAATGTTTTGTGTATGTGTTGTGCCAGGTGGAGAGTCAGAGGTGTTTGTGAACATCACACTGAAGCAGTGGCGGCTGGTGGTCAAATTAGTTGGGTGGGCTAGTAAATAAATCATACTGTAGCCTACCCATTTTAACACAGTAGTTACTGACTGGCACAAAAGTATAGCAACTAACTAGACCTACACACTGCATTAAGTGGAAGGGTCTAGTTAAAAAAAAAAAAAAAAACCTCACCTGGTTATCTCTCAGCCAGCCACTCACACATACACACAGAGTCTCTCTCTCTCTCTCTCTCTCGCCCTCTCGCACAGGCTACACACGCGCAAACACACAAACACACACGTACGTTCACGCGCGCACACTGTCACGATATTGTTCAATTGAAAAAAAAAGACGATAGCCGTACATACGCAGCTCATAGTGACGGCCTGTCTGGTCTGATGTTTATCACCATGTCATTAAGTCTGGTCCCAGTGAGTTTAGAAACTAGATTCTCCACTTCATTCATGTTAACAAAGACAGTTTAGAGCAGTAAAGTCTGCTACCTGTGATGCTAGCGCCTAGCGCCGCTGCTTCCTGTCTCCTCTCTCCCACAACAACACTACTTTTCCTCCGGTTCCTGTCATTGGTCTGAAAACAGCGGTGTTGGGCTAAATGAAATTAGCCCCAACGGCAAGTAAATGAAGGGGGCGGGACATGACGCCTGTCAATTATTTACTCTCCGTCAGCCTGCTGCTGATTGGTCAGAACCGATCGGCCTGTGGGCTAAATGAATTTAGCCCCAACAGTCGCTGAATGGCGAGGGCGGGACATGAGGCCTGTCAATCATCCTCAGTCAGAAAATGAATGAGAGCAGACCTGGAGCAGACTCGGTGAGCTCGGGCTGATTTAAATTAGCCCATTTAGAGATATCCTGTGTTTTTCTTGAAACTATTTAATATTGTTGCTACTTCCGATTTTACTAAGACTTATAACAATCTTTTTGTATGTTATTTAGAGATTATTTTTTCCTCATCTTTTGTTGTGTAAATGCAGGGAGGGCTTAGCCCCACTAGCCCATTGATACCAGCCGTCACTGCACTGAAGATGAAGCAGGAGGAGCTGACTGACTGCACAGCAGTAAGAGCATTTCTTTATTTGTCATTAATGTTAGTTAGTTTTTCTGGGTTCACCTCATAGGTTTGTATATTAGTCCAGTCATGCACTTCTAACCAGTGTTTCTAGATTGGAAAAAAAATGTGCCGCAATGCATCCTGGGAACCACACTCTACTACACTAGTCTCTCACCCACGCCCACAGCGCCCCCTGCTGCATATAGACGCCATCCCACGGCTTCATTACAGCACCAGGCTTTTGAAGAAAAAAAAAAGGAAAAGGCGAATACGCGACTATGACTCACAGCGTCGAACAGTGGTTTTGATAGTCAACTATTCGGTGCAACCCCTAATGTAAGAATGAATGTATGAACGTATGAATTTATGTATGTATCAATGTGTGAATGAATGTACGTCAATATGTGTGTATGTATGCATAAATGTATGTATCTAAGTATGTATGAACAAATGAATGTATGTCAATATGTGTGTGTATGTATGCATAAATGTATGTGTAACGGAGGTCCGCGGGTGTGCCACAGTCACGAGGGACCAGTGAGGTGAAGTGACGGGTTGTGGCGGTAGCGGTACCGGAAGTAAACTCACTCACCCTTAAAAGACGTGCTAACCAACCTGCCAAGTGGTTGTCAACCTCTTGGCGAAGCGGTTAGCATCGTCGCCTCCGGTGCGGAAGGTCGTGGGTTCGATCCTCGCTCAGGGCAAGTCCGAACCAAACAACATTGGTCACATATGTATCTAAGTATGAACAAATGAATGTATGTCGTATGAATTTATGTATCAATGTGTGAATGAATGTACGTCAATATGTGTGTATGTATGCATAAATGTATGTATCTAAGTATGTATGAACAAATGAATGTATGTCAATATGTGTGTACGTATGCATAAATGTATGTATCTAAGTATGTATGAACAAATGAATGTATGTCAATATGTGTGTACGTATGCATAAATGTATGTATCTAAGTATGTATGAACAAATGAATGTATGTCAATATGTGTGTACGTATGCGTAAATGTATGTATCTAAGTATGTATGAACAAATGAATGTATGTCAATATGTGTGTACGTATGCATAAATGTATGTATCTAAGTATGTATGAACAAATGAATGTATGTCAATATGTGTGTACGTATGCGTAAATGTATGTATCTAAGTATGTATGAACAAATGAATGTATGTCAATATGTGTGTATGTATGCATAAATGTATGTATCTAAGTATGTATGAACAAATGAATGTATGTCAATATGTGTGTATGTATGCGTAAATGTATGTATCTAAGTATGTATGAACAAATGAATGTATGTCAATATGTGTGTATGTATGCGTAAATGTATGTATCTAAGTATGTATGAACAAATGAATGTATGTCAATATGTGTGTATGTATGCGTAAATGTATGTATCTAAGTATGTATGAACAAATGAATGTATGTCAATATGTGTGTATGTATGCGTAAATGTATGTATCTAAGTATGTATGAACAAATGAATGTATGTCAATATGTGTGTATGTATGCGTAAATGTATGTATCTAAGTATGTATGAACAAATGAATGTATGTCAATATGTGTGTATGTATGCGTAAATGTATGTATCTAAGTATGTATGAACAAATGAATGTATGTCAATATGTGTGTATGTATGCGTAAATGTATGTATCTAAGTATGTATGAACAAATGAATGTATGTCAATATGTGTGTATGTATGCGTAAATGTATGTATCTAAGTATGTATGAACAAATGAATGTATGTCAATATGTGTGTATGTATGCGTAAATGTATGTATCTAAGTATGTATGAACAAATGAATGTATGTCAATATGTGTGTATGTATGCGTAAATGTATGTATGAACAAATGAATGTATGTCAATATGTGTGTATGTATGCGTAAATGTATGTATCTAAGTATGTATGAACAAATGAATGTATGTCAATATGTGTGTATGTATGCGTAAATGTATGTATCTAAGTATGTATGAACAAATGAATGTATGTCAATATGTGTGTATGTATGCGTAAATGTATGTATCTAAGTATGTATGAACAAATGAATGTATGTCAATATGTGTGTATGTATGCATAAATGTATGTATCTAAGTATGTATGAACAAATGAATGTATGTCAATATGTGTGTGTATGTATGCGTAAATGTATGTATCTAAGTATGTATGAACAAATGAATGTATGTCAATATGTGTGTGTATGTATGCGTAAATGTATGTATCTAAGTATGTATGAACAAATGAATGTATGTCAATATGTGTGTATGTATGCATAAATGTATGTATCTAAGTATGTATGAACAAATGAATGTATGTCAATATGTGTGTATGTATGCGTAAATGTATGTATCTAAGTATGTATGAACAAATGAATGTATGTCAATATGTGTGTATGTATGCATAAATGTATGTATCTAAGTATGTATGAACAAATGAATGTATGTCAATGTGTGTATGTATGCATAAATGTATGCATCTAAGTAAGTATGAACAAATGAATGTATGTCAATATGTGTGTATGTATGCATAAATGTATGTATCTAAGTATGTATGAACAAATGAATGTATGTCAATATGTGTGTATGTATGTATCTAAGTATGTATGAACAAATTAATGTATGTCAATATGTGTGTATGTATGCATAAATGTATGTATCTAAGTATGTATGAACAAATGAATGTATGTCAATATGTGTGTATGTATGCGTAAATGTATGTATCTAAGTATGTATGAACAAATGAATGTATGTCAATATGTGTGTATGTATGCGTAAATGTATGTATCTAAGTATGTATGAACAAATGAATGTATGTCAATATGTGTGTATGTATGCGTAAATGTATGTATCTAAGTATGTATGAACAAATGAATGTATGTCAATATGTGTGTATGTATGCGTAAATGTATGTATCTAAGTATGTATGAACAAATGAATGTATGTCAATATGTGTGTATGTATGCATAAATGTATGTATCTAAGTATGTATGAACAAATGAATGTATGTCAATGTGTGTATGTATGCATAAATGTATGCATCTAAGTAAGTATGAACAAATGAATGTATGTCAATATGTGTGTATGTATGCATAAATGTATGTATCTAAGTATGTATGAACAAATGAATGTATGTCAATATGTGTGTATGTATGTATCTAAGTATGTATGAACAAATGAATGTATGTCAATATGTGTGTATGTATGCATAAATGTATGTATCTAAGTATGTATGAACAAATGAATGTATGTCAATATGTGTGTATGTATGCGTAAATGTATGTATCTAAGTATGTATGAACAAATGAATGTATGTCAATATGTGTGTATGTATGCGTAAATGTATGTATCTAAGTATGTATGAACAAATGAATGTATGTCAATATGTGTGTATGTATGCGTAAATGTATGTATCTAAGTATGTATGAACAAATGAATGTATGTCAATATGTGTGTATGTATGCGTAAATGTATGTATCTAAGTATGTATGAACAAATGAATGTATGTCAATATGTGTGTATGTATGCGTAAATGTATGTATCTAAGTATGTATGAACAAATGAATGTATGTCAATATGTGTGTATGTATGCGTAAATGTATGTATCTAAGTATGTATGAACAAATGAATGTATGTCAATATGTGTGTATGTATGCGTAAATGTATGTATCTAAGTATGTATGAACAAATGAATGTATGTCAATATGTGTGTATGTATGCGTAAATGTATGTATCTAAGTATGTATGAACAAATGAATGTATGTCAATATATGTATGCGTAAATGTATGTATGAACAAATGAATGTATGTCAATATGTGTGTATGTATCGTAAATGTATGTATCTAAGTATGTATGAACAAATGAATGTATGTCAATATGTGTGTATGTATGCGTAAATGTATGTATCTAAGTATGTATGAACAAATGAATGTATGTCAATATGTGTGTATGTATGCGTAAATGTATGTATCTAAGTATGTATGAACAAATGAATGTATGTCAATATGTGTGTATGTATGCATAAATGTATGTATCTAAGTATGTATGAACAAATGAATGTATGTCAATATGTGTGTATGTATGCGTAAATGTATGTATCTAAGTATGTATGAACAAATGAATGTATGTCAATATGTGTGTGTATGTATGCATAAATGTATGTATCTAAGTATGTATGAACAAATGAATGTATGTCAATATGTGTGTATGTATGCATAAATGTATGTATCTAAGTATGTATGAACAAATGAATGTATGTCAATATGTGTGTATGTATGCATAAATGTATGTATCTAAGTATGTATGAACAAATGAATGTATGTCAATATGTGTGTATGTATGCATAAATGTATGTATCTAAGTATGTATGAACAAATGAATGTATGTCAATATGTGTGTATGTATGCGTAAAATGTATGTATGAACAAATGAATGTATGTCAATATGTGTGTATGCGTAAATGTATGTATCTAAGTATGTATGAACAAATGAATGTATGTCAATATGTGTGTATGTATGCGTAAATGTATGTATCTAAGTATGTATGAACAAATGAATGTATGTCAATATGTGTGTATGTATGCGTAAATGTATGTATCTAAGTATGTATGAACAAATGAATGTATGTCAATATGTGTGTATGTATGCATAAATGTATGTATCTAAGTATGTATGAACAAATGAATGTATGTCAATATGTGTGTATGTATGCGTAAATGTATGTATCTAAGTATGTATGAACAAATGAATGTATGTCAATATGTGTGTGTATGTATGCATAAATGTATGTATCTAAGTATGTATGAACAAATGAATGTATGTCAATATGTGTGTATGTATGCATAAATGTATGTATCTAAGTATGTATGAACAAATGAATGTATGTCAATATGTGTGTATGTATGCATAAATGTATGTATCTAAGTATGTATGAACAAATGAATGTATGTCAATATGTGTGTATGTATGCATAAATGTATGTATCTAAGTATGTATGAACAAATGAATGTATGTCAATATGTGTGTATGTATGCATAAATGTATGTATCTAAGTATGTATGAACAAATGAATGTATGTCAATATGTGTGTATGTATGTATCTAAGTATGTATGAACAAATGAATGTATGTCAATATGTGTGTATGTATGCATAAATGTATGTATCTAAGTATGTATGAACAAATGAATGTATGTCAATATGTGTGTATGTATGCGTAAATGTATGTATCTAAGTATGTATGAACAAATGAATGTATGTCAATATGTGTGTATGTATGCGTAAATGTATGTATCTAAGTATGTATGAACAAATGAATGTATGTCAATATGTGTGTATGTATGCGTAAATGTATGTATCTAAGTATGTATGAACAAATGAATGTATGTCAATATGTGTGTATGTATGCGTAAATGTATGTATCTAAGTATGTATGAACAAATGAATGTATGTCAATATGTGTGTATGTATGCGTAAATGTATGTATCTAAGTATGTATGAACAAATGAATGTATGTCAATATGTGTGTATGTATGCGTAAATGTATGTATCTAAGTATGTATGAACAAATGAATGTATGTCAATATGTGTGTATGTATGCGTAAATGTATGTATCTAAGTATGTATGAACAAATGAATGTATGTCAATATGTGTGTATGTATGCGTAAATGTATGTATCTAAGTATGTATGAACAAATGAATGTATGTCAATATGTGTGTATGTATGCGTAAATGTATGTATCTAAGTATGTATGAACAAATGAATGTATGTCAATATGTGTGTATGTATGCGTAAATGTATGTATCTAAGTATGTATGAACAAATGAATGTATGTCAATATGTGTGTATGTATGCGTAAATGTATGTATCTAAGTATGTATGAACAAATGAATGTATGTCAATATGTGTGTATGTATGCATAAATGTATGTATCTAAGTATGTATGAACAAATGAATGTATGTCAATATGTGTGTGTATGTATGAACAAATGAATGTATGTCAATATGTGTGTATGTATGCGTAAATGTATGTATCTAAGTATGTATGAACAAATGAATGTATGTCAATATGTGTGTATGTATGCGTAAATGTATGTATCTAAGTATGTATGAACAAATGAATGTATGTCAATATGTGTGTATGTATGCGTAAATGTATGTATCTAAGTATGTATGAACAAATGAATGTATGTCAATATGTGTGTATGTATGCATAAATGTATGTATCTAAGTATGTATGAACAAATGAATGTATGTCAATATGTGTGTATGTATGCGTAAATGTATGTATCTAAGTATGTATGAACAAATGAATGTATGTCAATATGTGTGTGTATGTATGCGTAAATGTATGTATCTAAGTATGTATGAACAAATGAATGTATGTCAATATGTGTGTATGTATGCATAAATGTATGTATCTAAGTATGTATGAACAAATGAATGTATGTCAATATGTGTGTATGTATGCGTAAATGTATGTATCTAAGTATGTATGAACAAATGAATGTATGTCAATATGTGTGTATGTATGCATAAATGTATGTATCTAAGTATGTATGAACAAATGAATGTATGTCAATATGTGTGTATGTATGCATAAATGTATGTATCTAAGTATGTATGAACAAATGAATGTATGTCAATATGTGTGTATGTATGCATAAATGTATGTATCTAAGTAAGTATGAACAAATGAATGTATGTCAATATGTGTGTATGTATCTAAGTATGTATGAACAAATGAATGTATGTGTATGTATGCATAAATGTATGTATCTAAGTAAGTATGAACAAATGAATGTATGTCAATGTGTATGTATGCATAAATGTATGTATCTAAGTATGTATGAACAAATGAATGTATGTCAATATGTGTGTATGTATCTAAGTATGTATGAACAAATGAATGTATGTCAATATGTGTGTGTGTGTATGTATGTATCTAAGTATGAACAAATGAATGTATGTCAATATGTGTGTATGTATGCATAAATGTATGTATCTAAGTATGTATGAACAAATGAATGTATGTCAATATGTGTGTATGTATGCATAAATGTATGTATCTAAGTATGTATGAACAAATGAATGTATGTCAATATGTGTGTATGTATGCGTAAATGTATGTATCTAAGTATGTATGAACAAATGAATGTATGTCAATATGTGTGTATGTATGCGTAAATGTATGTATCTAAGTATGTATGAACAAATGAATGTATGTCAATATGTGTGTATGTATGCGTAAATGTATGTATCTAAGTATGTATGAACAAATGAATGTATGTCAATATGTGTGTATGTATGCGTAAATGTATGTATCTAAGTATGTATGAACAAATGAATGTATGTCAATATGTGTGTATGTATGCGTAAATGTATGTATCTAAGTATGTATGAACAAATGAATGTATGTCAATATGTGTGTATGTATGCATAAATGTATGTATCTAAGTATGTATGAACAAATGAATGTATGTCAATATGTGTGTATGTATGCATAAATGTATGTATCTAAGTATGTATGAACAAATGAATGTATGTCAATATGTGTGTATGTATGCATAAATGTATGTATCTAAGTATGTATGAACAAATGAATGTATGTCAATATGTGTGTATGTGTAAATGTATGTATCTAAGTATGTATGAACAAATGAATGTATGTCAATATGTGTGTATGTATGCTAAATGTATGTATCTAAGTAAGTATGAACAAATGAATGTATGTCAATATGTGTGTATGTATGCGTAAATGTATGTATCTAAGTATGTATGAACAAATGAATGTATGTCAATATGTGTGTATGTATGCGTAAATGTATGTATCTAAGTATGTATGAACAAATGAATGTATGTCAATATGTGTGTATGTATGCGTAAATGTATGTATCTAAGTATGTATGAACAAATGAATGTATGTCAATATGTGTGTATGTATGCGTAAATGTATGTATCTAAGTATGTATAATGAACAAATGAATGTATGTCAATATGTGTGTATGTATGCGTAAATGTATGTATCTAAGTATGTATGAACAAATGAATGTATGTCAATATGTGTGTATGTATGCGTAAATGTATGTATCTAAGTATGTATGAACAAATGAATGTATGTCAATATGTGTGTATGTATGCGTAAATGTATGTATCTAAGTATGTATGAACAAATGAATGTATGTCAATATGTGTGTATGTATGCGTAAATGTATGTATCTAAGTATGTATGAACAAATGAATGTATGTCAATATGTGTGTATGTATGCGTAAATGTATGTATCTAAGTATGTATGAACAAATGAATGTATGTCAATATGTGTGTATGTATGCGTAAATGTATGTATCTAAGTATGTATGAACAAATGAATGTATGTCAATATGTGTGTATGTATGCGTAAATGTATGTATCTAAGTATGTATGAACAAATGAATGTATGTCAATATGTGTGTATGTATGCGTAAATGTATGTATCTAAGTATGTATGAACAAATGAATGTATGTCAATATGTGTGTATGTATGCGTAAATGTATGTATCTAAGTATGTATGAACAAATGAATGTATGTCAATATGTGTGTATGTATGCGTAAATGTATGTATCTAAGTATGTATGAACAAATGAATGTATGTCAATATGTGTGTATGTATGCGTAAATGTATGTATCTAAGTATGTATGAACAAATGAATGTATGTCAATATGTGTGTATGTATGAATGTAAATGTATGTATCTAAGTATGTATGAACAAATGAATTTATGTCAATATGTGTTTATTTTTGCATAAATGTATGTATCTAAGTATGTATGAACAAATGAATGTATGTCAATATGTGTGTATGTATGCGTAAATGTATGTATCTAAGTATGTATGAACAAATGAATGTATGTCAATATGTGTGTATGTATGCGTAAATGTATGTATCTAAGTATGTATGAACAAATGAATGTATGTCAATATGTGTGATGTATGTATGTAAATGTATGTATCTAAGTATGTATGAACAAATGAATGTATGTCAATATGTGTGTATGTATGCGTAAATGTATGTATCTAAGTATGTATGAACAAATGAATGTATGTCAATATGTGTGTATGTATGCGTAAATGTATGTATCTAAGTATGTATGAACAAATGAATGTATGTCAATATGTGTGTATGTATGCGTAAATGTATGTATCTATGTATGTATGAACAAATGAATGTATGTCAATATGTGTAATGTATGTAAATGTATGTATCTAAGTATGTATGAACAAATGAATGTATGTCAATATGTGTGTATGTATGCGTAAATGTATGTATCTAAGTATGTATGAACAAATGAATGTATGTCAATATGTGTGTATGTATGCGTAAATGTATGTATCTAAGTATGTATGAACAAATGAATGTATGTCAATATGTGTGTATGTATGCGTAAATGTATGTATCTAAGTATGTATGAACAAATGAATGTATGTCAATATGTGTGTGTATGTATGCGTAAATGTATGTATCTAAGTATGTATGAACAAATGAATGTATGTCAATATGTGTGTGTATGTATGCGTAAATGTATGTATCTAAGTATGTATGAACAAATGAATGTATGTATCTAAGTATGTATGAACAAATGAATGTATGTGAATGTATAAATGTATGTATCTAAGTATGTATGAACAAATGAATGTATGTCAATGTGTGTATGTATGCATAAATGTATGTATCTAAGTATGTATGAACAAATGAATGTATGTCAATATGTGTGTATGTATGCATAAATGTATGTATCTAAGTATGTATGAACAAATGAATGTATGTCAATATGTGTGTATGTGTAAATGTATGTATCTAAGTATGTATGAACAAATGAATGTATGTCAATATGTGTGTATGTATGCATAAATGTATGTATCTAAGTATGTATGAACAAATGAATGTATGTCAATATGTGTGTATGTATGCGTAAATGTATGTATCTAAGTATGTATGAACAAATGAATGTATGTCAATATGTGTGTATGTATGCGTAAATGTATGTATCTAAGTATGTATGAACAAATGAATGTATGTCAATATGTGTGTATGTATGCGTAAATGTATGTATCTAAGTATGTATGAACAAATGAATGTATGTCAATATGTGTGTATGTATGCGTAAATGTATGTATCTAAGTATGTATGAACAAATGAATGTATGTCAATATGTGTGTATGTATGCGTAAATGTATGTATCTAAGTATGTATGAACAAATGAATGTATGTCAATATGTGTGTATGTATGCGTAAATGTATGTATCTAAGTATGTATGAACAAATGAATGTATGTCAATATGTGTGTATGTATGCGTAAATGTATGTATCTAAGTATGTATGAACAAATGAATGTATGTCAATATGTGTGTATGTATGCGTAAATGTATGTATCTAAGTATGTATGAACAAATGAATGTATGTCAATATGTGTGTATGTATGCGTAAATGTATGTATCTAAGTATGTATGAACAAATGAATGTATGTCAATATGTGTGTATGTATGCGTAAATGTATGTATCTAAGTATGTATGAACAAATGAATGTATGTCAATATGTGTGTATGTATGCGTAAATGTATGTATCTAAGTATGTATGAACAAATGAATGTATGTCAATGTGTGTATGTATGCATAAATGTATGTATCTAAGTATGTATGAACAAATGAATGTATGTCAATATGTGTGTGTATGTATGAACAAATGAATGTATGTCAATATGTGTGTATGTATGCGTAAATGTA
This sequence comes from Decapterus maruadsi, assembly GCA_030347415.2. Lineage (NCBI taxonomy): Eukaryota > Metazoa > Chordata > Actinopteri > Carangiformes > Carangidae > Decapterus > Decapterus maruadsi. Next base: position 2,793,589 of record CM064890.1, read on the forward strand.
TGTATCTAAGTATGTATGAACAAATGAATGTATGTCAATATGTGTGTATGTATGCGTAAATGTATGTATCTAAGTATGTATGAACAAATGAATGTATGTCAATATGTGTGTATGTATGCGTAAATGTATGTATCTAAGTATGTATGAACAAATGAATGTATGTCAATATGTGTGTATGTATGCATAAATGTATGTATCTAAGTATGTATGAACAAATGAATGTATGTCAATATGTGTGTATGTATGCGTAAATGTATGTATCTAAGTATGTATGAACAAATGAATGTATGTCAATATGTGTGTATGTATGCGTAAATGTATGTATCTAAGTATGTATGAACAAATGAATGTATGTCAATATGTGTGTATGTATGCATAAATGTATGTATCTAAGTATGTATGAACAAATGAATGTATGTCAATATGTGTGTATGTATGCGTAAATGTATGTATCTAAGTATGTATGAACAAATGAATGTATGTCAATATGTGTGTATGTATGCATAAATGTATGTATCTAAGTATGTATGAACAAATGAATGTATGTCAATATGTGTGTATGTATGCATAAATGTATGTATCTAAGTATGTATGAACAAATGAATGTATGTCAATATGTGTGTATGTATGCATAAATGTATGTATCTAAGTAAGTATGAACAAATGAATGTATGTCAATATGTGTGTATGTATGCATAAATGTATGTATCTAAGTATGTATGAACAAATGAATGTATGTCAATGTGTGTATGTATGCATAAATGTATGCATCTAAGTAAGTATGAACAAATGAATGTATGTCAATATGTGTGTATGTATGCATAAATGTATGTATCTAAGTATGTATGAACAAATGAATGTATGTCAATATGTGTATGTATCTAATGTATGTATGAACAAATGAATGTATGTCAATATGTCAATATGTGTGTATGTATGCGTAAATGTATGTATCTAAGTATGTATGAACAAATGAATGTATGTCAATATGTGTGTATGTATGCATAAATGTATGTATCTAAGTATGTATGAACAAATGAATGTATGTCAATATGTGTGTATGTATGCATAAATGTATGTATCTAAGTATGTATGAACAAATGAATGTATGTCAATATGTGTGTATGTATGCGTAAATGTATGTATCTAAGTATGTATGAACAAATGAATGTATGTCAATATGTGTGTATGTATGCATAAATGTATGTATCTAAGTATGTATGAACAAATGAATGTATGTCAATATGTGTGTATGTATGCGTAAATGTATGTATCTAAGTATGTATGAACAAATGAATGTATGTCAATATGTGTGTATGTATGCGTAAATGTATGTATCTAAGTATGTATGAACAAATGAATGTATGTCAATATGTGTGTATGTATGCATAAATGTATGTATCTAAGTATGTATGAACAAATGAATGTATGTCAATATGTGTGTATGTATGCATAAATGTATGTATCTAAGTATGTATGAACAAATGAATGTATGTCAATATGTGTGTATGTATGCATAAATGTATGTATCTAAGTATGTATGAACAAATGAATGTATGTCAATGTGTGTATGTATGCATAAATGTATGCATCTAAGTAAGTATGAACAAATGAATGTATGTCAATATGTGTGTATGTATGCATAAATGTATGTATCTAAGTATGTATGAACAAATGAATGTATGTCAATATGTGTGTATGTATGTATCTAAGTATGTATGAACAAATGAATGTATGTCAATATGTGTGTGTATGTATGCGTAAATGTATGTATCTAAGTATGTATGAACAAATGAATGTATGTCAATATGTGTGTATGTATGCATAAATGTATGTATCTAAGTATGTATGAACAAATGAATGTATGTCAATATGTGTGTATGTATGCATAAATGTATGTATCTAAGTATGTATGAACAAATGAATGTATGTCAATATGTGTGTATGTATGCATAAATGTATGTATCTAAGTAAGTATGAACAAATGAATGTATGTCAATATGTGTGTATGTATGCATAAATGTATGTATCTAAGTATGTATGAACAAATGAATGTATGTCAATGTGTGTATGTATGCATAAATGTATGCATCTAAGTAAGTATGAACAAATGAATGTATGTCAATATGTGTGTATGTATGCATAAATGTATGTATCTAAGTATGTATGAACAAATGAATGTATGTCAATATGTGTGTATGTATGTATCTAAGTATGTATGAACAAATTAATGTATGTCAATATGTGTGTATGTATGTATCTAAGTATGTATGAACAAATTAATGTATGTCAATATGTGTGTATGTATGCATAAATGTATGTATCTAAGTAAGTATGAACAAATGAATGTATGTCAATATGTGTGTATGTATGCGTAAATGTATGTATCTAAGTATGTATGAACAAATGAATGTATGTCAATATGTGTGTATGTATGCATAAATGTATGTATCTAAGTATGTATGAACAAATGAATGTATGTCAATATGTGTGTATGTATGCATAAATGTATGTATCTAAGTATGTATGAACAAATGAATGTATGTCAATATGTGTGTATGTATGCATAAATGTATGTATCTAAGTATGTATGAACAAATGAATGTATGTCAATATGTGTGTATGTATGCGTAAATGTATGTATCTAAGTATGTATGAACAAATGAATGTATGTCAATATGTGTATATGTATGCATACTGTAAATGTATGTATCTAAGTATGTATGAACAAATGAATGTATGTCAATATGTGTGTGTATGAATGCATAAATGTATGTATCTAAGTATGTATGAACAAATGAATGTATGTCAATATGTGTGTGTATGTATGCATAAATGTATGTATCTAAGTATGTATGAACAAATGAATGTATGTCAATATGTGTGTGTATGTATGCATAAATGTATGTATCTAAGTATGTATGAACAAATGAATGTATGTCAATATGTGTGTGTATGTATGCATAAATGTATGTATCTAAGTATGTATGAACAAATGAATGTATGTCAATATGTGTGTATGTATGCATAAATGTATGTATCTAAGTATGTATGAACAAATGAATGTATGTCAATATGTGTGTATGTATGCGTAAATGTATGTATCTAAGTATGTATGAACAAATGAATGTATGTCAATATGTGTGTATGTATGCGTAAATGTATGTATCTAAGTAAGTATGAACAAATGAATGTATGTCAATATGAATGTATGTCAATATGTGTGTATGTATGCATAAATGTATGTATCTAAGTAAGTATGAACAAATGAATGTATGTCAATATGTGTGTATGTATGCATAAATGTATGTATCTAAGTAAGTATGAACAAATGAATGTATGTATGTTCATGCATGTAAGTATGCATGAATGTATGTACATATGACATATGGTTGAAAAAACCACCGAGATTAAACTGAACTGATCTGTGAAACCTTTATTCTATTCTATTTGTTTTATTTTATTCTATTTGTGAAAATGCTATACTTTCCCGTTTTCTCACCAACAGACCACATTAGATCTGGTCCAGAGAAATCTAGGCATAGTGGTTTTTGACCTGGACCAGGTCTAATGTGGTCTATATGATGAAAAAAATGGTGAAATCTGCCTTTATTGTGTTAACAGCTGTTAGCTGGTTGACTGTTTGCCTGTCACATGTAGCAGCTAGAAGCTAACACAAGCACCTGCACCACGACGTGTTCAGTGCCTCACATTTTTCGGCTAAACGTTCATCTGGTAAACATAACATTACTTAGCCTTACCTTGTCCTTGTTTTTTTATCGTCCTCAACCTTTTTCTTTTGTCTCTTTTCTGCACCCAAGACGGGTAGGACTTCCGGTGTTTTGACGCGTTGGAAGCTTCAAAGAGTTTGGGGGCCCCCTAGTGGCTGCTGGGCCCGGCCTTCAACCTCCCCAAAGATGTTTCAGCCTCAAGTCTTGTTCCACCACCACCACCACATAATCAGACCTTTACAATAACTCAATCAGACAAGTTGAGTTTTTTTTGTTTGTTTTTTTAATGACAAATATCAAGTATTCAAGGCATTTGTAAACCAAGTGTTCACAAACATCAATTAGACTTCTGCTCCTGAGGAACACAAGGCAATAAGAGCTCGACTTTCAGAATACAGCTTCTGCTCTGTCTGGGAAATCCACTCTCAGTTCGGACACTGACGAACGGAAGATGTGTTAAAGCAAAATTTCACAGTCGACCTGAAGTTGACCGCGTCGGTAGTAGTTCAACAAACAGCAGGACGCTGAATTCTAAGTATGAGTGTGTGTACAGTACAGTAAAATCATCCTTTCATTTACTGTGTCCAGAGACCTGCGTGTCTCAGCTGGAACGACTCTCCACTCTCCTCTGGGCTGTGGTTATTTCATCACTGTCAGGGATTAACACATTGTTATTTTTTAAAGCACATTATTATATTGATAAGATATTTTACCAATCAGCTTCATTAGCATCCTTAGTATTCAGCGACTGATATAAATGTTTAATCATAAGATGACTCAGCAGAGATCACTTTTGGCTTCCATTAGCATTAGCATTAGCATTAGCAGGGGAGGTGGTCTGATCAATAAACCTGCACTGGCGGTGCTTTGTTAGAAAGCCAGCGAGAGGGAGAGCAGAGAATCGTTATAGATGGAGACAGGGAAGGACATTCTGGGGAAAGGGAAGGGGGGGCAGAACAGTGACTTTTTTAATTCACTCAGTTGTGTCGACCTCTCGACAGGAAAAACAAAAAAACACATTGCAATAACCCAACTCCCCCCACCCCACTCCCCTCTGGTATAATCTGAACTCAACCCATCCCCATGTGAATAACACTGATCAGGCACCATCAGACAAATCCACTGTTTTTTTTTTGTTTTTTTTTGTAGCTTTAAAGTCTTATTTTTTTTCTTTTTAACTACAATGTCATGGGTTAGTTCATAAATATGCTTCTAACTATTGCGTGAGCTCTATAATACGCTTCATTTGCTTTGTCAATATTTACACAATGATCACTTATGAATATGTAATTTGAGGTACTAAGTCACGATAATACTAAAATTAGTCACTGCCATTAACCCACGTGATAAATCTTCACCAGGCAGACTACCATGAAACTTGGCCAAGAATGTTAACTTTTAAAATATATTCACTGCATCTGCGTTGGATTCACCATTTCTTTTTTTTTTTTACATCTAAAATTAATTCATACTGACACTACAATATAAACTACAGTAACTTTTTTATTAGACTTATTTTATATCCTCCCTCACACGCCAAGAAAAAATACTCCTAAAAAATATTATCTTTTTAAAACATGTGCCTCAGATTTGAGCTTTCATATGCACATGATATTAAATTAACCACAATAAAGGGTACTTACTCACAATTCTTTTGTTCCTTTACTAACTCTGTCTCTCCTGTTCAAAGGAAAGCAAATCCATAAGATACTTCCTAACATGAGCCTCGGCTAAAAGGAATTTCTGCTTAAGTTTTTGGCTCATGTAAACAGTATTAACATGCCTCTGCTCCACCTGCAGACTAAATTTGATTTGGTAGCGCGGCGGTGCAGAGGGCGTGTCAGGGAAAGCAGGTCGTCTTATGCTCTGGTACATCTTTGGGAAACTTTGGGAGTGCTTTTTTTTCAGTGCAGTGATTAAGTTTAATAATTAACCTTTGAACCAAGGAGTTCATAGTTACAGTAAGTCTGACCAACAGCAACATTCACTGGCCTTCACACAATCATCTCTCTGTCCACTAGAGGGCCACAAACGCCCAGGAACTGAATCATTAACACCAGATTTCTCTTGCTGATAAAAAGAGGGGGTTCCTTGTTTCACATGCTCGCTGCACTACTGTTTTTTTTTTTTTTAAAGCCTAGTCTACTAGATAACTACTATGTACATCTGATGACCATTAGAATGGAGAAGCCATAACAACACATAGCCAAAAATGATGCATCCTTTTATCTGTTTGTGGCTTAAATTGAGGTCCAATTTGTTCAGAAAACAGCAGTTTTTTTTGTTTTTGTTTTGTTTTTCAATTCTCCTTTCCAGTTTCTTGTGCGTTCACGTCTTTACGTTATACAGTAGCTTCAGCACATGGTCAGAGATGAAACAGCGGTCTTGTTGCTCTCTCCTGTTTGCCATTTGGTTAAGTCATGACAGATTGTAATAATAATAAAGTAGTGTTACATGTAATGAAATATAGATCTCTTGCTCGCTGACAAGACTCTTGGTTAAAGTTATTTTACACGGTACCACTGATGCTCGTCGGCTTTAAGCTACATGGTTTCTTTGCCGAGGTGGGAAACTTTTGACCACCCGTGTTGACTCCAGATCAGTGACCACTGTCCCCACCCCACCCAAACACAAACAGCTGACGGCAACAAAGCAGAATATGGTCGCTCCGCTAAGAGGACAGTGACTGGCTTTTCTTTTCAGGAGCTAGTAGCCAGCGTTTACCCTGGTAGCTAGCTTTGTGTTATCTGGACTGGCCGAGACAGCTTGAGAGGCACTGTGACGAAAAGAAAAGGAAAAAAATGCTCTTGTCAGTTCTGCAGGATGCAAATGACAGGACAGACGGGGGAATGGCTCAAATACAAAGAGAGACGGCTGATATGTTCACAGTTCAGGGCTGTGGGGAAGGAAGAATGGCGTCCTGAATGAGCCGACGACACGGTGGGATGTGAATCGAGCGGAGAGAGAGGTACACATGTAGAGTATAGGAGGAGCTGTACAGTACTGAGGAGGGAGGAGCTGTACAGAGGATCTTGCATAGTACAGGTTTGTCAGTTGTGCTTTAGACGCCGTGTTGATCATGACTCGTGTGTCTGTACAGAGATTCTAATGCCCTGCCCTTTAACAGTAGCACCATGTGATGTCTTTGTCATCCGATCCTTGACGCGGAGGCGCGGGGGCCGTCTGTGTGGATGCTGTGTGTGGCTGCAGCTGATGATATGCTCGGAGTAAAAAGTACATCTGTCGTGTTCCTGTGATCATAGACGACGAGCAGCCCTTTAAGTATGGTGGGCGCGTAACTTGCGTCTCCGCCGGTCGGTCCTACGGCGGCGTTGGGAGCCCTGCGTGGTGGAGCGGACGCCGCGTGGTGCAGAAGAGACACTAACAGGAAAGGCACATGTCTCAGTGGACACCCCTCAGAAAAAAAGGGAGGCTTGGCGTGCTCTCAGACGTGGGCGGAGCCTCTGTGGTGGTGTGGCAAAAGGATAGGCGGGGTTATTGCTTTGAGGGCGTTGCCGGGGCAACTGAGGCTGCTGTGGCCGCGGTTGAGCAGCAGGGCGGCCGGCGGGTCGGGCCGAGGCGGGATGAACACCGGGCAGGACCGGGTGCGGGCGTGGCTCTTCTGGCCCCCGGCGTGGCAGATGAGCTCGCTGACCGTGCCCAGCGGAGGCAGGTGCTGGCGCCAGCGCTCAGCCCGCTCCTCCTTGTGCTTGATCGAGTACCAGGTGAGGAAGATGAAGACGAAGCCGACGAACTTGAGGCTGGCGGCCAGGCCGAAGTAGACGAAGCGGAAGGAGGTGACGTCGTACTCCCAGCAGGAGCCGTGCACGCCGCAGTCCTGCTGCCACAGCATGCAGGTGGTGTCGATCACAGCACCGAAGTAGATAGGCGTCGGGATGTAGGCTGGAGGAGACGGAGAGACAAGAGGGATGAAGAACAACTGTGTCCCAGTTCCAGACTTCATTCAACAGTAGTTTTAAATATATAATAAGTTCAGACAGGAAAACCTGACACAATATATTCTGTCAAACCTTTTACTCACAAATCAGAGAATAAGGGACAAGAGATGTGTCTGGTTCGAAACTGGGTTTGAGGGATTTTAAGTACAAGAATATAATGCAATTCACAGCAGGTGGAATTAGTTTAAACAAGATCATTAAATCCTTGTAAATCAGTTTGTGAAGTTTCTGGGTTATAATCAGTTTGACTGACATCCCCCACTGCACATAATGAATTATGTTACATCACGGCAAAACCGCAGCGTGCTTCAATTCCATGGATAACAGCATGCTGTTTGGTACAGCAGGACTGTGCAATGCATTGAAATCACAGAGCAAAATCCAAATTGCAAGAGCAGCAGTTTCTTTTCTTTTCTTTTTTTTTTTTGATAAAAGGTAAAATGTGTCACAACACTACTGTGCATTGTCAGCACTTTAAATGTTGTGTTACTACAGAGAAGCCCTGGACAATAAATCATATTCTAAAGACATGGAGGGACAAAAAACACCTTTATCTAATTTCTTTTTTTTTTTTTAAATGAATATGAAAAGCGTCTATTCACACTGATATCTCATATCACATCTGCCCATATAATAACAACATGGTGTTGGACAGTGGGGCGCATACTGCAGCAGCACCACTGGGTGGCACTATTGAGTTTCACACAGCTCAACCACAGCTCTGATTCCTTTGTGGCACAGGCCGCGGACAAAATATTAGAAACGCCTTTCCAAATAATTAATCCAATACATAGCCGGTCGAAAGCTACCACCTCACTGATTAAATGACTTAACTGCTGAATCAGCATCTCCTAATCAGTATCCACAAAAAACAGACCATGAGGTAATTCAGAGATGTAAAAAGGCTTGCAGGGATATTGTATAGGATTGCATCAGATTGTATTCTGTGGGTGTATATAATAGAAAACTGCAGAATTGAATGAAGCTTTTGTCGACTATATAACTTGACAAATACAGACTCCCTCCTGTCATCCATGCACAGATTCTACAATGCTTTCTGTCAAGTGATGTGACAGCTTCATGTTCACACAGCCATACCGAGCAGATGAGAGGCATGTCAGGGCAGCGCCGCGCACTGACCCCAACAGCTTCTCTCTGCTCTTATCTACTGAAGTTTTACGGAGGCCCACTACAACTGCTGCATTCCTGCCCTCGGTAAAATTGAAGGGTGTTTATAAGAGAATGGAGGCGGCAGAGAACAGATAGTAAAAGTGGATTTTACTCCAGCTGGAGAAAACAATAAAAATCTGATGTAGGACGTGACGGTACCAAAACCTGCAGCCAGTGTAAGGCTGTCACTACTTTTCTGCAAAACCTCTCAACTCAGCTTTTACTCCTCATGACCAAAGTAACTTAAAGGGATAGTTCGACATTTTGGCAAATTGGCCCATTGCCATAATCGCTATAGTCATAGCAGTAGGTTTGTTACCTTTAATTGTCGGTGTAAGCTAATTTCAGTACGGCGGAGCAGAGCAACAGGCTGCTCAGGGCGATGCTATGGAGGCTAAGGGAATTTCTTGGTTTCCCTCATCAAACTCATCAAATACAAAATCCCAAAACTCCAAAACGCTTTTGTGGACAAGTTGTGAGCTGCAGAACAACGACGCTATGAGATAATAACGGAATGATACGAAACGGAGCCGTTTTTGAGGTAAATATGGAGTCTGCTTGCTGAAAAACTGTCCCTGAACGCAACGCGCATCAGCGATTTTGCATGAATTTACCTCTAAAACAGCTCCGTCTCGTAACGTTCCGTTATTATCTGATAGCGTGGTGAATGTGCAGCTCACAACGTGTCCACGACAGCGCTTTTGAGTTGCTGGGTTGTGTATTTGATGAGTTTGATGAGGGAAACCAAGAAATTCCCTTAGCCTCCATAGCATAGCTCTGAGCAGCTCACGGCTCTGCTCCGCCGTACTAAAAATAGCTTGTACCGACAATTAAAGGTAACGAACCTACTGCTATGACTATAGGGATTATGGTGATGGGCCAATTTTCAAAAATGTTGAACTACCCCTTTAAGTGGCTCTAATATTAGTCTAGAAGATCAAGAACTTACCAAGAGTTCGGAGCAAGACAAACTGCATCCCGAGAGCAAAAGGCCTCTCTTGCTCATCAACAGACCTGAGGAAAGAGAAACATAATGAAGAAATCTGCTGCGGAGACTTGAGAAAAAGAGAGAAATCGGAGTCGGAGAGGATAATTAAAAAACCCAGTTCTTCACCTGAGTGTGACGATGATGGCGGAGGGCTGGGCACAGGCGGTGATGAGCGTGACGATGAAGAGGAAGATGAGGAAAGGGATGAGCGTGTTGCAGGTGCGGTCGCACTTCCCCGACACGGCGTAACCGTTCTCGTTCAGGTAGGTTTTCACGATGACGAGCTGGAGCTGGTTGACCTGGCCGCCGGAGGACGGAGTGATGACCTGTCTGCTCTGGACGCAGCCGCAGTCAGTGTAGTTCCTTATCTGTGGTCAGAGAGACAATACCGCTCAAATTCACTCGGGCTAATTCCATTGTAAAGATTACTGATATTGTTTAATGGGAGTTGAATGCAAAGACTCAACACAAACACAAACACACAGGCAGACTGGGTGGCACCAGCCATGTGGTGTAATCAGGGATCTGGACAATGAATCTACACATTTTCTTCCCCCCTCGTGTTGTTATGAATTCCTGTCCAACATTGTTGCGGCGTGTGACACTTCCTGTACTTTGAAAGCTATGGGAGGAGAATGTACAGAGAACAAGTCTTTGTGTTTTGCTTTATGATTTGTCCGACCCTCGGCCAAGATTCCTGAAATCGCTTCCATCAGTCACTTTTTCATTGTATCAGATGCATAAATAGCTTTGTTTGTGCAATTATTTATATGACAGGAAAACAAAGGGAACAGCGAGTGGAGGAAGGAGATGCGTGTGTGTGCGTGTCAGTGTGTGTGTGTGTGTGTGCACTCACCCCAGTGCTGTCATTGCCCACGGTGCTGCACCCGGCGAGACAAGGGTTGAAATAGGTGATGCCGTCGGAGCCGCAGACCGGAGCGTACTCGTGGATCCTGCAGCCGCAGTTCACGTTGCAACTGCCCGTCAAGTTCCTGTGGGTCATGGTGAGGGTCGGCCTGCACACACAACACACACACGACTTATTAAGCAGACTCCATGACAACTCATAAAGATCCTTTTTTTTCCATGCCCTTTCAAAAAACTATTAGAAGGATTTTTTTTTCCTTTACTTTACACTTTGATGGATTTTCACGGAGCCAGCAGGGACCAGATACGGGCCATTCAGCATCTATTAATTTTCTAAACATCCATCTATCTATCCATCCTTTTAAAGAGCGGCCATGCTGGGGAGGCAGCACAGCATCTCATTGCAGTAAAATTGAAAACAAATTTATGGTACTACGTGCTGCATTTTAGACTAAATTCCCCATAAAACCTCAAAGCTCCCTGCTGCAAAGAGGGATATTAATACTTCTAGTCTCTACGTCCCTTCTCTGCATCGCATCGCTCTAAAAATGTTAGTTTGGCTCCAGTTTAGTTATTAAAAAATGTTGTGTAAATCATTTGAAAAGTAAAAATGTTTCCCCTTCAGTGCAATGTAAGAGTGAACAACAGCACGGGAGGTAAATGAGGTTCTCCGCGCTGTTTACCGTCTCATTATTAACCTTTTTGCGTATAATCCCTTTAATTAGCTTTAATCTAGTCCCCACCACCAGTTTGTGTTGTGTGTGATGATAGAAGGACGGAGACGAGGGGGATGAGGAAGTGACACCTCCAGCGACTCCACGCTACAGTGTGGGAACGCCGGCTCTTAGCAAAACACGACTCTGGCTTCGTCTGCACCGGGAGCAGCGAAGCGAGTCCTGGGTTTTCTCTGGGAGAGCTTCACTCTGAGCCCTGCGGAACAGCCGGGGACGGGCCCTAACAACACAACACAACACCCCGGGGTGACATCGACACACACACAAATGCTCAACAGTTATGGGATCTTTCTCTGGCAAAGTTTCTCATTTAATAATGTTGTTTTTGCAGGCGATTGTTTGCTTTATATAATTGCTTTCAAAGAAATCTGTATTAGGGTGTAAGCAAAAATCACTATTTCCTCTCTCCTCCCTCTTAAACCAGTGGACCATCAGTTTCCACAAGGCCGTAAAGTAATACTCATCCTCGTTTTTATATTGGTTGTCACAGGGGAAGCACATTTGGGCTTGTCCTGACATAACAGTGTCACATTCCAGACGCTGTGTGTGTGTGTATATGTGTGTGTGTGAGTGTGAGGGGGAGACTGTGTGTATTTGCGTGTGGAGTTCACTGCAGGCTCACTGCACTGATTGCACATGTCCTATTCTAGACTAAACCTCGGCCCTCGCTGAACCCTCCAGATGTTGTTTGACTGTGTGCAGAGGCCGCAGCGCTGCATAGAAACACAGAGCCAAGAGAGTGAGAGGCTTAATGTGGTTTAACACTGCAGACACTGAACAGTGGGGGGGGAAAAAATCTGAGTTGTGAAGGTTTATAAAGGACTGTGTGAGACGACACAGAAGGTTTATATCAATATCCGCTTTTTGCATATATTCAGTAACGTTACAGAACTCGATATGAGGGTTTGGTGTCGGTCACGTCCCCAGATCGTCTCCGACCTGTCAGCGGGGGGGGAGCCATGTCTAGACTGCAGTGAAAGTACAGACGAGTGACACAAAGGGTGGGCTTGGGCTAAACATTCCTCATGTGGGTGCTAGCACTGACTAGTGACCAGTGCTGTTCATAATGAGGAGCCCCACAGGCCTCACATGGTCTTGTTGACCCCTCTATAAACACCGCTTCTAACAAAGACCACAGTTATTAATGGGTCAGCTACGGGGACTTTAAAGGCCACACTGACTATTTGGCAAATAATCGCTTTGATTAACTCGGTTATGTGAAAAGTAAATTTCACAGAGGTTTAGCACTTTCACCCTCAGGTGTTCACTGAGCTTCTGAGCTGATGCACTGCTTATACAGCAAAAAGGACGGATAACTTGATAGATAAATAGATAATCATCAGTGCAATCCATTTAAACAATAAGTAAAACATTAATGATAAAAAAACAACAGATAAAGGATAAAGCAGAATAAAAACTACATATTACATAAATATAATACTCATGATCTTGCTTTTGCAAGTTCAATAGAATAGAACGAGAAGGTACCGTTCAAATGGATCAGTGTTTGTCATCCGTTTGCTGCATCTTTTGCATCACCAAGGTCACACAGCGCATGGTGCTTCCATGTGTGTGTCAGTATGACCGTGTGCATAAAGTGTGTCCCCTCCATATTTCTGTCCGCAGGGCTAACACTCAATTATCTTTTTTTTTTGTTTTGTTTTGTTTTGTTTTTTTAACTCTGCAGCCAGCCAGGCCGCTGATGTGTGGTGTCGAGCGGCAGCTTCAGAAATAGAGGTGGCGGAGTGATTCACCGGAGCCACGAGAGCAGATGCCGTTGTTGCTAATTAATCATTCACACCCCAACACAACAGTAACAACACATGAGGATGACGGGAGCGCTGACAGTAGCCCAGACACACACCTTCCTCCTCCTCCTCCTCCTCCTCCTCCACTGTGTGTGCGCTTGTATTTGAGATACAACTTCAATTGCAGTGTAGCCTCTTTTTTTTTTTTACATAAGCAGTTTTGAAATAAACGTCTACCTGGCTCCAAAGCACCTTGAGGGCAACATGATTCATACTGAAGGTAGTCATACAGGAGAGGCTTACAAAGAAAAAAAAACACACATGCTAATGCAAAGTGTGGCAAATTTTGTGCGCTCATGCAGAATCGCACAGGAACACTGAAAAAATATGAATGAGCACTTGAGCAGGGAAACCAGGGGACGACTACACACCCATTTAGAGCGTTTTTTAACCTTATCTATGTGTTGGTGCATGTGTCCTTACCCAGTAGTGTAGGGGATGTTGATGCCGCCCAGGTTGATGCTCTCGCAGCCCACGATGAAGAGGGTGGAGAAGCAGAGCAGAGACACGCCGCTGCAGATCATGGCCAGCTTGGCCGACTCCCTGGCACCCAGCTTCAGCTTCTTGATGATGTAGCCCCCCAGCACGATGCCCACGCCGGCGCTGGGGACAATAATTACACCTGTGAAGAAAGTTTGGAGGAGAAGAAAGAAGAGACAGTGAGATGAAGGGGGGGAAAACTTGACAATGTGACGGAAATAGAGCAGCTAAGATAATGACAACACTGAATTAATTACTGTAAAGGATGATTGAAGTGTGATAACGATCTGGTCTACAATCTGCATAGTAACATGAATAACATGTGACACTTTTTATACAGCATGACTAGATGGTGCCTGATTGGACATGGATGCTTGAAGAAAAAAAACACACACATCTCAGTGTGATTTCTCTCATTAAACCAGGAATGAATAACCTCAGAAAAGAAAAAGGAACCAGGAAAGCCACTGCTGTTTCAGTGCAACTGGGCTGTGCTGAGGGCCGTCAGTGAATCATTTCAGGCTGTGGCAGCACGGAGCACGTGCCCAGTCCACTAGAGCCGGTCTAATTGACAGCATGAGGAAAGGCAAAGCTGGCTGCTGGCAGGGTGGACCGGGTTGTAAAGTGTCATCGTGCAGGAGTTAAGGCCCGTGGAGGCTGCACAGCCACGAGCACTTAGAGCTGGAGGCGAGGAGGAGGAGGGGGGAGGAAGATGGGGTCAGTCAGCGGGGATGGAGGGTCATCAAAGACAGAGGATCAACGGAGAAGTGATCCACAGAAATGTCATCTGGATTCTCCCTCTCTCTCTCGCTATGCACGCTTGTGTGTTTGTGTGTAACAGATTAAAAGAAAGAGACGGAGATGGAGAGTCCCTTTGAACACACTCAGGCATCAGGCAGCTGTAGCATATTATCCTGTAAGTGCATGTTTTATGTACTAAAAAAACCATGTGCAGGCTGCAGGATTAAACATATACACAGCCAAAGAAAAAATCATATCAATGTGACATAAGACGCACACACACATACACAAATTATTAACTGCTACATGAATGATTTACTCATTTTATCTGGATTAATAGCTATGCTGGCATTAATGTAATGGCTTTTTGAAGTGATCTGATAAGCGTGTGTCAGCGTGCATGTATTATAGAGATCCTACCCACCAACGACTATCATGATGACAAACCTTTGTGCAGCTTACAACTGTCAACTAAAGCATGTGTAGCAGAGCCAGAACCAAACAGCAAAGGATTGGGAGAAGAAAGAAAGCAGAGTGTCTTGTCGAAAGGAATAGTGGCTGAGATAAGGAGAGCCACCAAAGTTACAGCAAAAAAAAAAGTCAGACTAAACAGCAGCAAGAGAGAAACTGCAGCTGAGGGAGGCGTGTGATATGTTACAGCGCTATTTCTGTAGCAACATCTAATGGGCACGTAGCAGTGGCAGCTCTTGAACCAGGCATGACGCCGTCTCAACAAGGTGGCAATTTGTGAGATTTCTATTTATTTTACCTCGACATCTTTGATGCTACATTGCTCTACCCTTTTTTTGTGGTTCACTCTGCGAGCTGTGACACATTTTTCTCCTCTTACTTTATGCTCTTCTTTCGGTGGGTTGACCCACTGTGGCTATTGCAGCTAATTCAAGATCATGAAGGAAGTGGTTCACTTATTGTGCAGACCAAACTTTTCCAGGTAAAGACAAATTTGACACATGAGGTAGTTCAGTGTGAAGTTGAGTCATGTCCTCTTTGCTCCTGATTTGAATGATTTCATTGACAAAATAGCTCAATTTGAATTTGTTAAAGCAACATAAAGCAACTTCTAAAAAGCTCAGTAGCTGTTAAACAAACTAAAAAAGAACAAATTGGTAAAAGCAGCCTGAAAAACCACTTAAAAACCAAAAACAATGAGAGCAAAGGACACAACAGAGTCATTTAGCGAGAACAGCAAATATCTGGGAAGACGGGAAGAACCGGTGACCTAAATAAAATTGGTACAAGAATAAAATTTTAAGAAAATCATAAAAATTTAATGAACACAAACCCCCTTTACTAAAAAAACACACGCAAATAAAAGGCTCCAGGTCATTCTCTCCCAACCATCAGGGAAATGTCACATTTGGTCCGTCCATCTGGAAGCTCTGTGCGCGTATCAACGGGGAGCGCCCTCTCCTCTTCATCTCCAACCATCACCATCATCGCATCACGGCAAGCTTGGCATCGTTTGGGTTACCGTGGCAACCACGCCACCCGTTTTTTGCCCTTACCCTTGTATCCTGGCAACAGGCAGGCAGACGAGATGAGGCAATGGCATTGTTGTGCATGTGGGTGTTATGTGTGTGTGTTTATCTATGTATGCATGTATGTATGTATGTGCACGTCTAGATACGTTAGCCAGCACAATACACATATCTACGCATACACAGGCGTACTTTTGTTTTCAAAGACATAATTGAGTTTTCAAATCACTCCTTGCTGTAATAATCCTGATAGCAGATTAGTTGTGTATTAGCACCACTGGCTCAGACGTGACTAAAGGATTAGACTGGTTCTTTGTACACCCTACATATGTGCTGCACAAATTACAGCCAGAGCAGAGAGACGGCGTGTGTGTGTGTGTGTGTGTGCGTAACCACATCACGATGAAGGCGTCTCCTGCCCTCCAACACACAGAGACTTGTGTGTTACCACTCTGGGATGTAATGGAGGCTTATCACTGAATCAAAGTCAGCGAGACTCCGTGACTCACGGCGCTGCCCTCCAGCCGTGAATCACTGTGCGCACGTGGAAAGGTGAGAACAAATGTGAGCTCAAACTGGTTCAGACTAATGGTGCACACAGTACATGCTGATCCGTCGTCCGCCAGCCCGTCGGGCGTCAGGTCACATTGAATAAACGGGGGAAAATTAGCGAATACTTTTAAAATGAACCCAATTTCAGTGCTTTGTTCACAATTAAGGTTTATTTTACAGCCCCTCACGGGCTTCACACAATTATAACCATTATATTGAGATGTTTGTTGAGGACATTTTTGCATTTTCTTCAGATCTTTTCACCAAAACTTCAATTAACCAATGAAAAACTGAACTGAACTCAATTATTTCTGCTGGGTTTGCTGATTTTAAATCACATGACATTTCCTCCTCAAGGTTAAAAAGTCATGTCAGAGCTTAAGGATGAACTGAATTCCTCTGATTCCAATAAATCAATCGCCACACACGGCGCTCTGCGGATCCACTGTAAAAAAACGCAAAACGCCACTTTTTAGTTCATCCTTCATGGATCAAACATCCGCTAGCTTTACCTTTTCTTCAGCAGATGAAACAATCCTGGAGCCGTTAATGGTGGAGAAGACGAGGGGATCACCGAGTGCAGCGGAGCTAAAGAAAAGGTAAAGTCGGATGTTTGACCAATAATTTGGATGATGGCTAATTCATTTATCTATAGGACAAATGCCAAACACTTTCTGGTTCCAGCTTCTGAATTGTAAGGATGAACTGAATTCCTCTGATTCCAATAAATCAACCTTTACCTTCATGGATCGCTGCAGTTTTCTTACCCTTGATGAAACAATTAGTTAATTGATAGACGGAAAGGAAGTCACCAATAATTTGGATGATGGCTAATTCATTTATCTAGGACACTTTCTGGTTCCAGCTTCTGAATTGTGAGAATTTGCTTCCTTTATGTGATTGCAAATGGAATAATATCATTGTTTTTTAGAAAACACAAGCACATTTATTTGTCTCTTGGCAGCTATAACGGATATTTTTTTTAATACTTTAAAATATGAAACAATTCCAAAAATAATAAAAAACACTTATGAAAAGTGTTAGTTGCACTTCTAGCTGTTTTCATTTTTCCATTTTCTTCACCTTGAGGGCATTCATAGATTTATATATCGCTATAAGTTTATATAGTTATTGCTTGGAGCATGTTGTAAAGAATCCCACACATCCTCGACGGTGGCCCACAAGAGACACTGACTGAGTCTTGATGGCCATGATAATGCAGTGATGGCACCAGGCTTAGAAACACTTACCGGTGTAGATGCTGGCGTTGGAGGCGGGGATGCCAAACTGCGACTCGATAAATTTGGGGATGAAGGTGATGAAGGCGGTGACGATGGCGCACTCGGCCGTGTAGGACAGGCTGACGAACAGGAAGGTCATGTTGCTGAGGATCCTCAGCGCCGCCTTGGGGAGGTCTGGGGGAGGGATACAAGAAGACAAGACAGATCTCTTCATTACTCCGGTGCTGTAATTAACACACAATCAGTCTCTTAATTTGGCTCTCACTCACTCCCACACAAACTGAACTCCATGGAATCATCTGAAGAGGAATCGTTACTGGAAAACTGTAATTAAGAGAAGACAGAAAAGACTGCATCTGTAACCCAAATAAACCTTATGTAATAATAACCTTAGGTAATAATAGTGTGAAGTTAACACCATCTTTAAATGTCTCTGGAACACACACACACACTAACACTTAAACACACACTCAACAATGCCTCATTACATCTGAATAAGTATCCCTTATTTCATGCAAGACTGCAGAAGCAAACAACACAAACAGAAACACTAGCTTTGTGATTTCTCTGAGGAACACTTCCAGGTTATTAATGGACACCATCTAAATATCTAAGTGTCTTTTTAATCATCTGCCTGCGACATCATATCACGCTTTAAGAAAGTCATATCAAGCTATCAGCAAGTTTGCGGTGCCAACGCAAGCGTGTGGATCATGTGCGTCTGTGCTGAGAGCGCACAACAAACCGAGCTCTGCAAATCTAGCCTGAGCGCCGTCATCCTCGGTTCATCATCATAACAAGGGCAAACATGCCCTTTATCTCTGCTCGAGGACGTCGTCCATATGATTTGGCCTGACGCAAGACGCCCTCTCGTCCTGTCACTTAACAACAGTCATGTGATCAAACTGTTAGTGCACTAACTGTTACTGTTACTAGGCAGATTCAAACCCTTCCCTCCGTCTGGATGAGCAAAATGATCCCCGAGATACAGCTCGTGTGTCAGCGTCTCCTCATCAGAGGAAATGCGGCTAAGAGGGATTCACCAGCTTTATTCGCAGGCACATCAGCAGGGCAGATGCTCGCTGTCATAGCAACTCCAACATGGGCCTCTTGGTTGAACTTGTATCTCTCAAAGAATGACATCACGCTGCTTTCTATTAACCAGCAGCTAACGGCATCATACAGTTGAAATCATGCATCCTTTTGCATTTCATCCTCAGTAAAATATGCATTTCTGCATATTTTACATCAGAATCCCAATCATCTATAAACTATTCACATTTCATTGTGCTCTAGGTCATGTGCACAAAATTCCATCTATTACAGTGTAATCAATTACATCAAAACTGTGGGTTTGCCAAGATCATTACTACGCCTGCTGCAGCGATAACATAACAAGCCGGGGTGTGTTACCCGCAGAATTACAACGCCCTTTGCTGGCATTGTTCTCCATCCTGTTGTCAGGTCATTTTCAGGCTATTAGAATGATCCTCTCCATGTTTTATAGGGACCGGCCCTGTTCGTGAGAAAAAGTTTTCCTTCCTTCAATGTCCTTCGACGTTCCCGCTCCGGGTTACCGGCGGTGCACACGGGCTCCTCCATCTCTACACGGCGGCTGAGGTGTATGATTTCAGGAGCAAGTGTGACAGAATGGGGATCTCTGCAGTCCACAGGGACTTCAGACACAAGACGCTGCTCCGCTGGGTTTTTTTTCCACGTGAAGAGGAATAAAGTTCATCTAGTTTGGAAACTGATTACTGTAGGATGTCCTGAGGAAGATCCAGGACATGCTGTACGGACGTCTTCTCTACACCCGCCTTGTACTGGAGCCAAGTGGATCTCTTTGTTTTTTGCTGTCGCTAATGACAAAAATATATATAAGACTGAAAACGCTATAGTGTCTAAATACATTTTGAATAAAAGGCCACAGCTAAAGAGAGTCATATATTCATTCCCAGATGTTTCAGTGTGAACAGAGAGACAGGAAATCAAAGATTTTCTCTTAGATTCTCTCTTTTATTGTACAGCTGAATATAAAAAGGCCAGAAAAGGTCTCGCCATCAAAACTAATTATCACTAACTTAGAGAACTGAGGTCACTTATGTGCACACAACGCTTTTTTGTTCAAATTAGGGGGTGATTCCAGTCAGAAAGACTTTGTGTTGGCTACACTTGACCTTCACCATCTGTGGGATGAAATATGGTGGAGGACAGACCAGCACCCAAAGGCAGCTTTTATCAGAGCTTTTCAAACTGAAATATTTGAATCAGGTTTTATATTTTATCGTGACAATCTCATTCTTCAACTGTTCCTTATCTGAAGTCCCCTTTATCCCTCTGGTCTTTCATCGGCCACTGGCAAAAGTAAAAAAAAAAAAAAATATATATTTAAAAAAAAGACTCCGTACAACATTTGGCTGGGGAAAATTCAACTGAGCACAGCTGGTATCTCTAAATTTGTCCAGCTCGCGTGTGGAGCGTTTAAAGCCTCCGGCCGAGGGCAAACTTTATGACTTCCAGTCATAAGGCCATCATGGGGACTTCTTCTGTCTCATGTGCCTCACACACAGATGTCAGAAAGCAAAGAAAGAACAAAAGAAAAGACAGCAAGTATGTGAAGTGGATTATTATGGCCTTTCACTTGGGGGGGGGGGGGTTATGATGAAGCTGGACAGCTTGACTGGGTGGCGCGCTGCCGTCACTCGGGGCCTGGCGTCTCAGCACCAATTCAACTAATCTTTTTGTAGGTGGGGAAATGTTAGCATCTGTCAGTGTTATCCCAGATCAAAAGGTAGCGGCTGAATGGTGATGCTAATTATTTCATTCCTGGGGAGCTGGGTACTAATCTTGTCTGGAGGGGGGAGGGGGGCAGATGGCGAGGTCCTGTTGACGTCTACAGCAGCTGCTCTCTCTCCATCAGACGGACCATTCACTCGCTATATAGGTTTTGGTGTGAAATTTATTTGATGACTGGGTCGAATTGTTTCATCCGTCTGCTTTTCAGAATGTCTCGGTGTCCGCGGAGACAGGTCATAATAATAGCGTATGATTTATAACATGTGTGAATACTCTGTGGATCATACAAGTGATTTGTGTTTTGTTCCAGCCTATGAAGCCAGAGTGAGTTTTTAAGAATAAATAATAAATAAAAATGCAATTGTGGACTAAATTCTGTGCAGAAAACTCACTGAAATCATCTTCAGGTTTGTGCTACTCAAAACTGAGTCAGTGGCTTGTTGAAAAACCTGCATTTAATGTGGATCCGTCACATCACGCCTGACACCCAATCTGCAACCAGCGCCGATATTGATCTGGTGCATCATGTCAGGGCGTTCCAACCTTAGATGAACTTTGGGCGGGGAAAAAATCATTAGCTACAGCCTGTGTTCTGTGTCAAATGTAAATCCAGTCAAATGTTATTTGCAATTAATCTGTGTCCTGCTGCAGGTTAGGAATCAGCTATTTGAATATGACTGCAGGTATTCATGAAATGGAAAGTTCTTGAAATGCTAATATCTGCTTTCACACCGCAGATGACCGAGGTCTGCAACACTCAATAATCACGAGAGCGGCCATCTGACGTGTGTTGCCGAAAAATATTCAGTGTTGGCATTTTTCAGTGTTTGCTTGCGGTCTGAAGGACAATAAAAAAATAAATAAAAAAAAGCCATGGTGAAAACTTTCAATGCAGCATATCTTTCACAGAAAGTGCTGAATTTGTGCTATAAACACACACGCACCTCAATGGAAGGACACGTACAGCACTAAAATACATTACGGATCCAAACACTGAAGTGCCCGAGTCTGCAAAATTGGCCACAGTTTGCACAACAGCCCGAAACGTCCTGCTGGGACCAGTCGAACAGCGGGAGAGATCGCAGTGGTCTGAAGAAGTTATAATGCATGAACGGTTATATTATCAGTTAGAGAGACAGGTTTCTGTCTGGGCTGCTGTGAGCTAAACCCATGAGCAGTAACTTATGATTATGCGTCCGTGTAAAATACACGTTGGAATTCGTGATAGCTATTTTGCCTGTGATGAAGACAGTGAGAGCAAAACACGTATGCTACTATTTTGCTCTGCAGCTCAGTCTGTCTGCTCCTGTGTGAGGAAACGTGACTGAGTTCCCCTGAGAGCTCATTTAAGAGAGAGAGGGAGAGAGGGAGAGATGGAGAGGAGGAGAGAGAGAGAGAGAGAGAGAGATAACTGTCTGACTGAGAGAAAAAATGAGACAAGAGGAAACTGGGAAACACTGGAGCAGTATTCAGCTTATCCGTGGGGCTTTCCCGCAGAAAAATAGGAGATTCCTGGTAAATGTGGCTCAGAGGAAGACGATGCACTGAGGTGCAGAGGTGCAGAGGTACAAACAGTTTAATGAAAGACTGAAAGCCTGCGTCTGGTTTTCATGATTGTGGACTGTAGTCTAGCTAAAGAATGCATGGTCAGGGAGACGGTTAGGGTCAACACTGGTAGGCAAAATGTCACTGATTTAAAATCAAGGTTGCAAAGCTGAACAAAGTCTTTAGCTGACAGCAATCATGTGTGATCTTTGGCCTGTGTTTACTATTCATTTACTCGAGTAAATAGAACCCACAGTGCGGTGAAACTGCCCATGTTTGCAGTGAATTACTTGCTTCATTAGGCAACTGCGTGGACGACCTCCTCCATCATCAATCAATAACATCTTTAAAGGAGATCTCCGTGGAGTTTCCAGTATTAGATGAAATAGCTAATCCCGGCCTTTGATTGGATTATGAGCCATTTACTACATCAATAGCTCACAGTTAGGTGACGTAAGGTATTTGTAACACCTTGAAGAGGTGGAAGTGGAAGGTTGATATTATCTCTTCCTCACCTTTGATGTCTTTCCCAAAGCCCATGGAGGAGGAGACGTTCTGGCCTTTGCCGTTGGACTTTTCCTTCATCATATCGTCATCGCTGGACACATCACCCGGAGAGCTGATCTTTTTCTTCTTCCTCTTTTTGTGGCGGGGAGGCAGCTTTTTGGGGAAGGCAAACATGGGGAAGATGACCAGCAGCATGGCTACGGAACACAAGAGGAAGCCGCTCCACCTGAAGGAAAACAGAGAGAACAGATGTGTTGTGAGGAAAAACATCCCCTGAGACAGATGTGAACAGGCAGTCGGTTCAGATGCATACACATTTATATTTACCAGTTGCCGACGAAGCGAGGGTCGCTCTGGTCTATGTTCACTACAGTTTTGGGGTCGACGTAGAAGCCGATGAGGACGCCGCCCAGCAGGTAGCCAGCTGCTGGTCCCAGGGCTCCCATCACGTACATGATGGCTAAAAAAAGAAAGAAAAGAAACTTCAATAAAAAAAAAACCTGCAAGATTTCCCCCCACTCTCCTTATCCTGATGACCTGCTATGCCTGTGACTGTTTAAATCAGACATGCGGGAGCTGTTCCTAACCCCTGATGAACTGTCCACCAACTCAAAGTCCCTGCACTCAGATCAGTGGGAACTCTCCACCAGCCCCGAGGTCATTTCTCACATCTTTCAAAGAGTCAGTAATAACCCAACCTGAAAGCTCCAGAGGTCTCTCGTTGACCTGAGGGCATGCCTGCAGCGCTCCCACACCGGCAAACCTGAGAGCGAGCAGGGGGGGGGAAATTAACCCATAGACTTCTGACTAAGGTGAGCCGATCACACTTCGTCATTTTGCCACAGGAAGGGAAAAAACTCATTAAAGTTAGATAACCTTTTAGCTGGACAAGTGGAAAAAACCTCCCGCGGACATCCAGCAGAGACGTGAGTCAAAGCCATTTACCAGCCGTAATCAGGGGGCAAACTTTCTATAATTACACCTGGAACATTGCCGCGAGCCATGAGGGTGTGTGTGCATGCATGAGTGTGCGACAGACGAGAGGGACCGGCTCTTTACGATGGTTACGTGTGCACGCATTTGCATTAGGCAAAATTCTTTTATTACTTTCATTTTCACCGGCAAAGTAGCTTCTGTTTTCCCATTTAAGGCTTAATTGTGACTTTCCCGGATGCCGACGCCGGGCTCCATCAGCAGCGCATGCACACATATGCATATTGTGTTTGTGCTGGTGTGCATGACGGAGCCTGTGTTTAGCAGCCGAGGCAGCAGGTGTGTTGTGTGTCCAGACCAACACTCGAATGTCTAATCTCTCCCCGAGGACCAGAGGAACACCTCCCTCCTGCCAGATTACGTAAAAATGCACGTACACAGACACACACAGACACACACTTCTTCTTCATCAACAAAGTTTGTTTTTCTCAGAGTGGAAGCTCAAAAGCCATTTCATCTCAGTCTGTTTCGCCAAATGTTTCTGCCGCCACGCCAACATTTGCATATAACGTTCTCG
Organism: Decapterus maruadsi; assembly: GCA_030347415.2. Lineage (NCBI taxonomy): Eukaryota > Metazoa > Chordata > Actinopteri > Carangiformes > Carangidae > Decapterus > Decapterus maruadsi. The sequence continues at coordinate 2,817,717 of CM064890.1, forward strand.
TGTCCCGAGTGGCTCGCATCTTTCGCCACCCCTCATTTTCATCCTGACACAGAGCGCAAATGTTCACGCTCACTCCTATAGTGAGATTCCAACAATATCCTCCAGCCTGTCTCCTTATCTAGACTTAATTAAATCACGGCTTTCTCGAACAGAACTATTGGGAAAAAGAGAAAGAGGAAAATATTGCTTCAAGAACAAAAGGCCCTTCAGCAAATCCTCTTATCAGCCTAATGCAGACACACACTCACACAAATGCACACATGAACACTAGATGCATTGGTCAATTCCCTGGACCCCAAACACTCTGCGTGCAGAAACTCTCTCTACTGATCACCAGAGTGCATGAGATGAGAAGACATGTATGGAGTTTGCATTTGAAAACCTACTGTATGTAAAACATACATAAACATGTTTGTGTGCGTCGGAGCCCGAGGCTCTGCAGTTTCATTCCTACAGACCGAAATGAATCAGTGAGATAAACAGGTGTCGGTTTCCCATTATTCACTATTCTCTCTTTGTCTTGCATATCGCGTTTCATCTTTTTAACTCCTTTCTCTGCTATTTCTCATATCCTGCTCGTTGGAGAGTCAATTCACAGCAGCAGTCAAACCGTTACACAGTGTAACAGGATATTACCACCAAGAGACAATAAACAATTAATTACACTTGGCAAGGACGGGCGAGAGGTCCCATCTTATTATCTCCATCCTGAAATTAAAAACGTCTCACATAACTCGAGCTAACGAATCACACTTTTGTGTTACACGGCAAAATATATTCTATGAAGCCCAGAACATGGTCTGCAATGTAAATGCCCACTAGACTGTGACCAATGAGCTTTTCTGATGAATCTCAATCACCTGCCTCCTTATGGAGCGTCAGGAATTCTATAGCAAATGCAAATCAGGACAAATGTAGAGATGATTCTGTGGCTTTGAGCTGCTTAATAAAGGAAATGGAAATGAGCTCGACCATATAATGTGAATAAATTGTGCAAGTCAGCAAGATGACATGTCTGCATGTCTTAAAAAAAAAACATTTCAAGTGGACATGTGTGCAGCAGACGCCACATGAAGAAGAGTCTACAGTATCAATGAATCATTGTCCCCCTGCAGACCGCTGACCCTGCCTGCGCCCCAAATATAACTCACTATCATTGAAACACTCTGTGGCTTGAGCCTGATACACCAGGTGCATCCAGCCGTTCAGTCGTCAGGCAGAGGTTGAGCGCCTAGTATGGTCTTTTGGTCGCCCTCCAATGTCCATCCTCCCCTTTATCGGGCACCCAGGAGGGGACGGCTATAATTTATCCCCCTTGGGTGATTGTGTAAGCGTCTGTCTTCCCATTCCATCCATCACATTAACTGTGTTCTGCCTGATTGGAGGACGTGGGGGGGGGGGGTTATAAACTGTACCTGACTCGTTGCCCTACCATGCCCGCTTGGCACCGGGCCGCAATACTTTAGAATGGGCGGCTGGGTTGAGGTGAAGGGATTGGAGGGCCGGGGGGGCGGGCTGAAGGGCAGCCAGGGGCAGAGCCGTCGGATTGAGGAATATGCTGGCACAGCAGCAGCGCTCCATCACACACAAACACACATGCTGCGGTGGCAGACGACAGTGGAGCGCTGGGGGGGGCGGGGGGGTGCATGCCAATGAAGAAGGCACAGCCTCACTTTACTCAATTACGCAATAGACCTTCAGCGGCGGCACGTGAAGGACAAAACATCATAGGCTTGGTATGACTTTCTACACGTGTGGCTTTAATGGACGCGGTGCTCTCCATCGCGGTTATTGGCTTTTCACTCTTATGTTCCATGTCAAGTCAGCAGCTAAAGCATCCACATGTTCACTCAGCCTGACTTCCAATATGTTGTGGTAATTTTGCGCTGACTCTGTTCTATACATTAGAGTTCACATTATCACGCTTGAATAGATACAAATTGCAGACGAAGTCACAAAGCGTGCGAGTTAACACGCGACAAACAGAATCCAATATCAGCAACGAGATATTGATGAGGTTTGAGAAAATGTTTATTGTTAAAGAAATGAAAAGGAGCGCGGTGACTTTCAAGGTCAGACTGTCGCCGCATTGCAAACGCACACATGGACCGGCAGGAACGTGCACAATGCACATGGGAACGTGACAGAAGATACAAGGGCATCTAAGGGTATGAGTGAAGCAGCGGGAAGGTGAGACTGTTTTATGGTGCCTCATTGACCCCAATTTAATGTTTGAGCTCCGGTGCTGGAGATGAATGGACGCAGCAGAGTCAGGCAGCAGAAGGAGAGATTTACTCGACAATAGCCCAGAAAGAGAAAGGCAATAAAGAAAGAAATAAAAACTGATAAACTTGAGCGGAAAGCGGCAAGGAGGTGGAGAAGGGACAGAGAGAAAGAAAAACAGATGAGATGGGGAAGAAGCAGAATAACATCGGAGAGGGGACGCGAGGGCGAGGAGTGACAGAACATAAAGAAACAGAGGGAGAGGAGTTGGGCTGCAGCCGGTGGTGACTGATCCTGCTGTGTAACAGAGTGATAAAGCTTGCTCAGCAACATCCCCTCTCATATCTAACCTTCAGGGACCGGCGCTGCTGCTGCTGCTGCTCTGTTGTCTCCACTCTGCCTCCTCCTCCTCCACACTCTGGAAAAGCTCTGCTCCTCCTGACTCTCGCTTGTATTCACGAGCTGCACTGACTCATTCAGAGTTCGCAGGAATGAATGAGGGTGAACCAGAAGAGATGAACGGAGTAAAACAGAAAAAGAAGAATGGCAGTAAAGTGAATCAGATGCATGATTATAAAATGGTAAATGCCCAGGTGGCTGCTAATGATTTCAGAGAAGAGATATTATTTTCTTTCTTGCCCATCCTCTGTTGGCCGCTACTAATGACTTCTCATTTGATGAAATTTTCTCATTATTTCCAGATATCGACTAAAGAAATGCAGCAATTTGGAAGACATTTTTGCTCAATAAATGACTTTAATGGTTGATTAATCATCACTAATTGTTGACTGGTGTAATTGACTGCTCATTTCAGCTTTGTCTCAACCATATTCATTATGGATGATGATGTTTTACCGCCAAGTTTTTCCCTTTCTTTTTTTTTAATCCTCAATAAACGCAAGGAATTTGTGGAATATGCAGCACCCAGCTGTTCCCACAGTTGCCTTGACTGTGAATGGAATTTCAGGCATAACAATAAAATGGCGTCTACTCTGCAGCACCACCACCCCCACCCCCCAACCTCCGCTGACCTTCTGTTCTCGCCTCACCCCTCACCCTCCTTTCCGAGCAGCGGGGAATGGAGGAGGAGAGCGGTGGCGCGGCGGAGCAACCGGACCTGATGAGAAAGCACATTGCACCTAATGAAGCAGCTCTCCGGTGGCCGAACTAATTACCGCAGATTAACGATTTGATTTAATTACGTGTAGGAAAAAATAAAGGACGGGATTTTCGCCGCCTTGTCAGAACACCGCGGGGGTCAAAAGGTCACACAACAGAGGAATCATCTGTGTCAGTCTGCCCTTTGATGTGTCTCTGCACGAGTGTGCTCATGTTATCGTGCTGTAAATCTCACTTGTTTTGGAATTTGTTTCTCTCGTGTCACCGTCGCCCATAAAACTCTGCAGAGGTATGAGCCTGTCGCCGTAATCCTTCCCCGCTCTGTGGCTGAAAACTAAGTTTCAATGAATTGTGTGGCCCTCTCCCTGGCCATTAGCCCACAAAGCTCCCTCAGCCTCCAAACAAGTCTGGGAATGGATTGCGGGCGGCAACGCGACGACCTTGGATTTGTATTCACTGCGCCGCCCTACGCCGGAGCTATCTAATCTCTAAAAGATGTGATCACATCGTCTTCTCAGCATCACTCAAGAGCCGTGTCATGTTGATTTATGTTGCATTGTGCGTCACAGATTACCCATTCACTCTAACCTGGGATAATAATCGATTTCCCCACCAGCGGTATGACAAGAGAAAATCTAAATGAGCTATAATCCTGCTTTATTTAATAATATCCTCTTTATATGAAATGTCAGCGTCTGATTGGCTGCAGTGTAACTCTAATAACGCCAGTGAGAAAGTGTGACTGCAGGTGACAGCTGTGTGACAGGTGATCTATGTGGCTGCTGCTGTTAAAGAGAGGACAACAGAGAGGGACACGGCTCCATGTATCCCTGTGTTACGGGGGGATCAATTCAGTCATGTGACCCCCCCCTCCCCCGCCTGCCCCCCACACTCACTCTGAGAGACAAGAGAAGGAAAAAGACAATGAAATAGGGAACGACGGCATTGTCATGGAAACTTGCTGACGCTGCAGTGTCTTCTTACAAGTCCTAACCTTACAGTTTCACCCAGAGGGCATGCACAGAGGCTATGGCCTCACACACACACACACACACACACACACACACACACAGAGAAAGGACAGTGAGACAAACTGTATTAATATGCATGCATAGACAGAACAAGAAGGCAACAAAGCGCATCGAAAAAGCTTGTTTTCTCTAAATCCATTTGGTCGGAGTTGATGATCTCTTTTCGTCGTGCATTCATGTTAGTCCCAAAATTGATATCATGTTACAGCAGATAAATTCCAAAAGGACACAAAAAGTGCAAATTCTCATTCAAAGCCTTAGGTCAGGGGTTGTTTTTTTTGCAAGATTGTACACGTTCCTGCCCCGAGCATCAGGAAAACATCACAAAAAAGAAGTTGGAATGGGTACGTGTATACATTCTTCCTAGGGAATGAGATGGAAATCAAGAAAGGATGGCGGTGCCGGTAGGGGAGATGAAAGAGAACAGAGTGATGTAGAATAAACCATTACACTCCCTAAAAGTAGTTTGGTCACAGATGGAGACACACACACAGTATGGTGACCTGTTTTGGGGGTGATAAGATTAGAGGGGGGGACTAATGTGTAATGCATTATAATCCAGATCCTTTTGACAAGCCACTGGCACATGAAATAAAAAAAAAACACATAAAAAAGTCAATTCAAACAACCACACCAGAGCAAACTGTACAAAAATAGACGGTCTAAGCACTAACACTGAGGGAAGCCAGACACTGTTGCACAGCTCCACTGTGCTGGAAACAAATCATGAAGTCATGTTCTGCCATGTATAATGACAGAAGACACTGTGTGATGAAATACAGATTAAGTATGGTGGCGTCTCGCGCTCGTGGGTTGGCTGCTTACATTCTGCTCAGGCACCCAAACACAGCCCGGCCTCAGCAGCTCTGGAAACATGCCACTGTGATCACAGACTCAACCATCAGAGACGTGATTTAAAACTGCTTTTGCATTTTTAAATGAATGCCCATGACTTCATGGATTTACTTAGTGATTCTATTCTGTAAAAATATTAAAGGGATAGTTCAACATTTTGGCAAATTAGCCCATTGCTATAACCCATACAGCCATAGCAATTAGGTTCGTTATCTTTAATTGTCGGTGCAAGCTATTTTTAGAACGGCAGAGCAGAACCGTGAGCTGCTCAGAGCTACGCTATGGAGGCTCAGGGAATTTCTTGGTTTCCCTCATCAAATACAACTCCAAAACGCTGTCGTGGACAAGTTGTGACCTGCACATTCACCATGCTATGAGATAATAGCTTGGACCGACAATTAAAGGTAATGAACCTACTCCTGGGATTTATGGCAATGAGCCAGTTTGCCAAAATGTTGAACTATCCCATTAACTCTTGAATGAGATGTGGGTTATTTTGTTAGAATAACATAAATGTCAATAACATGACATTTATGGGATTTTGCTAAAGTTGGTGAGTCACGTTAGCCACTGGTTACACTGGACCACTTTTTATGTCAAGTGTTGTATTGTTTGGTGACTACAGATGAAATGAAATGAAATAACAGCGGTATATTTACAGTGAGTACTCATGTACTCCCGTTTAAATAAACAAACAAACAAACAAATAAATAAAATATACGCAAATGTAAGCAGCAATGCTAAAATCTAACTGGATCATCATCAGATCACCTGTGTTGCAGATATTATGTTTCTACCATGCATCTCTCTTACTGCGTTTAAGAATGTGCCTCAGGAGTCACCAAGTTCAACATAATGTCCTGCACACTGAGGTGGCTGGACATAAAAATTGATTATATTCGATCGCTAAAACCTTGCGAGGGCTTGGACATAAAATCCTGAGGCGTTTATTTCACTGCGGGACCAGCAGACTGCTCTAAAGGTAGGGACATACTATAGATTATTCTGACGACAGGGCATCATTTCTTCAAATGACCATTGGCAGAAAAGATGAGAATCTAATCGATCAATATATATAAGACACGTTCACATTCATGTAACATTTATGGGAAGTAGCAGTCTGGAACTTTGTTCATAGTGCCGGCATCTCCCAGGCAGGTGGTGGGTGGTACAGGGCGAAGTATTGAACTTCAAGTACAGTAAGATGTAGGATGTGGTGAATATTTGAACAGATTAAGTACAGTAAGAGCTTTGATCCGGTTGTACAGTCTGGTACAGCCAATGATCTAGATTTTATCAGAACTAAATGATCAGAGACATCAAAGCCTTTCTGATTTAGAAAACACTCTGCCTACCCCTCATGCTCTTAAAGCACTACGGGTTCTAAGCCCCTTAAGAAAAGACATGACTAGTCACAAGGGTCACCAAGAGCCCGATCGGCATCCGAGGTCTGCCTTTCCCACCACCAAACCCCTCTTGTCTTCGTCTTCTGTGCAGCTCTGTTGCACTTGTTGAGGGAAAACTAAAACAAACTGTGCTGTCTGTCACGTTTGATGCTTAAATACTTTAAATCCCTTCACTGCGTGACAGTAAAGCCCTGATATTTGTCACCCCAAACAGCACACTATAATCAATTTTGCATGCAAACTGCAGGGCTCTCCACACAGGGGTTCCCCAAGCTCACTTTGGGAAATCAAATATTTAGAAAATGAGCGCAAAGAGAATGGAAGGAGTTTCTCTATTTTTAGTTGCTCCCCTGCTGCAGGGGGGAGGCTATTGCACAGAAGTCATGCAGCCACTGAGGCGGCTCTTCTGTCAGCCTTTTATCCCGTCATTGACATGAAGCATAACAAAAGCAACACAGCATAAAAGATACATTTGAAGGATATCATTAACTGTGCTGAGCTGACATAGCTCAGCCAGAGACCCTTCATCAGTTACCACTTTAGTTTCCAGCAAGGCTTTTCCCCCCCGCAGGATGTGATCAGGCCAGTGAGTGCTTTCAGCCACATCTTTTGCAGTATAACTTTAAGTGTGCACTAGGAGGGCCAAGGGTCCTAACTCTGACACCAAATGACCATTTTCTGCTGATTCCATTGCAGACCTAAGGTATGTGGACGTGCACCGACAGCAATCTGCTACTGTGGCTGGGAAAAAAGGCTGGAGAACAGTACGGCTACTAAGTCTAGCAGCAAAAATATATTTAATGTAGACAGTACTGCTTCTTTTTTGCAAACTTATGTGAACTGATGGTTGCACAGTATACTGTATTTGTTTTTCTGAGTTTGTATTTCATCTTCTTGCTTCCAGTTGCTTGTCTTCCATACTGTAACACAGACCACATGCATCTGATGCAGTAATATACTCATCCAAGGCTATTTATTGTTTTCAGTAAGTCTATTGTGAGGCACGCCGATAAAGCATATAGCAAACTGTGCATAGATCTGTTGTTTAATAAACATGAACAACTGAAAGCTGTGGACATGAATGATCGATGAGTCACTTGATTTTATTGTCACGTTTAATTTCCTTCTCGCCACCGTTGGGAGAGGTATTTTTGTTTTGCACACAGCCGTCCTATTTTTATGGTAGTTACAGAGGAGGTGAGGCGCTCTATGACATCGTTAGTGTTATTTATTATACAGCTGGAAATCTCTCTCCTTTCTCCTTTTTATATCACTTCACTTTCTAACATCTCTCAGAAGTCTTTCACACACTGCCGCATTTAGTAAATCCTTTTTCTCCCGACTGAATTGTCCAATCCATCATCTTCGGGGGATTTTCCTATTAATCCATCTTCCTTTGTGACTTTTACTCCCATTCTTTTTACATAATTTGAGCAAATACACCATTTTATCTGATACTGGACTAACAGCCTGTGATGAATGACTGAAAAGGGCCGTCTCCGGCCATGAACGCAGAGGTAATATAGAGTAAAGCGTAGGTCGGTATATAGAACATGTTGTACAGGCTGGGAAACAGGAAGGGACAGAGAGTCCACTGTTGAGCTCGATTTTTTTTTCCCACTTTCTGGCTGAGCTGTGAAGTCAACAAATTGCTATTCTAGGTTGGGATTAGTCATCAGATTTATGTGATTAAAGGGAAAGTTAAGCCACAACAATGTTATTTTTGACCTAGAATGGCCTGTCTAAACCCTAACACCTCTGTCAAATAGTCATGGGTCGGACATTTACCTGACAAAAGGTGACGAAGTGACAAAATCTCATGCAGTTGTTGGTTTTTCTGATGCCAATCTGAAAAAGTGTGTTTCCAAATGTGGATGTACATATTGTTGCGGCATTTGAGAGTGTGGCAGATGATCTGTCAGCTGATTAGTGGCCATGAATGAGGTATTTGGAGCGTGGGCATAACCATCTTTAATTATATTTACTTCTATTCTTCATGCCTACATGTGTATTTTGCAAATAAGTGACCTTTGTGATTACCCATAACATCAATAAGAAAATTGGATTTGCTTGCACTGACTGAAGGAATACATATTCTTCAGATATTATGTGATGTGGATCAGTGATTACTGTTGACTTTAATACAAAGGCTCTGGCTGAACATGCAGCAGATGGAGCAGAGCAGTGCTGCTTTCATTTCACTGTTTGGTCTTAATGCAGGTAAGAAATAGGCAAGTTAAGGACTCGACGCACTGTTCTGCAGCAGCGTCTCCTCCTACACACTGTGACAGGAGCGTATGAAGCCAGTCATGCCTGACGTTGATGGGTCAGACTTCCCTGCATTCTCTGCACACAAGCACAGATGTTTAAATACCACAGCATGCTTGCAGGAAAACCAAGTGTGCCATTCTGCACCACAAAGCTCCACCTCCTGTAAAACACTTGTGCTCACAACCCCCAAAAGCCTAGACTCACCCACCCCCCATCTGCCAAGGTGCACACACACACACACACACACACACACACACAGATATATGCACACACACCCCTTGAGCAAGCTCCCTGCAAGCTGCAACAGCTGCTCTCCCCATCCACACCCTGGATCCTCTACCAGCAACTAGGCGCCCAAGATGTAAATTGCACAGGAACAAAAGCCTGAAAAGGACTGAGACTGAAGAGGCTTTGAGAAACACCTGCATCCAGCTGTTTTAAGAATCCTACTGTGTATTTTCAGAAGCTATTAGACACCGCTTTCTCCCCAACTTCCTACTATGAGCCAACATTCACACACATCCGTGGACGACTCTTGTCAAAACACTGTCTCTCCAGTGAGCTATATCGCAGTTACATGTTAGCCTATTAGCCCCGCGTTATATAACGTGCAACCAGCTTAATGCTACATTTAGTGGCGTAACAGAGCCTGGCAGAGCCGCTGTGACAGACAGATGAATGTGCATGGCAAAAAATTCACCCCACTCTGTACGCCTGTCAGGCTGCATTTTTTGGTCCTAATGCGTTATTTTTCGGCACATCTGCATGTGCCTGGGAGTTTGTGTGCGTGTGTAGTGTATGTGTGTGCAGTGGCAATCCCACAGGGTGAGGTCAGGAAACGTTTAGTGCCATCCATCTCCCTCAGAGTGGGCTCCTGTCCCTTCAGGACCCTCAACACAGATGGGTCTGCCATGTTCAGCCGGCACAGTAGAACAACAGCTGAAGGTCAGGAGGGGACACACACACAAATATAACAGGAATTCAGTGTTTTGTGTTTTTAAAGGGATAGTTCAACATTTTGGCAAATTGACTCATTACCATAATCCCTTTAGTTATTACCAATAGGTTCGTTACCTTTAATTGTTGGTGCAAGCTATTTTTAGAACGGCAGAGCAGAGCCATGAGCTGGGATTTCTCGGTTTCCCTCATCAAACTCATCAAATACACAATCCAACAACTCAAAAACGCTCTCGTGGACAAGTTGTGACCTGCAGATTCACCACGCTATGAGATAATAACGGAACGAGTTGTTTTCGAGGCAAATGCAGAGACTGTTTGCCGAAAAACTGCCCTCGATAGGAATGAGCATCAGCGTTTTTGCATGAATTTAGCCCGAAACTTTCCATTAGCCTCCGTAGTGTAGCTCTGAGCAGGTCATGGCTCTGCTCCACCGTTCTAAAAATAGCTTGCTCTGACAATTAAAGGTAACAAACCTACTGCTATGACTATAGGGATTATGGCAATGGGCCAATTTGCCAAAATGTTGAACTATATCTTTAATGAATAAAGCATGTATTGTGAAAGAAATTGCTCTATTTTTTTCTAACAAATGTGTTTGGACGCCCATATGGGGAATTTGCAGACATTATCCTCATATTTGTGAACAACACCACAGCTTTCTTATTCTGTACTCCACATGTTCTAACACTTATGTAAATACCATTAACACTTCTCCTTCCAGCAGCCCTCCCGCGCCTCATTTTCCATCTTTGCCCCACAGGGGGGTCAAGGAGAACAATGGCCGTTCCAGCACTCCGAGGGCATAACACCAGGATTTTTTCATCTTTGAAGCAAAACAACACTCCTCGGGGCTGAATCAACATGGTGGGCAGACCGAGCAGAGCAGATAAAAAGCCCCAGAGGGAGAGAAGGGAATGTAATTCAGCTTGACGTAGATGTACAGGCTGTCTCTGTCCAGTATATGCAACTATTTGATCCGCTGAGAGTTGACGCAGGTCATAAACATTGAAGCCTGAAGCGTCTCAAGCAGAGTTTCTGTCTTTTTTGGGAATATAGTTCCTGGAAGCAACAGTGCCCTTTCTGCCCTGATATCTACCACAGGACGTGCTCCAACTCTGGCAACAGATAATCATCGCCTCATTACTGAGAATAACTCATTTCCTGAATGGACACAACATGCAAAGGAAGGGGATGTTTCTGTGCCCATTAACTTAATCAGAGCAATGTAAACAGAGGGGCGGCAGGTTTTTGAGTGCTTTCAGCCGGCAGAGATACATTAAAAAAAGGTAAAAAGGACAACTCGTGATCTTCTTTTCTCTTCATTTTCACTGTGACTTTTCAAAGAAGAATGGGAGGTAGCAGGTCAGCGAGATAAAAGCTATATTTTAGCATATCTAGACAGAAAATAAGATTAGAAAAAAAAGGGATGCTACAGTATTTACGAGTTAAGATGACACAGTAAAATGTGAATTGAATTCATTTGTGAATGAAACACTGTAGCTAGCAGAAGCTTTGATGATGTAATCCAGAGACGTTCAATAATTAGGATTCATGGTTTCATGCGTCTGTGGCCCTGAGCTCTTAGCTAGGTTACTGTACTGGTTAAACACCGAGTCAACCCAGCTGCAGAATCAATCGCTCTGAATTTCAGGTTATTTTCCAAGATGAAAAGTAGGCGAAATACCAACGCTCACAATTATAAACCCCTTCAAAGCTATTTTGAGGCCATTGTTTAATTTCAACCTGAGCCCATTATTAAATTTCAACCTGAGAGAGGCAGGGATCAAGCAGGATTTGGTGAAACAGCATGGAGCAAAGAGCCAGCAAGAACAAAGGGGGAAAAAAATGTCCATTTATTTCCCCGCATAGCTGAAAACAAAAGGTTTCACGTTGTTCCTGCCATCACACACACACATGCACACATAAAAAAAAACTCTTGAGGCATTTCCCCAGGAACCTTCCCACACTGTCAAAACAACCCGGTCACAACATTGAATAATAGCCACTAGTAGGCATCGGCCGGAGCGGCTGAGCAATGACTACACAACAATCGAGTGTGGTTTAAGACCCCCCGCCTCTGGAAACAAAACTCCCACACCTCGTCTCTCCTGCAGACGAAGCTACGAGATTATCATCTTGTAAGGAATGGGTCGCGCTGTAGAGAACGGTGAAAGATGTTAAGAGCACAGAGAGAGAGAGTCATCAGCGGCGCAGGCTTCATCACAGGGGGGTGAGAAGTTCGCAGTGGGGGGGAGTCATAGTGGTTGTAGTATTCAGAGCTGGCAACCCTGCAGTCTGCAGCTAAAAAGGTCGTCTGCTGCTGAGTAACCCTGAGGGCCTGTATGGCCAACAGGACCGTGTGGAGGGAGGGAGGGAGGAGCGGAGAGGGGGGGGGCAGTGATATTTAAAACCTGTATGAGAAGAAGTCAAGGGGACGGTGATGAAACAGGACCGGCCCTCTTTCTATACGAGTGCCAGCAGCCAGCCTCTGACGGGGCCAAACGTGGACCCTAACCAACCTCATGTAATGTGATCGTGCAGCAAAAAGGGGTAGAGAGTAGGGCAAGCTGTGTGTGTGTGTGTGTGTGTGTGTGTGGTGGTGGGGGGGTGGGCAGGCTCTCTGGGGACTTGTGTGTTTGCTCCTGTGTGTGCTCAATCTGCATTTGCTTTGGCTGCTGTTGAGCAGAACAGGACACACTGTTTAATGAAATTGACTGAGCGAAGCACAGAAGGGGTTGTGCCAGGACCTCGGCTGATGATATGGATTACAAAAATGATAATAATAATAATAATAATAATGATAATAATAATAAAAATTGAGGTTTGACTGTAAACTAATTTTTCTCTCTAATCTTGAGGGGAACACACGTTACGCACACACGCAAACACACCTCAGGAGAGAGACTGGGAGCAACTGTTCTTTCTAAATTTGTCAGAGGGAGGAGAGAACACACCCCTTGTGCTTATGCGAGCGTTTGAGTGCAAGTGTGTGTGTGTGTGTGTGTGTATCAGGCCGTCTCCCTGCGGGTGTCTAAGCTCTGCTCTTCCTTAACTGGGCACCACCTTTCCTCCTCCTCCTCCTCCTCAGTAACTACTCTACAGTCCCAGCATGCCGAGCAGAGGCTGCATCAGGAGGCCTCAGGTTTTCGTGAGTAGCTAATAAATCATTAATAATGCACAAGCACCAATAACACACACACACACACACACACACACATACACTGGTCTGTTAGTTTCGGAGTCATCTGCGTTGGAGAGTAGTTAATGCAGAAGCAGCGAGACAGTGTTTGGCCAGGGAGGAATTAATTAACCTTATCCTGCATGTAGAGAGGGCAGCATCTCTGCATGCAAACAGCCTTCAAAGTCTAGACAATAAAAAGGTTATAAAGGAACAACAGTGCATAAACAAAGGCGTATGATAACAGGCATGAGTTTATATGCCTCCTCTGATAGGTAATGTGGACACGCAGACAGCAATCTAATCAAACCGTACTGCTCCATTCATTCCACATCAATAACTGCTTCTCAGCATCATTAGCTTGTAAATCAGAGAGGCTGTCGGTGAAAGAAAAAAAAAAAAAACAGCCTCACCAAATAAATGGAGGTCACAGGCGCTGTCTAAAGTTTGGAATGAATCAACAAATCGATGAAGAGATTCTAGATTATTGATCATTTAGATCTGTGGGTCATTGTGTTGCAGCGACAGATTGTTAGAGATGAAAAGATTTCCATCGTGACGAGAGTTTTGCATGAGTTTGTCTTCAGTTTACCTTTCGCCACATACGGGACTGAAATCTCATTTAATGCGAGGAGCCAGCTTCACACGACGTAGCGCGGCTTCTCCTAAAGGGGCGCAGGCAGGCAAATGTTCACCATAGTAACGGCAAAGAAATGTATGTTGTAAATCTGTCAGAGCAAGAAAGGGAGAATAGAGGGAAGGAGGCGGACGTGCACGCTGCTCCTACTTCGAGACTATCGAAGCTGCAGCTTTTTACCCCGAGGATCATGTCCTACAAAAACAACTGAAAGAAACACAGTAACACTTCATAATAAGTACACACTATTAAGCATAATAATAAATAGCCTACTGAATTATTTGTTTATACTGTAACGCATGCATGAATACTCATTAGTATGCAGTTTAGTGCTTATCAATTAAGACTAAAACATTTTAACTGTGTTTATAAACTACATACTAATGAGTATTCATGATGAATTCAGTATTTAATGCTTAATTAATGCTAAATAGTGTGTACTTATTATAAAGTGTTACCAAAACCACAAGTGATTGACTGACGAACTATAGCACAAGAGGAAAAGTTCAGTTCAGATGCCGTGCTCATTACATTACCATAGTGATGAGGGGCCAGAGCTGAGAATTTCTGTAACGGGACAAAGGGAATGTCCTATTGTGTATAGTGCATGCCTATACAGAAAGCACGCCCCCCCACACACACATACACACACATACACATACACATACACATACTCTTCCTCCCTCTCCAAGGGCACCAGAAGTACCCCTTAGTGTAGACTGCACTGTCCTACAAAAAGAGAGCAGCTCCTCCCCTCTGAGCCAGAGCAAATTGAGATGGGGTTTACATAAATGGGTTTGAGGGGGGGAGGCGAGGGGGGGTGAGAAACCACCCTAAGGTAAATGTCGGGGGAAGTCTCCTCAAGATATGGGTAGCCTATATCTGAAAAGAAATTATGTTGAGAAATCATGCAAATGGACTCGAGGGCTTTTGGATGAATAGCCGTAGCAGGTCTGGCTCTTGATCGTTAGAGAGGGAAAAAAAAAAAAAAAAAAAATCATTAATATTTTGGTGTATTTCTTAAGCTTGGCACAGAGCAGGTGTATTTTTTCCCCAACGAGTCAACTGAGGAGTTTCTGTGTCATTTTAATTCTCATAGCCTGGGGCGTCCACTCAAACTAACATGAAAGCAAAAAAAGACAAATGGCAAGCACCTGGACTCCTTCACCTGAGGTTCACATACCAGAATGTCAGATATGTACCCTGAACACCTGAATAATAAAAAACTGGAGCGCAGTTACCATGGTTATTTTAGAGCGATTATCAAAAACTCAAATCAAGGACCAATTGTTCGACTCACTCTGACATGTCAGAACATGTCTCAGTTTGCCTAAACAATGTTTTGCTGGAACAAAAACAGATTATCCCTCCGTGAACCCTCTGGAAATAGCCATCAAGGTCACTGGAGCAAGCGCTGCTGTCGATGATGGACGTGTGGACGCGTGGAAGTATCGACGGCTCGGCGAGCCACGCCGTCGCAAACCTCGGCCCATTTTACCCTGGAGTGCGTGGCCGAGGTGAGGGCAGGGCAAGTTGCTGTTTGAGGCTGTTTTCTCCTTGTTTTCTTGGCTGGTGGTTCAATAGCTATGCTGCATTGGCTCCCCGTGACGCAGGGATCTGATCAATACTGGGTCTCGAGGGCAGCGGGGCAGCCAGCGAGAAGACTCGACAGCAAATATGCTCCATAGGCTGTGCAATGTTGTGATGAAGGGCTAGTGTCAGCACTGCCTAATGCTGTGCAACCATCTCGTCTGTTGTTGTTGTTGTTGTTGTTTTGGTTGTTCTGTACAAAAAGGAGTGCAAGCATTCCTCCTCACATAGGTGGGTAGATAGATAGATGGGTGCACAATGAAATAAGTAGGCTATTAAAACTGATAATGAATAATCTATAAGTCATTTATCAACAGAAATAGCATCTTAAATGGGACAATTACTGAGTATTTGGGGATTTTGCCTTATTTGTCAGACAAAAGGATTGATCTGAATATAAATCCAGGTTCTGGAATGAACTAGTTTTTGTGGTCTCAGATTAATCTTTAATAGATCATATTGATAAAGATTTGGTGGGGCCCCTACACTTAAGGTCAGTAGGACAGGGACCATCTGTGTGGGTGCCCCATGGCCCAATAACCTAACGAAAGTGTACATGCAGACAGAGGGATTACTTCTGCAGTCATGATCTGCTCCGCGAGCTATGTACAGCATGTGATATTTATATACAGCTAATAATTCAGAGCTCAACCATTAAGGCAGGTAAAGCCAGATATATTAGCTGATGTCTGAAATGTTAAAGGAGCCGTCCGAATGATTTAAGGAGGAATGCAGCGTTACATCGGTGTTGAAAACAATCTGCTAACATTCAAACACAGCAGATCCTTGTCTTCTCTGGCTATAGATTAGAGCATGTTGCTTTACTGCTGCTAGCCCCACACACACACACACACACACACACACAAGCCTGAGGACACAGCAGTATTTTGCGCATGCACACACACACACACACACACACGCGCACACAATACTGGACCATTAATCATAAGCAACCCAGTTCTGCTTCTCGCTCCCGCACTCCTCTCTCATGTGCTTGTGGACCAAGGTTGACTTTGCAGTCTCTGTATTTACCTCAGTGTGGTGCAGAGGTTGCATGCTAGAGAGATTAAATCAAAAAGGACAGAGGGCTGGGGGGGGGGGGGGGGGGGGGTGAGGGGGTGGTTGAGTCCTGCAGGGGTTTACATGTAGCCTACATGTACATTCACGTCCTGGTAAACCAGACGAAAGCTGTCCTCTGAATTCATCAAAAAACATCCTCTCCATTTGTAGAGGAAATGAAATAAAATCAGCTGATTGATAAACGTCTAGTTGGATAATTCACACCAACTGTGTTAGTGATCACTGACTCTTTAAAAGCTCAGCTCTGCGTCCTTTCAGTCACACTTGCACTGCAGAGCAGGGTTGAAGTAAAAAAGCTAATTGGATTTATTCAAATAAATTCTGCAGGTTTGGTTTATGTAAAAAAAAACAGCTTATTAGCTTTTTTGTTTTATGTAAATGTCAGTTATAAGCATGTGAAGTGAAATGTATTACAGGATGGTGGTGATGTATTCTCTCTGACTGAAGTGCTTACACGTAGCTTTAATCTAACCTCCTGTTCAGCTACTGGTGCGTTGCGGTTGGCTTACCCAGGTAGAGGGATGCGTTTTCTTTCTTCACATTGTCGTCCAGGTAGGTGGGCCCCAGGGTGTAGATCGGCGTCGACCCCATGCCCACGAGAATCTGGGCGACGATGAACAGAGCCACGTACAGGTTGTGCTCGTTGCCCTCCTGGTCACGAGGGCACGATGAAACGTCCAGCAGGTCGCGCCCGCTGCCGTTGCCGGTCTGACAGAGGCCTTCGTGACCCGTTGACGAGTTCATCTCCTGGATCTGGTAGGGCGGCGAGATGAAGTGGGGAAGGGAAAACAAAGCCGCCCCGATGGCTATGACCACGCCGCCCACGGCCAGCCAGCGCGGCCTCTGACCTCTGCCGCCGAAGTAGGAGATGAAGACCACCACCAGCAGGCTGCCGATGTCGAAGCAGCTGACCAGCAGGCCGGACTCGGAGCTGCGGAGGCTGTAGCGCTTCTCGATGGTGGTGATGACGCTGCTCAGGTAGCCCGAGACCATCAGGGACTGGATGAAGGTCAGGTAGCACATGCAGAACAGGAAGCAGCGAGAGTCCCTCAGGATGACGCGCACGTACTTCCTGGCCGGGATGCGGATAAGGCGGGAGAGGGAGAAACCGAGTTTTTTGCCTCCAGGGCCGGCGCCCCTGTGGCCGTCCACAGGCAGAGAGCTGCTGAGCCCCACCATGCTGGACGCGGAGGGGGAGAAGTCCATCCTGGAGGAGGGGGATTCTGCTTGGCTCGAGTCTGGGGTTTTAGGCTGGAGCTCGCTGCTTTCATCCACGGCCACGCAGGTGTGGTTGGTCTTGACCAGCCGGGACTCCGCGGCCTTGCGGTCCGGCTGACAGGGCCCATTCAGGATGGGTAAGCTTTTGGACTTGAAGCAGTTCTCTGAGTCCATGTACTGGTCCTGGAGCTCGCGGATCTCCAGAGACTCAGACAGGTCACTCCCCGTTTCATCGTTGTCCGACGAAGTCATGGCGGCGGCGGCGGCGACGCAGCTGGGCTCTCAGCTTCAGTCGGCTCCTGGCTGTGCTGACAAGTCAGTCGGTAACTAGTGCCACATGAGGACACGGCGGAGCTGCTGCAGGGCTGGATGCTGAAGTAAAGACGCTGCCCTGCCAAAGAGGACCGGGGCGGACTGAACCCCTCTAGTTATGTGCATGTTTTATTCCACATTTCTATTTACAGCAGCGCTGCTCTGTCACAAAAAGCCTGTATCACAGCACAACATCAGGGCTGAAATATCCTTGAAAGCCACTAAACAACGACAGTGGTAGCTTGTCTGAATACAGAAGAACATCACCCTCCTCAAACACTTTAAATACTGGCTATGGAGTGATTTGCTTACAGTTAATAGTGTATAAGGTTAAAAAACATCTAAATGTTAATAACAAAAGGAGGTGTCTTTACAGTGTCCACCTTAATTCAGGATCCCATGTTGATTTTATGGCTCTTTGTTAGATAGCAACCTTGATTCACAGGGGTATTTTGTTTCCTTTGTCCCATAGCTGTGCAGCATCCTACAAAGAAGACAAAAACATTAAATAAAAACATTATTTAAAAAAAAAGAGAGGTTTATTTCAAATAAATATGTATGGACATAAGACTTTTGTGGTAAATATGTCCACTCTGGTTTAAACTGATGTCTTCATCGCTAAATTGCTTGACACAAATAACCAACACACAAAAAAAACCCTGAACTCAGCTCGGTCCGGTTCTGGTCGGGTTCTGGTCTTGGTTGCGGAACCACTTAATGTTGCAGCCTGTGTGTCAATGTCTGAGTATTGTGGGGATGTCTTTTGTTTTGAATTGCTTTTATGTGGATTTACATTTTTGTTCCTTCTTCCAATATAACTCCACGCGAGCCGTCTCCCTAATAAAGACTGACTGACTGAATGAAAAACAACTGTACGGGTGACACACTGTCGCAGCGCTAAAGGCGAAATAACAGGCAGCTTTCCTTTGTCAAAACGAGAAATATACCAAGAGAACAAAAGACCACGCTGTCCACAAACGTCTCAGTTATTACTTTGAAAAGACATGAAACCCCGGTTCGACACGAGACATTTGTGAAATTAAGCGAACAACAAGTCTCGGCCTCGAATAAAACGCCGACTAATTTTATTTGACATAACTTCTAGGAAAGGCTGGAGGTGTAGGAGGCTGTAATACTCACACAGGACAGAGGGAGGTAGCCTGTTGTTCTCGCGGAGCGGCCACTCACTGAATGAAATCTGTTGGATGCGTATGGCTGGCTGCTGGTGCTTGTGGGCAAGTGGTGCATTCAGGGACGGTCGGATTTTGTAGCATTTAGAGTCCAATGCATCAACAAAGTGGGGAAAAGGGCAAAATAAATAAATAAATCGTCTTATTTGGATCAATCACGTCATCTCACGAGATTAGAAGAAATAAATGAAAAAAGAAAAGAAAACTGGTGATTAGCCTGCTCAAATTAATTTTGTCGACAAAATCGGCAATTCATTGACAATATCTGTGAACATGTATCACTAATTTTTACAACTCGATAAAGAACTTCAACATTTGCTGTGTATTGTAAAAAAACAAAAAACAAAAAAAACATAAATCTTTTATTGGTATTTGTTGATTTTTTTATTTATTTATTTATTTTTTACCAGACAGCAAATATACAAGTATTGTTTACAATAAATCTATATGACTATGAGGTGAAACATATTTCTAGGAGGTAACTTGAACGCATCAAATAGTGGGGGTGAATTGTTTTTCTCATCAGCCGCAGTGGGACTTGTAGTTTCTTGCGTGAGCCAAACGTGCGTTCACGTCCCTGTTAAATTATGAGGAAAACGGTGCTTGAGTAACTACGATTTAACCAGACTTGAGACAAATTGAGCAGTTCTGCAAACGCTACCGGCCCTGTTTCTTCATTCAGCTATTTCTGCCATTACTATGACTGCAGGACTTCATCTACCAGCATCCTCGCTGGTCCGCTTGTTTAGTAGCCTACGCTACGTCATCTAGACAGCTGGGACCGTTGCTGACCTAGCAGTGATTGACTGGTCACAGGCTCATATGGACAATGGGCTCTGTGCCTGGTGGTCCTCTGATGCAATAAATTGCTAGGAAAAAATGTAATGGAGTCTGTTTATTTCTTCAGAGAATACTACCTCCCAGTAACTAATGAAAAGTGCTTCGAGCACTGAAGGTATACAATAACACTGCCACATCCCCAACGTGGAATGGAGAAACAGTTAAAGGAATAGTTCACCCCAGAATGACTTTCACTCATTATTTACTCACCCTCATGTCGACTGGGAGAAGTTTCAGAGTCGTCCGTGGCTTCTCTGAGTTACAGGGGGTCTCGACCATGTAGCAGTGCATGTCCATGTAACGGTTGCAAATGGACCCCGGCGGTCTTCGTCACAAAAAAACACACCAAAAAACATCCAAATACCTTCATGCTGCTTGTATGTAATGTCCGTCTTGTATTGAAGCCCCAAATGCGAAATTGTCCCGAAAAAAATTAAATAAGTCCATATTTCAAACTTGTTCGCAGCGGAAGCTCCTTTGCAACGCTGTCAACAAAATCTCGCGAGACTTGGGGGAGGCCAGGAAGAGGAGCTTTCACTGCAAGCATACATCCATGCAAACAAGCCATGGATATGAAACAAGCTTGAAATTGACTTATTTCATTTTTTTCGGGACAATTTCACATTCAGGGCTTCAATACAAGACGGACATTACATACAAGCAGCATGAAGATATTTGGATGTTTTTTGGTGTGTATTTTTGTGACGAAGACCAGGAATCTCTCTTTTTTATATTGGTAATCAGTGTCTGTGAGAACATTTAGTGGGTAAAAAAGAATATTATTGTAAAATTAAAATGAAAGTGAACTATTCCAAATTTCTCAATCTCAATTAACATTTTATTTTTCAGTGATAAATCTAAGGACATGACTGAAAACATCTGTGCTGGCCGGATAAACAATCCCTTTTTTAAAGTATTTTTTGGCTTTTTGTGCCTTTTATTTATTAGATATCGCAGTTGAGAGCCCCTACACATGGGGCACCTGCTCAGCCTACTGCGCCACTCGACACCCCAAACAGTCCCTTTTTTAGAGAGAGTTCACTCCCAGTGCCTGTCAAAGGGATGGATGACTTTCCCCAAGGTCATTAATTCATTTCCTGGACTAGGTAAGCCCAGTGATCAATCCTGCTCCTGCTCCTCCTGCTCTCATTCTGATACTCTGTGGTTCCTCCTCGGAGGAATAGCACCTGACAGAGAGAGGGCTAAATGTCAAATGTCTGCTTCACCAACCAAAATGGCAAGCACAAGCAAACATCCTCCACTCTAGCGATGTCTTCATAAACACTTTATATCCTAAAGTGACACAGGCATACGCAGTCTACTCTCTCTAGGAGAAAATGAATATCACAGTCAACCAACATAAATCAATGAGGCATCATGGTCCATTATGAAGGCCTCTGTCGCCTCTCTTCAAGGGTTTATCATCTCTGTCTCTGGGTATCAGCACCGCAGGCTGATCAATATCACAAACCGCCATGAATGCTCAAGAGCATAAAAGTATATGTGTAATTATTTTACAGAAAATAGCACTGGCATCTTTTTTGTCGTCCTATTGTTGCAGTTCTGCAAGTATAGCTAAAGTAGACGGTTGGACACAGAGGTTTTTGAAATGCTTAGTGTTACCGTAAAAGCCCAATGCAGTTGCAGTTTTAGGGCCTTATTTTCTGTTCAAACCGAGTTACATCAGAATCATTTGCAAAAAATAAATATTCTCCACGATGGTGACATGACGTGGAGGCAGTAAATGGAATTCAATTGGGTTTATTAGCTGACCCGTAAGGCAATAAGTGACTCAGTGTGCGTAGGTTCTCTAGTATCGATTTCCTTTGTGTAACTGCACATTCAATTTCAAACACAATCCATATAATATTGTAGCCTAGTGATTGTTAATGGGAAGGTCTGGCTTTTGTACTGGATCACAGTTACCATACCAACTGCACAAGGACACTGCAGGACAGATTCCTGAATGTGGCTTTTCAACATCTTGCAGCCGATGCTCCAACAAACTGCTGTTGCTCAAATCATTTGTATTTAAAAGGTGGGGAGTTGATGAAGTTTAAGCAAGAATATGCAAAGCACTTTAAATATTCAGGGTCCATGGGATGTTTCTTTTTCCAGGCCAAATGCCATGGCTTTGGAGAAGATAGCACAGTTGTACTGTTGGCCCAGGGACTTTTAGTTTAGCCCATGACCTTTCCTTAAACAGAGGGAGAGAACGAGGAGACTTCACAGATGACAGGAACAGCCTTTCCCAAAAGGTTAATATGTTCATGCCTTCTCAGAAATACTTTCAGTGGAGTTCTGTCTGGCTTCAGAAGAATTTGTCCTGAATGCCACAGCACTTATGAGAAGAACAAAACACGTCTGTTTTTCAGTACAGAAAGACAAACACAAAACTTCCCATGTGAACGAGTGGATCGGGACAATGGACGCTGAACAAGCAGGCCCGCATTTTTAAAAGGGGGGGATTGATACAAAGCTTCCCTCGTATCAAAATGTTCCCACACTCATTGCCAGTTGTTATTGTTATATTGCATTTCTCATATACCCAGCAATAAAACACACAACATCTTATTAGAACCACTGCAAAATGGTTTATTACTCATAAGGGGTCAGAAATAAAAACCTATTTAGAATATCAATAACGTATGGCACTATTCCAACTGGTGCTACACAGGAATTGGTCATTCTCCGTTGCAGCCAGTGATAACTCTTTACAGTCACAGTCTGCTGTGGTCATTTAAATATGCTGTGATGAAGTGTTACAGAGAGAAAATTCAATCACATAGTAAACTCAAACTAATGGTGGCAGAGGAGGCCTTAGATCTAATGCAGTTAGGAATATTTATGATGTGTCGTGTGTTGTGGCAGTGGCAGTGTGCTGAACTGAACCCCGAGCCCGCAAAGGAGAGAAATACAACACCACCCTCTAGTGCACAGACTGCTGCAGTGAAGCCAGGCGCTGCAGAGAGGTTGTATTTTTCACTGATGACCAACAGATGGTGCTTTGACCTCATGATTCTCAGCATCAAACAGGTCAGGGCAGCAGATCCTGAGCAGGTTGGTGAGGTAACTAAATGACAAACATTTTGCAGGTTACAGTGTGTCCGAACCTAAAGCATTTGTCAATGCAATTTAATTCTTAATCTATATAATTATATCTTAAATGGGCCTCTGATTTTAGATGTGAAGTTGTCACCATTAAATTTTAGCTCTGCACTTGCACACAGTGTTGTCAATGGATGTTTGTGCGTTTCTGCAACTTTGCTATTATGAAATCAACTATGTAAAGGCAGGAAGCTAGTTGTCTATTACTGAAGGTTTGTTGTAGTTTTTTCACACCTCAGCATGTTGACATCTCATTGACATCTCACCGTGGTTTTTGATACGGAGACAACTGCTTGCTTAAGCATAATCGTGACAAAATAACAGGAACCAAGTCGGACGCCTGCATACTGCCCTATGCAGTTCATGAGCATACATCTTTAAAGTTCAATCAAGGGTCATAAGCATAAAATTTCCATTACACTATTGAATTTTCTTCTTTTTTTAAGCATTAAACATATTGTTGTACAGCTGCATGTTACAAGGATGTTGTGCTGGTGAGATCACCTCAACGATGATGGGTGATGACATCATCATCATTATCATCATCTGCAGTCTGGTCCGACACCTCCCATGGCCTTGGGTCGGTCTCCCCCCACCCCGGCTCCATCCCGCACTCTTCCTGTTAACCATTCCAACTTTATTGACATTACAGGAATCACTAATGAAACAGCGTCTGTTCCCTCTGCGTCTGCCTGCAGAGCTGTTAAAGGGAATCACACGCAAACAGATATGCATGTTCATAAATATACTGTATACGCCCCCATCCCCCACAGTTCACATCCACACACAGCGTCCTCTTCCTGTATGTGTAGCCTTGGCTTATCATGTCCCACTGAGTGGGATACGGGAAGATGCAACGATGCCGGACACTGAGGTGTGTGCATCTGTAACTGGAAGTCATGGTGCTGGATTCCTGCACCTCTGAGAAAATGTGACACCTGCCTCATAGAAACACATAACACACAACCTAACTCTTTATATTATGACCCTGTTGACTCGTTGCTGTTTCTGCATCACTGAAAAGACACAAAGGCACAGCTTCATCAGCTAATGGCTTTACAACAGCACTCAAAGATATAGGAAGGACTCTATGCTTGAACTATAACTCTCTGTGGTACCGTTTTACCACATTCTGCTTCCAGGAAGGCCATTCTTTTAAATTAGCCTTCCTCTTTTTTGTTGTTGTTGTTGCTTTCTAAGTTCAGCATTCGCCTCCCTGGACAGTCTCCCTGGTTTTTGGTCAGGACTACTCCCCAAATTAGTTTACCCATTCAGAGGAGCTTGCAACTGGAAACTTTGCAACCTAGAGAGCGGCTAATGCATATGAATAAGGCGAGCAGATCAGGACAGAAGGGTGGTGTAGTAATTGTGTTAAAAAGTGCAAGGGCTCCAAAATAAAGACCCCTAGTATAAGCCTGCAGAGGCCCCCTCACTGTGCAGAGCAATCCCAGCAGATTGGGCTCCATGCATATGTAAAAGTCCTCACCCCCCCTTTCCTTTACACCCATCACCCTTAACCACAAGCTTCACCGGGAGGCCAGGTCACCCAATGAGCAGACCTTTACACTGGTTCCTCCGTGACAGAGGCAGGCTGAATGTCTCTTTCCTAATAAATCACGTCGTGGACATTAACAAATATGTGCCCTGCTGAAGAAAAGAGCACAGCACCTCCTGCCTCTGCTGGGATGTTTAACACTAGATCACATACGGCTTTGATTAACAAGAACAACCTGAGAATTGTTCCCTGCTGAGCGGAGCATCGGAAAACATTTTCATTAGATCTGTTCATGAAGCACTGCAATGATGCCAAGAGAAAACCTTGAAGAGTCACTGAAAGTTAAAAGTTAATACATTTTGTGGGAGACAGTCAATTGCACACACTGGAAATCAAATTTTAAATCAATGCATATTTTCAGTTTCATTATATAAGCATATTGATGGGTCAAAATATGATGTGAGGAAATAATCGCACACATGTTGTTTAACAGCATTTGATGGGTGAAGTATATGCTGTATACTCAGCATCTGTCCTTCCAGAAGCTCAGAAGAGACCCTGAGTTTACAGTAAACAGGGGGCTGTTTCAAGCCCACCTCAATTCCCCTAACACATATGGAAATGGGCCATACCTTCAGGGCTTTGTCCTCCTCCAAGAACATCCACACAACCCTCACAATGTTAAAGGAGGGACTGCCAAACATTTCATATTCATGGGACACAATTACCTCCATATGAATGGTATAATTGCTCTTTAAAGGCTTAAGCTACCAAGTGAGGTGTGTGTGCATTTTCCAGGCCCTTGGGCTAAGGTGATCACCATCAGCCATCTAAGCAGAAGGCCTGCTCTGTCATCTGTTTGACTGTTGCATCTGTGACTGCTATACCTGCCTATATAATAGCTGGTCAGATTGCTTATCAGCTGAAAAGAAATGCTGAACTGTAAACAGATCATTTCTTCTGTTTGTTTTTATTATGGAAAGGAAGCAAAATTGTCAAAGATAGGAATAAAATAATTTGATTTATCTCATTGACTCATGATAATTAACAAATTCACCATCTGGCATTGTTTCTTTTCTGGATGTAAGATATGTTTTTATAGGATCTGTTGATGATTATGACACATTACACTCGAAACCAAATCAGGGTTCGGAAAAAATGTGTTGTCACTCCCTTTCCTCTGAACAGGTTGAGTCCTACTCGGATAAATCTAAAGGGAAATCCCTATTGTTGCGGCCCGCACCAGCCTGACACACATCAGCTGGCCTGGTCTTCAGAAGCCAGAGGTACTTGAGCGTGTGCCTTCTTAACCCCTGAAGAGGATCCTTCTGCCCGGCTCATCCCACTAATTACCTTCGAGCCATACTGTAAATGGGCCACTCCTGATAATCAGCCTAAGCTGGGAGGAAGGCTGGATAGAGGAGCAGACAGAGGGAGGCACGGGATGGATAGGGGTTGAAAGGAATGGGGGGCATTTCAATGAAACTGATTAGCTGAGGCCAAAGAGTCTTAGTTTGACAACTTGTTAAGTTTTGATGACATCATCCCTGCTGCATACGGTGACTTAAGATCAATCCCCAACTGAGCAGCTGATTAACTTCTAATCTTAAGGGTGTTTCTGCGCTCAGAGCTGGGAGACTCCGCTATAGCAGTGCAGAAACCACTTTTATGTGCCTGCTGCCTGGTTTCTCTCCAAAGAGACGCAGTTTAAACTCCAGAGACTTTTGTGCAATGCACTAATGATGTCAAGTAGAAGCAGCTCAGCAGCAGCAGCAGCAGAGAGTGTGTGGCCCTGTGCTTTGCCAAATCTTAATATGCAACACATTTGTGGGTTCACGTGTGCTGTGAAGTTTAAGGGAAAGCATTCAAAGAGATGTGGAAGATAAGCACAAACAGGCCTCTCCTCATTGTGGCGTTAATTCTTGTCTTTTTTTAGTGAATTTGATGTGGATGGAATGATGAAAGGTGTTTGTATGATACAGTGCTATTATAATTTAGTTAATTCCATAATTTGAGGTGACTTGTTTCTTCATTAGGTGTTTTTTTTCTTCAAGCTGAACTATAATTGATTTCTTGCTTGGTGAACTGATGAAAGATGTAATAAAATTGCAACAGTTGTTTTGTGTTTTTGTTTTTTTCAGATATCTGAAGTAAATCAGGTAATATTCTATTCAATGTATTAGAATCAACAAAGGACTTTAAATCTCATTTAGGGAGCCTCGCTGCTGTAAATACTAATGCACCAAATAAGCAGGTGAAAATAGTGGCTAACAAATACAAAGTGCACTCTTCTTTGTCAAATGTTTGCCAAACAATAACAACAAAAAAGTAAAGGAAATGCAAAAGCTGCAGGTTCCTCTTCCCTTGTTCTTCATCCCTGCAGAGTGGCCCCACACACACACATCCTCTTCTTACAGTAATCAGGTTCTTGAGACACAGCTGCTAATAGAGCAATGCCTTCTGCCCCCGATCCACATGTCAGTACACACACACACACACACACACACACACACACACACACGTGCACACACAATGCAGTGGTGTTTGCACTGTAATTACTGCAACACTGTCTTTGTCTGGACTATAATCCGAGGGATCCATTGTTGGTCATACGTGCCTGTTCCTTCATTATTATCAATACTCACCCTCCTCCTTGTCACCCCTAGAGCCCCCCCCCCCAAAAAAAAAACCCTGCCAAAGGACTGTCTCTCTTTCAACCCCTCCGCCCCTACACACAACAGAAGTGTGCTGTGTCTCAAAGGGGCTGAACGGAGGCACAATGAGGCCTGTGACGGTAAGCCCCGGCGTGGGCCAGGAAGCATGCCGCACAAAGGGCCAAACTTTTATACGACACCTTAATGCAAACAGTGGAGTGTGCTGCCTCGTGCCTCGGTGTTTAGAGCCTGGCAATTAGAGCCATGGCCGCTCTCATCATCACGGGCCTTTGTGACAAAGACACAAGTGGTCATTCATTTCATTTATTAGTTACCCATTAATTGGGGAAGGCAGAGCGTTGCCAGTGAGGGAGATGGTTTTACATGGGGTGGATGGAGAAAAAAGAAATAATCAGTGGGCCGAGCCTTTAATTGAATCCCATCCAGTTGTTCGGAGATTGCTCTGTCAATGATTATATGGGGATCAATGCAGTGAGGGGTGACTGCGACCGACATGGGATGAGCACCCAATGATTTCAAGGGAAACCACCCAGTGCAAATGAATTGAGCTGTATTCACAAACCTCTTACATAACCCTCATCCTGCACAGAATCACACATCTCGTTCTGATCTTGTTTGCGCTGCTAATCTGTGTCGGATCACATCAACAGGTCGCCGCCGCTGCTGCTCTGTATCTGCTCTGCAGGACCCACATTAATGATCGGCAGGCTTAAATAAACCCTCTGTGGTTGTTCTCTATCGATCAGGTGATCTGACTATCAGATAAGCTAACAGATCTATGAAGGGCTCGTGCTGTAATTGAGTTGCTCCCTGGGAGTGTGTATGTGTATGTGTGTGTGTGTGTGTGTGTGTGTCTGTGCCCCTTGTTTAAGCACATGTTTAGGATTATCAGCACCCCTTAGTGTTGCTTTTTTTAATGTGTGTGTTTCACATCGGTGACCCAAATGGGAGATGTGCTCCCTGTGCTAATTATGAGTTGTAAAGCAGGTTGTGATTGTGGTTGTTGGTTTGAGTCCCAGAGGGGGATCAGCATTCAGTCTGTCCACGGCGCTGTGTGATTAGAGGGACCGGGGCAAAGAGGGAGGGTAAAGTTTGGATTGAGATGTTGGACCAATTAATGCAAAGACTGTAGACATCAGCGAGTAAATCTCCTCATATGCGGTTCTGCCATTTAATTGCTCTTCCCCTGTTAGACATTTGGGCAAAACATTTCAAATTAAAAGTTTTTTGTTTGGTTTTTTTTAACTGAAATGCACAAGACAAAAGCCTTTATGAGACAATGTATTCCTGAAAGACTTGATGGGATATCTGATCTAAATATTAAAGGGACTATACAAAGGAGACACAGACATTTGACTAAATAAGCAGCAAAGAATAGTCACAAGAAAATGGCAAAAAGTTAATTATTCAAAAATGGACCAATGGCTCTGAAGATTTAGTGCAAAAACTGACCAAATATTTGAGAGAAAAAAAAGGATATTTTGACAAGAACAACAAAAAAACTGGCTGATCATTCAAATATGGTGGAAAAACAATATTGTACACATCTCACTAGTTCTTTTTTACGTTGTCCTTATTGCCTTATTGTCTTATTTGAGTTAAATCAGAATTCAGAATAAAAAAGAAAGAAAAAGAAAAGTGCGTTACTGATTGTAATTAGGTCACAGTTTTTAACAAAACACACAAATATGGGTACCATTAGTGTGTATAGACCTCAGAGGGGATGCTAAATAAGTTAAGCAATATGTAATCATGTCATAAACTGCATTTATGTGTGTGTGTGTGAGGGTATGTGTGTGTGTGTGTGTGGATCTTCCATGCTTCCGTGGCCACCTGTGATCCTAATGTCAGCTGTCAGCTCGCTCACCACAGAGGCCATGGCAGTGACACACAGCAACTAATAACAGACTAACACACGCAGAGATGGGTTACAAGACAACAACAGTCACAATTAATGGACATTCAGTCTGGGAGTTGCCTTCATTAAGTGTGTGTCTGTGTGTGTTGTTTTTTCCACAGGAGTTGAAGGGACAGTCTAATGGTCAGGTTTAAGGCTAATAGGGCACAGGGGGATAGGAGCACCTGAGTGAAACACATGGACTACAGCAGGCAACGACACACAAAAGAGAATAAAGAGGCATCATAGTGACTGTTACAGAGGCAGAAGCCTTTTTATGTTGATAGAGGCAGGAGACACAGACAAAAAGAGACTGAAATGCCAGTAACTCTTCAGTAGAAAGTTGTGTAGCAGACAATGTCATCATCATTTTTTCCAAGCCTGTCTTAGAACAATGTAGACATATGTACATATATGTCTCTCCTCCATGCCCATTGAAATCACATTAGTATATATGCAGCATAGATAAATGACTAGAGCCGTTTAAGTGTTAAGAATTTATGGCTTGTGAACGAATGTGAACCTACCTAACCCTCTAAAACACTCTGCAAAGCAGGATGCCTATCACGAGTGACCCTGACCTTACAGAGCAGCTTCACTCTGCATAACTCACACACATTTACCAACAAGGATCCACATATCAGCCTCTCAATCAGGGCCTGTTGCCCATTAGACCCCCCCCCCCACACCACCACCTTTCTCCTCCTCTGCTCCAGACACGACTGATGGCTTTTGTTTTGCGGAGGAGCATCCTCACTCACAGCTGCTGCTGTAAATCTGAGCGGCCACGTAAACCAAGATGAGCTCATTCTTTTGGCCTCACATGCTCTGCACAGCTCTGTTGCAGTGGTGAAACATTGAGGGTGATGATGATGATTGTTATTAGTGATTTCCTCCCCTGTCTGTGCCATCAAAAGGGGGGAGGAGGGGGTTGTTGTTCTTTGTCCCTCTGCCTGCTCCAGGCGGGATGAATTGTCTGTCCTCAGGTCACTGTTTGGATCACCTGGCTGATTGTATTTCAGCTGCTGATTAACTAAGGCTAGATTAATGCTAGAGGTATATATGGCCAAAAAAAGAAAGAGTGATGACTCCACCTGTGTCGTTCCTCAGCCCCTGTCTATATAAACTGCTGTATTATAAATGGAGCACTGAAGTTCTCTATCTCTTTCCAAGACAGACCCTATAGACCTCTCCTCTCTCCTCATCTCCATGTTCCCTCTTCCTTTAATTACTGTGTTCATGCTTGACGGGCACTGATGACTTGATTAAGCCTGCTGTGCGCAGTTCCAGTCTCTACCCTGCTGATGAATGAGCCTAAAGCTTATTAACTTACTCATTCTGATCAATAAGGTGCTGGGCCTGAACGCTGCAAGGACAGAGGAGGAAACCACCGCCGCTGCTGCTGCTGCTGCTGCTGCTCCACCGGCCGCCCTCCGCGTCGGCAGCCCGGATGAAATCAGCACACATGATTAGCATGTGTAACCAATTCCTGCTGCTCAGTGGACAGAGGAGTGCAGGTGGATTGATTTTGTGGATGGCTCTCACTTGCAGCAGCAGAGATATGATAAAACTATAGCACCTTTTGCAAACTTCCTTAATTCCTCCCTCATTTGACATATGTGAAGGAGATCAACATAGAGGGAATGTGGATTTACACACAGCGGCTGAAGAAGGGTCACATCTAAACCCTATTCCCCCGAGGAGAGCTCTCAGCTCCACCAGGGCCTTTAGAAACAAGAGGCTCATCATTGAAGCTAATTTGAGCTCCAATGGAGGCGGTCAGCATGCATGTGGCCTATACAGCTGTGTGAAGAGATGTTGTTTGAAGGTGACATCTCAGCTGCTAATCCTAGGAACAGGAGGATATGACTGAGAAAGGAGCCATGTGTCTGTCTGCAGCCTGCATGGTGCCACAACACGCACACTTCCCTTTTCTTCACATATCTGATATTGATCATTTTTGTGTGTGCTGGCAATTGAGTCTTTTTTGGCAAGAGGTGCCAGTATTGATGTATTGTGGTCAGCACGCACACACATAGACACACACACGACACACAGGCTCACACATGAGGGCTAAAAGGTGTTTGATTCATTTTTCATGTCAAGAAAACAGATGCTTCCTGTTGCGAGGAAGATGCAGATCACATGATACCACTCTCCCCACAAACACACACATACGCACCCTCATGTCTGAGGACTATCTCTGGTTTTGTCCGGGTCCTTAATGAACAGGATTTTGTAATGTAAGCCTTTAACTGTAAGCAGGCACGGCTTGGCTGCTGCTGCTGCTGCTGCTGCTGCTGCTGCTGGAGCATGTGTGGGAGTGTGAGCAGGAAGGTCTTCTGGTAAAAAGCCCTTTAAGATGTGCACACCATTACTGTGACTGCAGCTCGGCTCCATTTCAGAGACATTGATCTGCTGCTGAACATACAGAGCTGTGTGGAAGGAGAGCACAGTTGGAACCAGGAAGAGGCACCAGACGAGGATGTAAAGAAGTTGTGCAGGGTTTAGAAATATTATGTTGATGATGAGTTACACTATCCTTTTTTATATTAACTGTCTGCAAGAAAATACATTTTCTGCACAACCTTTCTGCAAAACATAAACATTTTACTGATGGAAATCATTGTTTTACTTGCGTTTGTAAAAAATGTTACTCAAAACATCGTTTTATATGGAGATAAAGTTGGTATTTATGATGTGCATGTGCTGAGAAACTCTTGGCTTCTTAGACAAAGAATAAACTTTTAAAAGAATTATGTGTACACAGGATAATGCGTTATCTAAAAAAAAAAAAAAAAAAAAAAAAAAAAAAAATCAATAAAGAAGCTAGGGAGGGAGTTTTATACCCGGAATCTAGACACTCATCAGGCACTATATCCTGACTACAAAATAAATCCTGAAGTGAAGAAAATTGTTGCAGAGCTCTGCAGATTTGCTCTAATGAATGTACATTATCAGAGATATAGACTGACTCCAGTATCCGCAGAACCATCTTCTGTGACTTCTATTACCTCAGTCAATAAGAGCATTGTCAATAATGTAGTCTGGGATGTATGGTTTGTATTAAGTAAGGCTTTGTGTCTTTATAGTGCATAAAACACACTGGTCTGTTTTACCAAACAGTATTTATGGAGTTGCATAATGTCATAATTGAAAAGGATAATGCTCATGCTGTGATAACGATTGACTACAAAAGCAACGATGATTGCCACCACTAATTAATTGGTCTGGTGTTACCAGATGAATCAATGACCATCAGAAGATTGTCTGTGGCCCGAGATGAATCTCATGTGTTGGAGATTGTTAAAAAAGCATAAACAGATCAATGGAGCTCCACTTTATCGGCTCGGATATGGCTTTAGATATCCGTCCCGCTTGATGCTGGAGTGTGTGTGTGGGGCAGACGCTGCGCCCGGTAACCAGAGCCGTAACACAAGCCCATTTAGCATATGGCATTTTTACCACGGAGAGGTAAACACAGTGGGGAGGCCAGGAGAGTAGTAAAACACACTGCTCGGGCCAGATCTCCCTGTGGACCCACACAGGGTGGACACACACAGAGGACACAGTGTCGAGTCCCAATGACAAGCCGAGGTCATTTTGCTCAATACAGGAAGATTGAGCGTTTCTTTGTGGTACTTTTCTCTCATTTTGTTGTTTTCTTGGAGTTTTTTTCTTTTTTTTGAGAGAAAAATCCAATCCTCCAACTCCTACCCTGTCTGACTTCACTGAGGTTGGTTGGAGGAGGGGGTCACAGTGCTTTTGAAGCTGTCACAACACTAAAGGATGTTGATATCAACTGTCAAACCTTAAACCCTAATGGGGCTTTTTCAAAGTGACAATCTTAACAGATCAATGCGTCTTCTATCGGAGTCCGATTACAAAGGCCGTCAATGGCCACACGTGAAGGAGAGGAGGAACACGGAGGGGAACAACATGAAACTGGAAGCACATGACAAAGTCAGCCTGAACTGCCCCCCAAAGACACAAAGCAGAGACGTGTGCATTTACCGACACAACCGCAGAGCTCAGTTACCGAATGCCTTCTAGTCATTGTTTTTGCAGTCGTCTTCTCAGGGCGAGGCTTCTACAACAAACTGCTGAACGGGCACAAAAAAGACCAGTGGTGGCGGGGTGTTAAGAAGTTAGATGCCGGGAAGCAGCACTAAGGTGGCGCTAGGCTAGAGAGGAGCCATAAAGGCCTGTTAGGGTACATTAGGTGGAGGAGAGGGTCATAAGGCTTCATGAATGTTTCAACAGGACGGGGGGCATTTGTCTTCCAGCTCTACTGTCAAAAAGCCATCATGACTCAGAGCTGGGGGGTAGGGTCGGATGGGACGGGACACTCTATTTTCCTTGTGGCA
Source organism: Decapterus maruadsi (assembly GCA_030347415.2). Taxonomy (NCBI): domain Eukaryota; kingdom Metazoa; phylum Chordata; class Actinopteri; order Carangiformes; family Carangidae; genus Decapterus; species Decapterus maruadsi. The sequence continues at coordinate 2,851,169 of CM064890.1, forward strand.
AAGCAAGCATACTGTACACAATCACAGACTTGGACAGACACACACGGTATGACACAATTCACAGAAGTACACATTCTCTTAGCTGCGGTGCACTCAGTGCCCGCCTCATCCTTCGCAGTTTTCATCTCCATCACTGTCAACGCACACTTGGTGTTGAATCATTGCCTCTCGTGTCCGTTGGACAAGCAGCTTTAAGACCTTTCAGCTTCACACTCGCTAATGTTTGGCACCATTGTGGAGCATCAGGTGCTTAAACAGTCATTCAAGCCTTGAGGTGCAGCCGGGCTCGTTGCTAAACATCCGTCAGGGTCTCCTCTCCTTTGACCCTGCAGGCCTTTGGGAGCTGCCTGGGGTCACGGCCAATTGTCCCATGAACAATGGAAGTGTAGCTGCGATAGGAGCATTAACTATATAACCTGCTTTGTAAACTGATTTAAAAGGGATATTGACCCTGACGTGGGTGCGACAAGCTCGAATGCATCTGGTTTTGTGCATGAATCAGGAAGCTGCAGGGGTCAAGTGTATTTGTATGTCTGTAAGGCACAATTCTGCGTGACCACATGGTGATCCTGCAAAGGGGATGTCACATAAAAGTTACAGATAAACTCAGCAAAGCTAGATTTGAAGCAGCTTATGATGAATTAATTTACCGTACATAAAATCAATAAGCAATATGGCCTGTACTCACCTCAAGCGGTTTCTCCAAACACTTACATGAAAATGTCTGCCTCACAGGAAACAAGAGGGTCCTTGCACCAATTTTGGAAAGCATCTTCTGATTTTCAATAACCTGAAAAAAAAAACAGCATAAATACAATAATAAGAAAAAAAACAGGGGAAAGCTTGACAACAATAACACAGGACAGGACACGGGACATAAAAAGCCAATAGGAAATAGCAACAACCAAAAAAAATACAGCACAACATGAATTCAAGTTTGCACGGGTTCACATACACACAAAATCCCTTCATCTGTGTTGTTGTTTGCATAAATCAGACTACAAGGTACGTCATAGAGCAGTAACATCAGAGTGATTAGAGAGGGCAAGGTGGGGCAGAGGAGGTGATGAGAGGAGGAGGGAACTAAGTAGCTGATAAAGCAGTTGTCCTCCCTTGTCTCTGTGCTGTTAGCTCCGTTAAATGTGACTGACAGTTATTGATGAATATGTAGTTCAGCTGCCCCCTCTCTGTCCATCGCTTCATGTGTCTATGTGGCATGTTATGAATGCACATGAACACAGCTATGAGCATGCATGTGTGGATTTTTTTGTGTGCATTTGCATGCATATGAGAGTGTGAGGGTACATTGTGTGGCTTATTCTCAATGATGACTCGTAAGGGAATCAATCATCGGCTGTCTTCTGTGCGGCCGGTGACTGCGAAACGGAGACGAATGGAGCGAAGTAGGTGAGGAAAGGACCAGAGTGCTCATTAGCTAATCCACTTCTAGAGGTTTCAAATCTCCCACTTCCATCACTCTCTACACAACACTTACAAACATATGGCATATGGTCGGAGAATCTTTCTGACTGGTTTTGTCTCATACTGTCCTAAACTCACTCAGTATCCCACTTGCCCCCCCCCTCACCCTCTCCAACAGTGCAAACATCTCCATCCGACAGGGTCGATGGCTACCATACACGAGCGCTGCCCTCTAAGTGTTCATCTAAATGGACAGCTTAGTTAGGATTAGTTGGACCAACAGCAAACATCTTGAGAGGCAGCGAGGTCATCTTGTCTGTGCATGGATGCGCATGTGGCTGGAGTACAGTGTCCATATGTTGTAAATCCTTCCCTCAGGGACAACAGCCAGTAGAAAGTACAAAATCTTGAGCTTTTTTTTTTTACCATTTAGTTGCAGCTGCTTGCAGAGAGTTGCACAAGAAATGGATGCGAGATGTCTCAATGCAAAGATTTCAGAGGACTCATGGACCCAGCACCAGTATGCGTCTTTCTTTTGGTCAATAGTGTCATAGCAGCATGTGGTCCCACTGTCCTAAAGTATCGGTTTAAGACATCCCCGGGCCTTTCAACACCGCCACCCCATCGAGTGAAACATTCGCCTGAGAATAGACCCCGGCACAACAGGGGCAGCCAAACAACATGAGGCAACTGTCACGTGGGAATTACATGCTCACGCTCTATCAGTGCTTTACATGGGAAGCATTTGCATGTTTTTTTCCCCTGCAAAACAGGAACCAAGCCAATCTATGAAGCAGCATTATGCACACAAACACATGACCAGAGAGGGAGGACAAAATCAGTGAGTGTGTGTATGTTGGGGGGGCGGGTTGGGTGTGAGTACTGTAACAGTAGCTCCTCTCCTCTCCCTGCTACCCTATTGCTAGATTCATCACCCACAGGAATAACAGTTGGATACATACAATGGCCTTGCGCATAAAGACACACAAATAACACACTGAGGACCATTGTAAGGCGCGACGCATGGGGAGAAGAACCCTATAACACTTTCTAACGTCCCGCATCACAATGCCACATGTCATCCGACAAGCATTTTTACTCCTTTCAGCACAGTTACATATGAATTGGTCTAAAAGAGGAGCCCAGCAGTCCATCAGGGGTTAAACAGTTCAAACAGTAGCAAGATAGATAGATAGATAGATAGATAGATAGATAGATAGATAGATAGATAGATAGATAGATAGATAGATAGATAGATAGATAGATAGATAGATAGATAGATAGATAGATAGATAGATAGATAGATAGAGTTATGGAGGAGTGTGTGTGTGTGTGTGTGTGTGTGTGTGTGTGTTGGGGGGCAGTAGGGCAAAATATGCAGCCCCACGGGACCACAGTGGAACCTCACACCAGCCCCCACAGAAAAGGATAAGGCCATCTGCCCACTTCATGCGTCAATCCCACCTAGAACACACACACACACACACACACACAGAGTGCTGCAGCAATATGGAGAGGCTTTGCAGACAGTGTTTGATCTGCCTTTCATGCAGCCAGGAGCAACGCAGGCCGCTGAGCCTCTCTGTGTGTCTCCTGCTCTACTGTCCAGCGTCCCAGTGGAAATCACCGAGCGACAATAACAACTTCTCACAACCATGAGACGTGAATGGCAGGACACAAGCTGATCATCATCACACAACTCATCTCCTGACTGAGGGAGTGGGAGGGAGGGGGGCGGGGGGCACAGTTCAGAAGATCCATTGAAACTAAATCACTTAACTCAAAGCTTTCAGGGCAGAAGTTGCACCAACATCATAATACAATGAATAAAGCAAAGTAACACCGAGAAATCTCAATGAAGCTTTAGGCATAATGAATAAAACAAAGCTGAAAAATATCAATCATCAGTACGAATGAAACAAAATCTAAAGGAAACAAGCAGTGCCAGCGCATTTACATTTAATTTTAGATTTAGATACCATAATTCGGGGTCCATTTAGGAGTTACTATTAGGGATGCACGATACCACTTTTTTTTCAAACCGATACGATACCGATACTTGGATCTGAGTACTTGCCGATACCGAGTACCGATGCTGATCCTTCTACCACAACAAAAAAACAAACGATTAGGCAAAATGCAATGAATTGGAAGACAAGTTTTATTTTCTTCCCTCTGATCTAAAAAAAAAATACAAAAAAGATGCAAAGTCACCCTCCGATCGCGGTCTTCATGCAGAGCAATTGCATGCACTGGTATTGGTTCTTGTACTCGCTAAATTTCACCGATACCGATACCAGTATATTACAACAGTATCGGACCGATACCCGATACCAGTATCGGTATCGGTGCATCTCTAGTTACTATTATAACAAATGGTTGAGAAAACTGTAATATACCGAATAAAAAGACGTATTGTTCCACCATGGTCTTACATAGGGAGAAAAGAGAGACTTCCAAAACTCATGTCAGTGAATAAACCACATTGTGCTCAAATAGGCAGTTTTTCTTTCTTCTCTTTAATGGAGGTGGATCGGACCTTCGTGGGACTCCAGTCAGCTTTAACCCCAAAGAGATTCAGTGTGTGTGTTTGACGGTATGAGCAGCAGATATACATTAAGGAGACAGAGCAGGAAATGGCCGAGAGGAAGCTCAGCATAAAAGCAAAAAGTACCAAGTTTCAGAAATCTGCTTCATCTTCATCATCAGTGAGTTTTCATGTGGTTTGAGGCGGACAAGGATCGACAGAGAGCTGGTGTGGTTATATATGAGTCCACTCAGATGAGAGAGAGTCTGACCAGGACGAGAGCTCAACATCAGCCGAACTGCAGCGCGTGCACACACACACACACACACACACACACACACTGACAGCTATTAGGCAATCAATAGAAGCTAATACATCAGAGCATTTGACTACTCAGCTCCACTAGCGCAGGAAGAGAAGAGAAGAGAAGAGAAGAGAAGAGAAGAGAAGAGAAGAGAAGAGAAGAGAAGAGAAGAGAAGAGAAGAGAAGAGAAGAGAAGAGAAGAGAATTCTTTTCTTGCTCATTGCTCAATCTCTTTTTTTTAATATCAATAAACATTACGAATTAATAACAATACTACAATCAGTTGTGTGCACATTTATGAGATGGATTTGAGTGTCTGTGTCTGTGATACATTGTTTTGCAGAGTTATGGCCTCTTGCTTCAACCTCAGAGGGAATTAACCTCAGAAAACCGAAGCCATAAAAGCTTAAACCTATCATTAATATCACATTAATACAGAGATGAATCTGATGGATCGTTCTCCAGAGGCGCTGTTAACTGGCAGGAAGAGAGGTTAAGTGTGAAATCAATCCGTATAAACAACCTAGATGCAAATTCTCTCCACGGTGCAGAGGGTCGAGTCCTAACTCAGCCAATCAGAGAGGTGCTAGTAAAACCAGTCTTTTAGTAAAGGGCTCGCTAACAATCTCAGTATTTCAGCTCTGGCAGCTCATTCTCCTTTTTCTCCTTCTGTCTTTCTTTTTGTCTTTGTTTCTTGTCCCATCCTTCTCCTCCACCCCTCTGCTCCTGGAGGACCACAAAGGGGAGTATCCTCCTTTTTCACAGCAGGCTCCCCTCATGGGCGCTCGGGGGTTGTATAGCCTATATACGTGGGAGGGGCAGGTTCCAATGAAGGCTGATCTACACTTGTTCAAGCATCCATATTTTGGCTATTTAAAGGGAGAGGGAGGTTGTTAAACATTCAGTGAGGAGGTGACCCCTGACCCTGAAGTCTGCTGTCCATCCGTTATATAGAAAATAAACACAGAGGCCGGACGGAGTGGTAAACTGACTTCACTGCTCTGCTGCTCGGATGCAGCCCAGGAGGAAATAACAGAAAGTCTAACGGTTCAGCATCTTCTCACTAATGAATGAAGACTGAAAAATAAATCTTTTAAAAGCAATTCACATCCACCGCGACTTTATTTTTAAATTCATTTTTGCTTTATTCCCTTCCCCTGCAGCTTTAATGTTTGTTGTAGCCCTAAAAACACTGCAGCGTTGTTATGTCAGACTACATGACCTGATTGTGAAGTGTGTTGATGACCCAGAGGTTAAAGGTGACATAACAGAACACCACAACAAAGGCTGGACACTGTGTCATCTGTCAGACCTCATGCTGCCGCCACCAATTGAAGCTTTCCCCAAATTAACAAAGACACAATGAGTCTATCTATCTATCTATCTATCTATCTATCTATCTATCTATCTATCTATCTATCTATCTATCTATCTATCTATCTATCTATCTATCTATCTATCTATCTATCTATCTTATCTGATCTCATCTCCTGAGAACATGGGGGCCAGTTGGTGACAGTGTGAGGGCAGATGTCAGTCATGGGGCTCTTCTTTGTGCTCAGAGCAATAGACCACCTTACTGCTGCAATCTATTGTCATTCATTTGGTCCAGTGGGGTTTGTTCATTTTTTTTTACAGAGAGCATGCAGTGCAGCCTGCAATTCATCACATGGCTAAAAGACGGCAGAGTGTGAGGTCCGATGATGCACTGAGAGGACTGGTGTGCAGGTGAAAAATGGACCACAGCACACACATGTCCAAATGTTACCTGCATAATTTGGATAGTTCAACTTCTGGACACAAAATATACATATTTTACTTGGTTTCTATTAACCATTTTGTTTCTTCTAATTTAAAATTTGTTCTAACATTTATTACAGAACCCAGTTAAAGATGCAAAAGTCTATTTCGTCATTATCAATTGATTTTTTTTAAAAGATAAAACTGCTCAATTCAAATATAAACCAAGACAAGAAATCTTGTTTCCATGCGCTTATTATTATTTTTATTTGTCAACATTAAAGAGTGAACGATCATAGAGAAACAAACAAGGACACATTTGATTGCTTTTCCAGCCTTACATTACAGTAAAAAATAGTATCATACATTATAAATTAAGGGAGCGTTAAACATTTATTTTATACACAAATAGGCTCAAATCTACAATAATAAAAATAGCTTTGCTTTTTGAAGCTTAATTGATGCGAGAAAACCCAACGTGTAATAATAATAATTGTTATAATAATGATAATAATTGTTGTTATAATTATTTTGTAATCACACTGAGCTCACGAAACCATTGCAGAGTGAAAGCTTTAAGCCACAAAACAACACACAACGTATTTTAACATATAAATAGATTTAGACACATTTGACAACAATTTAAATTATTAGGAGCCTATTTCAATAGGCCTGTTATAGAAACACATTTTTGTGTTAAGCAGCATTTACTCAAAGGAAATCTACGAGCTCCTACCTGTCAGGGCCTTTTATTTATGGTCCTGTATAGAGTTTACCCCCCTGTGATATTTATATCATCTAAAATCCTCTAAAACAGAACACAGGAGCTCAGATAGACTAGTTCCAGGGCCGGTATTCCTGATTTAAAATGGTTACCCCGGTGTAAGGAAAGTTTTGTCCGCTTTTTGTCTGTAGTGTTGGATTGTCCTTCACGGAATCCTCCTTTAATACCGTCCCCGGTGACGGTGGAAGAACTGTGCTGTCCAACATTTGTCTTTCTGCAGACATAAAAAAAAGCACAATTAGTTTTCAAATCACATATTTGTTTTTTATCGCCTTAATAGGCTCATGACATCTGCTAGTAAATTACCAACGAAAAAACAACCATCACATACTGCATTAAAAAAAAAGAAAATCACTGACATCTTTTCTACATCATTGCGATAACATATTTCTGTTCTAAATTGTATTTCATTTTTGTTTAAATTAAGCGTCTTTTCTAGCGTTGTTTTTATGTTTAACATCACTTAAATAACCAACGTCGAATTCAATCCACCAAATAAAAAGAAAAGGAGTGAGGCAGAAGACCACCGGGTTGATAAATAAATTAAATCAAGAGGAATAGGCCTGGTTGGGCCTTTAACAGACATTTAAAAAATAAATTCTTACTTTTGTGACTTTTCGTGTGGTATAAAAGCTCCTGCTCCTCCTGGAAAGTAGCTCCGCACAGGTCGCAGGCGTACGGCTTGTCTTTGGCGTGGGTCCGCCGGACGTGGCTGTCGTGGGCGGCGTGAGAGGCGAAGGCCTTCCCGCAGTGCTTACACTTGAAGGGCCGCTCTCCGGAGTGCTGGCGGATGTGTGTGCGCAGAATACTGGAGGCGGTGAAGGCCTAGACGGAGAGGACATTAAAACAGTGAGTATAGGTGAATAAACTGTCGTATTTTTCGCTTTTCTTTTTGTTGTTGTTACATTCACAGTTTTTTTTCTCCAATAAAATGCCTCTTAGTTGGCAGACATAAAGTTACTGTGTTTGGCTGGTCCTATAGCGCATTGCTTTACTGTAAATGGCCCGGAGAAGCTTAAACAAAACCGTCTCTGGGTGCATTAAAAAAGGGGGAGGATATCGAGAACAAAGAAGGAAAAAAACTTCTGCTCATTCCAGGGTCGTAAATTAAAAGTATAATCTCGGCAGACAAAAGGGTGGGTGTACATCTGGCGATAATTAGCATGTAAGTGTCTCCGCGGAGCGTGCCCGTCCGCAGAGACAATGATGAGGCGCTCGAGCCAAATGCACCATGAAACGAGGCAGCGCTAAATGGATCCTGAGCACTGAGAGGCTTTAAAGACAAAAAAAAGTATGGAGGAAAAGAAGTGAGGAGCAGAAGAAGGCCTGCAGCCAGGTCCTGTCTTTACAGAGCCAGAGGGGGGAATAAAAACATTAAAGCCTTAACTTCCATTAGAGGAAATGACTTGAGTCGGAAATAAGGAGATTATTGCTGGAAATGTCTCTGAAATTGTGGCAAAGTTTCCTGTAGTTTAAATAGAATAAAATATCACAAACTCACGTTCACAATTTCAGTTTCAAAGGGGCTAATAAAGGAATAGTGGTCTAAAAAAAAATCTTCTTACCTTATTACAATAGACACACTTGTATGGCCTTTCTCCAGAGTGCACGCGCATGTGTTTATTGAGACTGGATGACTGGGAGAAACTTTTCCCACACACAGAACACTGTAGAAGAAGAGCAGGACACGTTAGCATGAAAGAGTAGATGATATTTATTCATTTAATAATTTGCCATAGTTACATTTAAAAATATTATGTAGCTAATGTTAGTTATCTGAGAGAGTTTGAGAGTAATTTTGACCTTTATTCAGTTTAAAAGAAGAGTAGGCCTATTCATAACGATTGATTTCTGAAGGTAAAAAAGTCATTATCATGATCATTTTTTAAATAAATAACTTATCCTATATCTATTTATCTATTCTATATACTGTGTGCATACCATCAAACAGAGGTTTCAGGCCTAATTTGTCTTTTTAACGATGCCTAATAAAAAAATCCTGAGTATCCGGCTTTGACTGAGCCTGCAGGGAGCTGTTCTTTCAGCACCACGCCAACCTGCGCGTGCATCTACTGCGTTTTGCAATGATATAACGGTGTGCAGAATCCAATACCTTGTGTGGCCTGTGCTTCTCGTGAACGTGTAAAATGTGGATCCTTAATCTGTCCCTCTTCTCGAAAGATCTGTTGCAGAGGTGGCAGGGGAACTTCCTGTCGCCCTGGTCCACACACCGAGTGTACTTCAGGTGCTTGTCTCTGTAGTATTTGTATGCGAACACCTTCCCACATCTGTCGCACTTGAAGCCTTCTCCAGAATCTGCAGAAACAAATAGTCCCACTTAGCATGTGTTGGTATAAGACAAACCAAGCGGACGTTGCTTAATGAAAGGTTAAAGTCTGACCTTCTGTGGGGGGAACCACGTTGCTGTCCTCTCTGGGGTCCTTCAGGGTGAGTGGGATGCCGAGGAACTGCATGTAGCAGTCTCCATACCACACCAGCAGCTCCTGGCCGGGCCTGATCTCCTTGCAGGCCTCGTAGAAGATCTGATTCTGGACCTGCACGGCAATCAGGTTCTGTTCCTCTGGGAAACGAGCGCACTTCACCAGGGACATCCAGTTCCCTGAGCCTCCTCTGCCATCCACAAAATGACTCAGCCGGCCGTTCTCAAACACCTGCAGGAGGAAAGAGAAGTTTTAACCACGGCCAGCTTGGAAACAGAATATAGCCTTTAAATTATTTAGATGTTAATTAAGCTTGAGAACAAATTCATGAACACACACACCTCCCACATCAAGGTGTTATCATCGTACGTCTTCATCTCGCTGGTGTTGACCAGTTTTCCTTGAAAAGGACCGAAGCGCGTGCCTTTAGGGATGCTGCTCTTGTCTGTGAAAACTCCACAGTGGGACACGTTTCCCCAGGATGCCTGCAGGATGGTCAAACCTGCGACACGGAGGCGAGACGGTGTCAGACTTTAACAGTTCAAACAATCAAACACACACACAAAAAAATGAATGTGATCTGCACAGGTTTGTACAGTACATACCCTCTGGAAGATCTAGAGTCTCTTTGTCCAGTGGGAGAATGTGAGAGTCAGAAACTAAAGGAAAAAAAGACGAGGGGGAATAAGATTAATTGAGAACACAAGAAATCATTGTTGGATAACTAGATATTTGACAGATTAACTGGGACCAAAAAGATGCTTAGATTTTTGGACATTTATGGAAATGTAATTTCTTACAGGAGACACATGAGATTGTAATTCAAATAGCCCAAATGATGCAGATAAATAATAACTAAATGAACACCCAGTCATTTCATCACTGTTAAAGCAAAGGTCTCACCTGAGTTTTCGGGCAGGGCCACTCCTGATATAGCGTGACCCACGCTGGGCTCCTGGCTGCCAGAGTAGCCGTAGAGCACCATGAACAAGTCGTCTTCGCTAAAATTGTAACATGTGCGTGTTTTTTCCGGCGACAGGTCCGCGCCACGTTGGCGAAACAAAACCTCCTTGGGCGGCGAGGTGGTGGAGGACGAGGTGGAGGAGGATCTCTCACTGGACGGGCTGCTGAAGTCTGAGGAGAGCGGACCGGCGGCGTGCTCGGTCACCACCGCGGCCAGCTCCTCCGGCTTGGAGTACAGCGGGTGTCCGGGCAACATCTGGCTCAGGTAAGGGACACCGGCGCTCAACACGTGCTCGTGCAACACCGAAGTGTGGTGCGCGCCCTGTCCGAGGAACGGAGCTGCTCCGCCGTGCAGGCTGAGCGGAAGGGACGCCTGGGTGTCGGACACCAGACGACCGAGGGACTTGAGCGGATGGAGGAGGCTGTGCGTCTGGTGCGGGAAGAAGTCCATGAAGTGGTGGTGGTGGTGGGTGCCGGGGAGAGGGGCATGGTAGAAGCCCCGGGCCGGGCTGCCCTTCAACATACCGGCGTGGTAGCTCTTGTCCTTCAGCACGACGGGGATGCTGGACAGAGACACCGACATGACAGCACGGAGGTGGAGCAGAGGTGCAGTGAAGAAAGTGTTGTATCCTTCAGAGGATGAGAGAGAAGAGGAGGAGGGGGGTGGGAGAGGAAGTGGGGGGGTGAGTTATAAAAGTTTAATGCAAGAAAACTAAAAAAGGAAACATGACATCAAAAGCGGGTGACCACACATGGATTGATTATTTGAATGCCATTTAGATGTCACTTTAGCCCTGCAACATGTATAATCCTCCATTATTACACAGGGAGAAGAAACTGTAAACTTTAAGTGGACGACCACAATCCAAACAGGCTGCAGTCTCTACATAGAAACTTAGTGTTACTGACTGACTAATATTTAGTTTTCATTTCATCTGCAACTTAAATTAAGAGAAAAAATATTAGGAAAATCTAAAACCAATCAAATCAGACTGCTGCAGATGAGACTATTGGACAAATATTGAAAAAAGCATAACTAAAATGCCCAATGAGGAAGGAAAAAGCAGTCCATAGTGAAACTGGAAAAGCCGATTTTGCAATATTTCCAGCTGAGAGGACACAGACTCACATCACGAAGCTGTAAATGAGCGGCTGGGAACGTGCAGTGCGTTTTTTTTTATTTTTTAGGAAGCGTTCACCAGTGAGCCAGAGAGACAAATCAGGGTCATGACACTAATTAAAGAAGAGTCAGCTCGAGCAGAGGTCAACATTAATGAAGCTTATAATGGACTTTACAATCAACGCTCAGTCAGTAAGAAAGAAAGAAAAACATCAGCAGGGTAATTGTTGGAGCAAATATAGGAAATTACTGTAGGAAATTACGATTGTGTTAAGGAGAAGGGGGATTATAAAGAAGCTATAATTACAAAAATAAAAAAGAATCTTAACTCTTTGTAAAGAAATGTTAAAATATTATAGAAAACATTTTGAATGAGCATCACAGATCGTAAAAATTTGGCTATTAAGGTGCAAAAATAAAAAATGCATCTTACCTTTTTAAAATAAAGCTGAGATTGTTCAAAGTGAGGTGGTCATGTCCACAGGCTTCAGCGAGTAGGATTCAGAAATCAAATCTCCAAATTGTGCAACTTCAGAGTGCTGCAGGAAAACTGGGTTCTGTGTCTGTGGTCATCTGAGGGCATCTCTACTGTATACAGTCAGGTCTGCACGAGATGCTCCCCAGCACCTTCTTCCTATTGGCCAGGAATCAGCTCGAGCTCATGCATCTCAATGGCCCGTAGGAATACATCTTCTCTATAGGACAACCCACCGCGTTACCTTCTCCACACCAGTCCCTTCTCTCTGCTACAATGAGAGCCCCCCGAAACATTTCCATGCGGAGACCCCTCCCCACCCCATTACGGACACTCGATAAGATTTTTATCTGAGGGACCCCCAGTGGAGTATAGATGGCCTATTTGTTGTTAGTGGATGTGGTGAGTTAGGAAGAGGCTAAACAATGGTCGTAATCCATTTGACATTTACATCTTTCTCTCTGCACCAAACCTCAGCGAGAAAACAGAAACGAGTCTCTATCAGTGCTTTGCTTTTCACACCGCATGTTTATCTTTGGCTTTTGAAATAATTCAATTTTGTGCTATTTTGCGTGTATTTTTAATAGACTTTTCTGTTTTGTAGATAATTTATTGAAGAGACCGTGTTTTTTTTGTATAAAGGCAGTTGTACGCACTGATCTGATTTATTTGTAGGCTGTAAGTAGTTTTAGACTATACTACTTAAAGCCTGCAAATTCCAGTGAATCGAATAACAAACAGACCTCGACCTATCTATATTTCACACCCTTGCACTTTTATATTTGCATTTAATTATTGCACATTGCAGGTGTAGGCCTGTCCAAAACGAAAACTTCATAAAAATCTTTCAAACGAAATTTGTTTGAAAAGAAAAGATTTTCGATTAATCTTATCTTTGCTACTTTCATGGCCAGGCCTTGTTTGGAAAAGAGATTTTTTTTTTTTTAAATCTCAAGCAATCTGCCTGGTAAAAAAAAACAAATAAAATTTAAAATTCATTATCATCGGAAAAAATAATGATGAAGACAAAATTTAGAATCACATTGCCATTTGGCAAATTAATTAAAATCTCATAATGACAAAACAATTACTTTTTGTTATTATGCTGTATAGGCTAATATACAATGAAATGTACCTGGAGGCCTCACATGGTTTTTCCAGAGCTCAAACCTCCTTCTCCTCAGCCACCTGAAATAAGTCACATGATTAAATATTGCAATAACAGAATTCTTTATTTACAAGGCAAATAGCATCAGCGAAGCCATATTAGTTCACAACTTGCATAACTGTGGTTTTAACTTCTCTTGTATATCTAATTTTGCATAAAACGCTCACACACTAAGGGGGTACAAAGGTGGATGCGGGTGTACAGTGTGATTCCTGTGAACAATGCAGAAAAAAAAATATCTTGGGAAAACACAACAGTAAGCTTTCTTCAGAAAGTCCATATAGTATATTACATATTGCTTCAATATCCCTATGTATCATCTTTTCCATACAAACAGTGAGGGGGGGGAAATGAAATAACAGAGTCAACTTCAACCCAACACACAACGGAGAGCAATGATGAGGGGAAAAGTCCAACTGTGATCGAGTCTCCAGCAACTGAGAAGAGTTGAACTATGATGCACCCATTCAATATTGTACACAAGTCATTATACAAATTTATACAGACAGCGGTGTAATGTACAAGAACGAGAACGGACGAAATCTAAGGCATTATGCTAGGGTTTTTAGCATTTCAAGGTTGCATCTTAGCTCTAAGAAATTGGCAGACAATACAAAAGGGCATTTAAAGTTCTTCAAAACCATAAGTTAAAGAGAAAAAATATTTCGTTTAGTGGGTCCAAAGCCTGGATTTGTAAGGGGCAAAAATCATTTCTTTGCACCTGTCCTCATTATAAATGCTAAAAAATGCATTGCTACCACATGGCTTTAAGTCTTCAAAATCTTGACAATCTTTGGAAATTTGCAAAGGGCTCTGAATCATTCTTTAAAATGGCTCAAAAAGGCTTGATCTGCACGACTGTATTTTACAATCAAAACAGCATTTATCAAAGAAGTGTGGTTTCCTGTTAGGCCTTACAGCGAAACAACTGCATGACATCTGCCATGATGACAACAACCAGAAACACTGATGCAGACTTCCTCCGTCCCAAAGTTGACTTGCTACAGCTTCAAATATTTGTATAGAACTTGATTTTTTTTATTTATTTTTTTTTAAAAGAAGCAACATTGGGAAACTTCCTCCATTAAGTGCTGAGAATTGCGTGGTACAACACCGCGGTCCCAACGTGTCGACAGGAAAACATCATCAGTCACATCCTAAGGCCTTTAATGACAATACATTCAGAATGATTCTCTTCCCGTTTTATGCTGCAACATCTATAATCAGACCCTGTGAAGTGACATCATCATAGGTTTCTTGATTTCTGTGGGCCTCAAAGCATTGCTAACCAACAGGTCGTCTCTCTCACGATGAAAATAAAAGCTGGTAGAATTCAGAAATCCAATTGAAAGGTGAGGATTATTTGGCTTTGCTCCAAGTCTGTCCTGGGTTTAAATAGCTGATATAAAAAGTTTTTGTTTCTTTGAGGAAAATGTACTTTTTGAGGTTAGAGAAGATGACTTGCTCTAGATCTTGTGAAGGTCAAACCAAACCCCTACTGGGGCACAAGAATAGCATGTCATTACTGAACACTTTATAGTTGAACTAACTGCCTGAGGTCATAAAATATGGCTAAGTGTCTGTCAGAGCAGGTCTGGTGAACCGTGCAGTCTTAACTCTGACCTCTGCTATAGAAGAATGGCTGGAGGCAGAGAGGACATACATGTGTCGACGGGGGGATCACAAACTACCTCCCCTCTCTCCAGGCCTCAGCCGATGCTGCATAATCTAATAGGAACGCTGTGTGTGGATGTAGACTTTCTTGGTACAAACTGCAATAAAAAACTGTGTTTAATACTGCATCCAAACATGGAGCAAAAATGTGTCCTTTTTATCTTCAGGAAACTGTACAAAAATTACAAAAACAAAAACACAAAAAAACCCCAAGAGATTCTCAAGTAATCGTTATTGCTTGTTTACATCACACCAGAACAGTTTGCACCTAGCAGCTTGTATGAAGCATTTTTCACTCCAGACAACATAGAAAGCACACTTCTGTTATTTTTATGAGTTATTGTATGGCTGTGTTGAAGTTGTCCTGTTGTTTTTTTCTTTTTCTTTTTTTTGTGTTCTATGCTAAAAGCAGAGAAGCAAGCGATAATCTGTACACTGTATACACAGCACACCCCCTTACAACCCTTCCCTACTTCCCACCCACACCCCTGTCTGCATCGTACCAGAACATCAGAACACGAAGGCTCCTATACTCCGCTTCCCGTTAACAAAACGAAACAAAAAAAAGAAAAAAAAGAAAAGAAAAACAAAAACCTGCTCCGTTTCAAGAAGCAGTTGTGACCAGACAGGGGGAACCAAACCATAAGGAATAAAATAAATAGGAAAGAAAATGTCTTACTTATTGGTATGTACAATCTCTGTAATTCATTTTAAACCATATTTTACTTCTTCTGAAACTACAGGACCAAAGTATAATCCATTATTCAGGTTAACAGAAGAATCTTGTCAGAAAGAATACAACCATTACTGTTAAAATTATAAAAAAAAGTGCCTCTTCCACACTTTTAGAAACATTTTTTCTTGTTGCTACTAGGATAAAGAATCATCTACAATAATTAAAATGAATCTATACAGAAAAATAAAACTTAATTTAATACACTATAGAAACCTCTTGACTAAATTAGTCTAATCATACAAATCACCATTCCACTCAAACCATTCTTCTGCAGTGTTTTTCAAGATCAGTTTTTCAACCATATATCTTCAATCTACATTTTTTTTCTCACAAGAAAAAAAAAAAAAAAAAAAAAAAACTAAAAACAACAACAACAACAACAACAACAATAATAATAATAATAAAATAAAGAACAGCAAAAAGGCAAAACCGGCTAAGTGTTTGGGCTCCATCCATAATTGTGAACATAACTTGGAGTCTTTGCTGCCATTTTGGAACTATGTGGAAATGTCACAAATGTGAGAAAAGTAGGACATAAAAGAAAGAAAAGAAAGAAAGAAAAAAAAGAAAGAAAAAAAAAGTCAGTGTACGTCATTTTTGAGATGAGATTGTAAATGGCCGCTGTCCACTGAGAGGAATACATTCATCAGAACGAGGGATCCCACCCACTGCTGTCCCCGTAAGTCAGCGTCCCCCACCAGGAGGCCTACAGTAAGTCACACTACGGTGAATGCAGCTGGACAGGCAGACAGACTGGCTCATCGTGAGGCTCTCCTCCAGGAGGGATAGGCATGTTGGACAGAGATCCACGCCGCTCCTTCCCCAGCCCTCCTCTTCACACTCCTGTGTCTGTTCGTGGGCCGGGCTCCTCCGGCTCCTGCTGGAGGAGCCCGAGCCGGGGGGGACAGACGGCAAATTCTGGGCTGGGGGAGACGGGGGGGTCAGGGCACGGCCTCGCTGGTCCAAGGGGCCGTCGGTTGGTTTTACATGTTTGTACAATTTTTAAAGGGCCGACGCGCTCCTTGCACCAGCTGATCACTGAGGTTCAGGTTAAGAACTCCATGAGGGTCAACAGTACTTCTGCAGAGAGATAACACAAGATGCATTGTGTATAATTTCATAAAAACACACAACTGTACAACACAGGTGACTGGTTAACTTGAACCTGCAGAACTTGAACTCATCGGCCACGTGTGCAAAAGACTATAAACAATTAGAAACCATCTAAGAACACTCATCCAGCCTAAAGCAAGCCAGTAAATCACAAAAGCCTGCACTAATGGCCAAACAGTAAATAATTGAAATAATCTAAGTGCCAATATATTTCTATAATCCTGGAAGGGAAATAAATCAAGTGACAGATATACTGGTATGTTACAACTGTCTGAAGTGCAGACAATCAAACAGCAGCACCTTGGTTAAATATTCATGGGCCTTTATTGGGCTTAAAAGCATCATGGAAAGCAGCGGTGCATTCTACACACACTGAGCTAACAATACCAGCGAGACAAAGGATGGTTGATATTAATCAAATGATAATCACCAGAAACAGCACCAGAGTGGACAAAATGAATTATTTCTATGTCAGATAAGGATGTAATCGCAGCTGTCAGTGCCAGCAAAGGTTGGACTTGTCATTTCGCCAGATCAAACTTTGCAATGCGTCCGTGTCTGATCTGAGTGTAGACAGACAGAGCAGAGCATGGGTTTGAGCCACAAGGAGTTAAAGTTTTCCATGTTAAACGAAGCAGCTGATGAGTCCACAGTCCAGACATCATATGGTAACATCTATACAGTCTAAATGGTCTGGCTCTAAAGTGCCTGCTGCTAATTACATCATTGTCCTCTAAGTTCAAGTCAAGTAACAGAACTCTGGCGAGAGGAGTTACGTAAACTACCGAGTAAATTATTCACTAGCGCGGGCGTCCAATAAGTGTACCCAAACACTTAGGGTCTAACGATAAGACAAACACATACAGAAGCGGCAGCGCGGAGTGGAGTGGGGAGAGAGAAAGAAAGATGAAGCTTTTAGTTTTTCTTGGTCCCTCGACTGCTGTGTAAAACTGGAAAGGGTCCATTTTGTTAACCTTTTGAGGCTTCAACTCTGAAATTGTCTGACTTTACATCACCACAGGGGGGCTGGCGTAAAGGCACAGTCTCAAAAAACTCTAATGTGGTCTGGCCAAGCTGCCTAAATGAAAAAAAATGTCTCTAAAACTATATTTTGGGTAATTCTACCACCAAATAGCACCAAAATATTCCTAATCCCGCCCCCTTGTGGAGGCTTTATGTGTTGGGACTGGTGGTGTTTACCTGTTCTTGCCCCATGGAGGGCAAGCCGGGTGAGGGCCCTGATGTGACGCTCATCTGTCCGGCCATCTGGCCCATGCTGCTCATGCTGCTGGTTGCCATGTTGGTGGCCATGGAGACGTTGTTGAGGTTCATACCATTGCCGTTGTACATGTTGCTGTTATTCTGCTGGGTGAACTGCGGTGACGCCTGCTGCTGTGAGAACATACTGGGGAGATGGGAGGAGAAAGATGTGTTAAGGAGTCAGATGAGAAGCACAACAGAGGGGAGGGAGGGCGACTTGAAGCCATTTTTACCTGTTGCCTCCCATGTTGCCCTGTGGCCAACCGTTCATGTCAGGGGAGCCCTGAAAAGCAGCGTTTCCTTGGCCCTGCTGCATCATGGGGGACTGCGTGTGGGCCATGCGTGGAGAAAGCAGCGGGCTCTGCGGTGTGCCGGGACCTCCGAAGCCTCCGTCTGCCTGTTGGCTCATACCTGAGGCGGATGCATCAAAACAGTACATTGAGTTGTAGTCGAGCCTCTGCAGGTCCTGCGTGGTTGACCTGAGGGTAGTCGCTGTTAGGATTCCACATAGTTTAACACAAACATGCCACATGAGGACAAACCTCCGGTCGAATAGAACGAGCAGGCGTGATGACTAAATTACTGACAAGGCGGTTGATATTTCCTACATGCATGTGAGCGGTGAACAGGCAAAGCAACCAGGAAGTAAAGGAATAAGGAGATGGTTAAGGAGAGAAGGGAAACAGAGGTCATTCTAACTGGATTGTAGGAACCAATGGGACAAAACCAGACTGAGGAGTGAGGGACAAGTCAAACCTGTCATTGGACAAGTGAGAATTACACTAGATTACCAGATCAGACTGACAGGGACGGGCCTGATTATTGCCCTGTCTGGTCACACTCTTTAGAGCCAGGTGTCAGTTGCACGCCAAGTTAAGCTCTGTGTTTTGGCGCCCCCTGGTGGAGAAAGAGGTGCATGGCCGAGGCACCATTTTGGACAGTGCACAGAACTATAATTACAAAACAGCACTTCACTGATAACTTACTCATGTTGTGAAATTAAAGAGTAAATATGCAGCATGATTTGGCTCATTCCATGGCACCTGATTAATGCAGTCATCAGCACATAACATAACAAATCAGATGATTGCGCCTTTTTCAAAAGCATGTGATGCTGTGCAACTGTAGTCACATCAACACAGACACAATGGTGCGCACTCTCACACACACATACACACACACACAGGTTGTAAAGGGTAGAGTGTGTGGTAGGCTGGGGTGTGGGAGGAGTACCTGAGTTGGGAAACTGAAAGGCACTGTGCTGCATTTGGGGGCTGAGTACGGCCCCGTACTGTCCGCCCATCATGTTTGTGTTTCCCATCATCATCTGTGAGGAGGAGGAGGAGGTGGAGGAAGAGGAGGAGGTGCCATGCAGGTGGAGCTGAGGGTTGGGAGGGAGAGAGGGCAGGCTCGGGGAGAGAGGGGAGGAGAAGGGGCTGGTAGGGGGAGGTGGCGAGGCCAGGCCTGTACTGGTACCGTAGCTGGGCGGGTAGGGGAACTGCTGGGGGTTGGCCTGGGGGATCCGAGGGTTACTCATGCCTCCGGCGGCCATGTTGGGGGGCAGGTTGAGGCCCGGGCCCCTCATGGCCATGCTCCGTTGCTGCTGCGCCTGCTGGACCTGCTGCTGCTGCTGCCTCTGTCTCAGGTGATTACTCAGCAGCTCCCGCTGTCGCTGGGCCAACATCTGAGCGTTGATGGTCCCCTGGAAGAGAGAGGAACAAATAATAAATCAGCTCTACATTATATATATTACTCTAGATCTGTATGCCAACATAAACACCACCTCAATGCGACAGGTCTGTGCAGACATACTATATATAGATAGTGCAGCAGGGACCTACCTGGTTTGGAGCATTGGCTCTAAGAGGTAGGTTCACATTTGACACACTACTCATCTGAGTCATCATTGGCTGACGGTTCTGCAGGGAGACAGAAGAGGTTTAGTCAGTTTAAAAAATCCACTAATGAACTGAAATTCATCTAAAATCTTGCACATTCATCCCTGCAGCTCATAAATAGTAAAAAAAACAAATCAATGATTACAGGTGCATCTCAATAAAATGGAAAAGTCCATTGCCAGTAGTTCAAGTCAAATAGCCTCAACCAAATATTGAGTGCATACGGATGGATATACTTTTCAGAAAACCAACATTTCCATGTTAAAAATGCATGTATTAGTTACACCTTTTCAATTGAATTACTAACATAAAGAAACCTTTCCATGATATTTAAATTTATTGAGATGCACCTGTTCATTAATCTGGCTGCATAATAATTTGAGGGGCAGCCATGATGAACATTATTCCAATAAGTGAACTGAAAGACCAACAGGTGGCAGGTTGGTAGGTAGTTGTGTGCACAGAAAAACTGCCAAAATGTCAACTTGTCAAAAGACGTCAAAGGATAATTTCGCAACTGTGCAGAGAGCTGCTGATCAAACAGAGTCAGGACAATCGATACACAGTCTCACTAGATGCACGTGTTACCTGCTGCGACTGTAACCGGTGCTGAAGCTGCAGCCGTAGTGTGTTGGGTTGGTTCGGGGTGACCGCCGATCTGATTCCGGGCCGCGCCTGCATCCTCATCATGGGGTAACCCGGCCGAGGACCCATCTGGCCAGACATGGGGTGGAAGCCTGGTTCTTGCATGGGAGCGCCAGGGTAGCCTCTTTGGGCCATATGGGATGGTGGGGGACCAAATTGCTGGGTGTACATAGGGGGCTTCTGGTCTAACATCATTGAGGGGTCCTGAGGGAACTGGTCTGGCTCCAGGGTTTGGCTCTGCAACAAGTGGATACAGTGGAACATTAACAAAAATAAGGCCGACGAAGAAACCCCCCTTCAGAGGAGGAGAAATGTGTCTAAACTTAAAGACCTGTTCTACCAGTGCAGGGATCCCGAGGGCACGATCGATCTCCTCCAAACCGTCAAAGTCTTTTAGTGCAGTGTAGAGCTGGGACATCAGGGCCCCCTCGTCTACTGCACTGCCGTCACCAGAGCTGAGTCCCGTGCTGCACAACAAGTCGTCCTGTGGAGCTGAGTGCACCGGCCTGTGCAGAGAGACCACAGAGAAGCAACTTAGTAAACTTTAAAGGTGAACTCTTTGCAAAATGAATAATAAATAATGATAGTGTAGAAATCTAAGTAGCTTGCCTGTTCTGGTTTACAAATGCTGTCTGGTCGATGGGCATCATGCTGTCGGGCCATGGGGCTGTCTGGTTGGGTGGAGCCTGTTGCTGGGAGAAATGGTGGCTGACCATACCAATGTCCATGTCAGCTTGGGCTGAATGGACGCGGAGGGGGCAAAAAAACAAATTCAGTGAAAAGAGCAGACAATTCAGGAAACAAACAGGCAAACAGAAAATGGTTTATATTTCCCATAAAACCCAGGAAAAAGGCAGACTGCAAGTTTCAGGTTAAATGAGTGCTATACTCTCGTTAACCACCAGGTGGCAGCCTTTCAAATTCAGTTTACATTTTGTATTTAGGGTATTTTCACTTGAGCCTCATCAGATAACCCTGCATCATGGACCACAGCTGATGATTATGCTTAAATGAAATGAATAATAGCTGATAAAGTGAAATGTATCACATGTAAGCACTTACACCTGGCTTCTATATAACATGCTTTAGAATCTGTTGTATTTTACTTTGTGGTTTCTGTGTCTGGCCAAGCTCAAATCAACAGCGTGTTGTCAAGTTCTTAAAAAGAAGAAGAAAAAAAGACAATCTTGTGCAACAATGCTCTCACCATTGGCCATCATCGGGGACTGGAGCATCTGTCGGGGCCCCGGCTGGCTGTTGGGCCTCATGGAAGCACTGTTTGGCCCCATCCTGCCCTGCATGGCACCTTGCTGCCCAGGGCCGGACGCTCCCAGAGGAGGGGCGGAGGCCGAGCCCACCCAACCCTCCTGCTGCTGCATGCCCGGCCGTGGACCACCTGGAGCCATGAGTCCTGGAGGAGCGAGCAAACACACACACACACACACACAGAGGGAGGCAAGAAATAAGTGAGAGATGCCTGCGAACAGAGCTCAGGGGATATTCTCTGTCACCATGATGCGATATCATCGGAAAAGCCACCCATGTAGCGCTGGGGCAATGTTTGAGGTCATGCTAATATGTGGGTGCGACAGTGAGAGGAACGTTGTGCCAGTGCAGGTGCCTGACGACTTCCTGTCACAGGAAATGAGTCACTGTGCCATTACATGGTAGATAATAGGCTGAGGGGGTGACACAGATAGAGGGGAAAGAGGTGTTTCCTCAGAATTTGGAAAGCAGCTACATGTGTTTTGGCTGTCCTGAAAAAAACACCACATTTAGAGCTAAAAGGAGGTGCTTTTAGTTTGAGGCCTTATAGCTTTTTTTTTTAGGAAGCTTTGTTACATTTTAGCCTTGATGAATGTGTGACTATGTCCAGTGCATTTAGCAACAATGTCAGCAACACCCACAGATAAAAATTGACATTATGAGATGTCACTGCAAAGGTATGACCAGTCACACCCACCTGCGTTGACCATGCCGGCCTGGTTAGTCATCATGCCGTGGCTTCCCACCATGCCTTGCTGCTGTTGCTGCTGCATAAGCGTGTACGGGCTGGTGGCCCTGATAGGGTACTGTAATGAGGGCGGTTGCGGGGACACGTTCATGTCCAGCGACACGCTCCTGCCAGGTAGCCCTCTGGCCGGCTGGCCTGGTCGGACACCTCCGAAGTCTGGACATAGAGAAGAATACATCAGTTTTAGCTAAAAAAAACATCATAACCTCATCACTGGAGCATTTTCTGAACACTTAAGTTTTACTGTAGCACGTCTGCTGTGACGGGAAACATTTGTGTTTACTTCCATTCCTAGTAAGTATGACACTCACTAGTTGGGCCCATGCCAGCGCCAATGCCCCTGTGTTGCTGCTGTTGTTGCTGCTGCTGTTGTTGCTGCTGCTGCTGTTGCTGTTGCACCATGGCTGGATTGGTCTCAGACATCTGCAGGATGTCATTGATGATGTTCTGTTTGTCCATGGGACTGGGCAGCGAAACGGGCCGCGGCTCGCAGAAGAGCTGCGGCTGAGCATTCTGCAGGTCGTTCAGGATGTCGTCCAGCTCCGACGACTAGAGAGGACAAACGGAGACAAAAGAGTGGAAAATAAGAAATCTCTTAAACCCCTCTATTTAGAAAACAACTGCTGCTTCACCTGCAGACACACACACACACATGAATATACATGTTACGGTCTCACACACTCTCTGAGAGCAAAATTGGTTTGTAAACATGACAACGCCTGCGTGAGGACTCTATCTCGGCGATGAGAACAGCAGGATTGGCCTTGTTTATAACAACAGCAGTAACCCGTGGATAAAATGGACCGCTTTCCATCAAATCTAGGACACACTTCACTTTAACTTAGCTTATAAGACTCGCATACGACTCCTTGCTTACCAGCTGGTGTCGGGCAAAAAACACTACAGATGCTCTCCTTTTTTTCTTCTTTTATAGTCCACAATATTTAAGCACGCAATGAAAGCCATACTGCCATAAAAACCTGGGCTTATGCTGAGTAATATGGATGTGAGGGGGGGGCAGCATGAGGCAGCAGGAGTTTGGTTGGTGCCAAAGTCTGAGCTGCTCTCTGACCTGCTACTGTAAACAGCTGGACTGAGCCAACTCAATACATTCACATACGACTAAGCTTTGCACCGTCTGGACAGTTTTTTGTTTAGTTTTTCACACAACTATCTTAAACAAAAGACAAAACCATGCTTGGGTCTTGAAAGATGAATCTCCCGGAGACAGATTTTTGTTTTAGGACACTGGCGGTGGCACTAGTCTCTGCTGCCTTTCTATAGTGACACATAGCGGGGTGGGTGCAATAACAGGGACACCTCAATAATGCAGTCACGTACAGTACAGCACCCAGACAAACCAAAAGACCTCCAAAAAATGTATCGCACCGTTGACTAACACAGAAGCATTTACTGCCTTTACAAAAGCCGAAGCAAAAAAGGCGGCGTTGTTGTTGAAATGAATGTCATTTTAATGGCAGACAAGAAAAATGTGGATTAGGGTCAAGATTGAACTGCAACATTAACACAGGTGATAAAAGCTCTTCACAGAGTGAGCGGCCTGAGGGACTTTAGATAAATAAATTGCAGTGACGGCGAGAGGCCACCAGAGTGCAGCACGTTCGGAGTCAGTGACAACAACTACACCAACAACTGATCGTGACTGTACGGCAGGAAACCAGCACACTGGCCACTGGTTCAATGTTATATTTCACCAGCGTAGACAGGGACATGGATCTTAGGTATGTGAATGCTACTGAAGATAACAAGGCTGCCAAAAACGCCTGACAGAACCGTTATCTGCTGCGGCCAAGGACTATAAAGCCTTGGTCCTGCCTTGGAACTGCTTCGCCTCAGAGGATCCTGCTTTTTTTTAAACAAAAAAACAACAAAGTCTCCAGATACACAAGGAGCAACAGTCACAAAACGCTGATC
Organism: Decapterus maruadsi; assembly: GCA_030347415.2. Classification (NCBI taxonomy): domain Eukaryota; kingdom Metazoa; phylum Chordata; class Actinopteri; order Carangiformes; family Carangidae; genus Decapterus; species Decapterus maruadsi. Next base: position 2,875,388 of record CM064890.1, read on the forward strand.
AGTCCAGAGCAGACAAGACGACAGGATATGTGGGAGAGCTAGAGAGAGGAGCAGAGTGGGGTGGGGGGGAGTGGGGGGTGGTGGGGGAGAGAGAAAAGCCCTAATGAGGTCAGGAATGATGTAATGCTCCTGTACGCTCTCAGTTTGCTCTCTTCCTCCTCCTCTCTAATTCTCTCTCCTCCTACTTTCTGTTCTCTCGACTTCTCTCGTTGCTTTTACCCTTAATGGGTCCTATTTCTATCAATCCCTGTTACCCTCTACCTCCAATGCATGTCTCTGCCTGTAATGTAAACCATGCTGGAAATGCAATTTTAGCCACAATACAGTAAAGGTTACAATAGCATGGATTTGTACAGCAACATGACGATTATTAAATATTTAGCTTTAAGCCATGTCCCATTTAGAGATCACAGATTAAACATCTTGACAGCAGAACTTGACTCACTCTGCAAGAGAGCAGCTAAGGATACTGTACATACATTACAAGATGTAGTTTGTTTGAGGGCTTCCATGCATATTTAAAACTCAGACTTGTTTATTTAGCTTTAACACACAAGATTGCATCACGGCCGAGCTGGAAAACTGACTGGTGATGAGGGAGAGAAAAACTACCGTAGCTTTAATTGATTCCTGCCCTTATTTCATTGTGATTACTTTATAATTAAAAGAAAAAAAAGAACATCCCTGTGCATAAATGTGCACGTTATAATCTATTCCTTACCTATCCATTTCCCTGATGTCAATACAGACTTGTTATTGTGCCCTTGTGACCTGGTCCATGTCATTTTATAGGAAAGGGAAATGAGAAAAGTGGGTAAAGCAGAAGTGCCGCTGTCAAAGAGTGGCAAAAGGAAAACTCATTTCACCCCAGAATTGTGTTGTGTCAAAAAAAAGTAACAAAAACAACTTGCACAAACTCTAATAACTCTTTACAATTATAAAGTCACAAGACTTCAACATTAATTGCGTTGATTATACATGCCATGATGAAGTGCTTCCTTTCTGCCGTTATATGAGATAAATGCAATTACAAAAATTGAAATAATTTGTAATAAAATATTTTTTCCCTTTGCTGGCCCCACTATTAGAAAACTCTACGCAAAAAAAAAGGAAATCAACTTAAGTTGCAATTAAGATGGAAGAGGAAATTCAAGGAAACCCATATTTACATATACAGCCATGGCATCACTGAGTAATGATGGATGGGTTATGCCAGCAATATTTTACATAAATATAAAAAAAATACCTCCTTCCATGTCTGTCAGATGATTACTGGCTCACCAGGTTTTGTAAACCCTGCACATAGTGCACAAAGAGACGTGCATGAGCTCTGGTGCAGTGCGTGAAATTGCCCGAGAGTGAGCGCTCATGGAAATTAGTTTGTTTTGGGATGCAGTTTGACATTATTTCTTACTTTGGAAGAAGGAAGGAAAGCTGAAGCAACGGAGGCGGCGGCCAGCAGAATAAACTCTTAACATCATGTACTGGCTCGTATGAACTGACTTTATTTTCTTTACCGCACTCACTCACATGCAGGGTCAACGAGGGGCTGTGGCTGTGGCTATTGTGACCTACATCTGTCACTTTATAGAAAAAAAGAAAAAGAAATACTCAATAGTGAGCCGAGTTTAAGTGATTTCACAAGCAAAAACCATGCAATTCAGGATCTTTTCTACAATATTCTGCAATATATAAGAATGAACATCTGGGATTTCATTATAGTAATTTCCAACAGAATAAGGAGAAGCTAAAACCAAATTAACTGCATGCAAATTCTGGATTATTTACTTTTGGGAGACAGTATGTTTACATGAACACATGAAATCACAGAGATAATCCTGCCACCCACGGGCCCACGGGACCAGTCAACCATACCTATAGTTCCTTCAGCCATCAGCTAAGCCGCTACCGCTGCTCTCTGCTCTGATTTCTCATTTAGCTCTGCTCCAGCCATCAATAATTCAGCCCTCACACAATAATGAGGAGGAAAGGAGGCAGAGAGGGAGAGAGAGAGGCGTAGCAAGAAAACAGTGGGTGAGGTTAGCACACAGAGAGAGAGAGAAGGATGAGTGGACTTTTTGACTAGTACAGTCATCTTTCACACATGAGCAAGCAGCGATTCCCCCAGTAAGGAAGAGAAACCCACTCACCACAAAATGGCTCTAATGAAGCCGCGGCTTAGTTTGCGTCTAACAAATGCAGCTTTTCATTGTTAGCGGTATTTGCTAAAACTGGAAACACCCGCCAACCAACCATGGAACTATCAGCAATTCACTGGTTTCACTTGTCCTGTCCATGCAACGTGGAACTTAAACCAATTCATGGCTCAATATGAAGCCATATACTGTACATGAAACATCTATTTTTCACAATTTCTATTTCCCTCTATTGTTTTGCGTATGCAGCTTGCTCTACAAACACACCACTCCCTCTCCCCTCTATCTCCATGGCAGCAGAGAGGACATGCAGGAGCATATGGCTCATCATTTTCACTCTGCCTGCCGAGGCTGGGCTCTCCTGGGGGTATCTACACCTCTCTCATCTCTCCTTCTTTGTTCAGTTCAACAGCAGTTCTTATTACTCATCCAATCACCTTTTTCCTCTTTTTCATATGCGCCCAAGTGGCCGAGCACATACTGTACATACACAGCCAGCAGGCAGGCACGGCTCTCCGACATTTGGTACCACCATCCCCTCCGTCTGAACGGGGGGGAAAACAACAGCGTGTCGACAAAAAGGTGCAATGGAGATAATAATAGAGAGACAAAGTGATGAAATCCCATTTTTTCCCTCCAGTACCCTATAGAAACCTACACATATATGTGTTTTGAATGGCTCGATCGATACTCCACACCACGACGTGTTTTCACACTCTGTTCCAGCTTAGGATCAAGACCGGTTTGAATACTGTTTCATAAAAAAGGGTGAACATGCATTTATATAAAGGAAAAACCTTTTGTTCAACGTTAGTGACATTTAAACAGTCACTATGTAACTATGTAGATTACCCACTGGGTCTAAGAAGAGGAGGATAATTAGAGAAATAGAGTGGAAGGGCATTCATGTAATTTTATGTAATTCTGTGGTTTTGCAGCAAGGGGTGTGATGATAGAACTACATTTGTCTAGAACGTGTGTTTAGTGGAGCGCATCATGCGCAGGTTTCCTGTGTGAACGTTTAAAGTCTCACCGAGCAGCACTGGTTTTCCTCTCCTGCATTAAGAGAAATCAGAAAGCTGCAGCCTCTGCTTTGCAAAAAAATGTTGCGTTTTACCAGCAATACTCTGCCTGCTCACTCCCTTTTTACTCTTTTCTCCTCTTCTCTCTTTCGGTGCCAGGTCTGACCTGAGCCTGGTGCCAAACCTGAGGATTCTGGCCAAACGCAAACAGGATCAAATGGCTAGAGAACCACAGGGGTTCCTTCCAAATGTCACAGTTGTTTGAAGCTGGCGGATTGCTTCCCTCAGCTTGTGCTGCCAACACAAAGGCAGTGAAAGGACCAGATGTGTTTATATATGTGAATAAAAAAAACATGCACCATGTCTTAAATGTATATAACAAGAGTGTAAATCTGAATCTGACTGTCGATAAGGCCACAAATCCTGTTTGACCTCCAAACAGCCAGGCCGTTTGTGTATTTAGCTGCAACATCCGGTATGGACATGGGACTTGGAGGAGCCAACATCTGCTACCTAACCCAGATTAGTGCTCAGATAGAGAGAGGAGGCAAGTGGAGCAGGACAGGGCAACAAGTTTCAGTTTTTGCAGTGGGCTTAAGAGAAGGAAGTTTCAAAATGACTTTTGGGGGCAACTTTAGCACCCTTCATCACTTCAGAGAGGGAAATTACGCAGAATACAAGCTGGTTTTTCAAACAGGAAGACAAAATGTAAAACTCAATAGCTCCTTTGTGCACACAATAAAGTAAGGCATGTTCAAAACTAACCTGCTCAGCCCGGTCGTATCCTGCATCTGGTTTCTCTGCTTTGACGTGGGTGTTTTTACCCCCTTCGACCTTCACTTCCCCAGGCTCCAGCTTGGGGACCTTGTCCTTATGTACAGTGTCGTCCTTATCCAGCAGGTAGCGGAGCAGGGCATTGTCCTTCTTCTTGGGGCTCAAGGGCTCCTGCTTGGGAGTTATTTCTGCCCCAGACGTCGTACTACCAGCGCCCTGGGGTTGGTCTTGGCCAAGCTCTTTGCCCGTGGCCTCTGCAGTGAGTTTGGCCAGGTCTACAGGAGACGTACTGTTCTGGAGCAGTTGATGAAGGATCTTGTGTTTTTCTTTGAGGGATGTGGCGTGAGTGTTCCCGCCCGCGTGGCAACCCCGGACCCCTGCCCCGGCCTGGTCTTTGCCCTCGCACCCTGCGCCGGGGGACAGGGGCGTCTCCAGGGGCTCCGGCTTGGTGGTGAGCAGTTGCAGTAGCTTGGTGTGGCCCTTGTTGTCGTGAAGACGGTTGAGAGCGTCATGGCCGTCGGGGGGGCCTTCCCTCTCCTCCTTGGGCTCGACTAGGTTCCCCTCTGGCGGGCCTTGGCCGTGCCCCTGCCCCATGTCTGTGTGAGGGCCAAATGAGTCTCCTGCACCACCAGCGGCGCCACTTCCTCCCCCCATTTTTGACATCAGATGAGAGTTTACTCCCGACCCTTGTGTGACCCCTGCTGGGGAGCCTATCTTCCGGTCTGGAGACCCCAGTGTATGTGCATGAGGGGGCCCATGCCCGTGTCCTACACCGTGGCACTCGCTCAGGGCCTGCAGAGCCGACAGAGAGCTGCTCGTGTAGCTGTTAGCGTGACCCCCGGTCGCACTACTACTTCCTGCTACACCAGGTGCACCGCCACACATCCCTGCAGGAGACGGCGAGTGCAGGCCTCCTGCTACACGGGGGCTGCCCGCCCCTCCAGGACTACCTCGGTGCCTGGGCGACAACATAGAGTTCTGTTGAGGTGGGTGGGGTCCTCCCGCCGGGCTGGGGCTTGCACGAGAAGGGCTGTTCATCCTCCAGTTCGGGCCCTGCTGTGGCGGTTGCATGCCCCCGGTGTGGTTGTGTGGCGGGGGGCAGCCAAAACGGTAGCCCTGCATATGGCCCATGGCCGCTGGTTCTCTGGGGCCAGCAGGACCTGGAGGGGAAAAAGGCGTGCTGTTGCTGCTGATGGTAGTGTCTTGGCCCTGAGGCCCCGAACCTGGCAAACTGCCTGGGGTTGGAGGAGTCATGGAGGGAGTGGAGGAGTTCATTGGTTTTGGAGCCATCCCTGTGGCCTGATTGCCAGGACCCATATCCTGGCCCATTCCACAAACTGTCTGCTCCCTAGAGGTTGAAAACAAACACACAGATAATCCAGCTGATTTATTCAGTTTTTTAAACCAAGAATTTACTGTAGAAGTTAGGAAATTGAGAAGATTGCACGGCGGGGTCTCGGGGTTCATCCTGAGAAAGTGTGACTTTGCTGTTCTTCAGGCACAACACGCTTTGGTTGTTTAAAATGTGCATTGTATTTGCATTGAAATATATACCTACACAGGGAAAAGGGGTTATAACTAACCATCAGGTCTGATTTCACTGTGACAATCTATTCTGAGATCCAGACCACTGGCAAAAATGAAGTTCCACATTATTCCATCTCTGACAGGATACACAGAGCCGTCAGGTTGTGCTGCAGGGCGTTTGACAGGCCAAAACACGCAACGCAAGTTCACGCTGCAGAATTTTGTCTCTCTGGTTCCTACACAATGTGGAAAGTGAGACATACCTCTGTAGAATGTGCAGGGACATGTAGAGCTGAGGTTCGTTGGTGGCGGGCGATCGCACCAGTTTGCTCTTGGTGTGGGCCGACACGATGGTGCCATCGGAGAGGGAGAACCGGTAGATGGGGCTGAACGCTTGACCGTGGCGGAGAACTGTGGACACATACGTACTTAAATCAGTAAATAATAAACATCCAAAACATCTTCACTTGATGAATCATTTGTGTAGATATGATTTTTTTTTTCCCTCCCTCATTGAGACTGCAGTAAAAATTTGTTTATTTGGACAGTGGCTTGGAGTGGATTGAGGAAGTCCAAGGAGAAGCCTATAATTTCCCATTAGCTTTGGTTAAAACACAATCTGATGAAGGCATCAGAAGAACCTAAGTGTGCAACCGACAGGAGCCAAGAATTACACAGCTTTACCTTCTTGCTGATGTCTCTTGGCGAAAGACATCTCTCCATCGTTCTGTAAGTGGAACCTCTGAATGCAGCGCCGCACCAAATCCTCCCAGCCTGGTTTCATAGATGCCCGCAGCAGACTGGTATCCAGGGATGTTATCTTACCTAAACACCAGAGGACCGGATTAAGTAGGCCTTAGTCAGACATGGAGGCACGGATTTCTTTACACATGCACAAACCCACACCGGCTGAGCTGATGGGGATTTAACGTCTCTCTCAATAAATATGTAGTGCAGCTTGTTGACCAGAAGATGTTCTCCACCACCACCGGGCCACTCGGCGCTGCAGCAGCTTTGTGGTTTGACACCGCTTTAGAGGAAACGCTGAGGATTTATTCATTTTACATTTTAATTATAATTAATGAAAAGCTTTAGCAAGAGATGTACTTTTGTGGGTAATGAGAGAAATGTCCTGTCCACAAAAGATTAAAGAATTCAATTAAACAAGTAAAAACGCTGCCAGTAAGATCACCGTTAAGACACTTTGATACAACAGGTAGAACAGCTTAGGCTCAACTATCTTTAGAAGTCAACAAATGCTCCCAACTCTACACGACAACGCTTGTAGCGGTGTAACAGTTGTCCCTCAATGGACTGCAATTTAAGCAGAGGCAGCGGTGCATTTAAAGGGCTGACAGGCAGACTGCTGGGTGAATGACAGCCATAAGGACGGGGTAATTTTTGCTCCATAAACAATCACAACATGAGCTTTTTTATGATGTTGCTCAATACGCAGCAAGATCTCTCAGGAAAAAAAAAAGGTTGCACTACTTTTTTATGAAAAATGTTTATATGAGAGAAGAATAAACCCTGCAGTCTTGAATAAGAAAAGGTACTGTATGCATATATGGACACCTACAGAGGTCTGGGTGTGGCACGGCAGGAAATTACTATATGTTACTGTGTGTAGATATTACACAGATAAATAGTGCAATCACATCAAAGACCAGGTGAAGCGCAGACAGCCGTCTACGTCTCTACGCCAGCGTTCAGACAGGTACTTTACCTCCCACAGCGTAGACAGACTTTACATGCTCAGTCCTAAGGACCTTTACCAAGCATATAATAATCGTTAAATACCTAAACTGCAGTGTGAGGTGATTTATGGGCTGGTGACGTGGTGGGATGAGGTGACGTGGGGGGGCGGGCGGTGCACTACTGTACATAACTGTTTTGCAAATATTAAGTCAGGAGGGGAGTCACAACAGTAATTGGTTGCAATTATTGGCATAACCTTAAAAAATGGGTCATGAGGAAGAAATGAGGTTTAATGTGTTTTGTTTGTTCCGATGCTATTCTGCAGCTCCTGGCTGTGCGACCGGTTTTGTGTACCTTGCAGGTCCTGGCGCGTGGTGAAGCTCTCATGCGTGGGAAGCATGGGTCTTTCCTTCATGGGCACCCTGCGAGCCACACATATCAGGCACGACTGGAAGTCTAAAAAAAAAAAAAATGATAGAGGAGGAGCAGGAGAAAAGATGATGTAGAGGATGTAACAAAGAGGACAGGACAGAGACATAAGGCATGAAGGGGGGATGGGAGAGGATGGGGCGTAAATGATAGAGACAGAAGGAGGGAAAGAAAATGAAATGCATGTTATTCCCAGGCAGCATAATTAATACAGTTATTAATGAGCGCGGGGATCAGAGCGCCGCTCCTTTCATGAGGAGGAGCAACTATCGCTGGCGAGGGAAATGATGAAGTGTGACCTTTGAAGGTGTGTGTGCATGAGTGCGTGTTTGTGCACATGTCTCCGGCTGGTCTCACCTACAGTGCCATCTCACACTGATGACACCTCCCATGGTCCAAACATTAAAGACGGCCATCGCTCAGTCGTGACAGTCGCCTCCAACACACACACACACGCACACAATATGACAATGCCAAGTTCAGGACTGGGATGACCCCAAAAAGTCAGCCATCTAACTTCCCTGTGCCAGTAATACCCATAATCCCACACATTGCTGGCTAAGAAATGCATGCCAGGGCTCCCTCTCTCTCTCACACACACGCACACACATACACACACACCTCATTTTGACTTGTAAACAGTGCCTTGTGGGTGGTCTGGCCGATGGATCTGCAAATCTCGCAATTCCTCCCTCCTCCCTTGTCTCCGTCTACGGCTACAACTATAACCACCGGCCCCGTGTTGCCACTCCGTCAGACCTCAGAGGACATTACGCTGACTGATATCAATTTCCTGGAGTCTTACTCTAACTTTAGCCTTAACTACTACTTACTTAAACCTAACCCTAACCCTAACGTTTCAACATCATTGTAAAAAAATTCAAGGCACGAGTAGGTTTGACTTTTGTCCCCATTAGTGAGACGAGTGGCTATAATGTGATGGTGTAAACAGATTTAGGTCCTCACAACATGAGAAATACCTGGACCACATACGCACACACACATACAAAAAAAACCTCTGGCCTGGGTCCTAGTTAGCGTATTTGCCAAAGTATGGTTGGCAAGCAGCTGGTGCACAAAGGAAGCCAGAGAGGGGAAAAGACAGGTTGAGACTAGATTTGGAGTGAAACACTTGCATTTTTACTTTACCGTTTTAATTAACCACTGAGTTATAGTTTGGCAGGAGGGAATTATGGTCTCTCATCAAAGCCACTGAGCAAACAGGATTTCGGCAGTTAAGATGTATAATATTGCATATGTTTTGAGAGCACCGAGACTCTGTGCTTTACACATTTTTGGACGAATTACAGTCTCTTGTGATGGAAATTTTCTCAAACTACAGGATGTTGAGTTCCTGTCTGAGCCCATGAAACCACTGGAAAAGCCCAGTGACCTCTCGGTGACTGAGAAATCAGAGTCAACATACAATTAAAATAATTCCCCAGGAAAGGTCAGCATATGTTTATACTAGTGGCTACCACAAAATGCAGCTTCTTCCCTTTTTCTCCTTCCTTATTCGTCACGATTAATACGCTATTGTCGAGACCCATATGAAGCCGGTTCCCCGATGCTATACACATGATTAACTCGCATCCTTCCCTCTGAGTCATAAGCTCTGATTTGTGAGGAATGTGCATGAATTATAGATGGGCTTTAATGACAGCTGCCCAGCCTCTCGTCTCCCTTGTGTCACTTAACTTTTCATGGATGTAAGCTGAGTGGCACCAGCGCTGCTCTTCAGTAGTTGCTTATAACCCTTTTTTCTCATACCAACACTGGCCAATCTGTGCATAAATGTAAATTCATATTTAAACCCACTTTCCATTCTGCATTCAGAGCTTACTTTGACCCAGGAAAGTCTCAAATCCCCTTTGTCATGATGATCAAGGTTCAGGAATTCTTTCATCTTACTGCACACTGTAGACAGAAACAATCAGTCTGACGTGAAACAAGGTGAAGATGCTTCTTTTGATTTGTTGATCTTTGTGTGTTTGGCTTCTTTTAATCTCTCTGCCATGTTCAAATCTTATTACAATGTTCCCTTCCTGTCATTATGGTGTTTTAGAAATCTTCCTACCAATGCCATTGACTTTTGCATTTCAGGAAATATCAATTTAGAGGCTATAAAACTTCCTGCTTATAATTACTATAGCAAGTATTTACAGTATCAGGAATGGAGGCAATTCGACAGATTTCAGAACTGATGCACAAGTTTGTTCTGCAGGGTCTGGACTTTAGTATCAAATGATGCCCCTGCTCTCTATCCACTCTCACAGACTCTCTCTCTCTCGTGTTGCGTACCATCTCCTTCCTCCTTGATGGACTTGGGCTCTGACACGGCGAAGCATTGCATGGTCTCATATTTCTGCTGCTGAGGCTCGTGCTCGTGCGGCTCGTCCTGGTTCTCGCTGTGGGGATTGACCAGCATTCGGCAGTTGAATGTGTGACTGTTCCTCCTCGGACCCTCGCTGGACCACGGGACGCCATTCACTAGAGGGGGAGCGAGAAAGGGGAGATTTTTCAATGTAGCCTCCCGGGGGATTTTATTTGACAAATTTCAAGGCAGCCAAATTTGAACAACCAACCAAACGGGGAAATCGGAAGCGGTGCCGAGCGAGCCAAGAGAGGCTATCACGCTGCAAGTGAAAGACATAATGAGAGCAAGACAGAGAGAAAGACGGTGGAAAAAGTGGGGAGAAAAAAAAAAAGAAAAAGGGAGAGAGAGCAGTTGCTGGGGAAAGATCAGTCATAATGAGCAGTTAAAACCCTGAGCCCTATGCCATCTATCCACACAGCCATGCCAGGCTTCCATATGCATGTCCTCTAAAATATCATTGCCAATCTTTCTTCTTCTTTCCAACACTTGCACATGCACACACGCACACGAGAAAGAAAAAGAATAAGAGCTGCACAGTCGCACACACATGCACGCACACACAACTCATCTCACTCTCGCAAACTCCCATCACACTCCATCTGGTTTGTGATCTCATTCAGTGCATTGATAATCTCCCAGTATCTGGGACACAGCCCACTGATCGTTTCCAGGGTACTCTGCTCTGTGCCGCTCTCCCACCCAGATGGCTGGGCACTCAGACCTCAATCCGAAGCACCAGGAGAGAAGAGGAGAAGAAGAAGAAGGGGAGAAGGGACTTAAGAGAGAGAGAGAGAGCTAGCTCCTGATGGGGTGCACTGACATACATTACAATCACCCCTTGAGTGGAGGAGATGTAGAGGTTGGGTGCTAAATAGACATGGCCGGGATGCGGGAAAGGAAAAGAGAAAGAAAAAGGTAAATGTCCATCACACAAAAATAAATGGCCTGTTTTCATGCGATGAGTAATGCTAGGATGGAGACAATGATTTTTCATAGAGGGTGGGGGTGTGGGAAACAGGAAAGTGAGAACATGAAAATGGGAACTTGGTGATGCTGTGTGGCAGAGAGAAAGAGTGAATAACACACACCAACAGGAAGAGAAGGGGGGAAGGAAGGGCATGAGATGAGAAAATAGGGAGCGATGCTGCTGACAGGGGAGAGGAGCCGAAAAAGGAAGTTAATTAGGTGAAAAGAGAGGGAGGAAGAGGAGAAGAAGAAGAGGAAGAGCAAATGTCTGGGTTGAGCATCAGCGAGAGAGAAAATGAAAAAACCTATAGCGCTCTTACACGCTGTGCCAACCGTGTATATAAAGCTTACATAACAGCTTGTGTTCAGCAGCTTTCCCACAGCCTCTCCGGAGCTGTTTAACCATGAACAGTTCGCCGTTTTAATTAAACTGACACCACTATCAAACAGCCACCTACAGCATACCTGTCTGAACAGGGAGACGAGGGGAAGTGAGGGTGTTGAGAAACAAGAGAGCGCACACTATGTAAGGAAAAAATAAAAAACAGGAGAGATGAGGCCAGCGTGTAAATGAGAGCAGAGGTAGGAGTGATGCAACACAGAGGACATACATGCGGAGTCAGGAAAAGAGAGAGAGAGGGAGAAGGAGAGAGACGTGAAACACAAGTGACACAGCGAGACCGAAACTGACAGGTAGAAGAAAAAAAAAAGCCGGAGAGCGAAGCAAGCGAACACTGGCAGGGAAAATAAGCTCGAGGCTAACCAAGGGATTTGGGCAGCAGGTTCTTGATGAACTCAGCATGATCACCGACGTGCAGCACGCTGTAGACACTGGTGTTCATCAGCTCCTCCTGGTTGTAGCGCAGGTACTGGGTCACATTCTCAGACACAAACACAATGTTACCCTCCATGTTCACCACGAAGAAGAAGCCGTCCAGGGCCTGCAGGAGAGAGAGAGAGAGAGAGAGAGATGGAGAGAGAGAGCGTTTAGAGGCAACGTTTGTTTACTGAATTCATTACGCCAATACAGAACAAATCTCTCACAGTGAAATGGAAGCAAAAGCAGGAGAGTGAAAACATGTTTAAGTACCGTTACCTCCCACCACCACCACTCTCTGCTAATACAAATAATACTGCAGCTGAGTATGTTATTTATAAAAACCTAGAGTTCCTACCGTGATGTGCTTTTTCAAATCAAAACTTTCCGGGGTAATTACACTGTTGTGTTAGTACTGAACTCTCATATTTGGTTCATCAACAGGGATTTGCAGTGTTGTGTGCAAACTAAGCCAAAATAAAAACATATAGAGGAAACTGTGCAGAGTTTTTTTTTGAATGCATGTCTGCTTGTCGTTGGTCAACAGTAGCAAAAAAAGCTGAACATAGCTGCATAGTGTCTGCAAAGAGGTGATTAGTGATCTGCGTATATCCATCACCTCTGCAGATGCTCGACATCAGTGCGCGGCTGATAGAAAGCAGGATAAAAAGCTTGTGCTGTGCAGAGCTTGGGAGGACGTGAAGGAGGAGGAGCACTTAATTGAAAAAATACAGCCCCAGGTCAGCCATTACACACAAGATGGTGTCAATTAGGCCATCAAATCACCCAGAGCCCTTAAAAAGGAATTCTGCTGGTTGTAAAACTGTAAAACCTGGTGTCAAGATAAAAGACAAGAGACTACCGGCACAAGGTGTCAGCTCCACACCTCTGCTTAGATAATCATTACCTCCACCTTGTACACACTACACACACCTTTAACATCAATTTGCATTACATTATTCGTAGCAAATACTGCGCCTTGAACTACATGTCTCTATTGTAGAGCAACCCAGGAATCCTGCAGCAGGCAAAATTTTGGGGGGAAAAAAACTCAAAACATCCTAGATTATACATGATCTGATGGAGATGGATGTTTTCCCTGGCCTGTATCAACACAGCATGGTCTGAAAATAGACTTAGACAGATCTCATCTATCAATGCATAGAGCGAAATGGTTCCAAAAACGCAACATGGTTGTGTAAGTCCGCCCTGTGTGAAGAAAGGCCATGTACTGGACAAGTAGGGCAAACAGAAACAGAGCAAACACTCTCTAGTGCCAACTCTTGCCTTCTTCCAGACACTCTTGCATAATGTTTTTAGACAGTACCTTAATTTACAATGCCCTGATTATATATACACACACTGTAGAGATGACTAAAGCCATTACAAATGAATATACTCTAAATAAATACACTCGCAGCCACCACTACACTCTGCGTACCTTTTTCAATTTTGCGCCGAGCCTATTGTCTTGATATATGACCCTGTGTTGCTTTTCTTCCCAGTGCAATATACAGCAGGTAGTGAATTGTTACGGCAAAGGGAGTAGTCTCTCCAGCCCTCGCCTCTGTTATTATTAATGACTTGATTCTTATTTTGCAAACAGCATCTCTCTTCCCATACGTTCTTGCTAAACATGGTATATATATTCAGCATGTCAGAGCATTACTGTCTCACTACAATCAATTCTAAATATGTGTTAAGCAAACTACTCTTGACCAAAAGAAGGCAAGGCTAAATACAATACAATATGTTGCTTCAACCCTGAGTTTACAAACCAACCAAGAGAAACGCAGCATGAAATGACGACTGATAAATATGTTGCTGTTCTGCCGTTTACAACCGTCACAGTGCAGAGTTTATTATGCAATGATTTGTGCTGCAGCCTTTAATATAAGTGTCACCATCCTGCAGTCTATACATCATACTTGAGTTGATGACGTATCACAGTTTATGTCTCACCATGTGGGAATTATCTCGTTAGATTATAAAATCTCAATATAGAAAAGTACCGGGAAAAAAAAGGTAAAAATCCTGGAATCAGTGCCAAAGCGCTTGATACTGTATCTTTAAAAATTCGAAGCATACTCGGCCCTATAATGATTTCGTCATACCACGCAACAGCAACCATACGGGGCAGTCTAACAGGAATGCCAACTATTTGTCACAACAGTCATGTGACGGAGCAGAACTTGCTCCCAGAGGGTTAAAACAACAACACACTGATGTTTTTTTTCACGGCCTTCCTTCGTCTTTTCTGTGCTCGCATGAGCGTGGGCAGCGGACAGGCTCGGAGGAGGGTCATGGGGTGCGTGGGTGCATTTCCTGCTGACAGCCATTCTCCTCGGAGCATCCTGTAATGAGCCCGCGCTGGCGGACGGGGACATGGCCAGAGCGGAGCAGTGTGAATGGCCGATCGCTGTGTTTTGGGGGCTGCTGACAGATGGGAAAGCATGCAGGCTGTGCTGGGCTATATTTAGCCGCGAGTTAGCATGTCGATTCAGTGACGCTGGACCAGGAGAGCTATAAATATTCCATGACAGGACAGATCTAGAGGCGAATGTGGAGAAGATGGGGAGGCAGGGAGAGAAAAAGAGAAGTGAACAAGTAAGAGAGAGAAAAGGGAGGGAGGAAGTGAGTGAGAGGACGGGCTCAATGGACTGATTCATTCGCCAGGCTGTTGCTTTCTTCCCATTATACGTAAGCACTTCAGTGGCCCTCCGTGGGACAACGAGGCCATTGCTCCGCTCGGTGATTTACAGCCAATCCGGGGCAGATACAAGATGCTGGCAGCTTTAACTCCGCACAGCTACACTCACACACAACCACTACTGGCCCATTTGTGATTGTTCTCTGTGGATGGCACTCTTCATTATACACCAATCATGATTTAAAGAGTGTATATCCTATGTGAGGGTGAGTATGAGGTCTGTGGTATAATAAGACCACTCCACTCACCTCCAGCATCATTGGTCCCAAGGCATCTTTGTCAATCACACTTTGGCCTGTTGATGAGACATCGGCCTTCTGTACCTCCTCCTCATTCGCTGCCGCAGCTTTTTCTGTTGATGGGGGGAAAAAAAGTTTAAACATTTAGTGGAGAGTAACTTAATACAGAAGTTATTCTATTCTAAAAGAAACAAAGATGCATCCCCAAACATGACACCAAAACATGGAAGTCAGGAGAAAAAGAGAGCAAGAGAGGGAGAGGAAAAAAAAAACAGCTTTTCCCATGTAATTGACCCACATACTTCAAAGAGGTCACTTGTTTAAAAGACCTTCAACAAATATCCATCTGGCTACAAAGCCGGACACATTTTGTGCCTTTGTCAAAACAAGTTGCCATAGCTCAAACCCAAGCACAGAGCAGCGAGCGGAGTGAAAGGTTATTGTAAATGAGTGTGTCAGGGCACGCAGCTGCCACGCTGGTGGCAGCCACTGGATGGATTGCATTGTCATGTGCAAAAAAAAGGCTATTATGGAAACACAGTGACAGTGTGTAAACAACTCTTGTTCCAAACAGAATAGCAAGTTGTTACGATGTGGTCAAGCAGCAGAGGGATGGAGCTTTTAACTGAAAGAAAGTGACCTCTCTCGTTTTAATTAACCAGCATTAATAATTAATCATAATTATAACATTAATTTTTAAATGTTTCCTATGGAGCCACTGTTTAACTTTGGAATTTACTTTGGCAGGGCTTCTCTGTAGCCAGGAGCCGTCCTCCTTTTCACGTGTCTCTCGAATAACTTTGCTGCAGTGACGCCTTGTGAGCTCTTATGCCTACTGGGTTTCCAAGTATGGATGCAGGGGCACTTGCTGCATATACGCACAGACATGCAGAGTCTGTAGTATTACCTGACTTGACATGTGCACAAAAATCTTATTTGACAGGTACATACTGATTTTTGCAAATCTCACTCAAAAAATAGTGAGGCGTTGACAGAGCAGGCACCCCATGCATGTCATCCCCCCTTTCTCTACCTACCCATTTCCTGTCTATCTTTCTACTACTACTATTACTACACTATCCATTAAAAGGAAAGAGGCCAAAAATATACTTAAAGGAAGAAAAATTTATATATGTAGCACCGTTACGTCCTCCCCGGTCTAAAAAGCAGCGGCAAATCTTTTAATCTCAAGGCTCTGTGATTGGTTTTAGTAAGAAGTGAGATTTTGGAGTATCCTTTAACTCCTGTACCTGCACTACGGCGCTGTGCATTTGTCCATGTGAGTGATTGGGTTAATAACCATGCAGAGAAGCCTTATGTTCAGCGCGTAGGCTGCCCTACTTTTAGAGATGATGAGAGGCGGAATATGAGTGGGCTGTTGGGGGGGACACGTTTAACTGTCACACCACGCCGAGAAGATGGCGGACTATACGGTGAGAAAATGCTGTAGTGAAAAGCAGCAAAAAAAAAGAAAAAAAAGAGTCACATCCTTCTTTGGTTTTATTAGATGTAGATGTGTGGAATCCGACACAGATCCAGGTTTCGCTGCTGCTCTGTGGGCTCGAGCAACAGCACACAGACCCACATTCATCTCTTTCAGCATTAATGATGTGTGTATCAGCAGGACCTCTCCAGGCCCAGCTGGGACCAGTACACCAGCACAGCTGCCCTGGGTACAGACCCATCACTCAATGTCAGTGCGGCCCTCACTGGCTTTCTGCCCGCCTGCAGAAGTGTGCCACAGATATAGGAGGGCATTGATCACATAATGATTCAATGAACTTTCCCTTTTTAAATTTTTTTTTACATCTGATGCATTATCAGTTTTTTCCATGTATGCATAATGAACAAAAACAATGCTCCACAGCTACTGTACATTTGAGCACTGGCTTTTTTACTATGTTGGCAAGAGTGGGAACAAGAGTGTTAAGGAAGCTGTAAAACCTGCAGCTATGCCATTATTTTATAGGCTCTATAAAGATATCAGTACTCTTACATACTATCTGTTTACATGCAACAAAATGAGCACACAACTCGTGACTTCAGTGAGTCAATGGATGTACAGTATGCAGAGGAACAAACAGGGATGAATTAAAAGCTTTCAGTAGGAGGCCACTTATTCAGACGGCAGATCAGGAAGCGTTGCAATAAGTCACATTAGTTTAATTCAATCTATTCAGTAGTGTCACCATAAACTTGCAGGGGGTGGGTGTCCTGGGCCTATAGAAAAAAAGATGTAGCTATACAGCCTCAGAATATAATACTAAGCAGATGACAGATGAGGTGCAATGGCAGGAACATAAAAAAACATCTAAATGAGTTTTTAGTGCACCCCTGCTTCAACAACAAGAAAAAAAGAGAAAATAATGGCAACTGAAAATGCTGCCCCGTGCACGATAGGGTGAAGCAGCTTTTCTGTGTTAAGTACAAAAATGTGTCTCTAGTCGGCCATTGAGAACAAAGCAGAGAGCAGAGGACTGTTAGCCCTCAGTGGTAGCTGTACAAACACAATTATGCCTTCAGAGGCAGGCAGAGGACGTCACTTCAGCCTGGTGTGAAAAAAAGGGAAAAAAGAGAATGAGAGGAGGAGGATGGGTCTGAGGGAGGGAGGGAGGGAGGGAGGGAGGGGAGTACGGACAGAAGAGTGGGGGGAGGGACCGACAGACGGTAGCCAGAGTTTGTGTGTGTGATTTTTTTTTTTTTTTTTTTGCATCACATTGCTCATCATTACATAACGCCTGGCTCTGTGAGTCATAAAACAAGATGACATCATCAGCTGCTCTGATTCATGTATACCTTGAGTGGGCCTTTTTTTGTTGGCTGGTCATACAGCTGCTTTTCATACATGAACAGGGAAGGCTTATTCATA
Source organism: Decapterus maruadsi (assembly GCA_030347415.2). Lineage (NCBI taxonomy): Eukaryota > Metazoa > Chordata > Actinopteri > Carangiformes > Carangidae > Decapterus > Decapterus maruadsi. Next base: position 2,892,972 of record CM064890.1, read on the forward strand.
ATTTAGCATGTAGCACCTTGTATGCATGTGATTTCATTGATCTTGGTTTTGATAATTTTAACATGGAAAAGCAAAAAAAACAAAAAACAAAAAAAAACCTCTCAAGTAATTGTTAACGACTACAGAAAAGGAGAAGCTGGCAAGTACAACTGAGCGCACTGATCCCTTTGCCTGATGTTCTGGCTCAGAGTGGAAGTGGGAAAGACCACACAGCCAACAACAAAAAAAAAAATACTTCTTAGGTTCATGCAAATGATATGATGAAGTGATGGAGAGAACATTAAATCAATTGTGCTGGCCCATAATAACAACATCAATTACTGTGTGTGGAGCAGATCCCAAACCATAGTGTTTATGCCATCAAATCTGACACATCTGCCAACAGAGTGCCACCTGTGGCACTTGTGGTCTTAAAAACCACGAGACCCTTATTGACAACAACAGTTTTAGTTCAAGCCATCTGTAGATATTCACTCCGCTATAGGCTGAAGGGGATGTACAAGTGGGTGAACAGAGACTTTGCATGAAGTTATTCAGAAAAAGCAGCCAGCTGAAAGGGAACTCTAGGCCATAACTCGTACCTTGCTCCTTTATTTGTCTGATTTGTTTCACAGTTTCCTTCAGGATTGCACATTTGTCAGGCTTGACATTGAAGTTGTCGATGTCATTGAAGTTGGCGAAGATCAGCTCGGCGAGCTCTTCGATGTATTTGTTCTCGTGCTCGCGGTTGCGCTTCTCGTTGCTCCTCTTGGGACTGCAGGGACAAAGAGAAGACTGGGTAAGCAAATGCAATTATTAAGGAAAAACAGAAGGTGAGGGATGCAACACAGAGGAGGGAGGCAAAGAAGATCCATCTACAAAACTACTCCGAGGTCGACTGTACACGCAATATCTTTTGACATTACTGAGGAGGCCTCTCATTTTCATAGCTGCCAAATGAAGATGTGTAACATCCACTGCAAACCTTGGCATAGCAGACAGTCAGAAGAGGAATAAGGCTTGGGTCAATTATGCTCCGTATGGTTTGAAATATATCCCTGGGCTTCTTCATTGTGCCAACATGGAGCACTACATCAGTAAGGAAAACCTACATTCTTGGCTGCTCGTCTGCGGATGAATTATGCAGATACTGTATATTGTACACCAGTGCTTCAGGGTTAGCTGCCACAACAGCACACACTGCTATTGTTGGCAAATACTGGCTTGCCACTGCGTATACAACAGAGGCTGCGGCTTTAATTTACAATCTTGCAGTTGTGGTGCAGGAGGCTTTTTGAGGCAGACATTTTGGCAAAGCAGTGACCAAGGTTATCGACAATTGAACCTGTGGTGGACTCAAAAATATAAAGACTACGCCCTGAGTCTGTCCTTCTTTTAATGACTAGGTGCGGGTGCCAACCACAGGCAGCCGCAGCCGTCTTCATCATTTTATCCTATTAGATATTGTGTTAAATGGTGTGACAATTCATTTATGAGGCCTTATGTGTTTGTTCGTTTTTTTTGTGAGGTCACACTGACTTTTACTTTAGACTGCCTAAAATCCAATCACTTCATCCTTGAGTGAGTCCAAATGCATATTTGTGCCACATTTGGAGTAATTCCCCTCAAGGTGTTGCTGACATATCTCATTCACGACAATGAGGGGGGGACGGGAAAAAAACACGACACCTCCTGCTCTGGCTTGTCCAATAAATACATGACGGCACTGACGTCTTACCTGGGTCCTAGAAGTTCTGCAGGACATTCTTTGCGTTTCCGTGACTCTGCCCTTGCAGGGTCAGATGGGTTTTCACCGACTCCACTCATCCTCAATGCATATCAGCGTCTGAAAAAACACAGGCAAACAAAACAGTTTTTACACATGAGATACTGTATTCCACGAAAACCACACATACAGGTGTGTGCGCATGGCATGCCAACACGGACATCTGCATAAAACACACACACATACGCATACACGCGCACACTCAATTGTGTGCTCGGGGCACAGGTTGATCCACTCAACCTGGAGAAATGAGCGAAAATGGAGCGGAGAAAGAGATTCAATCATTTCTCTCTGATGGTGCAGCTCTCCCCAGAGAGACTGAAATGAGAGCACGGCACTTTGCCCACAGCACCAGACTGCGCGCTCAGCCATGTACCAAGAAAAACCCATTCGTTACACGAAACCGAGCAAAGCCAGCTCACAGTGGGCTAGAGTGGCTTTACAATCACAACATGTGTCCGTGTTTACCCAGTGCCTCTGAGAATGCTTCACCTGCATCGACGGCTGGTAAGACTCACTCAAAGCTGCACATGCGGGACTGATAATCTCGTCTGCTCTTTTTTTTGAAGCCGAGCTACTGAGAGGACAATTTTAGTGAGTAAGAATTTATGTTGTGACTGTTTGGCGCTATCCAAAGTGACAAGCTGGCTGAGGGCTGTTTCTGTTACCAACATCCCACATAATACTATCTTGGGTTTCTGTGCAGCTTAAGTTGAAAAAACGCCATTAGGGTACAATATGAATTTGCATCACGTCCTTCAATTTCAGAGCTTGGAGTAATTTGTGATGAGTCAAGAGCGTTTTGGAGACTCGAAGCTTCCACAACACCAGCATATTTTCTTCTTGCTCCTCCTCTCAAGTCAGCATGGGCCTGAACTTCATGCCACTTAATGAAGGACAATCAATTATTGATCAAAGTGATATCTTATTAATTGCCACCATCATCTGCACCAAAACCTGATGTTGGCTAATGGACTGGGATTTCAAGGGGGGGTTTGAACACATGTCTTTTAAAACGAATCATCACACTCGAGGATATGCATTAAAATCATTTAAGATGTGTGATCAGAGAGGGAGGGGGATCAGAAATAAAAAGAGAGAAATTAAGGTCTCTCAACTCATCGCAGTGCACAAGGTTGGGGCGTGCTGTGTTGTGATACACTCTCAGCCACTCTAACCATGGAAACGGCTATGACACACACCGCTCGCTGCTCAGCCATTACATAAGGGCAGAACGCAGCAGCAAAGTACAGCACGGTACAATGTAGAGCAGAGTGGGAGAGAGAGCATAGCTTAGCAGAAGCAGGCTAAAACTAAAAAGGGAGCTAGTGACCATGCAAACTTGAGTCTAGCTCCCTCCTGGCCCGGAGTGACCTACTTTAAGCTAATGGTAGGGTCTGCTGTGCTCGAATGGATGAAGTCAAAGCGGCGGCGACTGGCCGGCCGGAGAGGCAGAGGAGACTCTGAAGGGTAAAAACACATTTCCACTGTTTTGTTGACAAGTGACCAGAGCGGCGTTGTTGTCCTGTGCAGCAGCGTATGGACAGATAATGACACCACGCAAATGTAATCGGGGGATGTGTGCGTCCTTGCATTATGCCCTTTCGAACGCCATCAGGGCGTCTTTATGCCGTGGCGCTGTGCTGTCCACTGGAATTATAACAGCCTCTATAGCAGAGGTTGTGTGCTTTTTATTAATGACAACAGAAACAGGCCATTAAACTCTCATAGCTAAGTGGCACTTTCTCTTCCCATTGGCTGCGCCCGGGCTTTCCAGCACAAGTTACCATGGGGATTCTGGACCCGATTGGCTGCGGCTGCCCCCGCTCGGCCGCATGTGATTGGTTGCCTTCATCTCCTTGACATGGCAGTAATGATGGGTCATTGTACGTTGAGACGAATAAGGGAGACTGGAAATACTAGGCACGTTTCAATGACACCAATGCAGACAGGCAGACGGTCCGGCCAACAGGCTGGCAGGCCGTTTGTGTGTGTGTTGCTGGGGGGCGGGAGGGGGGTCCGATCTTTACATGGGCACGACTAGCGAGGGATTTCTAATCCTACAGAATGCCCTGAATCCACAGGGAGCCATAAACAGCTGGGCAGTGGTGTCAGCACTTCCTGTAAATGTCACAGAGTTAATTATCGACATCAGCCACAAGAAGAGTCTTCCTGTTTGAACGACAGTAAACCTGGAAGAACATGAATGAATGCAGCATGTTGCATCAGTCCTGTTGTGTGTATTTGTATTGAATATATCATGTGCATCATATTTTACCAACAAATGCAAGAGATGCTGAGGCGTTGACGGAGCTCTCTGTAATAATACAAACAGGTGGAGGCAATAATGATGATACCTGCCAACCTCTTTACTTATGACACCTTTATAAATTATTCAAATCAAAACAAAAGCATAATCACAAGGGATATCCTGGTGCCAAAACTCTGAAAACATGTTTTTCTACAGTCCAGTACGGCCAAGAGCAACATGATAAACATACAGGTGTTCTTGTTTGTTACACTAGTAAATCAGAAAATAATAAATCTAAACAAACCTCGGTTGTTTCCTAATTTCTGCCATTTTAAAATTTGATATAACTAAGGAGCTGTGATGGCAACTAAACAACATGTCTCCGAGAGATGACAAGCAGGGTCATTGACAAATAATTTCTACTATTTAGGGATATTTAGGATTCCTTACGAAGAGGATTAAGGAGAAAATTCCACCTGACATTATCATCTGAACTCTAAACAGTAATATAGAGGAAGTGCCATTAAAAGAAAAAGCACTAACCAAATGGAGAACGTTTTAAAAAGGGAATAAATTATATACCATTTTAACATTAACAGAAGATTGCGCTTGCGTCAGCTTGAGTGTATGTAATTCAAATGCCACACTAACCCGTGATAAAAGCTACAGCACAGTCGATATAGATTCACGCATGTGTACCATTCATTGCTACACCTGTTCTGTATGTATACACCATTGACACATAGCGATCTAGGGTGAATGGGGGTGGGGTGTGTGTGTGTGTGTGTGACCTCATTATGTACAAGACTGACTGCCTCTACCAAATTTACAGTTCATCAAGCTGTCAGCTCATTTAGTTAATTTGTTTTGTAAGTTGAGACATATGAGCCATCAGCTACCGCACGCTACCTTATGTTAGTCATAGAGGGTGTGAAATCAGTGCAGGGCTAATTGGAGATTGATAAGATTCACACAGACGGAGATGAATGAAAAGCGAAGCAGCTTTCAAACAGATGTTCTTCAGAACTCCTTGCCAGGGGAGTGAGGGGCAGGACCTCAGCTGGTCGTACCATATTTCCACTGTGGTGAGAAACAGTGAAAGGGAAAAAGCGGCACCTGGTTTTACTTAAACTTCTCCCCTTTATGAACACAGACAATGCATACCTGGCGGAAAAAAAAATATAAGAAGAGGACAGATCACACACCGTCCTGTTGACAAACTCAGGCCCATCAGGCTTTTGAGGAAAAGGTCATCTATAAATGGAGACCAAACTGAAAAAAGGGGAAGCAATTCACACTTTAACTAGGAACGTCTATTTACAGCTGGTTTGGCCAACTGCTTGCTGTTGTTGGCAAAGGTCTGGCATGCTGACGGTCACTAGGAAAGAATAAACGCAAGATCTGACTGGAAATGAAATGGTGCCGGGGTCATGAGGTTTGCAGGAGCACATACTCCTCTCTCCATGTTGCCGTTGAGCTCTTACTATAAAGGTTGTGATGAACTTCGGTATCCGCTTACACAAGTGTAGTAAACGCCTCGGCGAAGGCAGACTCTCCGCTCTTCAACATCTCTTTTACACACACAGTAAACGTAATTGTGAATTTGTGCGATGACAGGTCAGCTCTGCCAGCGTGAACTCAACACCTCTCACTTCATTACAGGTTTTCATCTTCACCGTGGTCTATCTGTCTATCTGTGTGCGTCTGACTCAAGAGGCTAAATGGAGGCTTACGCTAGTTAACCACAGTAACAGCCACAACACAACAGCCTCAGCAACACAACTTTGATGACTATCCAGTATTGACAGTGTTTATCAAACTGATGCACCACAGTGGGTTTGAATACTAGGGCTACATCCTGTATAAAATATAATTTCACCATGTATAACTTTGCAGAAATGAAGTGACAAACAGGTAGGGTTGCAAAGGATGGAAAATTTCCAATAAATTAACGGTAAATTTCCGGAAACTTTCCATGGGAAATTAAGATGGGGAATTTTGGAAATATTCCAAATTGGAAATTTTCCACGGGAATTATGGGAATTTATGGGAATTATTGGGAATTTATGGGAATTAACTAGAAATTGGGGGTAATTGAAACAAACTGTATCAAAAAAAAATCTTGTCTTTAACGTTATTTTGTTATTATTTAGTGGTCGGGTCGCCAGCATTTCTTAGTTTTGGTTTTGCGGATGCTGCCCTGTGGGTTATTATGGGAATAAGGTCAGCAAATCACCATTTATGGTCCAAGAATTTCACCGTGCACGGAAGCTCATTGGAAATGTAGTGTGAACACACTTTGCTTTCAAAAACTCCTGGTTGTCCCTTTAAATGAAAGGAGCCCTCCTATTGTGCTTTGGGCTCAAAAGTGTGGCCTCCAGGGTTCAAGGAATCACCTGTGCATGTGATGGAGGAATGCACAGTGCATGTAGGGGGCGTGGCCTAACAGCCCTGCAGGAAGCAGTGTGCATGGAATAGCATAGATATTAAAGTTGCTTGCATTAAATCTGTTTGTTTTAGCCAAGATTATGCTACAATATATTTTCTCCAACTATATTTAAGTTCCCTGTTAAGGGCCAACCTTCAATTTTGTAAATTTCCGATTTATTCCCGTTAATTCCCATAAATTCCCGTTAATTCCCATGGAAAGTTTCCAACTTTGAAAATTCCCGGAATTTTGCAACCCTACAAACAGGTAATTTGACCAACAAAGAAGAAGCATACAACCAGGATCAACTTGTGAGTGAAAGTTTTAAAAATCAATTGACTTTGAAAGCACTGGGTGCACTTGGGGGAGGTGATCATAGGTGTGTGTCACTGCTTATATCTTAGGTGTCACAAGAGCAGACTCTCTAGGACTGAGCTGGAGCCAACCAGTCTGGCCGGGGAGGAATGCAGAGACAACAAGGGGGCTGCTCGCTGCAGCCCGGAGCGCTGGAGACGACAACGTTTCCTCTTGTCAAACTCAGCTGGTACAACCTGTACACAACATGGTGTATCACACTACAATAAACACCTCAAAAGCTCAACAAATTAAAACCTTCAGCTCTCCCTGTGAGGATGCCAGGCTGTCTGAATGACAGGCTGACATGATGCACCTGACAGAGGACACACAGCGCCAGGCGGGCGGTGAATGAATGATGCGGCGCTGCACAGGCGTGACATGGTTGCTGCAGGTTGAATGGGGGTTAAAAAGAAAAAACTGTCAGAGTAGCAGCACTGTATATCGCTAGTGTACAATTTCATGTTTAGAAGTTAAACTCAAGGTTTTGTTTTGGCTGCAAATGCGTCTTCTCTCGTTTGCCAGTTTTACAACATGTAAAATGTCAAATTATTATTTTTAAGTACTGAAAAGGGATCTGTCTAGCAATTCTGGGTAATAATTAAATACAAGCGGTGATGTCAAAGGTCTTGTATTTGTGAATGGTTAAATGATATCATTTATTGACCTTCAGTCAATTAATTGTCAATTTATCAGTACATAAATCTCTGGGTGAAGTTAATGATTTCATGCAGGCCTTAAATCAAAGTGAAGGTGCCGCTCCACCTCACAGTATTACACTGCAATATATTCATTCAGCAATCACGAGACACTTCTCAATAAAATGTGATCAGGTTTAACGACACTGCAAATAACAAACAGTTAACATAACAAAACTGCACATCATCATCTTTCTAAAAGTAGAGAATTGATGGCAGAGATAGTGATGACAATTTGCAACTGCAACTGTTTTTTTCCCCCCACATTGGATGCATTTAACAACAGTAATGTCTTTCCAAGAATAACAAACAAAACATGTTGACACCACCGACTAACAATCACATGTACGGTCTCTACTATGAGACAACAAAACTCAGCTGCCATAACCACAGGAAGTGAGCCAGGCTGCACTAGCAGGCACATCACTGGACGGACGGGGGTCTCCAAAAAAAAAAAAAAAAACACTGAATCACCAATTCCAGTCATAGTATTATGGAGGGAAAAACACATGCAAGGGTGGGGGGGAGAAAAAAAAATCAGTGTCTGATTGCCAGGGGGAGAGGGCATGTGCTAGTGTGCCATTCCTGTAATCATGTGGGTTAGCAGGGCTTTGATTATAGAGACACACCCAGTGCTTCTGGAGCTCGCAGAGTGCTGGGCATGACTGTGCATTAAACTGAATCAAAAGCTATTGGGGAAGTGTTTGAAGTCTCCTGCACTATAATAACGAGGGCCCTTCTGGAAAGTGCAAAACCACTGTGGGGCTCTGAACAATGTCTCGCTGGTGTGTAATCTGTCCTCACATGGCTTCTTGGCACAACAGGCCCCGAGAGAGAAATGGAGAACAAGAGCACACCAATAAAGCCTTTTGCTTCTGGAGGAGTGCAACATGGGCCATTTATTTCCCTCCAAAGTGAAGGAAGGAAATCGTGGCAGGGGAGGGGCCCAGAGGACTCGGGTCTTCTCGTTTTACATCTCAATATTTGCGAGGGTGAGAAAAAGTGCTGAGCGAGCCAAAACACACAGACACATGTTGGAACCATGTCAGATGGTATTAAAGACAAACATGTATTTAAAAACAATATCGATTTCAACAGAACGCAACTTGGGTGGGGGTCTACGGTGAACTTTCGCCCCGCTGACAGCTGCTGTTACCTTGAACCAGATGTTGTGATATTAGGTTTGGGTCGAGGGAGAGGCACCGGGAAACGGGGAGGGAGAGATGTGATGATGGATCGGAGGAGATTAAGAGTAGCTGAAACCTGGAAATCTTGGGTGAATTTAACAAGATCTGAGTGATGGGAATGTCACTCTGGACATACAGAGGAATCCGATCAATGGCCGACAAGCTCAGGAGAAAATGAGAGATCAGAGTGTCGAGATAGGAGGAGAGGAGGAGGATGGGGAAACAAAGGGAACAAAAGCAGGTCATGGGCCTTTTTTCACACTAAGTGTATGAGGTGTGCTCAGATTGTGGGTTTCATTTTTCTGAGACTCCAATAAACATTATTTAAGTGCATAGGTTAACCATCAGTTATCTCATGCTACATTACTCTCCCTCGTGTGCACTGCGCAGTTTGCAGAGTCAGCGAAATTACACTGACCCCCCCTCCCCTCCCCTCCCAAATGTATTTTATTCAAATGATGCATCCAAAAAAACCTGACCAGAGGTATGCACCTTGCCTTAGTCCTACCAAGCCCCACTCAAGAGCCTGTCCACTCTTGAATCACTGCAAGGTAATGGCTCTAAAGTGCTGGAGTGCAACCCAGAGCCAGGCCACCCATTTACTGAAAGCTGATCACGCTCATGAATCTTTAACACAGGCAGCCACTTCAGGATGTCGCAGGATGGGAAGGGGAGGGGTTTTCTGTATAATAAGCACAGAGTAGAGTCCTGCATGGCGTCGGTTTTTTTTTTTTGCAAACCCGCACCCGCAAAAGCTGTTGCGACTGTCTAAATCAAATCTGGTCCAGACCCATAACGTTGATTAAACCCGTAGGCTGCGCAGCAAGTTGCTCGGCATCATGGAGATAATGTTTAAGCAGGGCCTGCACGACGGGCCGGTTAGAGGCTCTTGTTTTATGCGATGCACTGTGCCATGCAGATGTGAAGAGCGCTTCCACTTGTTGATGTAATGCACACTGACACGAAGATAACCAATTTTGCAGTAATCATCTGTCCACATATTCTGAATGAGTGCCTATTTCAGAGTGATGAAGAGGCTGCACTGTAAGCATTCATTAAAAATAATAATGGCAGCTAATTAGGCTTGATGTTTGTTTGTTTTTTTTTCAGCCCACATTTACCTGTGCCCATACAATTAATGTAATTGTTTGTTTTCATCCATTGCATGTTGTCTTTTTACCAGTGCAAGACACTGAACGATGAGAAAAACATTCAAAAGGAAAAGAGAGCTGTAAAAGGAGGAAGAGAGACAAAGATCAAAGGAGGGCAAAATTGATTAACTGGTATAAATAAGCACCTCTCCACAACAATACAGTCAACAGTTTGTCTGTGGCTGAGAGCACTGCCAGGGGGAAAGAGTCAGATGTCACTATGGTAATCAGATTATTGTATAAAGGTGAAGTACAGTGACATCCTGAGCCGATTCATCATTGTTATTCGTTTTAATTGATCAGGATTGCTGTATGTCCGTGTCCATGATCCTTTTTGTTCATTGTAAGCTTTGGTGCTGCTAACACCCTGCTGTTCTCTGTCTGAACACTGGACGCTATTCCTAATTCACCGTGCCTCTGCAGAGCGGTGCAAACAACGAGCTAGCAGTTTCAATTCATGACACCGACAGACTGACAGAGCGTAGCTGCTTTAAACAAATAAATACATTTGCATCTTTTCAGTTGCGCTGTCAAGTGCTTCCGTTGGCAGAAAATTACATTTGAACCTCTGCATTTTCTCCATGACACTCACTTGTCAACAGATATTATCCAAAACGCAGCAGGACACTAAAAGGCAGCTGAATTAGCTTCCAACATTTTGCTGCAGGTCATCTTTAAGATACATGTGCAGTGTATCAGCTCCGGTCTGACAACATACTAGATGACTCATACCAAGAGCAAGAAAACAACAAAAGCTTCACGTCTTCCGATACGCAGCCAACTGCGACCAAACCCGTGTGTCAGTCAATGCAAATCATTATTCTGATGATAAATGCGCTTTAAATTGTTTTGTAAGAACTGCTGGCAATAAAGTAATCCTGAAAGACATTATTCTAGCCATCATCAGCTGAACTGTAACCTGTAGAGAAAAACAGCCTTGCAGCAGGAATAATAGTTTCAAGAGTGAAGCTTTTTTTTTTTTTTACTGCAGACCAAGGGGACTATTGGATGCAGCCCTACAGTACTTTTACAAAATCGGCTGGATTTTTTTTTTATTTGGACACGAGCACGCTTAAAGAAAAAACACAAGACTGTGTAGAAAACGGGAGAAGAGAAATCAACAGGCCTTTATTTGACAGCGTTATCTTTACAAGTCCTAGAGATCCTAAAACTAAAATCAGTTAAAAACAGAACTCTGGTCGGTAAACAAAGTTTTAACTATGAGCCTCGTTTCTTGGCAGTGGAAAAATGCTTCGGGGCCTTCGTATCAAAAACCATCATCAAAGGTCTTCCCTCGTAACGAGACCTATCTCCTAAGAAAGATCTAAATTAAACAGCACAGATAGGGACACAAGCCAATAAAACAAATTGTTTTCACTGACACCAATAAGTGCAATTTTTTTTTTTTTTGTCTAGATGTTTGCATCATCTGTGCGATTGGTCATTGTGTGTTTGGACAGAGGACCCGGTTGCCACACTGCACAGAAAAGTTGCGTAAAAAGGAGAGAGTTGGCTCTGGCTGTGCCTCTCACCTTGGTTTCAGTCCAGAGAGTCCCTCAGGCCATTGCTGCAAGACAGTAATGCTAGGAAATCTTTAAGCATCATCCGCTTCTCCCTGCTGGAAGAAACAACAGCAAAAATTGGGATATATAGCACACACAGTATGAATCAGCATAGAGGTAAAACAGTGTGTCATGACGCAACACTCTGGGACCCACGCTGTAATACACTTTGCTATTTTTATACTGAGACGCCTGACGTCAAGAGAAGATGTGATCATATATTTAGAGCAGCAGCTAACCGTTGTTTTCATTATTGATTCATCTGCTGATTATTTTCTTATATTAATCAAGGTCAGAGGGAGACGGCGGCGTGGAAAATCACGACTGACAAGGTGGAACCAGAGGCTTGTTTTACAATTTTGCATGATTGACATGATTAATCAGGCCGGTTAATTCCCTTTTACTGATATATTGTTTCGCTGTTTATTTTACATTTCATTAATGATAGTCTTGTTTTGCTTATTTGTGCAGCCTGCTCTGGTTTCAATCTTCAGCATCATTCACTTGGACCTTAACCTCAAGACCAAGAAAGAGCCTTGATAGAAGAACTACTCAGTGTAGGGGATGCAAGGTCAAACAATTCAACCTCATATGCTGTTTATGCTTTATCGTAGTACAAATAACTGAAAGATGTACACCCCTACAGTGAATAACACACAATATGGACATAGAAAAATACAATGCAATACTGTAAACTGGCACAGCTAAACCCCATTGAGCAATATTTACTGAGTCATCAGTTTCAATACAAAGCTGGAAAAAAGGGCTAATTAGAAAGAAATCAGGTATTAAAACAAAACGCTGTACTTTTGTACTTGGATTGTTACTGTAATCATTCAACAGAATGCAAAGCCCTAGAGCATAATGCACCAAAATGTCAAAGCCTTTTTCCAACAAACTTTAGCAACTTATATAGGTTAACTGGTAATGAGCATCGTATGTAGTGCTGCTAACTGTTTGCATTGAGTTAGTATAGAGCTGTAAGTCGAGCGTCTACAGAGTCTTTTCATTTCCTTCGGGACCTCAAGGTCTATTAGATGGTGGAACACAGTGTGCCTTTTTAATCACGGCACACAATTAATTAGACAGGAGAAAAGTTTCAATTTTAAAACATATTCCCATTTGGATAATTACAAAATGCAAGTTTTAACGACAAAAAAAAAGAAAAAAAAAAGGACTTTGTCAGGCTATCCGTGCTGAAATAAAGTTCCAAATGAATATTCTATTTCTTTGGAGGAACTTGTCTTACTACTACATGTAGTCTGATGCAGAGAGAGCCAGCCAGCCCCTCTTGGCCTGGGTGATTTCTCCCAAATACCTGCCAAGTGAGCCAGCTGAGGAATGCACTCACGTGATGTCATGTGCTGACATAACTGAGAGTAAACCGATTCCCCTTTTGAACCCTGCACAAGACCATAGCTGGAAGCCGTGTCGAAAGGTGATATTCAGTATTCTGAACCGCCGCGCACCGACCGCACACAAACAAGCTGAAATCTGTGATGATGAGTCAGAGTTAAAAGCAGGAGGTGGAAAAAAATGTACACCTTAAATATATAAATTCAATCTTCTGCTTCTGTAAACAAATAAACATCAAATATAGTGAAACTGTAAAAAGTGTGACGGTCATGAATGATGTGGCCAATCTGATGTTTTTAAATGTAATTTCATAACTTTATTTCTCAACTCCACCTTCCTCTTTTCCTTTTCCCTTTCCTGCATGGCTCTTAGTTCTCATCCTCTAGAGGAATTTCCTCTGGGCTTTAATGCTGTCACATGCTCAGTCTCAGTCCAGCCCTTGATCTGTGGACTGAGTGACAGAATAAGGCAGAGTGTGAAAACACTCCATTGAACTAGTTTAACAGTAATCATTTTTAAATGGCCCAACATGATCAAAAACTTCAACTGAGAGACGAGTCTATTCTTTGATCATAAATTTAAGTCAATCGCTTAGAAGATCCGCTAAATAATAGTGATTTCCTCTCGAAAAATCAATGAGCAGCTACAGTAGGAAGAAATTAATCAGAGCGCAAAGAAAAAACACAAGCAATACTGCACAGTTGCATTACTTAAACTGACTTCTTGCATCCCACCATGCTATTCCCTTTAAATATGCTTTAAGATGTGAGGTCAATACTCTGTGTGACCCCGTGTTGACTTGACGACATTCATTGTTCAAGATTGTAAACAAACACCTTCCACGTATTAGACCAGCTGGGCCAATGCAATGTTTCCTGTGAGATGAAGGGTGGGGACCTGCCTGTGACATTGGTGCAGTGATACAACACCGGCTGCAAGTCACACCAGAAGTATGCATGCACAAATGCCTCCGAGCAAGTATGCACGGCGTGTAGACACAGAGCAGCAGAGGATCTCATAAGGAGAAGAGTGTGTTCCTCGGGGAGCTCTCTATCCTTGAAGGGCTATTCTACTTGGCACAATAGCGCTGACTGACACATGGTGTAACCTAAACAAAACAAACTTCCCTGCCAAGCCTGACACTGAGCTTCAGCAGCAACATTAATTGAGTTTCGTGTTACCCTCCAATATCTAGCATGACACAATCAGTGACAGTGCACTCGCGAGTTAAAACGAGGCTTGTTTCAATAAGTAATAATTCAAGACAAATATGCAAAAATCACAAAGAAAGAATGAGCCGGTGAAATATACACCAACACAGAGAAGCTCACACCTCGTCCAAAACCTGATACGGGATCATGGGAGTACCTCATTTGCCCAATACACTCCGAGTCCAACCATCTGTTGGTATTTAAAGGAGGGGGGGTCAAAGATCATCAGGTTAAAAGTTCAAGCTCCCCTTAAACAGACTGCTGCCAATTAACCCGTAACTGGTGATAGACGGTTTCATTACACCGAGCAAAGAAAAAAAAAGAGAAAAAAGCACAGATTGTTACCACCACCACCAAAACAAACCGTTACCCAGCCGTGCAAAAATGAAACAACACCTCAGATTAATGAAACTGAAGAGGAGAAAACAACATAAACCGAGTGACCCGGTGACTACAACAGATTCCACGTCCAAGTTCAAATGGTTTTGAACGCGGGACACTCATCTTATCAAGACGACAAGGAATTTCTGACACCAGCAGAGTGAGCGTGTGAGGTGATCAGATGTGTTTTCTAAAGTCAAACCTTGGTAGAAGTTGTAAACCCCCCTCCTCCTCCTCCTCCTCCTCTCCCCTCCTCCTCCTCTCTCTGAGTTGGCAATGGGCTCCCTCTGGGTGAAAGCCTTTGTCACCCACCCAGGCTGAGCTAACAATGCTAATGAGCTGGCTAACAAGGTTCAGACAGGCTAACGCTTAGATAGTTCATGTGCTAGAAATTGACCATAATGGCCAGGTCACCGAGGGGCTAAACGCCAATGGAGCCCCTACTGGGCGCCTTTTGAATGGCCTACTGATGGCCTTCAATTCAATAAGAATTAAGACTGATGTCTATCCTAATGAAAACACCTGGCCTATATTGGCTCCAGCCAAAGCTTTGGTCAAGATTGTCTTCCTAACCAATAATCAATAGATTATTTACGTTGGGGGTGGGAGGTAAATAGCACAATTAGATTATCCGGCCAAACAAAGATTTCCTCACATGTATAATCTGAAACAAAAGGACATGTTTCACCACAAATGGAGCTTGTCACATCTTAAAGGTTGTGTGTTTGATGTATGTTGTTTATAGACAACTTTCCTTCCTCGGAACAAGGCACCTGATACTGATTTAAGTCAGAAGATGTTCAATAGCAAGCATCACAAGAATGTGGTTGTACTGGGTTTCTGTGGGGAGCGTTAAAAGTTTACATATCTTTTAAATGGCAACACATAGCGAAGGCGTCAAACCCCTACATACATGCAGTAAACCAACCAATAAACCAAAACAAGGCACATATTTGGCGCTTCAAAGTACTGAACTGAGTACTTAAAATGACACTAAACAAAACAGATTATTAAAAAGTGAAAGTGAAATATGCACACTTCAGGCTAATGTGTGTCAAACAAATCATAAAATCAATGACCCCTATAAAGATACCTTTGTTATCAGGATAAATGTAGTGCAAATGGTACATTAACAACACCAGATATTTATGATTCAAGTAGAAAATATCAAATACAACTTTAAAAGTGCAAGTAAGAACTCAAGAGTTCATAATATTTTCCAAGTAAGCAAAAAGAAAACTGCAGCAGTCGTCAAATATGACTAAAATACACCATAAAAAAAGAGAAAATAATTTCAGTTTCTATTTGAATGTCTTGAAAGAGGTACAGGAAGAGAGAAGCTACCGAAACCGTGTACTATTTTAACTGGTTTGACTGAAAATCCTGGAGTCTTGCTGAGATCAGCATATAAATACAGTACACAGACTTCACAGTATTATTTATTATCATTTCTCTGGAGCCGTGCCAGGACGATTCACTGGGTATCTCTGATGCAGATGCAGCGCTGTGCCAGGTGTCCGTGCATCTGTTGCTCCAACAGCAACACCCAGCTACTTCAGCTGTGACCTCAGGGATGTTAAACACAAACGTGCAAGAACCACGATGAAACTGATAAGAGGTGCTGTAAAGGGTGAGTCATAATGACAAGAGAAAGCAACTGCAACTGCAATGTAAATGTGGATTTGCTGTGTGTGTGAGAGGGTGTAGGCACGAAGAAACAATTTGTATGCACGGCGCGATTGTATCACGCTTTTTTTTGAGACGAACTGGAATTCGTCTTGTGACTGGTCTGCATGTCAACTGCAGTGCATATCTATTGTGCGTTTGTCCGCCATCTTTTATTGCACCGTGACAGTTTCTAAGAAGAAAATAGTTCCCATGGAGGCCCGAGGCCATACAGTGGAAGCAGACTTCCACAAGGATAAGGAGGTGCCATGTTTGCAAGGAGGGGAGGGGGGCGCACAGGGGAAGAGGAGATCAGCTGACACAACTATGTCACTTTATCAGCCAAAGACTGAGACAATGTGACAGGCCAACACTCGGTCTCGCAGCAAACGCACACACAAAGGTCAGACAAATCTGCAAGACATACTAAACAGAAGTAGCTCCGTTTAGATTTAAATTAGGCAAAGCAGATAGGAAAGAATAGATAGAAGTTTTTTAGCGTTTTCCTGCTCCGCTGAAGCAAAAGTGTGAGCGAGGTAATAATCTGTGGAGCACGTTTATGGGGATGACTTTAAACCCCAGCATTACCTGATTAAGAGTGCTGCGGCTCTGACAGTGGAACATGTAATTGGACCAGACAGAGCAAAGAGAAAAGTGAAGCAGCCTCCTCTCCGTCTCTCTCTCCGTCATTCTCTCCATTTACACAGTCCCCTGCTGAAACGCTCGGTGACAGCCAGGTCAGGCAGACCCTACAACTACGGCTATTTAACCTCTATCTGCAAAGTGAGTCACTGACAGAATCAAACAATAGGGGCTATGGTGGTGCTATATTCAACGTGTTGACTCTGGTCCAAAATGTGGTATTAAAACAAGATAAATGCCACTAATAAACACATCAAGTGAGAACTGTTTAGAAGAATTCCCGACATGGGATTCATCTGCAAACAACAAACGCTTTGAGGGATTATTTCATTCTGACATGAAGTGAATTCCTCTATTTACACCCTAATCAGCCATCGACCACTGATGAAACCCTGCCAGGTCAAACAGGACTCTGGTCTTTATTTCAGGCACACGTGGAGTCCATCTGGCTGGGTATCCTGCATTCACTACCCCTATATTTAAGTTTTGCAATCAGAAGATGTTGTCATCTTCTGCTAATCTCCTGTGTCTTCCCTTCAAACCTCTTTTGGGTCAGAGATCTCCATGATCCTCCTAATGTGTTTTTAAAACTGAGATACTGTCAGTGAGCTACTGTAGCTGGAGCATCAGTGTAACATCACGGCTTTTCTCCTTCTGTGCAAATTCCCTCTCCATCGAGTGCCTTTGTTTTGTATTCCACTGCCAGATGAGATGGGAATCGGTTTTGTTTTGACGGCCCACATCTTCAGGTGCCAAAACCACAAATCTCTGGAGTAAAGGCGTGAATAGAAGCACTTCAACATGTAAACAAAAGCATGCACACTGGCATAGTCCATGTGGGAGAATTGTAGGTAATTTTCTAAGTTATGAGGGAAAAAACAATTCAGTTATGATGCATTCCAGTGCTACCAAATACAATATTTCATAGACAACCTAATTACCAACATTGTGAGGGGGCATTAAGAGCATAAACATAAAAGTTTCAAAATTAAGTGATTGTTTTCAAGTAGCCCCATAACAGCTCAGGAACTTGAGCCCTAAATTTCAATTTCTCTTCCATTATTAAAGGAATAGTTCACCCAAAAATGAATTTTCATGAAGTTACAGGGGGTCTCGGCATAGCAGTGCATGTCCATGTGACGGTTGCAAATGGACACGGGGCTTCAATACAAGACGGACATTACATACGAGCAGCATGGAGGTATTTGGATGTTTTTTGGTGTGTTTTTTTGTGATGCAGACCGCCGGTATCCATTTGCAACCGTTACATGGACATGCACTGCTATGTCGAGACCCCCTGTAACTCAGAGAACCCACGGACGACTCTGAAGCTTCTCCCGAAATTTCTTTTTTGTGTGAACTATCCTTTTAAAGGCAAAATGTGCTTCAGAGGGGTGTACTCACACTCATATCTCAAAACATATGTAGTGCATAGTCAATGCTAATTGTATACAGGCAAGTGGAGAGAGAGGAGAGGGTGCTTTTGTTCCTCCCTATACCCTCATTAAAAAAGGACATGACCTGCCTTATTTTATCTAATTACTATCAACAAAGCCCATAAAAACAGACCACAACAAGAAGGTTATAAAAAAAAAATCTTAACACATGAAAGTGCCACGTTCATTCCTTACAATCAACACAGCAGGTGCAGTTCTTTTCTCTCAGCTTGGAAAACTGGTTGACTAAGAACTAGGGGTGTAAGAAAAAATCGATACACCTAAATATCGCGATATTTTTTTTTGCATTGTTTGAGCAATCAATAAAACATTGATACAAAAACACAAAGATAAAAGTCTTATTTTTTTCATTTCTTCATGCAAAAATCCTGCCAATGCTTGTATTTCTTCAGCAAGCCGATGTTAAGCATGTAAAAAAAGAATCTAAATTTTTATACAAATGTTTCTGAGAGCTTGACAACCTAACCAGATCAGAAAGAACTGAATGATTGTTTGATTATGACACAAAAAAAAAGAGAATCTGGATTTTATACAAATGTTTCTGAGAGATTAACAACCTATAACCAGATCAAATAATGTGAATGTAAATGTTTTGATGCTTTCTGATCTACAACTTCCTCTAATTACTTCCTCTAGTCCACACCTTATTGCAAAAAGTCTTTCATTCTTCTTCATTTTAACAGTTATTAATAGAAAGTAATTTATCATATATAAAAATCAGATAATTTTGGTGATTATATCTTCTCAAATTAGGGAAACTAATAGTTGGATTCTGGTTTGTGCTACTATACGTTAAGAACCCGTTGTACCAACTGTCAGGGACATAATGTTGGATATGATATCCTGATATGATAATCACCCTGGCACAAGAAAAACATTTATCATCCCTGAATTATCTGGATTATGTGGACAATTACTAAATTACCTCTTCATTAGAAATAACCTGTTAGATACTGCAGCATGTCCATCAGGTAATGAGGAGCTCATTTACATGCTCACCTATTCGCATTGCTCGTTTCATTCACCATTTATGATTCATAGTGGGAGTTAACAGGGTGTGATACGAGTGCTCGTGAACCTGTGCGACATTTTATGTTCCCTGTGATTAACAAAAAGGAAAACAAGCGCCTCAGCTGATGGGTTTTGTGTTTCGTTTAATCTAGTTTAACCTGCTGCGTGCCTCGCTCGCTGTACAGTATGGATGGAAAAAAAGACATGCAGGTCAGCTAAGGAGATTCCCTCCCCACGCTTAAAAACAGTAAAAGATAAAACAAGCAAAACCATATTATAGGTCACTGAAGGAACACTGCTGAGTCAGCGCAGAGCGAGAGACAGAGAAAAAGAGAGAGAGGGAGAGAGAGGGAGAGAGAAATCACGCTGGTCAGAATTTGACCCTCACAATGTGTACAGAAATGAAAAGCCTGAAACTGAATCCCCACATTCCTCTGGCTTTATGACAAGCGAGTGAGAAACGCTGCCGCCCTGCACGTCATTCCATACTACCATAACCCAGCCTGTGATGGTGGCGAGCGCCTGCTGTTTAGCTCGACTCATATACCCCCATTAGACTGTACACTAGATTTTTTTTTTTTTTTTTTTTTGCAGGGACTGATTCACACTGCATATTTTTGGACCACCCACCCAACTCCAGCAGGCAGCTTGCTCAATCCAAGTTTTCTCTCCCTCCCTCGGTGCCAAGGATTCCACCCCGGGCAGTGGGAAAGGTGCCAACCACATGCTAGCACCCTCGCTAGCACCCGATGCCACAAACACATTGTGGCGGTGGGAAAAAGGCGATTCACCCGCTCCGCTCGCAACAAATTAAGACTTCAAGCACGCTCCCCAACCTTAATCCTCAACTAACTGCACGCTGTCCTGTCTCTCGCTTTGTGTTATTACACCTTTTGACGGCTGCGGAAAGAGCAAAAAGGGAACTTGCATGACCAAAATAGTAACAGTTATTAGATGTAGCATATTGTACAGCTAAGCGATACTGGCCTCCCAACACAAGGTAAAAAAAAAAAAAACAGCTGCAGAAGCATTGTCATGCAGTCATGTGACCTCTGTTGTCTCCTCTGTTCAAGCCAAACTGGCTAAGGGCACCTTCTTTGCAATGAGCAGTAGACACCACAATATCATTTAGCTTCAGAGATCAATATGCACTTTGCTGTGGCTGACCTACATAAGTAGAGGAGTGTGGACTGTCGAAATCATTGGATTGCCTCTGAGCCTCAAGATCCTTGGAGCCCTGGTGGAGTCTCCATGGGGGTAGGGGGATGAGGCAGCCCGTGGTGTGAGGTTACAAATCTCAGTTTTAAAAACATTACTGATTTAAATAACTCTCAAATAACTAGCCGTATCATCCTAACTCGAACCGACTGGCCACGGGCAATTTCCCCCCACCAGGAAAATGATCTCAAACACGTCAAGGACACTTCAACGGTGCATTTGTTTGCCAATGCACGGTAGCTGTTGAACGTTCCAGGAGCAAATCTGAGCTCAATATTATCATCAAACAACTGTAATGTCACGGGTATCACTCCTGTCAATCCTGAGCAAACCCTGCAATTTAGCTTAACTGACACAATATTCATCGCTTTCATAAAAAAAACCCCACTGTACTTGGATGATTTCTGTATAATGCACAGAATCAATTAGTGAAAACATCCTGCGCAGGCTGCTGATAACGAGACAGGATCTACTCTTGGCACAGATAGATGGGTCGGCTGATTTGAGGTCAGCTCAACAAGACAATGACAACATGCCTTGAAGCGAAGAGGGAGTAAATACTCCCCACTCCTCCTCTTCCATGTCAGAGCCCTCTCAGCTTTCCATCAAACGCCGCTCTCTCCTCTGTCGCCCCCCCCACCCTCCTCTCCTCGCTCTGCTGTAAAAACCTGGCCATTACCCCACAGCTCATCCCTCACGCCCACCCAGGACCTGTCACACGGCTGTTTCCATGACGACGCAAACGCAGAAACAGCAGGGTGAGATGCCCAGCGAGACAAGGCAAACAGATATACCAGGGGGAGGGGTGTGTCGTTGTGTCAAGAATACACAGTGGACCTTATAAAAGCATATGATGGACACATAACACGATTTGTTACAACTAAACTTGACTGGAAGACACATGGCTTCTGGTGTGATGGCTGGACCCGTCTTACCGTAACTTCCAGTATGGGGATCAATCATATAACATCAGATAATAATATTATAAATAAATAAATTAATCTATAACTGGGAGGGCATGAGTAGCCGCTGCTCCTTGAAAGGAATGCGCAGATTTGAGCAAGAGCAGTGCATAATACTTTGCAACATCCTTATGAAAGCTCAGATTCTTAGCAGCCTCT
Source organism: Decapterus maruadsi (assembly GCA_030347415.2). NCBI lineage: Eukaryota > Metazoa > Chordata > Actinopteri > Carangiformes > Carangidae > Decapterus > Decapterus maruadsi. The sequence goes on from CM064890.1 coordinate 2,914,430, forward strand.
GAGCACTGGGTGCTGTCATTTGACACTGCTTTAAAAAAAATAAAAAAAGGGAGCCCACAACTACACACTGAGCCTGTGTGAGACTGAGGGGTATGGTGTTGTTCTGGGGGTGGCCGTGCTAAGTGGTAGAGACAGGGATGTCATTTTCCAGCCTGGTTCAAATGAGTCAACTTAACGTTGTTAGCAAAGTAAAGTGTATGGAAACAAGAGCGGCAGTGTGGTGAACTGCGACAACCTACAAAAAGGGGATTCATGTCATCAGTTATGCAGAAGCCTTTCGTACATTGTTTAGATATCGTACATCAGCACATCAGTGGGTTCAAACTAAACTCTTGAGCAAAATTTGTATTTTTCTGAAGTGGTCCAGAAATGAGTAAAGCATTGAGGCGAGTCTGAATGCGTTCATTCTTCTAAAAAGTGATTATGATTTGAATGGGGCTTTAGTTACGAGCCTGCAATAAGTTCACAAGCTTAAATAAACCTTAATGCCCCATTAACAATGAGTCAGAAGTACCTGAGGACCGCATGCAACTACAGAAGAAATTGACCACCACGTTGCGCTCCATGTAGTGCATTCATTCGCAACGAATACAATAATTCACTTGAATTTGTGCTCAAAATACAAAGAATGAATTCCAAACACAAATGCATATCAAAAAAACTGAAAAAGAAAGAAAAGGAGAAGGAGGGGAAATGAGAAGTGGGCAGAGTTGAGAACAGGAAATATTAATTATCTCAGAAAGGCCTTAGCATGGGGGTCAAACTCTTCAAATCTTGTTTTGTTAATCAACAATCTAAAACCCAAAGACATTCAGTTTACAATCATCAAGGACTAAGGGAGCCAGCAAATGTTCATACTGGAAAAGCTGCAACCCAAAAAAATTTGGCAGCTTTGACTCAAATTGTCTGAAGATGATTTGTGAAGATTTTATCATATAACTGCATGCATAAAATACAAACCACAGAAGTAAGATTCAATTTCACATTATACCGGGGGTTAGAAGCACAAAAAAACAACAACTCATCACTGAACTAAAATATTAGTACTGGTGGAAAACAAACCAAAGCACTGGGAGCGTATGCAGCAGAACAAGGGTCAAACGATTACCGTATCACTCAGGTGATGCAACAAAGCGACCTATCGCGGGGCAAAAGTCAGTGATTAGGCTACAAGATGACAGGTTTGTCTCTGGAACGAACCGCTTTGTTTTATGTAGTTATGCACAGGCAATGACAATAGAGGCGACTAAAAAGAAATGCATGACAGATAGAGGGGGTGTGACAGCAACTACAGCAGGAAAAGGAACAACTAGCCAGCAAGGCAGGAGATGAGCGTGGAGATTGTGTCTTTGTGATGTCACAAGTTGGGCATCACTCACCTCACACACCTGTTGCTATAGCTGTGGTTTACTGTTGTGTGGTGTAGAGAACTACTTCTAATACCCGTTGCAGCAACAGCGGTGCCAGGTCAATGTGAGAAACCCTCCAGTCAGTTATCCTTGTATAAACATCCTCACACAGGCACTTGCATACATGCTCGCATGAATTGCTGGACTGTCAACATCCCAACACAGTCATTCTTTTGCATTGTTATGTTGAAAAAACATAAATCGAATTTTCCCAAGATGAGGGAGAGACAATAGCCCTGTTATGTAATTCTTAATGCAGCCTCATATGTTTCCACCACAAAAGCAAATAACAAAACCTTGGACATCCAACAATGCTACATAGTGTATCAATACATGCTTGCATCTGGAACGAGCTGCATTCGAAAGGCATCGTATGCCCGCTCCGTGTCCTCATAAAACATACCCTAAAAATTTAAATCAGGTCAGGTTAGGAGGAAATTTTCTCCTGGACATGTCCTGTCTTCCAAGGACAAATGGTTTGATCTCCCACTATCTACCCAAAAAATCTTTTTGAGAGTGGGTTTTGTTACACTGAAATGAAAAAGTCAATAACTTCAGGCACTATGCCTCGGAGATAAAAACGCTTTTCAGGCTGGCGGGAGCAGTGTTTTTTAAGTGGTTAACAGACAACACATGAACACATTTGAAAGGAATAAACACATATCTATAAACTCAAAATTTCATATGCTCTAGCTAGCCTCTGTGTGTGTGTATGTGTGTGTTAGTGGTTAATGAGAAACATGAACCACATGCCAGTGTTTCTTTTAGACTTCTGGAGAGTTTACTTTGCATATGCCTACCAGCAGGTCTGACTGAAATCCATCACATCACATCTCCTCCAAAAAACCCTGAAGTCGCAGCCAAACCGGAGCTGAACAACATGTCATGTTAAATCTCCAACCAGTGATGTGACACAAATACCGTGCACCATCAGGTGGGCAGAGTGATGCAACAAGAAGACTGCTCAACTGGTTCCAGGTTATGCATTCCAGTGGCATTACTGAGAGGAGCGTTGACAATCACTGAAATGGCACAAGCTGTCTGCCTGTATAGTCCTGAATCAGTCAAGCAGGAGAGCCTTTAGAAGTAGTGCACTGCACTCTCGATACACACACAACACACGACAATGCAACACACAAGTCAACCCCTCTGAGCTGCATTCCTCCATACTGCATTAGTGCCTTGCCATTTCATTCCACAGCGCATCTCCTGCATTCAATTAAAAGCTCCTGCCTATGTGTAAATCCACAATGAATCCTGCATGAATCTCTATTAGCTGCATTTTTTAAATATTATTTATTTATTTTTTGGAAAGCAGAGCCACAACAAGCTGTAAACACCATGCAGACTACTACTCCAATACAACTTTCTGAATTACTTTTTTTCCCCTCCTTTTACAAATATTTCAAACTACTACTGCTTTAGGTGTCAGAAGTGCTCGCATTGTGGCTTGGCTGCTAACTAGCCCGTCAGTGGGAGCAACGCAACCTCGACGAGATAGACAGTAACGCCAGCCAAACACAGGAGAAACATTAGTTCAGCAGGGAAGGGAGAGAAAAAAAAAAGGGTCCCTGCATCCTGAAACAAATGCAGAAATTTCCTCAACTTACCTAATGAGGCGAGTGGTGGGGAGCCACGGCGAACACCACAACAAACAAGGTTAACAGCCCGCTCAAACACATGGTGTGGAGAAGTGTCCCGACTCCCTCATATATTCTGACAACGACGTTCAAACAAGCCAGACTAGCCTACAGCTAAACAGTTAGCATGCATGCTAACTACGCTCCTGCTGCTACACTGGCGAACTTCGCCCGGTGTTGTGTGTGGTGTGTGTGTGTGTATGTGTGTGCACGGTCACTCGCTCACTCAGCACAAAAAACAATGACATATCAAAGTACTGTGCACGCTAGGTTTTTTTTTCTTACACTTCACGCTAAAATGTACACGCCGCCACATTGAAAAAAACGCCTCCTAAACATTGCATTAACTCGGCTGCAAGCTCGCTGTCTGCGCTGTCTAACTGACTTTGCTGCAGAAAACACTATTGACAGAGTCAGCGAGCTTAGCCAAGAAGCTAGCGCTTGCTAATAAGCTAACGCCGAAGCGAGAGCCTGTGCCAGACAAGACACACAACCGAGATTGAAGACCTCGCAGCTGGGTTCATGGATTTCACAACCAAAAAACACCACGTCCCATCTCTCTGAGCAGCGCTAACGCGTGTGGCTACTTACAAATTAATACTTTCGGCCGTGTCCTCGCTGTTAAATCCCGTTTACCAGAAGTAGCTCTGACCTTCGCGGTAGTGAAACAACATTTCTGCTGGCTAACTGTGCCGCCATGTTACTCCTGCTCTGCAAACCAATACTGAGTGTTTATCTGGCTGGTGTAGCTATCCTCCCCCACACCAAACCACATCACGGGGCTCCGGCGGTATCAACTCAGCTACCGCCGGGCTTCGTGAGCAACCCCACAGGCGATTTTTTACCTGCGAAGATGACACGACAGGACTTGTTAATTGATTCAACGACACCAATTGCTCGATATTTAATTTTTTTTTTACAACTACCAACTAAAGCCACTGTCACAATTGTCAGAAATGTTTTAAAAACGTGTGTCGCGGATTTAAACGTCCTCAAACTATGACCCAACTCAGGGGTTTTGATAACAAAACAGAATATATCAAGTATCTGATAATATCTCAGCCTTCTTGAGAATACCGCTCACCAAGATGTGTATAAATTTAAGGTCATAAAGATTTATGTCAGCCTATAAAATAACGCGTGTAAGCGCTGTGTCGCATTATAAAAAAGGCTGGTAAAAAAGGACTGTCAGGCTTCCCTTCATCTCATAAAGTTAAATTTCAGTCCAGTCTGGTTGATTTTAAGAAGCTATAACATTTATCACAGGCAGTAACTAGTGATGAGACATTTGTGCAAGGAAGATGAGGGGGCAGGGGTTTGTCTTTCAACATGCACAGTGGTTGCTATTTAAAGAAGTGAATAAAATGTGTTATAACATAATAAACAGAAGGGAAACATGACAATCTTACGGTAGATAACCGTGCCCCACTTAACTCTGCTACCTTGATTTACTGTCTGGTCAAGTACCCATGGATCAAACCAGCGGGCAGGCGTTTTCTGCCCTAAAACCTGTGCAACAGCGACACCGTGTGGTTGATTCATAAAAGCATCAACGCGGTGGTTTCCACATGTTCTCACGTAGGCTACCACTCACTACCTTCAGGTTTTCTTACAAACTCACATAACAGCAGCCTCTTAAATATTGATTTAAGCAACATGGGAGTTCAAATTTAAGCTTGACTTTCATACAGGATGAGACCCTGTATCTGTATAAGAGAAATAAATAAAAACATTTTGATTCAAGGCTTTATGTCTAAGTAAAAAATCAACATTCCTTTTAAAAAGTTACTAGAGGTGCATTGACTTTGAAATAAAATCCCCCATCTTCTGAACCTGCTTCTTGTGCAAATTAGTGACATTTACTTATGTGACTCCTTTTTGACTCACTTTCTTTATCATTGTTCCGGAGCAGCTGCACTGATAAGTAAAAAAAAAATAAATCACCAGCCAAATAACAATTCTGACAACTTTTTTTTTTTTTCAATAAAACACTTTATTCCTTTACACGATAAACCCTCAGGACAAGTTGAGAAATCCACTGATGTACTGCCAGGGGCAACCGTGACTCACTGCTGTGTACCTAAAATTAGGAAATGGCTTTATTCTTTAGAATAAACCAATGTTACCCAGGTGATTGATTTTCACAATATACAGCTGACTGCACTCCATAGCTTGGTAAATGTGTTTAATGGCATGTGAGTAAAAAGGCATATATCAAGAGTCAACCAGGCTCATTTGGCACAGTCAATAAGTGGGTGAGGGTTTAGAGTTAGAGCCAAACAACATATGGTTTTCTCAGCCCCAGTCCATGCTTTTACAACAAATCGCTCTTGTGGGCATTTTAAGGTAAGCAATAGTATGCAAGGTAAAACAAATACAATAAACCAATTTCACTTTAGCTACAAATGAAGAGGGACATACAAGGTTCAGTCAACCCGACTAGCGGGATGTTTGGCCTCATTGTGTCCATTTCATCTCTAATAAAATGATCTTGCATTGCTCAAAACTTAAACATTAAGGTGTTTATTCATAACAGTATCACCAGGGCAGCAATAGATTTTGAATAATTTCATGGCTGTTGTGATTACAAAGCTTTTTCCGAACTCCATCAAACGCTACGCCTTTGTTGGACGTTTCACACAATACTGAAATGTGAATCTACTTGTGGGAGGTGAAGTCTCCCGTTTTCCTTGGTTCATTTTACATACTCTCCCTTATTCTATCCATGAGCGGAGAATAAAAACTACTTCCGTATTATACCTTGCTTTGAATCTAAGGTGTGTTGGTGAGTGACGTGGTGAAAACCCCGTAACAATGTCTTGCTGTGTGGGTTTAAACAGTCAGTGATGTGAATCCTACTACTGTGTGCAATGGAAAAAAGTAAAGAAAAAAAAGGGATAACAAGGAAATTCACAAACTCCATACAGTGTCCACAAAATGAGGGACAGGAGTCAGTGGAAAAGAAGAGGCGAGCTGAGCTAGCAGGTATAAATACAAGAATAAGTGGAAATAAAACACAAGCTGGAATACACAGTATTTAGGAGAAGCGTCAAATGGCCTGACTTGGGAGAAACATTAAACACTGAAGTCATCATTCCTGAAAATTTAAAATTACACACCCTGTACAAAACAATCCGTATCAATAGGCACTTCTTAAATAAGGTCTTTTTTTTTTTTCCTCAATAGTTTATTTCTGAATTTGTTTTCTTATTTCATTGGAAATGGCACAGCAGGGCAATGATTTTCAAATCAAGGCGCGCTGCTGGACGACTGGCAACAAGCAAAGCTAAATGCATTTCTGGCCCTCTGAAGTCCAGCTGTGGGAGGAGGAGGGGGCCTGGGGGGGGTCGTCAGTCCTGTGTGAGAAGAACTGAAAATGCATATCATGGTGGAGAAGTGGAGGATCTTTTGGTCGGGCCACAGAGGCATCGGGGTGAGACGGTTCCTTGAGAAAGGGGGGGCGAGGGGGTGACAGGATGGGCCAATGAGGGGGAATGTGTTTATGATGACTTCTCTTTTCTTGCTCTTGGTGAATCAGCTCCATGGGAGTTCACTCCATTTACTCCATTGGCTGAAAGCAAAGAGCAGATTTAACTTAACCCCTTGTAAAGAGTCGGTAAGAATGGATGTATATTATTATTTCATTTTATATACAATAAAATGACTATTGCATATTTTAACACCCCTCACCTTTGTCTTTCTTTGATTTGCTCTTGGAAGGAACTTGTTTCTTTTTCAAGGTCTGAGCTTGGGCATGCTCTCTCCACCGGCGCAGCTGGAAGTTGATAAATTTCCACATCATGAAGGCCTGAGTGAGGCAGATAGCGGCCAGGACAGTTATCCTAGTATAAAGAGGAAACAGTCAGTAACTCAAAAAGGGCCCATTCAAAACATGCACGTTGCATAACAACACAGTCCTATTCTCAAACGGGGGAAACCACCCTCAGATGATGATATCAGTGTCGTTTTGTTCGTTTCTCACAGCTGCTTCAAGCTGCAGCGAACCACGCTTGAGGTTGACGGCGTGGAAACAGTTCCGTAATAATTCTCTCTCTGGCATCTGCAGCTTCTTGTTATGTGGTTGCATTACATTCAAATTTATTGAAGCTGGTTTTGGTGAGCAAGTCTCTTCCTCTTCTACGGTTGAGTGTTTCCTGTGTGATTGCTGTACAGTAGCTTAAGGCTATATGGCGAGTCTAGAAAGAAGCTCTTGTTCCTTTTTTTCTAAATTAAGTGGCTGACCTGATGTCAGCACATGATCTCCATGACCCCCAGTGGAGCAATTCTATAGATATATTTTGTGGTTTATACGAGACCAGAATAAATCCACTAATTCTACAAAAAAAAAAAAAAATTCCGGATTAGTTCCTATTTCTCTTCACTTACCGCACAAAAATGACATTAAAGTTTCCTGCAGCCAAATCAAACCCTTGATTCTCAGCATTGGCGAGGCCGAAGCCGACGGTGAGGACAGACAAGGACAGGGTGAGCAGCCGCCCGAGGACAAACAACACGGCCCATACGGTGAATCTGGAAGACAAGAGGACGAGTTTCTTAGTCCTTCTTATCATCAAGTAATTCTTACCAGGTGAAAAATTCATCAGGTTTATTTTTACATGCACAGAAATGAGTAACGCTGACCACAAAGAACTGGAATCTTTAAAAAAAAAAAGGAGGAAATGAGAACTCACCCCATTTGTCTGTTCTCGTTGCTGAAGTAGATCAGGCGGGAAACGTGGAAGAGCAGCTCGACGAAGTAGTGCAGCACGAGCAGGACCAGACACAGACGGTTCAGACTGGAAGACACGAGGAGACATGTTTCTCCCTTTATTACAAGTGACAGGAACAACAGACGGGGGACACCACTAGAAAGCCTTCAGCTTCTGCTCTGATTGCAAACAATGCTGCCTTGCTTGTAAACCCGCTCCTGAGGGGCAGCACGCGAACACGAGAAATGTCATATGTTCCATGCAATCACACACACACACAAGTCAAATGTCAGGCTCCACTAAGCAGCAGCAGCAGCTCTTACTTCAGGATGTAGGCGCCGGCGATGTGGACCAGGTACAGGAAGATGTACACAAGCTGGCGTGGAATATCCTCCTAAACAGTAAACACAGAAGGATGAGAGGCCAGAAAAAAAGAGTCCAAATATTTACAGCAGTGTGTCTGTGGATGCAGAATGAAGCGAAAAATCCTGATGCCGTTTCCTGTTTGACTTCCTTGGTTATGTCGCATTGTTTCAAACACAAACTACTCGACATTACACTATTCTAAAATGATGGGCCTGCTACAAACCACACACTTACCTTCTTTGTCTTTTGGAAGTACAACTCTGGGAGAGCGTGTAACCAGTAGCCCAGCTGACAAATGTAATAGAATTTCATCTGGAATCTGAATGAAAACACGAGTTGAATTTAGCCACAGTCACACTTGAAACAACAACAAAATAAAATAAAACTCCCAAAATACAAGAACAAGCCTACTTACGGCATCAGTGTGTGGGGATATCCTTCCCACAGGGTGACTGGATTGGACAGGAAGTTTTCCTGAAAATAATCAATAGGTGTTTAAATTAAAATGAGTGCGTGTATGAGATAAATTAAAACATTTGACATAGGTAAACACAAGCAATAAAGCTGAGCTGTACGTACAGACAGCAGGATGCTCGCGCCCCAGCCGAAGGAGAATAAGTAGAACGCGCTGAGCTGACCCGACTCGTTGAACTTGCTGTGTTTGGTTTTGGAGAAGTGCTTCTTCCTGTTGATTTTCTGGAGAAACGAACAAAAATAATCAATGCAGGACTTATTCCAGATGTAGATTACAGAGTCACAGAGATTACAGCCCTGTGTATGAAAAAGCGTGCTGCACGTTTCTCTGACTTACATCCAGCACGTATTCCTGGATGATGGCGTGCATGATGATGGCAACCAGCATGTAGAAAAAGATGGTGGCCAGGTCCTTGATGCCATGGTGGAAGTGGTTCACAGCCGTCTCCTCCGGGCCTTCTGTAGCGTACACAAACACAAACACACGCGTGAGTCAGCAAAGTTTTTCTTATCGACTTACATCTGACAGTGTTTGTTTCATTTGTATCATCATCTGCTGAGCCATTTCACCAAGTGATTCATAACTTTAATAACCTTAAACCCTGAGGTGAGACATTTGGATTAGTGAGTCTCGGCTGTGCGGTGTTACACCACAGTCCTACACTCCAGCAGCAGCTGTCACACAGAGCCTCTTCTGTCTTTCCCAAGTCATACATCATCTGTACAGGCTGCAAGTCAATGTTTGTGAAAGACTGTGATGAGCTGTGGCACAGGAACCGAGTTTATACGAACACTGTTCCCAGCTTGAGAAAAAGCCCGTGGCTCGAGAAGTATTAATCACATCAAGAAATCAATCCAATCATTTGTAAAAGTCAGCATCAATAAGGAACAAATATTGAGTTTGTTTCACTGCAAGGGAGATTTAGGTGCTGTGTGTTATTTACTTTATTAGATACAGGCTGTAAATAAGTTACAGAGCCAGGTAAGTAGTGCGGTCCCTCAGATAAGAACTAAATCACCAGCTTGCAGATCGCAAACCTCCAGCCTGCACAACACAGCATGAATAAACTTTGAGTTTGTGCACTCTTTCAGTGCTATCTGGACTTGGCAAAGAAATTGTTAACCTTGAAATGAGAAAGACTTGATTTGAGAGGCCTATATTACACCTTAGCCCAAATTCGTCCGGCACAACCTTGCCACCAGAGAACTTTATAAATCAGGCAGACTAAATTTAGCTGCAAAGGGAAAAAAAAAAAAGAGCTTTCAAATGGGTTTGTGTAAGGCCACGCAAGTACCGCTCCAGAATCCAAATTAGAGGCTTCAAGCAAGACAACTGGAAGGAAGTGCTGCATTAAAGCCAAACCTTTCATCATTACTCTTAACACATTCACACATCATCAAAAAAAAGAAAAAAAAAAGAAAAAAGTCTTATCTGTTCTCACCACATCTCATATTCTCCATTTAATCTTTAACTTACCATTTGTTGATATGGTGACATTGTACTGGACCGTAATGAATAACACTGCAAACTTTGATGTGACCTGTGGATGTAAAAAAAAACATGTTAGCCATGAGAACATGCAAATATATGACTGTCATTCAAAGTAGGATTGAAGCAGAGTGCAGCTGCTTAGCATTGCATTTACATTTCAAGGTTTCCCTGCAAGACCCATAATGCAATTGTGACTTAATGCAACAAAATGTTCTTTATAATTCAAAACAAATTATTTGCTTTTATAGCCTACTGACTAATGTTTTGTTCCTTTCTTTTCTTTTCTTTTCTTTTTTAAAATAGCAATAGGCTATTTTAGCACTAATGCACAGAGCATCCCAGAAACAGAGGGGCCATATGGAAATTAGGCAATATAATTGTAACAGCAGATTAAAGGTGATAATCACAGAGTCTTTTCATTGGTTTTGGCAAGAGATAAATTGAACAGAATAAAAGAAATGATCTGCTACCACTGAGAATAAAAAAATAATATAAATGTAAGTAATTGAATTGATGTGTAATTATATTCATCATGATCAAACCACATAAACGTAGCCTACAAGACAGGAGGATAGAGCTGCATGAGCTAGACTGCAAAATAAGGGGGAAGTAGCACAGTCCTCCTTCACAACAAAAGGCTACGTGTGCATATGATTGACACCAAACACACACAACTGAGCACGAAACACACGTCAGCCGCTGCACAGCCGCGTTTCACAAGGCAGTGGTAGAAACGCTGCCATCGTGGATCTCACACATTTTACCCCCGAACGGTTTTTTAAGGAAAAAACAGAGTTTTACTTTGGAAAACAAAAACAGGAAGCAGTTCTAATAAAGGTCGACCTGACACTAATGGCGGTGCTTTTCAGTGAGGATGAAACACACTTAAAAAAACAAGGAGAGACACTATTATGACTGAAAGTAGCCCGGCGTGGAGCACAGACACGGCCGGGGAAGGGGTCGCACAGCTCCCGGTCGTGAAGCCGCGGGGTCGGGCTCGTATTTCGGTCGCTGTTTGGTTCCGAGGAACAACTTTCAGTTTTGGTGCAAGCGGGTTTTCTGTGATGACAGCCCTGCTCCGCCGTTGTATGATTGCCACGTAACACATCTACGCATAAACTAACCAAGTCCAGAGTGTTGCACAACATGCTAACGGGATCGATACACTCCTGCAAAAAAACCCACAACACACTCAGATACTCCGACTGATATCGATGCACATAAGTTACTTTGTCTCTTACGATCAAACCGCGGGCCTGTGGACGAGAGCTTTGAAATATCGATTTCAACATGGGAAGCAGCCAGATGGAAAAGTCGGCACCGTAGTTCCCCACATAGCTTTGGTTTGAAGAAAACTTGAAGTAAATGCGAGGCTACATAGATAAATGGAAGATCTCGTTGGGGAAAAGAGCAAATAACAATAGAGGCTGTCGTTAAGTTAAAAGTTTCGATTACAAGAGGAAGTAGTGGGAAGAAGAATAGATGAGCCAGCCATGTCAGTTTCCAGGAGAAACAGATGGGGAGCATTCAGCGTCCTGTCTACCACCGCTCCGTCCGCGGTTCCGGCCGAGCATCCCTGCGCGTGAGCCACTATTAAAACCCATTCAACATGTGGACGGGACTTACTTCAAACATCAGCCCGAGCAGGAACACCATAGCAACACAGGAAACAATATCTGCATGGTTCTGGATGACAAACTCATGGCTCAGCACCGGCGGGTTCTTGTTAGTCTTTTTCCGGATCCCCATGTCGACGCGGTTCGGTTCAACTTTTTTTTGTGTGCCTTTTTTTTACGCAGCGCAGATGCAGCCGCTTTGTGTCAGATTAGAAGAATTATCCTCGGTGTAGTAGGAGAACGCTCAAAGCTCCCTCCTGCTTCCGACAAGCACAGGGCCAGGCAGCAATTGAATGGCGTGTCACTCTTCAGTAGTGGGAGGGTCCACGGAGACAGAGCCGCTGCGCCTGACCCAACGAGACTCTTTACGCACAGGAGAGAAACAGCTGGGGCTCTCTATCGCTGCCTAGAGGTTTGGAGTTTCTGACACAGCTTCCACTTCTCTCCTCAGGCCTGGTGGAGATTTCAGACTCGCTGATCTCAGCTACAGTCTGGAAAGATGTGGAGAAGAAGGTTTTCCACACACAGTAGATGACAAATAATAGCAGGTTTAGCTGAACAGGGCTCAGGTAGTTTAATTGATGGTAGACTGGCAGGAAACACAATAACTGAAATAACAGCCTCAGGGTGTTTTTGTATTACCACACAAAATAAAAATTTAATTTCTTATTATCTTACTTTTTTAGTTTCAAACAAAATGGATTTAATATTAATAATTTCACAGCTTTTCAGTGCCTCTGCAGGTTCTCTACCATCAGGTCATGGTGATTAAATACCAAACTTTTCAGTTCTTGTCTCATCAGGAAGGCTTCCTCAAAAACTCTTCATATGGGTATGATTCTCATCATCCCCATATGACTCACCCCCAAAGTGTCATCCTGGGAAACACCTGCTGGGACTCCCACATCAGTTTTCCGAACTGAAGAAGACTTTAGGATGAGAGGCAAACCATAATCAAGAACCAAAAAGAAGTTTTCAGCTGCAGCACTACACAACAGCTTTTCAATAGGCCTCATTTTGAGTTGCACAGAGGTTTCGGTCTGAACACACAAAGAGAAATTCTGCTTATTCACTATGTCAAAGCAAAACTTCCCACCTATGGTCATACAATGAGCAACAGCGACGGGAGCAAGGGTGGTGATAGAAGTCATGTGGGAAATGACAACTAAACTTTAGGTATCTCATGAAATTGCTCTAACCAGACCACATGAGCCTGTTGCAGAGAGCACTGAACTGAGCACTTTGCTGGTTTAAGCATTAACGGTTTAAGGTATCAGAGTTTGTTTAATCAGTAAACTATAGTTCCTGATGTCAGCCAAAGATGTTCCCACACTGACTGTAAGTCGGTCAATTACAGGAAATCCACCCCACCCGCCCTTTGTGTGCACTGCTATTAAAACGACACACTTCACTTTGTTCCATTCGTAAAAATGAAATGAAAGCAACCGGTCTCAGAGTCATGGTGAAGGTGTTTCATCACCGGCTGGCTGTCCTGGAAAACCAACCATAAAAAGAACATGACAGACACCTCAAAGTATGACCTGTCACACAGTCATGCATATGTTCACACAAACACACACACACCAACGTGGACACAAGCACAAGCTCAATTATGTAATGACATTCTTCCTGCTCGACTATGAGCTCAGGGAGGCACCGAGGTGGAGCTCGTCACGGGGGAAAGAGGAAGAGAAGTTGCGGGTAAACGTGTCTGCCTCTCTAGCTGCTCACGTCTGTCTAGTGTCTACCATGAGGACAGGTAAGTTCATCTAACATGTTCTTTTTTACCTTTATGTTTGCATTTCATCGTAGCTGTGACCTCCATACAGGATGGCAGGCACTGACATCGTGTGTAAGTGAAACTCAAGGTGTGATATGTTTGTTATTTGTGCAGAAACTCTTTAAAACTTTCACAAATAACAACAACCGATTTATTTTATTAAAGAGAATTCTATATGATTATAATTTTGAGTGTGTGATATCTTGAATTTGTTTGCTTTCAATATAATCTCACAAGTTTCACTTTCATAAATAGTTTAAGGTAATATTAAAAAAGGAGGAAGTGCAGATACTACTAAGTATTCTGTGAAAATAATATCAAGATATTATTCTGTCAAAACGAAGTTTTGTGAGGAAAGTACATCTTATCTAATATGAAAGCTTCAGTTAGGTTTCAGTTAGGCTATTCACTGATAACACTATTGATTGTCCATTGTATATGATGGCCATTTATGGCCATTTAAGGTCAAAGGGCAGCCGAGCGTCATGCAGCAGCTGACTGCAGTCACAGTATTTCAACACTTCAGGTGTCCCACACAAAGTTTTGCGTTATGTTGTGGTAAATCTGCACAAGGTTTTTCCACATGACACTTGAGGTTTGAATCACATTGTCTTTTCTTTTAAATAGAGTGACCAGAATGGAGCAAGAACAGTTGAGAGTCCGACACGGCGCTGCTCACTGCACTTCAAGGCAAGACGGACACTTTTCTACCTGCAGCACAGAGTGAGACGTCTGGCTGAAGCTGTCGAATGAAAATGACAATGCCTCATCCGAACATTGAGTACACAAAACTACGATGGTTATTAACCATCATTGGTCTTTTCTTCTATGTGGTGGACATTTGGACGGACGTTGCACTGGCTCTGAAATTTTTTCTAGAGGAACAATACATTTGGGCTGGACTCACTCTGATGTTTGTCCTGGTTGGACTGCTGGTCACACAGATCTTCAGCTACACTTGGTTTCAGGACGACATGAACGATGTTTTGAGAAACCCAGAGGGAAGAACAACTATGTCAGGAATGTCAAAGGGAGGACTCGTTGCCTTGCACGTTTTTGGCGTGGGTATCTTCACCAGGTATGTAAAAAAAGAACAATGACGCTGGTGTCTGACTGCGATAAGAACAGTGTAGCTTTAGAGTGCAAAGATTACTGTTATTATATCTTAATAATGGCATGGGCTGCTCTTGCAAAAAAGGAGTGTCTGTGTGAACAGACTCACAGTGCAACATGCTAATCATACCCGGATGGTGTGGCATTGTGGAAACTTGAATGACAACATTTAACAATTCTATTTAACCTGTACAGCCACACAGATGAATGATTGACAAATACAATCTGTTTATTTGTGTTGTTTTCTAGGTATTTTCACCTGCTGAGAAAAGGGTTTAGAATAGTTTGGAGACCAACAGACTCATATTCAGAGAATGTGCACCACAACCTGTTTTGCCTGGCAACTGATCTGAGCATGCTCAAAATGTTTGAGACTTTCCTGGAGAGTGTTCCTCAGCTCCTTCTGCAACTATACATAGTGCTGGGCCATGACGAGTCCTCAGTTTTGCAATGTAAGTGAATGCATCAAGACAGATGTTGTAGGATTTTCTGAAAATTCATGAATGTACAGAATTAGATTTTTTTTGTGTGTTTTTCTTTCAGGTTTATCTATGGCCTTTTCCTTCTTCAATGTTGCCTGGGCGCTTGTGGACTATCGCCGCTGCCTGCGTAGATCCATCCCCCAGATCAGAGAGATGCCCTGCGGCCTCCCCACACTGGTCTACCTCCTGTATAAACTCTGCACCATCACCAGCTGCATCCTCGGCTACAGCCTCCTCCTCGTAGTGAGCACCGTCAGCACGATCGGCCTCACCGTTCTCTGGCTGTTGAACACCATCTGGACCTTTTATCTTAAAACCGATTTCTGCTCATCCAAAAGCCTTGAGTTTCTCTATCGGGCAGTCGTAGGAGTCATCCTCACCTTCACCTTCTTCAACGTCAAAGGACAGGACACTAAAGTAGCCATGATCATCTATTACATCTTCCACTCTGCTCTGAACATTATTGCAGTGTTTCTCTTAGCTTATGTGAAGCCAGATTTGCGGACTGCCACGTTTTTTCCGATAGTCATTGTTTTAATCATCGCAAGTTCGGTGCTGGGGCTGCTGTGTCTCGTGGTCTACTACCTCCATCTGCATCCCAGGGGGAAGTGGCGGGAGGCAGATGAGGTGGACGGCCTGCGAAAAGAAACAGAGAACACAAAGAGAATGAGGAACTTCTTACAACTGTGATGCAGATGCTTTCATTTTAAGCCTTACAGGAGGCTCAATAAGCACTTCCTGGGAATTTGAATGTAAATTGAATTGTGTTCTCTTCATTATGTAGCTAGTCATGGTGCTGTCAGCTATCCTCTGCTATTCTGTAATTTACTTAGCATGATCTCATAATAAGCAATTTAATATATCTAATACAAATATTTCTGTGGAATAGATCTAATATATAGGCTAATTTATAATGTTGTTTTAATTTAAATATAATATAATATACTTCAATGACATATTTATTTGTTTTTAACATGTATTTTCTCTATCCTGATGAACAACTGGAGACCCAGCATCAGATTGTAAACAAATAAAATAAATATTTTTTAAAAAACATTCTTTTACTTTTTGTGATGCACAAAGACACAATAAGTTAATGTATAAATCAGATTATTTTTTCTTTTTACATACTCTCTTGCCAGCTTGTCATATTGTTCTGTTCTTCTTGTTGACAGCTCCGTCAAGTGGGTATTGAAATACATTTCTCTCGTCTTGTAACATGTAATCCGCCACAGGGTGGCGTCATTGCCTAGGTTGAGTTCCTTATGTCTCAGTGGAAACCCATGCTGCTTTGGTTCCACATAAACAACTATGGAGTATACTTTCAGTCAGAATATGCTCTTGCTTTGGATATAAAACACCACAAACAGACTCTCAATTATTTAAAGCTCATTCTTAATATATTAAATTAATTATTCAACTTCAGGATAATGAAAAATGACAACAAAAGTCTGACATGATACCAACAAATGAATGAAAATGGAGCTTGTTCAGTGACAGTCCAGCAGGATATACTATCTCCATGTCTTACTACCTCTGCTGGTGTGAAGACATAAATATCGGCTACTACGCTGATCTTTCTCACCCTAATCCCTAGAAACTCAAAGGTGGCAACTGAACGTTTCCCCCTCCTCAAAAATGATGGACACGGGGCACGGATGAGCTAACAAGAAATAACAAACCAGTGCTAATTTTGTTTTGACTACCAGCAAAATATTGAGTGAGTCAAGCCGGAGAGCGGAGGACGCTATTTCGCTATTTCTTCCTGGCCTGGGACGTTGGGGGAGGGGGGGTCGGCTGTGATGGACTGGCCCAGTGTGAGCTCACCTGGGAGGAACGCTGACAAACCGCAGGGTCCAGAGTGCACGATGCTTGTTGGCTCTCAAATAAACTTTTTTTTCCCCCTCCTCCCCTCTCTTCCTTTAATTCAGCCAAACTCAGAGCTTTTTGATTTGTTTACTCCACTGGGCCACTTTAACTTTCATCTGTCAGTTGTGCTCTGTCAGAGGCACTCTATAAAATGACAAATTTAAGTGAGGAACTTGTGTTGGAGAGGAAATGAATCACTGCCAGGTAGTTACCACACAGAATTCAGTTTTACTGAGCAGCTACAGTGGGTAGACTCTAACTCTTTGACTCTGGTATCGGCTCTATTTAAACAGCTATAAATAGACGGTGCACAGTCTTAATGCAGAGAAACCCAAAACGACGCCAATGGCTTACCTTGGGAAGCAAAAGAAGAATATTGCACCTGTAGGTGGGACTTGTCATTAGGGATTAAATAAAATGACTTCATCCTTTGCATTTCAGATGATGGATGCTCCCTCCTCTGTCCTCTACTGTATATCTCCTTGGGTTCAGTGGATTAATGCGATGTAAACCTGCCAAAGGGACTTTTATTGGGAGAAGATGCATGTGTCCCGGGCTGGAGTCCTAAGCGGTCTCTCCCTCTCTGTCTTCCTTTGCTTTTGTCAAGCTACACATACTTTTGGCTGTGACTCACCACTGATATAGCTGCCAGGGAGCAGTCACAAGCCATTGGGATGAAACGTTTTGAGAAAAGCATTACTTCGCTCTCTCTAGGAGAAAACAAGCAGAGAGAGAACTCTGGCGTTGACAAGCTCTCTGTAATTTCCACTTCTGGCACTGAGAGTTTAATACCCAGTAATCTCTGTCTCTGATCTCACTGTAATGCACCTCCAGAAGGGCTGGAGAGCATGGTGAGAATCTGAGAAACTAATTGTAAATCAAAGATGATGATATGTGACACTGCAAGATGAATCTCCAGAGCACTACAGGCCAAGGACAGAAAATCTTGTGCTAAACGTTGAGCAGTGAGTGCATCTTATCATACGCAGAAATACACGAATGCACTCATAGACAAGAGGACAAATGTGCAAACACAAAGCCATGTAAACTCACACTGCTGTCCCTGTCAGCAACCCAGTTTTGTCTGATTGAATGGCGCTCAGCGTCTACATAAACAGCCTTGACCACTGACCTCTCCATAACCAGCTCTAGACTTTTCACCAAATCTTATCTTTTTGTTTTCCATCACCACATCCTGTAACAGCCGGTCAGGAGGGGGGCAGTCCTGGCGTACGCCATCCCCTCAATTTGTACAGACACAATAAACCCAGAGAGGCAGGCTGTTTTTCATTAGGGCTTCAAAGTCCATATAAACCATGATTAATGAAGCCCTGAGATGCTGTATGTCTTTAATTATTATGACTTGACTGCTGCACCAGCGCCTTAGATGCATTAGCAATGTTGGCGATCTGTACACGTCTGCCTGGCTCAGTCTGACATGGCAGCTTCGCCTCATTCTTGGAGAATTCCCCGAATGTGGAGGAGGGCGGGAGGGAAGTGATAGAAGCCCCCTTTCTGCAATGGCACAGAAGTTTCTTTAATCACTGTACATGCACACTTACAAATTAGTTTGGGCAGTGACAGATTGGAGAGCAGGCTGAGGATAATTACATGCAGTGGGCTGGTGTGTGTGATCAGAGCGTGGCATTGCGTTACCCAGAGGGTTCTGTAAATAAAGTCCTCATGCAATGAATGAGGATATTGTGAAGTGCATTATACTGGGCACAATAGTCTTACCATTGTTACTATTTGGAGGTCTGCTCCAGAGTAGCAGTTGGTGTTCTATGACAAGAACTGCAACAGGGAAGTCAGTCTCGGCTTAAGCAGAACATACTGTAGATGAGGTCAGATGTTACCAAATCAGACATAAAGACACTGATTACCTGTGGAACTGGTTATATAGGCGGCTACCATAGAGAATTAGCTTTAGGTAGGGTGCATTGTTATTCTCCTGGGCTTTAAAGGGGTCCTATCATGGAAATATTTTCTTCTCATTACTTAGATGAGTCCCTATTGTGTATAAACATATTTTTTAAATTTGAGGTAATCTAGAGCCTGACTCACACAGTGCAGCTAATAATACTGTTGTAGAATCACGGTCCTGAATGACTGTTATACTGCCAATGCAATAGCCTACTATTAAATACCTTTTGACTGGGATGAACAAATGGGCCAGTTTTCAAACTGAAATTTGTTGCAGTTGGTAGATAATAACAAGAAGAGGCTGCAGCCATACTAGTGGTTCTATAGCCCGTACTTTAGCTAAATGCTAATATCAACATGCAAAGATGCTTGAGTCACGATAACTGCTATTTACCAAGTATATGATGTTTTCAATGTGTTAGCATGCTAACATGATCTAATTAGCACATTATACAAAGTAGGCTACTCCTGAGTCCTATGGAAATGTCACTAGTTTTATTTGGTGATGTAGAAAACCCACTCAAAACCATTGCTGTCAATCTAATGATGGCACTAGAGGAAAAGTGAAGGGATTACCAATGTCCAGTCAAAATGAATTATCTGGGAACCATGGATACCTGCAGCAATGATCATTTAGTGTGGGGAAAAAAAGATAAATATCCTACATGATGAAGTTTTTAAGTGATATGAACCGCTTTTACCCTGAAACCAAGTGAACTAGGAACTCCTCACACCTGCGGGCTGCCTGAAACAACCACAGTCTTGTACAGTTTTCCTCCGAGCTGCTCCGCTGGGACAGTCAGTGTTTACAGTCAGCTATTTGGGAATTTAATGATACTTGTTAAGGAAGGAAAGTATGGTGTTTAATCGCCTCCTGCTTCCAGATTTTCCCAGCCGGTCCAAGGATACAGCTCAGAACTTAACAGTCTAAATGCATGATTGTTTGACACAGTGTCAATCATTATTTTAGCAGCCACGCTCATATGCAAACAGTTCTACACGGCAAAACTGATAAAATAAACGGTACAAGAGGACGACGAGCCACTAAAGCTGCCATCTAATCATATCAGCAGCACTCTGGAAAAGGACAAAGAAGTGTGGGAGTAATGACACAAAGTGTTTTCTCGACTTTGCGTCTTGTCCAGGCAGACGGACAAAGAAACAAAGAACGTAGAGGAAGCTCATTTGTATAATCCTCATTTAATGCTGGCGGTTTATGTTTCACAGTCATGGACAATCAGTGAGCACTAACATAATCGTGCTACCCATCCTAGCCCTCACACGCAGTCTCTCTCTCGCACAGATAGAAAACAGAAGCCATGTTTGTGTTGGGCACGCTCCCACAGCACACAGGATGATGGATTATGGAGTGTTCCTGTTTATTTATGCTGCGCTGGGTAGAGGAATATGGGCAAAGACCTCATGCATAAAGCCTATGTATGGCAAATACAATCAGCCGTAAAATAAGATTGCATATTATGAATGAGCAATAGGTTCACACACATATAAACACGCACAAGCGGCAACTGGGCTGCAATCAAACACACACACATACACACACATCTTTTTTTTTTGCAGGAGAGGCTTGTCTTGATTAACCTGGCCGGGGGAGCCCGACATGTTTTTCCTTTTACGTCATGGCCTGTTCCCTGAGTGGCTCAGTGGAAGCCATCAATTCTAGTTTGTCTGCAGTTTGTCTGTTTGAATTTTTTGCTAATCTGTATTATTCATTGATGTCCTGTTGGCCCTTTACAGGAAGTGCTGAGTGAAGACGGTTGTGGTATTTTTTTTTACTCAGACATCATACATCATGCTTTCTTTTTTCTCTTACAAAAAAAAAAAAGCTGCACCACTCCTTCCTTCCTCTGCCGAGCAGGGGCCTTTTAAGAATGAGCAGTTTCTGGTATTCTGAAGCCGTGGCTTTATTCCTCCACGGATTCTCTGCAGAACAGTCAGGGAAGGAGGAGAGGATTATCAGCATGATGCATGAAAACAGTGAGGAGAGGCGCACAAAGCATCTGTGACTATGAGGGACAAATGCTTTTCTCTCATACAGCTACTCTCTGAGCTGCGTTACTCCACAGCTGATCACCCCCTTGACAATTTTCAGTTTCTCTCAGTATCAGAAGAGCCATAGATTTTGAGTGGAGGAAAAGATGCTATGCTTGATTATAACGAGAGGTCAGGTCTTTGATGCTCGTACGGTGAAATTTGTTATACGTTAAGCCAGTGCTAATGTGATTATGGACATTGATCCATTAAATCTACTGTAAAAACGCAGTCTGCACTAGTTTTGAACTCGATACTGAGGAGAAATGTGAGAGGTACTGTGAAACATTAAAGACGCTTTGATGTAATATTTAACCCATCTGCAGTGAACAGGGTTGGGGTGGCGGGGTGGTGGTGGGGGGGCGTCCATAAAACGCATTTTGGGCCAAACTAAGAGGGACAGAGCCGGTGTGAGACGTGCGATGTGTGATTTTCTCCTGGGTCCCTTGTGGTGCCGTTGCAGTGTGGGCATGAAAAGGGGCAACTGCCTGTCACGATTACCCCGGGGGGGGTGGGACATTTTATCAGGGCAATAAAATCATGCTGGAATACATTGTGTGGAACTCCCCCGCCCACCAGGATCAGTCCGAGCCTCAACCTGTCACCTCGCTTCTCCTCTGCCATGGACAATAAGGGTAAAGACTTACCCTACGTTTGACCCGCACATGTAAAAAGCAGCAAAGCAGCAAAACAGTTAAAGCTGTGAGAAACGTGTTTTCAGTTTTTAAATGAGTGGATTCAGTAGAGAACAGCTCGACACTTTAAGCCTTTCAAGGATTATTGTTTTATGCTATAGGGAAACATTTTGTATCTTGGTGAAGACAAGAAATGGTCTTAACCCAATCCTGACCAAATGATTGTGCACGAAGGTCATCACTTAATATAGCAAGGATGGAGAGTGTAACAAAGGGGCTCGACTTCCATCTCTTTAGCACACCGTGAGGAAATGACTCAATTTAATTCTGGGTTAGCAATAATTTCGAAGAGGGTATCCCACTTTTTTTTTTTCCCCTCAAAATGTGCCTTTCTCATTTTGTAATCGTAATTTGTCCAGTACATTGGATCGGTTAACATAGACCGTATGAGACCACCACCACAGACGTCCTGTATGAGGTAGTCCATAGCTTTATCTGATTGAGTAAGTCTGCCATGAACAGTTAATGCAGTGTAACTGATTATACTGTTGCACCGACAATGCCATTTTGTCTGTGATCAAACATTTATCTAGAATTAGGACAGAGCTGATTTCACTTCCATCCTAAAGGACGGGAATCCAGACGGAGGCTGAGATGAGTGATGCTGTCTATTTTCATTCAGGTGTCAAAACAGCGTCAGTATTGCGTCTCATTGAGGCGGCTTTCACGTGGGCCCATAATGCAACAAAGGTGTGGTGACTGAGTAATCTCTTTAAACAGGCTCCCTGGCAAAGCCACAGGTTCACTCCTGGGCCCCAGAGTCTCTGCCAGAAGAAACTACACCCCCCTAAGATCCCAACACAGATAAAGCACACTGATGACATCACCGTCTACCCCATTTCTTTTTTCTTTTTTTCTTTTTTACAAAACATCCCAGTGGTCCTCCCTTATTAGCATGTGCAGTGTAGCGGGCAGTGGGAATAATAATGTGTTCTCCCTCTCACACCAACTGAAATATTCGAGTTGAAACCACAAAGCCCCAGGCAGCAGCCAAGCTAAATAACAGTCAGAGGGAAGATGGTCGAGGCATCACAATTAGGGGTCGTTTATTTTGTATCCCGCCATTGCCAAAAAGGATTGCAGACTATAATTTGCGCCAAAGATGTTTGAGAGTTTATGTTGTTGGAGAAATCTGTGGAAAGTCGACGAGGGCTGAAGATAGAGGAGTGCGGTCAGAGGTGATGCTGGGTAAAAAGTTGACCAGCAAAGTGGAAATGATACAAGTGCCTGTTTTATTGAAAACATCTACTAGAGTTGAACAAAATTCCAGCGAGTCTGTGTGAAGTTCAGGGATCATACAAAGGAGCAAAAGAAGCAAGAATGAATGAAGTGCCTTGTTCTTAAAGGGGCAATGGGGAACTCAAACAAACACTCCCCTGCGTCCCAATATTAACAAATTATTCTGTGATAGCAGCTCTAACTTTGACTTATGATTATTATTGATCGTTTTATGAACCGTGTGAAGAAAAAGTATAGTTTATGCCACCCAAGGGTCCCGTCCAGCCCGGGCTCCACCATATATACCAAGAGAGGGCTCTGAGTTCAGGCAGGCACATGTGGGACTTCCCCTCTAAAACACACACAGTTTCAGCATTAGTGTAAAGCTCTGTTTGGGATTTTTGGCCTGTGTACAGTATGTTGCTTGTAAAGCCCTTTGCTGCTTTGTTGACCTGCGCAGGGTGAAGATAGGGCAGTCGGTGCAGATTACAGACGCAGACGTAAAGGTTCAGGTTCTACGACCATGGTCGACCACACTGCTCAGATTCACTGTGACAAGGTGAAAGAGTATCCAACCCCTCTGCCTAATGTGTTATTTTTTTGTGTTGGGCCAGAGGCAGAATGCAAATTTATTCATCACATCCTGCACTCTTTTATTGTCTGAAGATTGAATTAGTGTGGTAATGAACCTTTATTATACTCATTTCCATTTCATCCCCATATGGAAAAATAAATTGGAGCATCAGACTAATATTTTAGTAATTGAGAACACGGTGTCTATTTAAAATGTCCAAATTATTGCTTGACATGTGCTTCAGAACGGAACAGACTTTAAAACAGAAAAACATATGAAACATTGACAACGAATATCTGAAGTTTGGAGTTTTGCTCACTGTTCCATCTTGTCACTATTAAACCCATCATCCTTCTGCAGCATAATATTTATTGTTAATATGTCATTGTATTATTTAAAAACTGTCCAGAAAACCTATATGATGTCCATTATGTGACATTTTGTCAAAGTAAGACAGTGCTGTCAGCTGCATGTCCCTGCCCTCCTGCACCACGCCAGCAGATGGCGGTATATGTATATGATAGTGTTCTCCATCCGCCACCACGGCCTCGGCCCTCCACGGCTCGTCGTCGCGAGCTGCCCCCAGTGTGAGCAGAGGCCAGCGGTCAGAGAGACACCTGATCCGGCCTCATTACCCTCATCACCACTCTAATTAGCCGCGCGCCCAACGCTTCAGTTGCTCTCGAGCAAACTGTCCTTTGCCTAATTAAGTTTTTAATGAATAACTTTTAGTGCATGCACTGGTTTGAGGCAAAACAAAAAAAAAACCTCCAACTCATGTTACTCCGATGGACAGCTACTTTTAAAATCTCAGATTTGTTTCAGGGTGAAAACCGGAATGACAAAAATTGATAATTGATTGTCTAAATATCCCAGCACATACGATTATTGTAAATAAAATCTAAAAAACAGAAAACCGATGAAAAAAAAAAAATTACAATTTAAAAAGTTAATAGACCTATTATTTTAGCAGGAATAATACGACCATTGTCCCAGTCAAAACTGCTTAATATGTTAAATCAGTTTCCACATTATAAATAGGCTTAATTCATAATGACATTATATAAACTATATAATTATAGAATAACTGTAATCTTTTGCCATTATAATAACCTGTTCGCCATGGGGTGAAATTTAAAAAAAAGTGTAAATTACACAAGTGAGTATTTAACATAGACTAACAGCCCACTGAAATTAACTTAATTATTTTTATTTCGTTTACTGCACAGCTTTCAGCAGCAGAGCATCCCAATATTATGCATAATATAAAATGTTCTAATCTAATTAAAATTGTAAATTGTTGTTTATATTATTATCTAAATATGACAAAGTAGGCGTGTCGAAGTTGAATAATTTACGACAATATTATCTATCGATTGAGTGTACAGAAAACGAGGTGATCCGCGCGCAGCTCTCCGGTGTGCAGCATTACGGGCTACAGTGAACGTCTCACTCACGCCGGCGGCTGATCAATAATCCCGGCGGTTTGGGACAGTGGGGGCAAATCACATGACGGCAGATTCCATGAGAGAGGCAGCAGGACAGGGCCAACCTTGACACTAAAAGGACTATTGAGTTTCAAGACAGCGAGAAGTTCAGGTTTCATACCTAAAATGAAGTGCCCACACTTAATGAAAGCAGAAAATCACAGTTGGTAGCTGGATATCTAATCAAAGCTGGCCTGTATAGGTTTTAATGTTGCCATTTATTTTTTTTTAAGAGAGGGAAAAAAATGTGGAAATGTGACTGATGTGTTATTCTCATTTATAATTAACCACTTTTTTTAATGGTTCCATCAAAAAAAAAAAAAAAAAAAAAAAAAAGTTCACCTCTAAATATTGTCTTTAAAATCAAACTCCTAAACAATTAAGAGCTGAAAATGACTTTTCACTTTTGATTCAGGTCTGACACTAACGCTGCCTCCCTGCCTTCAATAATGTTCCCACCTGTCCTGGAAAGTGATAAAGCTCTTCATCTCGCTCGCATGCTCTGCCAGGAAGTGACGGCCTAGTGCTCCTACTTAATGATTTCCACAGGATAGGCTGCGCATGACAGACGCCAGAGAATCAGCCCTCATCACACTCACACACACACTCACACACACACCAACCAATACTATCTATCAGTGGGGATACTACACTTGGTCCAGCGCGTCTCAGTCTTGCCCGTGTTTGTATAAGCTTGATTTTCACAACTGGAAAGTAATAGCCATCTGCCCAAGCAGGCTGGAGGGGTATCATATGTGAGCAGGTAACCCATGGCTATTAAAATCACACACACACTTGGTCGTGGGTTCCTCTCACTCTCTTCCTCTCTCTCACACACACACGCGCGCGCTCACATACACACACACATGCTACAAGTTGCTGCAAGAGAGAGAGAGAGAGAGACAGATGAAATATAGTTCAGGCGCCGGTCTGTGAGAAACTCTAACACTGGCAGGACATACCAGGCAGAGCAACATGGCATTGATGATGATGATGATTTATAAGTGTAATATCTGATAAACCTACCGTAGAATAGGTTTCTTTCCGCTGCGCAGAGGGCAAAAGTGTAGACGATATATATTTAGAATAAGTGAAATGTTTCTTTTTATAGAAATATATCACATTGCTCAGGCAGTTTTCTTTTTAGAGGCTGCAGCGTTACAGACAGACAGATGCACATGTAGATGGGCAGAGCCAGAGCCGGAGCCAGAGCCGGCCAGACTGGCCCACATAAATCCAGGACATGCTTATGACTGGAGTGACAGGTGAGTGGAGTCAGTCAGGCCCAGGTTAGCCGCATTCCCAGGCCTCCCCCCCCACCCCCTCCCTCTTTCTCTCCAGGTAGTGTGGGAAGGCGACCCCCCTACCTCCTCCTCTCCTGCTCAAAGGGCGTGTGCGACCCCGTGATGACATATGACCTCTTCAATGGCCCTCCCGAGCCGCATCTGTCATTTCCCACAATCCTGCCCCCATTTTCATTTCAGGGTAAGCTGGAAATTACAGGAAAGACGCTTTCGCCCCCCCGCCCCTCGCCACCATGCAGGCTACAGCTCAATCCGAGTCAAGTCAGTTTCACCGCAGATAGATAGAACCAGGGGCTGGACTGTGAAAATGCACTTTTTAAAAAAATGTTTTGCAGAGCATATAAATCAACATAACGACTAAAATTCAAAGGATTATTGCAGACAAACACGTGCTGTCTTTATTCAGCAGTGTGTTGTCTATTTGTGCAATATCGTACTGGTTTTCACAAATAATGAGAGCACTCCCAAATGCATTACTAATTGAAAAAAAAAAAATAGCTGCACATTTTAACATCTCATTTATTCGGAGGACGCAGGGAGTGCTCGTTTATTCCCTCGGCTATCTGTAATGGTCTAATTACCCTCTAAAAGCTTCTCCTTTGGCGTCGCTGTAATGAGGCCCCTGTAGACTACAGGTTGACATAAGACTGCCTTCAGCTCACCCCCGCTGCACCTTAACCCCCCCCCTCCATCTACACTCCCCGCCAGCCTCAAGGGCCTGTATCTGGACAGAGCAGCGGCCCCGGCCCATCTGCACAGGACAGGCCGAGCACAGACGGAAGCCATTGAGGTGGAACATACAGGAGAGGTCCTGACAAGATAAAGATATCAGGAGCAGACAAGGGCAAAGGAACATATTGATGGAGAGGGCCTCTCTCAGGGCACGCTGACACCAGATACCTGCTATTTAAAACAGTGGTTTCGCTTGCTCATGGATTTTGTCCACGCTGCAGTGCCATAACCTAACTGGGAGGGCCACGAACTCTCTCTTTCTCTCCCCCCCCCCCCTCTTCTATCCCACCTCATATCTACATATTCTGTGCCTTAACCCTCTTTTACGCAGTGTCAAGCAGACAAACACAGTCACCCCTATAACTGCTAATGCTCAGGCTCCATCTTTGGCCCCTAATGAAACTGGAATATGTGTTATAGACTTCCAAACTGGATCATATTAAAACGATCCTCCCCTCTCTCCCTGAGACTCGATCGTAGTTAACCATTAGCGTTGCTCTAGTCTTTCAGTGCGACAGGCCCCCCCCCCAGCTCAGGCTCAGGCTCGGCTCGTCTGGCTGAGGGCCAATGCCCCTCTGAGGACGGATGCTGGGATCCAGTCTACCCATTGGCCATGCATTGTGTGCGCGGAGCCAAGTGACAGTGAGTCTTCGGCAACAGCTGAAAGATGCTGGCAGTATGAATCCGCATGGGGGGAGGGTTAGGTTCGGTCTGGTTTGAGCTCTCCCTAAATCTCACAAAAAGTGGAAACAGTGGAAAAGAAAAATGTGGTTGTTGTCTATGTCCCCGCTGACAAAATGCCTGGATTCATTAGGCTTCCAGTTGAACAGATCTTTTGTCAAAACGTTTAGATTCTCCAAGTTTCCTTAGTAAACAGATGAAAAAAAAAAAGACTCTGCTTTGGTGAAGTCGGATTTAAAAGTCTGCAATCACATGTTTTTGGTGTAAATGTATGTATGAAAATATACATCCAATCCATTATTAATGTTACAAATGACTGAAAATTATTCAGTTATGATAAATCATCAACACACGCGGCTCCATTTTCATTTCTTTCCGAAGATGAACTCGGTCGGCGTCGGTGATTGAGTTTTATGGAGAACATGAACTTTTGTGAACGAGTCCAAACTACTTTTTAATTTCTAAATATTAAATGTTTAACTTTTGTTGGCAAAACCTGTGTAGGTTCACTTTGGATTTGATAAGTGCATTTCATTCAGTGACTTTTTGTGTTACACGCACACACATGGGTGCGCACAAACCAGCCCCCCCCTCTCCCTCAGTCCATTAACCCTCTCCATCCTTCTACAGTACGCTGGCCTTTCCTTCCCTTGTACCCCCCCGTCCCCCTCAGTGACTGGCCCCTCCCATGTCCCAAAGCCCATTATAGCCCCTCAGTCCCTTTCACCCCCCCCCCCATCACCAGCCCTGGTCTCTAGACTCCGCTCCTGCCCCCTCCTGTCACATACCCCTGCCCCTGCCTTGTCACACCCCTGCACTGATGGATGGCCGGGGTCACTGGTTCAGCTGTGGAGTTCAAGCCTGCGGGCTCCACGGACTGCCCTTCTCTCCTCTCCCCCCCCCGCTCCTTCTGCCCCGTGCCCCCCCCCCTCCACCTCTTCCTACTCCTGCTTTCCCCCCTCCCTCTCGGATCAAAACAATGTCAGAAACCCAAAGCTGGGCGCTCAGCTGAGAAAACTCATAACCCCCCCCCCCTCCACACACACACACCCGCTTTTAACACTTTCATTCCTCACTGGGCAATCAAACGGACCCGGCTTACTGGGGCCACATAAATCAACAGGGGGGGGGGGGGGGTCAGCCTCACCTCATGTAGAATGGGTAGAGGCAGGTCAGTCACTGTCACTGCGTGGTGAGTTATCTCTTTATAATGACGCCCTCTGGCCGTCTGTGACTGTGTGCGAGCAGCCGAGTGTCTGTGAGAACGTGGAGACTTCTCTCACAGAGGAACTCCTCGGTTTTAATTTGGCCGTTGAGTCTAATCAGGAGAGCAGTTTTAGCTACTTTTGGCCGAGAGTTGCATTAGCTCACCGCGCTCTTTGTGGTGCTGTTTACTGTCTGATTACTTGCTCTCACATCTGTTGAGCTGAGGCCGTGTAGCGCCTGATCGACCCTGTCCTAACGACTCCGCAACCGAGGTATCTGGAGAGGCTCAGACCCCTCCAGCTGAATCCGTGCTGACACACACTCCGCTCTTATGCTAATCACAATGTTTAGGAACATTGAACCGACAAGGGGGGTCAGGACAGGGCCGGACAGAGTTGGGTGGGAGGCCCGATGAATTCCAGTAGTTTTGAAATGTAGCAATTATCAGTATTAGCCTGCACTCCCGACCCAAACCGCCAAAGTGAGCGGAAATGGCAGCAATCAGGCCCGATTTCCCTCGGAGATGCTGGATGGGCCGGACGCACACATCTCGGAAGACGCAGGGCCCTCGGTCGGGGAGGGAGAGCGGCAACCAGGGCCCTGCGAGCCCCTGACAGATGGAAGCTGAGCGGGGCAAGTCCTGGGGCTGACAGCAATGTTGCCAAAATTGCTCTTGGATTGACTAACAATTAAGATATCAAAAGAGATCACGGCAGCTCACTGACAGCTGCTTCAATTGTTTGCACCTGCTCCTCTGGTGTTCTGCACATGTCTGGCATGGATTAGGCCTGACTCGTGCTGGCCACATTTCACCTTTCCACAAGTGATTTACTCCAGAATCATCCTCCTGACTCACTAGCCCGCCGAACACACCCTGTAGCTGCTCGCCCATTAGGAAGAGGGAGGGCAGGAGGGAGTGGGGGTGGGTGGGGGGTAATGGCACCATTATCATTATTATTGTCATTAGCTGCATTGTTATGTATCTCTCATCGTTTCCTTCACTACTGTTTAACTGCTGCATTGTTCTATACACGTCCATGTGTTTGCTTTCAGCCTTATGATGCAAACATAGGCTTGATGTACAACCACTGCTCACACCACATGTAATAAATGTGAGGGGTAAGAGGGGGGGGGGGGGGGTGTTTTTTGAAATCCCAGGGGTGTTTTTCTCATTGCATGAGTGGCTTTTCAGCACACTTGCAGAAGATCTAGATAAGCTCGTGAAAACCGAACTCTGGGTTTGAAGCCCTGTTGTGATAAAGAAAGTCTTTGTGTGGTGCACTCCTGCCTGATGCTACGGCGCTGCCCCTCCGTCCCGCTGTCAGGGGCCGGACGGACGGACGGATGGACAGACAGACAGCTGAGCAGACCGACGGGCAGAAGGGAAACAGGTAAATCAATGTAGAACCCCTCCCGGCTCACCAGACATGATGTCTGTTGTCTCCTTGCAGGTGAATAGAGCTGGGTGGAGTCAGCTCAGGTGCTTTACAGCGAGGAGCAGCAGTGTCTCACACACATACATTGATTCATGTGTGTTTGTATGTGTGTGTGTGTCTAGTAATAATGCATGCAGTGCAAACATGGCAACTCTGTCCTATTATCTCTCCATCAGCTTTAGGCTCCATTAAAACTGTGCTTCCCTCAGTGCACAATAACACCAGTATTCTTCTATCTGTGTGCTGTCATTGTCCAGGCCCATAAGGCATACTGTAGTTTTTTTTCTTCTCTTCCTTCCTCTTGCATTATGTGCATGACCACAGCATTGCTTATGGACCTGCAGACAAGCCCATTACAAAAGTATGTCTCCCAAAAAAACAAGAACAGGTAGGAAGGATGTAGAGGTGGCAGCCGGTATACCCCTCCCTCAAACAACACACACACACAGACACACACATGCATGCACACACCACTCCTCCCCTTGTCTGGCAGGGGGAGATGAGGCCAGTTGTACTCACTGCCAACCCCTCTGGAGCCAGGCCAGTCCCGCTGGACCCTCTGGATCGTATTCTGGTCGGGGCCGTTGTGGCTGGTTGGTCCCACTGTGTAACTCTAGCTCGGTCTCTGACACAGTACAGGTATGTCCCCTGTGGCCCAGATTACCAGGGGACTGTGTAAACAGCTCTGCTAATCTGAGGAAGTATCCTGTTGGCATATTTCTGAAGCCTGCCTCAGCGACAGGTTTGGTATTTCATTTGGAAAGCCACTGCAAACATCATACTGAGGAGGGATTCAGAAAATACATGTGCACATTTTTCATAAATTCCTTGTTTCATTTCACAAGCTCCAAATAAACACTTGAGAAAAGTTGTGTTTTCGTTTGATAAATGTAATTTGGTCATGACCTCACAAGATATTCATTTAACTTTCTTTTCAAAATCTGAATTCCATTGAAATTCAATTTTTAATATACAGTTTTGTTTGGTCATGCATTGCAACAAAGCGAGTGCCTACACTGCAGGAATATTTGTCTTATTTCTTGTCAAAATGTCTCATTTCTAGTCAAAACTAAACCCTTTCCACTTAAAATAAGACTCATCATCTAAACATCAACTTGTTTTCAGATGATTTTCACTTGAAATAAGTAGAAAAATCTGCCAATGGAGCAAGTTTTTCTTTCTTATTACAAGCACAAAAAACTTTCTCCACTGGCAGAATTTGTTTGAAACAAGTGGAAATCATCTGAAAACAAGTTAATGATTAGGTGATGAGTCTTATTTTAAGTGAAAAGATTAGTTATGGGACATTTTGACAAGAAATAAGACAAATATTCTTGAAAATATTTTTAGTTTTTACAGTGTATGCAGCATAGATGCAAATGAACATCCACATGGTTTGTATTATATCTGTTGTCTGTGGCTTTGAATACTGACAAACCCTTCAAATGACCTTAACAAAATCTCTGTGTCACCCTGCTCTGCCTTTGTCATGGAGAGTTCGGATCCCTGCGTCTTTAAGTCACTTTAATCTGCTAACAGCTTGGGCTTGGGCCACTCGGTCATTTCTTTGGCCCTCTTTCCATTGTCCTATATGTCATCTCCAGGCAGACACTGTTTAGATATTAATGGCTGCATGATGAGATGGCCTCCTTACAAGGCTGCCCTTACTGGATAATTGATCATGTAGTGAATGACATGATGTGGTTCAGGTTTAGGTCTAGCTGCTCCACCAAGGAGGAGACGCGATCAACTTTTTTCTTGACGGACGGCACACCTTTTCATTGAGGTATCAGCTTTATGGTGTCAGGTAATGGTGATGAAACATTACAGTACGTTGAGATTTGATAAAATAGTCATTCGCACCCAATTTACAAAACATACAGTAAGAGCAGAGAGAACAGCCGAGCCAAGAATGGAGAGAAAAAAACAGGAGTTACTGGAAAATCCTGAGAGACATAAATCACACGTTTAAATAATAATTCTAACTGTGTAATGCAAACAAGTTTAAAGAATCTCAATGTGGTTTCTTTGATGACTTTTCTGTTGCAGTAACTAATCCAAGGCCCAAATGAGAGAAGTAATGAGCATTCTTTTCTGACGTGAGTGTGTTTATAAGAGTGCAACTCTAGCATGTAAAGAGAGATGCATGGAAGCACTTCTCTTCCTCGGAATAAAGTAATTAAGGATCTCTCTCGCGTTTTTTTTTTTTTTTTTTTCCCCCCCTGCTCTCAGCCAAGGAACGTAGCTTTTCTGTATGTCGGTCGATCATCGCTGCAACTTGACATCCTGACCCGGACATTTAATTTATTGATCTTCATTTTTTTTCGGATGTAAGGACCCTTTGCTCTTTTAAATTAATCCAGGTTAATTTGGCCAGGCCCCCTTATCCCACCCAGCATGAATGGGCCCTCTGTTGGGCACTGCTGGACCCGGCCACCCAGTTTTATGGGAATCTGCAATGAATTAGAAAATCTGTCAATGCGAGAGGAGCTGCGCTGCGCGGATATGCCGTGTCACTCCACCTGTAAAAGAACTGCTCTTTGTTCATTATCTCCCAGGCTTACCTGAGGAGAGTTAACCTTGAGGTCAATAACATCTCCATGGTGTTTCATGACTGGCTGGGCCTAGGCCGGGGGTCTGAGGAGAGCCATTGTTAACACGGGGGCTGCGGACCCACACTTCCTCCCTCTTTGGCTCTCCCATCAAATACCTCTGGGAAACAGATCTGTAAAGAGCAGTGACGGGAGCCATAAAGATGTGATCACTTTCACAGGAAAGAGCAGCCACTGTACCGCTTTATCTTCATTGTAGTTCATATAAATGGGTCATTTTATTTAAAATGAAGTTACGGCATCGGGGCATGTTGCCCCAGGATGTAATTTCTTGGCATCCTGCAGAACATTTACCTGGCAACCATTTAAATTCATCCTCATAATTACACATAATATACAACTCCACACTAGTCCACCAACCGTGAGCCATGCTGTACCCCTGAAACCAAGGATGTGGAACCTTTGGCTGGATGCTCTCTTCCTCTTATTTCCCCCGTTCATATGATTCATGTTCTTCTTTAGCATGGTCTTTGTAGTTAAGCATGCTGGTATTCAAATCTAAGCATCCCAGATTGGACTATAATTTGCCTGTGCATATCTGTTGCTCTGCCTGTAATCATCCACATGGTCGAAATAATTGTAAGATTGTAGGAAAGTTTAGGTCGGGTGCCAGACAAATAACAAGTATTTTGTCACAGCAGTGCAGCTTCATTTCACCCAATCCCAGCCCTATTGTGAGTAATAGGAAAGTTATTTTTGTTTACAGTTGCCAGAAACAGATTTAAGATGATCAAGGAATAATCTTGTCTTATGTATTAATTTAAAATGCTTGGTATCCAATTAAAAATATTCTAGGCCTATATGGGCATTATAAATAAACAGAGAGTACACAGCATTATTTTGATCCTTTCCATTTTTTGCATCTGTGGTGTCTTCATACAAACTGAAACATAATCACAAGTCAGTTGCAGATGTCTGTTTTGAAATGCTCCTCTGCTTCGATGGAGACATTTGAATAGAATTTGACCTGCATGTAAATGGTGGGTCGGGAGAAGTTTACACTGCAAGCAGACAGGCAGGTGCAGAGCGAAGGAAAGTCCAGGTGTGCTGTTGCTGACAATGACACAGATCCTCTGTGTTGCAGTTGTTCTTCCAACTACAAAACCAGACGAATAGATAATTTACTCTACTAGAAAATGACTCGTCTAAATTAAGTCTCATTTCCTTTGCTTGCTGCGGTGATATTTTAGTACTTTTAAGCCCGTTCAACTCCATGTCAGGGCGCATGAGGAACAAAGGAGTTGCCTAATTTGAATGGATATTTTCAAGTCAGTCAAGCATTTGTCAACAAAGGCCAACAAAGTGAGACGGACAGTTCTGCGCTACGCAAGCTGACAGCAAATTAAACAGTGCTGGACTGATTACCGCTCGCTGTCTAACATGGATTTATTTTACCAAACAAAAGCAGAGACAAATGTCTTTTATTGAGGTGCTCATGGGAAACATGTCTTTTTTCCCCATTTTAAACACAACCATGCATGTCACAGCTCCGCATCTCTTGGGCTTTACTAATCAAGTATTGATCCGTATTGCGGAATAGAAGGCCCTCTTTTGCCTCTGCTGCTTTTTTGGAAAAACCATGTTGTCATTGCATTCACTAACTGCCCCAAGGGGGTGGTGTGGAGGCAAGGGAACATGGCTGGGCCAAGTGCATCACCTGTTCCTCAAACCAAAATAGGACACAACTTGAGATTCAATTTTAGCAGCCAGTGGGGCTAACCGACAGCAGCGACAGGGGTGTAACGACTGGTGATGAGTGATGATCACAGGCCTTCACTCACAATCAGCAGTCCCCGGTGGCCTCATTTCACTATACCTGCCACTTACTGCAGCCTGCCATCACCCATGAGCACTATTAATAACCCTGCTGCTTCTCTATTCAGGCCTTATTTGAATTTATTGTGGAGCAGAAGAGGTTATACAGACTGTAGGCCTATTGTTGCTTGTTTAGAAGATGCAGTTTATGTTTTATACCTCATGGTTGTGGGGATCCTAAGAAGTTTGACCTCTCTAAATCTGAGATTATCTAACAAGTAACAATGGAAATTAGAACAGAGACGAAATGAGAGAAGACACAAGAAATCAAGCAAACCCTCTGAGAATGTGAAAAAAAAGTCCAATTTTCTATGAAACCTTTATCTGAGGGATGTAATCAAAAGGTTAAAACTCAAATAATCAAAGTGGGTAGTAATCAAAATCACAAATCTCCCTCAAAGGAAGATTAAGTCATGGGCTGTTCGTGATTGTCAGAGAGACAGATCCCTTTTCCTTGATTTCAGCAGCTGCATCTTTGGTTCTTTTTTCTGCGTTCACTTTACATCTCATCTGGCTGCCATATTAAAACACAATAAACCACAAAACAAATATTTGTTTTTGTTTTCTCCCTGGATGTAGAGGGCTTTGAAATCCACACCGGCCGCCTCGTAGCTCAAACTGGTGCTGTGAAATCTAAAGTGACAAAGCATTTTTCTCTCTCCCTCCGAGCTCTTGGCCAGACTTTTTTAACCTGCTAAGAACTGCAGATGTTTCACTTTTTCATCATTTGGAAAATGTATACCTGCCTTTTTTCTGCTATTGTATATTTAATCCTTTGTGAAGGCTTGTGGTTATTTGCGGTTGTAATTAGGCTGTTTCCATTAAGGAATATTACTGCTAAATGGATCCATTACTCTCGACCGTACTTCGTCATAGGAAAATGCCCGACCACCACAGTGATTGGAAGGAAGCCCAGCCGAGATCTCAAAACAGAAAAGACTCACACCTGAGAGAGACAAGAGGCAAAACTAGAATTCCATATCGTAATCCAAATCCATTTTCTGCCACTTATCTGGGACCAGGTTGAGGTGACTACGGGGTTAGGAAAGAAAAAGCCGTCCAACTCTTCCTACGGACCAGGAGACTTTACTGGGCCAGAGGTATGTCATCCAAACATCTTCTTCAAGATGTGCTATCTATGGAAGGCATCCTGACCAATGGCTTGAACCAACTCTACTTTCTCATCTCAATGGAAAAGAAGTGTTTCTAAACATCAGAATGGATTGGTAGGGTATGGATATGGGTTACAGAAGGGTCCGAATCTTTGAGGATGAGCGTCAACACATCCAAGTCTGGACAAGTCCAAACTGGCTCAAAAAGTGAGAGTAAGAGATCAGTGCTTCAGTCATGGTATCTGTCATGGTGACAAATGAGAAATGGCTGAAGCCCTCAATCTACTAATCACTCTGCTTCCCAACAGTCATAAACTTTAGACGGGGACCAAAAGAATGGGATCAAAGATTCAAGCCCTGACCTTAACCCTAATATGACGCCACTTTCAAAAACTTATCCTGGGAGTGATGATTTGTGGAGTTATGGTCTAAAAATAGTTGAGTTTCTGTAAATCATGTCCTTCCCAGATAAGTACAGGGGAGATCACTTTTAGGGAAAACATCCATCACCTGGTGAAAGAAGGCAGCATTTAGCGTGTACAATAAGTGGGGCCTCGTGTAAGACACACATTGTCTACTTAAGGTCTGTGTTGAAAACGTTGACTCTGTTCCTCCCTGTCAGAATCACGCCAGCATTGACAGAGACCTACAGCCTGCGGCGTTTGTTGTCACTGATATGGGTTTGCTGTCCCTTAAATGGGCGACACTGACACTGGGATGTCACCTGGACTTTGTTTCGTAGCGTGCCTCCACCTCTTCACCCTCGCCCCTCGGGGTGATTCCCAGCCTCAGCAACCTCTGACTCCTCCCTTTTGTATTGAGAGACTAAACAATACCTCCCAATGCCTCTGGGCTATTTTTTACACCTCCTAGCTTTGTTGTCCTGCCTCTCTTTAAATGTACAAAATGACAGGGCCGATCAATTGCCCCCCCTCCCAAAAAAACCCAAGGAAATTTGGAATAAGTGCATGTGGCCCAAAGGGTTGTTCCACAAAGACTGAGGGCCTTATTGTTGTTGTGTGCCATTATGGCGGCAGCCCATAGCGTGACAGCACTTTGACAACAGCTCCTTTCAGATTTAATGCTAAATGACGTATTGTTGATAATCACGAACAGATTGAGATCCTGCATGTTGCATGTATTAGTGAGTGGCGCAGTTGGCATACATTATATGGAAAAATACTGCTATTACGACTGTTCTTTCTACAGTGTTTGATTGAGTTGATGGGAAGTACCCTCCTCAAAAATGAAGTATTACTGTCCATTTCCACCAGATTGAGCTTGTTTTGTTAACTATGGTAGAAGTGGTTTTGGAAAGGCTTTTATTCTATGTTGAGTTCAAAACCATTTCCTAAAAAACATACAACTGTGTCACAGTAAACCAGGAATCCTCTGGCTGACGGTTAAATATGGACCTCAAGTCATTAGAATATAATGTACTTCCTTAAATTCTCCAGTGAATATAATAATAACTGCCTCAGAAAGACATGCCAGTCCACAGTTTACTAGTTATGTGTCAGTGTATGAATTTGGCGCTCGTTCTGTCTTACATTCTGCCCTGTCGGTGAAGCGTGCCCATGGATCTTTTTCTTCATTGTTATTAAGTGCCTCGTATCCTTTCCCTAGTCTTAACCGTGATGACAATGCTTTCCAAATCCCAATCATTTAGAATTCTGTAAACAGACCACTGCTTTCATGTGAGCGCAAACTACACAGTGAATACCCTCTAATAGTGCATATCAATTGCTATTAGGACTAAAGGAAAAAGAGGAGAAAAAAGAAAAAAATCAGGGGGGTCCGATTATCCCTGAGTCTCTAACAGGCCAAATAAATAGTACCATGTGAGTGATTTGGCCCAGATGGACACCCAAGTCCAGGGGAGTTAGAGTTGTCCAAAAACCATCAGAGTTTAGGAGGGAAGTCAGGGTACCTGCCTTACCTCAGCATCCCTTCATCATTAAGGGCTTAGTGTCCCAAATGGATTTTACAGTCACTGCTCTGGGACACACGCCGGCATGGAGGCTAGGAGCTGCTCTAGGCTGCGCAGCCCAATGAAAACCACTTGTGGAGTCAGCGGTGCACTTTTGAAAGGAAGAAACCTTTGATTGAAGTGGAGTGATCACGGAGAATTACAATGTTATCATTTGACAAAGTGGGCAATACCAAGTTTTAGAAGGTCAGGTCACCCAGAAAACATGCTTTCTTGCTTAAAACCAACGGCGTATCCAGAATATTGGGATTTTACTTGTACGGGTTTTGCGATACCCAACTTTGCTGTAATATGCCAACAATGTGCTCGACCACATCATCACAGCATAGGCACTGGATGAGAAAATGAAAAATGCACTGGCTTGAAAGTAACGTGGAAACCTGCATTATACTCTACGCTGGGGAAAAGATGGGGCTACTGAGCTAATATGCACACACAATGATGATGCTAACGTTTAGTAGCTAAGTCTATGTTTCCACATTGTGTTAGCATGCTAATATCTGGTAATTTGCACTGAACACAAAGTTGCACTGAGGCTGATTGGAAAGAAATGGGAAAATTATGTTGTGCAATCCTTGATTTGATTGAGAAATCATTCATTTTGCAGGTATTTGGTCATTTTTAACTAGAAATCCACAACCTTACAGTGCTGAAGAAGACGGGTGATCATTTTTTCCCCTGCAGTTCAAGGATATCTGTTCCAAGTGTCATGGCAATTCATTCAATAGTTGTAAGGTATGTAACTGAAGGCCACTAGAGAGACTTTGCTTTGCTATTTCTAGTGACACAAGCAGTCCAAAGAATTTTAAATACAAACGTCCTCACAGTTTTCCTCGTAACTATTTTGGAGGACATAGTCTCCATAAAGCTACTGACAGGGAAGTCTGTGAAACATCCAAAATAAAGGCATTGCTGTTTCTGGAAAGATTTTTTTTTGTCAGTCTGGGCTATTTCTGGAAAAAGATTTTTTTTGTTTTTTTTTAAATACGGTTTCTCCGATTTGTACATACAAGTGAAATTACATTCACTTACAGGGTATTGGGGTTGACACAAATTACAGGAGCAGATCATTCAAAACATTCGAAAAGCAAAACTACCCGCATGGCTACTTCACACTGGGCAGAAGTAACTGCTGAACCAACTCTCCAAAAATAATTATATATCACTTTTTTTGGTTCAGAACAGACAAAAATGTGGACGAATAAAACACTATCTGTATGTTAAAACATTCCTGGTGGTAAACAATGTTCAAATGCGGAACCAACAGAATCATCGCTCCTGTCAAAATGCAGATTCTGGCGATCTTCCCATCAGGGCAACGTCTGCATCTACTGTCGGCCTCATTTGTGTGTGTAAATAAGCCCGAGCCAGGACTACACTGGCCTCTGGCTCACACATCAGCTATGGAAATGAGCCGCGGTGTATCAACAGTCTCAGAGGAGTTTAGATCAACTTGATCATCCTGCTTCGTTTAGGATGTGCCGTGGCGTGGCGACAATCCTGCCTTGTCTGACTTGATAGCTCTTGTTATAACACGTCTTGTCAGCGACTGATGATTTTGTTTTTGTTGATCTGAAGCCTAAACTTGTTTTTTTGCTTCGCTCATAACATCCTTTGGAGAGTCGCGGTCCCGGCCGATAGCCAACGTTTTGTCCATGTGTCAACTTAACGGCTTAATATCTCTGAGAAAGCTATAAGTGACCTCATGTAGCCGTCAGCCTTCTGTCATGGTGTTGTGCGGGGAGTGAAGCGAAACCAAACGAGTCCAGAGAAACCGTGTCCTGCCTGCTCGACGTGGGCCTGTGTGTCTAAACGCAGCAGCACATGGAAATGGTTGCAGTGGAGCTGACCCCGAGCTGCCCAGTCAGTCCTGTTTGTGAGAGATGGAGCCTGTCTTTTATCAGTCTCCATTAGAGGGGACAGGGGTCTAGTGTTAGTGTGCGCCTGTGTGTGTGTGTGTGTGCGTATGTCTCCGTATGTGTGTCTTGCTTGAGCAGCCACATTAATCTCCATGAGTGAGCACTAGCAGGTGTTAACCTATGTCACTCCTAATCGCCATGGCAACAGAGTCATGGCACCTGGAGGTGTGAGGGTGTGTCATCTTCCCCCCCTCATCGGACACACGCACGCAAACACACACATTATGCATAATGTACAAAACAATTGCACAATGGGAATGACATTTTCTATGTGTATTGACTTGCAGTTGAAAGGAATATTTTCAACTGCAGAAGTTTCAAATAGTAGGACGTAGCCTCCCTCGCTGACAGCTGTTTCAGAATATTGATAGGCATGCAACAGCCAGTAATTCATCATCCTAGCTTTACGCTTAGAAAACAACTTTTTTGTTGCCTACGAAAAACTGAAAAATTAATGCATTTAAAAAAGTCTAAAGTTGTGGTTTTGCAGGCTGACTAGTTCTGTTTCTGCTTCTGTCTTTGTGTGCATTAAAGAAACATTGATATTGATTTCAGAGGTAAGTTTCAGAGGTGCTGACAGCTGGGTTTTTCTTTAAAGTGTACATAAGCACGCTTTATTGTTTCTCCATTCCCAGTCTTTATGCTAAGCTAACGGTCTCGGGCTTCAGTTGGACATTGCACAGACATATAACTGTTCCCTATAAAGGTAAATCAGGTTTCTGATGGAATCAGGCGTCTCCTGAAAAAATAAGCAACTAAAAGAATCAATTTCTCCAAAGGCAGCATCAATTCATCCCCCCGTAGGCCTTTAAGCACATGATGAGACTATCTTTTGGGATCAACTTCAAAATATCTTCCTTACAGTGTAATCATTTCAGCTGAGGTCAAGTACTGATGGTTTTCGGAAGAGCTCTCTTAATGCACCCTTAAGTCCTTTGGCTTTTTGACTACGTTCGTCTGGCAGACAGAAGTAAGCAATGGCTTGTGGAGGAAATGCTTGGGGAGGACTTCTGGCTGGAATGCGGCGCGGTGCGCTCCCAGAAGGCTGTGCAGCAGAGGCCCCAGTGTGGCTGCCACACGCCGTGATTGCCAGGGGTCACCGCCCGAGCCCGGACCCCTTCAGCTGCAGGCTCCCTGCGCATGATTTGGGGTTCACATGTCAGAATATTTCTCAGCTTGCTTGACCAGCCCCCGCATTGTTTCTCCACTAATCATCCTCAGGGACTGTAAGAAGTCATGGGATGTGTGCAAAAGGGAGGCCAAATGTCAGATAAGCACATTCTGATGAGAGATAGAAAAAGATAAATTAAGAAAATGATAGAGTGTGACACAGAGAGCAGTGATCTTGCAGAGAGCCGTGTTTGCAGCAGTGTTGTTTACCCTCTGATGAAGGTGATGGTGAAGCCAAACGCAGCTAGCTAATGCTGGGTGGCAGCTCTCTGAGGCCGCCCCCCCTCTTGGGCTTTCTGTTGGCTGGCCCAGCTGTCATCTTTCTAATGATTTCTTTATTTTGCAGGAAGAGCTTGTCACCAGGGGAAACGCGCCACTTCCGGCATGGGGAAACCCGACGCTGGGCCAGGCTGACGCTGGGACCCGCTACGTCTGCAGCCACATCACAAGGGACCAACACGCTCTTTCATCCTGCTTGTGTTTCTTTGCTTTCTTTCTCCCTGTATCCACACAGTCATCAGTATCACCCTTTCTCTTAGAGCTCCCACTTGTCCTCGGGGGGTTTAACTTTTCTTCTCAGTAGTAATAGTTTTCTTTTGACTTCTAAATGATTATTTAGCACAGCATTCTGTAACGCACAAGTGATACTTTGATAGGATCTAATTGCCTTACAAATAAATGTATGTTTTCCTCCATGCAGTGGTGCATTCTGGGTGTGCATGATGTCAGTTTTATTTCTAACTTTATGACATTTGTTTTTGCAAGACAAAAGCAAAAAAAAAAAATGCACATGTTACACAAACTCAAACCTATTATTATTCATGACATTTGAAACATTTGAAATGGTTGTTGTAACTTCATGGTAGATGAACATACCAATTTCTATCATAGTCGGCCACATTAAAACCTTCTTTGACCACATCTGAACCTTGTGATTGATTTTGTAATGTATCTGAAATCCATTAGTGAGTTTGGCCGTGGCCAGTTGGATCGGGGTGAGCGGGGTTACGAGGCCTACGAAGGCTGATCTCACCCCGGTGAAGCTTCTCTCCGCGGGCGAGCTCGCGCAGATCCCCTGAGCCGTCGCTTTCTTCCAGCCCCTCCGTCAGAAACCTTGAGAGGGCCTTGAAGAAAAGAAAACTACCCCCGCCGCCCCCTCCCCTCCTCTCCTCTCCCCTCCGCCCCTTCACTGAGTCCAGCATAATCAGGCCCAGCCTCCCAATCATGAAACCTAAGTTGAGCGCAACTTACAGCCGTTTCCCTACGCTTCTCTCCAGGCCCCTGCTGCTGATTGTTCCAGAAACAACAGATGGAAATTGTGAGCGTAAACATGTAAATATTGCAGGAGTCATGGCTGAGAGCAGCGCGGAGCAGAGGTCCTCTCCGCCATCATTGGGAAGCTATTACAACATGAAACGGAGCAAAGCCTTCAGAAAACAACCACTTTGTGTCAGAAGTGATAGCTGTCAGGATCCAACACACAGAAGCATAAACACGCACATACGCACATAAACACAAGCGGTCCGACCAAACTGACATAAAAGAAAAGCCTGAAATCAAGCATA
Source organism: Decapterus maruadsi (assembly GCA_030347415.2). Taxonomy (NCBI): domain Eukaryota; kingdom Metazoa; phylum Chordata; class Actinopteri; order Carangiformes; family Carangidae; genus Decapterus; species Decapterus maruadsi. Next base: position 2,956,868 of record CM064890.1, read on the forward strand.
TGTGTCAGTTTTTGGTCAATATAATCTGAGGAGCGGTGCCGCAAAGCAGACGATGACGGGACTTTAGACTTTAAACAAGCAGGATTGAAAATGAAGCTGAAATCGTTAGAATTAAAACAAGATTCTGTGTTTTTTTTTTTCTTTTTAACTACAAACATCATCATGAGAGACAAAACGTAACGATGGGAATCTCTCTCTCTCTCTACGAGTGTGTGTGTGTGTGTTAAATTGCTCCCATTTTTGATAGATCTTAATTGTGGTGGAGTAATCTATATCGGGGCACCTGAGAGTCAAAGCGTGCAGCACAGTCGAAATGTAAACATTTTCAGAAACTGATTGGTATCCAAACCACAGGACCGTTACCTGTCAAGTCTGAGCAGTTCCTACTAACTTGATGAGATGTGTGTGTGTACGTGTGTGTGTAAATCTGTGTGTACGTACATGATTATGTATGATTGAAGCCGAGGCCTGCGCTCGAGACACTAAAAAAGCTCTGGTTAAAATCAGAGCGCCTGCTTCGCTCCAGACTGACAACGCCGTCATCTAATCTAAATTCTGCTTCATTTGTTTTCTGACAGCACAACGAGGGGGGGAGGGGGGAGGGGGGGGGGCAGCCTTGATGATCTGGGCAAATGTTTTTTTAAAGATGATGTGATAGCTGAACAAAACGAAAAATCTCTGCATCAAAACATCCATGTACAGACTGAAATCTGTGTGTGTCATTTGGAAACGTGCACATTTACATGATATCAAACTGTAACTGTGAAATCAGTCAATAACATTTTGTAAATATTTCCTCCTAATCATGTCACTGGGGACAGGACTTGAGGCTCTGATTTTGAATGCTCCAGACATTAGTCATGATTTTTGACATTTTATTGACTATAAATTGATAGAATAAAAAAAAAAAAGATTTGTTAGTAATCAAAATCTCCACCGACATAATAAAAGTGTCTCTTAAGTCTTTTGTGCTTCATAGATATAATATTTTTCTGTGCCCCCCCTGTAGATTTAATTATGCACAGATGTTTGGAGAGCTGCTGTCTGGTTGGCTACGTATATAATCAGTGCTGAAGAGAGTACGAATGATGAAATGATTTTAACTGTTATTGGAATTCAATTGGGTTTTTTTTTTTTTTTTAACTCTGCAGATTTAAAGCCTGAAGTTGCCAAAACGTATGAAGCCAGTTCCCTCATTATGGCGAGGGAACAGTGTTGTGCTATATGGTGCTCGCTGCATGGCTTTGCATTGTGTTAGCGTACTGTATGCCGAGAGCTCCATCATTAAATCCCAGTGATTGACAACTGGTCCCCGCCTGGAAACTCTGCTGGGGGCTCAGCGCTGTGGGGAGGTTGCCATTGATATCTGTTGTGTAATTTTCTATTGGCAGGTGGGTGATGGCTGTGATTAAATCTGGGCTTTAGCCCCTGCCATCAGCATTATTGTGTCGGGATTCCCCGAGTCCCTTCTCTCCGGATCCTCTGTCACATTCTGTCATGCCAGCTTTGGGCCCTGCCAGCTGGCCCCGTGGCATGGCATAACACAGAGTATGTTAGCCCCACATGGGCCCCTGCCTCTGCAATCCTCCTTCTCTCTCACACACACACACTCTCAGTCATGTCTTCTCACTCTTTCTCCTGTCCTCCCCCTTTCCCACCCACCATTTAAAGCCCCTCTCTGTCACCCCGCTGCACTTTTATTTATTTTAGCCTCCTGTCGTTCTCTCAGGAACCGCTTCCGTCCAGCGTGCTCTCGCGGATCAGCTGGGTACAGCCACAAGTGGCGCAGAAGGGGTCACGCCAGGTTTACGATGTACTTTGCTTGGGCGAGCTACGTGTGTGTGTGTTAGTGATTACTGCTAAACGTCTGGGACGTGCAGGTCTGCCGTTTGGTGGGCACAGGCGGGGACAGCGGCTAAAGGTCAGGTGTGCTAAAACAGAGACGCTTCCTATTGATGTCTGACTGGTGTGTTTGTTTAAGAGCAAGGAGGCGAGGAGAGCCACAGCCGCTCTCATTGGCTTTGGCCGAGGCCTCTTTACCTCACACGTATAATTGGCGAGGCTTCACCACGAGTTTGAATCATCTCTGTGCCGTCAACATCGTAATTACCCCATTTTCCCTCCAAACACTGACAAATTATTCTGAGGTAATCCGACCCTCGGAGAGGCCAAACACGGTTGATTCAGTAATTCCAAATACTTAACACTGACACAAAAATAATAATCCTAACGCAGTATAGAAAATTAACTGAAATCCTTTAAAGAGCTAAGACTGATTATAAAGTAGCAGCTTCTCTAAATGAGTGGTTATTACTAGAAAAATCAAAAATTATGACAGAAATATTTAGATGAAAGTTTAATATCTGAGCTGCAAATGCAAATATTTAAATTTTGCCTTTATTTTCTGAATAAAACAAAATAATGTGTTATCTCTCGGACTTCTATTAGAATATTGTATTTCCCTATAGCTCAGCTTTCTGTTGGTTCCGTCTCGTGACCGAGGTGGTTTACTGATTCAGAATTAGCCTGTGACATGTCAGGTGTGTACAGTATATCATCAGCGCAGCCACCTCTTGAATAGCGCACCCCATGCTGTGAATGTGTCAATATTATGAAGTGCTGTCATCTGATCTAATGGGATCCATGTCAGTGGACAAGCTGTGACCCATGCCTACGCACACAGACGCTCGCACACACACACACACACACACACACATGGGCAGAGCCACTGTGCCTATTCCTGGCCATTGTTTTAACAAACTGGTTTACCCATGTGCAATTTGTTCAGTGTTGTATTTGTGGCTGGAGATGTATCTGATTACATTTCTCCTGCCATGAAACCTACTGCAGCTCCGTTGACAGGAGCGCTTTCCTTCGTATTTGCAGATTCAGTGACGGCGTTCTTATTCTGTCAACTCAAAATCAAGGCCAGACGGTATTACAGTCTGGTCCGACATCAAAACTTGTGTGCGTGCGTGTGTGTGCGTCCTGTCCGTCGCCCATACGGCTGTGTACATTCTCATGTCTGCGTGCACACGGTGTGGACGCTGCTGTGATGCCTGTAAAAAAAGCAACAAATGCCAAAACACACAAGAGCCGTTGGACGTGTGCTCAAAGGGAGCCGCTCTGCCTAATTTCAACACCGCCGACATTTACAAAGACGTGGAAAAATAAGATGTTGAAAATCATTATTACCGCTTGTTTTTATTTCATCTGCTGCAGTACAGTATCTGCCATTGATGTTGCCTGCTTTAAACTTACTTTATTATTTACCTTTAGTATCTATATCTGTTTACCTTGGGCGTGGGTGATTCCTTCGGGTGCTTAAAACGATTTAGCCAATGACCTCATCCAGTATACACACTTGTCAACTGAAGTGAGCGTGGAATCGGTTCATACAGCACATTTTGGTGGAGTTCTCTCCCTTTTTTTAAGTGGATGTAAATGATATATTTTCTCAAATAGTTGAATAGTCTGGGAGTGGAGAGGGGATGTCACAGACGTAGCCAGCAGAGCTCAGCTGTGAGTGCACATGCACATGCACACTGGCAGCAGACTCATCACACAGGGACACATGAGCATACCAAAGCTGTGACATGTATCACCCACAATCCTCTCCACAGTTGACGCTAAACTGTGACAATTAGATTCATGATTAGTGAAATGGTTGAAATGACGGTGCATGATTCTTGCAAACACACACACACACACATATACGCACACGCCGGCTGTGTCTGGGACACGATGAATCCCAATGGTAAAAGCCACATTAAAGGTGAGTGTTGTTATTCTGCCTTTCAGCCCTGCTAGACTCATCAGTTATCCTCTATGGCCTCCAGGATGTCTGCCATCCCCTCCCTCCCTCCTTCCCTCCCTCCCTCCTGTTTGTTTTAAGAAAAATCCCACTCTCAAAAGTGGGAGTATGGAGTGGGTGCGTCTGACACAAAAGTAAAAACACATCTTTCATGTCTAAATAAATCTGACAAAAAAATGCTTTATGAACTGCCACCTGAAGGTAGTCCTAAAAGCCGCGCTGAGCAAAGTGGCCATAACGTTTAATCCAATTGGCTTCCTAGCTCCAAAACCGTCTTAGCAGATGGTAGGCTGTAATATGAAAGTTATTCACCCACTCACTACGGCAGTGTGTCTGTTATATCACCATGTCCTGTTATTCTTTATGGCTTCCATAGGCACTAAAGAGGAGAGAAGTTATTTTCTTTTCATTACTTCTCTCTCTTGGGGGACTGGGAGACTTGGTCCAGCTCTTCCCCTTCAGTTCAGAAATTCTTTTCAATTAAAGGCCTATCCTACCAGATGGTAGAGACATTAGGCCAGCGCTCTGTTGACGTGCTGCCCCTGCAGCCGATGGACAGCCATTTCATTTACCAGGCAGTAAATCTTAAGGCACCTAATGCCCCGCAGCACAGGCCGCCAGCGCCCGACAACGCACACCAGCTCAGACAAAGTGTTGTGCTGAACTTTCACCGTCGCGATCCTCCGCTCTCTCAATCACACATGTATTGTCTTTGCCACGGATCAATTAAAAGGATGAGGTCTAAAAAAAGGGCCATTTGTAAAATGGACGTCCTCTAAGAACTGAAACAGCAGCAGAGAGCATTGGAAGCGTGAATAATTTATCCCGAAACCCTATCACAGTGTTTGTATCAGTTTCCATCATAAAGCTTGGCCAGGGAGAGGGGGTGGAGGGGAATACATCAGCCCCGTGTGACAGGCTCTGCAGGGAGGGTACAGTAGAGGGTCTTCTGAGCAACCACATACACATAAATCCACGGGCTGTCACAGGAGACAGAGAGGAAATGGCACAGTGAGAGTGTGGCAGAAGAGCCTCACCAAACCTTCAAGTTACTGAAAAACTCATTTTAAAAGGACAAACATCCTTTTTAAGGCGGTAACTTTCAACTTATAAAGGCCTTTGCTGCACATCAAACAAAAAAAGCATGAAAATCCTCAATTGTTACACTTCTTTTTCTGACACAAGAGACACGATTTACAGCATGGAGGCATGTGAACGCACATAGATCACCAGCTTCTTCTTTTTTTTTTTTTGCACAAAGCTAAATAACTACTGCAGCTACTGCAAAAATATACGAGGTGAAATGAGAAGTCTCTGGAATCACAATTAATTTCTTCCTGTCTTAATCTATGAACGGTATGTAGGCTACCTGTGTCAAAACAGTCCTTCCACGCCACATACCTCGCTCAGTTTGAGGAACTGGGATGAACTTCGGAGCTGTGAGATACATGTAAGTGAGAAGCGGTCGTCTCTCGTTGCCGTCTTTGTTTTCCTTTGTGTTTTCACTGACATGATGAAAAGATCATTTTGCATTAGGGAGCGAATCTGCTCTGAAGCAACGTCTGATTCCATAATACATATACCAGACACTGATTGCTTATCAAAGGAAATTGCATGTTCAATTTCACATATGTTTTTCTGTATTGTTTTAGCTTGTTTGAATTATGAGTGTGTGATGAGAAGCAGGAACGCTGCACGGCGGAGGAGGCTGAGAGACGAGGAAGGACAAAATGCAGGAAAAATATTAGTTTTCTTGTTTGATACCAGACAAACACCTTTTCCTTCATCACCTGCAAAATGCAGGATGAATGGCAACGACTAAAAAGAGGGTCTACTGTAGATGCAGATTAACACTGTTTCCTGTAGCCTGTTCAACTGATTTTATGGTAATATATATGAAGGCCAGCTATTGTGTAAATACTGTCTCTGCAGTTTCCTGAACATAAATGCAGATTTGATATTTGATACTTGACAAATACTGGCAGCTTCTCTTCTATCTTGATTTTACATCTTTATTATACCATATATAAAGTTGACATAGAGACAAGTGACAAATGAAAGTAGAAACTCAAATAAAGAATCCTTGTAAGGTTTTGGGGTCACGATGTGCTGCCAGAAAAGCTTCTTCTTGTCACTGATTTTAAAGGTCACTGGATCTCTGCTCGGGACGAACACTATTCATTGTTTTAATGGAGAAGACTATAATACGTTGGTCCAAAATCTCCCATAGGTGTTCATATATCATATGAGTCAAGTTATTTTCACTCTCATGCCCTATGGAAGCTGGTTTCTATATTGATTTGCAGATACGTCCCTCGATGGGGACAAACGGACCCAGACCATGCCAAGCATTCAGGCCTGTACCATTCCTGCCAATTTGTGGGGAACATAGTGATCATATCGCTTTGCGACCAGTGCCCATGCCATGGTTTTTTTTTGCCGCTGAACATTGTAATGAGGGGTTTCTGCAGCCCTACAGGACTATAATACGCCACTCTGTGCAACTGTTGACAGATCATCCTCAGTCAGATCATGTCCTGCATTGACATTGTCAATCATGTGAAGAAGAGTTGCTGTTCTGTCTGTTTTTTAAATGCACAACCATATGCACAGTCTCCCCTTACATATAAATGCAGACGCAGTCAGATGTGTCTCCACCAATTCATTCAGGTCACCATTGTGTATGTTGGATTTTAAGGGTATAATTGTATGATATAGTTTAGCCTGGTGAACTGATTTCTAATGTGGTGTGTTTTGACGAAGGACATCATAGCTCATTTTCGACCCGTTTCCTGTCACGTTTAGTGGCTAGTAAAAACAGAGCTCCTGGTGAGTGAGTGAAAAGCAGCTAGTCTGAGCTCACCTCTGCTCCGTCTTGGCCAACGATCACAGCCCGCAACTCCCACTGTTCCCAGCTGCCAGAGAGGAGAAGAGGAGCTGGGGGACTGACTGGCCGCCACTGCCAGCAGGCTCACCGTGATGTGCGTCTGAAGCCCGGGCCAAACCTCGCCTGTCCCAGCGGAAAGTACCATTTTCTGCAAGAGTGAGTGAAAGCCTGGTTTTAGACGTGAAAGCAGCTTGTTAGGCTGCTCCCTCTTTACCCGCTCCTCGTTCAACGAGAGCACTGGGACCTTGGAGGAAATCCCACAGAGCTGAGAGGAGACTCAGTCAAAACAAAGGCCGCTGTCAAGGCCAGAGCCCACAGCCATTTTCACACATTGTTATACCTGGTAAAGGTGTTTGCAGTCACTTTACTTATTACATGGATGGGTGGAGAAGGGACCGGGTTGGTCTGATGGGTTTTACATTGAAGGGAAAATTCCACTTCATCACCATTTGGGCCATGGTTCAGTAGTTTAAGTGAACTCATTGATAACATATGACAGTGATAAGTTATAAAAAGGAAGAAATGTGCGTTTTATGCAGAACTATTTGTTTCTATAGTGAGTTCATGAAATATCTTGCAAGTGATTTATTTTCTGTTTTTATGACATGCATATATTTATAGAAATTCAAACATTGAGTTCAATCAAGGAAAAAGAAAAGAAAAAAGAAGAATCCTATCTACAATACTTACCAAAAATGACAAATGAATCAGACATATTGAAACAGCATGGTTCATATTAGACTTTCTTTGTCTTCAGTAAGAAACATGACAGGAATGACGGAGCATATAGGAATGATTCCTGCTTGTCCATATCTTGTCCTAATCTGTCGTGCATGTAACATATGAGTGGTCTCTGTCTTGTTCCTTTCAGACAGAGGAGTTTGAGGGTGAAGTGTCATTTTACTGAGCATCCATAAATAGAACGTGCAGAGCATATCCCCCATGGAGGTGAATGCATATCATGTTAGCACGGCCGAGGAGGTGCTAACCTGCTGCTGGCAACCTCCACACTAAACAATACTTGTTACAGAGAAACACAGAAATTGGATCACTGTTGTGTGAAAAGTGAACTAATGTTATGCGGAGTAAAACACAAGAAAGTGTAACACAATCTATTGCTTATTGTTGTCAAGCGCTGGTTCCCTTGACAGAATTACATTACAAGTAACTGAGTAACAAGAAAGGTGTCCATAGGTTTTACATCTGGTTCCAAATTAGGTAAAATCCCCCAATCTGAATAACGTTAAAACCAAATCTGAAATCAAAATAAAATATTACTGCACAATGACAATGTTTATTCCATGTGCGTATTTGTCACATTGGGGATTTGCAGAAGGACCGAGACTTGGAACCAGGCAGTTACGGAGTGATGAGGAACAAATTTACAAGGGAGAGACGAGGACAAGAGGGCAAGCACAGGAAGACATCGCAGGAACTTCAAAATAAAACAGACAAACCGTTACCAACGCCAAAAAAAAAAAAGCAAATACAACACACCATTCAAATGAGGTGTAACTTATGAAGGTGGATTCATTACCGTCGGACAACATAGTGCTTTTATTTGTACTTGAATAACAGTCACTGTTAAATGCAAAACTGTTGTTTAGCGAAATGCTAAGACAATTTGCTAAAATGCTGTTAAAGATTAGCTAAAATACTACTTATGTTAACAGCATGTCGTTAAAATACTAAGTAGCCTACCAGCAACACTAGGACACGCAGACAAGATGTTGTTTTCGAGGCAAATGCAAAGCCGGTGTTACGCCGAAAAGAGACTCCAAGACGACGGCCCTACCTGAAATATTTCCGAGGTTAAATCTGTGACAAATTATCTGATCCCATCTGTCCTTTATAGCCTTAATCATCCCAGACCCTTAAATACATGTTGAGCCTTGTGGTTTAGTGAGCGTGTAAAAATTACACACATTAAGACGGTTTCAATTACACAAACCTCAACATTTGCCATTAGCGCTGAATAGACGTGCCACCTTTTTGAGTTTAGACACCTTACACGCCTTGATATTTACCTGCGCTCACATTGGAAAGTCACTCGCAAACCAAAAAATATCTGGAGGCATCGAACAAGCCGCCTGAGAAACCACTAACAAGCCTGCTTCCTTCCGAAACACCATCCTCCGCCCTGTAAAAAAGCCTCCGGGCCGTGCCAGCGAACATTAAGACATAAAGACATGATAACTAATATAGTCTTGGCTATCCCAGCGTGCCCTGCAGTCATAATCCTATTGTTGTCATGCTCTTTTGAAGCCTGGGAGAAAAATCAAAGTGTCGGAGGCTGACAGAGCTTTGAACAATTAGATTTTGGCTCGGTGACAGGTAAACCTTAGACAACGACAGAAAGAGGGAAAAAAAAGACTGACAGATCATGTGTGCTCTCCCAATTTCTGAGTGATGGGGAAAGGTGCAGATGTGGGGGGAGGCCACAGATATTACTGCGCTGGAGCGTGACAGCTTGACAAGGAAGCCTCCATTTGAAGATGTACAGGAAGAAGCAGGCCGCTCACAAGCCCTGGCACATGAGTGAACTGCAACAGATAATAGGGACACACACTCACATGCATTATAGACATGCTCAGGAATGTGCGCCTGAGAAAAACTGTGTTGCACAAAACAGAGTTGGCCTCTCCGTGCATCGAACAAGAAGAGGAGACGAGGAGCAGCGCCGACGCCAAACAACCTCCGATCAACCCGTTTGCAATAAGGACGAGCCTGTCAAACTGTTATCCTCTATCTGACAGACTGGGTGAGAGAGGAAGAGAAGCAATGGCACAGGAAGAACGTCTGGTCTCGCTGCAGCCTGTGCAGCCACCCCCCCTCCACCCCCACAGCCCCCCCCTGTCCACAGCCAATGCAGGAAATGAAGAAATAGGATAACATCAAAATATGTAAGCTCTATCATCCTCAGCACACCTTTCCAAAGGCCACAGACAACCCGACGTAGGATTTAGGGAGATTATTAACCTTCTGCCAGATGAAACAGTTTTACCGAGTTTATTAAGAAATGTGTTTTAACAATGAGCAAAAAAATTCTTCTGATGACTGCAGTAAAAAAAAAAAAAGCCACATGTCCAGAGCGCTTCCCTAAAAAGAAATGATGACGTAATAATCAAACAATCAAACCAAAAAAGAACTTGAACATATTCCCCTATGATATCTTGCCTCGCTTTTTTCTTTCTTTTCTTTTACAGCAGTTTGCAGAGCCTAAAAAAAGAAAGCGTATATAGATGTAGATTTTCAGTAGGAGTGATAGGGATGGGACCGAGCGCCACAGACAGGTCGATACATCAGAACTAGTGTGAGTTCTAGTGCAGGGTGGGCGGCTGAGGTGGGATGATGGCGTGAATATATAACATGAGCAAAGGAAAGTGTGAGGAGAGGAAGCTGCAGCTTGCATGTGATGGCTCTGGAGCAGGTGGGGCTGTTTCCCTCCTGGTGGGCAGTGATTACTGTTGGCTGAGCTCCACGCAGCCTGCAGCTACAACTAAACATTATCTATGGCTCAGTAAAATTCCCTTTTATTTGATTTGATCTTTTTTTTTTTTCAGGTTGAGAGTTTCTGTGCTTTCCGTGACAGAAGCCCATAATGCATGCGCACTTGGAAGCCCCAGAGTTTGAAACATGGCTTCATAAATCCCAGCATAGTTTATAAGTTTGTGCGTTCTGTATGATGTTGCGGAGGGGAAAGTACATTTGTGAAGTGTAAACACGTGTGTCACGGCGTAGATCGTATGTGCTATAATCAGGGGAGCCGCTGATTAATTTACTGCTGGTGAACAAACACACACTGCTGCAGTCTAACGCACACATATTTATTATGATTAATATATGTTTTTTTTCTCACTGCAGCCCGACTATTAATTTTCAAGCAGCAGTGTCCTAAATCTCCCCCTGAATGAGATGAGTATTTTTCTTTTTTTTTTATTACAGGTCTTTATAAGCTGTGGATGTTTATGGGATTCTCTCTGAAAGAAAAAAGAAGCGTGCACATGGCTATCAGCTGGGTTTCATTCCTCTCCTCTCCTTTCCGTTACTCTCTTCATTGAGACGTGGGGAGCTCATAAAGACGCTGAGAGAGAGAGAGAGAGAGAGAAAGAGAGAGGATCTGGGTGATGTAATTTGCTCTTAGCGTCAGCGAGGAGCAGTCCGGTGATTTAGCAGGAGTGTGCTGAAGACATGACAGAGACTAATTGCTTTCATTAATCACGTTTTGCAGGGCCCATTCCGAGGTAAACTAATTGAAATCCTCTTACCTGTCAGGGCGCCAACCATTGTGCGCCTGGCAGGAGTCACGCAGGGAGGAGGAGGGGGTGGGGGGAGGAGGAGGAGGTGGGGAGGGGGAGTAAAGGTGCAGGGAGAGAGTGCAGGAGAGGGAACAGGCAGGAAATGAAGCTTTAACTACAAATAAACCATGTCTTTGTCTAGACAAATCTCTTTTCAAGCCGTAATGCTCTCTGAAATGTGTTAATGTCATGTAAAGTCTTTCAGGGGGCTGCGAAGCTGAGGAGAAGCCAAGCGCAAATGTGGCTTGGGAAGAAAGGCTCTTTTCCAGCATAAAATACCAAATCAAATTATTCCCCTGGCCCAGCTGCCAGTGGCGTCGGAGAGAGAGAGGCTTTAGGCCTTAATACCTTTGTGTGTGACAGGGGCCATTACCGAGGAACCCTTTAACGGTGGAACACAACAGAGACGTCAGCACGGCCGCGTCCCCGCAGACGGACGGACAGAGATGGACGGACAGCGTGGAGATAGAGGAGAGAGGCTTCGCTGGAAAGCATGAGAAGTTAGAATTTCATGATCTATGTGAACTCATGTGCCGTCGCCTCTGACTCACTGGAATAACAGATAATTTAGCAAATACGACTTTTCCATCTTTCATCATTTTCCCTCGAACTGAAGATTTTTCTCGTAAAGTGTTTTTTTTTTTGCATTATGTTGTAATAATCAAGATGAGTCACAGGTTTTATGGTGACAGTTTTCTTCCACCACAACATCAAAAGCTACAACCAATCATATGACCTGCTGCCTACCTGTCCACCTCACATATATACCTCACTGTCAATCAGCAGGGGGGGGTTTGGATTTACAGAAGAGTTCGCACCTGCATGTAAGCTCGCACACGCACACGCACACACACACAGATACACACACCTTCTTGGCAGTGGTATTCAGGAGTTGCATAGAGGACAAATCCAAAAGTGATTGCCGTGTGAAAGGCCCTCCTCCTGCCTTGAGAGCGCGTCTCCAGTTACGAGGTCACAGACAATTAGAGAGAGAGGATCAGACAGCCCCACTGTTGTCATGGTGCTGCGGAGTGACTCTCTCTCTCTCTCTTTCTCTCTACACAGCACACACAAAAACACACACATGCACAGTGATATATTACATGAAACACGTACAGACATTCCCTCTCTTTGGTCTTTAAAGCTCTACCAATTCGAGTATGCAGTGCAGTAAACACCTGCACACACACTTATACACACACACATTCATAAAGACTGCTGTCAGCTAACACCTTGCACTTCCTCTTCCCCCCACCCTCTCCATCCATCTCAGACAAACACTGCCTCAGGCTTCGAGAGCAGACGTTTTTTTTTTTTTTTTAAAGAGGTGAAAATGTAATTTAAGGTTCAGGAATGAATTTATTCGCCAAAAAAATATTATCTGTGGATCTGCAGGGTGTTCGCTGCTTCCTGAACACCTCTTGTCACTGTGCTGCCTTTCCCCCTGTGGTTGCACCGAGGAGGAGACGGGCCTGCAGGGACACGAGCCGACTCCAGATCTTATCGCCGCTACCATCCCGTATTAGGTTACATTCATTTTTTAATTTAGCATACTGGGAGACAAGTCAGCATTCACAATGCAGCCTTTATGATCTATGTCAACTCCGTGCCAGGGACGTGTTTTGCCTTGTATGCGACCGTGATGTCTGTATGTAAAGTAGTGACATACACATAACTCACAAAATTTGCTTATTCTCATAAACTTCCTTCCTAGAATAATTCTCAATACAGACAACTATTATCCCTCCAGGTGAGGACCTGTATGATGCCAGTTATTTAACCCCCTCCACCGCTGATGAAGGAGACAATGATCAGTGGCAGTTCATTATGGAAAGACATAGCATGCAGTTATAACCTTAGAGGCTTTGAGGCAGTGACATTACTCACTAAAGGGTCCATCATAAAATAACAATTTTGACAGATCGGCATTGTAATACCCCATCCATCCCACTTCCATGGAAAATAACAAGACACTGGCGAAAACAACAAAATATTTCAGGCAGCTCATGCGAACAATGAGAAACAGAAGTAAGAGCTGTTTTGGGGTTTGGATTTTTGTCATTCAGTTTCCTTTTCTGGTGACATGTCATTAGGAAAGTGAAGTAAAACCAGAACATCCAGGTTCTGTTCCAGGAGTAAGAAAAACCTCATTCAACATTCAATTGACATTTATAACTTCACTGACTACTTCTGTCCCATGTCTTACTTAACATAGTTTGACAAAAGATCCATCTATCTGGAGAAAACCCAAGCAGATGGATAAAACAAACACTCCCCAGCCCTGGGAATCAAACCTAGAACCTTCTAGCTGGAAGGCAAGCGTGCTGCTCGTGCAAATGATAAAACCATGAGCTTTTTTTTTTTTACACTGTCGAGGTCAAACGGCAAGAGGAGCCACAATTTGGGCCAATGTGAAAGGGATATTCCGGCGTAAATTTAACCCATGGTCCAACGCACCGCACCGTGACACCGCCCCCCCTCCGCCCCCTCCTCTCCACACATGAAGTATGCTAACTGCTAGCTTCTCTAGCTGTAGCATCTTTAGCTCTGCTTTAGCAATGATCGCACCATAACAAACAATCAAAAAGCCACTCATAGCCACAACTTAATGCTCGGAACATCACCAAACGTCATCAACAGTAACAAACAGGGTCCCAGCTCATTATATGAGGCATCAAACATCTGTTAGCTTAGCCTGGTTTCTATTGAAAAGAGACGAAAACAACTCACCCACTCTGCTCCAGTTATACGTTATACAGCAACTTTCCACGTCCAGCAGAGCGTCCAGGCACTGATAACACATGTCCGAGTCCTGGCAGCCACTTCTTCTTCTTCTTCTTTTGATTTTGATTGGCAGCTAGCATCCAACTCTGGCAGCCAGTGACCATTGATGTGTGCGGGAGAAAATCACGTAAACAATCGCGAGATTAGACGCGACGTCACGCGAGATCAGGACGACGTTTGTTGCCGGAAGAGACTGCCTGTAACCTGTAGCAGACATCACAGAAGGGACAACAGGGCTGAGTTTATGGAGTTTGAGAACACAACAACGACTGGTTTCATTTCGATGGGCGGCCACTATCAGTTTGAGACCGAGTTTACTGAAGACGAGCTGAAAGAAATGGAGGAGAAAACTGTGAAAGAGGGAGCGATGTCGCTGGAGTCTCGGTGCTGGAGGTCGAGTGGTCTTGTCTGTGGTCACTGCCTGCCGGTGGCCGCTGAAACTGAATGTGTTGTCAGTGCCTGGACGCTCTGCTGGACGCGGAAAGTTGCTGGAGCAGAGTGGGTGAGTTGTTTTCATCTCTTTTCAATAGAAACCAGGCTAAGCTAACAGATGTTTGATGCCTTGTATTATGGGCTGGGACCCTGTTTATACTGGTGTTGATGACGTTTGGTGCTGTTCTGAGCAGTATTTGTGGCTATGGTCACCCTAGTTAGGAAGGTAAACAGTAGTATGGCATTATATAGAACTCATCTACTAATAAGATGTTATGCATTCTGGTAAATCCAGATGATCTACAGGCTGGAGGACAGTCATCCAGATAATTGTGCCTTGCAACACCTGTTAAACTATAATCCGACTGCTGTCATCCATACATGCAATACTCATCTGAGGTCTTTCTTTAATCTTTACAATCTAACAGTAATAGGCCTAGCAGCTTTTTGTCAGGAATAATATCCTGCTTGTATGCTAAGTGCTGAGGCGAACTGGCTGTGTGGCTGAAACGGTCCTGAGCAGCAACTGAAACCATTAACATGGTGAACTCTGTCAGTTCTCTAATTCTCTGGGCTGGTGGTTCAGAGGAAGAATCATGAATTATGGATTGAGGTTTAAACACCCCCGTCTCCATTTTATTTGGCCTATGGGATGGAAGGCCTTTTGCGATTATGCACGGCAAACCTTCATTCCTGAGCTGAGTGATGACTGCTGTTGGCTGAGGTCTACCTCAAAGCATCATCTTTGATTTGAATAAGGGGACCATACAACTGCACGGCTGCATATTCAGCCTGTGATGTGTGGAGAAGAGCAGTGGGACGAGCCAGTGTCAGTAGCGTACAGTACAACATGCCTATTCAGGCTATAGAGGCATGAGTGATCGGAAGGGGGAGAGTGAGCAGGGGGGTGGCGTAGAATAGAGGGCATAGCAGGGGGTGAATGTTGGGTGTGTGTGAGTTGGGGGGCAGCTAGGGGCACAGGGGAAGTGGAGTGGGTGAGGTGTGGGGACGGAGGGGGGGGTGAGCCCTTGGTTTCCTGTTCCCCAAATTCCCAGCTCCTGTCTGCGGAGCAGGTACACAAAGCCTCCCTTGAAGGTTTCGGAGAGGGGCGGCAGGATGAAACACAGCCACTGATGGTTAACAGATCTGTCCCCCTGGACGCTCCCCCCCCCCCCTCCTCTGCCTTCCCTTCTTTCCCCTCCCGCACTGCTAGCCAGCGCCGCGTTTGTTTACACTCTCCCAAGCCTTTTTAGCATTTTCTGGCCGGGCCGGGAGACTTGGCGGGGCTCCACGCTGCTGATTGCCATATTCCCAGACCAGAAATGTCACTTACCACTTTGCTCTCCTTCATCCGCCAGTTAAACCCTTTGTAATCCCCCAGAAGAGCGGAGTCACCCAGGATATAGAATATTTTCTCCTGTAGAAGTGGCTCCTTGCCCCGTGCTGCCCCTCCATCCCCTCCGTGTCCCCTGCCCAGAGAGAGGCCGAGCGCAGAAACCATTTCAGCCAACTGGAACGAGACATCAGCATTCCTGCTGGGGCAGCGTGGGCTCCACAGACAGACAGAAAGAAAGCATGAAACAACACTAATGTGGCTCTTTGTCTTCTACAGGAAGAATGTCTCTCTTGGTTATGTATTTCACCAAAAGACATATTTTCTCACATATTAAACTAATGATTTTGGTTTTAAGATTTTGTGAAATCGATTTCAAAATCTAGATTGGCCACAGACCTCAGTGACCAATGAGGCCTGTTGATACTGTATCTTTGTTCATACTGGCTTCAGTCTCAGACAAGTTACTTACAAAAGTGTTACTGACAAAACAACTACACAAGCATCAAACAACAAGAGAAAATGCATTGCAAGAAATACAGTACATACAATCACATGGGGGCAAAAAAACTTGCCCTGTCATCACTTTATAATAAAAATAAATAAATAAAAGTGAAGGTGGTATCATGCACGTCTTTCGTTCTAATGTAAATTAACTTTAAGTGCGGTTATAGCTTCATAAAAAAAACTGTAGTGCTCCAATATAGTGTATGTGGCCATGGGTTCAGTCTTATAATTAAATGAAATATCTTCAGTGTAGCATTTCAGGACATAAAATGGCAACAGGACAGAGTTTCAGCAACAGGAGGAAAAAAAAAAAAAAATCAAATGAGAGGGAAAACACAGTCCACCCTGGAAACAGGGTTCACCTTTCCTTCATTTCTACTTATAGAAAAAAATATGAGAGGAGAAAGAAAACATCACCCGTGACTTATCGAGCAAAAACAAGCCAAGGTGGGACGCGAGGCTGTTTTATTAACCAGATGACATCGAGTTTATTAAACTGGCCGAGAGGCTCCTTCTCCTGCCAGACGAGAGGGAGCTTGGCCCGGGTCCGACACCTAACTGGAGAGAGTCGGGTCCAATTAACACCCGGGTGGGAGGTCCTTTACACGCACATGCAGATACACATTTCATGCAGAACACACACACACCTGCATGTAAACACCCTGTGCATGCTCATGGGGCAAGTCTGCAGGGGCTGCAGCCCAAATAAACCCTCAGGGAGCAAGTAGCTCATAGAGTTAGCTAAGAAGTCCTGCACGTGCACTCGCACACTCACAGTTGCAAGGGTGGCCTTAGCTTCGTCATATAAATCTTTGACATTCACCTTCAAATGGAGCGGTGTGGTGGGCCCAGTAAATGTGTGTGTGTGCGACCGCAGATGCAGGTGGAGCTGCCGTGTGGTCGGGCACGGGGTGAAGCGCCGATCCAGCTCCGGGCCCTGGCAGCAGCCGCCCGCTCTCAGACACTTACTAACCCTGCAGTGGTTATGGAGCTGTGGTGAGAGGTCATGTTGAAAGTGTGCCTTTGTTGCTGAATTTGCTCAGTGAGTCAACTGACTGCTGCAACCTCCAAAGAAAATTGGTTAAAATTTTTCCAAAAAAAAAAAAAGAAAAGAAAGAAAAACTACTGCAATCAGACTGACAGCAGCTAAATGACTGGCAGAGTTCAGTTTCAACATGTTTTTGCTTTTTGATATTTAACCAAGAATGCATCGCATCGACTGCTGCTGAGCTAGTGTAGGATATATACATGATGAGAGGCTTCTATAATGATGAACACTTTATCTCTCAATGCTTTATTGAAACAGTATGGGCTTTGTCAAAACAACTGCGTCTGGTAAAATTACACATAATTTAGCAATTCTGGATTCCGGAAAAAAACAACAACCCTAATACAATGCAATGCAAATGCAATGTGGGTACCTGCATGTGCGTATGTATGTAACTGACCCTCTCTGACCTCTACATGACACAACCCTCTCTGCAAGACCAATCAGACTCAAACCCTCCACCGGCACGCATCAATAGCAGTGTCGCAGTCTAGACTCACTCGGGAATGCCTCGTCTGTGTGGGACAGGCACGGCTGTGGACGCCCGGCCCCTTCGGAGTTGACACTCCTGGCTGGGATCCCTGGCATCCACAGCTTCCTGATTACCAGCTGTCCTTGCCCCCACTCTGCCTGTCAAATCCCAGTAACTGAGAAATAAACAAACAGTAAACAAAGGGCCTAGTTTAGCACCACCAGCCGCCACAGCATGACAACAGGTTTGTCACTCTCGCTGCCTGACGGTGGCCGATTCAGCCTTGCACTCTGGCCAGCCCTGTCTTCATCTTTAAACCACCAGAGGAAGAGAAGGAGGAGGAGGAGGAGGAGGAGCTGCAGCGGGTTTGTCTGTCCTGCCTCAAGACAAACAGCATCAGCCAAACCGAGAGTAAAGAAATACAGACTGAAACAATCTAATAGCATGTCGTTCTGGTTCTTCGATTGAGCAGAAACTCCTTGCAGCACAGCTAAAGATGGAGGCTTTGTGTTTAATCCTCCCCTCCCTCCCTCGCTTTCTTTCTTATTGTCTCAGTCTGTGGACATCTGCTCGCTACAGAGACAAATTCCCCTAACTTGAGACACACTAGCCACCAAGAGGAGAACGCAGGCCTATTAATAGGCTTCCTGCTCGTAAAAAGAGATGTGGCAGATCAGGTTTTTTGGGGGGGAGTTTGATATGCATGTAATACAATATTAGTTCAATTGTGATGCACCGTCAGAGGCCCCCTCTATGGAAATCTGCATGAAATCACTGTCTGGGCGAAGTCGTAAATCACCTATGGCGTTGTTTATTATTGCAGTATAGTTTTATGGAGGGCGGGCGCTATGCTGGGACGTCCCGGAGAGGAATGCCCAACAGAGGACCTGTAAGGTAATGGCCCCTTTATTTCCAAGAGGTGGGGAGGGGGAGGGGGGGTTGATGGGAGTTCAGTGAAGATCAGGCCTCC
This sequence comes from Decapterus maruadsi, assembly GCA_030347415.2. NCBI lineage: Eukaryota > Metazoa > Chordata > Actinopteri > Carangiformes > Carangidae > Decapterus > Decapterus maruadsi. The sequence goes on from CM064890.1 coordinate 2,975,413, forward strand.
TGAGAATAACATGGGAACGGTAAAGCTTGATTAAAGCACAGGGACATGTTCACTGAACAGCCACCTGAAGCCCAACACATGAAGAAATGATAGAAATCAAGTTTCTGGCAGAGGATGGCCACTCAGAGACATGACAATGCCAAACAGACACAATCTAGCTCTTATTTTTATTCCCCCGTCTGTTTTGTACGCGAGGCCAGAGCGGCTGGCCAACATGCCACAACACCCACTTTTTCTTTGACAAAATGTCTGGTCTGGTTGCGTCTGACTTTTCCCCTGCCAGGTCTCTCCGAGCATCGGGAAAACTTATCAAAGAGAACAGACCTTTATTCTGTTGCTGCGCGGGGAGAGCAGCTCTCCTCTCAGACGCTACTCAGTCTTTCAGCTGTTTGGAAGAGGAAGAAGCACATTCGCGGGTCATTGTTGCCGGCGCATACCGGTGGTAAGCAGGCTGACTTTCCCTGTCCAACCTGGCAGACGCACATACCCTGGTCATCACTCCCACTCCATATGAAAGCATAATTGATCTGGATATTAAAAGGCCCTAAATAAAATTCCATGCATGCTAAATTCTCCCAACGTGGTTTTGGAGGCCGGACACTTTCTTCCCTGTCCAGTGTAGTGTTACATGCTGGACCGTCTCAGCTGTGACCACCTAATAAAGTCAGCCTCATAAATATTTTTTGTGTTATTTAAACAAACCTAGCGCTCTATGAGTTGGAGTGGTTTGATATATGTAAATTATGCATGGAGGCTCCTGCAGACATACACTATAAGGCCCTGAGCTGTTACAAATGTCGGGCTGAACACTGGCCTGACTTCAGCAGCCTCAAGAATTTGTGACGCATGTTGAGGCGATGAAGGAAATCAAGCAGGAAATATGAAAAACATCTAATTGATCTATAAATATATATTTTTTTAATTAAAAAAAAAGCTATTCCATTAGCTGTTCCAAACAAAAGTCGGCAGATTATGCTTGCAATTCAAATATAAGAATAAAAGTATTTCACAGCAGCTATTATGTGGATTTAAAGGATGTAATTAGCGAGTGGGTGTTGTTTGGTCTTCACTCACACCAGCTCCAGTTTCTATTTGCTTCCTGGTAGGATTAGTGACTGGGGCCTGTGACATCACCGTCAGCCTGTGGATACTGGTGACAAATAGTAATAATCATTCCAGACATATCAATACACAATGCAATGTGTAAAAAGCAAACAAACAAGACCTTGAGCACCGTGTAACAGTTCACAAATCAGTTTTATTAATTTAAACACAATCAAATAATAATGTCAAAAACATCTGTACACATATTTTGCAGACACAACAATCTTTTGCATTTCACAATGAGGCCCATGTAGTGTAAAGTATTTCCAGTTTGCATTTATGATTGCAACATAATAAAAAAAAAGCGTGCTGTATGAATCTATAAAACATTTCCTCTATTTACCTACCATTACCTTGATCTAGCAGCAATATGTAGATACCCCAGAGCGCAGGGGGGGGGGGGAGAAGTTGTTTTGAGTAGATGGGAGGGGCGGGGGTGGGGTTAGAGTGGGGGTGTTCGGGGAGAGAGGGATCCGAATTGAAATGTAAAAAAAGGCCAGCAGTGATCATGTGCAAAGGAGGGAAAAATGAGAAACACAACGATTCGGTTTCTGTTTAAGAAATTCACAGTCGATAGCACATGTCCTGTATGTTCACAAACCCCTCGAAGTTAGTGGCTTTTCTCTAAATGTTAATTATGGTTTCCCCATCCACAGATGTAGAAGCACCATGGAGAGGGCTTCGTGTATTTCAGCTACATCAAAGAGGGACACAGAATGTACTTTCAAAGTTGAAATAAAAACACTACATCATACAAAATTACGCTCGCTGTACAAGAGTTGTTATAGCGCTTGTATAAAAGATAATAAAACCTATTCAAGCCTGCTTTTGTCTTTAAATATCAGATTTATTCAAATTTGTTGTTAAAACGGCTCTAAGGAGGCAGGAGACCGCCGTACGCCAAAACCCTTACCAGAATTAAGTTTGCTTCCAAATATATGGGGTCAGTGCTGCAAGCTGGTGAAATGCCGTAAGGACACAAGTTGTGAGCTACCTTTCTGAATAACTAAAAAAATTAAATAAAACAAATACCTCTTTCCCTTTGAAATGAGTCTAAAAAGGACTTGCAATAGAGGAGACCTGTTATGCTATTATATAAAGAGTGATTGAAGTTTCCTGTAAGGACGAGAAACATCACAGAATCAGATGAAAGGTCATTGACACTTGACATCCATGCTTTTGGTCTTGACAAAACGATTTATCACAAAATCCCATTATCTACATATTTGTTTACTGAACAAAACTTGAACACATCAACACTTTTTAGGCGTCGCACAAGCCTTTGCGCGATGGGATGCCTTTTTTTTTTCTTTTTTCTTTTTTTTTACTTCAATGAAAAAGCATTGCCGCCTTTCAAGAGCACGTACCTAAATGAATATAGGAAGGAATAGTCCAGTGATTACAAACTTACACACACAAAAAAAGATTTCCTCTGTACACGATTGTCTCAGCATTGTAAATAAAGTTTTTTGTAATTTTCTTAAATTATTAGAAAACCCCCTTTTTTTTTTTGTTTCTTCCATAAACGTCTTCCTCTCGCTGTCGTTGGAAATCAATAGTACTTTGTAAAAGGCACGAGTCTTTTGTCGTCGAGGTACCTTTTCTCAGTGGCACGGCGCCACTCACAAAGTCTCCGTTCATAAATAAGAAGCACAGGACTCCCAGGCCGGCGGTTATCACAGGAGCAGTCGCTTTTGTCTGTCTGTCCCACGACGGAGGAGGAGAATAAAAAGGTAGGTGGACAGATAAGGGACAGAAAGAGACGGGAGGTGAAGAGCAGAGGAGGGGAAGAGCTAGAGGGACGGAGATATGTCACCACCAGTAGTCGTGGGGGCCTGTGGTTTACTGTAGCTGAGTTCTGTGGCGAGGCAGCGGGGCCATCAGTAGCTCTGCTCTCCTCACAGGTGTGAACCCTGACAGAGTCCCGGCACAAACAGGGGGCCGTAAAACACTTTGACAGCTTCAGAAAGCGGCCAATTCACAGTAACCAGGGCAAGCAGCTGCAGCGCCGTAAATTCACCTCTGTCCTTCGCCTCCAGCAAAGAAACAAAAAAAAAAAAAAAAAAAAAGTTTAGGGTTAAGACGAAGTGTGACCGTATGTCAGCACATTAACCGTGTGCTCAGCCTTCTTTTTTCCATTCTCCTCTTCTTCTTCTTCCTGTGAAGTTGGAAGACAGACGCCAGGCAGCGCAGGGGGGCTTTTTTTTTTCTGAGCTGTGGAGTCTGCGGCAAGCGTGGGACGGGGCTGGAGGGCGAAGGTGAAAGGTTTGCAGGGTGTGCTGAGGTGGAGCAGGGTGTATGATGGTGGTGTAGTGCTACAAGTACTCCAGGTCCAGAGCGTGGTGGAGAGCCATGAGGTCTGAATGGCTGGAGATCCTCCAGAAGGGCATGTTGTGCTGTGGGACGGGCAAAACAACAGGTCACATTATGAAAAGGTTTTTAGGACTGATGTGAACTGAAATGACAGAAAATTGCAAAACATTAATCTGATTTTCTGATTTATGGGAACTGTTATGTCTATTTTTTCACAGTTTTCTGACATTTTAACATCACGTAATAAAAACAGTCTATTTTCTGCCTTTCAGAAGACTTGTGAGAGGCCGTAGGAAGCTGCAGGAAACTCCAGCTAATACATTCAAGCGAATAAAGCGAGGCTGGTTCGTTCACCAGGAAAAGCAATCATATCAATAACGCACCCCGACTGCTCCTCTTGCTCCCTCGTGCATACGTCTCTGTGGCCAAATAGTACATCTGCACCTCTAACTAATTTCTCTGTGTAGTTTTATACCATCAAACTAATCCAGTGGCTGTCTGCAGCCTCACAGAAGTCAACTCCCCACAGTCTCTTTTAGACGTACCTCCTGCCTGTTAGTGTGTGTTTAGGACAGTGCAAATTAGCTGTTGTTTCCAAGCGGAGGACGGGGGGAGAAACCTGAGTCGCAGAGAATGAAAGGAGCTTGTCAGGTAGAGTCCTCAGCCCCTCAGTGTGTGGAGCCCATTACCCTCCCCTTATCAAAGGTATGGCCTCTCCCAGGCATATGTTCCGCTTAGGAGAGCCTGCACTGACCCTTAAAAAGCTCTTTGCTTTTTGTTTTGTAAATTGTCTTTGCTTTTAAGTTTAAAAGCTGGAGATGTTATCTCTCCCTCCTGTCCCAGGCGACGGGAGAATAACTGAAGGCAAGAATTGTTTCAGGGATTTTTTTAGGTGGAGGAATGAGGGCCGGGGAGAACTGTGAGACATTTTGCTTTTGTAGTTCCACACAGTGTCACGTCTGATATGCGCCTCCTGACGGGTGAAATTGTTGTGTTATTTCACGTCCTCTCTGATGTTGACACAGAAACCTTTTACCGCATGGCGTGTCGTGGGACTCGCACCACTCAGACTGGAAGGAGGGGGGGGGGAAAAACGCCTTATCCTTCCATCAATGTCACACTCCAACAACTCAGGACTGAGTAAAAATATTTGCATCTTTTTCCACAATCATCCCTCAAGACCATATTCCCAGGGCGTGTTTCGCTTTTCATAATACAGAGCTATTGCTTTACACTCTTATCCAGGGTAAAGGTTGCTACCTTTTCCTAATCACGGCCTAATCACTCTTCATCTGTCCGCACGCTGCTATTCGTTGTTTACTGAGAAACAGGTGAAAAAAGGAACTGGAGGCTTTTCAAAGGGAAACTCCACGTCTTCACCGTGACACCGCGGCTCACCGTAGCTGTCAGTCAACTATGCTCCTGGGCCGCTGATTAATTTGTTAATGAATATGTTTGCTGTGTGTGGCTTGCATGTGGCATTTGGTTTACATCCAGACTTGGCAGAAATGCTGAATACACAACTCTCGGGGGAAGCAAGAGCCAACAGGTAACATGAAAAGGGGGCGAGAGTCAGATTCATCCGAGCAGATACCGTCACGAGAGTGCGGGAGATGTCAGCTTTTCAGCCTTTCTTGATCCGTTTCGTGCCAACAGGCTTGTCACTGCAGTAAATATTCTAATTTCATCAACAATGATTTAAGTCTCCTTTATGAGCGCTCCATTTACGATGCGCCTTCATCATGCCTGAAAGGGCCTGTCTAGCGTTACACATGCAGCATTCACGCTGCTCAGGGCAGCGAGCAGGAATATATAATTATGCCATCTCTCCCCTCCCCTGCTCTGTAAACCTGAGATGGCGGAGGAAGAGCGCTGATTACACACCACAGACTTTCTCTCTTGCACTTGGATGCACTAGAAGAGGATAAACACATAAAAGTAAAAGGGAGAGCTGGAGCGCTGATTCCTTTCTGTGGAAAAGTATGGCAGGTATGTTTGGTGCTCTCTTGATGAACCCTCCACAGTAATCACAAGTTCAAATGTTATTTTCTGTTTGCTTTTTCTGTTATCCAAAGGCTTCTTACCTTTTTTGAGCCTTGCTCCTCTTCCACACCATCTCCAACAACAATGTAAACAACTTTCCTCCCGAACCTTTGAATTACTCTCTCAAAGCAGCTCTCCTTCCCTGCAGAAGTAGTAGACAGAAGGATGTTAGTGGGGCGTTGCATGGATGCAAACAGATACACAGAGACACGCACACATTGGCAGACCCGAAAACCATCAAAGTTGATTCAGAGGCACAGGGTGACAAGAGCCCCCCTTTAAAAACACCACACGTACAAAATAGGGCTAAGTGTAAACACTCTGGCCTCAGCCAGGAGATGTGATAAGATCGGGCTGCAGATAAAAACAATCTGAAAAGCATTAACTCACTCCTCCTCCTCAAACAAAAGGGGCAAATGGACTTAAATCAGCTAAAGCAGAATGCTACAGGATCTGGTTAGGAGGGCCAGCGCGCTTAATGCTCCAAGGAACACAGAGCTGCACTCTGCTCCAACTCTGTGCTGATGGGCCTGAAAATGGCGCGGGAGTGAAGCTTGATGTTTATTTTGCATTTGAAACAGTGAAGAAGGGGAAGGGACCGGAGGAAAAAGGGGGGGTAGAAATGGGAGGAGGAGGAGAGGGAGGGAGGAGGAGGAGGGGGAGGGGGGTCCTGTTGCTGTGGAATGACATAAATGTGCAGAAGTGGTTTCATATGCAGAGACTGAGCAGGAGAGGCCTGGGGAGGCCCAGCACAGGCCCAGCTCCAGAAAAATAATCCCAGGCTGATTAGTCTGATTCCTCCATAGAAGAACATCAACCCTCTCCGGTGACTGAATCTCCCACCCCGTCCACGCCTCAGCCCTGTCACTTAAGTAGCATGTGTGTCTTGAACGTTTACGCTCACATCGCCGCAATAATAATCGCTCGCGTCCCCCCAAAGTGATAGATCGATGATAGAGGAGAAACATTACAAAATACAAAAAAAGGAGGAACTGAAGTGGATATTTACCTATTTTGGTTGCACTATAAATATTCTCGATAGGAAAGACTATCCCCAAGCCGTAGAGCAACACCTTCGCCAGGGCAGGGATGAGCTGTGTGGTGGTCACCAGGATATTCACACAGTTTGACCTGCATTGGGGAGAGAAAAGGGGATGACATCATTTTAAAATAGTTTCAAGAATGGGCTGAAAATAAACTGAAAAATAATGTTTAAAACAATGCAGCTCATGTAGTTTTCAAAATAAGAGAACAAAATCATGTTCAAAAGACGTATGAGAAAGAGTATGGAGTTGACTTATTTACACCACATGCAAGTTTATATATGTGCGGTGTGGGACTGGGTACAATTTTCCTCGCTGGAGTCCTACCTTGAGTGGATTAATGTTAGTGCTTTCAGTGCCAGTGTTAACCAGGAGTCCGTCAAGGCTTCAATTTCTGCTCGCAATTGCAACCAGGCTTCCCTTTTGGCTGGGCCCAGCAGACCTGAAACGTAGGGTAACATTGTTTGGGTTGGACCAGCCCTCTGAATACCACTGAAATTTTCAAAATTTACCCTGACCAAGTGGTGTGGCATGTGTGCTTTTAGAGAACACACACACACACACACGAGCGCCCACGCAATGAGGGCACGTACTCTACATCTGCAAACTCATTTCTAACTCAGACTGGTACAGAACAGTGCGGCTTGTTGGGGGGGGATTACCTCCGACGTTATTTTTGTAGGTGGTGTAGATTTCTTTTACTCGTCTGTAGCGGAAGGCCAGTTTTCTCATCCAGTCCACGCCTCCCCGCACGCCTGTGGCCAGACATAGGTTGGCGCTGGTCGCCGCTGCGTGGAAACCGTCGGCGCTGAAGTTATACGTACTGGGGTTAAGACAAAGAACGGATCCGTCAGTCCGACGTTGATTTTTGCAACACTGATATTGACACATTTCTTGATGACGACGCTGTACCTTAGATCTTGCCCGTTGTCGTCAGAGGACACGTCATCGATATGGACCTGGTCACATTCCTGCAACACACAAAACATGCACTTTGAGTGATGTATGATTATATACCAATGTTATTTTTTTTTGGGGCGGGGGGGGGTAGGACACTTCCCACGAGTTGCAGGTCATTTTTCACCAGAAACATATATATTTATCCAGGAATTTATGCTCTGGCTGGACACCTAAACTGTAATCCCCCTTTGCCTTGACTTTCTCTTTCTATCCTTTTAAATCAGCTCTGCACATTTTTCTTCCCCTGTGCTCTCACCACCTCTGTCCAAACCAAAAAAATGAACCTCATCATCATCATCATCATCAGTCTGAATGGGCTGCTACCACTAGAGGGGTCTAAAGATATGCACACACACCCACAGACATAACCAATTAAGTCCCAATCCAGCAGCTCTAAACACTCCCCAGGTTGGCATTTGAGCAGATATATATACTATATATTTATATATATACATACAGTAGAAAGATGTGTGCAGGGTAGCTCAATATATAAAGAGACTTGGCACTAATGGTCTGTGCAAGTGTGTGTACATACGTCCGTGTATCTCCACACATGTGTGAGCACTCCTCTTCCCCCTATGGGGGTGCCGGGCTCCTCTTGGAAAGGTAGAGGGATTCTGCAGCTCTGCTCTGATTCCACCGGTACGCAGTAACACAATCCAGACTTTCTGGTAAATGTAACCTACTAGAAAAATTGAACCTGATGCTAACCGCCAATGAAATTATGACCTCTGATTGCTGCTGCGCCACACACCAACACAGCCCCGGGGCCAGTCAGCCAGCCAGCCGGCAAAAGAGCGCAGGAGAAAACACACTAAAAATCTGTTATTAGTTTTCCATTTATAGGAACTTTCTTGTGCCTCCCCCTTTCTCCTCTCCCGCCCCCCCCTCTTCAGCCAGCTTGCAGTGAGAGGGAGTCCTGCCCTGGCATTCAGATCAACACATTTCACATGGGGCAGAGCAAAGAGAGATTAGCTGAGATGCTTTCTGCTAAAACGTGGGATGGCTACCAACGAGAGGTTGAGCAATAGGTTGTTAAGAGCAAAGGGCTGAATTTTCACTGAGTGTGACATCAACCTTTCAATTTGTTTCAGTCAGCTCTAATACAGTGTGAATAACAGAGAAACTATTGGATATCTCTATGAAATAGGTTAAAGACCTTCTCTGGAAAGCTACAGGTTTGAAATTGGTCGTTGCGTTGCCAAAAGGTTAGTCTCCCCTGTTTAAAGTTATGTGAGAAATAATAATTGAAACTTGAGAGACAGAATTCCTCCAGTCTCGAGTATGAAAAATCCCTCCTGATTTTGTAAGCTTTTTAATTAAGTTTCATCCGGCTGTTAAGACACCCAAACACAGAAAAGGACTTCCTTGTTTTAAGTCAATCTAACTGAGGCCAAATGCTGACGTTATTGCATTCCTCTCTAATGCTAGAGCAGGGTAAGGGTAAGGGCTTTGGACCGTAAACCTTTTTTATTTTACTGGTTCCCCTCTGAACAAATTTTTCATCTCCCTGGATTTGTGGGGAGAGGGAGGGGAGAGCGATGTGAGGAGAAACTCAAACCAGCTGTTCTTTAACAGAATTAAAATCTTGACCCCCAACCCCAGCTCTAATGCAGCCATTCTCTCGCCAAGCCTCTCCCAGCAAGCCCCGAGATCCAAAGAGGAAAAGACTTTGACCCCGTGACCCCCCTCTCCCCTCCTCTCGGGGGCTCCGGCACCCCGATAAGGCGGTGGGGAGGGTAAGAGAGGTGGATATGGAGGAGAGCAGCGGGTAAACGCCGGGGGAGATAGTCCAAAGTGACCTCACATGGAGCGAGCTCAGAGCCCTGCGTTCCAGAAGATGGACTGCCAATTGGAGATGGGGTGCAGGCGGGGGCTCTCTGCTCAGTTGGCCTAATCTGTTTCCAGACACTCACCAGCAGATCTTTAATAGTTGAAGAAAGCGGCAATTTGTCCCAGCTTGATGATCCGCTGCCAAGAAACTCGTGGATAATTTATGTTCGCAAATTATCCCAAAACGTTCCTCAGAACTGAACTAAAGCCAGAAGTATTGATGTGCCTAATTCCTTAAGTAGTGGAGGCATGTCTGTTTGTTTAGGAAAACAAAAACAGCACCCTGGGTTAAGCACCACATAAAGCCTCCTTTCAAAGACCTCCCATTCTGGTGCAAGTGACTGGAATGCTTCTATTATCCAGTAATTACCTGCTGATGAATCGGACACAATCAGCCCGCTGCACAAGCTCCCGACACCTCTTTCACGTTGGTACCGGACCATTCAGTCCCACTCATTCGCTAGGTCATTGCCAAATTGCATGCTGTCTCCTGGTTCCTTGTTTGGATGACAATAGTTCCTGCATGTTTATTCTTCGTATGTCATGTGTTTCTTTCACAGTCTGACAGCCAGCATGGATCAAAACAGATATCTGAGAACAATATTACTCAGCATGTTCATTATGGGCCTACTTTGTGTGCCAGAGTCCAAACTTCAACACGACTTGATATACATAAATATGTCTCAGTAATTAGGCCTAACTGTAGCCATTATAGCTGCCGCCTGATTATGAATGATTTTTCATAGACTTTTCCAAATCCTTAAAGCTAATAAACACATCAAACCCCAACAACTGTAAAGTGTTAAAAAATCAAGAGGCCAATTTAAACACAGCAGTTTGGGGTTTAAAGTTTGAATGCCTGAACCCTTTTCATTTAGCTATTTTTGCATGTTTATATTATTTTTTTTATATAATTCTGTAGATATTACAGTGCATGATTAACAGCTGAACAGACCTCCAGATAGAAGTAGTGTATGTGCACATGCACTGTGAATAAAAAGGGTGGAGGGAGGAGGGGGGGCACGCTGGAAAAATGTGCAGACTCCAACAATTACTGTTCCCAGCTGGGGCTGGCATAAACCTCTGCACTGGCTCCCTGGGAGGACCGGGAGAGCTAATAGAGGAGGTGGCTGTGGGTAATGTCGTACAGTAACCCTTACACATACTCATTAGGAGCCACTTCTGAAGGTCTCGTAAACACCACAGAGCCATGGACGGTGCAGGTTCAAGTCAGTTAAGTACAGTCGTATAGTCAAAGTGGTATGGAAAGAAACACAATGGGGAGGTGAATTTTACTAACTGATGGACTTAGATGGATGGATTATGAAATGATCCAGAAGATGCAAACAAGATGCAGATAACATCATTTTGTTTCGTGCTACCTTGTGATAAAATAGCCACTTTGTAAGAATGCATGACCTCCTAAGAGTTCATAAACACTTCAACTTACTTCCACTGACTCAACGAAGGCCCTAGATTAGAAAAATACTGCTGCTGTTATTTTGTTGGTGCAACAACAATAGAATGACAGGCCTCAAAGATGGTGGCTCGTTGAGGGGCAGTCTGAGAATTTCTTAGAACCTTTTGAACATCTCTTTTTCATTGAATCCCCCCCATTCTCCCCTCACCAAGCAAACAGTGGTCTCTCTAAAACCTACAATCACTGCTAACTCGCACCAGATGTTCCTACTGTACTCAGGAGTGAAGACCCTCCACCAGAAGCCATCGCAATCACTTATGCAAAATCTCAGTCTTTCTGTTAAATTCATCAGCAGCGAGAGTCCTTTTTTTTATTTTTTATTTGATCTGAATTCGTTTTTACTACCAAACGGTCTGTAATTATAAAGAAAAGAAAAAATATGAGAAACTTTACATCTAAAAAGAGGAGATTTCCTTCTCAGGATGAGTGCAACTCCACATCAGTCACTCTCTCTTCCTTCCTCTGTCTCGCCACTAGTCTGCTGACAACCTCTCACTGGGGAGGAAGTTATCAGAGCCCTCTTTGTTCCCTTGGTATCTGTCATTAAGCAATCAGCAATGACGGCCTGAGTCTTCCTGTAGCCCTGGAAAGAGCTCAGAGTGGTGACTGTAACAGTCAGAGACGAGCAGAAGAAAGAAACTCGGCAACCCATGTTACCAAAACACAGGAAGGACTGAGCTATCTGAACTAACCTTTACACCCGTTTTTCCCATAGAGGTGCAGGTCAGTGCCACAGACAGCTGCCCCCTGCCCCCCCTCACCTCTCCATCTTCGCTCTCAGGTGAGCTGTTGGGGTGGGGGTGGGTGGTCAAAAGCACAGTGTGAGCGATAACAGCCGTCATCACAGCATTCTTTGTGACCCTACAGGCTAATGCCATGTGAAAAAGGCTCATCCATGGTTCGCAGGTTCTCAATGCTACCACTCCACTGGCAGAGGCTGTCATCCCACCCCCCGTGGTCTGTGACCCCCAGCAACTTCCTTCTCTGTTCCCACCACAGGCACCCCTGTCTAGGGGGAAAGGAGGAGGGTGCAGGAGGGGAGGGTGGTGGGGGCTGTGATTACCTGGGGGTCAAACACAGGATGTGGGTAACAAAGGAAGAGTTCTTCAAACCTACTTCATTCCAATCCACAATCTGTGCTTGAACAGTCATGGAATTCAAACAGCAGCGCCAAACAAAGCACAGGTATAGAGACGTCTCTGCTGGTTTTACAAAAAAATTCACACAACCCCGAGAGGAGAACCAGAGGGAGCATAAGTTTCCTTTGCTCCGGCACAGACTGAAGTTTAAGAAAATGTTCTTTAAAGTGCTGCTGTAATGACTGGAAAAGCTGGAAAAGAAGGAAAAACACCCCACAGGTAGGCAAGAAGAGAAAAGTATAAATTAGTTATGCGTGATGGATGAGCTGCTTCTCATTATTTCCTGTTTTTGGCATTGCAAGTCCAAACCACACCTCAAAGGAGAGCAACATTAAATGCAATATCAAATCTCAGCCATTTCAGCATTTTCCCTCGGCAACAAACGTATCCATAGAGAAACAGTTTATTCCTGCCAAGTTGACTGTTGTTTGGACAAATCTGTGCAAGTTTCTGTTCTCTTCTTCCCCCAGACCACACTGGGCAGGTGCTGTCTCCCCCTATTTAATTCAGGACAAGAAATCTATTCTTGAATCATCATCATTTGTCACCAGACAGTAATGTTATATTTTCCATGCACCCGCAACCCCTATTGGTGCAGGGCTGGAAGGTGGGGGTGAGGTGGAGCTCTGCGGAGCAAAGATTGACAAAGTGGCTTTGAAACCTCCACTTTCTCTCTGTAGTCTTTCCAAAACACATCAGTGGCCCCGCCTCGAGACTTGATGGAGGTCTGTCGAGGCGCATGACAGAACTGCTGCATCAGTAGCCAGGCAGATGATGAAATACCCACATCAGTGTGCACAGGCCATCTGACAAAATATACCATGTATGAAAATGACCTAGTTTGCTGTTGCTATTTGGTTTTAGCAGCATATTTTTACATTTGGAACATTTAAAAAAGGAATAGAAACTCCTAATCCTTGCTTTGCATAGCTTTTCATTTGATGAGTGACTGCTCTGTCATGATATATTTCAAAAACAAAGACAGATGTCAGAGCTACGGTGTTAATTAATAATCAATCAACTTAACGACCTAATGTCATGACTCGGTGAAAAACACAGTTGAGGTTATGTTCCTTCTTATAGGGAATAAAATCACACATACAGAAAAGAAATTACATAAATCTTCTATCAAGGAAAACACCATAAAGCTACCAATCATATGGAACGGCGAGTACAGGATCTGACTCTCTACTGTGGGACATAAAACCTACAGAACAGCTCCATACTAAGAGGCTCTGGAGGGCCATTTCAGCCACTAGGAAAAGGTAACCGTGCATTTCACAGCATCTCTCATTAACAGGCAGCCCCTGGGTGAGAGTGACAGAGGAGGTTTTAAACCTGCGAGTGCAGGGTGGGAGCTATAAAAGGCAGTCAGCTCACAGTGTCACAGGGTTGCTCTGCAGGTATGTGTGTGAGAGTTTGCGAGCACTTTCACGAGTGTCGATACATTATGTATGTGTTGTGCATGCATGTGTGCATATTGAGATTCTGCAGTGCAACATGCTTAAGAGTGCATGTGCACGAGTGTGAGAGTGTGTGCGCACACAGCATGGAAGCATCAGTGGACTAATTTAAAATGTTGCCACCTTTAGAGACCTCTCCCCCCTCTCTCTCCCTGTGAGTGGTTTGCCCCCATGCCCTTTATCCTCCAGACGGGGAGGGTTGTTTTCTCACTCAGGGAGGGGGGAAACGGCAGCCCCCGTACCCCACTGCGAGGGGAACACAGGGGGCTCGGCCGGAGAGGAGAGAGGCCTCTGGTTCCCACATACTGCTCGGTGTTGGCGTTTGGGCTGCAGCAGCGCACCTACAGTAAACTCACACCCAGAGCTGTCAGTCTTCCCTGTGAGGTCAGGCTCAGTGGGCTTCATTACACACATCACTTTACACCATCAATTAACTCCACATTCAAACCCCCTCCATCACAGCCTGAGCATAAAGATGGCATCCAATGAAGTAAACTGACTATAATTCATAAATAAAGATACAAGAACAACAAATCATCTGGTAGTTGACTCGTAAAAAGTGTGATTTAATCTGAAAATAAAATACTAACATTACTATACAACTACAATACGGTGCTGTTGTTAATTAGCACATTATAAAAATGATTGATTCTGTATCAGGTTTTGCATAAGATGAACTGATTATGTGTTTATCTCTGCAGCTATTGGAATACAACTTCTACAAGGAAAATTAATACAATGGAGATCACATCAATAGGGATCATGTTGCCTTGAATGACTTTCCTAATACTTCCTTCAGTGAGAGCATTTTTGATGATAAAAACAGATTGTGCTGTTCATACAATACAATACTACCCCCGTCCTTTAACGGGCTGACAATCGATAGAAAGATTTGTGTGTTTGTGTGTGTGTGGGTTGAGAAGGGGAATCTTTTGGTGAGGTGCAGTGTTTCTAGGAGCCTCTACGTATCTAACAGTGAATGAAAAAAGAGAGCGCTGATCCAGAAAAAGGTTAGAGGAGAAAGAGGGAGAGAGACGTAAGGGTGAAACTGATCCCTGTTGACCCCTTCGGCATGCCCTCTTTCTTTTTATGACTTTCCTCTGAATCGTCACTCACCAGCTCTATCAACACGGCCCAGCCTCCATTCACACACACACACACACACTCTCTCTCTCACACACACATGAGCACATATTACAAAAGTTTAGAGCACTTTCTGTGGCTTCAGCGGGCTGGGAACAATATTGTGCTTAATTGTGATGTTTATAGGGCTGTAAACAACCCTCGTGAATCCAAAAATCTTTCAAAGTGATTCATGAATATTTAAAACTAACATTAAATACAAGCAAAATAATAGTTAACCGTGCATATTTGGAAGAGTTAAGGAAGCCGAGTGCATGTTTAATGTTCCCAGGCAGAGGCTGGCGGGACAACAGTGTTAAGACTTAGATGGGACCACTCACACACACCGTTAGGCCACTAACTCTGCACCTGTGTTTCTGTACAGCCTCTGGGGTCTCCCTTTATGGCTTAGACTAAATTAGATGGACCATATGCATTTCTGCACATGCTTAAATACATAACTGCTGCTGGCTGCGGTATTTATAGCTGGACTCTATTTAGCTCTATCTGAGATGGAGGACTGTAAATCAGCAGAGAGGAAACACAACATGGTTAGATATTGCTGAGACCTGGCACTTAACACTCAGAGTGGCCCAACTCAGTTTAAGAGGAGAGGTCTCTATGCCTTCAAGAGAATGTCACTCCTCCTCTGGTATGATTGTTAATGACAATCATTTCAGCGTCTGCCGAGAGGTCTTTACATCGCCCCGGTTCAAAAAGCACACAGCAGACCACAGATAGCGACTTCAAAAAAAGTCTGAAGCTTTTAAGTGTCATAACAAAATCTAATAATTTGGTAACTGAGATAGAGCAGAAGAAATAGATTCGCTGCATTTTTAAATAATTTTATAAGCAGTTTGAACTGCCAATTCATCTGTGAGCAGTTTCATCACACATGAAAAGAAATCAAAACACGGGACAGATGTTGAGCAAAACCACATTTAAGCGTTGTCACAAACTTCCATTTTTTCAAATGATTGGGACACATCTATTAAATAAAGTGCAGCTAGAATGGATTCTACATGGCCAGGGCATAAGGAAATATTTAACCAGCCAATTGCAGCCAATTAACTTTGATCATGATGACTGCATTTGGAATCTCAGTCACTCGTCTGTCTGGGGGAGTATGAACATTTTCTTTCTCTCCGTCTCTCTCTCTCCCCCGTTTTTTCCTCCTTCTTGGGTTTTGCTTCGTGTAACAAAGCCGAACATGGTGGTGGTGAGTAATGAGACTTGGCAGACCGGCCACAGATCTCTTCACACTTAAGTATCAAACAAAACATTTCCTCTACTGTGAGGTCAACATAAAGCAGGACACTGAGGGAAAATGCTGGGTCAGTCGGATCAGATTCAGCGGGAGAAAGACACACAGAGGAAGAGGCAGGAGGAGGAAAAAAAAAAATCCAAGGAATAAAAAGTCAGTAAATTCGCACAAAGAGAATTGGACGGAGCAAGTGCTGAGGGAAGTAACACAAAGATGAATTACTTTGTTTATTGCTTAAAAGAGATGAGCACAGATAGTTAGTTGGATCTGACAAGTGGATCTGGTAGTGGGTAAATGTCACGTCTGTGTTTACTGCATGTATGGACAAATGTGCCTCACACTTTTCTGTATACAGTCTGAGCCTATAGGCATCTCTAACCCTCTGGTCCTACTTCACTGCTCCCCAGAGTGAGGCAAACACTCAGACACCCCACCACATCCGTGCACGCACACACTCACACACACCTCCCTGCCCCTGATCCCTCTATTCCTGTGCCCCAGGGGCAGATTTTACACTAGCCGTACATGAATCAGGGGGGTAAAGAGGCGTGGGAGGGAGACGGCGGGGGGATTGCATGCTGGGACGGAAGGGTCTGTGGTGTAGGTGGACAGCGACACCAAGCACACAGCGTGACACACAGACAGACGGAGTGGCCACAGAAACACTAGAGCCTGACAAATTGCGCTATAGCTGCTGTGGGAGTGGGAGAGGGGTGGGGGTCGGGGGGGTCGGGGGGGGGGAGAAGGAGAGGGCCGGTGACCCAGGAACGACGGAGACTGACAGCACATGTAAAATTCATGGTATCCCTTGGGCTCCGAGGTAATACTTCACCACTGTGGGACTGATAACTGAGAAACGGGCTCCACGCTATGAAACAGTTGTTTCTGATTTGACTAAAAAAATCTTAATGGTCTCCTCTTTAAGCTCCTGTTAGAATATATAACTCATCCGACCACTAAAACCATCACAAACATCAGAATGTGAAGAAGAAGCGGAGAGTAAGAACACACAAAAAGACCCACCTCTAAGTCGTTGAAGAATAGGTGTGTGTCGGCCAAGTTGAAGATCATCTCTTCCATCCTCAGACCTAATGATACAGATGTCGGTGGGTCCTGGAAAACAGAAGAAGAAAATTACATTTAAAGAAAAAATCGACTTATTTACAAGCAAGTTAATGCAATTCAGTAAATAATCCTGTTCCCTGAAAGCTATACTCAATTAACACAGACTCCCTTTAAATTCTTCAGCAGGCTGTTCCCTTAAAAAAAAAAAAAGACATTAGCGGGACTTGAAAGTTACAGCCTTTGTTTACGACCCTTCGAAAGGGACCAAAATAGTCATCAGAAAAGCCACAGACTTGAATGAAAGCAGTAAAACTCATGTCTCTTCTGAGGGGGGGGTGGTCGATTCAGACGAGTCGGGGTCACAGCCTCATCGTAAATGGTCCATTCTCCACATACTTGTCCTGATGCATCATCTGATTGCTCTCAAGGTGATAAAACTATTTCCCGCCAAAGGGTCTTGAGACCACACAGTCACATCAGTGTCTTTATCAATATTCAAAATAATTCAAATGTAAGATAAATAATGAATGTTTCCTGCATTGTGCTCAACTGTAATTTTTTTCTCTTAAATCGTGATGATCTCTGTCAGTAACTTGACGCGAGCGGTAATGGTGATATCGTTGCACTGTCTGAAAGATAATACCTAGAGAGGAGCGAACTGCGCTGTAAATACTTAATGAGCCTGTGACAATGTGTGCAATTTTTCCCTTTAAAAAGATAATGAATAAGCAAAAAGCCTTTGGTGCATTTTCACATAAATATTTATAAAGGTGCAAACTTTGTGTAATTATTTTATTGTTTAAACACATTTACTTAATTTACTTCAGCTTTAGAAAAAAGCTTATTCTTCTTATTCTTACATTCTTGTTTGAGGGCATAACATTTTTTATTTTTTTGCACAAATTAAATGAATTAAATTGTATCTTTAATCTCTAATCAGCAAATTGTCCTCTGCAAAGCATGAAGAGAGACAACAGCAGGCTGCAGAGGAGGATTTTCTGCAGCTGCGTGGGACTACGTTATCGACAGGCCAGGGAGGACCAGAGCAGGGATTACAGAGTTAAACCACCTGAAGACACACCTGAGCTTTCTGCTGATTAGCTGTCACATCCCACAATGCTTATGTTTTCACTAAAATGACAGAGGACAAACCACACAAGTAGAGCTCAATCCCCCACTTCTAGAGGCTTTCTCCTTCCTCTTAACCTCCCAGTTTGAATCTTTCAGTCAGAATTCATCAAAAATAATTACCCCCCTCCACCCAACCCCCCCTCTACGCCAGCAGGCTCCCAGGTCCCTCCTCCTAAACTGTAGCGCTCATGGGTGATTTAGCATTACAGGCAGCTTTGGTGGGAAAAGGCGTTCTTCTCCCGTCGCAAGTGAATCCTTTCCAATTAAATCTAAACAATCAGTCAGTGAGGGAGTTAAGAATACAAGCAGGCCAGAAGGCCAAAGTGCTGCTGCTGTCATTGCTGCAGCACCACCTGTCCTGAGATGTCAGTGCCATCCACAGGGGCGCCAAGTAACCCCCCCTCCACCACCACCAACCAATAACACCCCCCCCCATCCCCACCCAGTTTAAGCTCTAGCTCTGGCCAGCCCAATAGCAGCACAGCTGGCCTCAGCCATCAGCTTTATGGGGGTGAGCTGCCTTGATGCCAATTAAAAGAGCTGATAAGAACAGCAGTGTGTTTATGTGTGTACGAGGGAGAGAAAAAAATCAGAGTCAGAGAGGGTGGGGGGTCAGAGCAAGAGAGAGAAAGTGTGGATGTGTGCTCTCTCAGATACTCATCTATTTATAGTAAGCTCAAAGCAGCTTAGAAGGAAAACTGTTCTGTAACTTTTCTGTTTATGCGGTGAAGATAGGGATGGCATGAATGACAGAAAGGAGGAGAGGGGGTGGTTGTTGTGGTGGATGTGGGGGGGGGGGGGTCGGTCTCTGCAGGTAGGTAGTTTACAGTACAGATTTGCATTTCTGATAAGCTTTGAGGTAGCGTGCTCTGTGGTTTCTGTGAGTAAGCACGTCTGCCTCTTATAATGTGATTTTATTGTGATACTGTCAGCAGCTTTGAGCACGAGTTGAAAAAAAAAATGGTAAAAAAAAAAATGGAGAGAAATGGGCGGCCGCAGAGAAAAACAGGGAACAAAAGAGAAAACAGTGAGACAGACTCTAGCGGCTGTCACATCCTATAGCTGAGCTCTGATGGAATGGGCCCTTATGGAGTCAGGAGTGTTTCCTGTTTCAGAGGAGCACACTGGAGACCCTGTGTGTGCATGTGTGTGTGTTCATGTGTGTGTGGTTGAAGAGTCCCTCATCACCGAGCCACAGCTCCCTAAGCCTTAGCTCTCTCTTTACCCAGCATGCAGGGCTGAGAATAAAGTAAATAAACAGTGGAGGGTCGCGGGGCAGCCCTCTTTCACCCCAAAAACAAAACACTGCCCCCATCAAACACCCCCTCATTCCAGAACAAAGGCACCGAGCATGGGCCGCAGACACTAAGCTGTCTGACATATGAGGAGCAATATGTCATTTTCCACTTCAAAACCCAGACACCTCCATAGCCAAAACAACTGCTGATTAGAAATTGTGTATTCAAGCAAAAGTAAAACAAAAGGTTGATTCATTTCTCATTGTGAAAATCCTGACCGCCATAAATTAATGTTATGATTATAATGTTTTTTCATTTTATTTATCTGACCTCTATCTAAATGGGAAAAACAGAGAGGAAGATGCTATAGAGAACCTCTGACCCCCCAAAGAAAACCATGAGAATAGGATTCTGCTGTGTTTCCCGAATTGTTTGTTTTCAAAGTTTAAATTTAGAGACGCAATTTACATGGAACAACAAATAGCAAAGTCTTGAGAAGCAAACTCTTCATCTTACGAGCATACACGGCAAAATGGGATAGAAAATGACCTTTCCGTATAATTATACACATGTATATACGTATATATATATAGTGAGTTTGACTGAATTGCATTTGGTGGACTCTCTCTCTCTCCTGCCACGGTCTCCAGGGAGATCCCTGCCTGAAAGGGATGGATTGAGAAACACTTAATTAAACTAACAATGTGGCATTTTCTGAAGGAGAAAGGAACACTTAAGATGTGTCAATAGACATCCAGAGTGCAACTGTTGTGAGCCCCTACAGCCGAGCCCCAACCAGCCACGCATAGCTCCAACAGCTGCAAAGAGCAGTCAAATACTTGCCAAGCCTTATTGGACCTATTAAAAAAAGAAATAATTATCTGCACACCGAGTTCTGCACGGTGTGGTTCTCACTGTGGACTCGAAGCAAAGTGAAATCCATCCTCCAGTCAATGGCCACTTCCCCTCCTCTGATCCTGTTCCTCCCTCTCTTTGATATTTATGTGTTTTACTGATAAAATACACCACTACTGCTACAGTCTGATGTCACTCACCCGTCCATATCTGTTGGCATAAGAACCCGTAAGCAAGGAATGGAAAACGATGATTGTTTCATCCAGGTCCCAGATGAAAACTCGCTGGAGAGATATGAGGGCAGAGAGTGGGGGGTGGGGGGAAGAAAGAAACAAAGAAAAACAGAGAGAAAAGAGGCAAAATCAATGGTGCACTCTGTAGGACTGCAAGGTGATCCTCCTGGTCAATAGGCACAGGAGCGTGTATTTGTGCGCCACAGGGACCAAGATCCATTTGCTTGGGTTGGTCACCGCAACACTCCTCCCCTCACCCCACCGCACGCCATCCCAGCCCTTGCCCTTTACATTAGAGTAATCAATAGTGACAAACTAATTAACTAGATATGTTAACATGGCATGATGTCAGAGCTATAATGGCTGCTATTAACCTCGTTCAAATTCATATCATATTAATGAAGAGCTCTCTGAATTACCAGGAGTTTATTTTGACATATGAGTGTTTTATGGCTCATGGTGTAGCAGCACAATTGTTAGTCACAGCTAGCGTCCAGCCTTCGGTGACTAAAATGTATATATTATTCACTCACATGCCCCGTTACTTATTCATGCCGTCTACACGAGAGCTTTATATTATGTGTTTAGTGATGTCATATATTCCACAAAGCATTAATAATATATTTATAGTTAAGGAATCAAATCTTTAAGTATTAATGCCCATCGAGTGTTAAAGTTGGCGTGGCAGCCATACAGTAAGTGGATTAGCGTCCATGTGCCTCAGACAGGGCGAGGCTGTCTGTCGCCAAGGTAGCGGCGGGCTCACCCTACCTCAAGGTCGGAGTCGGGCGGCGGTGATGGGTTGTTGTTCCTTCTTCCCCGGCCACGTGACTTTCCATCCGAGGCCCGGCGCAATCGATCCGAATCTGAATCTTTAATGGGGGTTGATGGACTGTGGATGGTACTGTACTCTGCTGAAAGGAAGGAAAGAAGGAAGGAAGGAAGGAGGAGAGTATTAAAAAAAAAAAAAAAAGTGTATCGAAGATGAGCTACTATTTGCTTGTAGCTAAAATGTTTTGAGTGATCATTTGTCTTGATGCTGCACAGACAGCTTCCTGTGACATTATTTAGGCACGATGCAGGCCCCGCAGGTAACAACTGTCATAAATCAGCTGCAGAACACACACTAGAAGCGATTGTGCTCCATGTTGATTTAATAAACAAGAGGTAATAGAGTACACATCAGCTAGAAGAAAAAAGCAAAGATGTAATTCATTTAAACTAGATGAGCGTGGAGGAAATTATGTTCAAAGTCTGATGTATTTGGCGTTGATTGATGACAATTTCAAATGAAATCATAAACATTTGAATAACTTGTAAAGATAAAATCAGTGTTTGATTGCCAGATTATCTGCATATGTTTTCAGTATTAACTTTTGATGAAATCATTTCCTTCTGCATCGGAGTTGTTTAGCTAATACTCCTTTATCAAAAACAACTTCAAGTCCGTGAGAGGGAAGAAGTTCAGCGACCCACTGGTTTTCGAGAAGCAACACGGCCTCTTCTAAAGATCAAACTCTGAATATTCAAGTTTCTCACAGGGAGAGACCCAGCTGCCTGTGGTTTATGTCCTACCTGCAGAGTTGTCTGTGAGGGCCTGGCTGGTGATGGCAGCTGGTGGCTCCTGGAGGGTGTAGGTGGTGGTGGTGGAGGGCGTGCTGGGGCTTGTGTTGTTGCTCGTCATGTAGGGTGAAGTGTAGGGTGAGCTGTTGTAATACTGAGCATACTGGCCCTGGCCAAAGGCTGGATAACTGGGGTAGTCCTGTGGAGAAGGACAGACAGTGTAGGGTTAATGGAGGGGGGGGGAAATGTATAGGAGAATAGTGAGAGATTAAGCAAAAGTGAGAGGACATATTTTGATCAAAAATGTGGAGGCAGAAGGTAGCAGCGTTGTGGAGGAGAAGTAGGGGGTTTGGCAGAGTAACGTGAGATTTGCCCTGCACCAGTGTTGCTACTTTACAGCGCAGATTCCAAAACATAAATGCAAACACATGTCTGTTCTGTCCTACATCTGGACAAAGATCTGTCTTGTTTTTTTTTTTTCTTCTTCCTTTCCTCTGTGGCATAATACATATGTGTTGGAGGAGGTACAGTAGATAATCCTGCGTACAAAGCTTTTGACATCCTGAGTGATTTATGTTTGAATGTGTCACGGATGAAATGTTACATATTGAGTGTGCATGTTTCATAAAGATTTCCAGGCTGGGAAGAAGTCGTGCAATTTAAAACTTATATAAACTGATAGCTATGTACTGATACCAGATCAGAGGAACAGAAATAAGAGGAATGGAAAGCGCACAGCTACCTGTTGTGTGCTGTTGAAGCCAGTCGAATTTGTCAGGGAGTTGTTTCCTGCATACAATCCTGAAGTTGTTGTAAAAGTACCACCTTTAAAAAAAGGACAAAACAAATACAAGTTTGAGTTATAAAACATTGTATGGAATAAAACCCACAACCAAAGCTGTTGCCTGGCAAATAAATGCAGTGACAGAAATGAGACAGCACATTGTTAGGGGAGAAAAAAAAAGACTTTTGTGAAACAACTATTTGAGGTTGTGAACAGAGGGAGGCCTGAGGGAGCTCCTTATCTTTGTCCTCTTCCTTTCTTATCAGTGATTGGATCAGGCCCGATGAATGATGGGATGGGAGGGGGGGGAGGGGGGTAAAGAAGGGTGAGGGATGGATAGAACCTGCTTCCAAAGCCATCCAACCCACAATGTGAAGAACACAGTAGACTGTTGTGTGTGAGCAACCAAAGGGTGGAAATGGTGGGTAGCTTGGGGGCGTGGGGGGGGGGGTGCACGATGCACATGGGCAACAGAGAGCGACATGGATGCACACGGAAGCAGGGATGAGGTCAGAGTGAGTTGCACTGGGAGTCGGCTGCTGACATCCAGCCTCAATGAATATGTATGTTCTTCTTTTCACTTGCTAAAAGGACGGTCCACCGGGAAAATTAAATCATTCACAGGGGTTGATAGCATCTAATGGCTTAATAATATACATGTCATGAATCATGGAGGAGAGGAGCAGCGCAAACCCCCCCGAGGGCCGTGACTCCTCCGTTCAGTGGCCGACCGTCCACCTGTACTGTCATGTCAGGCCAGAGAACAGCAGCGGGGGACGACAGACTGGCAGAAAGAGAGCAGGGAAACAACCAGAGAGTTTTATCTATTTAAAACTACAACTATTTTGCTTAATCTTGAGATCGCAATCGTCACGCCAATTCAGTTGTATCCGAGAATAAATATGTAAAAATGATGTTTTCATGTCATGTATAATACTCTTTTAGTACAAATAAAAGCTGTTTCAAATGTGCAGATATTCAAATTGAAAATATCCTGCCTGCAGCCACGGCCATGTTTATAAAAAGGAGAACAGTTGCTGTGAGCAAAAGCCTGTGATTGATCAAAAAAAGTTAAGTAAGGAAGTGTTTGATCTGTTGCACCGGCGCTCTAAATCAAAGTATAAATATTTCATCCACTTAAATTCACATGTAACCACATATACATGTAACACACTTACTGTAGAAGAGTTGTCTACCTACAGCAGCAACAGGTGGTTGAGTTTTACAGATTTCATTACAAGAGATGTATTTTAAACACATCTGTGTTATAGCGATTCTAACGACCCCTGGGCCTTATTACTCGTCTCTGTTCATACAAAGACATAACGCCATTGCATTTTTTTAAACAGCTTCTTCACTTCTCATCCACCCCATAGCCAAAAAAAACCAAAAAAAAACCTGTTGCTTCAGTGAAAACGAAGGGGGAGATAAATTTACTGTTCCTAAATGGGGGCGTAATTACACCTTTGTTCCCAGAGACAAACAGAGTGAGTTCCTTTCATCCTCTGGTCATTGGCCCCATCAGGAGGGCCCTCCCACACCGTGACAAACGTGAAGCAGCTTTCATTACAGGGGGAAGGATCAGGGAAATGAGGAGGGGGCGGGGGGGGGCATGAAGGGTACCGTATGGAAGAAAGCATGAAAAAAGTAAGACGTAGTGCTGCGTTTAGCCTTGTCAGTGTGCAAAGTACCCAGCACTGTGGCGAAAAAAGAGAAACAAATACCTCCCAAGCTCCAGAGATTACCAGGATCTCCTAATTGTTTGTGCAGTTTCTCACTCTCTGCTTCCAGCAATTACACACACAGCAGATTTTTAACATGTTTTCGACCTGGCTGCAGAACTGTTCCCTCTCTTTGTTGTTTTGTTTGATATTTCATGGCCTGCAGGGGGAATTTTAAAACTTTTGTGTTCTCCGCAGAAAGTTCAACATCAAGTGAAAGTCCAACGGAACAAAAAGAAGAGAGAGGGAAGAAGGAGTAATGCTGCGAAGGACAACAAATTAGCCTAATGCACAGTTCAAACAGTCATAAAAGCTCTCAGTGGAAGGGTTTGAGGGTTGCTCTGTGGAGAACAAGGAGCCACATAAAAGCCAAGGGGACCCCTGCTAGCCCAGTGAGAATGAGCCCGTGCTGTTGGGATTGGTGCTGTTGGTTATAGTAAAGAGAGGGGGGGAGGAAGACGGGGTCTTGTGGTTCCCCCGGGGGGCATGTTTTCTCTCCCTCCCCCTGTCCTGCTCCAGTTAGTTCACTCACACAAGACCAGACATCATCCCTCCCTCCTGCCTTCTGGCTCCACAATTGGAAGTCCATTTGCTTTGCTTGATCAGTCCCCTTGCCATGGGCTATGTCTATCATCAGTGCACAATATTTGTAGCAGAAGTTTGTATGCCCCACTTGGGAATAGGCTATCAAGTCCAGATGGGGCTCTCCTCTTAAAAAGGCAAAACCAAGGCTTCAGCTTCTTCAGCTTGCATCGCCACTGGGACAGAATGCCGGGATCCAATTATTCACCTAATTAGCATCTGCTCAGTCCCGCCACCATGCAGCACAGTCTCTCTGTTGCTTTACACACCTCTTTATGTTTTATGCCTTTTCTGGCCCATCCATGAGACGCGCTGCATCAACTGCTACAAGGGTATCGCAACATAGCACAAAAAACGCCTTTGTCTCCCACCCCAACAATTTGATGGCACGACTTTAGCGCCCACACAAAGCTCCATGGCATTGGACATGAAAGCAAAGAGCAAAAACATTTATCTAATCGTCCTCTGCCTTGACAGCTGGCCACAGGCTGGTGGCAGGGACACTGGCAGCGAGGGAGGAGGAGGGGAGGGGGGGGTATCAAATGTGGAAAGATTCTTTGGTTGGGACACCCAGGCCTGAGGCACCTCACCCCGGCCCGATCAATAGGCCAGAAAGAGTAATGATGATGGCGTGGCAGAGGGCCAGAGCCACAGTTAAGAGAACCCAGGGCCAGAATAGTGGTCAATCTGTCATCTAACAGGGCTGTCAATTACTAACACACTTATTGCTACGTGGGGCATTCGATAGCCAGAGATAGTGGCTGAGAGTGAGGAAGAGATGGAGATAGACAGAGCGAAAGAGAAACACAGAGTAAGAGCATAATACTTAGAAGATGAATGGGCACATAATACTGTCATCGTGAGTTAAACCACTAAGGGCAGGATAGCAGCTTGTGCATTCTGCCGCACATGCTCCGTCTCCTTGCTCTCTTTCTTTCACTCTCCCTCTCTTTGCCTCTCCTTTTTTTTTTTGCAGGCGCTCGGATGCACGCTGCAAAAAAAAAAAAAAAAAACTCTGGCTGTGGCCGCCTGTATTTGGTTAAGAGGCGTGGAAAAGAGGCTTCCCCGCGCCACATCTGCTGCTGAGCTGGCGTTATTTATTGTGAGATGCTCTGGAGGCTTTTCAACAACATGTGGAGATGTTTCTACTGTCACACATTAGATATTACAGGAGAGAACACAGAGACTACACTAGCTGTTAGCTAACTGTCCTTGCCTGGGTGCAGGTGCTGCCGGGGAACAGAGTGTTTTCCAACCAATACAAAAAGAATAGCAGAAATACTACATGGCAGGAGGCCTGATCTGAATTTAAACTGGCTGAAAGACTGGACAGAAAGAGCAAGAGGGGGAGTGCAGGCGCAACAACTCATTTTTATCGGTTTTAAGACCATAAATCTCCATGGTCTCAGCTCTTAAACAAATACAAATATGATCACAGGGAGAGAGAAAACAAAGGCTGGGGAGTGGGGACATGGCTGGTGCCTCCTAAGTGCCTGCCATTTTTCCATCTGTGTTGATTCTTTTAAGAGGAGAGGAGAGGGAGGCAGCCGTTGTGGCTGCACGGAACGACCGCTGGGATGCAACCATCTTCTGGGGTGAGGGCGAGGGCCGGGTAGTGAATCAGTCTGACTCATGCTGTTAAATCGGGGATGGTGGGACCTATTCTCTCTCATAATTTTCAAGTTAGACAAAGTAACATGTAAGTAAGGACATGGCAGATGAGTACTTTGACAAGAGAGTTCAAAGGACTAAAATAGATACGCACAGAGGCGGGTCGAAGTAACAGAAAGAACACAAACAAGACAGGAATAAATATACAAGCAACCAGATTCCCACCAAAGCTACACTAGGTATTTTCAGATTGCTGGCGATCTGCTTCGTAGCTTTGCAGCCCAATCATGATTTTGCTGGAAAAGCATTGCAACCGTAAAATCGGACACGCTGTCAATTTTACGAGACAGTGACGACGACATCTCATGTTGCATTTTGACACCCAAGTCTGGACTTGTGAGAAAATGATGGAAGGATTCACAAAGATGTCCTCACCCTGCATCTGGTAGCTGTAGGGAGCCTGTCCTGTCTGCGGCGTGGTGAAGCCAGAGCCATAGCTGAGGAAGCCTGTCTGTCCCGGGGACTGGGACTGGCTCAGACCCCCCTCCGTCTTTATGCCTGCCCACAATGGACCTAAATCAGTTAGTGACACCAGATCGGTTTGATGCACAGACAACAGTCAACACAGAGGTTTAAATTACACTGGACACAGCAAAGGGGACACAGTCTCTCTCTGCATTAATGACAGTGGACGAGCGCTGATTATCTGATTAAAGATTTTTACTATGATAGGTTGTTGTCACTTTGTGGAGGAACTGTCTACTTGACTGTAAAACAAAGCACGATGATTGTTTGATATTACTTTATCATCATCATCATCATCATCACCATTAATATAAGTCATCTGTAAGAGGATGCACAAGTATTAAAACATTGTGCTTGTGTTTGTGTGTAAAACTGGCCGCTTATATTGAATCAGTCTTGCTGCAGTTTCTGTGCAACGGTAGGTTGCAGGGCTCCATTCAAATAAACAGTATAAATTCCTCCACATATTGGAGAGTCTTCTGGGGTCAAAACACTCCAAAGACTCTGGACAAATAAAGCCTACAGTGGGCCTTGTACGCCATGCTTTCTCTTGCAGTGCCAGAGGAAACCAGTTTTTGTTTTCAGATTTATATCACTAATCTTTCACATCTATCTGAACAGCTTGACAAGCAAATTCTGTTTTATTGCAGTGGAGGAGAGTAGGCAGACACTAAACAAGAGCTCAGCATCTCTCCTGGTCCTGCTTTACTGGAGGAATTGTGGGAACATGATTTGTAGCGAGCAGGGGTTCTGACCTTCAGGAAGGAAAAATATTTAGTTGTGAATTTCTCTGTCTATGCATACATTCAATTAACACAACACTGACCTTGTTAGTAGGAAACTCCAGCAAGACAAGAGGAGGTTATGTAGTGCGTTGGGAGAAATCTTACCATAAGCTGGGATGCCATACGGCTGGCCAGGCTGGGGGTAGCTAGCATAAGCTGCGGCCTGCTGCATTCCTGTGGTGTACTGCGTCTGCCCATACGCAGCCATATTTTGGGATGAAGGGGTAGGAAGAATATGCGGATATGTTCTGCTGTTTGAGAAAAGAAACAAAAGACAAAAGTGAGAAAGGAAACACAAACTTCGCTAACTGACAAATTCCTTGTGATTGTGCTACTTCGCTCCAAACGCCGAGCCAAGCGGTGAGACAGATAGCATCGCACAAGCTCATATACATAGTGAAAGAACAATAAATGGCAAAGGAAATTTTTGCAAGATAATAATTACAACAGATTTCAGAGTGCGCAAGCTGCAGACATCCCGGCAAACAAAGCCAGTCGAGAACCCCCCGATCTAACAGAAGGATCTAATTAAAGATCCAAACGAAGTTGGATGCTGCTTATTTTTTAAAGAAAAATAAAAGAAGCCTTACTTGGAAGGATAAATCTGTGGAGAGAACTGGTGAGTTTGTCTTGGGCTGAAGCCACTGGTTCCAATAGCTGAGGAGAGTTAAAAAGAAAAGAGGCAAGCACATATTTAAACATTAAGAAATAAGGTAAATATTATTTTTTGCCAACAGAACTTCTGGATTCCAAGGAAACAGTAATTACATTGCATTACTCTATTTATTTCGGTAACCTTATTTAAAGGTTGAAAACCGGAGAGCAATAATGAAGTAAAATAATCAGGTAAGAACATCACGTTTTTCTGCTGACCCGCGTATCTCTGAGATAGTTCTGGGCTGCTATGACGACCGCTGGTGTAAACACTCGCAGGATGGTCTGAATCAGCCTCGACCTGTGGCTAGAGTTGCCTTGGGCTTCTCAAGCCACAACCACATTGGAAGTGACATCACTGATTGCAGGTAATGAGTGCTACTGCATGATTATTCCTTCATTAGGCGTACGACTATGTGGTTCCATGGTGCTGTTAACTTGTGAAAGTGCAGCCACAAATAATTCACAGAATGTTTTGAATGTGCTGTGAGTCATGAAACACACACACACACTTTCCATTTTAACGTTACTGTTTTCCAAAAGTAAAATGTCAAATAAAATCTTGTCAATAAGAAAATGGGAATGCATTGCAGTGTTCATAGTGTTACCTGCACACAAGTTTGTGCATTTTAGAAAATAGTTATTTAAAAAAAAGTCTCATAGAAAATGAAACATCCAGCCTGCAAGAGCTCAGCTTCCACCTTAACATTTGCATTTTAAAAAAGGTACCATTTGTTTAAATCAATTAATCATTTTGTATGCATGTATAATTTATTTCAAATTATATCTAAATTTGTGATTTAATGTAGGGCTAAATATAACACCATATTTTGTGATAAAACACAAAAATTCACAGTTCATTAAAAAAAAAAAAAATCAAAGGCAACAATCAGTTCTTGCATTAAACTGCAGCCGAGTGGCACAGTTCTGAAACATCTGTCTAATTGGTCGCGACATGTAAAATATGGGATTTGGTTGCGGGGGAGTGCTAACTGTGTGTAACTGTATGCTGTAACCCCTCACACACGTTATTAATATTGAACACTTTTCCCACATCAGCAGCACCTGCCACTGGACAAAACCTGCTCCTCTCAACGGAGCTTTGGGTTTCCCCACGGAGGATACGGGGTGTACGATTACTAAATTTCATTAATACTGTCAGAGACAAAAGTCAAAGCAGTGATAAAGTATCAAGTACTTAGTTAAACAGTTAAGGAAAAACAGGAAAATTAGCAGCAAGATAATACCACGCACTGTTGGATGCAATGCTATTACAGTAATACAGGTTTGTAGAAAAAGTAACACAGAGCTGCAGGACGACATGAAAACCACTCAGGGTGGAAAAAAGAAATAAGCCTAAAAATTATCACATTAGTGATTATTTCCTTAACAATTCTTACAATGCTCATTACACACAGAGGGCTTGGTTTTATTTAGCAATGCCTGCGTGTGTGTTTATGTGTCTGATGTTCCCATGCTGAGAGGAGGGTGTGAAAAGCCCGGCTCTGACAGGGCGATAGGGTAACAGCCCGTGGAGAGAGACGGCCAGTGGGACGTCATGTCACTCCAGTGGACAGACAGGCTCAGTCCTCACTGGCATGGGAACCAGGAGTGTTAACACACACACACACACACACAGTGCAAGCAAGCACAGCATATATATGTGCTGACAAAGGTAAGGTAGAGTCTCTTAAGCACACACACACAGAGACACACAACTACACACACAAACACTATATTGGCGTTTTAGCTGCAGGGACACTTCCTGAGGCCCAGCTTATCAGTCACCCATCTCCAGGCTCATCTCTCACTAATCAGTTCTGCATCTGTGTGTGTGTCTCTGTGTGTGTGTCAGAGAGAGAGAGAGAGACGCAACCAGGGCACACACACACACACACACACATAGTACACACACACGTACAGAGTCCCCGCTGCTTACCTGATCCTGAGAAGCTGTCTAGAGAGGTGTCTGCTACCGAGGTGGCGATTTCGCTGCTGCTCATTGGCTCAGTTTTAACTGCGAACAAAGAAGCCACATTGTCACCAAATGCACCAAATCAATGTCTGGAAGAAAAAAGGAAAACAAAAAAAGATCAGATTAATGGCCAACTCTGCATTTGCCTGTGAGATTTTTTTTTTTTTTTTTTGCATTCACAAAATTATTAACCATTTAAAAAGTTACTCTGTTTAATTTAACTGCACGATAAAAGATAAAAGTTACATCTGTGTTAGCCCCAATGGCTTCTATACATTTCTTTATCTTTAATTCCTTTGATTGGATTTATCAGATTTTTTTAAGAGACTTCACCTTATCTTCATCAGCGATCCTTATCTGTCAGCCTGGGGACAGTTTCCTATGTAAATCTTAATTGTTTATTTAAAAATGGGGCTTTTAAGTATTTTGCAAAAACAACATAAATCAGACTCTACTTTGAGATTGCATTACCACGAAAAAAAATCTGAAGTTACTGTTTTTATTCAGTGATGAATTACTTACTTCACCACTGTGTGTTAAAAAGAAATTACAAGTGCAATTGAAATGTCAAGGAAATATATGATGTATAAAATCTTTTTAAGAGTGTAGCAAACGCTATTTGACCTTGACTCCATTATACAGCTAAGCGATAGATCTGCAAAGACAATTTCACAGTTATCTGACAGCTCAGGAATCTTTGAAATCAATCCATTTCACTTCAGGCGGGCTGCAGGGTTTTTTCTTCCCCCATTTTTTTTTTTTTTTTTTTGGCAAAACAAATTGACAATGTGGGCAAGGAAGTCATGCTCAGTGGAATCCCTGATGGTTGAAGAAGCCATTTGCTGTCATGTTTTACATGTTTCCGCTATGCTCGTTCAGCACAGAAACATATGTTGACGAGAGGCAATGCGTTTGAACAACACACTTGATGAAAAAATAGTGGCAAGGTGCATGCATAAACTAGCACACACTGGAGTCACAGAGCAGACAATAACCACTGTATTCAGTGAACGGCATGGAACGTTCAAATGAAAACAAAATGCACGGTATGCAGGTTCACAATCTGAACATTCATTAACGATGAACTCAAAACCCAGTCATGTCAAACCATGCTTGAAAAAGAATACCACAACAATTACAGAAAAAATACTTAAAAGAGTTTCTGAATGAAAGGCACAATAGTTGAGGTGCATTTAGAAATTTCCAGCTTATAAAAAGTTCAATTTTTGGTTTTTAAAAAAATATAAATGACATTGTATTTTGTGGGTGGTTGAAGGAAGTGAGCTACACAGACTCCTTTCATTCTTTGCTCTCGGTGGAGTTGGGGAAAACACCAAGTATTGTCCTTTCATTGTGTCACTAAGGGTAGACAAACCTGCAGCGGACTGTGAGTTAGAACCTAACAACCAGTCTGCAGTGGTAAGCATTGTGATGTTATCACCTATGGGAAAGAAAGAATGGCAAAGGGACACATTGACAGTCTGCACCATGTCTACGGCTCCTGTGTCATATATACACAAAGAAATCAACTCTGTGCTTAACCTGAGGATTGCATGACAGAAAGGGATGTTTCTAATAAGTTGTTGGTTTGTGGACTGGGCACGACTGCTTCACTAAACAAAGGCTCAGATTTAAAAGGACAGGTGAATCACCTGAGTCAATAACTATGTACAGTAGAAACCTCATGCAAAACGCCATCATTTCCATTCTAGGTTTTGAATAATTACATGCTTGCTTAGATAAACAGCTAATAGTCACTGGAAAATAACTACCCGAGGCAAGAAACATTGCAGATAGAAATCTTAAGGCTCCAAATTTTCCGTGAAGCCCAAAATAATCTACACTGCAATCCTGCAAGTGCACTTTCTCTATTGCTCACGGGCTCTTTCATGTCATATTAAGGCAAAATCAACTAATGCTAATTCACCCTAACAATCATTTATGTTTTTTTTTTTAAAAGCTCAATTTATTTCCTACAAAATAACATTGCATTGCCTGTATTTTCTTTATTTAAAAGTCGTATTCACCCTTAATGATAATACAGATAATAGTCACATAAATCAGCTTTTTTTATATAAATATAAATATATATTCAGAAGAGCAAACGAGGCAGAGAGAGGGATAGCATTTAGCACAGCACACATACCTTCAGTGCCATTGGGTGTCATGGAATTGTTATTGATGTGTGAGTTGTCGAGGTTGGGACCATTAGGAGATTCACTGCTTCCACTTATTCGGCTGTGAGGACTGGCTAGATCCTGCATTTCCATAGACCTGACGAGACACACACAAGCACACACACACACACACACACACCAAATCAAATTACACATATTGCTCTGATTTCAGGGAAGACAGCTTTGCTCTGCAGTGCTGTGCACAGAACCAGCTAAATACAGTAGCTCGGGTTTAGATGCATAAAATAAAATACTATAAATTAGAAAACAGTCAAGTCAAGTGTGAAAAGAGAAATGTTCTATTAAAACGTAAAAATTCACTACAATTTTACAAAATGCTATATGATATTTTCAATACAATATAAAAGAGACATTTTTATCGAATGCCAAAAGAAAAAATGAATTAGAAAAATGAAAAAAATAAATAAATAAACATGGTCAAATGTGACACACACACACACAAGTGCACAAAGGAAAACTGTGGGATTCCAAACCATGAAATGAATCGTAAACATTTTGACAAGATAGTTTTCGGGTTTCTCTTATTACAGCAATTTCACAACAAGTCAGTGTTTTACATGATGTGAACACAAGAGTTTACTATCAATTTACTCTGGTGTATCTTGAAGCAAGAATGGCCTTAAGTGTATATCGTTTAGTGTGGTATCGAAGACTGTTAACAGATGTTTGCTGGTTTGAGGCGATGGTTAATGTGCCTGTTAAAAGTGCAGCACTGCTTGATTATAAGAGCCCATGCCTCAGTGATGGGCAGACGAGAAGCTCACGAGGCATGTGTTTGCTCTGGCAAGCTCCTTAATTGTTTCTGTGTTTATACAAACGACCACGCCACTGAAAACATTATTCTATCTTCTCATTTGTGCGCTCAAAGGATTTGATCAAGTATAGACAATGGAGTAGAAAGAAGGCACGAGTGATTTGAAAAGTACAGCCACAAACTCCAGACCCCATTTGTCTCTGCCACCGTTCCCATTGCAACAGTGAGTTAATGAAATTAGGACAAAATGTTTTGTACATTATACTGCCATTTCCAATTATATTCCAGGGTTGTGGATATCTCTGCTATCGATAAACATTGGCCTTTTACACAAGGCCACAAAGATAAATGCTCAAGTAACTCTAAGTAGTCTGAGTGCTATCAGATGGCACGAAAGAAACCAGAATTATGAGATAAAAATATTAAATTATGATATGCATTCACTGCGTTTAAGATTATATTATGTTATGATATTATGATACTTTGCAGTAAAGTTTGACAAATACAGTCCTTTCTTGCGGTTCAAGTCCAATTTAATTATTAATGGAAAATATATACTTCTCAGCATTGCATTACAAATCAAACAAACTAAAATAAAACTACCACAGAAAAATGTTATAAAAGAGAAGAAAAAAAACAATGTAAAAAGCCAATCACCTCTTCTGCACATACCCTAATAATAAAAGCTGTATTATCCTATTCCCAAAGGTGTATTCGTTTACTTCTCTGCTAAAAATATCACACCCTCCTCGCATACAACAACACAAAAGGGCAAATATGAACGCTTAAAAACTGTCCACAATCAGCTAACCATAACATACGCCACACACGTCTCCTTTCGCCAAACTTTTTTCTCATTAGCTGACAGTGAAAAACTCATCGCTATCTCCAATCAGACAACAGTTGACAGTTTTTTAGCAGAGTTTTTTTAGCAGATCTCTGATGCCACTCAGAGATCTCCATGTCTCTGATGCTGCTGGCGCTGGCTCAACTCTGCTCTTACCTGGACCTAAATGGCTTTGAGTCCTCTCAGACCACACTCTCTTTCTTTATTCTGCCTCCACCTGCCCCAGCAGAAACAATGTCACTCCTTGTTATTGCGGCTCGATGTCACAGTCCAGAGCCATCCATGACACAAAAAGGCTTGTCTGAGAAAACATTATTGTTGTTCTGCAGCAGAATGGGAAGAGAGGGCTAGCGGGGGGAACAGAGGCGCACATTGTCTCTCTCCGAGCCGCAGCCCTTGCTCCACTGTTGTTTCCTCCTCCAGGTCCTCCCTCCTCCCTCCTCCCTGAGCAAGGGGAGCACGGCCAAATGACGGAAAGGTGATTCATCATTGGTCTACGACAGCTGCAAACTGGATTAGCCCTCCCCCAATCAACATGCAAAGCTGCTTAGCCAAGGTAAGCAGGAAGGGGTGGAGGGGTAGAGGAGGGGGGGGTTGCGGGGGTGAAGGTAGGCAGAGGGGTGAGGGGTTGGGGAAAGAAAGGGCTGAGGGGGCAGCAGAGGGTGGGAGAGCCTGCCTTGCTTTCCTTGCTGCTGGAAGGAAGATGGGACTTGTTGAGGAGAGACAAGTCGAGCGTGACACCCCTAGCATCTTCAGCAGATCTTTCATCTGCAATTGACACTATCTGAAATTTATCAGCACTCCCCATCACAGCACACTGACAGGTCCTAATGATCGTCAGGGCTGCTGCTCCGCGGGCCTGCCCCAGCCTGGGGCCATGCCACAGCACACAAATACGCAACTTCCTATACTTCACAATCTATGCACAAAAAGCAAAAAAAGGAGAATAATATACACGCTCGCACATACATTGTATAAATCTCTTCTTTCTCTGTGGCAATGTGAAAATTCATGCTTATGTCTTTTTCTTTAGCACACGGAGACACATAACTCATGTCTGCATGTGTACACACACTCATGCACAGGGCACTTCAGAGGCCCCCACATCAGTGGTGCAAATGCACACACGCACACACACACACTCACACATGCAGGGCACTTTAGAGGCCCCCAGATCAGTGGTGCATCTCAGACAATGAAGGAGACTGGAAACAAGAACACGGAGAGCATATGGAGCCACATATGTTTCCTATGACGCTACGAATGCCTCTATTACTCTCCTTTAGCTGACAGTTACATTTTGCTGTCCACTCCCGCTCTGCTCGTCTCTCTCCAAACATCAAGCAGAGCCATATACTTGCATGACTATAACACTATATTAGACCTGACTCCAGCCCACCATGGGAATACAGGGTCCAAAAAAGGTTAAAGGTATTCAACTGGTCAGGAAAAAGGAAAAAGACATATAAAGTCCTTTTTTCAAAAATCCTGGCATGATTTTTTTAATGGCTGACTGTTTACATGAGCCAGCGTAACCTGAGCTACATGCATGGTCTTAAGGTTTTTTTTTTTCCTTCTTTTTTTCAACAGGCTTTGCTCTTCACACCAAGGCAAAGCCTTCATGAATACCATTCCAGCTTTACAATTTGCCTTCTCGCTCACTTCACGCTCATTTTCAAAAAGAAATAAAATAATAAAATACATACATATATATATTTCACTGATAACAGCAGTGCCTCCTCCTGGCATCTCCCAATATTGAAATATGCAGACGGGATGTAAAAAATACAAAAATATCAATGGAAAAGAAAGTCCACAGAGGTAAAAGCCATAAAGACGAAAGAGAAACACATTTTGCCACAGCACATTAACAGCGATCACAGAGTTGGGGGAAGTTGTGGAGAGAGTGCTGTGGTGGGTTACTGTGGTATGGTGTGTGTGTGCGTGTGTGTGTGTATATATGTGTGTGTGTGTGTTGTGGCTTGTTTCTCTGTTCAGCAGTGCAGGCCAGTGAAGACATTATAATGCTGGTGTCTCAGCCTTTGCCAGCAGGTGAAACCAGCCAGGTGAGGAGAGAGCGAGGAAGACAGGAGAGGAGAAGGCAGGGGCGGGGGGGGGGGGATTTAAAAGCAAAAACAAGCCTTTCTTCTGCCACGCTAAATATTTATTGTTTAAAAAAAAAAAAGCGTGGACTGCGTTCAGCATCTTTGATGTGTGACTTTAGCTCAACCTGAACTAGTTGGTCTTTGAAGCCAACGAGAACAAAGCCAGGTTAGATGAAGCACTGCAAGTGTCATCAAGAGAAAGAAAGAGGTGCCACAACATGCTTCTCTCATGGTTGTTTGCAGGGTCTTTTGTTTCGCTTTGCTTATTTCAAGACCTGCAATTCCAAAAGTAAACATAACACAGCAAAGCTTTTAGCATAGATCATCTCAGCATGCAGGCAGGCTGGCTGACTGACCTGACACAAATCATTTTCGCCTCCTTCGCTGCATGTACCTGTGCTGTCGCTGCAGGAGAAGCTCACCTATTTTAATCCGGAACGCCCTTTATAAACTACAAAATTGCATCTTTACATAATAATGATGAGTGATGCAAACAGAAGATGTGACTGTAAAAGAAATATGACTGTTAATCTCTGTGCTCCTCTCTCTGTATAATCTTTAATAGATATTAATTTTATAGGGGGAAAGTCTGCAGCCCTTTGAATTTTACAGACTACGTAAGCCATGTGTTGTGAGTTACAACTTTTCAAAAACAATGCTTTAATCAAAATCTAACTTTAAAACAACTAATCCCCACTTAAGCTGGTCAGCTGAATCCACATGGTGGCCCAGGAAAAATAAATCCACTCGCAAAGAATGTAGATGCAGACAACAATTGGACACAGATGTGAGAGGAATTAGGCACAGTTTACAAAATGCTACACTTCACTTGTGTCTCTATATGTGGCTGAAAAAATGAGGGTTGCCAAAAAGTCCAACATTGAATAGCATGGTGTTTTTTGTTTTTTTTTTCATCCTCAAATGTAAAGTATTTTAGATGAGACAACTGCTACACATGGGAAATTACATGGTGGTGTAATTCTCCACAATGACACCACTTTTCTGAACATTGGTTACTGACAAAAAAATAACTATGTGTTTTTAAAAATCATTTTAACCCTACAGCACGCCATAAAACATATCTAAACAAAAGTGACTGTTTAAATAAATGCTTATTATTTTCTATGTTCCTTATACTGCATTTTTATTTGTACCGATATGTTGTGGGACAGTCGACACATTTAAGCGCAGCACACAAAATGAGTCTGATGGTGACAAATTTTGCAAGCAGATGGTGCTTCACACACAATTTTAAATTTTGCACTTGCCTATAATTAAAAGCACAATTATTAACAGATGTCTTGTTTGTTGATGTGCAATTTGTCCCTCTCATTTGGTTCAATCTGACATGGTGCTTGCAGCAATTCACTCAATAGCTACATTAAATCTGTTAATACTGTGCTCTTCAACCCTCAAAATTATTTCCAGAAGGCCAGTTCGCCTTTGAGGGGCCATCAAACAAGATTTAAGGTGCACATTTTATCACAACCTGCCTACCACTGTGACCACTGCAGAATGATAAAGGCTTTACAGCGCAGAGATGAAAGAAGGGCCAGTGACAAATCTCAGCAGTTATATCACTGTAATACTTACGACTTGTTAGTCTAATTCTCTCAAATCTGAGACGGTGATCTATTACGTGAATTAGAATATCTAAACAGGGTGCAAAGCAAAGCACATTCTGAAATACCTTAGTTTATATGAGTATAAAACAGATTAAGCATTAAAAAAAATTAAGCAGAAAATGTAATAGGATCTGTGTGGGGTCACGCTGTGCTATAGGGAATGTATTGACTATACAATGCAATCGCTTTGAATACAATTTCTGTTTAGACTCACAGCACAGCAGCTTCCTTTATATCTTAACTATGCAAACATATTGCCATTTACAAACAAACAAACATGCAAGTGGGTTTTAGTGACTCAGGAGCTGTAATGGCGATCAAGGAAAAAAACTTTAAAGCTCATTTCCTGCTCTTTCAGCCACACATTTCAAATCCAAGGAGCGGTGTGTTAACAAAATAACACCCCACAGTATTTAGTAAACAGCCGCTGCACCCTAATCACCCAGTAGTGGCTACTTAATAGGAGGTCACCTATTTCCTTCTTTCTCTCGCGCTCCCTCTCTCCCCCCCCTCCTACCCCTCTCTCCGTTGTCTTCACTAACAGCCGAGTGAGGCAGGATCAATTAGCCCTCTGTCTTTCACCGTTTTCAATCTCCTCTCTGAGAGAGGCGGACAAGGGTTTGGCCGGGGAGACACATCCAATACGAGAGGCATCAGGCCTTGGGCAAACAATGCCACCGTCACCGCCGACCACGCTTTCTTGTGCACACTGCTGCTGCTACACATGCATGAAGCGCTGGCCATGCAGGCAGAGAGACCCTGCTCTCTCTCTCCCTGTGGAAAGCAAATACACAGTGTAAACAGCCTCAAATCAGCCCACTCATTATCTGTTAATTGGATAAATAAGGTTATTGTGTGAGTGAATGGCTGCAGCAGGCTGTCACACACTGTTGTGTTTGTCTACTACGCGGAGCAGAGGGAACCCTGCAAGCAGTCTGCAGCCTCACCACTAACCTTTCTATTCCTGCTCTTTCATCTACTAACACACACCTTTCTAAACACATGGAAAAGGGCAGGCGTTTGAAAATGACAGGAACTGGAAGATGAAAAAGGAGAGAAGGAAAAAAAAAGATGAAATGCCCTCCATACACACACATACACACGCAACACACAATAATTCCCTGACTTGTGATGTAAGCCTGTGATGATGCACACAACATTAAACCAGAACATCCTTCAATTAGAGAGGCTAGTGATTACAGCGGGTGAGTCATCTTCACTACACGTGAAACACTGGCGAGCGGAGGGAGACGCAGCGCGGCCGGGAGCCGAGGCCTGTTGTCTTGGTGGGACAACGCTGAGAGGCTCCCAGGTCGGTTTCCCTGCAGCATTCCTGGCCTCAGCAGATGGCATTAGATGTCAACTGCTTTAACTGTGTTGGTTTTGTTTGTTCTGCCAGTCGGAAAGAGGCTCCTGCAGGGACCGGCCTGTTTTCCTTGTCTGATCAGAAATGGAAACCGGGCCAAGCAGAAGAGGATCCCATATTTGCAAAGGAAATTACGTGAGATGTATATTTGCCCAGATGATATTATTTTTTACTGCTTATGATGAGGATTTTTCAGCCGTTTTAAAAAATAAAGTATTTTACTTACACGTACAGACAATTCTATAAGGTCATTATCTTTAGAGTGATTTTTTTTTATCAGTAGAAAAAAAAACGCACGCCAAATATATGACACACACAATTTTCTTTTTTCACAAATGTAAATTACAATTACAATTGAAGATTTTTGAGAAAAAAGTAGACTTGAAATTTGTGAAGCTATTGCATGTTTTAAAAAAATAAATAAAACTGATTTAAGGAACATTATATTAGTTTGTCAGGATGAGGTATGTGTTCACTTTCCTTTAAATTAAAACTCAGTTTGCACCCAGGGCTTGTTTTGTATGTTTTGTTTTGGGTTTTTCTTTTTCTTTTTCTCTTTTTTGAGATTATCTATCACCATCAATGAATTACAGCTATAATGTAGAGAGTAAATCCTTCATTTTTAGTTATCATTGTCCATATATTGTACAGTTGTACTGTATTAAAATTCCTCCTTATAATAAGTTGTAGGTTCTGTTTTGATTCCTGACAAGTAATGACAACATTAGTCTTGAAAACTAAACTGCTTTGTTGACATAAACGCCTTAATTGTGAATTAATTATTTAATTAAATGTACATGCAAATCTATGATATGAAAGATATTTCCACACACAGACATATATACACACACACACACACACACACACACACACTGGCATATTCAAAAATTATACAAATGAAGACAAGGCAACTAACAGATGAAAAATAAATTATACATTTAAAATATACTCACTACAATTATGGTTGAATCCCTGTGTGTTTATCCCTTCTTCTACTTTCTTTAAAAAAAAAAAAAAAAAAAAAAAAGACTCTTCTACAGACAGATGGTTCAGTCCAGCAGAGCGGACAGAAAACTTTTCTTTAAGGAGTTCTTCAGGTTGTCGGTAGAACCTGTAGCACAGTAAATGTAAAACTACAAGACTACTTTTTCTTTTTCATTTTAGGTGTTGGAACCCATGGAGCCCCGCACGATATCTCAGGAGACCCAGTCCTAGTGAGAAAGAGAGTTGTCCGATTACTGCTTCAGGCAGTGACTAGTGAGTGTCTGAGGAAGAGGGAAAAAAAGAGAGAGAGTGAGAGAGCAACGCGCAGGGAGGGAGGGAGGGAGGGAGGGGAGGGAGGGAGAGGGGCAGTGAATAAGGGAGGGAGAGGGAGGCTGGCTGCTGTTTGAAAAAGCAGAAAAGTTGTGCGGAGCTCTCTCACAGGAAGACTTTGGGTCTGGAGGAGGCACGCGGGAGTTGCGCCTCACACCAGCTCCCCATATGTCATTCACTCACAGCTTTAAGCAATAGAGCCTCTCCAGATTGTATCAGTCGAGACTAAGACAATGAAATGGCAGATCTCTCCCTCCACCGGCCGGCCTGCCTGCCTGCCTGTCCGCTGGAACACTAGGCTCCGCTCACACACCCCGAGGGCCCACACTTTGCTCCCCCCCTCCTCCCCCTTTTCTCTCTTGTTTTTGTTATGCTCCTTTTTTTTTCTACCACAAACCACTTCTTTTTTTTTTTTTTGCTCTCTTTTGTGTGTCTTAGGTCACTGCTGGATTTCTCTGTGTTTCTCTGTGTCATAAAGGGACCTCAGAGGGGTAAACAAAGGGTGCAGGTCATTAGCTTTAGGTGATGGGGTAGCCGGAGGTTTACCAGCGGGCCCGAGCGTCTCGGCTCTGTCCCGTCTCCACAGCAGTCTAGTGGAAATCCTCCGTCAACACATACACGCCGCATCTGTGTGCAA
Source organism: Decapterus maruadsi (assembly GCA_030347415.2). Lineage (NCBI taxonomy): Eukaryota > Metazoa > Chordata > Actinopteri > Carangiformes > Carangidae > Decapterus > Decapterus maruadsi. The sequence goes on from CM064890.1 coordinate 3,016,745, forward strand.
GGTAATGACTGCCTTCTGTCTGCTCCAGGTTATTATTTCAACTGTGCAAAGCTGTTACACAAGGCCACGCTGCTACTGATGAGCTCAAACTGGTGATTTATTTAAGCGGGTGATGAGGCTTGTACAACTTTTGCTTTAATATGTCAAGCTATTTTTTTTTTTTTTTCAAAGAATATCAATTTTGTGTAATGAGGGGTTGAAAGAGCAATGCACCATTTGAAATTTTGTTTGATTTTCACATAATAAAACAGAGGTTAAAATATCAACTGTAATACTGAAAAATGATTTTCAAGGAAGAGGAAACCATACATTTACAACTAAACGGTAAAGAGGTGCTGAGAGAAAAAGAACACCCACAGCTTAAAGAATAGCATACTGTGTTTGCGGTTGGCTTGTGTACACACTGCTTGTACATCTCTGTTTCTTACTAGTCAGTGGGCGATGAGAAATAAGAATTTAAAAATTTGTCATGCATGCCATAATCAGATCTGTTTTTGTTACATGGCTCCGTGCGGCGTTCTAATCAAACAGGAAATGATAAATTGGTGGGTTTCTACTTGATCAGCTGCAGGGTTCACAACCCGTACTGAAAGCAGGTCAACACCGACCAACCTCTGTCGAGCAATAGTCAACAAGGAGCTGACAGAAATAGATCAGAGCTGCAGAGCTCCTGATTTAAATACCCTGCAGTAATGATGGGGACGTGCTGCCTAACCAGCGACCCACAGGTGAATCCATAGGCTTATGTTTCAATATCTGAGCATGAAATATATTGCACATTCAACAGGTTTTTGATAACTCAATTGACTAATAGATGCTTAGGGACTCTCAAGTAACTATTTCTAATAGCGGAAGTGTACACATGCCAATTGAGTTACTGCATTTGCACTGTTGCTCTCTATTTCAATAAGCAGTTGTATAAAATTAGCTTGAGATGCAATTTTGCAAGTGAGTTATTTTCAAATTGCACAGTATCATTATCCAGGGTTGTTTATGTCTCGATGACTAAACTCAGATTTCCCTCATACCCTCATGCATGCGGTGCGGCATGGTATGTTTTGAATCAAGGGTCAAATCAACCCAGTGGTTTTACTGTTTTCATGATTGACAGTATTTCATGCGGACAACCGTTAAGTAAAAGGTGGTTTAACATCGAATCTAAATTGTCAAGAGATGTTCTTTCGGTTTAACTTCTGATAAAAAATATTCACAGAGATATAGACTGTTACAGTTTAAGAGGTACTGAGACATATTCAGTCAAGGAAAAATGTCATTAGATGCATAAATAAGAACAATAAAAATCATCTTTTTTGGCAGTTATGAAAGCTTAAAACTGTCCACATGTGCCAAATGGAAGCTTAACAAAAGATGCACTGATACTGTCCAACTGACATCAGCACTTAGACACCACTTGCCAAAAACTATATCAAGTAAGAAATTTGAGAAGTGAGCTAAGATTAAATGTGAAACCGTTCTTTATTAAGGATTATCTTGATGGGACTCAATGGTCTTCATGTGGGGTTGCAAGGATGCCTGCCTGCAATTTAGAGTGAAGAGAGATGTGCACTGTCCTCCACTGCCAACAGGTTATCCACTCAGCTTCTCACACACATGGAAATAGACTCACTTCCAACCAAATGGCTGATTCTGTTTTGGAGATAAAGACTGGAGGGTTAATGAACATCTAAATGGAATCCTAGTACTTGGAAACTTTGGGATCTTAACCCCCCACCCACCCCCTGATTCTTCCTCAAAGGGGGACATCTCGGTAAAGAGAATTTACTTATCCTGACAAAGAATACATAAACAGTGTGAAAGGAGCAGGAACGGTGTGACAAGAAGTCAAATGGTGCAGATGAAACAAAATGCTAACACCCTGGTGACACAGTTGCAATATTTTCATATGCATAAACTGCAAATTTGTTTGGGTGGAGCTACTACAGTGTTTATACAATGTCACACACTGGGGGGATCAAGTTCCTTTTTTGACATAAGTCTCAGCAGAGCATTACACTCAAAACCTTCCTCTAAGAAGGGAAATCTGAACTTGGGACAACTTTGGATAAAATAACAGTTTTTTATATATTTATACAGGCATTACCAGGTGAAGTGTTCACCTACTGACTAAGGAGAAAATAAAAAAAAAGCTCTTAACAACACAAACCCCTCACCCTTCCAGCCTTGCCCCTGACACAAGTGGAACATTAAGTTTGCTGCATGGCAATTTGTCAAAGAGCCCAGGAAGTGCTAGGTATTGGATATTCACGAGTTATTCAATGTGCATAGTTTCCTGTTGAAAATAACCAAGCTCCTTAGAGTGACATATGCTCGGTATAAGCAAAACAACACTGATGGCGGAGGGAAATTCAAGACAATTTTCTATGCTATTCTACTCTTTGTTCGTTCCCACTGCTTGTATTTTTATGTGAACTCTTGAACTAGCCTAGCAGCTTGCATAGCAATAGTGACAGCTAAAGCAATGATAGCAAAAATAAAAGTCAGCCAAGACAAATATGTTACTTAAAGTTTTAGATGTCTTTCTCCATGTAGCATTCAAGTTGATACAATATAACATTAAACCATCCATTCACAAGGCTTTCATTAAACTCTAAAGAAAATCTTTGATGATGACAACTCGTCACCACAAAAAAAAGCTTTCGACGGTGCAGACAGATAATTTTGAAGTCGCTCAAGGTAAATTAGTAGCAAGTCAAGTGCTTTCATGTGGTGAATGAAAGTTCCAAGTGAAGCCTGAGTTCCTTATAAACAAACATCAGGTTGGCCTGCCTGGCTGAGGAGCAGTGATAAAAGTAAACACGGCATACCTCAACATGAAAATACATTGGAGCTTTTCCTCGACAGAGAGCGAGGAACAAAGGAAATGGTTAACCTCAGTGGACGTCACAAACTTAAATGAACAGACTGACCCTACTGTTGCAGCCATCTTGGTTTCAACCAAAACAAGAGCATGTTTTGAGTTAAATGAAATATGCATTTGTCTTGCGAATTATATAAAATATATGGCAAGGACACTTTAGCACAAAATGTCAAAGGTCACTTCAAAATTGTGTATTCGCTGAATTAAAACCACAGTGCACACTAACTAGTATTTAATTTAAGAACACCCAGTACACACATTCATCCATGAATATACCATGAGAGACAAGTTGTACTTTATGACCAGTGAGGCACACCTGGTGAAAGTCTATGAGGACCCCGAAAATCCTCAGACAAAGACTTTATTGCTCTCCAATGGCCCCAAAAAAGCCAAACAAGCACACTTTAGAGAGCTATTACTCAGAATGAGACATCACTACGGCTGGAAGTATCACCGCAGGCGTTACGCTAAGAATATATAGCCTGTTAAAAGATAAGTAAGAAGAGTTCATGCGGCGTAATAAGTCACTTGAATATGGTCTGTTGTATATATTGAGGTTGCCTTCCTTAGAATCTGACTTCAGTTATGAATATGTGATTTACCATTCATTGTTAAACCAGGCTAAATATGCATTTGTGTGAGGGAGACATCATCACTTTACCATAGCTGGATGACAGCATTTTCCAGTAAAGACAAACCTCTCATACACTTGAGTGGAGGACCACATCACTTGTTAAGCTGTCAGCGATATTTACAAACTGAAGAAACACTGGAATGCAAGGTTTGGTAGGTTTTTTAAAGACGACTATACTCTATACTTCAGCTGAGCCTATGTGATACTCTGTCGGTTTGAATGTTGCGCTTAGATGGCTTCATGAGGAAATCATCCAGAAGTATTATTTTCCCTAAAAAAGTAATATTTGACCTAGACTCATTATCAGTACACAACACACTTTGTCACTCAGCATCACACTAAAATGCTTTAAAAAAGAAAACTGCATTTTGAAATAGCCTGAAATAACATGTTTTTGTAACAGTAAATGATCTGATGACACATTATAAGCATGATGATGACAGACCAGATACTTTATACCCATTTAAAAAAAAAAAGAAAATAAGACAAGGCAATTCAAACCAATAAATAATAGACTTTCACAGCTGCAAAACTGAAGTCTGTGTCTTATACAACTGTTGAGAATATAGTAGCCTATATAGTGTAAGAGCAGTAAGTGGGTGGGATGACTAGCACTCATCTACAGTAGTACTAGTAATCTGGTAAGGTTTCAAGACACAACTTCAAACAGCAATGCCACTAAATCAGAATTAGCTGCACCCTAAAATACCAATATGTTTGGTAATAAATTTTCAGCACCCCTCTAATGGCAGCATTTGTCATGACCGCCCCAACTGTCTGGGGCTGAGCTTCTGACTTGTGCAACCCAGGCGGCCAGAAATGTGGCACTCCCCGTCCCCTCCACAGCTGCCTGCCAGTTGGGCCCAGGTCAGCAGAGCACTGGGGGCTGGTCCGCCGATCAGCAGGCACGCAGTGGATCTGGCCCATGGGGGTGGGCTGGGGTGGTGGTGGTGGTCATCACAGGGAACTTATGTTCACCACACCGCCAACTCCCAATGGGCTCGAGTACGAAATGCAGAGGTTATAGACATAACTGTTGCCTCACAATCCCACCCCCTCAGGCCTGACTCCATGTTCCTCCCAACCCCCGTGCTCAACCCCCTGAGTCACTAACCAAAACCCCTCTAGTCCAGCCACTGTGACATTTGTGAAGCCAGGAGTCCACATAACAAAAACACATTAGGCAAATGTCTGGGGTCAAACGTCTGTTTGAATTGGACAGATGAAAGCCACTTAGATTGGGTCCATGCCATTCTGCTTAGTGACTAAATACAGTTACAAAAGAGGCAGGACTGTGCAAGCCAGTGGTTTGTCTCTGACAGCATATGCTTCCACATTCAAGTTACAGCGCTGTGTTTGCCAAGGGAAGATACAAGAGCACAGACAAGGCTATTTAAGCCTGGGGTATTACCAATCAGCTATCTATCCTACTGTACATAAATAAAACAGAAATACTACGGACCGGAAAAGAACTTATATTTAACCTACATCCACATTTGTTCTCTAAAAAGCAAGTGCAAGCGAACACAGCGGGGGCATTTGCAGTGATGAATGGGCACTGCCATTGGACACCAGTTTTCAGTAATTTTTAACTCCCGGGCTTTAACAGCTGGACTTATCTGTCTGCCTAGCCTCCCTGTGCATGTGCACTTATAAAAGCTGCAGCTTGGATTATCTACGCACCAAATGTCACTCATTTTATAGAACAGTGGGAAACATGCTGAGCTGCAGTTTTTTTTTTTTCACAGCCTTGAGGACAGTGTGAACTATTAGCAGCTTGCCAAACTAGTGGATCCTTCCAATCATACTGGTGTCAAAAGGACATGAAGTATGAGTGGTTTCCAAAATAAACCAATGCAATAATGGCAAGAGGAGCGCTGATGTATTAACTCCAAAGTAGCTCATAGTGACTTCTGTGCATGCGTCTGGTAGTTGTTGCTGCAAGTCATCACGACTGAGGGAGACAGCCTTTCATTTATTGTTTTTACTTGAGCACTACTGCTGCGCTATCAATATCCAGTGAACAGGAAGAGCTGTCCAAGTTACTTTACATATGAAAAAAACAAAGGCAGCATCATCCAAAAGGAGGAGACCACTAACGGTGGGTCACAAAACCAGGAGGAAATAACAAACACACACAAAAATTCCCTGGAAGTAAACATCGATTCTTCCTGTGCAGCCCGGTCCGACTGTGATGCCGATCCACTTTCTCGAGATCTCCGACTTCCTAATTCAGTTCATTTGGACAAACATATCATTGTGAAAGACATCAATAGAACCGACTGGACTCGATGATATGCCAACTTTCCATGTTTGTTTCCTCTTGATGTGTTCGGAACAGCAGTGGCCCAGTTAAAAGGTGACTTCCTCTATGAGGAAATGGAATTTGCAATGCACTCCTTACAACACACTCCCCCTTTGTACTGCGTGAAAATATGTTCTATCTCATCTCGCCAGAACTGCTTTAGGTCTCATATTTAGCTGCTTTCGCTCAGTTTACATTTTCATTTTGGAGCAGTGTATTTCTTAGCTATATGACTTTATAATATGGCACAATGCTTTTACGGTGACTGATTAATGATGATCAAAAACATACAGTATCAGTTTTGTTTTGCTGCTGTAGGTATTTCCTGTGAACATGGTCACGAGCGAGACTGGACAGTAAAAGTTGTATTTCAAGGGGGAAGAACAACCACAATAGTGGTGTTAAGAGTGGGGCGTGAAGCTAAAAATGTATTGACAGGTTGGATCTATGTGCATTAAAAAGCTTTAAAAGACAGAAATGATTGATTGTTATTTAAGTTAATGTATCTAGTCCATAAACTAAATGGATTCCTATTGATATCTCACCTCTTTTAAAAGTCCATCTCATTCCATCTGTTATGCAGCCTCTTCAAATCGCATTTGTGGACTGAAACCTTTCTTAGTGTATCTACATTTAGCAAGTTATCAAGAAGCTGAAAAGCAATTTTTAATTTTGTTTTTTACTTATAGATGCAACATTTAACGGCTGCAACATATATATATAAAGGTAACATGAATGGAACAGAGATATATTGGATGAAGACGGTGAATAGAGACAGATTTTGAAACTGGAGTTAAATTGGCTACAGCTGCCAACGGCCTTAAGGGACAGCTCTTTGTGAACTCTGTAATTGACACCTATGATAATGAATATACCTGCGAATCAGAGATAAATTATCACATTAATATGGAGGGTTTGCCCGACTGACCTCATGAAGGAGATGCACACGGTGAGGAGAGATGAGATGAATAGCGAGGAAACCTCTGATGATGAGCATATGATTCATCAATACCAGCAGCTCTTTGCTAAGAACACAAACTAAACCACAACAAAGAAATTCCGGTCATCCGGGGCATTGCCTCCGACTCCAAAATAAACATTACGTTTTGTTACAAGGATCCGCTTCTGTGTTGAAGGAGGGGGGGGAAAGCAGACAGCGGGAAAACAGGAGGGGGAAAAGAGTGTGAAGCTTTCCTCCTCTTGACTTTGTGACTCAGTTGCTCGAGCCCCAGGTGTTTTTGTTCTCAAAACAGCCGGTGAGTCTTCTGCTTGACATCCAGTCAATCAAACGCAGCAGAGAATTTCTTTTTTTTAAATAAATGAATAAATTGTTCGTAATGTTTTCTGTGCCTACTCGTACCAGCGAGATACACCTATAAATAGCTCAGCGGCCTGCCATGGAAACAAACAACCGCCTCATCTCGGATCAGTTACAGAAGTAGCAACTTTTTATAGGTCACAAAAACTTCCAGTTGCCTAGGAAACAATGTGGAAGAGTAGAGTAGTGCACTTTTGGAACAGGTAGTACCGGTCAGGGCAATTAGAGGGCCCATTTTGTTGAATGGGAATTATCAGAGAGCTGGCTTGGGGTAATTGAGGGGTTTGCTCATTCACTGGCCACAGACTTCTCTCCTAACGCTGCACCTGGGCCGAGGCACTAGGAAGAACTCACAATAGGCAGAAATTTCTGTTTGTCGTCTGGAAGCCAGGGGCAGTTATCTGTCAAAGGATGGGGGGACTGGCGGCGTAACAAAAAGCCACTATCTTTACAGTATATTGATTTCCAGTAAAATTGTGCATTCTGCAGCCAAGCTAAAGTGGAAAAGCTCGGCGTCCAAAGAACTAAGCTTGAAACACGTCGCTTTTCTTTATGTTGCATAACAGCTGCTCCTTGTCTGCTGCCTAGGAAGCTTCTTTCTATGCTGCGTTTGTTGTGGATACCTGAAGACAATGCTACCGCAACTGGATTTAACTTGCTGTACCTGCCACTAAAGTCCCATAGGCCGGCCTACATTCACAGCTGTCTCTCTCTCACAGACCATTGCATGATGACTATGCAATTTACAAAATTACAAGCTAGCTGAAACCCTGTCCCAAAGAAGCCCCAGACTCTACCTGAATTATTAATCAACTATTGATGAAGGCCTGATAAATGCACTCGGCTCACCGTCCCAATGACATTCTTGTCTCCTGCCCCCGAGCCACTTCTGATGCTCTGCTCTGCTGCCTATATGTTTCTGTCCACTGACACAAAAGTTACCAAGATGTGAAATGTGCTCATTTAAGGAGGTAATTGTTTTCAACAACGTATCGGCTTACGGATCTCAACTGTACCACTATCTCTGCTGCCCGGGAACTCAAACAAGCACACTTCCATGCCAGCTAATTACAGTTTCACACTGTGTGACAGTCGACAATCTTCCCCTATTCTGTTGGCCAGCCACCAAAGTCTTCTAATGTGCTCACACAAGGGGAATCAACAAAGGAAGCTTATGGAGGTATACAATCATCAGCAGAGAATTACAGACATAATTTTGATTACTTGTCTGCCTTTAGGTATTAATATAAACCCCATCACGGTGTAGATGGGTCTTCTAAAAATACTTGAATGAATTTATGTAAACACGCCAGGGGAATTCATAATACCACATGTACTGTGAGGATGTTAAGTTTATCAATATCATGCACATTATCAAATGACAGCCAAGCTCTTCTGACTGACCTCTGGGCCTGGTCGTCCATATCTCCACCACTAGCAGCTGCAGAGCACTTAATAAATTGCACCTTTAACAAAAGGAAAAGGTGATGAATTGAAAAATGTTTAGCCCGTTCATGCATTATTAATGCAGTCTCTCCCTCGAATCGGCCGCTGATAAATAATTAAAATTAATCTCATTATAGGAGTTTTCATTATAGGATAACTTAATTAAATGAAAGCCCAAGGACCTCTGAAGGCCTGGAGCCACTAGGGCCCCATGCCCTACTCCTCTAATGGGTCAGGACAGGAGAGTGCACTGGTAATGCGCAGGAGCCCATACATTATTTAATGGATCCCGCTAAGTAAGGACAGATCAATGATAACTTGTCATCTCATCAATGTGTTAAAAGCATTCCAAAGCCCACTGCAAGACAAATCCCAAAACTGGAAATGCAAAAATAAATGCATGCACAGACTGAAAACCCACACGCATACAAGCACATCCATATTTATTCTACACCAAGCAATGTCACTCATTTGAGGATGAGGCTATGAATATGCTTTGTTTGTGCATATCGAAATGCAATACAAACGGAGGATGCCTGTGCATCCCACTGATGGGAAAACAGCGGAGGTTGGAGGATGGAGGGTGGAAGGAAAAGACTTGATGCCTGTTGCCTACATTACATTTCAGGTCAAATGTGCTTCTGTGAAAATGGTGAAGGGTACAAGGTACATCTGATACCAAACAATAAATGATATCAGAGTCAAATGGGAGCCATTAAAGACCTTCTTGGTGAATGAGAGGAGGGGCTGAAGAGGAAGGGGGTATCTGAGTTTGTACTGTCTCCAGGAGCACTTAAGCACTCTAATTATCACACCACAGTGAAGATGCACACATCTAGCTCACATTGAGATGACTTCAACTGCTTTTCCGCCACACGCAGATCGAGTTCTCGGCTCTACAACACAAGCACCAAAATAAACTGCATCTTAAAGTTGTGATTGCAACGATGTGTTTGAGATAAAGAGCTGCAAACTCTCAAAAAAAATAAAATATAAGTGCTAACAACTATGTGCAATTGTTCTATCCAAGCTCAAGCCACCATTACTGCCTTAAACTGGTTTACAGAAACTATTTCTACCATTTCTACCACTAGGCTGCAGTCATAACAGCCATCCTTACTCCATGGAAATGGAAACACATGCAGAAAAAAAAGTGCTTTAAGGTATGTTTTATCAATGCAATTTGGTTAAATACTATCGACAAATTGTATCAGTTTGTTTGAATATATTTCAGCACTGTATCCGTGCATCTTGTAACAGCTTTGTGCATACCACAAACAGAGGCTTCCATATGATTACTTTGGTCTCTCTCTGTCTCTGCAGTGCAATTTCAACATATGCCAAAAGTTTTGTTGTGTTTCAAAAGAGGCGTCAGACAATTAACTGTCAAGGTCCAGGTTTGACTTTGAAGTCCCAGGTCTGATGACTCATACTGTGATTCTTCTAAATCAATATTCCACACTAATATAATAATACCTAGACTTTAATATTGTTGCCACACTCCTACGCATAAAATAAATGTAATTATTGCATTGAAAATAGTGTTTAAAATAATAATGGCAAGAGTGTAATAATGAAAAACACATGTGACAGACTTCCATTAAAATGTAAAAAAAATCTCACATTATGTATATGCATGTCAGACCTGCCTTTCAAAGAGGAAATCTTTAACATAAACATTAGCATTTTGTGAAAACAACTGAGTAATTAGTTTAGGGCATAATAAGCTGGGGTAGGCACACAATGAAAGAAAGCATTCTGGCTTTAAAATGAATAAAAATTGATTGTGTCCCAATAAAAAACGAATTGGCGGAGTGTTAACTGGATTCCACATAAACGTCTGTAGCAGTCCCTGGCCGCTTTATTGTGTGCTAATGCAATAGAGAACACTTAGCAATAAATGCTCCTCTCTGATGAGCTCACAGAGGCTTTCCAAGATGGCCTGATGAAATTGTAAAAATTAGATTTGAGCTAGCTGCTAATGACTCCTAAAACAAAGGAAAATCTCTAAATAGAATTAGCCTGCCCTCTTCTTCTCTAAATACATCATATGTAAATTACTGTCATTTGGAGAAATATGCTTGCCTGGAAGGTAAAGCCTTCATTAGAGATCTCAGTAGGTTTGGGACTCGAACAAGAACTCCTCCAGGACATTTAAAAAGTTTGAGTACCGACTCCGAGAGAAGGTAAAGGTATTGTTGTTGAGAGACATGACATCTATTTTAGTTCAATCAGATGGATTTTCCTCTAAAGCTGCAGGACATGGAGCTGCTATAATGTCATACGTTAACCTATATTTGTATTCCATTGTGCTCACCACCCTTCCACGCAGTCAAGTGCACGATTTCTCTACAAATAACAGACTCGCTTATAATATCTTCTGTGAGCCAGTTCATAAATGAGGCAAGACAGACACCGATATAGAGAACACAATTCAGCACAGTCCATTAAATGAGTTAAAATCTGATACATTACAGCAGTCACTATGAGCATTAAGTGCAAACAGCTTCTATTTTTAAGCTTTTAATATGAAAGGTCATGACAACTGCACCTTCAGAAGGATGTTGTGGGTTTGAGTTCTGTGAGTGCCATGTTTGGCAATGTTTCAAAAATGTCCCCAATGATGGTAAATGTTATTGCAATGTTAATGCAAAACTTTTTTTTTATCCAGAACAAGCTTTAGAGCTATAAGAAATGCAGTATATTAGAATTATCTGGTGCATACTGGTATATCTGTTCAAATAGTTCTAAACTAAGGTTTCAGAAGTGTTTACACAACTTGTTTGAAACAAGTTTACAACTAATTCATTGCCCTTCTAGAGAGAGGCTTCCACTTAACTACTCAATGGCCATTAACATACCCTCTACTGTTTGTTTAGGGCAGGAGAAAGAGACATATACGCAGGAATTATGTACCAATTATACAGGATAAGTTGTGTTTGCAGGAGCCGTTCAACTGTTTCCTAAGACAAACAGAAGGCCTGCTGGTTGCCTAGCTCCAGGCCACAGCCCTCGCCTGCTCCTACCAGGTAGGTATAATTCACTTATCTGAGCATTGTTCTCGGTTCATCCCTGTTGAATCGCGTGGCTTTGCAATTAGATGTGCCCAGCTTTAGATAAAACCTCCACCAAATAGAGGCGCAGACCTCACACAGGTCCCCAAATAAGCAGAATACTTAGTGTTACCGGGCCGTTGCATGACCCTAAATGTCAATAATAATTTAAACCATTTAATAAGAAATGAATTGTCCACACCATAACTTTCGTTCCACGGCTCCGCGGTAAGCACTAATGGATTGTCAATAATGTTTTATATTAATCTAATTGTGAGAAAAGGCAGAACATCTGTAGACTCATTGTGAAGGCGGTGCATTTGCTGGACACATGTCTGTGTGGGTGCAATTGAGACTAAGTCTGTATGGTAGTGAAGTTTGAGTGTTTTCTGAGGGTCTGACAGGAGGATCACATATGGAGCAACAGCCAGACTGCAGCTGTGGGGTATTTCCAATGTCCATAAGCACCTACCTATTAACAGGCTTAAAGAAACTCATAATAACTCAAATCTGTCAAACAGTTACCGTGCTGTTATTAACTCTTAGATGCAACCATTTCTTATTGCGTTATTGTTAGTTAATCTGAGTTATCAAGAAGGGGCACAAAGCAAGATTACTTCCTTAATATCTTTAAATATATAACCGAACTTTAATGGTTGTTTGACATCTACTGGATTGGCAGAGAAAATAAATTCCCCTTTATGTAAAAAAAAATTATACCAATTTATTATATGACACTTTAGGTGTCACATCAAATGTGTAGGAATAGTTAATCAGCCCTGATGTACTTGAAGGAGTCAAACAGCGGATTACAGTAATTGAAAGCCCATACTGTGACAGAAATAACTGTTCTCACACAGGGGCTAGACCCACTGGTGCCTTTTGCTGTCTGTTGGCGAGAACTAAATATATTTTCTGCATTCTGAATGGCATTCCACTCTAACGCATACGTGCCAGTAGTTAACAGTGTATGAGAATAAATAGCTTTCTCAGCCAAGCCTTGAGACATGTCAAAGATGGGCACACATGTATGTGATTTGTGTGTTTGTGGACATATTTTCTAAGTACATAAGCAGCTGTAAAGAAATGTCCATGTCAGTGTCTTAATTTCGCCTTTCCATTGTTATCGGTTTACATTAGTAACAAGTCAGATAAACTCATGCTTATACATATTGACAGAGTAATAACCCTTCTGGCAGAGCAACAGGGCCTAATTTCTAAGGATCTTAACAGTGTGCCAGAATTATGTCACTCTGACCACCTGTTCCTCTGAAAAACGTCATTGGCCTTAAGTAGTTCCGGCACGAATCCAAAATGTGAACTTCTGAACCGGAGTGCTTACTTTCTCATTCGTGTAGAAGCAGGAGGCGGCAGCGTGTAGCAACAGCCACTCTAATTTCGTGGTGGTAGAGGAAGGGTTTACATGAGGGATGTGTTGTCCTGTGCCTGTCACTCAACCTGCCTCTGATTGGCAAAAAGCAATACAGAGACTGATGCTGTTTCATGTCACCTAAAGGCTAATGAGAGATTAAACATCAGTAGCAGTCAGAGATGTTAAATAGTTCAGCAAAGAGTTCACACATGCATCTGCGGAAATAACCCAGGGAACATTTCCATTTCTGGTGAATGGAATAGAACGCATAACAGCAACCTAAGTCAAGCATTTTCTTTTTTGGCTTATCTATGAAATTAAACCACAAAAACAACAAAAATCTAGAAAATGCCACGTGACACCTGCTCTAACTAATACTCATCTCCATTGTTCATGAAATACAGGAAATGCCATCATCTCATGAGAGGTCACAGGCTGTCCGCCTCCAAGACCCACATCCCATTGCAGGTGGAGGAGAGACCGTACACGTCTTTTAGATTGGAGGTCTAAAATAGTTGTGCAAGCGCCGACCGACCACACACAGCTGTTAGCGGTGCAGTGCTGCTTACATCATTGCAGTTTATGCCAATTAGCTTTTCTCCCTATTCGCAGGGTGTTTGTCGTGGATGGAAATAGACGGACCTGCCTCCACATGTACACAGCACTGTGCTCAGTTTGACTCCTAGCACAAGCATAACTTGAACCGTATATGCTGAAAACATATGTGTATGTACATGTTTTCAGTGCAAAAGAACGCTAAATTTCAGATTTGAGTAGCTTATCGGGAGCTCCACAGGAAGATATAGTGCATTAACTGCACAGGAAAATGTTCCTGTTAAATGAAACAGGCTTGCTGAGGAAACCAGCCCAGCAGTGGTCTGTCATGGGGAGTGGGGCAACCACTGTACTGTGGTGGCCTTGATGAAATCAGCTCACACTAAGGCCCATGTGCTGACAGTAGGGATCAAGGCGGTCAGAGTTATTCCAGGGGTCCTGCCACTCTGCAACCCGACGGCTGACCTGTACAAGAGTCTGATAAGCCACAGACACATAGTGCCAGTCTCCACACCGTAAACTACGTGAAAACCTAACGACACAATGTTTCAATTTGTGGGTGACCAGACTGGACTGGCAGGCAGAAGAGGGCAGTGTTATTCTTCACTTTTGCACACAGTAGAGCACATTGATAGATGTTTTATCTAATAAATCTCATCAGTAGACCCTCAGAAAACTTCAAAAGCTATGTATATGATTTGATACTCTTATTATAATGTGAGTCTTCCATGCATTTACCAAACAAAATGGACAAATTAACACGTTAGAAGAGAAAAATCCCCTTTCACTCTGTTAAGTAGCATTATAGTCTATTAAAAAATGATAACGCACCTACTGTAAAAATGTCTGACTGTCCTATAAAGCCAGCGACTGTCTGAGCTGCTCAGTAAAGAGAAGTAGCCACAGACCCCACTCCATTTGCTCCATGTGTTAAGGTGTCTATCATGTGTGAAACAAGCTATTTTTCTTCAGCTGTGCCTTTTTGACTCTGATGACATAATGCTGGGGGAGAGTGGGAGCGGGGGGGAACTTTCCCCACTCTTACTTTTATACACCTATTTAAGAACAGCAGCCTTTCACACCAAGTTCAGCAGGAAGAAGTTGTAAAATGAAATGGGCAAGACCTACAGTATTTCATAATTAATAGGTAGCAGTGAGAGGAGAAGGGTCCACGCTGACGTAAAAAGATCAACAACGTATAAAAGTGATCTTTCATTCTGCAGAAAATTACGCACGAAAAACCCGCCGCGGTGTGTTATTCCTTTCGCACAAAAAATATCATAACAGATTTGAAATATGCATCAAGCCTTTTATAATCTTTGATTGCTTTGCTTTATTTGGAAGTGGTATAGAGCTGCTGCTCTGCTTGCCTATACGATCTAATTTGTTACCGAGGTGGTCCCCAGCTTATACCAGGTCGCCACCTGCAAGCGGTACTGTAAATTACTTGGTGGGCCTAATTGCCCATGTCCGCTGTATTACTATAAACCACTAGTGCTGTGCTAACTCTATTGTCAGGTACTTAATCAAGGCCACCAGATTTATTTCCTTGCACTAACTCTGGGGACAACCACAAGCACAGGCCTGAGTAATTGGATCTTTTTTGCATCTAAAATTAACCACCTATTCTTAGTGAGAGCTGGGCTTTGGAAATGATAACAATAATGATATCAACCAATACCATATGAGGCTGTGCCTTTCATTCTGGGAGTTGGATAATGCATGATAGACCCAGATGTTGCTCGGAATGACCTTACCTGGGGGGTATGGTGCCATTATGCCAATCAAACACTGTAACACTTGATCAGTCACAGGCCTAGAGCAGACTGAAGAAACTCAATTATTCAGGCTCTTACCTCACACACACACACACAGCAGAAGCAACAGGCGTTAAGGTAAGTCCGATCCCTTAGGCATGGATCTAACGCAGGAAATGACAAAAACTGAAATTAATATCTATTAATATAACTCATATGCCTCACACACGCACAGTAGAAAAATACTGTTATTGAACTTTTTGCACAATAGATAAAATGTTCAAGTAAGTCATAAAAACTGATGAATTAATTCTGCAAAATGAGAAGTTTTAGTTTGAAAACTGTAGGAGAGAGATGTAGAGTCAACAATGAAAGAGTCACAAAATACATGTTTTTACATATAAAACATAGAAAAATATCTTTTTATGAACAGAAATAATTGTCTTTTACCAAAACATTTAGCCAATGGCTATACCGAGGATATGAATCTGATGTGTGATAACTCGATTTGAAGATATTTTCCATCCCAGTGTCTTTCATTAAATGACTGCATATAGTAGGTTGTAATATAACTCCGTCTTGTCAGTGTAGTAGGTGAAGCAGTGCACAGTGAGAAAAGCACTGAGCACTAAGCATGCAGAGGGGATGTGGTCTGTGTAGGGATGTCAGAAGCATAATGGCCAGCTGAGTCATAGGTTATAAAAAGCTGTCATTAGGGATTTCTGTCCTCAGCAGCTCATCACACAAGACCTGTGAATTATTTATTACGCTGGAAACTCAAGTGGCCCGTTACTCAAGACGGCCTGGTTTCCTGCACTTCCCTTTCCTTATGAGATTGTTTAATAAAAGCAAGGCATCTAGTTGTTGTAATGTTACATAAATAGAAATTATTCTTATTAATGTAACTTCCATGGTGATTTTTATACTGGATATAACAAACTATGCTGCACCAGTGCACAGCTAATGAGGACATTTATATAATGAAAGTGGACAATCAGTGTGTTTATTGTATTAATCCCAAATGACCACCTGATTAGCGCTCTAATTGCAGTAATAAAGGGAGTTTTTATGATATGACTGGACTTTTTAAGATGAGCCAAATATGAAATCTGCAAGAGGGAATGTTTTAAGTCTTTTGTAAGAAAGGTGATGTGACGTCAACATGGTCAAGAGTTGAGTCCAAATGTCAGTCCTTTGAGATTTTATCACTGATTCAATATCATGAGCAACATATTCCACAAATCACAAAAAAAAGGAAACTACATCTCCCCCAAATCAGTTTCATTCATTCTTTCCCCTCAGTTTTTGATAGCAAAGTCGATGCAAATCAGCTCAGGCATTTTTCCTCACTTTGTTTTGTTCTCCGTATATGAAAATGGTTAAAAATCCCATGGGTCAGTGAAAATGATCCTTCCACTCCAGTCGCCTGCTCTAAGTCAGCCAAAACATTCCAGACTTCAAAAGGCAGCTTTACCTACCAGGGCCATTTCAGTGTCCCAACCTCCATGGCCCAGGAGGACTTGGTTATTTGGATAAATTAATTTCTGGAGTCTGCCTGAGTTGCAAAAACAACCTCCTGCCTGACAGCAAATTAGTCTAACTGCAAAACCTAGAAAACGCACAAGGTTAAAGAAAACATTTTCCGCTCCCTTTTTTTTCTTTCTTAAACATAAAATTGATTTTCTGTTTACTGAATTCTCAGCTGTGTTTAGGATTTATATATAGTTTTGGTAAGATTAATAAGAGAATAGAAAATATTGTGGGCTACATCTGTAAACCTATCTGCTGCCAGGTGATGTGTTTCAATAGGGGACATCAGCACAAAGGCTGTAAAACATACTGTGTACAGTACACAGCTGACAGACTGTATGCCATAAAACAGGCTGATGTAAAATTTTAACAGCTGTCGGTGGTATTGAAAAATGATATAAAACTGAGATCTCTTAGACTCATACATTTATAAAAGAGGAAAAAAAAATAAACCTGAGAGCATAGACTGTGAAAATGGGGGAGGAAAATGGTTATAGAGGGAAAATTATGCAAACAGATGAAGACAATCCAGAATTAATGGTCCGCAACATTTTCAGGCACTCCAAGAGTGTCCAAGGACACCATAGGGGAGACTGCATGGCCCCAGTAATTGGAGGAGCATGTAACTTCAAAAGTAAAGAGAACAGACTGGAGAACTTTCCTCTGAAGTCAAGTCTTAAAGAAAACGTGAAGCACATGTACAGTACAGTAGGGAATCTGGTACATATGTGAATGAAAATTGTTCTGTTCACTGCTGCAGACATGATACACTGCAGTATTCCTGCTGAGCTACCACACTTTTCTAAAGTGAATTCATTCACTTCTTGAATTCTGTCAGGCCACAGCTGTTCCACCTCAGGTCAATGACTGAAAATCCAGAACGAAGCAGAAAGAAAAGGGGGTCACAACAAAACAAGATCCTCCACAATATCAGTAAAGACAACCACATATTACAGGCTATCACTCAGAGAATGTTTGATCACCTCAAGAAAAAGAAGGAAAGCTTTAAAATTCAATGACCGTGAGTCACAATACTTGTGTCGTGGATTTTGACATGCTCCCTATCTTTCATAAAATGGATGATGTTTCTGCGAGGAAGTCCAAGGGTCGTGAAACTGTGGCCTTGTCCAATGATGAGTCAATCGCAATATGCAAGGCCCATTTTTACAGTAGTAATAGTCGTGTCGTGTTGCAAAACGCTATAGGCATCCCCTGCTTTCCTTATGTGAGGATTTGCTGCTATTCATTGTCTTCTGTGAGTGTAAATTCAATATCTAAGTGCTAATTGAATAAAATAAAAAGTTAAAACAAGAAATGTGTGGATGTCAGCATGGACTTTTAGTAAATTGAGATCAAAGATTAAAAGAAAATCCATGAATGAAAATAACAGAATGGATGAGACTGATGGAGAAAGAAAACTTTTTCACCTCTGTCACTGTGGCACCACATGGTTTGTGCAAACATGGAGCCACTCTACTCTTCCAGCATGACCACTACAGTCAGAAATGAGGCAGCTCTCAGCAGTAACCTCATCATAACATTTAACCAGGTGCATAAATATGGCAACTTCATGGACTGACATTTAAACACCAGAGGACTACTGATATTTGACAATTCTATTCTGCAAGACTAAGAAAAACATCCAATCAAGGAACCACCATCTTTACAGTTGATTCAGTGAGATGCTTATTCAGTACTGCCCGGACTAAAGGAAGGTCTGCTTCTGAAACCCAGACTGTTATCATGATGGCATAACTTTGACATAACCTACACTTCTGTCTTGATGATGTGCTTCGGCTATATATCATGGAAATGAGTCAGAGTCAGAAGAAAATGAAGACAAACTGTAACATGTTGGAATGGGAAAAGCAGAGGGGAACACAATCTTTCCAAGGTCTTTTGGTCTGAGGGAAGAACTCCATGCGTGCTTGAGTCAATCCAACATACACTAACTGAGGAGTAAATGTCCATTTTTAACCTGTTATCCATCACTGTCAAATGTGGTGCACAGTAAAAAAGGAAATAATTAGACAGAAAAATGACTGCAGCCTGAGGCAGAATGAATGAGTGTAAAGCCTAGGTACAACTGCTGTTAACTTAAGGCAAATGATATTTTGATAAATGCAACTGGCACTACCTGCACAGCCCTATTTCTGGGGGTGAAAGCATGTTATTCTTAGGATATATGCCACTGAGGGAAAATGTGAGACAATGCATGTAATATAATACAATGCAACTACACTCATAGGCCTACTGTGTGATACACAGGGGCTTGTTTGAGCAGCAACTGAATTATGCAGCACAAAACCCAACTCATTACCGTGAGGCAGTGATTACTTTTACAGACTTTTATCGATTTTTGTGAGGTAATCCAAAGAATGCGACAAACCAATGATTTACAAAAATAAAAAAAGTGCAGGTAATAATTAAGTTAGAGTTTGCTGTAGCCTATGAAAGAGTCAGTTTACCGTGCTTTAATTTATCACTGCGCACTAGTCCTTCTGCCACAGCTAATACTAGAGCTATGATTCATTGAGCTGTAGCTTGTTCCACTCAGAATAACTCCTGTTGTCCCCGCCCATATTGGAAATGGCTCAACACCACGCTGTCAATTCACCACAAGTCAAACAAATAGGTAATGGTCGTTCATTGTGAGGAAACGGCGGAGAACAGAGACGTTATAGAAAGAGAAGAGGGAAAAAAGTAAACACAGTCGTGTCACAGCTGCCTGCCTACCTTTAACCGTGCATGTATCCCTGGCGTGCCGCTGTCACTCCGAGCAACAAGTCGCTCCGTTCATATGTGAAGTTAACGTCTTCTGAAACCGTCAGCGGTTACTTCTCCCACCGCGCGGCTGGAAAATGTGTCGGTGACAAACTCCAACGTAACGGTGAAAACCCAAATAAAACGCTTGTCATTCTCCCGACATAAAACCCTCAAACTTTTCACGACGACGGGAGTCGGAAGGTTACAGTGAAATTGTCAAGCTAAATCCGCATGCGTCTTAAGCGCGTGTGCTGCCCACTGGTATCAATTGTTGCACGAGGAAAGGCAGGCACGAGAGAAACTTTACCCACAGTTCACTTTTGTCGCCGTTAACAGGTTGTTTTTGACTGTCAGTGCTATGTATTCTAAAATAATTTTAAAATTCTACCAATGTGGGTAAGTTTAGACCAAAATAATAATTTATTCTGAAAAATAATTACACTAAAATTAGGATTACAAGTCTTTAGTATGGCCCACATATTTAAAGCAGGACTTTATTGCAGTAAATCATATGATGTCAGTAAATCATATCATGATACATCTCTCCATCTCTCTCTGGATATGAACCAGAGCGCCACCTATAGGTTTCTGTATAACTTTAAATAGTTTTAAATTCAGTCAGTGTTTGTTTTTGAGATTTAGTCCAGCAGGAAGATGAAAGTCAGACATTTGACCTGTTATTGACCACTTACGCAGGAGCCTTAGGGTCATGAAGTAATTTCTCAGGTAGGGAATGAGAAAAAAATATATTCTAATACATAAAATAATGTATTTCTCAGACTTATATCTATAATTTGCTTGTTTCCTGTGAAATAGTATTATTTTTACCCTCAGTTATTCAAATTAAACAGTCTGTGAAAGGACAATTTACTTTTTGTTTGAGCTGCTCACATATGCAACCTATGATGAGGGGTCATACGGAGATATTGATTCATATTATGGGGTCAAGTCAAAAAGGATGGGAACCACAAATATCAGTGCATAATTTACTAGTAGGAATTTCTGGCACAAGTTCATCTTCCAGGGAGCATGGAGAGGACAAACATCTTAAGTGTTCCTAAATAATCTTTAATTCACAGCACACTTTGGAGCACAAAATAGGATGCACCATTAGGAAAATGTAGTTCTGGCGTTGTAAAAGCAATTTCTGTGAGAAAACAGTAGTTCATATAAATGCAACATTAATACTTATGGTCTTCGTGTAAGGCAATTGCCTTTGTACTCTTGATAGTATCATCTCATTGGACTAGATGCTTGGATGGACATCCCTTAACAGCCTTCAGCAATACATCACAAGACTATTCAGATAATTTGTTGCATCAATTGACTGTTCACATAATCACATTTGGGTTTGAAAATGCACTCATCCAAAGGTTCCAGTCTGAGCCTTCATTTCAGCATAGCAGCCCACACACCTTCAGATAAAGGGGATGCGAGTGGATGGAGAGTGCCACATATCCTTGAGAGCATTTTTTAATTTCTTGGTGCTCCATCTGTTGAAATGATAAAGTGCAGCCATAATGGAGTGCAACAAGATTAAATTAATCAGGTTTGTCCATTATACCGCCGCAGGCTCTTCACAGATGATTGCAATTTTCTCTGTCAGGCCCATTATTGTAAGATCTGTTTAGTGGGTTGATGCAATTAAAATGGACTTAATGTAAATTTAACAATACAAATAACACTTCTGTCTGTGTATGTTTAAGAGGGGTGCGGCTGGAGGGTCCCGAAGAGCAACGGTAAACACCCACTGTAACCATTTTTAACTTCAAACAAACCAGGGTGATATTTGATTAGTGTGGACTCTGTGATCAATAACTATGTTTCATGTTTTCATGTTCTCTGTGATGTCAAAGGATCTGGTTGCACAGACCACCCTTGTCTGGACGTTGGCTGTAAGGAACACAACACCTTCCACAAGCGTATCATGATGCCCATAGATCATTTGAACCTGGAGAGGAGGAGAGGGGGGGTGGGGGAGTTTAATGGAGTCACTCTGATGAAAGTGCACGCCTTTACTCTTGTGTATGAATCTCATGGTTCGGTACAGTAGGTGAGGCAGACTTGAGAGAATTTTATTAATTTTTCCCGGAGCTGATCTAATATCTTCCTGATTGGTTGCTTCCTCCTGCTGGATCAGGTCACTGCCAAGGGACAAAGCGTACAGGATGTGCGCTTAACAGGAGGAGATCTCGGGCCTAGCGCCACAAAGCTCCCACCACCATTTAAACACGGGAACTGCGGAACTGTCACGCTAAAAATGTCAGACGCTTTTTTTTATTCTCACCACCTCTATAATTTGTGATTTACACCATACTGTAAAATATAACAATGCACCAATGCCTATTCTCTTCGTGAAGATTCTCCTATGCATTCGAGAACCGGATTCAGTGGTTCCGCTGCCGTGAGACACATTTTTCATAGATCTATCTGGAACCTCAGAACCACATCTGTTTTAAGTGATTTTACTGGATTTGAGGCGGCTGAGCTTAAGGTTATTGTGGCTAAATGAAGAATTACCATAACCAATCAGACAATACACTTTATTACATTATATGCTACATTTCATTTTGAGGTCAGGTGTTTTGTATTAGTATCCTCTCACATTACAAGCAAAGTGAAATAACCCACACCTGGAGAAAAGTACATATTTTCCTTGATACATAAAAAGGGTGGGGGGCAATGTTCTTATTCAGATATTATATTTTTTCCTCTTCTTTGCTGTCTTTTTTTTTCTCCCCCCAATGAGATTTATAATACCTGGTGTATCGCCCATGCAGGTAACCTGAGGAGGTATGCACCAGTGTGTTTGTTGGAGGCACCTTTTACACAAAGCACATTCCAGTGGTCATGACAGGCCAACAACAAGTCAATCAATCACATTCTGTACGCCAGTAATTTAGTAGGTGTCATACTATCTCTTTTGTTAGCCAGTGGACAGCAGCGGGAGTTGGAGAAGAAGGCAAGAAAACAAAATGCTTTACAAACAGCTGAGGACACATGCAGAGCAATAACCCCCACCGCCATTTTTAAAGCTAGCGATGGTCAGTGTGTCAATTAAACAACCAATTCCTGTGATTCTCATCTCTGAAATTTGACCCTTTACATGATAAATAATATTTTTTCCTGTTGTCGTTTATCAGAAATTTCAAATATTACCTAAATTTTGAATAATTTTGTCTTGAATAGTGGTGCATCCTTTGGTTTAGATATGGATATATACCCACCACTTTTCCCACTGGATAACCCTGTAAAACTATTCCTCATGCTCTGATGATATATAGCCTAATAAACTTTATAAAACATACAAAAGTTGGCTATATTATCAGTGCAGATCTAGTTATGAGAATTTCATAAACAACACAAATATTAATTTACTCAGTCCCGTGCTATACAACCCACTGTATCAGTTTATAATTGATTACCATCCATGAGCATTTATATTTTTGATTTGCAAGACCTCCAAACATGCAAATACAATAATAATCAAAACACTTTGATTCATTGCTGCGGTGGTATACGGCCTCGAGGTGAAAGCTGTCCACTTGCCAAATCAAATATCCCTGCAGGTATGTAAAAGCATGAGAAATGCAGTCCAATCTGTCCTCTATCAGCGGTTATACTGGAGAGGAAGTATGGCCAATGTTTGAGAGTGGAGCACAAAATAATGAGCCACCCATTCCAAAAAATGTTTAATACAAACATACAAGCACCGGCATCAAATGCCAAAACCTCCCACAAAAAGAGCTTATGAACCCCGGGTCCAGTGGGATAGCATAAAGTATGGGAAATTTGTAGTGGGGAGAAGTCCTCCAAAGCTGCTCAGTACAATTACTTGGTATGTGTGGAGTCTTTTTAATATGTCATGAAGAAAGCTGGCACTGAATGCAAGACCTCTTCTTCCCCTTTTTACTCAGTCATGATGGTTTTATGGGAGGTTTTTCTATTTCTGAACTTTGCTCTTTATCATATGGAGTTGTTTTTTGTTTTTTTTACTATTTCAGGCAGTTATGTTTCCTTGTTAAATTATCACCAGGATCATTTTGGCTCATGGTAGGAAACTGATTTCTGAGGAAATAATAGGTGTTAAGGTTAAAAATGCCATAATGAATTGCAGAGATGGATTATTTTATTGGATCTAATATGATTAGACTGATGTGCCATCCACAAAGCTTCTTTAATCTCTACTTCCCTTTACTGACACCATTTTCTGCCGGTTTGCCTTACATACCTGTGGTTTTATGAAATAATACAATTACTGGTAGACTTTCAAGCTAAGAGTACTTGCTTGTAAAAACATTATATATACAAAGAATGGTGCTAAGAGGTAGGATATTTGCTTTAAAAGCTTTTATGTGCACATTGTCACTTACATTAGGTTAGGTTATAGCATGCTTTTTTTCCTAACAGCTGGTTATACTTCATGATAATGTTATAATTTTCTTCTTAGGGGGAAAGGACTTATTAGATTTGTTAAGCATCCACCCTGCCGTTTTATAATGCCATTAAAACATGCCACAGCCCATGTGCAGTAACTGGGTTAATCATAACACATACGTGCATGCATACCTTCATATCAATAGCCTATATCAATATGTTAAAGTGGGAGACACACATAGGATGAAAATGTTTTTGCCTTACAGCAATAGGTCAGCAATAGGTGTGGTTGAGTCTACAGACGGATAGTGATCATGTGGATTAAACTGCATTTAGCCACACTTGTCTCATGGGATTTTCCTTGGCTACATGCGAGCAGACACTGAGCCAAAGCCCAGCTCAGTATTTTGACAGCAGAGCCAGAAAAAACAAAAGTGTTTTGCTTTTCCGTTAAAAAAAAAAAAAAAGCAAGAGAGAAAGAAATGAAGATGTAGTGGAGAGAAACGGTAGTCCCTCAGCCACTGCCTTACTCAATCCATATGCGAGGCTTAGAGGCAGGAAATACCCACAATTCAGTGTAATCAGGGTAGAGGCCGCCTACCCCATTGGAACGGACCTGGTGGAACTGATTGGGCACCATTAGGGCAAGCAAGAGCTAAATATGCAGCACTCTCAAAACGTTACATTTTCATACAGCCTGAGACAGAATCAAAGTAATGGAAGGGAACAAGTTCTATCTCCCATGAAAATGTAAGTAGAGATGGATTTATGGAGGTTTTTGCTGTATGATTTTTAGGTTCACCTCTAATCTAACAGCTTCAGCGCGCTGCCAAATACATGTGAGCTCTGTCAGAACATGCTTCCCTTAGTTGAGACTGACACATTTCTACTGTAGAATAGGTTACAAATGTTTGATCACTGCGAGGGCAAAATTATACAAAGATTTCACAGACCCTCGCCGTCGCACATTCGCGGCTCGCTCTGAATCACAAAGGAACATTTGTATTTTGTTCACTCGCATTTGCTAATTCGCAAACGGACTCTTTTCCACGGTACCAACACTCGACCACAACCAAGACTTCGACTGAGCAAAATGACAATGTGCTTCCCTAAGAAGGCAGCAGTTGTTTGACAGGCTGGTGGGTTTGTTTCATGATGAGGGAGAACTGCTGGCATGTTAAACCATAATAACACTTCTCCCAAACTAGCGTGCTAGCTGTAGCCCTGCTCCAGAACCAAAGAGGGGTTTCCCAGATATACAAACACAGGCCGGCTGGCTTGTTGTCCATGCAGCTTGACGTTTATGGAATTTGAGGAGTCTGCATGTTTACTGATAGTTGGTTTTGGTTTGTGCCTTTTGAGAAATAATTGGGGAGGCTGGAGGAAACAAGGGGAGCGACAGCTGATGTGGTTTGGTCAAAGGGAATGAACATCTGCCTTTGATTTAATGTGTGGCCCAATAAAGAGCCATGGCACTGGTGCAATATCTGTCTCTCTGTCTCTGTCTATTGTTAGATCTGTCTGTCTCTCACAGTGTCCTCACCGACTCCTGTCTTTCACTCACACACACAAGTCAAGAAAGCATCATCTTCACCGCACGGCTCAGGACTTTTCTGCATTGTAAATGTCAGTCATTTGTGAACCAACAGCAATCCCAATCCCGATTGAACACTGGCCTATACATTTTGGGGAGGAGAGAGAGAGAGAGGGCTGGAGTAGTTAAATCCTTGATTTGTACCTCTCGAAACTCTCACAAGTCCCCAGTGCCCCTCCACCCCCGCTCTCCACCTCCCACACAATTCCCAGGTCAACAGAGCTCTCAATATGAGGCGCGTCTGGTCTACTGTGACAGCATATGGTTATCCACTCAAGGTGTCCAGAGACACTCGTTCTTCATACATTTCCAATAAACAAAAGAGTAAGGGGCTTATTCAATCAAAGTGGGTACTACTTTGAAGAAGCCGGAAAAAAAACATATATATATGTTATTCAAAAAGTTATATGTGCACAATATTGAATGTTATAACAATATAGTAAATTGAATTTCAAGAATTTCAGTCCCTCCCGTCTGTGTTGCTTTTTTCTCTCCCTGCAATCAAAGTATCTCCTTTTTTTTTTCTCAGTTAAATGTCTGGACAAAAGCAGCCGTAGTGTACGCGAGCGAAGCGTAAACACACTAAATTAGACGCTGATTACATCATATTTTGAATTGGGGGGCTAGAATGGCATCACATGAAGTTTTATGAGCACTGTCAGTTACCTTTTAAATAATACACTCACCATGGAGATTATGTTTACTTTAAGAAAACAAGTGTATGTTTTGCCTGTTAGAGGCACAATTCCTTAAGTGCTCGGCAGCTCCGTGCAGATGTTTGTACTGTAAACATATAGAGAATATTAGAATGATGTAACCCAGAAGGTCTGCAGTCTATTACCACCTCCACTACTCTGCCTCTTTATTTATAATGTTCAAAATTATCAGTAAAGCAAATTTTATTCCATTACAGTGCCTCCTCTCCAATAGATCTGACATATATCGTGTGGTTGGATGATAGACAGCCAATCATGTGAGAGAAAGACAGTTCCTATAGAGTTTGTGTATTGCAGTTGCATGGCGACAGCGTGGCAGGCATGATGGAGACGTGTGCTGAGATTGATAGCATCTCTGAAAGGCAGCTCCCCTGGGTTAATGGGGGAGTTATCCTATTAGAGCCCCTCCTCTACCCCCACTCCCTCCTCTCTTTCTGCAGGAGAGCACCCATCACTGCCTGGACTCTCCTGCAAAGGGGAAGAGGCTAATGGCCTCTGCTGCACACAGTACGCTGTCCTCTCCTCCCTTTCTGTATCACTCTCCTGTCTGTCTGGCTGTCTCGGTCTCTCTCTTACCTTCTCATTCCACTTTCTGCATGGCTCTCCGCCGCCTCGTCCTCACTGCTGATTTCCAGGATCGATAATTCTCAGCCGGTGCCCTTGCACTTCCCACTCAACATGTTGGGGCCATAAATCACCCCTCGGCTTCTCAGGCAGGAAGGATGCCTCAGCTAGAAAACATCTCAAGCAAGTGTAGGTCAGGCGGAAAGGTGAGGACAGCTTAACGGACTGTCCCCAATAGCATGCCCTCCTCTATTGCTTCTACAAAAGAGATTTTTTTCCCCCCTCGGTCCTGAGTCAGAAGATGGGTGGGGAAATAAATTAGGGAGCCACATTAAGCTGTCAGCTAAGACTTTGAACAACACAGACTGGCTTTTCACATCTGATCATGCTTTTCAGAAACCACACTGTGCAACTGGTGCAGCTTGAAGCCAAACTCATGAATAAAGAGTATTAGGTTAAAAAAATTTAATAATGGAAGTACTGTATTTTCAAGACTTTATTTTTTTAAAAACTAATCCTGAGGTTTTCACTTGTTTTGTTTTTTTAGCATGAGCAGTTATTCATTTTAAACGAAATTACAGCCACAGCCTGAGAAAATGTTTCACTTTAATGTGATTTTTTTTTTGTCATTGCCCAATTATATATTGTTCAAATATCTGTGCTGAAATCAACCGCAGCCACTGGAGAGACTGCACCACAGGAAACAACAAAACCACCCTCTTTTAATATCACCGCTGGCTTATCCCTGTTGTTTAAAACTCAACTCTGCTGCTTTATAAATCACACCGTCTCAACCCTTTTCCTCCTCTCCCAGTTATGACCATCATATAAAGCATTCTTATAGCACATATGTTTGATAGTGAAAGTCAGAGGAGGGAATCTTTTGAAGATTTCGGGAGTGTGCATCTGGGCTCCTCGCGGACTCTTCGCTCCTTCTACAAGAGCTGCCGGTTATTTCCCCGTGGCTTCTGAAGGCAGCACAAAGACGTTGACCTAGGCCTCAGTAATGGCCCCTCCGTGGCCATCCTGTCCATCGTCAGCATAGTTGAGTGCTGAGGTGCATGACATTTTTATGCTGTAACATATGCAACTCAACCATATCGGCAAGGGTGCACTTGCAAGATGTTATGGCAACGGAAGTGAGGAGAGTAAACCGTAAAGATTTGGGGGGATTAAAACAATCTTATAGATCACAGTCAACTGAGGCCTGCATGTGGCTGCACTATTGCTTGTTCCAACAGTAATTACAAATTGTGCTCAGGGATCTTCAGGACATCAAAGGTGGTATGAGTAAGGTGACTCGCCCTCAGCAGGGAGGGCTGATATATGGTATGAGGAGGGAGATGCTATGAGGCTCGTTGAGGGGCTCATGCGGAAACCTCTTGGACAAACTCTAACTGCACCGTGTTTGCCCTTGTGACCCATCTTCCTGACAACATTTGGTCAGGGCAGGGGAAATGTTAGTGGTTTTTCTGCACACAAAGTTCTCAGTCAGACCAATACAGTCTAGCAGCGGCATTAGTTTGGTTCCTCTTCCACTGTTTTAACCGCATATTTAAAAAGTTATCATTTTCAATGAGGCGTGCTCCACTTTGTAGGGTCTCAAATCAACTTCTCCTCTCTTTTATTTCCTAAGGCTATGAATAATGGCAGTGTGGAGCCAAATTGTTCGAAAGAGCGCAATGGGGTTTCTCTGGCAGCAATTTATTGATTTCAAGTCAAGGGTATTTCCAGAAGAAGGCCATGGTTTCCTACCCGACTATAATTGCGCTGATTTACACCAAGAAACACTTGATTTCACCTCCTCCCTTCTGCAGTCTAACTTCGTCCTTTGCTGCAACACAGACAGACCATTATATATCTGCATTACGATAAAGAATACACAGATAAGTGGAGACTGGTAGCAAACAATGACTTTTCTATTGCAAGTGTAGGTAATCGTCCTGTGGAGGGAGTCACTGTGTTTTGGCAAATTGCACCAGATTCATCAGGCTATAGGCATCCCCTTTCCTGCTCTCTCCTCAGGTTTCCTCCGCCCCATCACAGCGCTGGGGCCTTATCATGCTGCCCGCTCTCAATAGGCAGGGCCGACGCTAAGATTTCAGATGCTGGCCAACCTCTCTGAGGGAACAGGTGTCCCCTCTGTCTGCCTGTGGTCGAGGTCCCGTAGTGGAGGCATGGGAAAGGGCAGCCACCGCAGAGGTTCTACCCCAGCGGACAGGTAACAGTGCGCCTTTCAGCTCAGCCTGAATTCAGCTAAATTGGCATCCTTTTAGGAACCACGGGAAGCAGTTGGAAGTAGAAAATAAAGAGCGGAAATTCACCCAGCGATTCCCTGTTGGCTTGAGGAGTACGGTGTTCTCACAATGGGAAAGGAGAGAAACTATTTTGATGTGTAAATGAGATAAGAGAAAGGGGATTTGGCCTGGACTGTTTTATTTTACTTTGCTGTGTGTCCTGGTGGAGAATGGACCAGACTAAAATGTACTCAGGATTCAATTTCTTTGTTGTTGCTGTTTTTGCAAAGTCTAAGAAAAACCTAACATTATATGAAAATAAATGTGCAGCAGTGAGCCTCATCTCCTGAGGACAAACTTTTTTTCTTTTTTTCTTCCCAGTCTGACAATCTGACATGAGACAAGGGGGGATTTGGGGCCTTGTGGTGAGGTGGTCACTTTGAGATCAAAAGAGCAACAGTGTGAGCCCTGAAGCATCCAGTCCACCAGTGAAACCTGTGATCAATGGTGCAGGTGTGGAGGAGAACACGGGGGCAGGTAAATATCTCAGAGGCTAACACCTTTAACTCCTCATTAGGTACAAATTTGTCTGAACTTTGACAGATAGGATCATTAGAGGCGTCACTTCAGGCCTGAATTTTAAAGTTTAAAGTCTCCGCCATGGGGAGTTTTAAGCCAAGAAAACACTAATTAATGTCTCAGTAATAATAGGCAGTTAATATTTTTAGTGCTATGTCAACTCTCACTGACAGTAGTGATCTCCTCCATTCATAAATGTAGCCCAACATAAACAGCTAAATCATCAAAGTCAGCCACAGCCTCGAGGAAGCTCTGGGGTTGAAGGAACAAAGACGTTTTGCAAATGTCATGTGTGACCTCTACACTCAAATGCTGCAGAGTGATAATATATCGATGGGAACGCCATTAAAAACAGTTTCGAGCTCCTCCTGGATTCATTTGCGCTGACCCAGAATGCAGTATTTTCTTAACACAAGCAGCAGGCCGCTTTGATGTTATCTCCCTATCCAAACAGTGGAGGGCCGGCTGCCCCTGCCCCGCCTGTGGCCGCGGAGGACGGCGTCGATTAATCACAGTGAAGCCTGCGAGAGCGCGCTCATAAATCGCCTCGCCGCTCCTTAAACAGGAGAGTCCCAGGGCGCAGCGCCGTCATTTATCAACACTCTCCCCCTCAGGATGAGGAGTAAATAAAACTCTGAATATGTAACGGAGGGGAGCGGAGGCGGGAAGAGGGGGGTGTCCTGGGATGTTGAGCATATCCAGTGGTGTAATGGTAAATAAAGAAGTGCCTAAACTCTGACCTCTAAGCAGTCATCAATTTCTGTTGTTTATTTATCGGCTTTTTTCCCCTTTGAATCACACTTTATTTTCTCCTTTGAGATACTTCAACTGAGTGTGGCGGTGCTGAGCTGTGTTCATATAAGAAAGATAAGAAAGGGAACAGGACTTATGACTTTGTTAAAGCTTCAACAAGCTGTTATCATAACTGAACTCATTTGCACATTTGACTATATGCTGCTTAACTGCAGCCAATTTGAATGTGTTTTTTCCCCCTTTCCATCATTCTCTCCATGCAGGTCATATTTTGTTCAGTAGGAACTAAGCTACTATATTAGACCTGTGCAGGAAATTCAGCACCATTTACTTTAATGAACATTAATTTAGTTTAAAGTTATAGCATGCAACTTTTCCACATTTCGAGATTTTGCCAAACATCACATCCTCAGAACTCTATGATAATAGTATTTGGTTTCTATGTGGTTATGATATCTGATATGTTATTGACCAAATTATTGATTGATTGATAAAATCTGTAGTTTCTCATTGGGTGTGTCTTTTTTTCCAAACTTGTCTTATGCCGAGACAAACAGATGAAATGATGTTTCTCTCAAGTGGAGATTAAGAATAATGCACTAGTTTGCCAAGAACTGTCTCCAGTGTTGACAATTTCACAACTATGTGTGCAGTGGATGATGGAATTAGCATAAAGCAGGCAGTAGATCCAGTTGTACCGATTGCTATAGGGCTAAGTTATAAGATTTTGCATCTTTTTTTCTGTCTGTGAAACACTTAAATGCCCTGCTATAGTGCTTTCATATGCATGTTCTTGGATCTGTGTTGCATGTTTTCAAACTTTTTACTCCAATATTTAAGTGGATTCGATTGTTGTGTACATTATGTCAATTCAGTAGTAATGAATGGGGCATTAAGGAAACCTACACATCACACTTACGCAATGTAAATAACCAGCCATGAAGACCAGTGAAACATTTTCCCAGGATTTGTCTTAGGGACTGGTCGGAGTTGTAAACATTGCTCCTTGTATCTGGCAACACTGGAGTCCTGTGAGAGTCTGGGAGAAGCAGCAGCAGAAAGCACTATCTCCATCATCGGCGCTCCCCAGGCCTGTCCTCACACTGGCAACCCCACAAAGCCTGCCCGGAGACAGATGACAGCGCCACAAAGACAACACAGGTGGCTGGCTGCAGACCACCTGGAGCAGAAAAGCTTGGCCACACTAAGACCTCTGGGAGACACCACAGAGAGGAGAGCTTGGAAAACGGGGGGAAGAGAGGGAGGAAATTATGAAGGGGGTGAGAGGGGTTGAGTGGGATGAGGAAACAGAAAAACAAAGGATAGGAATGAGGGAACAGATGAGCTGGGTAGCTGAGACAAAGTTGGAAGAAAAAACAGCAAAGTATTTTGTACTGTTTGTTTCAAACTCAAAGAAATCATAGGCTAAGTAATTTAAGCACCTACAGTATTGTCTGTTCTGGTCTTCATGGTAAATCTGAAGCTAAAGTTAGCAGCCAGTTAGCTTAGCATCTGTCTTGATGTCTAAAATTACCCATCAGCACAGCTCAACAAGTATGTTATATCTTATTTGTTTAATACATTGTAAAGTCAATGTGTAAAAACTAATAATGGGACATTTTCAGAGGGTTATCATTATCTTTTACACCTAGCTTTCCAGCTAACCAGATGGCTGGCTGTATAGCCTCATATTCAACTGATGCAGACATGGTAGAGATCTTGTCGTCCAATTCTCTGCAAGAAACATTCACTATTCTTTTTTTCCCTTTTTGTTTTCTACTGTGGATGGGGAGGAAAGGACTGAAAAAATAAAGAAAGATGGAAAAAGGAAAAGTTGAAGGTAGCCTACAAAGTTAAAGACAAAGAAACGTACTATTCTTTGCAGGTTTTCCAATTCCTTGCAACTCCAGCGTTGTAGAGAAATCTTGTCTGTTGGACTGTTTCCAGTTTTCTTTCACCATGTAATAGGGATATAGCAAATCACTGGTCATATATGTGCATATATAATGTATATATATATAGGGAGAAGGGGGTGTGAGTAATGTGAGCATAAATAAAACAGAATACTTGTTCCCCCCAAATGACATGTACCTCTATGGTATAATTTATAGTGATAGATAAACTTCTCAAAGCTAGCCCTATATCTATCACCAGCATCAGCAAAGGACTTGTCTCAAATGTCACAATAAGGCAGCTTACGTCGAATTTGACCTCTCTTCAATACGTCCTTTAACGATACCGTTTAATAACGATATGGTGGGTCACGCTCCATAGCGCGATTACATGCCCTGCTTTCAAGAGGTTTTCTCTTGACCAAGATGAATCTCTCTTCAAGACTCATGTTCGTGCCCACCTTTGAACTGGAGGAGATGCTTTAGTGCCGTGACCTCGATCCATTCCCCTTGCAGAGCGTGCTGAACTTTTATCCAGACAGCACAATCCCCTGGATCAAGTCCTTCAGCATGATGGAGAATTTCTGGAGCCAGTGGGTCTTTAAAGAAAAGATGGACTTCCAGTGAGGTAGAGTAGACCTGATAGCCTTTCAGACCTCAAATCAACTTTTTTTTTCCCCCCAACTGTACTGGACACGACCAATAGTTAGTTTCTGCAGAAATTGAAGAAGAAGGTGAAAGACACAGAGAAAATAAAAGTAAGTCAGGCATAGCACTGGGGAAGGACTGATTAGAAACACAGGACAGGCCCATATACTCCCAGCGGTTGCCAGGCTCAATTTTTGACCTCCTGCTATTGTCGGTGCTTTTACATGGCTGTAATAGAAGATATGACCTTACCTGCTGCTGAAGGTGCAGTGCTGGAACATCATCAAGGCAGATTGATAAGCCTCCATTCTGTCATTGTGTTGAAAGCCACCCACAGGAGGTCTCCCTGCAAAAAAGAAAAAAAGAAAAAGAAAAAAGACAGAGTCAAGGGTCTGTTATTCTTATGTTAGCTTTGGAAAATAATCATTCCCCTTCCACTCTGCTTAACTCTCCCCGCAATTTCCTTTGCAGTGCTAATCTTTTCCCCTCCCCCTTCAAGTGTCTTCTCTCCTTGTTGTCATCATCAGTATGTTTTTTTCTTTCCTTTGTCAGCATCACTCCTTCATCTCACACACTTCTTTTGTCAACTAGCATTTTCCCCTTTTTATGCCACAATCTCACCTCATCAGCAGCACTTCTCTGCGAGCGCTGCAGTCTCCTGTGTATCCTGCATGTCTTCCATCTGGGCCCGGGCCTGCTTGGTTTGAGCCCTTCACCTCCAGCGCGAGGCCTGCCTGCCTGTCTGCAAGCCACCTCAACAGCTGTCATGAAAACCAAACAGACACTCTTAATTGGTGTTCCAGACTCAAGGAAACCGGACTAAAATATTTGCATAATTTCAACAGAGGACGGGAGGAAATTGTTAAAACATGTGACCGGAGGCCCTGACTGATGTAACCCTAACCCACCAGCTGAGTGGCTCTTGGGTGCCACCCAGCGCCAACAGTGCCAGGAGGGAATGGTAGAGAGGGTGACAGGGGTGAGGGGAGGGAAGTCGAGGAGAGAGAGGCGAGGAGTGAAAAGGTCATTCTGGCTGATCCTATCAGAGCGTCTCACCTTCTCATGCTGCTCAGAGCCAGAGAAGGCCTGACACCGGCAGGGCCGAGCCTGCAGTATCGTATGTACACAGCACTGGGTGGTTCTTGTTAGAGAAAACTTCTTTTTTTTTTCTTCTGAAATTCGTCCTGTTGCTTACAGATATGTGCATCGGTGTTTGCATGTATCAAACAGAAACCACGTTTTAAAACATAACAAAATGTTTTGGTTAATATCAGAATAGGACAGAAAAGTGTTGTTTGAATCAGTGGTTCCCAGTCTGTGGGTCAACATTCCCAGGGGAGGGTCACAAGAGGTTACCAGATGATTATCAGCTTAGAATAGAAGAATAAAAACATTTTTACGACAGATATTTAAAGGCAGATTTACATTTTTATGCCCCCAGAAATGTAAATATTAAACATTTTCATTGCAAATGAATTAAACCCTTAATATGATTTATTCCAATGTGACCATGAATGTGGCCATTTATGTAAAAGGAACAACACAGAATTTGTTTGACTCTATGTTGACTTTACACATTGAATTAAATTACTGAATACCTGAAAACCAGAATCAATTTGAAGAGGAAATGTATCCA
Organism: Decapterus maruadsi; assembly: GCA_030347415.2. Taxonomy (NCBI): domain Eukaryota; kingdom Metazoa; phylum Chordata; class Actinopteri; order Carangiformes; family Carangidae; genus Decapterus; species Decapterus maruadsi. The sequence goes on from CM064890.1 coordinate 3,051,355, forward strand.
CTTATGCACATCTTTATATGTGTATGTATTTTCATATATTTGTTTATGTAGATAAATCAACCAATAATAAACCATAAAACCCATGAAAATACCCTGTGAATGTTATTTTATTTGTAAATTACTAGGATAGAGATAAAAGAATAAAACATGTCATTACATTTTGTAACATAACATCTCACTCAATCCAACATATTAGTTTTACGCAGCATTGCTGTAGCCCGTGTCCTCCTCCGTCCTGGTTCCCACATAGTGAACCAGCGTGGTGGGCGTTGACAGTCACAGCTGAGGCAGGGCAGGGTAATTAAACTAGTCTGGGGCCATGTGGAAAAGACATAGAGCTTTAAATGCCCTCACTGGAGATAACATGAGCGCCAAGCAGATAGATCACATGGGAGCCCCCCGTTTACTGGGGATGCCAGCTGCACTGAGACACTGCAGCGAGCTTTGTCACCTTGTAAACGAAAGTGGAGAGACAGAGACGTGTGGGGAAGTCAATGAGTGGTACTACAGTATGTCTTTTTGTTGCACACCAGAGGCAGAGGGAGCAAGGAGGGGAACACAGAGTCTGCAATTGCACGGTGCTTAATAAAAACGTGGAGGAGGCAAGTATGAGACGCATGAAGTAGCTCAAACAAGCATCAGGTGTCTCTGGGATTTCAAAGGAAATTTCATGTTGCAAAAGGGTATTTTATGGTCCTTGCCGAAGAGAGGCTGTGAAATACAAGCCCATGATTGTTGACATTAGATATTATTTAGTTATTTCTTTTTCTTTTCAATATAGATGCAAATGAGCCGTCACAAACCCTGCACTTCAGTATAGCGCAGCGGAAAGAGCTAATAACAAATTCACCAGAGCTTAAACCAGGCCTAATTATTAACAATAAAAACACACTATATTACGGAGGAGTGATTATATCTAATCAAGTGGAGATAAAGTGAGTAAACAGATCATTAAGCATCAGCTCCTTATGAATACAACATAATTATTAAATGATTAGGGTGATTACACCCCCACCAGGGTTTGTGGCGTGTCTTCATTATCGCACAGATTAATCAATGCCACAGGCTCAGGCAGCGTGTTGCTGGAATTCTCACAGTGCCAGAAAGATGAAGAACGAGAACAACAGAGAAACATGCACACGCTTTGTATGAATGTTGTCATCTACACTGTAAAAACTAAAAATATTTCCAAGAATATTTGTCTTATTTCTTGTCAAAATGTCTTTTCACTTAAAATAAGACTCATCACCTAATAATTAACTTGTTTTCAGATGATTTTCACTTGAAATAAGTAGAAAAATCTGCCAGTGGAGAAAGAAAGAAAAGAAAAACTTGCTCCATTGGCAGATTTTTCTACTTATTTCAAGTGAAAATGAGTTTGAAACAAGTGAAAATCATCTGAAAACAAGTTAATGTTTAGGTGATGAGTCTTATTTTAAGTGGAAAGAATTAGTTTTGACTAGAAATGAGACATTTTGACAAGAAATAAGACAAATATTCTTGGAAATATTTTTAGTTTTTACAGTGTAGATGACAACATTCAAACAAAGTGTGTGTATGGTTTTGAGATTTTGACAAGAAATGAGACATTTTGACAAGAAATAAGACAAATATTCTTGGAAAGATTTTGAGTTTTTGCAGTGTATGGTCGTCTGACCATAAGAAGCCGACTCCGATCTTTACAGTAATGCTCCAAGGAGTCGGTGTACTGTCTACTATTACAGATTCTTTTCTTCTTAAGTGAATGATTATTGCAGAATTCAGAATTATTACCAAATTTGTATTAAAACAACAGATTATTAAATGGATGTTAGCTGCAAAATCAATTTTTTGTGGGAAACTATATCATTATAGAGTTATGCATTTAGTTTCATGTCCTTTAGTGTTCTTCCACTGCATCACAATGTATAAACAACTGCAGAACAGTTTTCCCTGATATTAGCTGCATGTGTGTGTCCATTAGACAGAACATATTAATCAGTGTCACAGGCTCAGACAGCAGGAGAAGGATGATGGATGAAAAATGTCTGCATGGAAATCATGTGACACCAAAAGAGGAAGAGAGGAAAGCACTAAAAGAGACTGAGTGTGTGTGAGAGAGAGAATCTGTGATGCAACGATAGAGGAGGAGGAGAGACGAAGATAGAGAGAGTGTGTGTGTGTGTGTTGTACTGATGCAGAGAGGAAGGAAGAGACAGTGAGAGAAACACAGTGCGTGTGTCTTTTCAAGTGTGTGTTTGAATATGTCTTTCTATGATGACAGAACAAACGAGCTCCTCTGTCATGCATGGCCTTGAGAATCCTCTACGGATTTAGGACTCCATCAGCCCTGCGGGGCTCGCTGGCCGTCCTTGGAGCTGCCTGTTTGTCTCTTTCCACACCACCGACTAGCCAAACAGCAGGGTCCTCCGCCTCTCCCACGGGTCAGGTCCCTCTCAACCCCGTGGCAAGCTTTGATCTGATGGACAGAAGAAGAGAGAGGGCTTTGGGAACTCTAGGCTGTGTGTGTGTGTGTGTGTGTGTGTGTGACGGGGTAGCAGACAGAAAGGCTGGGGGGATGGTCCGGGTCAGGTGGGGTCAAAGGCCGGTGTCCATCTTGACTGTCCTCCTGTTAGGCGGCTACAGAAGAACTGCTGTCACACTCATACAAGCATGCACGTACTCAGACCAACACATGCCTGCCTTTATATAAAGACACAGACAATTAAAAGACACTCTGTTTTATAAATTCACAAAAAAAACAATGGGTCAAATGTAAAAGGTATCACTTGTGTTTGCAGCCAATTTCCAATTTCCATGAATTAGTGTGGAGACCAAAATAGAGCTAAAAGTATCTTCATATAAATGCTAGCGCTGTTGGATGTCAAAATAGACCAAATGCTTAATGTTTCAGAATACCATTTTAAATTGATATGTTCATGTTGGGTTTAGGGATGCACCGATACCGATACTGGTATCGGGTATCGGCCCCAATACTGTTGTAATATACTGGTATCGGTATCGTTGAACTTTACCGATACCAAGAACCGATACCAGTGCATGCAATTGCTCTGCACGAAGACCACGATCAGAGGGTGGCTTTGCATCTTTGTTGTAATTGTAACAAGCAGAGAAGAAAATAAAACTTGTCTTCCAATTCATTGCATTTTGCCTAATTGTTTGTTTTTTTGTTGTGGTAGAAGGATCAGCATCTGTACTCGGTATTGGCAAGTATTCAGATCCAAGTATCGGTATCGGTATCGTATCGGTTTGAAAAAAAGTATCACTGCATCCCTAGTTGGGTTCATAGCTCTGCAGCCCCCCCGTTGGCCAAACTCTATATAAAAAAAGTAAATCTGATGAATAAATGCTGGTGCAACATGTCAGTTTTTTTTTCTTCATATGACAACCTGATGGCTCACCTGTGTGTGCGGTTGCATGCCATGTGCCCCTCATCTCTGTGCCTTTTCCCCAAGGGCAGCCTCCCTGACCACCACAGCCCTCCACTCACTTCTACCCAGGACAGCCCCCCTTTTGAAGGCTGAGTAATTAACGTGCCATCTGATACACCATCCGGCCATAGAGGCTCTCCTGGGTGACACACACACGTCTCACACACACACACACACACACACACACACAAACCTGCATGCTCACTTGCACGCCTACACGCACAGGTGATCCATCAAACAGTGTTAACTGGCCGAGCGTCAGCTGTGTCTTGGTGTATGATCGTGACCCTGGGGTCGGCCCAAAGAGACCATCATGGGCCATAATTACAATCCCCACTTCAGCTATTTGGGTTTGGATACACCGTAAAACTAATCCTAAAGATATCATGTCTGATTGGAAGTCTATAATATTTATCCTAAAGGGACAGCCTTGCTTGGAAGTACAGGTACTCATGTGTTCCTTAGTGTTTATTCCTTACTTGTAGTTTGTTAATGTTACAGTAATGTGACATAATTGCTCCATAGTTAAGGGCATTGTGCTTTCCTCATTACCTTAAAATTACATAGATATTTAGATCTTTTTTTAACAAAATATGCATCTTTTTATACAATTCTAAGTCTTTAACAAAATAAATAAATGCTGTAATTGTATTGAATTAACATCCCAAAGAAAGAAAGAAAGGAAAAATACAGGAAAACTGCATCTCTTTGAATAAGTAGAACTTTTTAGAACTTATTTGTCAAATATTCTGATGTGTTTTCCTGTTGAGATTACGCAACATTAAGTGTTTATCGTCATTAAAGAAGTTTGACATGGGTCGATGGGGAATGTAATAATGGGGAAGTCAGCGAAGATCAATATACAGTCACACAAAAATCAGCGACTTTCAACATTTTTAAAAGAGCCACATTTGTTGCTGCACCTGTGCAGATTATATATACCATCATCAGAGGCAATAAACAAGAAAAGAGACCACATCTCAATAAATTTCTCCCTTCCACTCAAATGTTTTAGGACATCACGTTCTACACGATAGCCGTGAAATCACTTTGATTTCTGATGTGGTCATGCAAAGTTCAAGCCTCTTGGAACAACGGTTGGATTTGGGATTTAGTTGCTTAGATGTGGCGATCAGAGACCTCTGACAGAATATTTTCTCCATGAGGTTAAAGGTGATGCAGGAGGCTGTCAAAATAAGACGGATGCCTGGAAAGTTATCCTTCCTGACATTTATTTGGGCTTGTAAAAACATTCTATGCAAGTAATCAGCTTGATTGAAATGATGGATTCTTTTTTAAACTCTTTTTTTTTCCTTTTCAAAATAAAAGTACCCTGAATAAAAGTTTCTTTTGCCTTAAATAATCATCTGTTCATCTACCAAATCGCCATGATGAAAAGGCAACAAAAACTTCTGTGTGCACCTCATATCTTGTCCGCCATTACTCTGGGTGTTGCCCAGCATAGCCAAGTCTTCTTCTTTTTTGTCTCAAAGACCATTTTTGATGTGGCCAACACTGCCATGGGCAATGTGTCAGAAAAGAAAGAGCAAAGAAAAAAGGCCTGGAAAAAAAAAAACTTCTAATCCATAGTTGCAGGTGTGTTACACTTTTGTTGCCCCAGCAGAAGTTCACAACAGAGTTGACGACAAAGGGCTGGGCCCCATGCAGCCCATTGTGGCCTGGAGAACAATATGGAGGCTGTGAATGGCTAATCCCTCTGGACCGCTGACAGGTTGGGCCTTTAAGCAACCTGGGGACTCATTTCTCCACTGGGCTGGGCCGCTGTCTGACAGGGATGGGAAAACCCAGGCTACTTACAGCGACTGAGCCTTCGCCCAGAGCAGAGACTGGGAGCCATTGTAAAGGGAAAATATTATCTCCATTGTCAGGTTGTGGCTGTCTTTGTAATGTCAGAAGATGAACTTGGGGAGAATGTGCCACCGGAGGGGGACTGGGACAGCAGTGGAACCGGCTCAGACTGTGTGAACGCTATTCATTCGGGTTAAGAGGTTTTTTAGTCTGAAACCTTGTCTCAAAACAAATTCTTCTGACCTCATTAGGATGACACATAGAAGCAAGTGTGCAGATATATCAATTTCTATTGGTATTCCATCTCTATAATTATCGATATATCAGCAAATTTAATTTTTCAAATGTTTCTATTTTGGGATACAAATAGCATGGTTTTGACCTTAGGGTGTACATATTTATAAAATGTGTGTTTGCATACCTGCAAGAGGACACCACGACATAAAACCTCTCCAGAAACCGAGAGACAAAGGGTGAAATATGCAGTCTGTGTGTACATGAAACAAGCCTGATGAAAGTTAATGTCTTTGTGTGAGAGACAGAAAGGCGAGAACAAGATAATAGACCGGGGGGGCACCGCCCAGTCCTCGTAAACAGGTTCGGGATAGCTCCACATGCCCTGAGAGCAAACACAAATATCTGTTTCTCCTGGGCTCCCATTGGCAGCAGGACTGGAACCAGGACACCACCCAAGCTCTGCAACTGCCAGAGCCAACAAACAGCAGGGCAGAGCTGATATTCACCCCCTGTACTGTCACCCAGTTAGGAGACAATGGAGGAGCCGGGGGGCTTGAGTGGATGTTGTTTTGTCAACCCTCCTCCCCAACCTAGCTGCCTGCGTCCTCCTTACCCCTCCGCAGCAATTTATGCATCTTCCCTCCCGTCTTCTTCTGTCTCTGTTTGGCTCGACCTTCCCTTTCAGAGTGTCCAGTTCATCCTGCCACAAAGAGCCTCCATTCTCTCCTGAGAGGAGGCTGCCAGTCCTGCGCTGTAACCCAATCACCTATCTAACAGAAGAGTGTGTCATCTCCACAGAGTAACAGGAAGTCTCGCACACAAGACAGATCTCCGTCTCTCTGCCTCTGTCTTTTCTCTCATTCACACTTAGGCACCACGAATCGCCACGGACAAAACAGTGCAAGGATGGATTTTGGGTGTTTTTCAACTTCTTTTTTGCACCTTACTTTGATGTTAATTATTGTGTTTTTAACACAATAACATTCAATGTTTGGTCCCCGTTAGTTAGTACATTATTAAGCATTAATTAACTGTTTACAGATATATTAACAATCATTATTATGTATTATTTAAGATTAGGAAACACATTAATTAATGTAGCCTATTAGTAAGCAGTTAATTCATGTTTACTACTCAAACTTAGTTGATAAATTAAAAGTTGCATAATTAGTTATCATTATGCATGCATTACTCAGCATTAATTAACAAATTAGTTTATATATTAATGCTTAATAATGTACTAACTAAGGTTAATTAATGAAACAATAGGTAACACCACTACACAGGGTAGCATGTTCTTTAATTACAGTAAATATGGACGCTGTTGTTGTTGTTGTTGTTGTTGTTGTTGTTGTTTTAAACCAGTCACACATATGTTCACATCCTGGTCTTGGCTTTCTCATCAAGTTCTCTCCAACCATGTCTTTTAAATCTGTTAAAATCTTTTAAATTTAATATTTTCTATCAGTGTGAAAAGTGATAGCGATTCTTATCTAATAAAAGCTAAAAAATGAAACGATTATATCTCAGTAAATGTGATATTTACAGAGTATACGTAGCCCCTAAGTGCCTATAAATGCTTATACAAATGCACTTGGACACATGTATGAGTACCATTTAGTGTCCTTCAGCAAGACAAACATTTTCTCCCACTGCTTCCTCCACCCTAAGTCCAGCTTTGGCTCGGGTGCAGGTTTTCCTTGAATGACTGAGGTCATGGGCACATTCTTGGAGATGTTCCATTTCAGCAACACTGAGTTCACCAAGTAAGTGTGATTAGAGCTGGTTATCAACAAACAATGTCCCTGTCAATGTTGCACCACTATCTCATTGTGATAATCATAATTACAGCAATTTTTTTGAAAAGCAATAGCCCAACTCCAACCTTAGATTTCTCTTGTAGGATGACAGCTCCGGGTCCAAGGGGTCAACGTTTTCATACCTGGAAAGAATGTATTTTCTAAACAAAGCCTGGACACAGGAGAGGAACTATATCTTCCCATGAGGAAGTGTGTACATTAGGCAAACATGATTGAAATAGTTTGGGATTTACATATCCCGTCTCTCATTAGTGGTATTGAGTGACTGGATATTGAATAACAAACATGCTGAAGGTGGGTTTGCGAAGCTCAAAGGGTCCCAGCTCCATGCTTTCAGTCTGTTAAGGCCTTAATTTAGTTCTTTTGGGTCAGCTACAAAGGCAGTCTCACTGAACCTCCGATGTTGGCTTTGGACGTATAGTTCCTTCCTGTTCATGGAAATTCTTCCACAAACTTAAAAATGTTTCAGTTGTGCAGAAAAAAAAGTAAGATTTTGCTGAGCTTTGATAGCTGACGACGATGCAATTTAACACCAATGCAATGTGTTCAGTCTGAATTAATTTAATATCTGAAAACACTGGTTGAGGTTTTAAAAAAAAGATAGTTTCAGAAGACAATCATGTGAAAAGTGCATGTCAGAAGACAATCATTGAAAAACTTGTGTATTTTTTGCTTAATAAGTTTGCATGTCAACTTAATGCTAAAGTTTTCCAAATTGAAACACACCTTACAATACCAGGAAAGCAGTAACGTGCCTTACTTTGTCTCGACCATGAAGACTATTGTCTATTGTGAAGATATGGTGACCTCTGCTGGACATCAGCAGTCATGACTCTTGCAAAACCAAGACTCAAAATCTGTTCAAAAACCTGGCCTTTTCCGCAGCAACTATCAAACTTAACATAGAAGAAAACATACAGTAGTACAGTACTATCATGACAATAATCATAATACAACTATGGTATAATGATAGCTATTCAAGCTTGGATGCCTGTATCCTGTGACGTGGTGATGGTGAGGCAACATGAACAATGCCAGCTCCCAGAAAATGAAATAAGATTCAGCCAAACCTGTAAATGTCCTTGATTTGTTGTCAGTGTAGTTTGTAGTCTGCTGAATTAATATCAAGAAAATGTATACAAATATAAATATATATATATAGATAATGCAATTTAGATTAGCTTGCATATTTCTTCCTCTTTTAGGCAGATTTGAAATATATGAATATATCATAAAAATTAGCACGGCAATAATTTCAGGGCAGTTACTTTATATTTTATTGGCCTAACAGTCTTCTAAGTGCCAAAAATAATGATACAGATATATCCTACAATAAATGCAGTGCATTTCAGAGGTAAATGTTCAAAAAATAACATTAAAGATATTTTCTCCATTAAAAGGTTGTGACTAATATTAATTTTAAAAAGTGTGTATTTTAAAAGTAAGCGAATGAGACAAGAGATGTAGAACATTATGCTCAATGTGTATGTGCTGATGTGTGTTCATATCTCTCACCACTAGATGCCGCTCATGTAACATCATGAACTGCTTGCGCCTGAAAGAAAGTTGCAACAGCAGCCTTGTGTCACCTTTAGCAGTAATGTCTTTGTTGCTCCAGCCAACATTGGCACAAACTATCTGTTTAATTTACATAATCATAAAAATACACGAGAGAACAGAGATCAGCTCAGCCAGAGGGACAGTCATCGTCATGCTTTGATTAATGGCTCCTCATTTTCGGAGCAGTCGAGATGCACATTGGACGTTTTAGTAGTTTTCCCTAGGTGCCACATTTGAAGTGGATGGCACAAGAGAGGAAGCAGCCTGAGTGTGAGACAGCAGCTCATTAGCTGCCCCGGGTCCAGCAGAGTGGCTGGTTTGTCCCAAGAGAGAGCTTCAGAGTTCTGGGAAACTCACCAAAGCGCCAACAGCTGCAACTCTACATGAACCTGATGAAAACTCTTCCCCTCCTCTCTTTGTCTCTTTCTTCATCTAAAGAACTTTGTTTGTCTGTCCCCTCAGACAGGCCGGGCCTGGAGCTCCATCCATCTGTACTCACATCGTTTTAGGGGGTTAAACTGAAAAAAAAGTGAGTCTTATAGATCAAGAGATCGCTGTCATCCACTCTCCCAGTGTCAGCTATGTGAAAATGAGTGTGTAATTGTGTGAGTGAGTGATAAGGGGGAGGGTTTGTCTGTGTTGACTTCAGTCTCTCAGTTAATTTTCGACCAAACTTTTTCTTGTACAGTTCTTTTTTCGCTTGCAACTCTGAATGCAGATAGCCTGAGTTTAAGTGAGGTTCATGATTTATTTCCACTTATTAAAATGTTTTCATCTCACTGAATTCAAGCATTTAATGCACATGTTTAAATATCTATCTCTATTCAATGCAATAGTTGTCTTCTCGTTTGCTTTATGGCAACATTAAAGCTGCATATGCACTATGTCAAAGTAAAGAATATTAGATGTCCAAAAATATATGAAGCGATATAGAATCTAGGGAATAAAGCTGTGACACAGAATGTGCACTGGGTGTTGGATTACATGCACAAATGACACAAGTCAGATGTTTTTAATTGGATTTTCACAGCATATAAATGCTGCAGCTACTGGTCACAAGTCATTTCTACCATTGAGGTCCATGGAGCTGCTCTGTGTAGATGCAATGACACACTGCTAGATTGATAGAATAGGCACGATTTGAAGTTGAACACCACAAGAGACAAAAAATTAAAACATGTTACCAAAACTTTATCTGAAATGCACACAATCCACAAACACAATAAATAGATTGGCAATATCGAGCCCTCCTGCTACACATGATATATTCAGGCCTAAGTAGTAAAACAGATAACACTTAACTGCACTAATACCTGTCCAATACCTGAATACATACAGTTGAGAGTAGCAAACACTGCTATTGTGAAATCGAACAACAGGTGGGCCGGCAAAACCATATTGTACATCAGTGAGGTTTTGTGCTCCACCATAATGTTTAATGACACACTGTCCGATCATCAACAGTGACTGTGACAAGTGCTGGAGTTTGTAAAAAACCCATATTCACAATCAAACATAAATGAAGACAAGAGATTACAATTATTGTAAACATGCCATCATATTGATTTCAAGCAAAACATGCACACAACAAAATATAGTCTGCAGTTCATTGTTTAAGGAGCCACATATGTTTATCAAAGGTGAGAACTGGAGAGAGGAGGGGTTCTCACTGTCTTCAGGTCCCAGAACCAGAGCAGGTTCCTATGCTGTGGCTCCACAGAGTCTTACAGTGGTTGAGATATCTTGGTCCTCTGATCTGCCTGACATCATAAACGGCCAGGTCTGTGAAATGAGAAGACAGCAGGTTCATTAAGACACATCCAACTATAGCATTAGTTTGAAATACAACTTCTTCTTTTTTTTTTACCCCACTAAATAAACTCTGCAAACAAAAGTAAACAAAGTTGCATCATCATACCAGACTGACTGGGTGCGCAAAGCTGTTCTCGAATCGGTCATCCTGCAGGAGCTGCCTCAGGTGAGATATGTAACTCGAGGCGAGTCGAAGCGTGTCCAGTTTGGACAGCTTGGTGTCCGCAGGTACCCAGGGGAGGCTGGTTTTTAGTCTGGAGAAGGCTTTGCTCAGCACTCTCATCCGCGCCCTCTCCCTGGCGTTGGCGGCGTTTCTCTGCGTCTGTCGCGCCTCCTTCTGTTGCGCCCTGGACAGTCTGCGCTCCGGCTTGATCCTCCCGTCCACACCTTCGTCCTCCAGCTCCTCGTCCGAAAACTGACCGGGGTCGTAGCAGGTGGTTTCCCGCGCGCTCCTCTCCAAAGGGTTTGAAGTCCTCCTGTAACATGTCTCATAGTCCTCAGCATCGCTCGCTGCAGAGCCAGTGGACATGGCTGATCCACCTGTGCCTTTGGAGGCGGACAGGAGTAGCACGTAAAGAGCAGCACAGTGGCAGAAAAACTGGATTCACAGCTTGGTGTTATTTCAGTAAATCACAAAATATTTGAAGCCAGCAGTCGACCAGACCTTTTAAAACATTCCCATTTGGTAAACCAACACCTTATCTCAGCCTGATTCTGCTTGACAGGACTACAATACCAACAGCATGAAGGCAAGTCTGGAAATTGCAGCTCTCTCTAAAAGTCAAACATGCCTCCTTGCTTAGCTACCCCTCTAATTTAAGTGTCCAGGACTTGGCATCTGTACAGTTTCTTTGGAACATTTCTCCTCCCCTTTTTTCTCCAAGCCACCGTGACCTCAGTGAGACCACAACTCTGATTCCCTGTGCAAACTGTTGAAAACCCGACTTGCTCATCTGGACTTTGATCATTGATAATAAGCATTACCTCCTTTACATGAATGGTTTATTATTGGTAAACATATTGAGTGGGGAGTGATGTTGAGGGAATTGAAAAATGATGTCTGAGGCATGATTGCGCCCAACAGAGGTCACCATGCCTCTACAGTCCTGACAATAATACACACAACCCATTGCAACAGTTTGGAAAATGCACATATAGAGTAAACATTTCCCAGGTTTGTCGGTCCCACAGATGTGTTTTGGTAATAGAAATGTCTTGAGGACCTTATCAAAAGTGTCTAATCCCCTGCTGGTTTCACAGAGGGATTGGGTTTCTGCAGATGGAGCAGCCTTTCACACGCAGCCTGAGTGCACCAGCCCCAGCTGTTATCGGTTCCCATGACATCTGGAGTGTTGGCATGAGAAGGGTGTGGCAGGGGAGAGGAGGCACCATCTTCATTCCCATAGCATGTTCTGCTGTGGATCTTAGGCATTTTTTTGCATCTGTCTTGTGCCGTACAAACTTTCTGAGAGCTGAGTGAGAGAGAGAGAGACGAGCTAGAGAGAAGTATTTTTCTGTGGACTCAGATCAAGAGCTGCCAGAAGAGGGGAGAGAAGAAGAGACTACAGGAATTCAAAGTGTGCTTGCAGACGTAACCATACTGCCTGGAAAGTTTCAAGGGAAAGAATGTATTTGCTGCACCAAATGTTGCCATTCAGACAGAACATCTATTGTCTGTTAGATTTACAAACATCACAAAGTAAAACAGTAGACACATTGCAAACCAGATCCAACAATGGAAAGTTCTGTGTAGCTGTTGCAAGAATCCCTCCTCTGCTTTCTCAAGATATTCCCAGAAAATCCCAGGTCCCTGTTAGCTATTACTCCATATAATATGTGTGAAATTTAGATTTTTTTATGACAATAGCAAGACTCTGCCAAGGATTACCTAACTGCAGCTGAGATGCATGCTTGATTTTTTGGTAGCTGGCCATGCCAGGGTCACAAGCGGGAGGAATTACTGTACTCTGCTCTGGCCTGAATGCTATACTGTACTCCAACAGTTCCCAGGGTGGTGTGTAATTTAAAGCAGCACGGCAAGCTAGCATCAATCTCATTTTACTGAGCAATTGTTGAGCTGAGATGTTAAGTTCAAGTTAGGTTTAGATATGAAGTTTATAATGACGTTGTTCCGATTCTGTTTTGCAGTGTCAAATGCATTTTGCTGTGGTATTGGAGCACTTTGTGGTTTTCCTCCACTCGGATTTCCCTCTCTCCTATAGACCAAGAATGCTGCTTAATCCAAGGACACATTCCCCATACTTCCCACAGTCCTGCTCTTCTACACAGCTTTCACAAACCCCAACATCAGCTGAACCTCTGAGGGATCCCAGATCTTAGCTTATAGCCTTGGAAGTGTCACAAGGTTGAGATATTGAATTCCACTTGTGCTGGTAAGACAGTCAGAGCCTCAGGCAGGCTGCCATCTCATCCCCAGTCACTGCATCAGTCAGCGAGGTGAACGTCCTGACTGACACACTTGAAGGTGCAAGGTAAGGGATTCTGCCGTCGGATTTACTCCTCCGATGATAAACTGTCATTTTTTTTAACATAACATGGGAGGGTATTGGCTAGGTGACACATATTTCAACCAACTGCTTCACTCACTGTCAAGTGGAAGCAGGTCGACATAAAATACTCTGCTCATTAGTCATTCTATAGCTGTAGCTCCTCAAGCAAAAGCGAAAAATGTTGTCCAAAACATCAGTGTAATTGATGGTTACATGGTTATTGTATTTGCCCTGGGAATAATTAAATCCAGGGCCAACAGTAATAAATATCACTTGAAAGTTGACTTGAAGGGGAGAGCGAGTGTTTGTCTATCAGCAAAGACTTTCAGAGGTCACGACCTCCACAGGGGCCCGATGCTAGAGAAGCAGAGGGACAGGTGCAGGCTCATGATGTCAGAGGCCTTTCTCCGTTTCTCTCACAACATTTTAGGATTCCCATGATCACTCCTGAAGCTGCAATTAGCTGATGTATGATGCCAGGGAAAGAGGCATCACACATTATCAGAGGCAAGAACATTGGTTCATAATAATAATAATTCAAAGCAAGCTCTTCTTCTGCAGACCTTGTTGGCCCAGGCAACATACTAGCAATGACTGGGGTTCAAACCCTTTGCCAAAGTCAGTGGCATTAAACACTGAGCTATCCAGCTTCAGTGAAGACTAAGCAGATAAAATCACAAAAGCAACATCTGAGGCCAGGCTGACACACAGGTGTTTTACATCAGATGTTTGGGAACATCTGGGATGTTCATGGTGTTTATCACTTTCATAACTCTCAAAGTCCGACACACACTCACAAATGCACACCGACAGGTTGATGGCGCTTTCATGTCGGCGTTCAGAGAGACAGATGATCGTGTGCTGTACATGACGGCATGTCTGTGCAAAATGTGACTCCTGATGTTAAGGTTGTGGGTTTAATTCCCATGATCAAAGATCACACCGTGGCGGCACACCCCATCAATTCAGTCTTGCATTTGGAGAACCACAATATGTTGAACAACCTCAGTGTTAGGCGTGAAAATTTGAAAAAATGACACATTCCTGTACTGTTTTACATTTAAAGATATGTTTAATGATACACTGGAACAAAACATATGGGCCACACCACTTGAATGCTACAAGCTGTTTCAGACAATGCTAAAAAACAACAACAACAACAACAAACAATATTACTATAGACTTTAGCCTCATATGAAATAGTGTTGAATCTTCAACTAAGATGCTTTAAAACTCTTCAATAATTGCACTTACTGGAAACAAACTGCTTGGATATGTAAACAGCTTTACACATTAGAAAGACAAAGCCGTATACATGAGTATTTAGTGAGCTACATTATAATGCCATGATTAAATGTATCTGTCAATTGAGCTATGTATTCATTGTCTAAACTAATTGTTACTATGTTTACATGCGTTTCTCATCTCATCTCATCTTCTTCATTTTCTTTTGGCCTCAAGGGCTTTCATCAGAGGGACCCACTGAGACACGACACGTCTTCTGGGGTTAGCCTGTCTCACACTTGGCCACATGCTGGTCCTGACGGGGTTGACGGGGCCGTCGTACTCGTCGGCCTCTGAGGTGATCTCCATCTTCTGGATGATGAGCTTCACGAGGCCGTGCTGCTTCTCCATCAGGCACGACATTTCTTTTATCCTGGAGAGGAAAACGTGTGATCATGCAGTTCAGTGACAGACAATTACAGTTACATTTATAATCAAGCTATTTCAGGACAAAGAGCTTATTTAAGAAAGTGTCACACAGTGAGTCACATCTGTCTCTGACCTGGTCACAGTCTTTATTTCTTTCTATCCACTAGGGGCTGCTCATGCATCAATAACTAACAGCCATTACATCGTCCTTTACTACTTTGACTTTAGCAGCAGCAGTCATGAGATTGTAAACCATTTTCAGCATCACACCCATTCCACTGATTGCAGTCCATTGTATATTACCTGCCATGTCAAAGGTAACTTTTCGTATTGCTCTGCATTATTGAGCAGAGTCTTTCTGTGCTCCCACTGTGTGCTTTACCTGTTCTTCTGCTTCGCAAGCTCGGTCTCTATCGCGCTGCAGTGCTGTGATTTGGCCTGCAAACGACTCCAGACTTCATTTGCTTCCACCTCACCTGAGATTAATCCTTTCCAATATTGCTGTAAAAAAAATGGTGAGAATTAATAACAGACTAATATTTCACTGTCATAAATTACAAAAAAAATAAGTATGGAGCGGCATACCCTGGAGCATTTCCGGTTGGGATAGATGATTATGGAGGGTTTGTCAACGCGTTTCATAAACCAATAAGGTAGCTTATCTTCCAGTGCGGTGTGGAGGTCAATCTGGGGTCAGGAAGAGGCATTTTCTGTTGTCAAGCCAAATTAAAGTTCTCACTTCTCATAATAATAATGCTTGATCACAGATCTAAACTGTCAAAAGAACTCATCTTGCATCACGCTACAGTATATCTGTGCCGTGTCTGTAAAAAGGACTCTGTCTAATGTGTTTTAGGGTTTTAGACTTTTCTTTCTTTGTCCATCTTGGACAGCCATGGCATATGGAGCAAGCACGAAGAGAGTAGGATAAAGGAGTGGTAATATAATCTACGTTTGATATATATAACAAAAAAAGAAAAAGAAAAAAAAGTATAAGCACACACAAGCTGGGTCCGTACCTGCATGGCTATTCTTTTGAGGGCAGCATTTCTTTGTACTTCAGCAATGTCTCCAACTGCTAAACCAATCTGTGACACACCCAAAGACAAGCAAGATAAGTCTAACATATTTTAGGGGGTATTTATATGAAAATAGATGTCAACAGGGACTCTTAGTACATCCTTACCATCAGGTTCACCAGCAGAATTGGCATGAGCAGTACAAATTGCACAAAAACTAAGTAAGTTATGAGACCAAAAGGAAGGTTGTTGCTCAGGTAGGCCTCCAGGAAGTTATTCTGGTAGTTCAGTTCCCCGACCATCATGATAAAGGTCTGCATCACTGAGAGAGGCACACTCTCAAATTCTCTCTAAGAGGGGAGACAGAAAGTCAGATATGCTGCCTGTACAGTAGCTTTGTACTTACAGTACAGGCCGAAGGTACAGTAGGTATCTCCTTGTCTAACATTTGGCTAGAGAGTGAAAAAGCATCACTTCACACAATGAGAAACTATTCCCGTTGAATAACCTATTCCCCTTTGCCCAGTTTGGCCAATGACAACTCAAGAATGAATGGCTTACTGTTAAATGTGCTGAGCTAAGGATTATTGGCCTTTTATCAATCTATAGCTAAGCTACTGATGATTATGAGATTGTTCAGTTCTTTACTAAAAAAAAATGTCTGCAAAGATGACGAAACAATTCAAAATGAGACAACTGATAATAAATACTAAAATAAGATGAAAAGCTGACTTGAAACATACTGTAGACTTTGGTCTTTGATTGTTATTTCTTTTTTCACCCACCTGGTTAAGCATCAGAGCATGGAACGCCAAGCTGAACGCCAACATCAGGTAAAAGAACAGCATTACAATACGGACCAATGTCTTCAGGATCTCTCCAAACATCACAACATAGATGCCAACGCCCTCAAACCTGAGAAAGTTGGAGATTATACCAATTACTGCCTATTGCAGCATGAGAAAGTTGTTAGATTGAAATGGATGTCAGGGTAAATATTACCTCTGGAGATAAAGGAGAAATCCAACCCAGGAGCTAAAAACTGCCAATGCCCCCGCCTGCCAATGTAAGGAACCCTCTACGTTGAGCATGAGCGGGATGATGAACAGAAGAGAGAAGATGGCTGCAAACCAGTCGGACTGGTTGGAGTAATCCTTTAAGTAATTCCAGCGCTTTTTTTAAAGACAAGGGGGGGGAAAATCAGCAAAAACCTGACCTGAGTAACCAGTACAGTATTTCACAATCATGCATGTATATTATTTAGCATGTGCCAGTTTTCCTAAGAGCTATCATCACAGTGACTAAAGATAGTATGTGGAGGCAGGGGACATCCAGTTATCCTACAAATCTAAATCAGAGGGCACTCATCCATCACGCCTGATGATGAGTGTTGTCCACACAGACCTGGTGCTGACCAGATTTATGAGCACATTTCATATGTGAGGCAATGACACTTGTGTATCTGTACCTGTTGTGAGATCTGCACCAATTCCTTTGCTATGCAATATATGTTCATGACCAAGACCATCACCATGCAGAAGGACAGGAACACACTTTGCTGTGAAATGACAAAGTTAATATTACGAGAGGCTGAAAGAGACTCGGTGAGCATGTGAATCAATTTTCTCTGATGTAACTTCCACTGTGTAGCAGAGCTTCATCATTCTGATCACCACTGTCATTCCTACCTCTATGAAAGATACAGGCACCATTGTGATTATGTGCTCGCCTGATTCAGTGGTGTTCATTGTGGGCCTCATAGCTATCATAAGGTGAGTCAGAGGCAGCAGGCCTAACAGGTAAAAAAACATGTTGAGCACATGAGCCATGCTCCCATATGCAACCCTGCAGAATGAAACAAAGCTGATATCAAAACACTGATATTCAAAGTGAAAAAGGTATCATCACATCAGCTATAAATCATGGAGCTTAGACCACAGTGAATACACACCACTTCATTTCCAGGTACTTTTTGCAGACAGGGTGGTTTAGGAGCTCGATGCGGTTGTACCGCACCATTGCCTGCAGAAGGAATAAGGAAAATAGCCCAGTGTTACTGGCACATTTTCTACAAGCAGGAAAGTACAGGCTGACAGCTAAAGCTCATAAGATTTAAGTATGTGCATATTACTGATCTCTGCAGGAATAATATGGGATTACCTCTGCAGGCAGAAACGTGCATGAAGTATTTCTAATATGTGGTGGAAGAGGAGATTGTTTCTATCAAATATATCAAATAATAAAGTCCACTGTTAAAATGCTGCCGTAGGATTTGCCAAGATTAAAAAATTGAAATTTTCATGCAGATTAATTCCAGTTTTGTTTTCAGCTAATAGTGAAACTGGGAAAATACAGTATTACTGTACGCTACCAACTTTCCAACTGGCAGAAAGGCCAACAACAAAACTGCCTGTCACACACAGCGCTCAGTAAATGATGAAGTGACATTGTGGCCATGCCTGCTCTTCCTATGAACTGTCCCCCCCTGATGCATCTGCTGCTGACAGTCAACAGCGATGCGTGCTGAGAGGTGTTGAACCAGGCGACCAGCCGCAATGGGAGAAACTCATACAGCATTTAGCAGCTTGTCTGTAAAATCAACACACATCGCTGCAAGCAGAAACCCGACTTCACAGCTTATTCCCACCTGGTCCTGTCTGTCTTGGCCTTCAAGGCAACCAGTTAGAAAGACTGACGAGGTGACTCAAAGCATCCTGGTCATCCATTTACCATCAAACTGCGCACAAAAATTGCTAACCTGCTATGTTTAATCACTTAGTTGTTATGATTGAAAACTTTACTACTTAGCAATTATGGGAGATTATTTAAATATATACTTGAGAGCTGAAGTTTCTTACATTGAGTGCAGGTAGTGGCTGATATCCTATTACAGGTCCCACACTGTCGATAGCTTTCTTCAATGTAACAGAAGCTTGGAGCCACCTGAAACTATACTCAATCTACAGCACAGGAAGACAGAAAAAAGTACATTACACAATAGATTTGTGTATTGTTATAGAGCGCTGTGATGTTTCACTGTGCGAACTGCAGCTGAGTTACGTGGTATTCAGGGCTGTTGTGGTCATGATCTGATTCCCTGACGCAGCGGTCCAACAGGTGCTGTTGAAGACAATGAAGAGAAAGACAGATACAGATGTGTCAACTGCTATGCACTCAGATGTATGATTTGTTGTTGTTGTTTTTTTTTTATTATTTGCCAGTGCCAAACCTTGTAGGTCTCAGGCAGGAACTGAATCATGTCTAGCATGGGAGATCGCTGGCCTCCACCAGGTATGAACAGTTGCAAAGCTTCACTACATCTGGAAGAGGGGAAAAAAAAACCCATTGAAAATGTAGGATATTTTAAATAATGCATTTAGTTTAAACCAGGTTTTGAAATGTTGATGTTTATGAGATGAGATGGCAGCACTGACATGCTGTATAAACACACTGTTTACCAAAGTGGTGCATAAAGAGCCAACTGTTGTGATGAAAATGTACCTGTCGCTGTCAATCACAGCATTGACCACATCTTTTCTCCCATTCTGCAGAGCTTCATGAAGGAATGATGTCTCGTTCTTGTTTAAGACGAGCTCTGCTCCCCGACTCAGCATGAGATTGACTGCAGCCACATGGCCCTCCTTTGCCGCCATGTGGAGTGCTGTGTTCTGGTATATCAATACAAAATAGCACACAGGGCTTTGTATTTATTATCGTCTTTATCATCAATGGTACCTTAATAAACATTAATGAGAAATGAATTATGGGTTGATGGTAAATCATACCCCATCCTCATCTACTTTGTCCAGTAACTTGATATTGGCTGACAGAAGAATATCCATAGTTTTTGTGTATCCTTCAGCTGCAGCATGGTGCAGACTGGTCCAGCCTTTATAATCACTGTAAACAACAAACGGGAATCAGTCACATACTGTACATGCACGTGTTTTTTGCATGCATTTTGCATTTTGGATGTACTGTACCTGTGAAAGAGAGCTCCTTTGTGCAGCAGCAGTTGGACCACCTTGGTGTGCCCCCCTCGTGAAGCCAAATGAAGCGGCGTCAGACCTCGCTCGTCGCCTTCATTCAGCAAACGAGAGTCTGTGATGGTCTCTAGTAATCGTTTGCATGTATTGATGCGTCCATACCTTGGAAAAAAAGATAGAGAGGCATTAGGTTGCTGAGAAACATTTCCTCAGTGTTATGACCTGTTCACCTCTGAAATGGAAATGCTTCTTGTTCAAGGCCAACAAAACAGCAAAGGCAGAGGATGGGGGGCAAGAGTACAGTTCCTCTTGGAGAGTTGGCACTTTGCTTAAAGACACTTAATATTGCTGTTACAGGTCTTGAACCTGTAAGGTAAAACGTTTTGAGGAGTGTTAGTGACTAAGTGTGCTGCAACTTGCGAGAGGACATAAACAGATGTGACATATTAGCTTGCACTGTGATCTCTCTTCATCTCCCAGCCTCTTAAGAGGGTCAGCGGCACTTTGTGTCAGTGCGGTGGGACAGGTGGAGAAAGAGAATGAGGTGTCTATATGAATTAAAGTATGATATCATAGCGTGGCCTTCATTCGCCCCCTAGCTCTAATGAAATGGGTGTACATGATAGAGAAAATCAATAACAATAATGTTGAATGTCCGCTCGTTTCGCCCTATTAGTAACATTTCTTCACATGTGCCTCGCTAATTGAATTCTATTCTTGTGACAATTGCTTTAGGTCACTGTATAATAGGTGTGCCACGGCAATTAATCTTCAAAAACAGAGGGAGAGCTTTTGAGCCCAGACATTTCTCACAGGATTAAAACAGCACATCAGTGAGGTAACAATTGTAAATGCAGTTAGACTCTTCATTTTTCATCTGATTGCTATTCCTCAATTACATGGATAAGACTTGGCTTTAGGAAGACCGTAAGTCAAAGTCCTATTTAGAGCCATTGTTAAAGCCATTTTTGATTAATGTCTTACACTCTTGTGATATCACTGATCAATACACAACACTTGAAACTAGAAGAACAATGTCAAAATATTACCATAAACTGCATGTCAAACTGGGATTTTCCTCATAACTGAGCTAATTTCAAAATCAAATAATGAAATGCTGTAGTGGCCCCTGAGAGTAAACTGTACTACAGTGGGATGAATGGGATTTATCGTTGTGAGTGAATATTGAAGTTTGTGCAAACTGAATATTTACAACCCTCTAATGCCCATACGACATTTTCATGTTTTCATACCTTTGTGTTTTCCAAATAAAGTTGTCATTTTAAAAGTTCTCACTCACCAAGTGCCATCCATCAAGACTAAAAGCTAATGTCACTCCTGCCTGTAACTCAATTTGCATACATTTGCATAATGTTAATACTGTGAGCGTACAACTGAAGGACTAAGGCCGAGATGCAGTTATAAGACATAATTTGAAACATCATATTTGATTACCATTAAAAGGATATATTTGGTAGAAAAATAATGTTTAAAAAACAAAGCCTCGGTGTAAGACACTCTGATTGGCTATAGCAGAACCAACTCCAGCCAAAAAAAATTCTACTTCACTGTGCAAAAAGAAAAGAAAAGAAAAGAAAAGAAAAGAAAAGAATGCTCTGTCATCTGCAGCAGAGAAAAACACTGGCTCACACTCCAGCGCAGTAGGTGGCGCTAATGCACCTTAACGTTGATGCCGCCCGTCATAAATAACAAAGAAGAAGAAGAACTATGGCTACTTCAAAACTTTTGCTCCTTTTGATCCATGTGGTAAACGTATCGATCGATGACAGCATCTCTCGCGGATCAATTGCACTAATTATAAAGCGCCGATTGTCTTGTTTAAGTGGCGGAAACGGCGCGTGCCAAGCTTAAACTGTCGCGGAGTTATGACGCTCTGAAGACAACGAGACAACCGAAACATGGGAGTAGGAGGCCTAGCCTAGCCTGTAGGATTTGGAGCAATGCTGCCTGTGGACTTTGGATGATCCTGCCTCCAGTGGCTTCAGGTTAGTCTGTTCTTTGATCATCATAACGCTATGGCTTGGTCAGAATGTGGATGTGCATTAGGACTCACTCTCCATCCTTCCCTCCTTTTATTTCCCCTCATCTCAATAATGGATTCTTACAGTTGAGAAGCAAGTATTGACACAGATGGTGACCTTTACCTGAATTAAATTTTATCCTCAATTGCCCAGTTGCAAGAAAGGTAGGGCTCAAACTACCTTAGAGAATAGCCTATTTTTCCTGAATATTTGCAAATCTGACACTATGTGCACACCCTCTTACCTTCTACTCCAAGTGAATCACCTACAGCTGTAGCTATAGCCGCTTTCTCCAAAATTTAGGCTATTTTTACAATTCATTACAACTTGTATTTGTGACAGCAATCAAAATTGAATGGGGAAATGAGCTGGGGATGTGGATCCCCAGTGTGGGACCTCGTGCTTTGGACAGATTAATGCCTGCTCTAGGTTTCAGTTTTGGGTTATCAACAGATTTCACTATTTAATATCAAGGCTTCAACTAGATATTTCCAGACATAGTGTGATGAGTGCACTTTACCAGAGGCACATCTCCTGCAGGATTGAAAGATACTGGACACAAAATTGTTAAAGCTTTCTCTGATATTCTCAGTATCGACACTGAACCTGATCCTGTCTTAATTGCACTAGAAAGTCAAGATTCCATTAAAAAAAAAAGGCCACAGCAGCAGCTTCTCCCATATGATCTGATTTGAACTTAATATTAAGTTTGACACTCTGACAAGGGGAAAAAGTTCCCAAAAGAATTAAGCAATACCCTCCATCTGGAAAGAAAAAGATTCTCTCTGTCAAAATTTGACCGGCCCTTTGTCTGTTACCTTAGAAACAAGCCACAGCGGACGGAGCAGAATGTGTTGTGTTGTTTTTGTGTGTGTGCTGATGAATGTTGGATACTTCCTATTGCATTCTCTTGTTTGTGTGAAAATGTAGTGCGTGCTGTAGGCTATATGTTTGTCTAGACTTGTGTTTGTGCTTTATATAGTTCTAATTTGCAGGGTTTAATCAACTTTGAGTGAAAATCGGGTCAAATCAGTATTGTTTATATCAGTGAAATGGAACGACACGCCCTTAGGGACCAATCAAACTCACTGAGCAGCAAAGTGCAAGGCAGACTTCTTGTCCTTGGACTTGCATGCAAGGCCGACCTGTCCCGAGAGGCCCAGCATGTTCTTTACTGAGTCGTGGATGCCCAGTCTGCAAGCGTAGTGTAGCGGGGTGCATCCCTCATTATCCTCACAGCTCAGCAATGCCTTCACACTGTTATTCTAAGGTTTGAAGACATAGTATTAATACAGCATAACATGTGTATTTAGTAATGCACAAATGCATGACTTGAGTATGTTGCAGGAGTCATGCACCACAAATGTCACACGTTATATAACTCATGCTTCTAATATGAACATCACACCCACACACACCTATTGATATAAATTATGCAGCATAATGATACTTACTGTACAGAGAAACCCATTTACACACTATCTGTAAACAACCATTAAATGTAAATGTATCAGCCCTCCTCTGTGGCTCATTTTAAAGACTTTGGCATTATTCTAGCTTAAGGTGAAGCTTACAGTGTTTTAAATGACTATCATCTGGCTTAGTGAGGGGGTAATGAAACTCATAAACTGGCCTTGAATATGTGCAGCTCAGGGTCAAGGCAAATTGATTGGAGAAAGTATCATAATTAGATTCCAATCTCTCCATGGTGTCTTTGCCTGTGCAGCATAATACACAGTGATAAACTATGAAGAGAGTACAGTGATTGACAGTACCTGCAGTACTTCCTCAGGGAGGTTTTTCAGACCCTTGGGCTGCAGGATGGCCAGGTGAAGGAAGTTACAACCGCATCTGTCTGTTACATTCACATTTGCCCCTAAAATGATACAAACATATGCATGAATGTGCACAGCTGGCGTTATTTAGGCATTCTTACAAATTACCTTAGCACTGCTTACGGTGAAATACAATACTGGTGCTCACCTTTTGACAGTAGCAGAGACACAGTTCCCCACGCTCCGCAGCTTGTACCCAGCAGCAGAGGAGAGTTCCCTTTGCAATCAATTCTGTTTAGGTCTGCACCCTGTGGAGGGAATTACCTAAAGCCTTAACATTAAATCATTAATTACCACAATAATCTCAACACACATTGCCTTAAGTATTGCAAACAAATTAGAAAATTAAAATAAATTTAAATTAATGATCATATTAAATCCTCTACTGCATAATGTCAGATGTTGTGTGCTCATAATGAAATGAAATGGACCTTAGATACAAACAAGAGGAGGGATGAAGAACATAACAGTTTAATATCTGTCATCTCCATCATACTTTACTTGTATGAGACTGTTCCTTGCAATACATAAAAATAATGTTGTGATATGATGATATTACATATGTGGTCAGTGGATATATAAGACTCTTACTAACTGGAGCTGATCAAATCTACTAATGAATAGCCTGAATGTGCCGTGTAAGAGCAAAAGCATTAACTGGCCCAATAGATAAAGGTCAATCATTTATGTCTTCATATATTCTGTTGAAATATGAGAGAAATGGCACGTGCCCAAAATCTTGTTGGATTCAGTAGTAGAGATTCAAGAGATTTATCTCTGCTGTTGGCTGGTTTTTGGTGTCAAGTGATCTCGCTCTCTATGGATCGTTTCAGAGTTTCCATGACATGCAGGCAGCAGCACGCTTGTGTGAATGAGTTTCCTGTCGCAGTGAGTTTGCATGAAATAAACTTGGGAGTCCAGTTTCTTCCTAGCAACAGAGTTGTGTTGAAAAGGTCTGTACGGAGTGACAGATGGTCTACGAGCGGCGGATACCACTGTTAACCTTTATGGATGTGAGAGGTGTGCTTGAAATAGCAAATATTGTTCAGCGGTGGCGAGAACACACATAGTAAAGTGGCAGAATGAACAAATCACTAAATGAACAAACATGTCCTCAGGACTGATTCAAAAGCCTTTTTAATTTGCAGTCATATTATTTACTACGGATGTAAATGATGTAGTTTTGATGATTTGTGTCGATAAAGCTCTTTTACTCTGAGCAGAAAGAGCCTTCGGTATTGAAGCTGGTATTGCCCTGTGCATGACAGCTGTAGGGTGTGTTCATGTGTGTCTGGATGTGTGTGTGTGTGTGTGTGCCTTATTTACCAAAGAAATGAGGTACTCTGCCAGCTCGGCGTGGTCAAATATTGTAGCCCTGGAAAAGTAAACACAGTTGTTGTAATAAACCAGCCACGCAACACGTGACTCGCGGCGAGTCAGGGTCTCACTACTAACGCTGTCAGATGTCAAACGGGGACGATGCCATTCTAATTCTGCTTTGTAGAAGTGTGATATAACAACCAGATTTCCCTTTGTGGTTACATCGCTGATCTCCCGGATAGTGATGGTCTGCTTCAATGACGCACTTTGATGACTATAGTTCCTGGTATTCTGGTCGTATTATGTATGTGTATGTATACAGAGAGATTTAAGTAGAAGAAAGATGATTTCCATCACTGCACAGATGGCAAGGATTGAAGGGAGCATTGTGTTTTGAGACTTATAGCAACACATCACAGTATCAGAATAAGAATTTAAATTTAAATCTGGCTCTTTGTTTCCAAATATTTAAAAAAAGGAGGCAAACAGCATTGGACGGGCTCATACGCCACAGTCTACCACCTCACTGTCTCGCTGTCCTTGTATCAGGTCTTACTCTGCTGCAGCCGGTGCCAACACAAACAGCTTTTAGACAAAATCAATGTGGGAAGCAGATCTTATTATTATCATTCTTATATTGTCCCCAATTAATGCTCATTATACCTGCGCTGGCCATGCCCAAGGTTTTCATATCGATGTTCCTCTTGTTTGTCATGACAATATAATGGTTGTATGAGCCAGATAATTACACAACATGACTAAGCGATAATCAGCACATGACTAGATGCAGTATGTGCAGTTACTCTGAAGAAAATAATATAATTTGTTTTTGCTGTAGAGAAAAAGTAATTATTCTAGATTCTGGTATCTTGCCAAGACATAATTGACACAAACAGACTGCACTGCTGCTCAGTTTATCTTATCTTAGCATATTGGACTTCCTTATAGATACATGTACAGTCTGATACATATCAACCCTACTGTAAGTTCACAAAAAGATCCCGGATTTTCCCTTTAATTCCTCAAAGTTCAGGTGTTAAAGAGGAACTACAGTATGCAAATGTCTTACCTTAACTGTGCTACATTTTTGCCTTAATTAAACAGCTTTGGAGTAATTGTAATGACTTGTGAGTTGTAACGAGGGGAGAAACTGAGGATCTCTGTCTTCCACGCAGCGTTTCTTGGCTGCAAAACAACTTTGCAAGATGTTGATCCCCATGCAGCTCTCGTCTCTGCAACACTGTGACACAAACCTGCTGCGTAACTCATAATCTCTTGTGTATGACATCATAACATAGGCTATATACAGTAAATAACGTTGCTCCATGGATTGTTTCTTTCTGGCTTTGTTGAAAAAAAGATGCACATGGCCAGGAGGAGGGTTAGCAAAGCAGAGGAATAGCAACTGGTTCCCCTTTAAGTCTGGACTGCTTGTATGAAGTACCAACTCGTACCATAGGGGAATGCTTAGCCCACCTGTGCAGAGGGGTCTGGCATGCCCCATCAGTTAGGTTGATGATGTCTTCAACTTGGCCAAAGGAGGAGAGCATCATTTTGACAACCTCAGTAGCTCCTTGGGTGCAGGCCAAGTGCAGCGGTGTGGACTTGTCATTCTGGACAGAGACAAACATAAACGCATTATGAGTAATGAATTATAAATATTCACAAGCTCGTGGACCGTGTTTGTGTCTGCTCCATACAAAGATGCCGTGGCATACTGTGTGAGACTGAGCAGAACATAAACACACAGGAATTAGTATGCACACGGGCTCTCTCTCACGTGTACACTTCCCCAGTGAAACATTAGCAAAGTATCTCCCAGACTTGCTGGCTGAACACTGGGGGCTGTAACACAAGCCTTTAATGAGATAACTGGGACTGGCAGGAGGAGACTAGTGATCGCTCCGCTCAGCTCCACAGTGTAAATGGAGGTAATTTGTATCAATTTAGCCAACCGATGCTATTACTGCGCTCACTATTCCTGCTGTAGCTCTGGCCACTAGCCCAGGGCTAAGCATGAGGATCACTCCCAGATGGCCGTGATAAGACTGACATGCTCTAACAGTACCAACATCGACGCTCTACCCTGTGTCAGGGAAATGCTTTACAGGTGTATGCAAATGAGACTGACATTTAAAAAACAATGCAAATCTAACAAAGCATGGAATTGCTTGTTTAAATAGCAACATTTGTAATCTGTAGCTGCAGGATGTTAATGTGTTTTTGACTAAGGCAGAAGGGTATGAAAAACAGCCACTGCTATGTTTTGAAGGATTATGAAGAATGCAGATTTAGTATAAACCATTTTTTTTTGTTCCGTTCGTGCTGTGGGTACCTGTTGCTGGTCAACTTTGGCCCCAGTAGCGAGGCAGAGGCAGATGGTGTCGATGTTTCCGCCACGAACGGCCAGATGGAGGGGACTGCTCTTGGACTTGTCTAAATAGTTGATGTGGGCTTCGGCTGAGTGGCCTAACTCCTCCCCTGCAGAGAATAAACGGACCGTTTCTTGTACAGAGTATTGTGTATAGTTTTCCTAGTTAATGCGTGTTGGTTTAAGCTTTCTCCCCCTGAATTTTAAAAGTTAGGTTTTTGTTTTTTCCAGCCACAGGAAGTGATGAGTAATCGTGTCTGTTCACGGTGGGTTCTGTGTAAATTCCCAAACAGCACGAGGAGCCATTCATTTCCTTGCTGAGCAATCACGGAAATATCATAAATATTTTGTGCTCTGACTAAACCTTTTTTCCAGCGACACAAGATTTAGCAAGCAGACCTCCCACTGTGGATAAACACGCTGTCAGTCTGTGGCATCTGGCCTGTGGACAAAGTAGCACGAACATTTTTCTACAAAATGCCTCAGGGGGCTGAGGTGAACTCTCTTGTTATCTATCAGCTTAATGCGGTGTTTGGCCTTGTGAAAACTTTTTCATTATTGTCAGCACTTTCAATTTTTGATGATGGATCATTCCTTTCGTCGTACCGGCCTTCAGGATCACTTCCATGGCTTTCTTAGCGCCCGCGAAGGCGGCTGCATGGATGGCGAAGTGGCCGAGCTTGTTCTGCTTGCACAGCGCCGCTCCGTGCTTAATCTGCGACGGAGAACGAACAGAGAGAGGAGGAAAACAGAGATGATTCCTTGTCAGAGACGAAGCTTCAATTATCCGGCTGTCAGTCTGGAACGATGCAACATAATCTGCTCTGTGCAAATACTATATGAATATTTGTACATACCAATATGCTGAGAGCCTCACAGTTATTGATGGAGCAGGCCAGTATCACCAGGCTGTTCCCAAGGTCTCCCTCCAGATTACAGTCTGTAACGCTGTACGACACTAGCAGCTGCAGGAGGCAGAGAGGAAAACTTGTCCTTACAGGCCTTCAACTCTGCTTCCTATACACCTGCATCCTTTATCTTCCACCGTACTGCAACTCAACAGTTTGTGGACGGCAGCCAAACGCTACAGTATGGGGATGACGTTACAAGGTCTTTCCAAGTAGACTGTTGAGTCAGGTATTGTCAGATATGCAAACACTTGTCAGATGACTTTAGGATGCAGTGGCTGCGCAAGTGACAAGTTCATTTGGTATAAAAAATAGGATATAAAGGCATTCTTTGGATCCCATTCACATTGAAAGAAAAACCCTGCCAAAAAGTAAAAATATGACATTAATGGTAAACATAAAATACAAAAACTATTGAATGTATTTTTTTGGTCTAATAAAAAATTGAAAATGTAATCTCAGCAAGAAAAAAGCACTTTTGTGTCACATCTACATTTAGCTGTATTATGAATCTGCACTATGGATGTTTAGCTCCATCATAATGCTGCAGTTTGTACTTTATAAATGCAGCACATCCTCACAGAGAGTGAGAAAAGAGGAAACTTATAATTCATCAGGACTGTTGTTTTCAGTCGGGCACCTCCACTAGGTTGTTGTGTCCACGGTTGACAGCCAGGTGCAGGGGGGACAGGAGGGCCGTGTTGAGGATGTTGGGGTTGGCCCCCAGGTCCATGAGAGCCCTGCAGCTCTCTGCTCTGTTCTTCTCCACTGCCCAGTGGAGGGGCACGTCTCCCTGCTCATCACAGCTGTTCAGCTCTTAGAGGACACACATGCAAACACATACAGATGCATGACACAGTGAGTACATAAGTCAAACACACTGCTCCATATAGTAACTTAAAGACAGAATTATGTTGATTAACAAGACACATATTTTAGCTGTGCTGGGGTGCATCTTGTGATGGATGACTGAGGTATGCTTACCCTGTGAGTCTATGACAGTGGTGATGAATTGGATGAGGGTGACATGGCCCCCTGCGGCGGCATGATGGAGGGGGCTGGCTCCGCATTCATCTTTCTCACTCAGGACCTCTGGGCTCTTCCTCACCAGGTTCTCCAGGAGAGCCAGGTCACCCCTCTCGGTCAACTACATGGCCATGTAGATATTAATGGA
This sequence comes from Decapterus maruadsi, assembly GCA_030347415.2. Lineage (NCBI taxonomy): Eukaryota > Metazoa > Chordata > Actinopteri > Carangiformes > Carangidae > Decapterus > Decapterus maruadsi. Next base: position 3,080,842 of record CM064890.1, read on the forward strand.
GGACAAAAGAGGCAGATTTTTTTACCACAGATTGAGAATAACACTTGTAAATGCTACAAGACATGAAGAATTACTCTTGCATTATTCCTGCTGTGATAGTTGAAATATTACATGACAGATTTTTTTTTCAGGTCACTGATCATTATAATCTAAATTTCAGTTTGAATTAAGCACTGCAGCTCGCGTCACAATATTATACAACACCATGCTGCCATCAGATCTCTGTTCTGTTCTTCACAGTGACTTCTTTAAGGTTACTCAGGGTCAGGATTAGAGGGATGGGCTGTTACATAAACACTCATTATATTGTACATATTTGAAGAAGACTTTGAGTGTTTGTTTGTATGTGTTATCAACTTCACCTCAAATACATTTAGGCTTGCCAGGGCTGGATCCTCATCTTCTATCACATATGTATAGCAGCTGGTCTGTCGAGCCACCTCCCTGCCGAAGTTCATCACTTAACGCACTCTTGGAGATGAGTGAGTCCTCATGAAGAGGCGGCGGCACGTGTCTAGACATAACCACATACATAACGACGATGAAGGCGACGGTAAAATGCAAGAATGGAAAACAACAAATCCACAGATCAAGTCGTAGAGCTGAACACATAAAGACAATTAAACAAGGCAGAAAAACCATAGTGTGTTATGTGACGGAGAGGACAGATAACGCCTTAAGCCAGATCCTCTTGCCATGAGGGGATATGGGCACGGATGACTTTGTCTTTACCCAGAAGGGCATTCAGATCCGCTGAGTGTTTGGAGGTTGAAGCCCTTCTTTTTAAGAAAGCAATTATGTTCTTCACAGCAGGAGGCGGGGGCTGCTTGTTTGAATCAGTCCCAGGTGTCCTTGCGTGATCCTGGGTGAGCGAGATTGAGAAGGACCTTGTAACTGTATTGTGTAAAGGCCCCTCAGTCACATCAGAGGGCCAAATGGCAAATTACATTTTTGGCGGGCAATTTACCATGGAGAATTTTCATCGTAAACCCCCTCCCAACCTTATGCTGCAGCACCCGTTTGTCGTTGTGTACCGTGACTGATTGAAGTTGTTTCTCAGGTGAAAACGGTGGAAAAAAGTTTTACCTTGAGTTGTTTCTCAAGAAAATTATGTAAATGAATTGCGCATTTCTTCACAAGTGTGCATTCAAACATTTAAGCAATAATCCTAATGGTCGGTTCATCTGCACGGAGGCTTCAAACAGCAGAATGACTCACTTCTAAGAATCAGTTGGTTTAATTCACTTTCATTCAGGCTGCTTTACAGATTGGTAATGATTGTTCTAAACAATAAACTAGGAACCACAGTGTATTGAACGTGTAGCTCTTAGGAAGTCTACACGTGACTTTATTACTTATTACTTTGTGCCAGCTATGTGGTAGGTATACAGAATTTCTGCAGCAGGAGACTCGGTAATGCAACACAATATTTCACCCTCGTTCGTAATAAGATAAAATATGTCCACTATGAGAGAACATTTCCATTATGATCCATCAATATTTAAATATGTCTTATACTTAGATTAGCTTTGCACTTAAGAGATGACCACACTGTAGAATAAATGAAGACTCAATGGGAAATTCAATACAGCAGATAATATATAATAGTGTTTGTAGGCTTACTGCACAAAAGATGAAGGAAAAAAAGTGATTGAAAAACATATATTTCTTTTTTCATTGGCTATTTTGGGACAATGCTAAAATAACTTTAATTAGTTAGTAGAATTGAATGTAGAAATAACAGTTTTTTCAAATAATGACCTGCAAAATCAATTTTGGGGTTAGAAATGTGACCGATTTATAAAATACTGTAAAGCAATTTGGTGGGTTGTTTAAATAGTAAGAATATACAATAGGCAGGCATAAATGTTTTTGCTTTAGCATAATTTTGTTCAAAAACTACTACAGTTATTTATGCTTTATTTGAAGACCTTTTGTGATACAGATAGAACTTCATATTACAGTGCAAAACGGTCAGTTTGGGCAAATTAACTCCTAATTTGGTGACTGGCGATGATGACTCACTGCCTGCATCCCCCACATCACTTCCAAGCATCAGTGGTAAATGATTGTCATTGGTTTTGTAATTGAGTCTGTCACTGATCTGTTTGCAGAAGCCAAATGTGCAGGAAGTGCACTAATGGACACTGGTAAACACACTTCCCTAATAGTTGAAGAAGAAAAAAAAACAAGTTGTAAATTAGATTAAATGTAACAGTGACATCTTTGCTTTTATAGCTTGCGTCATATTAAACAGCAGCTCAAGTGTCCACATGGGATACTTGTGTGTTGGTATAATGTAATGTAAAAACTAAATGAACTTGACTATTCAGAGTTTAATAGATGGAGTCTTAATTGAGAAAAGAGTTTTGAGGCAAAATAACTGCAATCAAAATCAGAGACTCAACAGCTGACTGATTAAATTATGGTTATACCTACAATCATGGAACATAAACGATAAAATACTTAATACTCTAAAACATGCAGGATAGCTTAATGAATAAATGATACGCTCAAATGAATAAAGTACATATTTAATGAGGAAGTTTGTTGCTGTGCCCAGTGAGCACACCTGTAACTCAAACTCTACATCAAATGTATTTATACTGACAGAGTAAGGGAAACACCAGTTAAGACTTTTAAATGAAACCTATCCTCCACAATCAAGCCACGGTCATTTAGCACCAAAGAAACTGTATAGATATTGTTATAAAGTTTAAGATTCGTACTTACTGTATTTGTGTGATGCTGTTGTTGAGCTCAGCGAACAGGATGTTTCTCTCACCACAGCAATAGGGCTTTAAATAATGTGGGCAGTGAGCTATTTCCCTGTCTGTCTCCTAATGCAGGCAAGACGGTGGAGCTGCCCCCTGTGACCACTTCACTCTCATGGAGGTTTTTTTTTTTTTTTGTACATAGGATAACATTAACCCGTCATGAAATGTGATAGGAAATTTGATTAGCAGCAAACATTCTGCCGACTGCCATCTATCCCACAAGAAGTTAATTTGATTGGATGATTTAGGAGAGATGTGATTTTTAGTGTTTTACACAATAATCGTGTTTTTTCCCCTCCATTTTCTGCTTATCTGCAAACTGCAACACATTCTTTTCAGTGTAGGAAGCAGACGGTGTGTTTATGTCCAAAGCAGCCTTTTCCCATCACTTCAAATTTCCAGGCTTGACCATATTGTTGTTAATATTTGTTTTTGATGTCAAGCCAGACTGGATGACATTTTCAGCAAACCAAAGAAACAACCTGACCACTCAGCTGCGTATATACAATTTATCAAACCATTACTCTGTAGGGGAAAACTATTTACTTTACTGCCTGTGTTCAAGATAAGGCCCATTCTGCTGCATAAACTCAAAAACATGTGACTCTTGACAAGATAAAATGAAGACAACCTTTAAGACCTCCTCGTTGATCGTGGGGATTAAGGAATATTCCACAGGGAATTTTTATCAGGCAGGATTATCAGATAAGGTATATCATTAACTAAGGATTATACTAGCATTTCTACCAGCATTGCCATCAAGGGAATAAGTATTGTGTCGGACTGGTCTTTGACTACATACATGTATATTATATCTCCCTTTTGAGCAGAACTGTATTTGAATCTTATTTTAAGAAATTAAGTTGATGCCAGACAAGAATACTATTATATTTACCAAAATGAGCCACTAAGTCTGAGAACAAGAGGGGGAAAGTTTATTGTGTACTAGACCAGATAGAACGATGCCACATGGTGCAAAGTCTCCAATTACATTTACCCAAGTGCACAAAAAATGACAACATTGCTTATGTTAAGCAGTGAAGCTAGGCAGCTACTGACATAGTTATGATAGTTTTCATTACAAACGTGTACAAACTGTAAAAACTCAACTCCATTATAATTTCAGTATAGCAGAGAAGGATAATAGTCAACAAACTTGACACCCAGGTTTCTCTCCACTTTAGTTGCGATAAGGAGGTACTTTATTGCAAATATAAGTGGTCCCAGTATTGATCCTTGGGGCACTCCTCTGGGTAGGGTATGGCATAAGGACATTTTTCCTTGCCATGACACACTGAAGGAATGCCCGGTGAGATTCATACCAAGAAAGCATTTTGCCGAATATGCCCATGTCGACGTGTAAAGTCACTCAGACAGTAGGATGCAGTGGTTCACTAAAGGCTGCTGATAGGTCTAACAAGATAAGAACGGTGAACTGAGCTGCAGCTGCAGCCGCCCTTAGGGCTTTTGTTACAGACAACAGAGCGGTTCCAGTGTAATGGCCGCTTTTAAAGCTTGATTGGTTTGGATCAAGGAGGTCATTCTGGGACATGCTTGAAAACGACCCTTTTGATTCACTTACATAAGAATGGTAATGGCGAGATCGGTCAAAAGTTTTTCACTTGAGCAGGGTCAAGTCAAGTGAAAGATTTATCAAGTATTATTGCTGGCACAAATGATGGGAGATTTGGCTTGGGGGAAGTTTAAGGGAATTGGTGTAGAAGGATGACTACCCCTCAGAGGTTCTGACATGTCTCCCGGTAAAAGGGAAGAATTAGACAAAGTGGGAGACTGGGATGGACCTGTGACAGGACTTGTACATGTAACACATTTTGGAGTCTTACACTCATCACTTCATCAGAGACTCTGGGAGGTTCAGTAATTTGGAAACTGGCGACCACCACAAGACCAAGTTACCGTATGAAGGTGGAAAACAGTCCCCAAGAAAAAAAAAGTTCAGGGACAGGAGGTTTGCAGAGTTTGTCTTAGTTGTCTGAGTGGATGGTCTTATTATAGGTAACAGACTATGTTGAGGATTAATGTGCCTACAACTCATAAATAAAATCACCCGGTTGGCCTACAGGTCAATACATGACAACCACAGAGACATTAAGTGGAGTAATAGCATGGTACTTGAAAGAGAACTATTTCTTTGGAGAAACTGTTGCGTGAATGTCCATTTGTTGGAGATCAGTAGACCAGTCCCGCCTCCTGGGTCAGACAGACAGGAAGTATGGAAAAATGGTTAATGGAGAGTTAGTGCTAAACCTCTGAATTGAAACCCTAAAACGTAATTGTTGCTTTTGACGTCAATGTAATTTATAGCAGGCTTCTTTTAATTAATGAACCAATACATCATCAAACAAGCAAGTAATCATCCAATTTTATTAATTACGTTTAATCTCTATTTTGTCAACAAACAAAAAAGTACAACACTCTCCATCACAATAAATGTCAACAGGTACACTCAACTCAGAACAGAGTTCAGAGCCACCTAATGACTGAAAACTAATATTTGCCCGGTTATTGTTCCCACGGGTTATCTTTGTGATGCGCTGTTGTCCGAGCAATATTTGTGGAAACGCCACACAAGCTGTCCAAGAGGAGCCAGTTTTACAAAGCAAGTATCTCTCCAGCTGAGTTTGATTTACAGCCTGGACCAGACTGCATTACATAAATAAACATACAGAACAATATGGTCGTGTTTGTCTTGGAAATTAGCGGTGGGGACTTCTTGAATGTAAGAGGCAAGTGAGGGTTAGAAAGGCAAAGTAATGAACATGTGCATGTTTTGACTACATTTGTTTCAGGGACTGACTTTGTGTGTTCCTGTGTATATAATGGCTCTGTAATGGTTGCATTATTTGAATGTTATTTCAATCAGACAGAAGAAATGTGTATTTAGCAGCGCAGCCGTGCCTACATGAGGATGCTCCACTGCTTTTGTAGAATGATACCACAATTGCTGACGAGCCGGTTACCGTGCCGTGGTGCTGGGAGGGCTACTGGGGCCTGAATTATACATTCATACCATTATGTAAAGGGCATATACCGCACACTGTAAAAATCATCACTGCATAGAAAATGTCATTTCTCACATGCTTCCCCTCCATGCTCAGCCATGCATTTGATACCGTTATTATCGATACACATAAAAACTTGATTCTCTACTTTAACGCATTTGCCCTGATTTGCATATTGAGGGTTTTGTTTGCAACAGAAACATCCTCAGGCATCATGGGAGACTATTTGTGAAGAATGTCACCCATAAGAGCTATTTAAAGAGCCTGGGCTTGCAATAGAAAAGCCTCTTATTGGTTCACAGAGTGTAAAAAGGACAGGTTAACGTGTTGCTCTACACAAAAATGGCTGAGAACAGCGATATGCAGAGTGCATTAACCCGCCGAGCTGTCAATCAGAAGTTCACAACAGCCTAAGTGGTCTTAGTGTGTGTGGTTGTGGTTACGGGGCACTGCGGTGGTGTTCCATCACTTATAAATGAGGTTACCTCCTAAGAGTGGTGGTGTCCTTGGGGACCACGCAGCAGACCAGGCTGCCAGACTGCTTTTTGACACTTTATTTGTCCCTTGCTGAAAAGGCACTCAGCATTTTTGACTTTTTACATGAATTTTAACACCAAAAGTCACTTCCCCATCAACCGGAGACATGGACGAACAGAACTTTTATGATGATAATGTAAATCCTGCTGCTTTTCTCCCGTCTGACAGCGACAGACCTCCCAGACAATGTAAATCACTTCGTAAGTGGGATGCAAATTTCAATATACATATGTTTGCACAGGGAATCTCTTTAGTCATACAGAGGATTAGATTCTTTCAAAGCATGTAATTAACAGCTCAAAGGCATGTGTTAAAGGCTTTTCCTGAAATATGGAGTTAGGCCAGAGAGACGTATTTGCATGAGTTCTTCTTCTGAAAGGAAATAAATGTTTGATGTACTTCTTCAGTGATGCAATGAAAAGGGAGGTTTATGTTAATAACAATAGCACAAATGTGAGATTAGTATTCCTCCGACTGTTCCACAACAAAATGAATTCTAAATGTCTGTGATTTTTAATGTTGTGCCGTGTCTGTCCGAGTTGGACAGTGCGCATTGGAATTCCCCTGTATCCAGTGTTATACGTTATAAATAAACACCAGCAAAAACAACTTATTCTAAACAACTTTTTTCTTTTGCTCCGCTGGCTGTTCGCTGTTGGCTTTGCAGTCTGTGAGCGTCTGAACTCCACTGTTTGGTTGCAGTTTTTTTTTCTTCTTCTGGCCAGATAAATTTTGTATTCTGTTAAATGCAGCACTTTAAAGGGGGTTTTCTTTTGCTCTCTGCAAAGTTATGAAAAGTTTATAAGACCTCTCTTCCCTTTACAGACATGTGTATGGGACTCCAGGGAACTATGTGCTGCAAATTGTAGATATCTGTATACAATTACTACTAAACGTTCATTTTTCATCTGTGTGTTTGACGTTATTTTGTCTTATTTTGCACCCAGTAGGATGCAATTATAGTTAAAGGCAAATAACAACCATTAAAGATTTACTAATGGCTGAAGAGAAAGTTAATTAGTCTGTATGAAGTGTTGATTCTTGCCTCCTATCTGGCGGTAGGTCTCGCTCTCTCCCCTCTTTCTCTCTGCCTCGCGGCCCTTTGTTTTCTATCCCCTCAAACCCCAGCTGGTCTCAGCTAAGCTGAGGTGAGCTCCGCTGCATTGTCTTGAGACTACTGTGAGAATTATGCTCGAGCCCCCAGAGGTCTAAATCCTTGATCCCGGTGCCTGTGATTATCTGTGTGGATTCGCACAGGTCAAATTGGAAAAACAATCATAAGCTACACAGGCTGCTGCCGCTGCTTGTCGGGTCAGAGACACTATCATTCCTGTCCCATCCCAGATTCACCATCTGCTCAGTTTGTGAGGCTGTGCCCTTAGTGGAGTATTGTATTTGTCACTATATTCCATTTCTACTCTGAAGTTGTGAACGTTTATTGCACTTTATTAAAGGGATAGTTCACTCAAAATTCAAAACTATCCCTTTAAGTGCAGTAATGTATCCAGATACTAGTTACTGTGGCAAATATGTACTGGTTACATTTATGTAAAGTGATATTTTACTCCATTTTATTGCACAGTACAGTACATGACTTGTGCTATTCCCTAACCTGGTTCTTTATCATCTTAATTAATGACAAAACCATAATAATCCTCTGTCCCACACGGATCTGCAGTGACTTTAGACCAAGACTGAAGGGAAGAAAGATGTGTAGCTGCTTCCGGAAAGCAATCAATGCACTTCATGTACTTCCAGAAGGCCCCCCTTCCCCTGAGCTAACCTTTAATCCTCTTTAAAACTATTCTTCCATATGTCAATGCTGCATCCCGTGTTGATCGTTAAGACTACATTAACACTTGAGTAACCCACCTGCTAGATCCTCCCAGCAACAAAGAACAGGAGAAGGGAGCTTCAGTTCTGAGATAATCAGCACTAAAGGCAAACACTGAAGTGAAGAAAATGACGACCTGTGGTCTTCAGCATGTGAAAAGTGCTTCATACATTCGATAGTAACTATTTGTTTTCAAAAACAATGGCTTTCTTTATCATGTTCCAGCCATTAAATTTACAACAATAAAATGTTTTTATATATTTGTAGCATACAATATAAAAGAAATTACTGTGCAGACAATTATTTTGATGTTTCTTTATATCTTACCTTTTTGTGGCATTTAAAGGTGAAAGTTCATTGCTAACTAAAGTTATGGCAAAGTTTTTATGGTCACATACTGTACATGACGTGGAAACCACAAAACGGATCAGTAAGCCGATCATGAGTCATGGTTAGTTCCATTTACTTAGCCCAGACAAAGCTTGTTAACCGTGACACCAGGGGGGGGGCTGCACACGGGCTGCAACCAGACTGACCACCAGGCAATGTGTCACTGGAGGCAGAGAGGCAGGTTATATATAATTGCGTTACGTCATCACACATAATTAGTTTTTTTGCACACAGCAGGGAATAAATGGCTTAGGAAATCATAGAGGATTGATTTTTCATTAATAAAATATGTACATATATATGTATGTACAGGGGAAATGAATAAGGATGAAGTGCAGGGGGAGAGAGGAGAGGAGATTAGATGGGATGGCTCAGTGGGTAGACACACAGAGGAGCTGGAGATGAGACTCCACTCTGGGATGCCCTGTTTACTTGCCCTTATTCAGAGATTGAGGATGTACGAGCTGCAGTGGACTGACAGGGATTGTGCGTAATGAACAGTCTCTACTCTGCTGCAGCTATTATTTTGAAGGTCAATGGACGGGTCAAGACAGCCAGCTCCATAGACCAGTACCTTCCAAACTGTGGTAATGACGGCTTCATCGTCTCACTTCACTGCTCTCAGCGGTGGAACTGTTTTGTATAGTCACACTTACCACTTCACTCTGCAGAGTAACAAAGGTCCACAAATCTCATGCAGATTTATTCAATTTTTTTTCTTTCTTTTTTAAAAAACTTAATTAAAGGCCTGCTTTACTCTATTTCACGCTGTGTCTTCCAGCATGTGATGTAAACGTAGGATAGAGTGAGGTAGTATCACCCACACAACTATGGGATCGACATGCTGTGAAAATGAGCTGCAACATCCAGTTAATGAGCATGACACCACCTTGTGGAGACAACACAGACTTCTGACTGGAACACCCATGCTGAGGGACTTGGAGATAAACTGCTAGAACTCTTTAAGTATTTCAGACGCACCGTTCAGCAACATCATACCGTACTCAGACAGGCGAGCTGTTAAATTTTTCATTGGAGAGAAAATGCTTATCGGGGAAATATACGAATATGCTGGTGGATTAAAGTACCATCCTGAAAAGTGAGGCACCTCTTGTTAATGTGTTTTTTTATTTTTTATTCCCTCCATGTGGCCTCGGCCTATCTCACTGCTCTTACTAGAATTGCTGTATCAAGGACATTTGTTTTGAAATGTGTTCCACTTCGGTGTTGAAGAGGTAACACCAAATCACACCTCCCTTTCCCCCATCCTGTCCCCCGAAATCCAATCAGGGCTGATGAGTTTGAAATTGATGGCAAATCTTTATGAGCGCGGGCACACGCACCTCGCATGATAAGGCAACTGAAAAATGAGAAATGAGAGGAAGACGAGGTGCGGGGAGAGATAGCGAGGTGGAGGCAGCTCAACAGAGAGAGGGAGAGGAGGCGAGTGAGGATACACTGGTAGATTTATGACTCCGTGTTTAGAGCATACTGCTGAAACAGACTCATAAATGTTTTTGATGGTCTGCAAATAAATAACTCCCAGCATGCTCTGCTCAGCACACAATAAATAATCCCAAAAAGTTTAATCATTCTCAATCCCCTCGATTTATTTTGGGGATATTTATGCGAGCCTGTACGTACTGTAAAATACATACAGCCATTGCAGAGGCGTTCACCATCTTTCCGTCTTACCTCATGTGTTGTGTATTAACGTGGAAGGTTTGTCACAGCAGGATTGTGAGAAATGGAAGAAAAAAAGAGGTTTTTGTTCATGCATCTAAAATCCTATTGGCTGTCTACTCTGCAGTAATTCCAGTGTATTCTCTGAGAGCCGTGTTCACCCTTGAACCTCCTCCTCTTCCACAGCAAACAGCTTCCCACATGCACAGGTCAAGAGACTCACTGTAAAGGTGCCCTTTGTATAACTCAGTGCTCATTATAACACATTGGGCTAAAAGAAAAGGAAAGTAGCGTGTTGAGTGTTTATGCACAAAATGTATTTCTTCTTTCTGACTGCACATACAGTAGATTGCATGTGTGAAATTGTAACGCATGTGCTGCAGGTGCATGAGCACGCTCTCATAAGATGCACTTCTGTGTAGGAAGACATTTGCAGTGATGCATGTGTTGGTTAGGTGCCCGTGATTGACCGGTGTGCATTTGTGTGTGTGTGTGTGTGTGTGTTTGAGTGTTAGCTCATATGTGTTGGCGGAGGTTTCCCTGGAGAAGCCGAGCAACAGAGCTGACCTTGCAGTAAAAAAAAAAAAAGACAATAATTTATTCATTGGCATTGCACAAATTTCTCTCTATCTTCTGTGAGGTGTTCAGCTGTTATCTCAGCTGTTTTAAAGTGTCTCTTCCTGCACCCGGCGCAGTATTGATTTCTCCAAATACTCTGTCTTTAGTTTAGGACATCAAGATTGAGATCATAATTTATGATCTAATCTGTGTGGCTTTCAGTGGCTTCTCCTCCGAATCGGTTTCAAGCCATTTCCGATTTTAAAGGTCCACACTTACCAACCTCACTGCTTTGCGTATATTTAAACCCCAAAGCTTAACCTCACTGTAAAAATGTCTCTTATCGGACAGGGTCCAGCTGGCAATGTCAAACAGATGGCTTTATACCCTCTAGGGTTTCCATTCAGAATAAATTAGATCAATAAAATACCAAGAGGGCACTTAGAGAGCAGACAATTAAACACCTTGCATAGAACACAGTCCGGCTGTATTTCAAATGAGTGAAGGCTTATACTGATGAATGAACTCATTATAAAAGACAGCACTCAATACTGTTTCAATGGTAGAAAGTAAACACAGAGCCAAACTTGAAGCAGAATGAGCCAGAGTCAAAGCAAGTTTAGAAATCAAAAACTCTGGATCAAGCTGTTAAATAAAGGTTCATTACTCAATGCAGACAGGAAAGTGTTGATGTTTATTTTGGATTTCGATTAATCATCCTTTGTGTCACTGGTTTCTTGACAATATAGTCACTGTAAAACTCTAATTCAGCACAGTAATGGGGCTCATGTGTCGTCAGTATGAAGGATGGCGACTTTTAAATTACTTGGTTCAAATAAAGCAGCTAGAGTTTCTGAGCTTAATTCAAGGAGGCATTATTAAGTCAGAAAATGCTACGCTAATGACTTAGAATAAAGAAGAAGAAGACAGATCATTTATTTTCCAGATATATTGTCAAACAGGTCAACCCCCTCCTCTCAAGTGACTACATGTTGGAGTGGAACCACATCCACAACGGTCCTCCGATGATACCTGTTGGTAGCATGGCTGTCCCATATTGCGCTGCAGTGCCGGGAACCGCGGATAACAATGAAACATTCATTGAATCCTACTCAACATAATTAAACTGTATTAACTTAATTACCTCTGCTTCTGTCACGGTAATCAAATGGATAGAGTTCAGCCGTGCCTTAACCTTTCCCTCAGGTGTGAGTTACAGAGCACCCGAGGGATAGCATTACCACCTCGGCCAAGGGCCTGTCTGTCTTTTCTTTGGAGGGCTTCACTCCTTTTCTGTCTGTCCGCCAGGGCCGGAAGGATTTTCTGCCACAAGGGCCCCTGAAAGCGGGTCTCTATCAATGCTATTCAGAAACTAAAAAAAGTATTCTTAGAACAATGATCCAACTCCCTTGTGAAAGTAAGCTTGCGCCTGATCCCTCCACAGGAAGGTTAATGTGGGCGCGATGATCCAAGGACCGCCATCTGTCCTCAGGGGTTCTTCTTTACGGTGACAGCATATAACTCATTTTGATACCTCTCATCATGACTCCGCTTTTGGACAAGGGCTTGGACCTGTGTGCAAGAGAAGAGGGCGTGTTGAGCCGCGCAGGGTTGCCAGGCACACCGCTTGATAAATGAGGGGAAGTAAGTCTTCGTCCTGACAGGATCCATTCAGCCTGTCTTGTCATTGGGGATTTGGAAGCACAGGACTCATGTCATATATTTTTTTAGTGCAGTAGAAATCAATCCAGAGACTGTTTTCCAAAAAAATGTCTTCAGTCTAAGACGATTTTATCCCATATACTTTGGACTGATGTCATCTTTACCTTCAGACGTTCTTGAGAAACAGGGTGCAGTTACCTGATTCGATTTGTCTGTCATCACTCCACAGGAACAGAAAAGATTACTTGTCTTTTTAATTTCCCTAGGAATCTATCCAGCAAGGTTTTGCCCTGCCAGGCACAACAGGAGTCGGCGGTGGTGGTACGTAGCAGCCGGTAGAGTAGGGATGCAGTAGATAAAGAGGTTTGTTTTACCTTCATTGAGTTAAAGGTTTACGATTCACCCGAAGAGCAAATTTCCCCATTTCCCTGAACTTATGTAGTGGAAGAAAAAAAAAACACAAGAGTGGAGGAAAGACTTGAGTGGCCTGTTTTGAGATTTACAGTGACAGAGCGGGGGAAAAAAGCCTATCGACTCCCTCTGATGGCTAAGTGTATTGAAGTAAAAGGCCATAAAGAACTGTGTGTAAAACTCATGACGTGCACCACACTAACAGACCGAGCAATAAACCACCCGAAAAGACAAATCACGTCGGCCTGACTGCACATGTGCTGGCATTGTGCAGCAAAAAGGCTCGTGTCTAGGTATTGCCCAGTTGTCGGATCTATTTTTGTACAAGTATTCCCACACATTAACAGTATCAAAGATGACTTCACTGGATCTGTATTTTGAGCTTCTACTAGAGACGGAAACTGCCGTGGATGTTGGGGAGGTGAACTGAGAGGGAAAAGCAAATGACACCTTCCCTTCCAGAAGCAGCTTACTCTTTCTGGACCTGAATAGACTACATGTCTACTTAATAAGAGTAAAAAGTTGGGGTGCAACGGTTTCTTTTTCTGCACAGAAAAGCAATCGTCCAAGGTCAGCTCCTCAGAGATGTCTCAGACTAACTTAGTGGCCACTGCTTCTTCCCCCCTTCGCCTGAATCCCAACAGTGGTAACAGTTTTTGTGCGTAGCGAGGCAGAGAGAGAACGAGGAGGGCAGAGAAAGAAACAGAGAGGACAGGCGCAATTGATCTCTTTCACAGAAGAAAGCAAAAGGGATTCCCTGGACTCTGTCATTCCGAGTTCTCGTACAAAAGGGCACAAAGCGTACAAAGCAAGGAGAAGACGGGCAACGGAAAAATGAGTTGGTGCAATTAAAGTAATGGCTCTTGCCGTTAATTCCCATTTCCGAATCGCAAAAAATACACAATGAAGGTTTTTACAGCTAGATTTTGATTCAAGGCATGGTCTTCAAATGAGATAATACGCATGTAAGTCCATATAGTTGATACTCAGTTACACTGTACAAGCAGTATACCTGAGTTTTCCAGGTTGCTTCACACTCCCATATGTTCCATCTTCCTACACCATGATAGAGGCCTAGGTCAGTCACTGTGGGACCCACTCAGGGGATCGCCGACCGTCAAGGACAGGAATCACGATCAGCCCCACTGACCTCTTTAATAGACTGGTTTAAATTAGGAGGTGCTTCCAGGGAGCATGTACCAGAGTCCATCAAGAGCCTTGACATCTCCAGCAGTTAGCATTATCTTTAAAATCCAATATGTGTAACCTTGAAGGACACGGGTGAGATGAAATGATCTCATAGCACCACTGTACACTGGTAGTGATGGAACATATCAATTGTGTACATTGGATTTGTGATCTCTTGACTTGATAAATTGGTAAATGCAAATATCCAAGGTTGTCACTCACACACACACACAGAGTCCAGCAGCTAGCTGAGAGGTTTGGAGGGATTGAATGTCATCTCAAAGTTGTCCCCTACACTAAAAGCCTGGAGATGACTCTCTGTTGGTCGGCCCCTCCAACGTGACCGCAGGCCCACAAGGCAGCAGGCAAACAAAGAAACAAGATACGGTAGGGCAACATCATCTGCTTGACCTCGACACACTTTGTACAGTATGTCAGCACATGCATGTAGTTAGACCCATTTGTACACACTTGTCATTCAGTGGTGTAATCAATATTGATCAAGAATGGGGAAAATAAATTAGAAAAGGAAGTTGCATAAAAATCCCTACAAGTTTTTACAACCGCACCTGGAGGGGAGATAAATGCTTTTTGTAATTTTATTCTTTTTCATTCTACTAAACCCTAGAATGTGCGCATACGACATTAAATGTTGTTTTCTGCAAGCTGGAACCATTTAGGCCAGTGTGCTCCCTCAGTGGGTACCTAATTGGACTTGCAGCACATTACTATTTAAGCGCAGTATCAATATTACACCGGGCTGCACCACCTCTTTCCGATACTTGGCCAGAATCTGAACAAGCAGGCGGCAGTTCCTCTTCTCCTTATTGCATTTATGTTGGAAATTACTTCATTTTAATGTGTTTTGGACTTCAGATTTCCTTAATGAAATTCTTATCATCCTGGCAGATTTAAAGATGAGATAATTTGAGAGAAGAAGAAGATACAAATGGTCAGTATTACTCACCGAGCCCTCCCTCCTCTGTGTTCATTTGCGAGAGGAAGAAAAGAATTTCCCCCATCACAACATCCCTCCCAGGAGTGGGCAAGTTTTGGCTTCCTGTCCAAATGATTAATCTTTCACATTATTTCGCAGAGGGACTCATAACACCATAACACTACCTGTGGACCCAATTACACAACTGACAACAGTATCAATGCAACTCTCTGACTTATGGTGTGACAACCTTTGCGCTACATCAGCGTAAGTGATTTATAGGAATGATCTGCATAGATTAACAGCCCGGCGTGGATGCGCATAACGATGTGTTTTGGCAATTTGAGCCTCTCTTGTTAAAGATTTTAAACAAAGAGAAAGTCGATGCAAAGCTCACCGACTAACTGACACATTATCACAAAGTAAACACTCTGTTGTGAAACCTGTAGTGCAAAAAACCCCTTTAATATCACAGGCAGGGTGCTGTTTATCAGCGTAGTTGAACAGAAGAACAGAAAAAAGTCAGGTACACCCTGAACATACTGACTGGTTCACCCCGAGCCCAGCTAATCTGCCAGCAACACCACAAGTGACTTCATTGCTATTCCGACCATGGTCTGTCCTCCCTGTCTTTCACTCCAGCGTACAACACACAGCGATCACTGGAACATGCTGGAGGTGCCACACCTGTCCTGATTACATAAATGCGCACTCTCATAAAATGACTCTCGACAGTAGTAGTGGGTCAAATTACCAGCCTGGGTGTTTTCACAGTAATTATACCCAGTGCATTATATTCACATTACCATGCTGCCACAAGCACTTTGGGTTAAGGTGCAGCGCTGAGCATCTTGTCTACCCTGCAAGGTAGCATTATTCACACTGATGAATGCTGATGAGTATGGCGCAAACTCTTGAAATTCGGCGGTAGCACTGAAGCTGTGCTGCAAATGTTGTGAGAGCCTCAACTTGGTAAACAGTGATGCTGAGCTGAGGCATCTCTTTGTGTTACCCTCCGTCTGTCTGTGGCAGCGTGCGTGTTTTATCACGCTGGCTAGACGACATGATTGTGAGAGACACTTGACCAGCATTTGCAGCAGTGATCCCAATAAACAAAAGTACATATATATATGAAAAATAAAACCATCCATTCAGTTAGTGATCTGTGGCCCTGGATGTATTATGCAAACATAACCAGCAGGTCGGAGTAGTAATCAATCATGTTTGTTTGTCCCCTGCATCCCACAATAGAAGCACCATGGACATACACAAAAAAAACAAAGGTGATTTTTTTTTTTTCAGATTGTTTTTGAGGCATTGATACCTCAGTTTGATTGATGGCAGGACGGGCTGACAATAAGCATGAGGAGACATGACATATAACAAAGGTCCTTGGGATTTGCAGCAGGACTGCAAGGTTACACGATACAGACTGATAAGTTTCCAGCACACCCGGCACAGCACTACAGTTCTATTTCGCACAAACAAAATACCAAAGTGTGTACATGTTCATTGTGCCCTGTGTATTTTTGACACGTGGGGTGTCGTCGGCGTCAGGGGTGAACAGGTGTGTTTTGCGGGATGAATGAAAAGATGACATAGATTGATGACTGTGGTCTGCAGCAGACCATTATATTGAAGGCCACTGCTGCCCACAGTGGGTGGGTGGGTGGGTGGTTGTGTAGACCCTGACATGGCCATAGCGGCTAAAAATAGCCGGGGAAAATAAACAGGCTGCTGTTATGGCGAGTTTCCTCCCTCTTATTGACAAAAACACGCACGTGCACGCGGCAATGCGCCACATTCACGCCCACATTTGCACCTAATATTGTATCGTGGTGCTCTCGCAAAGTCTTGAAGTTCATAGCTGGTGGCTGCACACCGAGCCAATCATGCACCTGCAATATCGCAAAATAACAAATGACACCTTTGAAAATTACATTACATCCAAGCCTTTAAAAATAGCCAGCAGTGGGAGCAGGCCAGGCAGCAGAGAAATAAAGTGAGAGAAAGCATGCTTACATTTTTTTTCTCCAACCTTTCCTACCCATGTGTTTTTTTTAAGTATTCAAATCTTTTGCAGCTCTCTATTAATAGAAGTGTGTCACACATTGACTGAATGCTTATTATTGTAATTTAAGTGAATGTGACTCTTGCTCTCCCCCTCCTGTAGGAGCGCGCAGTAAATTACAGCCATCCGCAGTTCTTTCTCCTCTCTCTATCTCTTCCTCCACACTCACACCCATTTCACATGCAAGGCAACATTGCTTGTTAGCTTAAAGGAGCCTTTGCTAGAGCGGAACATGTTACTTTATCATGCACTGCAGTACTTTTAAACCCCTAACACAGCAGTGGGCTTTTTTTTTTGTTATACATCAGCCAAAGCATTCAGTTTCTCATAAGGAAGTTCAGAACGATCTGCACATTGCTCCTCAGTGAATCTATCTAATGAGTGTTATGAACAGATGATGATGTGTGCGTCTCTCTCCTACAGTGGCGGCTGGTGACTAAAAAAATTGGGGAGGACAGGAACACCAGCCCACAGCATCATGTTATTTTGACTAGTAGGCTACTTATCCCTACTTTCTTATAATGAAAACAGTAAAACAATGTCTTACAAGATTTAGTAAAAACGACATAATTTTATTAAATCGTACTGTTTTCAGATCAACACAGGTCTAATGATATCATAGATGTGGGATGTAAATTAAAAAAAAAATAAAAAAAGCTCTTGTCTCAACCTGGCCTCGAACCCACATCGCCCGTTTCATAGGCAATAATGCTAACCACTACACCAACAGCAGATCTGCATGCTACCTGATGATTAGCAGGTCTTTTATTGGTGAGTCAGTTTACCATCAGTAGCTTACCACTAGACACCACACGCGGTCATTTCTCCTTACTGGTATCTCCTGACTGCTTATCACTGATATCTCCCAACAGTTTATCCAGAAATCTGCTGATATTTACTTTCAAATCAATGCCAATATCCCTGAAAACTCGTATTTCTTGTGCTGAGAGCAGCACGAGCAGCGCGGCAGGGAGTGAAAGTTTGGCGCACATAGCAACAGTAACCAAGGGGGTTGGACTGTCATTGGACCAACCTGCTGTCAATCTTGTGTTCTGATCGCAGGAGAGCCTCCTCCGTCATGACGTCATTTTACGTGTCTTAGCCAATCACAGGTCAGGATGAAGACATCCTAAATGCATTGAGTCAATGGAAGGAGATCCCGCCCCGAGGCCAGTTAAGGAAGTAAAAATCTTAGCACCTCCGTAGAGCCCCCACCTTCCTGCTCCCTGCTCCTCACACAGACTGCTCTGTCTCCTGAGCTGCTGGTGGCGCCTTTGAACCGTTTTAAGTGTATTTTCTTCCAAAAAACAAACTTTTTTGTGATAAAATACATAAATAATATTTTATAAATTATACTGAGATTTGGTAATGATTTATTTCAACCAGTTAATCTTTCTTAAATAAAAAATACATTTCCCTCTTGCCTCTCAAAAATAGAGGAGGACCAACCTCCTCTGCCTCAATGGACCAGCCTCCTCTGCTCTCCTATGTGCTGACGCGTCAGAAGCGGGAGCTGTGGGGTGCTAGTGCGTCCGCGGTGTTGTTTGAATGATGGAGTGGACACATTTTATGACAAATTGGAAAGGGAAAATACAGCAGGCAGTGACGGCTCAGGGATGAGGCAGCCGGTGCAGTCAGTCAACTTTTTTTTTTTTTTGTCTGAGATTGATGGGAATACTTGTACAAAAGGACAACCTGGAGGTGGCTGTGCAACCAAACGGCAGGGGGGGTTCTCACCTTTGACTTCTTCATAACCTACTTCCCTTCCTCTTCAGTAAACTCTGCGAAACTTCTGCTTAGCATTCGGCCTCCATTATCACATCATCACTGTCAGTCAGTGTAATGTATTCTGATAATATACAGACGCCAAAAGGTTAATTGACCAAACAGTTGATTCAGTCATTGTCACAAAGAGCAGCTCCGCCGCCGCTCGCGAGTCTCTCTGGCTCCGTGGCCCAAAGTGTTTCTCCAGCATGATGCCACAATTTGGGTTGCCATGGAAACAGCCCACACATGCCCACATTGTACACAGGAATTAAAAAAACATGCACAACCTCATCTCGAAGAACATCCTCTAGGAAGGAAAAAAAAAAGAAATCGTAGTCCATATAGCCTCCAGTGCATCAGCACTTTTCTATATGGTAAGTTAATAATTACAGATATCAGGCTGGTAACTAGAGTTATTCCGCCCACATGGTAGGACGCGGGCTGGCTCCAACTCCCCGGAGTGCCCATGCATGCAGGTGGTGTTAGTATAGAGCTGGAAGCATCTACTGCACAAACTATTACATTACTCTTCACAATACATTTGCCTGCTGCGGAATTTGTGGCGCACAGTCCAGCTCTGCGGATTATTTTGTATCAGCATCACCGTTATACCTTTACACATCCTCGGTCACAGGAGAGTCGATTGGCTGCCAGTTTTGATAAAAATTAATGAAAGGGGACACAGTCAATTGCCCTTAATCATTTCTCTGTACCCTAAGTAATTAACACTTGCACCATCAGCAGTTTTCTTGTCATCACAAGGATAATTTACGTCAGTCAGTTTTAGGGTCAGGGGGATTCTTCACAACTCTAGACGTGAGTGCTGATGAAGTTATATTATCATAGTGTCCGAAGGTTCAGGGGGCAAATATTCACTCAACAATAACAAAAATAACATGCAGGTGAAGTTAATTTTTCCACTTTGGATGCATAATATCACACGAAACCGTTGCTCCATTTAAATCAAAGATACTGAGGCAGCTGGAGTGCTGAAATCACGTTGAAATAATTCAATAGATCCATATTTGATTGCAATGAATATGCTGCAAGAACATTGGGAATCTGTGCATCTCTCTCCCAGATCTACATGAGACATGTGCCGAAGCCTTTGACCTTCAAGTAACGGCGGCCACACCGTTAAGACATAGTATGCGTGCACACAAAGACTCTGTTTAGTCAATGCAGCATTATTGATCACTTGTCACTGGAAGGAAGGAACATGGCAGGGAAATCAATTACACATATGCAGTGTATAATCAAATTTCTGGAAAAGCGCTTGGCTAAGGGGAAATGTTGAACTGACACATAAGCTCTACGAGGAAATATCATTGCTGTATTGAACAGTATTCATATGAACTGAGAGTAAGGGATGGAGAGAGGAGAGAGAACACTCCAGCAGCGTAGGTAACGATCTGAGGGATAATAAGGGATACATAATTTAATATCTCTATTTATTCATTTAAGACCAGAGAGAAGGGAGATCATTACGTATTGATAGCTAATAGAGAAGATGGGTTTTGATTACTTGGAGGAGGCAGGGGTTTATCGCCGGCTTACTGCTGACTGCTCTCTCTGAAGCGGTCAAGAGAGAGGGTCAGGCCATCTTCTTGTCTTGTCTTGTGTATCGGGTTGCTTACTGGTGGTCGAATGAAGCATTGCAAATGGTTGGTTAGTTGTAGCATTTGAGGTTTGTGCTGTTTTACTAGTGATGGGTGGCAGCGCTGGGAGTGAGCGGCGGAGTGAAGGTAATGTGTTGTGAGAGAGGAAGCTCGGTGAAATGTTATTTTCAGTCAGTTTCACAGGGTTTGGAGTTTGAGGATTTATTCTTTTCTTTCTTTTTTTTCCTTTTTTTTCCTTTGCAACTTTTGCAAATTAAAGGCCAGGAGTTAACTGTGCATTTACAGTCAGCGGCGACATAACACTTCATGGTCACTTCACTAAAAGTCGCCTGTGGCAAAGTGTACAAATATCAGCCATCACCACTTCAAACCCAGCCAATGAGAGGCCACTGAGACTGGATGTACACTGATTTGACTTCAGAGACATCACATGGAGGTTTTGTGATCTCAGTGCGAGTTTGTACAGTAATGGAAATAAAATGATAATGATATTTTTTAACATAACACCAACTGGGAGCTGGAAATAAAACACAGCTGCTTTCATTTCGTTCGGCTGTGTTTAGAAATATAATTTGCAGCCCAGTTGCATTAAGGTTTTTCACCTATAGGATGTGGTGCAGCCCGAGTGCCCCTGCCTGCCTGCTGCCTGCCTGCTCCTCCCTAAGTAGTATACAGCGGGACACTCCGCAGTTCGCTTATCCCGTTCCTTCCCGTTGCCTTTTACGCGCACGACGTCTGCAGCCTCAGTGATTCAGGGAGCCCGTCTTCACCGCACGTTGCAAGCTTTCTTGTTTTCTGTTTTTTGTTTTTTTATTTTTTAATTTATTTGGATGAAGGCAGGACTCTTTACCCAGTGCTCCGATGGCGAAACAGCGCTGGTTCTCTCACGTTGAACATTTTTAGAGGGAGATATTCTCGCTTTTCTTTCTTCTTCTTTTCCTACCCCGACTCATTTTCAACAAAATGCTGGACGCGCGTTCTCTGCGCAGCGTCCGCGGAGTGCTCTCTTCAGTCGTGGCCGCTTGACTAAAGGGGGATCCCGGCTCCCTTTTCATCCTCTACCCCCTCAGGAACAAGAGGAGTTTGCATGCAAAAGGTGGTTTATCTCGGCAAGGTGAGCCTCACTGTTTTCCCTCTGATGTTACCTTTTCATATGAACACTACTTTGAACTGTCGGGAACAGAATTTGTGCGTTTCCAGCTCTGACTGTGTGGACTGATTTCTAATGGAGGTGCAGGATTATGAAGGCATCAAACCCAGTCAACACAAAATACGTTGTAGCGTAACAGGTATGAATTTATACAACAAGTATAGATAGAGATAATCAGTGTGATTCCCCCTCTACCCCTTAAGCTGCACACATCCTTAATATTCTATGTGAAATAATGATAGTCTATAGGAAATGTATGGTGTTGTAATCATGCAGTGCCAAATGTAAATGTAAACTGTTGCATTCAGGAACAGCCTCTTATTTTGCACTGGAAATCTAGCTGTAATCTGGATTTTAAATGATTATCTGTTCAAGTTAATGATCAAATGTTCTATTATTTACAACTTTCCTTTATTTTTTTTAATACTTATCCAAAGTGCACAGGACATTTCAGCCTCTGTGGTAAATTATAACTTCTACCCAGCGGCTGTTTTTCATGTGCAGGGGGTTTGTATTTGTGACTGTGATGCCAAGAGGGGGAAAAAAATAAATTACCAATGAGGAGTTAAATCACACTCCAGAAATCGCTGTCACATGCACCTCCTCCAACCAAACACTGATAACACATGAATGGATATCAAGGGTTCTTTCAGTGCATTTGTTTTCCTGAACCCACCACCGAGTCCCATTTTGAGCGATGAGCTGCATAGAAAGTAGTGCTTGTGCTCCGGCAGGAGTTCATTGCTTCCTTACAGCCATAACAGTGCAGGAGTGGAGTGCAAAGCAAAGCAGCCATATTGACTGTTAAAACAAAGTCATTGATTCTGCCTAACACCTTCTTAGAAATGTGATGAAAAGATCGATAAGGTCGTGCAGCCGTTACTATTTTTGACTGACAGCGCCGAGTAACAGGTGACTGATCTCGGCCACCTGAAGAGAGCTGATTTATTGTTCAATTTTGGCAATGTGCAAATGGATAATACTGTAATCTATCCCATTTCAGTATTCTTATACAAGCATTGATTTAACTTGTGTGTCATCAGTCATCTCACAAACTATCTCTTTTGTCTCCTCAGCCATGGAGGGACTTGCCTAAAGAGGATCCTACATAATTTAAAATTTTTAGACTTTTTTTCCCCCCACTTTCCTTTTTTTTTTGTGTGGTCGTAACATCTTCCCAGTTCAGTCACCTTTTCCATCGCCATGGCTGAGAAGCTCGGACCGGCAGGGCTCAAGCCCGCCAACATCAACATCAATCCTTCGCTGCCCCCCGAGCCCATCGACATCATCCGCACCAAAGCCCGCTCCCGAAGAGTCCGCCTTAACGTTGGAGGTCTGAACCACGAGGTCCTGTGGCGGACCCTGGACCGGCTACCGAGGACCCGGCTCGGCAAGCTCAGAGACTGCAACACCCACGAGTCCCTGATGGAAGTGTGCGACGACTACAGCCTGAACGAGAACGAATACTTCTTTGACCGGCACCCGGGGGCTTTCACCTCAATTCTGAACTTTTACCGCACGGGCAAGTTGCACATGATGGAGGAGATGTGTGCCCTTTCATTCGGCCAGGAGTTAGACTACTGGGGGATTGACGAGATCTACCTGGAGTCCTGCTGCCAGGCTCGCTACCACCAGAAAAAAGAGCAGATGAATGAGGAGCTGCGGAGGGAGGCCGAGACAATGAGGGAGAGGGAGGGAGAGGGAGAGTTTGATAACACCTGCTGCTCAGACAAAAGGAAGAAGCTGTGGGATCTCCTGGAGAAGCCCAGCTCCTCTGTGGCTGCCAAGGTAGGGAACCGAAACTGGAAGTGTGATTACACCGCCCCCATCTCACATTTCCTGTTCGCATTCAAAGCCGAACACTCCGCCTGGATCATGACACATTACAGGCACACTTATTACCAACCTACACCCACCTGTATGAAATAATCACGAATTCATCAATTTGAATCTTAAACAGCCTCATGTACTGTACTCTCATCAGGTGCTTTCTTGTGCCATCTGTTTGTTTTTTTTCCATCCCTTAAAGTAGCAACAGTTCTTGGGGGTTGAATTAAATATGGAGATGGCAGCGGCCGTTGGGTGGATGTCACGGAAGGAAAAGGTGCAAGAGATTAGCAGTGAAGGTGGAGGTGTGACACGCAGACAGACGTCACTGTTAAGTCAAAGTTATAGTGATCAAGTCGTAGTGGAATCACTGCAGGAGCTTCAGATTTACACTCTCGCTGCTGCTTTGACAAAGTAATTGGTAGGTGCGTCAGCTACGAGTGTTTTTCTTTGCCGGGATAAAGCATGTCAGTTCAGACCAGACCTGTCGATGGCCTGTAACATGGCACGGTGCGGCGCTATTACGTGTCAGTCCCCCTGACTGACCGGATGCACCTCTGTCTTGGTTGTGAGTGTGAGTCAGCGAAATGACAGGACGATGTCAAAAAGTTTCTTTTTTTAATTATGTTTCATCAGCTGTTTACTACAGTATATTCACTTATTACCACATTTATTCAATTTCACGGCGGGCGGAGGGAGTCATGAGTGTTTCTCCCCTCCCACGTACCACATGTTTAGACGAGTGCTGCTTCAGTACAGTTTTTACATTTGTACGTATGACAAATCTCACGGAAATTAGATGACTGTGAAGCAATGTCATGACTGTCCCCTTCGAAAAGTGATGACAGTGAGGATGACTCCCAACTCCTCCTCCTCCTCTTCCTCCTCCTCTTCCTCCTACACCACCTCCGCATTCCAGACCCACTCTGACTCTCTCCTCAATTAGGTAGGTCAACCTTGATGAAATCCAATCAGTGGTAATTTACGTTTGGTCTCCAGTATCCTGATCTCATCATCGGTCAGTGCAGGGCAGGGCTGGCCGGGATTATATTCCATGTCAGAGGATCATAAACACAGGGTCATATGTATGTGTGTGTGTGTTGGAGTGAGTGTGTGTGTGTGTGTGTGAGAGTGAGTGAGACCAAGGCAGCACCGTTCCCTTCCCTCTGTGTGAGAAATGCAGCTCTGCATGTGCTGGCTGTGTGCTGCATTGTTCTGAGCCCCGTTCCCCTTGAAGCAAATGATGTTCTCCTTTGGCTGAGACAGGTTGGAAATCATGGTAGATTTAATTTCAGACCCCTGGTGCCTTGTTCTAAATTTATGGTGCAGTATTAAGCCTTAAAACATAGAAAAAATATATTCTAATGAAACTAAACACTCAGCTTCTTTCATGAGGCTACTTGCCCATGTTTTCTCTTCCTCCCTGTGCCGTTCCTGCATGGCTTGTTTTCCGTTAATCAACGACTGATTTGTGATTGACAAGGACCCCATCTCGGCTTAATAATTGTATGCAGCCTCCGTGGAGAAGTGGTATATCACATGAATCAATTATAAGGAGGCTGCCAATATCCAGTCCAAGGCAAACTCAGGTGACGGCGGTGGGGTAATTCGATACGCTCGGTGATATTTAAAGTGATTTACATCCTCAATACGGTCCCTGATTCTGCAGAAACATCTCCGTATGTGCTGACCTGTTCACTATCTCGTTTTGAGTGTGTAGGGGGAAGCCTGTGAAACCTTAAAGGGAAATCCCACCTTAATTCAAATTGCATTGACATTCTGCTGAGTGCTCTACGAGGAGAACTTGAACGTGACTCTTAATGGCTCAGCCCTGCGATCGCGCCACGGTTATCCGCATGCTGAAAGAACACTTGGAAAATAGACTGCCGGAGCTGCTCGACTGTCAGATGGCAGCTCCCCGAGGTCAGGGAAGCCTTTCACTGTACAGTGAGAACCCTTGAAAGCCCTTGACCAAGTAAATGCCATTACTGGGTCGGTACATAGCCGTGTGCTTTTACACGAAGCAACCTGAGCCCTTTATCAAATGCATTCCCAGACCCAGATTCTCCTGGCACACTTCTGTTCTCTCTCCCACTCTGTCTCTTTTCCTCCTGGTGCCTTTGTTTGCCTCTCACGCAGCCTTAAACAGATATTAAAACCCATTGTGCTGCATTATGGCACCTATGGCCCTTGCTGCCCTTAAATAAAGGTTAAGCATGAGAGGACTGACCTTTTCAGCAGGGTCAATCAAGCAAGGATTACAATCATCAGCGATAACGGCGGCACATGCTTTGGGAGCACAAGCCCTTTGCAGAGCCGGAGGAGAAAAAAAAAAAAGATGCAAACGACGCAGACCGAAAAATAAATAGATGAAGGTTTATTGAACGCAGCACAGAGGTGTTCAGAGAGAGCCACAAGTGAAGGAGGAGGAGAGTTGGCGGAAAAAGATAGTGACAGAGGAAAGCCCTGAGAGAGAAAGAGAGTGATGTAAGAGGTGCAGTCATGTAAGTTACGCTTCAGGATGCTGAGCTGGATCTTTGCAAACCTTTTGCAATGAATAATGAATGAAATGGTCAAAACAAAGAGGACACAGGCTAATGCAGTGGCCTCTCTGTGTTACTGCGTGACTTTTGGTTGAGTGGCCCTTCGAGCGAGCGAGCGAGCAGGCGAGCAAGCGAGGAAAAAGAGGAGAGGAGAATCGTTTTGTGTCCACTTGTATCTGGTGTTGGACGTGTCACAGGTGAACCTCCAGGTTTATGTTGCAACAACAGCCTGTGCGCTCCTACGCTGTCCAGGTTTTTGTCTTTATTATATTCCCCACATGATATTTAATTAAACATCTAAGTGGCTGCACAGCTTACAGCCACCGGTAAACGACTGTAATGTGCTATTAAATTACATCCGAACTCTGCAGCAGTCATGTTTAGAAGGAATCTCAGACGGACGTTTCCACTCTTTTCTTACTGTGGGCTATAATTTCTATTAATCCAAGTACAACAGTGTCATCCTTGATATTGAGCCAGGAGGATTTGTGCTGCCCTGACCCTCTTTTGTTTACAATGAGTCATGGGTGTAGTCGTACAGCCGATGCACTTAGCACCAGCTCATACACGGAAGCCATATCCAAATTACCGGATTGCTTTTAAGACTTCCAGTGAATTACTGACTGATTTTTTTCCCTTTGATTGTATCCCCGTGTGCAAGAATGATCACAACCAACCATCATCCCTGCAGACACCAATCACGGCGCATGTAAATGCTGCTTGTAAATGCACTTTGGACGCTGCCAGTGTCATGGAAACGTGATTGAGATGCCTCTTGTTTGTTTCCTTCTCTGCTCAGATCAACAGAAAGTGTGTAATAGATGTTACCTCACAACAAGTGATTCAGCGAGAGCTTTGACATTAACATACGAGTCAAGCTGTGTTCCTGGCGTCATAAATGAATGCTGCGAGTCGCTGCGTGGATGCCTACAGTGCTAAATGTATGGTATAGTTTGCAAGAGCTGCATCTTTTTCTTTTCTATTTTGATTAGTGCTCGTACAAAGCCCCAAGATGTACTGTTTGGAATATTATGAAATATTAAAACCGTAATACACCAATCTCTCCGAGACAGAAATCATTCCCCTGTTAAGGTTTTCTTCACTTTAGAGTCCTCTCAGTCTGAGCAGCCCTGGAAAGTAATGGCCAAGGATCCAGAGCATTTTAAAGAGATCAATGTTTCTACTTGCCAGACATTTCAAGTTGGGTTTTCTGCCTCCCTCCCTCTTTCTTTCTCTCTCTCTCTCTTCCCTACATCAGCCATGTCCAGCCCCGTGCTTGCTCTTAATGTGGATGTGCACCATTACTCTCGACTTTATCTAATAAGCTAGTCTAGCTAGTGGGAATGATAAGCAACGGGTCTGCATGGGTGCAGACTTTGTGCTGTTTGGTCCTCCCACGCTTGGAAGCAGCCAAAGTCGGCCCAGCACAGCACAGACACTGTTGTTGATGATGACACAATGTGGGGAAGCTGTAGCATGATGAGCTACTGTAACAGACACCTGAAATGCCAATCTCATGGAACAGCAGCAGCGCCGATAGTCATCCGTCTCGATGCGATGCAAGGAGCAAAACGCATGATGCACGATGTCCACTTTGTCGCTCTGATTGATTTACAGACTCGTGGATATGTGAGACTGCAGGAGCGACGGTGTTAATGCGTAGCCTCAAGTGTGACATGAACAAATTCAGTTAGCATGCGAGGGGAAAAATGAGTTAAGAGGCCTTTAGTCAGCATGAAGACAAAAGTTTTACACAGTAAGCTTCCCTTTGGGTGAAATTCAAGCCCGAGGTTTGTGAACTTGTGTTTCGCCATCATCCTTTCTCCTCTCCGTGAATTGTGGCCAGTCTTCAGAAGGTTAAATCAATGATCATTGGAATTTTATGGAATTTTATGTTCTCAGCCTGCTGGGCAAATGTATTGTCGGTGTTTTTTTGCTTATTTTGTGAAAAACTCCGTCCCACTGGATGCTGACCCAGACTGCTGTGGTGCTGTGAGATCAGATTTTATTTTAGTTCTTGTGTGTGTGTGTGTGTGTGGAAGTGGTTTTCAATCAGTATTCTTTAAATAATTTAACCGCTTTTTCAAGCCAGTTCTTTCTCTCGGTGTGTGATGCATCTGTGGTGCAAGAAGCAGAGCATCTGATAATAAGCCCAACCTGTAGGAGTTATTATCGTAGCTACTACGTTATCTTATTTGGCCTTTAGCAACTTGTCAGGATGTATTACAAGAATAGAGTTTATCATTTAGGTAGAACACACCTTCTCCCCTCCTGCAGCCTCCTAGTTACATAAGCCTTCCACCACCAGGCCCTCTAATCAGTACAGCCTAGCATTTAGGCACCAGCACCTAAATCCTCTTTACCCTGCAATCATAATCAGATAAGAGTCAACCTCCTAGATTATAGGTGGCATGAGTTCTTATAGTGCCTGCATGGGCAGCGGCAGCAGCATTTATCATCTGGACGTTACAGGAGGACACACTTTATCCCGGCCGCTCTCCCTGCCCACCACTGTCTTGCTTTTCCCCGCTATAAGTCCACCGCCATGTAAGGATTATCTCAAGTATAAATCAGTTCGATAATAACTCACTCCAGATGACAAAGGGTTATTATAAGACCCCGGGGTTGAAAGGATAATGAATGCTTTGGAAGGCCAGAGAGACTAACAAGCAGCACCTCTCCTGAACTAATTTGACTCCTTCAAAACGCTCTCTGGCAACAGTTTCATCAACAAACTGTGGAGATAACCTGCTGTTACTTACACATTCTCGGCTTTTTCTTCTCTTTCACAACCATGCCTTCTATTGTTTTCATGAAAAGTAGCCGATTTGTTGTATACACAGAGAATACTCACTAGATTGTTCTGCTATTTACTCACTCTAAACACGAATTTCCTCATATGGACAACAAACTGCACTAGCGCTGTAAGCAGTGGATGGAGCACTTTCCACTCTCCACAGTTTTGTTAGTGTTGTCGGAATTTATAGTGATGTTACTAAGCAGCAAATATCAACTTTCATAACAGTAGCGCGTTCACCAGGATCGGCATCTGTTGATATGGCGATTTTACACGACTGTGAAATATAAAAACACTTTTAAAATCTATCCTGCAGCTCAAGATGTAACATGGGATGTGTTTACATTATATTTTGTGAGTTTACACTCAAGCTGCAGATGGATTTCAGTCCTGCTGATAGTGCAGATGTATGAGCGTATGTACAAAAATAGAAATGTATGTGAGAAACACTACACAAGGGTAACGTTAAATCAACAGTTCATCACATGAAAGCTATTTTTAATTTCAAATGCTCTGAACATTTGCACTTGTGAGATTATCACTAGAGGCTAACTGCATCTCATTTGAGTTTTACAGCAGAGGAATCGCAGGGCATTTAAAAGGAAGAGGGAGTTGTTGGGACACTGCAGGCCTTTATTGATCCAGCTGAAGTGTTGTATCTGTGAATGTCACCTGCAGGGTTGAAATGTAGAGCATAAGCAGTAAGTGAGGCAGAGCGTGTTGTTGAAGACAAAGCGAGAGACAGTCCTCGGTGCTGCTGGCCCTCAAAGGTGATCCGATGAAATCCTGGTTGCGCGTGGTTTTTTAGTTATTTCACAAATTGGAAAGCACGCATCCACCGTCTTCTATCCTTTTGCTTTGCTTGGCACAAGTAACACACTGCTGCTTTATTCCATTTTCGTGATTACCAGTGGGAACCCACATGCAGAGAAATTACAGCCTGGATGTAGCTCAGTGGCAGCGGTGTCCCAAAAGAGCCTGCTGGCTTGTCTCAGGGCGTATCGCGCCTGACCATGCGCATAGTGATTCATGAATGAAGACATCATTAAGTGAAACTCATGAAGCGAGGCTAACTAGAACAGCACAACGCTATTTTATCTGCACAGTTTAAGTAATAGAATAGTGTTATGGAGAACAACAGGCAAAATGTGGGTGCAGCGGAACAAGGAAACTCACTTTAGCACAAGTCTAGTCTAAACAACATGGCCAGTACAAGCCCGGGCTAATGAGCGGGCAGATGGTGTGAGAAGCCTGATGGCTGAAGTCTCATTAGTAATTCTACTGTCGTCCCCCAGAATACACCCTCACATTTTCTAACTGAACAAGTCTGTTACGTCTTTGGGCGAAATTAAGATTGATGATATATCAGTGACTTTCTCAATTAATCATATCATGTAAAAGAGACGGAAGAGGAAATGGTGAAAAATGGTGCTCGCACTTTCCAGGAATCAGAGTTGATGACTTGAGAGTTTTGTCCAGGCAATAATACAAAACCCAAAGATATTCAGTTCACAAACAAATATTAAAAAAAACAAACACCCAATATAGATTTTAGATGTGTCATTTTGTCACAATCATTTTCTTTTGTTCTCAACCGATATCTGAAGGAAATATCAGACTCTTTAGCTACTAAATGTTATGTCAGGACTGTGGTGCTAACGAAGGTGAAGAACACACAGTGCGTTGTTGTTTATACTGAAATGAGCGGCCTGCTGGAGCCAAAAAACTGCACAATGTGAGCAGTGTGTGAACCAAAATAGTCAAGTTGTGGAAAACTAAAATAGTGGATGGAAATATGCTTAAAGCTCAGTAGAACTAAGTTAAAAAAAAGCAGAGTCTGATGATGATCATCTCTGGTTAATCATTACAAGCAACTCCTTTCACACAGAAACAGCCATGTGATCCGGGAGGCCTACTTTTTCTGTCCCCAACACGCTTTGTATTAGTGTCCCACATCGTGCCTGGTCAGTGGTCAGTGTGCAAAAAAGTCTAGGAGATGTAAATTGGCAAAAAGCCGCAGGTCTGAGCACCATCAAAGCGAAGCATAAATCCCACTGAAGGCTGGGAGTGGCCGTGGACCAGTAGCGAGCGGCGGCGGCAGCAGCGGCGAGCGGCTGGCATCGCCACCCTGAGTGACACTCCGGGTAAGAGGCTAATGTGTTCCTTCCTTCCTCCTGCTTCCCTCATCTCCCCTCCTGTCCCCTCCATCGCTGCCTCTCGTTAGGTTTGCTCACCCTGTCTTTTGCTCTCCCCCCCCCCCCCCCGTCCCGGAGAGAGTGCACCGGGAAATAGGGGGAGATGGAGAGAGAGGACAGGGGCTGGAAGAGAGTCATCATTCTAAACGCTATGAGCACCAGGTCTCTATTACGTGCTTCAGTGACGACCCCCCTCACCCCTCCCTCCCCTGCACACACCAACACACACTATGTACTCACCGCTCACAGCCAGTCTTCCACATCTTTGCACATATACACACATTATACCCTCGGTAAGTGCAGCACAGAAGCGTCTCGTACTGTAATACTGCTGAGCCAGCGTTCTTGTGGGTGCCACGGCGTAGTCGGTGCCACACTGTTGTCTCCCCTCACTCACTCCCTGCCACCTCTTTTTCTCTTTTTCAATACCTCTGACCTCATCTCGTATTCCACCCTCCCTTTACATTTTCTTTTTCATCACCACCACCACCCAATCCTCCAATTTCTTCTCATAACTTCCTGTGCCCTTTCATCTCTCTGCTCTGTTTTCTCGTCCCCCTCACATTTCTGTCTTCATTTCCTCGCGGGGTGAGAGCTGAATTGTGATCCTGCTCACCCTTCCATCTTGGAAGCAGTGACATGCCAGTGCATTGGTATTCATTGTGCTGTTTTTTCCCTTTCTTCTTCTTCTTCTTCTTTTTTTTTTTGCATTCAGCTCTTAATCAATCATATTTCAGAGAACTACTTCTTCAGGTGTCTGCACCTCCTGTGTGCTACCATGAGCTACAGCTGCAGAGGTGCTCTGCTATGTCTTGATATGAGAGGGGGTGAAAAAAAGGTGTGTGAATGGATTTACATGCTCTGAATGCACAAGCAATCCAGACACCTTGAAAAAAGATAAGAGGAGAGAAACAAAAACCAAGCGATGCATTTTGAGAATCCTCACAAAGAGAGGGACTATATCCTCTGAAGCCAGAGTCCTGGCAGGCTGCAGCAACCTAGAAAACCCCCCAAGGAGCTCTTGAGAGTGCAAAAAAAAAAAATCAGTAATCAACTTCATTTTACTTGTTTCCACTGAAATACTGTGTTTGCGTAGTTTCCATGGCGACCGTGTTGTGCCATGGTGACTTATTGACACCCAGGGAGCAATTCATCTCTATACAGGCTGTGTGAGAGGCTGAGCAGCTGGTACCTCAGCCCCCATAACCAAACCCCTGATGCAAATGTAAGGGAAACGCCTGCATGGGCTCCAACATTATCAACGCAGTTCACGTCCGGCTGACTTCTTGCCCTCGGTTTGCATGCCTCTCCGTCGGGATGCTGAGGTGTCTTTGGTAATTTTCAGTTTGTGTCATTTCTAGCGAATGCTTCATTAGTTCTCAGTGACACAGGAACGACCTCGTATCAGCAGTGTGTGTGTGTAAAATGAGTTTCACTGTCATGTATACCGCCATATGTTTGACTGCAGCAAAACGTAATGACCTGTTTTCTTCTTGTTTGAGAGTGTGGAGGCAAAAGAGAGCAGCAGGCGAGTTGGATTTGTGTTTATGTGAAAGAAAGGAGAAGAAGAAGAAGAAGAAGAATGGTCTCTCTGACGGTCTTGTGGCGCTGCAGCTCTCCAGGCCAATCACAGCCTCCAGAGTGTCGGCAGCAGTAGTGGGACTTTCTTTTTTCTAGGATGGAAGATATTAATGAAAACCTGGGCTCTATGACGGAGCCTCCGAGGACATGAGAGAGAAAGGAGACGGAGGCAGAGCAGATTAGTGGGAGGTTGAAAGGGGTTGAAGCCACTTGTTAGCCACCGCCTCATAGATACTGGGTGATGGAGCAGAAGCTATTGTGATTGGACAAACACATCTCTTCGCATTTTCCCTCTCATCAACACCGCCGCCCCCTCCTTCTCCTCCTCCTCCCTAGTCTTCGGCTTTTCCTGTCCTCTTCCTATTTTAGCTCCTCTGTTGTTTGGACTGCCTCCATTTTCATACGCCGTCTTCCCCTCTTTCTCGCTTCGCTTTTCTCTCGTGTCATCGCGCTGTTGGCGTCACTGTGGGCTGTGCCGCCAGCTGTTTGCTGTCTCCCACCACCCCAGGAAGTGACAGAAAAAATTATTTTATCTCCCTGCTCTTTGTCGTGTTACGTGGGCCTCCCACGTCTTCTTCTTCTTCTGAACCACGGGAGTTCTTCTTTGCTGACCGCTAACTCTGCCTTTCTTCAAGTGCTTTAATGCATCTTAAATTTCGCTGATCCCCCTATCTGTCATCCAGTCTGCAGTGCATCGTATGAAACGGTGTATTCCCATATTCAGTCAGAAACCACTGGCGGATATTTCTGCTTATTTTGAGATACAGCTCTAGAATTCTGCTTATTTTGATATTAATGATATTCCCATAAACCTTAGGTCTGCTTTGTATTCAATGCTCTTTGGTCCACCATTTTGGTCCAGACATGGTAAAAACAAAGTAAAACTTAAATAAAACAATTATATATATAATATAATAAAGTTTTTTAATACTAATTGAAAACCCGTTTCATTTCACAAAAGTGTTTTTTTTTAAATTAATGATATTCCCATAAACCTTAGGTCTGCTTTTGCATTCAATGCTCTTTAGCCACAGAGTTGTTTTAGCATGCTAATGTGCGCTGTGTTCAGGGACAGTTTTTCAAAGCAGAATTTTATTTACCTCGAAAACGGCTCTAATTTCGTATCGTTCCGTTATTATCTCATAGCGTGGTGGTTCTGCATCACAACTCACAACAGCGCTTTTGAGTTGCTGGTTTGTGTATTTGATGAGTTTGATTTTACAGCAGCCTGCTGCTCTGCTCCGCCGTACTGAAAATAGCTTACACCTACAATTAAAGGTAACGAACCTACTGCTATGACTATAGTGATTATGGCAATGGGCCAATTTGCCAAAATGTTGAACTATCCTTTTAACAAATGTATACACTCATTTTGTTGGGAACGTGGTTCAAGTGGTGGAACAGGTTGGCGGTTCGATCAAGGTTGCAGCAGCAAGGCCATCCGGTTTAAAAATCTACACCAAATCAAATATGCAGTGATGGCTTGCTCTGGGACTCTCACAGGAGCAGCAGGAGGACAATTATGACAACTAACTTATTTATGATTTGATCACTAAACGTAGTCTTTCAGAGAGGACCGTCCACTGACTAAAACCTTTCTGTAGCTCAAACGTCACAGCTCTACTGTAGTCCACATGACAGCTATTGACAGTTGGCAAATGAGTACAGCTTTGTAATGTTCTGTTAACCCCAGGCCTCCTTCCCTAGTCATTCATGATAATAGTGAGTCGGTCAAACTCATCACTAAATGTGTCTTCAACTGGAACTGTCCATTTGTGCTGTGTCTAGTCAGGCGAGGTGACAAGAGACATTGATTCACTGCTTTAGCTCCCTAATTGTATGATTGTAATCAGCTTACTGCCATTGGAGGCAAGGATGTGCTTTTGGGCTGGCTCGAGGGCACACAGGGACTAAGGCACACTCTCAAAACATGTGACCCTTGTCAATGTCAGAAAGCCAAGCAGCGGGCCAAAAGATCAACGTCTGACATGCCTGAAAGGTCACACTGACCTCTGCTTCTCTGCGGTGCATGTGTATAATGTGGATGTGGTCGACTTCAGTGCAGCCATTTAACATTTAAAAGTGGCGAGCATATTGTGTTTTGACAGTTTTGAGAGGCACAGTAATGGTGGAAAATCTTTTCAAGAGGAGCCTAACACATCACAGCACAAATTGTCTTTGTGTTTTTATGAGGTGCCGCCACCTGGAAAAGAACCTGTGCTCAATCACGGCAGGATCAGGGAAGATTTGGGTCTGTTGGGTGATGACATTTCGTTGAGGCCATGCCAATCGATAGGATGACTCTCAAGTATTGACCGGTGTGCTGAAAGGCCCTCCCGTCTCATTTTCTTGCACAGTACAAGTTGTGTCGTATGTACAGTGCAAGTGTCAAACATCAGCGACGACGCACGCAATGTCTGTACTGGTGCTTTTTCACACTTATGTTCATGATATTTGCTATTTCACTCCCTTGGCTGCGACACATATTGTGTATTTATGTCTGCACCTGGTGCTGCTTTAACAGCCTCTCAGTTCTTTTCTTCATGCTTGTTTGTGATTCACCTTCAGTGACTCACTGTTAAGCTGATTCTCTTTATACCCATCTTTGATTATCCACATCTCTCGTGTGAAATCTGCTTGTTCACCTTCTCCTCGCTGCCCTTCGTTTCACTTCGACATCCTCCAATCACTCAACCATGCTCCCAAATCACTTGTTTTCCTCCTCAGCCCCCTCTACTTCCTCCTTTATTCTCATACAAACGCTC
Source organism: Decapterus maruadsi (assembly GCA_030347415.2). NCBI lineage: Eukaryota > Metazoa > Chordata > Actinopteri > Carangiformes > Carangidae > Decapterus > Decapterus maruadsi. The sequence goes on from CM064890.1 coordinate 3,116,157, forward strand.
ATTTGTAGGACATCCCCGAACTATTTTTTGTTTAATTCGCCATATGCTTTGCCAGGTTTCTGCCAAGCCCACGGTAAATGTGAATTCTACCCTACATCTGGACTTGCAGGTGCTGGCGACTCTTCCTGGCACAAACCCAACTGAAGATTTTAAAGTATGCTTCTTTTGCCATAAATCCTTCTTAAGTAGCATGACAGTATCTAAAGGCCACCTAGCACTCTTAAGCATCCCTAGTTTTCGCCTCTTGTTCCAACTTAATGAATAAGGTGTCTGAAAGCGAATAACAATACTAATGTTGATGGATGACTGTTGATACAAGGCAAAGTAGCACCGGCCTTTGTCACATTTCCAGTGTTGCTATTCTCGCCTTTTTGAGTGGTCGCTTTCATCCACGATGCTCAACGCCCGTTCTGCTCTATTTGAATCACACTAATACCACTTTAAAACTGCATTAATGCTGCCATAAATGTAATCTTATGTCACAGATAGCCATGATAAAGCTCAGTATTAAAAATACCTAAGACCCGCAGCGCTTAGAGGGAGATGTCGCCTCTAAAAATACACAACCGGCGGCCGGTGCCACCACACTACTCTAACACATGGAGTGAGAGTAAACAACAATGTGCAATCATGCAAAGAATAAAACCTAGAAATTGAGATTTTCTCTGTTGTGGTTAGTCTTGGGGAATACAGGGAGAGATTAAGAGGTCTCATTTAAACGTATAGCTGCATTGTGAATGGGTAGGGGCTAATGCGGATTATTATATGAAGCATTAAATCGGTTAAGGCAGTGATTCATCCGCCCTGCATGATTCATCTCCTGTTATTACTTCAATATGTATTTATTCCCTTTCTTCACATGTCGCTGCTGATGAAAGCCTGCTGTTTAATCTCTGTTAAATTCAGACGGGACGATGTGGACGTTTATGAAGTGACACACTTGCAGGGTGACCTTTTTAGCGATGTATGCGGCGTCTGTGTGTTGGAGCGAGCGTGTGCGCCTCGGAAGGCGGCTTAATTTAATTTTTTAAGTTGGGCTCAATCAGCGGCGCATATACGCACAGGCAGCGAATGAGGCTTGCTCAAACAAGCCAGATGAAAGACGAAAAAAAGATAACACGGTGTCAGTTTCATTGCCATTCCAGAGATGACAGTTTCTCTCACTTGAAAGATCACCTCAGTCTCACGCAGCTGAGGAAGAGCACAGGGATGTATTCATCAAAAGGCTTTGATCATTTATCTGTATTTCGTTTGACGTGGCAGTTTATTTGACATTAAAACATTTATTTATTTTTTGTTTCCCTGTCATTTCTCCACTCGAGATTCGCCTCCTCCACTTTCTTCTTATATCTATGGGTTTGCCCTCAGATTTACAGCTTCATACAGCTGATGGATCTCCGCAGTGGAATGCGTCTGGAGCAACAGCACACACTTTGGCAGTGGAAAGTTGTGACAGAGGAATGCTGTTTATGTTTAATAGTTTAAAAGTTTAATAAATATTAATTTAGTAATGTTTACCATTTTGGCATGTTTAAGAGGTGCCGATTTAATCACAGCTGTGTCATTTGTCTGACTGAACACAAAAAAAATTCCACAAATGACTCTTTCCTAATTGAAAACCTGAGTCCGTCTTCTTGCGAGGATTAATGCTGGTGCAGAGATGTGTAAATCCAGCCTCCCGTCTGACTGACTGACAGTCAGACACACCCCCCAACCTGATGTGCCGCTACCCTAATCCCTTCTGACGACACCACGGAGTCTAAGGACAGAAATTAACAGCCTTGTTGCACAGTGTCGGCCGCGGCGTCCTGCCTGCCCGCCCGCCTGCCTGCCATCGCTGTGATCACATGCCCGTGATGATGACGAATCAATTAGCATTGCTGACATATATCAGATTAAGGCTAAACAGAGCCGAAGGCAGGCTCATTAAAACGGTTGTCTGTTTGGTTTGTCTAGTAGAAAGCCAAGTAGAGGCTTAATGGAGGAGGGGAGGAGTTACTAAGGGACACAGGATTGCCGGGGTTCACGGCCTAATCTCAATGTTTGGCTTCAGTCTGTTTCCGGGCTGGACAACAATCAGGAAACAGGGGAGGTACATGTACAGGTAGAGGTGGAGGTGGTTTTTACTCACAATCCAACCTCCTGTGGTCAAAATCTGTTGTTACAAAAATGTGAAAGGTGTCACAAGGGACACTGTTGCCCATTTCTATACAGTAGTTTTCCTTAAAGCTGCTGAGCTTTTCAGCAACAGTTGCCACTGTTCTCAACAGTATGCATTGTGTAAAACCCAATGAGCACTACTGAGCCAGCACCAAACAACAGAGAGACAAACTTTATGGCCAGCTGGTGAGCAGCATTAGCATTTAGCTGCTAAAGAAATTGGTGGAGCCCAAAAACAGAGCAAATACGCTGAGAGAGTTACTATTGAACTATTGAATTTACATCAGCCATACCATACTATTCCACTACAATATCCATTTTCCTTTTCCTATGTAAGACATTTTGAAGAAATCAACCATTTGACTCTGGTTTTGAGTCTATTATTCATGCATGTCTTTTTGTTTTTGTCTTTGATGATGTGCGTTTATTTGCATGCATGTTGTAGGATGCCCTGCATGCCTGCAGAAAACAGCCTTCTAGGGAAAGACGCAGCGTACTCAGCCTGCAAATTACATTAGTGCAGTCTACATGTGTGTATGTGGCATGCATGTGTGTGTGTGTGTGTGTGTGTGACTGTGTTGGAGTGCAAATGCAGCACACTGTATCCATTCATGTAGAACACTGCATGAGCAGCATCATGCAAAGTACGCTGCAATTCAAGCGTACTGCAGTGAGCGAGGAGCTCCATTCATAAGAATATATTGAATTCAGTCTCGGTAGAAAATGTCAAACAAATTTCCTTTCTTTCTTTGTCCTTTAGATTAAACATGAGCTCTGGATGAGCTAACATTTTGCTAAGATGTTATATTTTTCTCTGAATATGAATAGTATGGTAATGAAATCTCAAATCTTATCTTAGATATCTCGGCTCTGACAAAGCACTCATTCACATCTGACAAGAGAAAGTGAAGTACTATTCTAAAAGAGGAAGTAGTAAGGCAGATGTACTTTGATATGAAATATTGATATCCTGGACAGCTTGGAGTTTTGGCTAAAGATAAAATTGAAAGATAGAGCAAGGACGGGGAAATACCATAGGCAGAGAGAAAGACAGAAGGGGAGGGGGGTGTGGGGGGGTGAGGTACAGTGTGTCAGAGTATCAGACTGCAGCAGTCGCAGAGATAAAAGCCTATTATGAACAAGTGCGGAGGACACAGCTCCAGTTTAAGCCAGAGCTTTGGTTAAGGTTGTGACTCTGTGACCATAACAGAGGCAGCTCCGATTTTTACTGATAGCTTCAGGACTCCTCTCCTCTCCTCTCCTCTCCTCTCCTCTCCTCTCCTCTCCTCTCCTCTCCTCTCCTCTCCAGACTCAGAGTGTTTGTTGCTAGGCCACGTTTCTTCTGAACATGGAAGAAAAGCACACTACTGAAGTACAATCAATAGTTCCTAAATAATTTCCTTACTCTATTTATTTGATGTTTGCTTCGATCCAAGAGCTTCATCAATGCGGCTGTCAAATGCAGTAATGTTGTATTTGGCCATGTTGTTGCTGGCGACCCCCCCCCCTTCCTCTCTGGTCGACCAGTGCAGATTGAGGTACAGTAAATGTTTAATGACCGTGTGTGCTCGCTCCGTCCCTTGAAGTGTACCACTCTTTGCGTTGCACATGTTCCACTCCTCAACAGAGAGCCTGCTCTTCCCATCTATGGGTAGCTGCAGAGTAATCTTCCCATCGTACGCATGTCCCCTTCTTCACGTGAACAGGGAACAAAGTGTGTCCGGCTGAGCAGATCCACAGTGGGAGTGTGTAGTCTGGAACGGCATCACTTTATTGATGCTATAAAACAACAGAACATTGATTGTTTACATCCACTTTTTATTTCCCTCCTTCACGTTCTTCATCTCTTTCCAGGCTGCTACTTTATCTGTCTTTCTCTTCTTCTTTTTTTTTCCTGCCCTTGATGCCAGTCCCTTTTTCTGGCCTCTATTTGCTTCCACCCACACGCCCACCTACTATCCTCTAGCTCCTCTCTCCAGCAGAGAGAACTGCCCTGCATTTCACTTCTCCCCTGTGGAGGACACTACATGTAACCTCTTACCATCCCAAATAGTATGCTACTTTTCAACTTAATTAATATTTGATCAAATATCCAACCATTTCCCATCAATTCCAGGTATCTGAATTCATAGTTGTTTTGTTTTTAAATGTCATCCTGTTTGTGTTTGTTTGTGTGTGTGTGCATCCTCTACCCCTGAGTGAACTTTAAATGACAAATCCACAGGCCTGTGCATTAAGAGTGCAAGTCATCCCACCACCTAATCTGACGCTACCTCGTAAGACAACTTAGGCAAATTAGCAAGTGAGCCGTGCGTGTGCCGGTACTAATCTGGCATAAACATAGAGAGGGCTATTTAAAGTTCAGTTTCCACTGCGACAAGTCAAATTTAGCACGGCTACAGAAGAGTATGGATATCATTGAATCATCCTGATAACCTAATCCCTTTTTTGTGTAGTCATGCAAAAGGCAGGGATGGAGGGGACGCACCTGGAGGTTGGAATAAGATCATGGAACTCCAGTCAGAATACGCACATAATTGTGTAGATACAGGGAACGTGATGGAGGGGGAATGACTCTGATAGTGATGGATGACAACTTTGTGTTTATGCTTCTGGTTAAAACAGAGTTTTTGAAAAATGTTCAGAGGGAATGTGAAACTTGTCTGGGGTTAAAGTTGAATCAGCTTCAAAGGAGGCAGCGGGAGTGCTCGACGCAGATAGTGGGGTGTTTAAACACAACGCACTCCCACACAACTGCTTCCAAGAAGCTGAACAACCCAGTGAAAGTGATGTTTACTTTACTCCAAAATACGCTCTCGGGCTACGGGGAGGGATGTGTGTGTATGTTTATGTCTATGCGCGAGTGCAGACTACACATTTCTCCGAGCCCTATCACTGCTAACAGTGGCGCTGATTAGCATTTAATCAAGACTTCTTTTTGCTTCAGTTCTCGTTTGACTTTAATATAATTATGCTTTATATCCTGATGCGGGGCTATATCATCGGAGCGCATTTACAGTGCTGTAGATGGTGCAGTGTTGAGGTGGGATATGGGGAGAGCTGATGAACTGTGGCATAGAAAACAACATGTAAATGTGAGAACATAAGATATAGAGGAGGAGAGGCGTAGAGAGGGGGATCGGGGAGAGCAGCAGGAAGTGAACGAGAGATGAGAGAAGGAAACGGGAGATGGTGGGATGGAGGGTGGGGGGGACTAATGTGTCCTTCATGGCGTGAGGCTGGACAGAAATGGCTCAGTGTGGAGCTAAATTGACTCCATTACAGGAGCAGTGCACCGGAAAGCATCAGTGACATCACCCGCCCATCCCAGACAGGCAGTTACAACTCTCATAGGGAATAGATGTGGATGGGAGCAGCATATCTGCAGGATGCAGCAACCACCGTGGTTTAGGCGTGTTTACTGCCGCTTTGCATGTTCTACACGTGACGCTGAGTCGAGGGGGGGGGGGGCAACATGTAAGATAAAATTGCCTCATGCTGTTGAGGCAACAAACACAGTAAACAAGGAATTCGACAACAAATACGACGAAGAAGCACAGCCACACTCTGCGCGCTGATGTAGTTTGTGAAACATGAGGCTGTTTGATTTCTTTCTTTTTTTTCAATTCATCTCGCGTGTGTGTGTGTGCAGCACGATGTGATGATATTAACCTTCCCACACAGGTATGCGTGTGTGCGCTCAGACCAAAGATGATGAACCTGCTGGGTCACAGCTCGGCTATTTGCAAAAATTCAAATTCAGTAACCTCATGTTTGAAAAAGAAAAAAAATGAAACACACAGGTTGTATATCCATAATTCAGCCGTTTGAGGTTCATTCATCACCTTTCCGTGTGTGTCTGCTGAAATTACAGCTGCAACTAACAATTATTCTTATGATTTATGAACCTTGGAATTATTTTCTCAGTTGCTCAATTATTTTTTTGGTCTATACATGTCGGCGCAGTAATTGTTTTGTCTGACCAGCAAAATATTTAACTTTGCAGTCATGGAAAATACCAATTAATTTTGCATCAATCGAGGCATCAATGATGGTTGTTTTAGCTCCATCTGTAGTTGTTGTGCAGATTTCTGTCTAAATTAAAGATGCTGAGACTATTGTAATGAATTCTAACTTAACACAGTATACATATAATATACTGTAATGATACTGGGGAAAAACAAGTTAAAGATATTTTTATTCTGAGCTACAGAAAACCACATCTATAAGTCTGTAAGACAGAGCACTGTGTGTGCATTGTGTCTTCCTGTCACCGTGTCACCTTATCTGGACAAACACATGGTACATAAGACTGCAGTCGCTGAATCTCTCTGTGTGTCCGCCTGTGTTTCGGAGAAGACAGGTGCAGGGATCTGCACAACACATTCAACCATCAACACCTACACTAAAAGAAAAAGCGACTCAATGCAAAATGCAGTTAAAATTCTGGCCTAAATCCTACCTGCCAGCTCGGATCAACAGCAACTCGCTGGAATCCATATTGGCTCTGCTCCTCTCTGTGTCGGATTGCTCATGCACTGGCTTAAGAGAAGGTCACACTGCCGCAAGTATGGGAATCACATGCCATCCTGTCAGGTTGCTTTGTGCGTTTGCACTAATACACTACTTTGTTTATGTTCATTGAAGGCCTCGTTATCAATACGGTGACAGAGTGCAACTTAGATCCATCTCCTCCGCCCCACCTCTCCTTTTGAACTGGATCGATACAGTTTCATCACACCTGGTTTCAAATGTCATTTTTTACATTCTGTCATTCATTTTTGCTACTTGATGCTTCCCACTGTGTTCCAACTGTTGACTCATACCAACGGGGGCTTCCTCTGAGTTCAGACCACTCAGTGTTATTTATAGAGGCAGAAAAGACGAGAAGGAAGATGTAACCAAGACAACAGTGGATACTTTCACACTTTCGCACTGGATTGGGCTGAATGGAAAGGAAAGCATACAATTATGTCTCTCCCCTCCCTGTGATCCAGCTGCCTGATTATAGAGACACAACATGCAGAAGCTGGTGAACACATCCAAACAGGAGCGGCCGTGGAACAGAGTGTGCAGCATGTAAACACCTTTCAGACAATAACACCTCGTAAAATAATTCCGCTGGCGTCATTGTCTCACTCTTAAATCTGCCTGCGGATCAACTTTGTGCCAAACTCATCTCGAGCAGTGTTGCCATTGGCAAAACCTGCACTTCCCGCATGTCCAGAGCAGCTGATGCTGAGTGGTCTGTTGGCTTTGTATTAAAAGGCGCAACAGTCAGGTAATGAACAATGAACAAGAGTAGAAAATATGGTATGCGCCGGCGAGCGGCTGATTAGGGGAAGTTAGAGGAGTAATTATGCAGCTGTATGGAGTAGTTAATTAAAAGGAGCACTTGGCAGTTCAAGCGTGTTAGACACACAGAGCATGAGATGGAGGTGCCTCGTCACAGCTCTGGCCGGGACAGTGGGAACTGTGCAGCTGCATTCTTCTCTGGCCGCCGGCCCAGCCCTCGGTTCGTGCCGTTGGCCTCGCCTCCGTTTCCCCCTCGATCAATCCCCGACTCTTCCACGAAGCCAGAGCACCTGCTGTCCGTTCTTAACCGGATTGATTTCCATCTGTTCCCCCTTTTTGAATTTCCGATGAAAAATAAGCTCGGGGAAAGACAAAGAAGGGAGTCCCTCTCATGGTTAATGCAACAGAACTACGTCGTCTACTCGTCTCATCTCTCTGGCCCTTTTCCATTATTGATGGCCTTTTTTCCAGAGGAATCGCACGGCTACTGATTTCAGCCAGCTGGTTCTGATCCATGAGCGACAGTCCTAGATCACAGGTCCAACTACCTTTCGGAGAAGAAGGCAGCACGTGTCCGATTAGATTTCAAATTTCTTCCAGCCGTGAAATAACCCGCCCGTAATCACGTTCCTGTGTGACGTTCGATATCTCTAGACCAATCCTGATCCTCATGTTTTGTGTCCGTGTGGTCTTTTGTGTTGGAAAGAGCAGCAACTTTAGACTTCGTGATATGCAGTAATGTTTGTTATGGCGAGCAGTGATTAGTGCAGCAGAGGAATACACCGGGACATTTTGGTCTTCACAATTCACTTAACCCCTATTATCTACACCCATCTGATCTTGTCGTTCTTACCCTCATTAGCAGAGTAATTATCAAACAGAGCCCCAAGACACAGAACTGGAACACAGAGACAGATAGCTCTGTTATCATACCTTTATTAATTAGACACACCCCGACTCAGCATTTGTTTAACCACTCTGTTGTTGTTCCTATGCAGGATCAGAAACCTCTCACACCTGCAGCGCTCGGTCTCTGTTCCCTCCTCCATCAGCGCCCTGCATTTCCCCATTTGCTAATAACGCATGCACCCTGCTGCAAGAGCACCCCCCCGCCCCCCCTCCTCCTCTCCCCATCATCACAGGGCGGCACTCCATCATTACAATTAAAGCTTTATGTTTCAGGTTGCCAGGTCTCCTGCTCCAGAAGAGGTGAAATGAAAGACACTGCATGCTAAAGGGGGGGGGGCTCATAGGAAAGCAGGCAGGGAGGGAGAGATGGAAGGAGGGTGGCTGTGCACTGAAAGGTTAGGGGGATTATCTGTCCTTGCATTTATGCTAATACAGAAGTTTCCTACCTTACAGTATTTGACAGAGAAATTAAAAAAAACTGGCTGATGAAGAGAAGAGGGAAGGAGATAATAGAAAGAAAGGGAGGGAAGAAAGGAGAAAGTGTGGCAATGAAAAGCAAAGGAGAAAAACTGAGGCCTTTTGATGTAGAGTTGGTTTTGCTCCAGTGAGAGGCGCACCTTTATTGTTCAGGTGCACTTTGCCCAGATTTGAAACGGGCTGACTCGGACGGCTCTTTGGAGTTCTCCGAGGCTTATTTCCTTATCAAAGAGCGCTACCTCTTAGAAACCATGACTGCAGGGCTGGCTTACTGTCTGCCCTGTCAGTTTATTTAAATGAATCTAGCTTTTGTGCAAGCTAGTCAGGAGAACAGGACAGGCGATTCATACATTTCCATTTCTGTCTTAGCGATGGAGCACTGCCTCACTCTGCTGTAGCTGATTTGTTGATACGCCTGGCTGTAAGCCGTCTTCTTTTTTCTTTGTTTGCATTCAAATTTTCTTCTTACATTGCTAAAAAACCCTTTTTCAGGCCTTAAGATTTTACATGAAATCTTGAATCAGGGATATTTTGGGTGTTGATTTTCTCACCAGGAGCATCGTTAAAGTCTACTCATTTAATCTCCTTGTTTACTGTTCCTTCCACCAGAGCTGTAGTACAGTATGTTACTGCAAATCTACACCACGCATTCCCTTCTGCTGCTTGTTATATGTTATCGTTATTTTGTAGAAAAAGATGAGATTTCTCCCCTTCATGTTGCTCTGTCTTTGGTGGCTGAATAGTCAATGATGTAAACTAATGAGCGTTTGTTTTGTCTTGTTTTTTTTTGGTCAGTCATTCATGGTTTAAAGTAGAAATATGAGAAGGATTTTTTTGAAATGAAAAAGCCCTTTTGGTCTAAATATATCCAGCTGGAGGTTAAGTGTATTCTAAGGTGGAAACAGACAAGGCTGTCCCATCGGGCGTTCTGTCCCAGGCTTTATTTTTATGTCTCGACAGCAGGACTGACTTTACTGCGCTCTACCTGTCCTATGAATGTGGCAGACTCCCCCTCATCCTTCTGTGATCCCGCCTACACAACAGCGAGCCGACTTGGCCGTCGGCAAAGTTAGCTTTTCCACATAAAAGAAAGCACACACACAAACAAAATGTAGGCAGAGAATTGAGTGAGACGCCGTAGCAAAACGAACGACATGAACCATGACCTGCAAAATTAAGAAAGGAGAAGGAAGGAAAGAAAGAAAGAAAGTGATGATAGAATACAGTAGAGACAGCTGAGTCACTTAGCTTCTGTCTGAATAATCAGATGTTGTTATTCATGTGGAGCAGGCCGCTCCACACTGCCACGGGCCATGTGCAAAAGCTGAATGACTGTAAAGAAAGCGAATGACAAGCTAATGCACTTCTGTGGGAGTGTGAGGAAGCACTCTGAGGGGAAGCTGTGTAGATGTGCACGCTGTTTACTGGGTGACATTTGCACCATCATCGCGGCTCATTATTGGGTTGTTTACTTTTCCCTCTGTTTTTGTTTTTTGTCATTTTTGTTTTGTTTTCCGTGCATATGAGCGTGTCTGTCCAAATAACACGGAAAACCGTCACGGAGAAAGTCTCTTCCACGCTTCATCTGACTGCGAGTAAATTAAACTGTTGTCAGTGAGATGGTGTTAGCACTCTGAAAAGCAATTTCTTTTGGATTATTTTTCCTTCTTTTGTATTTACTTCACAGAGAACAATAATGTGATATAATGTGACCTGACCTGAAAGCAGGGGCGCACAAACGCAGCAGCGCACACACACACACAGACCTACCCTCACAGATAAACACACACACCTCCATGTCCAAACACATGAAAGCTCCACAATATGTTCCACAGAGAATCATAGGGATATATTTAAGCAGATCAACCATACTTTATGCGTAATGTGCACATGCCCTTATTAGCTTTGGTCTTTCTCTTTCATGTTGGCAAACCGAAGGGAACGGACACACATACAGTATGTCCTCACCTCATCAAACCTCATAATAAACCGACATTTCATCTAAAACCCACAGGAAGGGCAGAACCAAAGAGCTGTGAACTGTGTGTGAAACTCCATTAATAACTCTCACTTTCTCAACCTCAAAGTCCAGTCTGTGCATTTTTTTTCTCCTTCTCTTTGTGTGTCTCTCTCTCTTCCTCTTTCTCTGTCTCTCTCCACCTCTCCATGTTGTCAGCCCGTGTAATCCACCACTCCGAACACAATGAGTGCATCGTCCTCATGTTTTAACCAAACAATGAGACAGTATCGTATCCTCCTCTTCGAGTCCCACAAAGCTGCAGACCATCAATTATGAACAAATGCAAGGGTTTGATGTGGTGGTGTAAACAGCTGGATATGATACGTCAAAAGGAGAGTGGGCAAATTTGTTATTCTTTGTGTAGTGTGGATGAATGGCTTTTCCCCAGTCTCTTCCAAATTTCTTGTTTTCATCACATTCACATAGAAGACGACTATGCCAAATATTAGAATTTGTCTGAGAAAACTTCCACAGTGTTTAGGTTGCTATATCAATAAATACTCATTGTGGGTAGGTTACTAGAAAAACACTCATTGATCAATTAGTTACATTAATAATTATTAAAGCAGAAGTCAGTGGAATGTTAATCTAAGTCCTAAATAGTCCTATTTTCCGTCAGCATCACTTCCATAGAGTGTTTGGTCTCTCCGTCACTCTGCTCTGCTGTAAACCCAGGAGAAAATTTTCCTTGTGGGATACAAGTGTTATCCAATGAGGAGAGAGAACGGCATGAAGGGCTGTGTGTGCAGCCAAGGGATGCATCGCGTGAATGTGGTGACGTAGGGACGAGGACCAATAGATGCATGACGAGGGCGGGGGCTGCTAACTCATGGTGCGTTCAAGGAAACTCGTAACTTGTGTTTTTAGTTACGAGTGGCCGTTATAGTGAACTTTCACAGGCAACAGGTCGGAAAAACACGAGTTACGGGTTACCTGGAACGCTACAAAGTCGTAAGTCGTGACTTGAAGCTGTAACTTACGGTTTCAAAAGCCTACCTGGAACATTAGCCTGGACCGGACGCTGACTTCTGCATTAGCCAAAACTTGTGACCAGATCAGAGAAGCAAAACTGTGTGTTGACTCAGGAATGTTGGATTTCTTATTTAAGTTAAGTTTATTTGATTTAGTTTGTTCATGTCTGTATCACAAAGGCCTACAAATCCAGCCTTGACATGGATAGCTGCAGTGGAAGGTGTGAGTTTGATCAACAGGTCTCTTCTCAGTCTGTTTCCATGGGAGTTGTGCTCATTGAATCTCCAGCTCCTGTGACGCCGCGGTGAGACATGTTGTGTCTGCTGTAACTCCGTAACAAATGAAAATCAACCCGTTCTGCAGCTGCACATTCTGTGTTTCCATGGCCTAATAAGCCAGCCCCACATTTTGTCAAAGAAGATGAGCTTTACTGGAAATAATGCATATTATGTAATGCAAAATAATAACATAGCAACTGACTGCACCACTGACAACTGATTCAAGCGTAATTACATAAATACAGCTTTTCAAAGAATTTTTAAAATGTTAAAGGCAAACTCTAAAGTTATTACCTGGCTATTGTGTCTTGCTGGATTTAGAACTGCCAGTATTTGAAAACTGACCTTGTCTTTTTTTATTATTTTATTTTTTTGTTGTGTGTGTGTGTGTTTCTTGCCTAAGGGCATAACATCATTAATCCAGAGATCCACTGCTATCTCCCGAGACCTCTCACAACTCAGTGAGTTGTAATAAAATGAAGTACAACCTGCTCCTTTGCTGTATTAGCTTTATGTGACAGCCCTCTGCGGATAAGCCAGGTGCATGGTGTGTGTTAAGTGACTTGTTATCATCATTACGCTCAACAATTTACTTGTGTTTGTAATCATCAGTGAAGGCTGAAATTGCAGGAGGAGATTGGCAAATTAGTTCGTTTAATTTCTCTAACACATGAGAAGCAGTTGTCACATCCGTTTAGTGAGATCCATGAGGCAAAGTGTCATGTAGACTCTGCGCAGGCTCCTATAGCTGGTCTTCTCTTCTGCTATCTGAAGGTATAAACTGTTTTCATGAGCCGTCAGAGTCAGATGAAATATGTATTAACACAATGACAAAACATCTTTAGCAGTGAAATAGATGCGGATACTGTGGAAGTTTGTGCAAACAACATAGAAATGCTAATGCGTGTGCACGGGGGGAAATGAAGTGTTTTTTGAGAACTGCATTAAGAGATGTGAGAATGACGTTTCTGATTTGTGAATCGCGTGAAATCGATTGAGAAAAACTGTAATTTGATATCCTGCTATGTGAGAAAGGGTGGGGGAGTCATTACAGCAGGAGGGGGCCATTCTATGCCATATTTTCCTCCTCACAGAAAACCATTATTCTGTTTCATTTGTCACATGAGGCGTGCAGGACGGCCCTGTGATTAATGGGGGCTTTGGTGCGCACATCTCCTTCCCACTTCTCCCCCCCCCCTTTACGTCCCCTGTCTTCATTTCATCCCTCTCCTCTCATGCATTTCCATACCTCCTCCCTCTCCATGTGTTCTCTATGACAGGAACAGGCAGAGCATTTGGTGAATGATGTGTCTTTCCCTCTTTAGGGATGACACATAATGGGCATAATGCTGGAAGAATATGTGATTGATACGGACGAAGAGTGGGTGTGAGCAGATGACTGTCAGTCACCTTGAAGATAGATAGATAGATAGATAGATAGATAGATAGATAGATAGATAGATAGATAGATAGATAGATAGATAGATAGATAGATAGATAGATAGATAGGCAGGCTGTGTATGATGTCCAAATTGGCAAATAAATTGCGCTGTGCCCTCCTTGGACTTATCAGTGTAATTCATCAGCATAATTTGACATTTTGGGAACGTTGCACTGCTCAAGATTTGGCAAAATCCTAATGCAATATATTACAGTTGTCAGTTGGAAAGTCCATCCTCCAATTTCATTTTGCAGGATGATGAAATGAGTCAGTTTTGCCTTCTTCCTTGAAACTCCCCTGCCCTCCACTTTGTTGTTTCTTCCAGAGGAGCGGTGACATCGGCCGGCTCGTCCTGACCCTCCCTGCGACCTCACATCTCTGTGGGATGAGAGTATACGGGTGACAGTCATTAGCCACCCTGTTGAGATCGGGGTGACATTAGCCTCGGTCCAATTTAACGCGAGCTGATTATATGACACGCTGACACACCTGAAGGGTTTCATCGTCAGATAAAAGGAACGTGAGCGGAATTAGCAGGATCTGCCCATAGCTCGGTTCCAATGAAAGCATTGACTTTTTTTATGATGAATACCTGTAAACAGTTTCTGAGGTCCAGTGCTATTAGCGAGGATGGGAGATTTAATGAGGTTCAACATGCAGCCTCATATCACCAACACATTATAATGGAGCATTCCCCAAACCCATATCCCATCAAACTGCCAGCGGCTGAGAGGGGGTAACATCATCTTACGTGGTTGCTTCTCAATGATTGGAGTAAAATCCTGTATATGTTTGGCAGGCGTACTAATGGTCAAGAGTCCCTGCTGTGATCTCCTATTACTATTGAATGTTGTAATTTGCTGTACTCTACATGAAAGCCGTCATTAACGTGAGCAGCTGAGTGATGCTTTGTGGCTGATTGCAGGAAGCAGTCAGGGATCTGTGATAGCAGCGCATCACAGTATTCGAAAGGCTTTTTATAGATTCACATGCACACAGACGCATACGGCGCACTCGCCATATGCTCATTAGGTCATTATCAAGCGGGATTATCACATTACACAGACAGACACATAATCAAAACCACACATACAGCACAAAGACACAGATTGTAAAGATAATGTGGAAGTACGTAGCCGGGCTCATTCCTGTCCCAGCAGCGTGTCCCGGGAAATATTGACTTTATTACTGCACCACTGACGGCTCCGCCCACTGATAACCATCAGCTGCATCAGCCGCTGGTCTCAAGCACGTCTCACTTCATTAACAAGGCCATTATCACTGACGATGCTTATCAGGATGGGACGGACACTGGGCATGGGTGTGTGTGTATGAAGGTCTATGGGGAAAATCTTTTTTTTTATTATTTGCAACTGTCAAGGACTTGATGACTTTTCCTCTTGCGTGTCTAATGTGTGTGCATGTGTGCGCGCGCTCTTGTCACGTCCTGACATATAGGACGCGCCGGCCCATTCAGCAGGTGTGACACTGCGTGAAAGGCTCTGCTAACCGAGACGGAGTTTGTCTGTGTCCTATGATGAGACCCATTTCAGGAAGTTAGAGACGCCAGCCATCATCATAACGCAGCACCATTGTCCATCTCCGTGGAAACTTGCAGATGCAGTCTAGTAGCCCGCACAAGCGCGTGACTCAGTGCAAACCAATTGTGATTTATCCGCGGCTTTTGCCATGTGAAAATGATTCATGGCTCTACTTTATCCAAACCCATGCAGCGTGCAGTCTGGCACACTCCCTCTAACTGCCTGCATTTATAAATCATATTCTGAATATGTATTGTTTTGGTTTTAAGGTAGTGCTTCATGTTGTTTAGAGTTACAGTTGTTTTTTCTGCATATCAGACAAATGTCTTCTATTTGAAGAGGCATTGGTATTTTGGAAAATCACAAGATTATTCAAAAAGGAGAGGATGAAACATCAGAATGCCAATATATGAAGTGGTACATTAGCATCAGGTCATGCAGAGTTGTTGCTGTCCAAAACATTTTATGCGGACATTAATGATACATCCGAGGAAGCTGCTAATTGTTGGATACTGGAGCCTCTCTAAAATCTGTTCTGGGAAACAGAGATGGTAAAAGCTCTTAGAGATCACTGCCATCACAGCGGAAATCTCTCCCACCCCACACGGCCCTTATCACTCGGCCATATGACTGCGCAGTGTGTACTTCTAAAAGCTAAATACATTTGTACATTTATTGGGAGAGATACACAGACAACAACATATTTGTTTAGAAGGAGCATGGCTGGACTCACAAATAACATGAATTAAAACTTAATGATCATTAAAAAAAAAAACTAATGCTCTCTTTATTAGATAATTGATATAATGATAATGCTACCTGGTTATTTCATTGTTATTCCTGTGCTGTTTTGTCATATTCCCCAAATCCTTTTGTCTGTGAGCTCACCTGTTAATTCACTGCTTGTCTCAGAAACTCTGGAGCGGTCACATTGTTCCTCTTCTCAGTGAGGCTTTCAGCAGTTTAAAGAGAAAAAGGTCACCATGTACTTTTATTTTTTTCAACATGAGCCACAGATTGCACTGTCGACTGGAGGGCCAGGGCAGCGAGTCGAGCTGTCTCCCAAGTTCATCATGTTTAATTTCTGCATGTACTGTCAGAGTGCCCTCCTGGAAAAGACAACAGTGACATTCAGTAAGAGGATGGCTGCTGGCATCAGGCCTGACTGTCACTTTCCTGAGGCTTGATGTAAAACATATGCGTGACAAAGTCATTCATTTGCATAGTGTGAAGTATTTAACTCACAAGCAGGCACAAAAAAACAAACACATGCACACACTTTATACATATGATACAGATGTGCGTAGGGAAATGCAGATCACATAAACTCACTTAAGAAGCCCAACGCACCTCTTTGACACATCAATTGATGCTGCATTGCCTTGTTCACCTTCACGACAGACAATGGTGCAGGACATCCATAATTCATCAACATCATTACACGTGTACTGAGTGATACTCGTTTTGATTTCTCTCCACATGTGTGTGCGAGAGAGAGAGTGGGGTTGTGTTTAACAGGCGGCCTGGTCAGAGTCACTGTGTTGCATGTTCACTCAGCATCTGACTGAGGTTAAGTGAGATTGCACGACGCCAGCATGCGCCGTACTGTATGTATGAGCGTGTGTGGGTTTTGTCAGTGTTTGTTACAGTACATTACTGTTTGGTTGGGTTTTTTAAAGTTCTCACATAAATTAAAAGGATGGAGAGAAAGTGAAAAAATAAAACTGTGTCTGGCAGGCAGCAGCGTGCAGGACAGAAGCCCAGGGCTTTATTTATAAATGTTGAATGCGCAGAGAAAATAGATAAAAACACAAGTCTTGCTTTGATGCAAACTGTGCAGCTCCAAAAACATAAACTTGAGTGCAAAGCTGAATCACTGTCTGGCTTAAAACCGCGCTATTTGTTTCTGTTCTGCAGTCAGTTGTGAATGACAAGTAACCTGTGAAGTGCGTAATTGGGTGCTCGCACACTTTTTAACACACAATAAAGGGACCTTGCTGGTTTACTGGAAGCAACTTCATCCATTAAAAAGGTCTGTATTTCCTCCACTCTGTGGAGCAGCACCTCGGATGAGACCGTCTCCAATTTTCCACCACGGAGGGAGGCTGAGCTCAGGTGTCTCTCTCGGACGTCCACAGTGGCAGCTGTGCTTTGTGGGTAAGCGGCATCGCGCTTCTTGGCAGCGGCTTTGATATCCTAGCGCTTCTTCTAGATTTGCAGAATGCTTCAGCTCAGTGAGCCGGAGGAGTCGGTGCTTCTGTGACATTCTGACACCTAATAAACCTTCTCTTATGACATCCAAGCGTGTCCCGTGAACTATGAACTATAACAAGCAAACAAGTCCGACCTCTGCTGCAGCCGCCTCTATGTCACACTCAGCACTCCACTTTACGACCCAGTTACAAGCTGATTTTTGTGGGGGTTCGAGTCAGGTTATATTCAACTCTTGTTAACATGCTGTGGACATTTTTACAACTATAAATGGAAAATGGCTGAATATGGGTGTGGATAGTTGTGGCATAAATCAAAAAACGGATGTAAAAAAAAAACAAAAGTTCTCTTGAGATATAGGTTGTAAAATAGAAAGACGGCGTGAAAGACCGCATCTACAGACACAGAGAAACAACAATCTCTTTGCGTTTCTAGAGGCAGAGGTGATTTGTGCAGGATTTATGCAGGAGCAAAATAGTAAAGAGTGTGAGAAGAATAATTATGACCTTTGTGAGTGCAGGAACAAAAACACATTTCTTGTTGCCTCTTAAACTTGAAGCTTTTTTCCTCATTGTCTGCCAGTCTGTCTCCCTCTCCTCCTCCTATGCCTCAGAGCTCATCCTACACAACCCTAATCTTGTGTTCCGACGGGGATTAGCCCAAAATTCAAACTGTTCTTAAACCTTGGCATCGCTGTCTCTCCTCAGCAGGCAGCACCACGCACATTATGTCTAAGATTAAGATGTGGCCTATATGCTTTATTCTCACTGCCCTCTAAGCCCAAAACCCAATTCAATTAAAGAACAATTGCAGCCCTAATTGCATTCTAATTGCCATTGCATCACTGGCTTGTTGGCAGAGCTACTAAGATGTCTTGTTGTGTTTTCCGGAAAGCTGCCCACCCGCATATCAAAGAGGGATTGTACAGGAAGTTTTGAGTGGATAGAGAAAGACCCACTCGGATTGAATTACTTTGCCATTACTGACCACTTAACAGAGGAGGCTTTGGTCTCCCACCCCCACCGAAACACACGCACTCGTGTGCACACACAAGCAGTAGCATCTAGGTTGTGAAAGTCTAGATGGTAGGGCACTCTATTCCATCCACTTTCCCGGAGACAGAGCTTGCAGACAGACAGACAGAAAACTAAGAAACACACATCAATCCTCCAACTTCACTGCTGGGACTCGAAAACTCTCTGACGTAACATAAAAGTCTCAACTGTTGGAAACATTATATTGAGTATTTAATTGATATCAAGACTTAAATGTTATATCTTGCAATCACTTACATAGAGTGTTTGGACCAAAAACGGGTCTGTCAGTCACTCTGCTCTGCTCTGAGCCGAGGAGAAAACATTTATCGTATCCTACAGTTTTTATCCAATTAGGAAGCAGGGCTGTGTGTCGTGAATGTGGCGAAGGCGAGGACTGTGGTGCGTTCAAGGAAACTCGTATTTTTCCGATTGGTACCAGTTCGATCTGGTACGAGTTCACCGGTCGGAAGTTACGAGTGGCTGTTATAGTGACTTTCACCGGTAAAACAGGTCGGAAAAACACGAGTGGGTTACCTGGGACGCTACAAAGTCGTACGTTGTGACTTGAAGCTGTAATTTACGATTTCAAAAGCCTGCCTGGAACGCAGCATTAGCGAAAACGACCGGACCACTTACTTCTTCTTTAACTGCTGTTGAAGAAGGTTCTTAGGAAGCATCAGCGCGAAGGCCTGTGGTTGATTGATGCTTCAAGGATAGTGGTGGGTTTCATTAAGTGGCATCTGTCTGTCAGTACGGCTGGAAACCACAAATCACTGCAACATATGTCCAGAGCACGAATGGTAACTCTTCCTTCCTGATCAAATATAACAGCGTAATAGTGATTTTTTTTTTCTCCAGCAGGAGAAAAGTGTCTTTGGCAGATTACTGTACGTGCCGTCCCTGTCTGCTTTGGATTAGTGTCTTTCTGCTGAGCTGACGTCACAGCACAGCACAGGTCAAATCCTTGCAAAGAACTGATGTCAATTGACAAAATAACAAAGACATTCAATGGTGTCTGCTGATAAGGATAGTTACCATGGTGACAAAATGTAGCGGTCTGCCCCCTTCCTATAGTCGTAAAGAGCTGAATACAGATGAGTCCCACCTCTGTTGTAATGATTGGGAGGGCGATAAGATTCAATCTGTTGCAGTGGTTTGTTGTTGAAGGGACAAAGGCTCTACATGGAAAATAGACTTTTTTTTTGACATTGGAAAGATACAATGAAGTGAGCGCTGAGATTTGAATTTGGGTTTGAACAAAAAGAAAATGTTATAGGAAGTAGATAAAAGTTTAGTGATGCTTTTGAGAGATGACAGCTCAGTTTGAGAAACTTTTGGGTTATTGCTAACCATTGTTTCAGCAGAATTTCAATGAACGGTGAATCTGCTTTACTTTGAAATACAGTCTAAATACTAATCATGGGGCATCATCGTGTGCAGTTATGGCCCCAATATATAGCTAAATGTATTGGATGCATGCTTAAAAAACTACTTTCCATGAAGTTTGACAGGTTTGTGAGGCAGCCTGTGGAGTTTAGTAGACGGTGCATTTTGTTGAGTAACACTACTATCAACTCCTTTTAACAACAAACACACGTCAGCCCACCTGTAAGAAGGAAACAATGCCTCCTCTCTGCATCATTTTCATTTATTTAGTGCTGTTTGACTCTCATTATCAAAGCAAATAAAGGCAACCTTGGCATCTCCGTGTTCGCCCGTTTCTCGCTTTCGTGAACCGAGCCTCCTACTTTTCCTCTGAAGTGATTTATTCATTAATTAGCTGCAACAGAGGCACTCTAGAGGCAGAGCTTGTTAGCCGCTGTGCAAGAATATCATCTGTTCCGAGTGGGCCAGCACCGCTGACCCTTCGCTTGCTGCACAGATGATTGTTTGCTCCTCGCTTGGTGTGTAACACATTGTTCTTTTCAGTCAGGTCAGTATGGAGACACACTTGTTGTATTGGTTATATAAGTGCTGGTTTTGGAGAATGAATATTTGATTGGGGGCCCTTAATGCAGAGTGAGCGTTCAGATGAGGAGGCGGTCAGTAGGCGGAGAGCAGCGAGTTGCATCTCTGTCCAGGAGCTGGCGGGATGCCAACGGAGAGGAGAGCTTTTACTGTACCCACTCTCTTCTACTCTTCTCTCTACTCTCAATGTTCCTCTCCTCCTCCCCTCTCCTCTCATTTCCTCTCCTCTCATTTCTTGGCCCCATCATCTTTTCTGATTTCTCCTTATTGCTGATTTGTGCCTTTTGTCACCTGCTCTCATGTCAGAGGGCTTGTGAGTATTTTTATTCTAACATCGACTCCGTGGCCGATGCAGGGTGTGCGGTCTGTACGCTACCGTGTGCTGTGTTCATTTTCCAGTAGTTTTCACATCATTTAATTTTTTTTCTCCGCCGGTTTATTGCTCAGCGGAGCGCCGCCTGAGAGTAAAGACATGAACAAGATTGAGTTATATACTGTATAACAAGTACAAACCAGACCAGATCAAGTTTTCTGCTTCAGGTGAACTCAGACAAGCGAGGGCAGATCAGCTGGGGCTTCTGTGGATTATTTCACCCTTTTGACCCCTTTGTTCACCTTCCGCTGGACACGATCGCGAAATTCACCGTCTGTTTTTTCCAGTCAGCTTCTCCCTGTGTGCCCTTTTTTTTTTTCTTTTTCTGGAGGTTACAGCTTTTCGGGAAGGGGTGCAGCTGCATTCTGGCAATTTTTCAGCTCTCCTCTCTCCTGGCTCCCCCCGCCCTCCCCAAGAGGGAGGTCACGGAGAGAGGTGGTTTGGCTCACCAGCCTAATGCCTCCTTAATTGTCGCTCCCAGGTGGGTTCAGGCGAGGGATGGGGAAGTGGAGAGGAAGGTTGGGGAGAGGGATACGAGGGTGAGTTCTCTCACAAAGGCACCGGCTAATGATAGCAGCAGCGTGGACTCACAAGAGAGAGGGAGAGCCGGTTTCACAGCTGTGTGCTCATCCCGTCAGCTCGTACGTTCAAAAAGCACCAGCCATCGGTCGCACAGACCTTCACTGAGCATCCCACAGCGTAGACGGCAAACAGCCATATGGGGAGATGGCGCAACAATGGATAAGCAGGCGTGGAAAAGAAAGATGAAGGAGCAGAGAGGGCGGAAGGGAAAGAGGGGCAGAGAGAGGGACAGATGGTGAGAGGCATCAGCGTTTACGTTTCATACCGCGTCTGTTTACAATAAGTGTTGCTGTTGTGTTTTTATGCCTCCAATAATCAGTATTTACTACAAACATAGTTTCTCTTTGCTTCTTCCCGTGTCCTCAGACTGAAGTTGGCCGAGCATCTGCCTTTGTCACATGAACGAGGCCTTCCAGATCGATTTTCTCACAGTCCGGATTTGTTGAAGAAGGCTACAAAGGACACTAGTGTTTGTTTTATTTCCCCAGAGATATGAGATACTTTATTTGAATATCCTTTTGACATTTAGTTGGATTTGTGGTGTGAGTTCCCAGTGGGTAAGATGTGCTCCACTTGTGCTGTGGCATTTAGCCGTTGCCATGGTCGTGTACCATATTTACCGAGCACAGTGAGTGTGTGTATATGTGTGTGTGTGCTTACAGTAAGCCCAGACGTAGACTTATGTGTGTTTACATATGCCTTGTGTTCAACGTTGAGCTTTACCCAAGTTTTCAAGGGGTGTTGAATTTATTTCCACTCCAGCTTTCCTTTCTACATCCCACCTCCTCCATAAAAAAAAAGAATATTTACATAAAGATAAGAAGTCAAATTACTTTCTGATATCGTAATTAGGAGTGATTGATTCTCTGCATCAGTGTTATTAATTTTGTTGTGAAGGGATCATTATGCAAATTGAAAGGACTGCATTTCATTAAAATTAACTGTCAGCATGAGAGCAGAGACTCATTATCTGGAACTGCAAAGGTTTCTTGTGAATGATTTTTCTCCAGCCCATGCTCCAAAATCGAGTTATTCTTAGCTTTGGTAGCTCCGGGCAACTGTTGCCATGCATACATATCCATAGATATGCTTGGTGGCACAGGCTTTTTTTTTTTTTCTTCCTTTTTTTTTTTTTTACAGAGTGGTAAGGAGGGCGTAAAAGGAGGTGATTGGTGAAATGAACCCAGGGGATCATTGATTTCTGAAGGGGGGAAGATATAGCAGTTTGTTTCCCCAGTTGGGTATGCAACCATGAAATGTCCATTGTTTAACAGTAACGCTCGGATTGTCACCGGGTCGATGGCGGGGGTCCCTAGTGGGGCGCAGAGGCATGAAATAAAGTTGGAAATAAAAATAGCAGACGTGGGAAAAAGATTTATGAAGGCGGTTGCGGCTTGCACGAGAGACGTGTATGTGCACAACAAGCATGTACCTGCGCTTGTGTTGGTATTCATGCTGTGTGTGTGTATGTGTGTGTTCACATGTGAGTACATCAGGCAGCAGCTTAGTCGTCCCTCCTGGCCTGGTGTGGGCAGATGTTTGTGGAAAGCTTCCCAGAAAAGAAAGCTCTCTCGTAAACATTTCAACAATACCTTAAGCTTCTTATAGACTTACATGTCACAACCGTGTTTGACCCGCATGGCTTTCATTTACTTTTATTCATCTGCTATGCAAAAAAACTCTTTTCATTCCAATGGCATCATTCACATTTGCAGTGACGGTGGAAGTGGAAGTGGAAGTGCAGCTGCAGCAGCGACCGCAGTCTGAAGGTGAAACTTGTGATGGAGAGGACGCCAGGGTTGCAGTGTGAAATAAGCTCCTTGGTACATTTACATTTCCTTTAATACATTTTGTTAGATTACTCAGCTCGTATCCTTTTCAATCTGAAACTGAACACTTGAAATGGAATCGAGCACTCTGACGCGACGCGACATGAATCTGATACGGATACTTTTTCTATCACACAACATTTCTTCTCATCAAATCTCAGGGACCTCATATGCATGAGTCCCTTTTCTTCAAAATAAGTGGCCCACCGCAGAGACCCTGTGACTGATTCATTTCTGTAATGCACCCTCCTTCGGACGACTTGCCCGTGCTCTTGCAAGTGCAAATCAATGCAGGAATTGTTGACTTCTGACAACATGGGACTTGCATAAGACATCGCTTTGCAGCTGACCTGAAGTGTGCTTGAACTGCAGCCTTGAATATAAAAGACAAGAAGGTTATTTCCTTCTTTCTGTTTTCACTCCCTTGCTCAGTTTCAATGGCAACTCACACACACTTGAAGCTATAATACTATTATTACTATTAGAGAGATGATGTAGCACCGTGTTGAAGTGTAAGCCTCAGTAAGCCACTCTAAAGACATTCGGATTAGGTTTTCGGTGGGTTTTTGGTTGGTTGCTCTCCCTCAATAACTAGAGGGGACGTGATGGATGGAAGCTGTATTGGATAAACCCTCCAGTGTCCAACGGACAGTGATCACAAATGAAAAGGGGTGGAGAAGGAGGCCTGTGTGTTAGCCTTGGCGGCAAAGGTTAGGACAACAGATTGAATTTCCTCAGCTTTGCTACCATCTATACATGGATTTATCTCGATCGAGCCTTAAGCTGGCGTTCTTACCTCATTAATTCTGGTGTGGAAGTGTGTGCGCTTGTGTTGCTTTGTGTGCAAATGTAGTTCGTGTGCATGTGTGTGTGTGTGCTTGCTGTCCAGTGCCACCTCAGCAGGAACAGCAGTTGACAAGAGGTGGGAAGCAAAGGGAGCTCATCTCTGCCAAACTTTTAAAGTCACCGATAGGCTCCTAATCAGCGTAATTATTTATCTTTCAATTTCATGGGGTGTGAGCGAAAAAAGGCGACGGAAGGCCATCTGCATCAGGTTCGTAGGAGGTTGAGGAGACGGGTGACGAGGAGGAGGAGGAGGAGGAGGAGGAGGAGGCATAATTCCCTCCTTCTTAATGCATCTTGCTGCTGTGTTTGCACCGCGCCACTAAAAAGCACTGCAAGATAAACCATTGTCAACTCCCGACAAAGGAGAAGACGCACTCGGCTAATCAGCCGGCGGCTATATGATCAAAGTCTCATGGGACGGCGCTTGGAAGTTCAGCGAGCACAAAGCCGGAATGACAGGAGCTGCATTTGACTCTTAATTTAATCACATACATGAGAGGCTGTAATGTGCGGCGTAAAAAGCCCAGTTGGATCGGGAGGAATGTGCTGGATGTCACAACAGATTATCATTTGTTTTCCGTCAGGTGCTGTCTGGTTCTGCATTTTACGGTTAGCGGCGCTTTTAGACACCTAGAGAAAACGAATGAGAGAGAGAGAGATGATACACTACCTAAAATAAACATGTTGTCAAAGGGGAATTCAGACATAAGGATTTTCAAGTCTGAATCCTGTGTTTATATAAAACCTATATTAGCAAGCTTCTTATGCCGGGGAGCATTTTTCCCTCATCAATAACTATTGAATGAAATCTGTGTACAATCCTCAGAACACAGTGCCAGAGGGTAGTAAGAGACCCAGCAGAGAGAGACAGAGAAAACAAAAAAACAAAGAAGCTGAGGAAGCTCCGCAGCTGCAGCAGTTTACCAGCCGGCCTTGCAGAAGTTTCAACAATCAAACATTTCACAAAGACGTTTGCTGCTACAGTATGACCAGACTTTTAATCAGAGAGAAACTTTTATGAAGAGAATTTTTTACACTTCAATATAAATTCTTATCAGAGTAAAACTGTTCATTTCCTCCTGGTATTTCACCTTGAGTATGAAAGCTGTCGTAATTGTTCATTAACTCCAGCTCTTCCCTCTACAGTCCCCAGATATTCACCGTTACTGCTCACCTGCTGTTCTCACCTCAGCTGAAGAACATCAAGCAGCGCAGTTCAATTCATCCTAATCCTCCTCTCATTTCCATATTGCTGACTGTATTTTCTTAATCACTGCCCTGCAGCCATGTCCCTGACAATCTGACCCGCCTTGACCTCCTGCGGCGTCATGTCGTCTCTGGCCTGAGGACTGATTTCACCTCCGTAGTTGCTCCACCACCATCTGTCTCACCACCGTCTCCTTAGCTCTCCTCCTGACTGGGCTCCCACATGCAGCGGCTACATCTCTCTGATATTGTTTTTGAGTAAACACCAGTAGAGCACAAGACACACACACTGCAATGTGTTCCCGTAGACAGGCAAACCGGCAGCAGTCGTTTTCTTTCACACCCACGGCCTTCAAAAGAAATGCCTCCGCTGCTCTTTTCCACTCAACTTCTCTGTCATGTTTTGCACTGGACTTGTTTTTTCTAAGGTAGAGCTAATATTGTGTTTTTTTGCTTTTTATGTTTCAAGCTGCTTTTGACAAGCTGACCGTCATAAAACGAGACAGTTTTATGGAGCGATTTTATGTAAATCTAGCCGGCATGAAGAGTCATAGCTGTGTCTACTCGTTCTATTTATATTGCCGGTTCGGGTGTGTAATATTTATAACCGATCCCCTTAGATTTAAACTGAAATGATGCGGTGCCAAATGGACAGATACAATGCTATGTAAAGCACGAGGAGCTCTCAGTATAAACAGTGCAGCCACTCTGAGTGCTTTGTTTTGCTGTGCAGAGCCTCATGAGTTAAACACTGGTCCAGATATGAGAAAGTGATAAAAACACAACCTGGGGAGTACAGTAACTAAACAGCGATGCTACAAATCTGTATTTATGACTGATATCACTGCACTATAATATTATGGTCTTTCCGGTGCTGGAGTATGAGGCTGGAGCCGTCTGTCCATCTGCTTTCATAGGAGCGAAACCTGGAAGGATGCGGCAACTTGGCAGTGTGCTGTGATATTTAAAGCTGCATTAAGCTATATTTCTGAATCAACATTGAATCAAATGACTGTGCAAAAAATCAACAAACCAATTCAATGCCAGTTTTTCTAAGGCTCAGGGCAACGGCTTGTATAAACTGGTTGAACATCTCGTAAATTGATGGAGTGTGTCAGGGTTATACCTAGAAGTTTGTACGATTTTTATGACCAGAGTTATGGGAAAAACAAACGTTTGGTACAGCTTTAGAAATTATATTTGACACAGATGTTGTCACAGTTCGAGTTAAAAACATTAAAATCTCCATTTCACAAAGCACAGATTGGATTTTGATGAGATTCACTTCCTTTTGCGCTCCAATCTGGCTTTTACCAAAAATTGATGGAGTGTTATTATACTCTAAGATTGCAAAATTTAAAGGGCGTAACCTGGGAGTGGAGGAGTAATTTAATTCTACCAATTATTGTTTTTCAGTGGAAATGTATCATGAGGGGTTGATCATATCATGCTGCCATTGTACTGAATTTGTGTTGTTCGATTTAATGGTAGAAAGGAAACTGTAATTAAAGGGCCACTCCAGCAAATTGGCAAATTGAACTTCCGTAATTGGTAATATAAAAACAAGAATATCAGTTTAAATAGCAAAGGCTGATATTTCCTGGACTTAACTCCCTACTCTGGGTTAAACAACACAAATATGGGCTTCTGCATTACCCATGATGCAACTGAATAGCATCTTCAGAGGCATTTGCTGACAGGTTAATCATTTTTATGCCGCCTCTTAAGTTTGTGCTGCAGACTTTTTGTTTTAGAGCTTTGTTTTATAATATAAAGCTTAGTAAGAGTTCTTTGAGTCATGTTGATATATTTTCATGTCAGAAAATATTTGTTTTCATATTGTAATTTTTATGTTACCCATATTACTCAGTTCCTACAGAACAGTAGTCTTTTGCAGAGGGTTTAGTTCACTTGACAACATAATGTGATTGCATGTGTTGATTTGTTCCTACATCTCTCATATTGCATATTATTACACCATAGATCTAAGGCATGCAGTGTTTGGTTGACTCAAGCTCAACAGGCCAAGCAAAATGGTGGGTTTCACATCCCGAGCCATGAGCAATCAGCCCAGTAACCCGGCAAATGGATCTCCCGCTCGGCCGAAAGACACCTCAAACTAGAGTTGACACATTTTACTTTTACTCCATTCTGTGGAAATGAAAAGAGGTACGCGTATGAGGGAGGGAAGCACCCAAGCTTACAGCCTCATATTAGAGTTGATTACCTCATAGTCACAGATACCCCTGCCAACAGTATGATGTAGGAAAATGCAATAGAAAGTTGTCTGTATAGAGAAATATGACTGTCATAGCCCATATCCTGGACACTTGGTCATTCTTACAGGCTGTAATGTCCGACTCCAGCCACCAGTTCATAAGGTACGATAGATTACACTGCTCTGCTATGGACACCTTATCCATCCTCTGGCACTGCGGGCTAAAGGAAACTGTAACCATGGTCACCTCATTAAAGGAGCAAAGGAAGAGAAAAGAGAATCACAGCCACAAATTACCACACACACACACACACACGTACTCGCACGTGCACACCTACACACTCACAAGCACTCGTGAGTTCATAAATGACTGCCACGCCATTAAATGAGAGTTATTTTAAGAAAGTAGTTACAGGTATTGAAAGCGGTGATGTCAGCGCTGTGTCACGTTGCAAGACTTCAGGTCAGAGATATTTCCGCTGGTAATTAAGTGTCTTTGAACAAATATATTACAGCTACATGAGGGGTGCTATCGGGCGTTATTAGAAATTAGCTTGCAGGAGCTTTTATGCCCCACTGAAGCCTTAGTTCTCTGGATTTTTCTCTAATAGTATCACCTGTCGTGGACCAAAATGTGGAAAATTCAATACACCCATTTTGTCATTGTTCCTGGAATAGCTGTGGCAGTATTGATCATGGTACTCTTCGGTTTTTGGCAAGGAGTGCCAGTCTCTCACTCTGGAGGACAGGGCACTTAAAAAGTGTTCCCCCAAAATATACCATCCTTCAGCTTTCACCCTCTCGATCGGATTGGCTAAAACAAGCCTGCAGGCAAATAATCACATCTTTCCATTGTGAGGGAGGTGAGGGGGTGTAAATGGATGTAAATCTTATCATCTGAATTATGTCAGTATCGTAGGTTCGTTACCTTTAATTGTCGGTGCAAGCTATTTTTAGAACAGCGGAGCAGAGCCGTGAGCTGCCCAGACATACTCCTAAAACTATAGGGATTATGGCAATGGGCCAATTTTCCAAAATGTTGAACTATCCCTTTAACTTCTTGCGTCATCTGAGAGCCTTGAATTTTACTGAAGTCACTGGTGTATGTTAGTGTAAAGCTTTGGTCCTTTATGATAATCCAAAATTTTATAAGACTGCTTCACGGATACTCGAATACCAATAAATAATTGAATGGTTTTGGAAAATCAAGATGGATGAGAGTTGAAAGAATGCCTATATTTCCCTCCACTGTTAGATTTGATTAAAGTTTAATCAGCCCCTCTGGGGAAGGCAGGAAATGGAGAACTTGTAACTTTTCTTTTCAAAATTTGGTTTTTAAAAATTCCTAATGAAAAGGAAACTAAGTGGTGAAGACATTTATGAAATGTAACTGCAATACATTTGAACCATGCTAGAAATGTGTACCAGCTGTATCATTCATTCATTCATTAAGGCAATCCAATCCACCTGAAGCAGTCGGCACAGGTACCAGATATTAATATTATTCATAATATTAACGCCAATACTGTAGGTCATCCAATTAATGGCATGTTTATCCCTTGGATATGAGCCATATGAGTGAAACAGCATCAGACCTACTGAACATTCATCGTCATGCATGGTAACAACGATAAACAGGTTCAGACACAAAAGCTGCAAAAGGTTTTAGAAAAGTAATCATGGTTTTGGTTAGGATAAGTTGTGGGCTGTTGAACAGTCAAGATAAAAGTTAAGTATCAGTTTCACACAGTTGGTGATCACTTGACTACTTCCTTTATCCTGTGCATGATCATTAAATATGCCAGAACAACATGTAGCTTAGCCGACTTTGTTTCTTTAAAAACAAACACACTTCCATGCACCGTGCACTGTACAAATGGTTTGCACAAAAAATTTCACTTTGCTTTCTGTTTAAACACACCATTAAAACCCTGTAGTACTATTTAAAATGCATTCCCACAAGGTGATTTTTCTTAGTTTGGGGAAAAAGTTGACAAGTAAGTTTGGGAAATAAACTTTCTGTGGTGGGGTTGCTTCAACCTTGATGTCTTTGGGATTTTTTCTTTTTTTTACAGAGGAGCAGAATGTTATTCATAGGTTGGAAACAAATGGATTCAGCAGTTCCTCTTGAACACCGAGTATAGTAGGACAACATACAAAATCATTCAAAGCTCCCACTGGTTACATGTATATTTTTATCACTGCAGTCTCCTGACAAAATGTAGTCTCCAGCTGACCCTGAAGACCTGTCATTTCCTCAGGAAGGATTATAAAGCGATGCAGATCTAAAATCCCTGTGAGATCATAGGTCATGAGGAGAAAGATACTTCTCCCCGTATCTCCTTTCATCTGGAAATGGGCTTTGTTGGTCATTAGAGATGCAGGGATAAATGACACAAGGATAACATGCATTTCTGTTTTCTGTTCTTCTCTAGTGCTTGTTTATAGGGGGGCTCACACAGGAACAATTTGAATGAAAACATGCCCTTTAAATAAGTGAAAACATCTTGCTGCACATGCAGTGACTCTAGAGGAACAAGATTGTTTTTTAGCAGGAGTGATACATTTAAAATCTATGCATGAGCCAAATGGTCATTTGGAAGTACAAGGGAGGACAAACAAAACAAAGCAAAGTAAAAATGTTCAGCCCTCCTGCAGCAGTGGGCTAATGATGTTACATTATGCTCTTTGTTGTACAAGGATGTTATATGGACAGGCTCTTACAGCCCAGTGTGAGCATGATGTCGGTGCAGGCACGGTGCTGTGTTGGGATGATGCTGGATGTTCAGACTGCATGTGTACAGCATTTCTGTGCAGGAAACGCCTGCTGGTTGTCTGCAGCTCAGTTCAGCAGCTTTTAACAGCTATAATTTACGATCTCCTATATGCAAACACTTGTTGTAACTGCCAGTGTTAAGACGAAGAGTGTCACGTTTTGGGAAATTTACTCTTTGGCTGCATTGAAAGTTATGATGGGATAGTTATCACTCTCATGTCTGTGCACTAAATTTATCTTTGTGTGAAGAGTAGAAGCAGAGGGAAACAGTTTGCTTAGCTCAATTAGATAAGCCAAGATGAGCTAATTGTTTCCTGGCTGTAGCTTCTGACTTAGCATAATACGTTAAATTAAATGAATGAAATGAATTAATTGTTAGAGGTAATGAAGGTTTTTGTAACTTAATGTCTCCATTTCTGCAGCATCAATGTGTGAGCTGTGTGAGAAATGATGCAACTACCATAAAAAAAATATTAACTTATTCAGTCGTTTCTGATTTTTCTAAGTAGAAACATGTCTCTAAAACACACAACATTGCAGTTCCATTGCACTGCAATTCCTCAATGTTCAACCTCAAGCTCCACTAGTAAAAGTGCTTTTGACATACGTGAACATGGACACACACTTATCTCTCCAACCATGCAACTAATTGTAACCGGCCGGACCGTGAGGCAGTAAAGTGAAGGTCACCTTGTGTTTGGCCCCAGCTGATAAGCCGTAATGTTGTCTTTTATGTGATGCTGCGCTCTCCAAGGACCCTCTGCAGCTTGCAACGCCTGATCAATACACTAAATCAGACAGTCTCATCATGGCACCCATGGGCGTGTGTGTGTGATTGCATGTGAGTCTGTCTGTGTGTCATTAGGTGGGGTTTGTGCATTCGTGATTGCACGTGCATGCTGATGTCTCACTTTCGTAATGCAATCATTTGCCCAGTCACTAGTGCACATAGAATATATCAAATCAAGGTTGCTGAGCTGGATTTGTCCCAGCTGACATTTTGAGATGTTCGCTGCCGTTAATATGGTATGAAATTAGGATTTTCGGGCAAAATGTCATTTTTATAAGCCGTAGCATTTGACATTCTTTGAGACCATTCTTCAGTTCATCAGCAAATTTTTAGTTTAAGCCCTCTAATGTTGAGTGAATGACAATCAATTGCCTCAGAAACGGTAGCAAGCAACTTGACCTTTTCATGGGAAGTGGAAAGTTTGTGCGTTCCAAGCAGATTTTGTTTTTGTGTGTGTGTGCGTGTCCACATGTGCGTGCATGCGTGTACTGTAGCTCCACATGCCCGTGCATTTGGTTATGCGTGTGTGAACATGCAGCATTACGTGTGAGCTGGAGGAATAGAGTTCAGCCAAGTGCCCAGAGCCAGTAATAGCTACCTTGGAGGTTCACCTTCAAAACTCCAGATTACAAGTTGTACCTACCTCTTCCCTCTCCCATGATTTCCTCTGCTCTCCCTCCTGTTCCCCAGTTTTTCCATCTACCTCTGCTGTAATTCATGCATGTCCTCGAAACCCATCACCTCCGCTGTCTGGGAATATCATGGCAATGAAAGCAGGAAATGCTCCTAAGAACCGTGTGCCCTTCTGTCTCACTGTACATGAAATGAAAAGCTGGAGTGTTTGTTTTGAAATCCCAGTGTCGCTGTTCTGTAACAGAATCAGTGATGCTATTGTACTGTATAAAACCTCATTAGCACATTAGCAATGTGGCAAGCAAGCATTTCATTGTACTGTGGGGACATAAGGATTGATCATAAGTTTATGTCCCTTACGACAGATATTTTTTATTCAGCTCATTGTGTCCTCATCTCACACACCCAGACACACACACGCCTGTAATTTTTCCTGCCAGCTTGTTTTTATCTCCTCTATAAACGATAAACATAATTCTCCACTCCCAGCGCGAGGCAGAGGAGGGCTTCCAAATCTGCAGCGGGATGTGTTGCTATAAACAACCTTGTGACATTATTTTGGGGTTTCTTCTTCATCTCAGTCTGAGCAGTGATACGTGCAGCCGGAGGAGGAGGCTGGATGGGGGGGTGGGGGGTGAGAGGGGGGGGCGCCGTGAGAAAAGGTCGAGCGTTTGTTAGCAGGATGAGGGAGAGACGCGGAGAACGTCTCGGAGTCAGCCAAGCTAAATGAAGAGAAATCCAAATCTTTCAATTAATCTGCTTTAGCTCCCCTGTGGGCAGATGTTAGAGAGTCTGCAAAAGGGCACAGGTCACAGACATAAATAGACAAGTGGGGGGTGGGGGGGGGGCAGAACTTCATCGTTGCCGTAGAGTTGTTACCCTCTACGTAATCTTCTCCGCCCTTCCAGCCACCTTGTCTAAATCTTTTCTTCTGTTTCTTTTTCTTCTATCCACACCAGCCATCTGGGTTCTGGGGGGGCTCAAATAACTCAACAGTGATGCCAGTGATGCTCAGAGTCCGTCTGTGCGCCCTAGAAAATAACTCATCCTTGACTGCTCATAGTCTGTTGACCGCTGGTCACACATGCAAATAACACACCACCCCATGGAGTTGGGCCATGAATAATAATATCATATTATTATTATTATTTATCTTTATTCTAGTTTTTATTTGATTGTCACAACCCTTAATATGAATTGTCATCACCTTAGAGATTTTATGATACAGATTCTGAACTTCTGATCGTCTTAACCGAGTTAAATCAACCGTAAATCATTTTGTCTGCTCACAATATTCACATTGTATTTATTTTTGTAGCCTAAGGTAAATCATTTTATTATATATTCATATCAAAATATGTTCTGTTTATTCCCTGTACTGTCTCCAGTAACTGTTGTGACATAAAATACACAAAAAAAATGAAGCCAGAGCATATATTTAGTTAAAGGTACATTTGCAACCTTTCTCTTAAAAATTAGATTTACATACTTATAATACAGTAAATTTGGAATAAACTAAAACCATAATGCCATCCTAAAGAGGCTTTTATTAAACTAATGATGCAAAATTAATACTATTTTTATTACAGAATGTTAATAGTAAAGATACATTTCCACTCATTTACCCATCTGCTCAGTATTGCAGCTACAGCAGGATTAAAGATTTAGAGTTAAGTTTAGGTTCTGAAAGTGCAGACGGACAGAGGTGTTGGTTAAATATTGAAAAGGTCAATGGCGATTTCACTGGTGGAGAAGTGCTGATTAAAGGTCTGCTGAAAAAGTGGAGACAACATGTTTACCTTTCTCAATATTTCACCCAAACTCACCTCAACCACCTCCCAATGACTGGAGGGAAAAATAAGACTACAACACTTCCTGGAGAGAAGTACAGGTTTGACATTTGACATTTTAACTCTCCTCCTGTCTTATGTACAGTCACACAACTTACTGTGTATTTATAGTAGTGTGTATTTATGAGACCGAGAAGTATTTCTTGCTTTCCTTGTAATGGGAAATTACAGGAGTAGTATATCACCAGAACTCACTCACTTTCTTCTTCCTTCTTTCTTCCTCACCCTGCAGAGATCAACTCAGGCTTTTAATCCACAATGGGAAACTAAAATTGCACATGTAATGATGAATACCAGATGATTAGCCACGCTGCATGTCGAAGTGGGAAACTCCTATTCTCATTATTTTCCCGTGTGCAGTGCAATTAGACAAACAGCGGTAGTCGTGCATATTCCGAGGAATCCCCATCTACTCGGGCAGGGGGGGTAGCGCTGTAATCTACGGCTCAATTTATGTTCCTGAAGAATAGCGATTGTTCAGCAGCGCTTTAATCAGCACCGACACACTCTCCACTATCTGAGGAACTGGCTAACTTTATTTCAGGTGGACAGTGCTGAGAGGGATATCAGATCGGGAGGGAGGGAAGAGGAGCGAGGAGGAAAAATAGAATAGACAATCAGTGAATAAATAGACTGAAAACCCTGAGAAATGGCATGAATACCTTGTTATTTGCTTTAATGCCACTTGTGAATGAGTGAACTGAGTTATTCCAGCCAATAAGCAGAGTTTGTTTAGCCGAGTTTGTTTTAAAGGATCACTCTGCAAATTGCCGTCGTGTCTGTGTTTCTGAATTATGTTCGTTTTCCAAACAACAAGGGCAACTGAGCTGTAAACACTGTTGCTTTTGCTCAATCGTGCACACGGGAGCTTTCCTAATACCTCCGTCTACAGCAAAGGATTTCTGTTCTTCTTTCATAAGCAATAAAACCGTGATAGGTGTATGAAATGGCTTTTCCTAAGGCATATATCTGCTGAGAGCCCCTCCATATATGGATTATCTCTTTCTGAATATGCTGGAGTAATATGCCTTTGATAACATGGCTCCGTGAGGCAGCCAGGGTGTGACATCAGTATTGCCTCTGCTTGAAATATTTGCAGGTCTATTTTCTTGGTGAAACACACTGGTGTATATTGAGGGTGTGAAAACAGTGACTTAAAAAAGAGTTTCCAACTCCAAAGAGAGATAGATTAAACCTGTATTTCCCTGTTATTGCAAATGGAAATGATTGATTTGGCTATTATATCCCATAGGAAATAAAATTATGTTTTTCCTGCACCAGACCCTGAAAACATTCTCCAGTTAGGGTTTCCATTATGATTGCCGGGTTTCAGTCGGACTATGTGCTGCATTCTCATTAAGGATCACTGTATGGATTAGAGAAAATCTCAGTGTCCATAAATCTTTTCATCAAGACTTCCCTTTCTGCGTCACAATATAATCTTAAATCATGTGAGGCAACCATATATGCACACTTCATCTGCATAGCAACGTTTTGTGAATTTCCCACTGGATGTCGGGTATCAATCTGTCATACTTTTGCTTTTTCTGCAGCCACATGATATCAGGAAGAAACATCAGCACCATATGCATGTTATGACAAGACCTTTGTAAACCCACTGTGACCAGTAGATGTAGTGCAGTCTAAGAAAGACAGCAGAGTCTGCAGCTTTGAACTGTTGCAGAGACAGTTCAGTCCTGACATCCTTAGAGCAGCACTGCCAGCGAGGCCAAAAACCACATGGTACTCCCTCCAACCCCATGCAGCCTCCCAGGCAGCCTACCTATCGATCAGCCGGCAGCAGCTACATCTGGTCCCTCCGCTCTGTGTGCAGCCATGTTGTGCTTGCTACTGTAGCGCCACAGCTTGCAGCCTTATTAGCACCAACAAATTTGTTCCTGACACTAATTACAGCTTCACAGTAAACCGTGCAGTGGGCTAGACAAATGAAAGGCAGCAATCTCCCCATCACCCAGACCTTTTTTGTAAGCAGCGGCAGTGACAGGTGTGGGGGAAGAGGGAGGAAAACAATGGATCCTCTTCTCGTTGCTGGGTTAAAGGTGGCTTCTTCAAAGGAAGGAGGAGGAGCAGTAGAGGATGGGAGGGTAGCAGTAGCGAGGTCATCTGGAGGGTTTTTTTTTTTGTCTTTTTTGAGGGTTGAGGGAAGTTTAGAGAGGTTCCCTGGGCTTTACCGCTCCATGCATCACTGGAGAGGTAATACGTCTGTGTCGCGAGCTGTCCTCCTCCTGTTCCTGCTCCTGCTCCCCCCCTTTTCGTTTTATGTTTTCCCATCTAACAGGCTTTTATAACCCACAGCAATAGGATCTCACCGTCTCCGGATGGTTTTCATTGCTGTTGTGTGAAAACAGTCTGCATTTCCTGTCATAGGTTTAAGTTCCAATCTATATAGGTGTATCCCCATGTGAGATGTGTTCTCTGTCAGTACATCCCGTCGGAGCAGCAGCGGCCCGTGACTATGCAACTTATCTAAAAATGGAACAGTTCCCCTGATGTCAAGTTACTCTCAACCCTCCAAACATCCACTGTGAAGGCTCACGGTGGCAAAATGTTGGCACCGGTAATGGGCGCACTCACAGGACTTACTACTTTAGAGGAGGCAGGATGCAACTGATGATGAGGAAGGCGTGTGGGCGGCCCCACCAACGCTGCTGCAGATCAGTGGAGAGAGCAGCAGGCGGGAGGAGACACACACACACACAAATACAGACACTAACTTGTGCTCCTACACTATTGCTCTGGAGAGAAAAACAGTGAGGGAGACAGTGTGTGTCTTAGGGAGCGTAGATCATAAAGTCGATACCAGGGATTGAGCTTGTTTCTGGTCAGGGATCATAAGCCAGGCAAGAGAGGACGCCTGGAGCATTCAAAGCAGCCGGGAGGACAGTGGCTCGTTCAGGAGGGCCGGCGTGCTCAGGCAGCTGGCCTCTTATTTACTGCTGTGGGAGGTTTAATGTCACACAAGGGTTGTTGTGGTTTGCTTGAGCTGACTTTGTCATATTTTAGATGTCAAATGGGTCGGATGTGCCAGAAAGACGACTTGCAACCAGGCTGAGTCACACACAAACTTTTTAAAGCAATCCCTGGAAAGTATTCCCATCCATTTATTACAGGTTTCTGTGAACAACAACATCTGGCCACATCAGGACAGTGCTGCTGATAGTGTACAGTAAATGCCCGCCTTCGGGGCAGTTCCAAGCAGGGTAAAACAAACACTTTGAAATTATTTGGAAAGGCTTTTTATCCGAGGTCGGCTGGATGTACACACAGTACTTTGAAACTTGGCTTGACTGACAGCGATCCTCTGAAGCACCAAATATGGTGTTGATGCGGCACAGGCTCTTGGGGGAGATTCCGTGGTCCTCCCACATGTACTCCCATCTGCAGTATTTTGTGGTAATGTGTGACTCCCCACACACATACGCGCGCACACACGCTCTTGCTTGTGTACGTGAGTGCACGCACATACGCAAGCAGCACAACGCAGCGCAGCTAAGTAAAGCATCCAAATTTTTTCACGGCTGCTGCTGATCTCTTTTAATATTTGGTCATGAAGAAGGACTCCCAGGAATTTACAAAAGGAAATGAAACTGAAATGGGAGACTGGAGAAATTAAGCTTAAAAAGTAGAGTGTCTATTTTTGTCAGTGTGTGTGTGTGTGTGTGCAGCTCATTAGTCATGAAAGAAGCAGTGGCCAAGGATATTTATACTCATTTCCTCAGAAAGCCACATACCTAACCCTCTAGTCTTCTTCCTCTCCCTTCTCCTCATCCTCATCTTTCTTTGATACACTCTCTTGATTCTTTACCTGCTGATGCTTTTTTTTTTTTGGTTTTTTTTTTACCCTTATCTCTATTTTATTCTTCATCCTTTTATCGTGTTCACAGGAGCGTTCAAGAGGTTAGAACTGATTTACTCTCTTTGAGGATTATTTCTATTCTTCATTCATAAACCACTGGCTCATAAACACCCACAGAAGAAATCAACAGAAATAAAGACCTCTACGTACCCTGTCTTTTTCCATACGTCCCTACAGACTCGCAGTCTTTCTGTTTTTACACCCAGACTATAAATAGCCCACCTGTCCAAAGTGCTGACCCAGAACAGGCCGCGGCACCAAAATAAAAATAAAGCCAGTGGAGAGTATTTCTATCATTTCCATAAAGAGGGATCAGCATTATATGTCTGTGTATCCATTAAGGCCAAAGTAATGGTACACATGGGATCCAAGAAGAGAGGGCCGCATCTATTTCTACTGAGATTAATAATTGATAGAGATTGATTATTGAGTAAGGGTCTGTGTCTTACATTCTGTTTTAATTGGTCATTTGTCTTTGATAATCAGTGTCTGGTCCTTTAAAGGTCCTAACGGTTAACCTTACAATCATTATAAGAAAGAGAGGGACTGTAAATTAAGTAATTGCAAACAGCAGAAACCAATGTTTCAGCATATTTATGGTGCTGGTGTATCTTGCGTGTGTACATCCTCGCGTGTGTGTGTTGTTTTTTTTTCACCCACGTGCAGTACACATAGGCATTGGAGTGCCTAAGATGCTGCAGCCCCCTTTGCCCCAGAGGCATCCACATGTTCTCTGTTCTCCGACTTGCCTCATTTCCCGGCGTAGCCTCACACACCATCACACAGACGTGGAAAAGAATATAGCTTGTTTCTCCAGCAGCAGTGAAGCCACATGGCTCGGGTGCAATGCAGCATATGAGCGGTGCCACTTAAAATCATCAATATCTGCCTGTTTGGCATTAACAAACTCAAGTTTGCCACACAGAGTCATGACAGGGATGAAGGAGGAGGAGGAGGTGGAGGGGGTATGTCTTGTCAGGCGGGATTACTCTCAGTCCCCCTGCAGATGGCTTCAGCAACTTGTTTCTCCTCTTGTCTTGAACAGAGACGTCAGGGAAAGCAGAGACTTGTGTCACACACTGTGTTGATTCGTCATCCAGTCGGCCGGTCACAAGCCATGATGTGTTAGTTGGATGAGAGGCGCTGCCGTTAGGAGCTGGTCCGCCGGCCGCGAGGAGATGAAATCTGGAGGAACAGTGGGTGGAGAAGAGGCCCAGGAAAAATTAGTATTAATATGGGGACGCCTATTACATGATACCCAAAGCATAACTATATTAAGCTTGTTATGTTTATGCTTCAAGCGCTGATCAGTTGGATCAAGTTGGTTCCAGTCTGAGCCAGTTGATAGTCTGGAGATAAAATCATCATCATAGTGTGTGGTGCTGTGATTCTCATTAGCCTTCAAAAAAAACTGGAACAGGGACAATTATCATTATGTGTTAGGGGAGGAAAAGTTATTTTTTAACTGAAACACCCAAAAAGATGATACAGAGAGCCATGAGTTTGAATTATCTCACTGTTTAGTAGAGATTTTTTTTCATGTTTTAGTTAAAAGCCAATTAAAATTCAGCTCAAACTTCAGAAGTCTCTATATCCACCTTGTAATTACATCCATACTGACTGATTCTGTCGCTACAGCGTAGTCAGACTTTCTGTTAGAAAGCTTCTCCCAGATCTCAGAATAACCTTTATAGTATATATATATATTAACCATCACCACAAACTGTACCTGACATCACAGTTAAGCAACCTTGAACATGACCATGCCCTTGTTGACAGCTGGAGATGTTGTAGATTTCAGGTGTTTTTCATGGACTCAAATGGGATTTCAAAGTGTCAAGAGTGGGGTGTTTCGTATTTATGGCTTGGAGTTTGTCCTTATGTGTTTTCCCAGAAAGCATTAGTCAAGTCAAGCGATATTTTATCTATATGGTGCTGAATGAAAGCAGAAGTTACCTCAGGGCGCTGCTCATATAGTGCAGAGCTACACTCTATTCTGTAATATTATTTACAGAAATCCAGCAATTCCCACCATGAGCGAGCACTTGTCTGCAGCGGCGAGCGAAAACTTCCATCTAAGAAGCGAAAACCTCGCGCCTATCCAGACTCAGGGTGGGCGCCCATCTGCCGCTGACACAGAGTGGAATATCCTGGTGGAGAAAAAACTGGATCATCTTCAAAATCTGTCACCAGCTGGTGTCAAGACAGAAAGAGCTCCACGGTGGAGGGATGGAAGGAGAGGAGACTCGGGGTGGGGTGGGGTGATGCATGAGGGTGGTTTCTCACTGAGGTTGAAGCGTGAGAGCTGAATGGGGCAGTAGACGGCGGCGGCGGCGAGGGGATGGTTCGAGGAGAATGCAGTGATGGAATGTAAATGCAATCTGAGTGCCAAGGTTAAAGCCACTGTTGTTCATGTGGCAACTGTTCTCTGGACCCCCCAGTGGCAACAGACCGTGGTCCGCTGTCCCCAAGCCGAATTTAGCCACAAGCACAGGCAGCCATGGGATCCACTGTTCTTGTTTGTCAAGAAGGAACCGCTGATGCCAGCAATGACATCATCACTGAGCTGCACAGGAAAGCTTTTAAAAGACATAGACACACTCACATGTATATTTATATACACACACACACACACACAGGCATTCAGGATCTATCGTCTTTACAAGTGTTTTTTATGTTATAATTTGTTGGTGTCATGTCACAGTCCGGCCTGTGTTTCTTCTTCTTCTTCTATAGATAGATAGATAGATAGATAGATAGATAGATAGATGGATAGATAGATAGATAGATAGATAGATAGATTACAGTGCAGCAGCAGCATTACACAGACGCACAGTGACGATAAGACATATAAGAAAAGAACAAACTATACATAATAAAATATAAAGAACAAACTATACATAATAAAATATTAAAATATAAAGAACAAACTATACATAATAAAATAGCAATAAAATAAAATGAGTGAAGTGGAGAGAAAAGTTGTGTGGACAGTAGACACACAATGAGAAAAACCAAATAATATGTGATGGGACCACTTTCACTTTTTCTTTTTTTCTTTTACAAAGCAACTCTACATTAATGAAATGATGATGAAATTTTCAAATGGGGCTTTCAGAGTTAAAAGCTGCACACTGAGGTGAATGGGTGGGCGAGTGGGCGGGTGGGTTGTGACTGGACTTAATGAAAAAGAATCAATGTTTGACATTGATTGTGGGATTTTCTGAGAGTATACTGAGCCATGATGGGCCGTTCTAGTAGCAGACATTTTGAATTGTGAGTGAAGCAGGTCGACACAGGAAGTAAGTGGATTCTTATGTTCATTAATACTGGTTGTTAATAGGCTGAGAGCTGACTGACAACCCTACACAATGGCAAACACACACACACATACTGTAGGCTGTATATAGAGATAAAGATACATAATTTATATGGAGTTAAGCAGTTACAGAGTTTTGGATCTTATTACAAATATCCCATAACAGTATTTGTTATGGTGCTATGACTGCAGTAATTTGGGGTTCTTTGGGAGTTCTTTTGCATTTGCTATTTCTCATAATAAAATGTGAATCTATTCAACCTTCTAAGCCAGGGGCAGAGGTTTACACTCATTATATTGTACATTATTCAAGTTTTTCTGAGTGTGTGTGTGTGTGTGTGAGAAAGAGAAAGCCTGCTGTTTCCTAAGACTTGCCTCCAGCGTACGGATCGTGTTGAGCTAAGTGTTGTGGAGATTGGTTATGTTTGTTTGCTCAGCGAAGAATCACTTTGCGAGGTGTTAGCTGGATGTGCATCACTAGCACGACGAGACAGAGGGGACCTGCTCCCGAATCCAGGCTTAAATTATGAAGAGGAAGAGTTCCCCTGCCGCTGGTTGGAGGGGGCGACTAATAAATGGTTTTACCTGCTGTTACAGAGCTGAGGCAACACAGCGGAAAAAGGAACAGGATCAGTGACACCAGAAGAGATACGGCCAATTATTTTGACCTTGAGTTCCTCCTGCTAAGACGGCATCACAGTGTGAAGTGTTGTTCAACTATTTTCAGTTTTGCAGAGCCGGGGCACATAAGTAAAGAAATAAGTTCAAAAAGGAGGCCAATTACTGCAAGCCAGAAAGTTTGAGAACGCTCACTAATAATTCTCAACTTTTTCTCATGCTGAAACCACAGTTATAAATTATACATACTAAGCTTAACCATAGAGAGCACAGAGATCGCTGCTCTCTTTACACTGCAGTGTAGTAAATATATGGAAATGATGTCCGTTGGTTGTTCAAGTTGCGTCAGAAACAAACCATACAAACACTTCACTATTTTATGATGTGAGTTATAGGAGCAACGTCGGCAACTTGTAAGGCTCCCTGTTTTAGACGAGCCAGAGAGGAAATACTCTATTGGTCAAAATATAATTTACCCCTGATTCCACATTAGGCTTTTTATGGTGTTTTCCCTCCATGTGCATGGGAATTATTAGACTTTTAAAAATGTAATAGTTCCTTACAAGGTGGTACTGTTTGCTTTTTATTAGTCTGTAATAAAGATGATTAATAGACACTTAAAACCCTGGCAGAGCATTGTTGCAACAGCAAAATATATCATCATCTGACAGCGATGAAACATTTGTGCCCGCCCTGCATCATCATACACCTTTAAACTAATATTAAAAAAAAGCATGTTTTTTGCAGATTATTTTTTTTATCAAATGCATATCTTTACTGAGTAGCAGTGGTACAGACTCGAAAGAAGTCATGATTCATAGACTCTGGAGAAGATTTGACAGCAACGAAGAAGATTTGTGTAGCACGCACCCTGCTCTCTGGTACTTAAAGGCCACATTAGGTCAGCACCAGGGTCATACTGATTCCTGATTAGGCATTAGGTTCTCAGGAGCTGGCTGGCAGCTTACAAGGGAGCTTGCGCTGAGCTGGCTGCTTTTATTTTCCCCCAGCATCAGCTACAGGCAACAACACTGTCTCTTCTCTATACCGTATATCTGTCCAGTCTATTGAGGGGAATCTTGACGTATCGTAGCTACAGGTGCTCTCTCTGTAATAGGATTACACATCCAGAAATGTCAATGTGTAAATGTTTAATTGTTTATTCACTCACTCTTCATTGGATTTGAGTATGAGAGCAATATGGCACACATCCTCCTGCTGTGTCGTCCCAGCATGAGCAATGATTATTATTTATTCAGTTTCTCTGTTAATTTATGTTATTTACACAGTTTTCTTGCATTCTGCTCTGCAGTTTCTTGTAATTTGCAAATAAAATAACTTCATAACTGTTGCAGTCAGACGGAAATTGGCTGCAACAAGTGTTTCAATTATTGATTCATGCTTTCCGTTTTATCTGATTAGGGGAATTCATTGTTTAATCCACAGATAATGTCAGAAAACAATAAAAGTACAAGTTACTGCTCTCATCTACTCAGTTTATAGACTTCTAGAGTTTGTCGACTTCTTATGGAATTTCTTCCGTGATTTATTACCGTGCAGCCTGCGAGAGACGTGAGAGATGCTATCATTACAACCACCCCTCCTCAGAGAGTTCAAGGGTCACGGTCACAGTCACAGAGCTTGTTTGAGATTTGATGTCTTGCAAATTCAGCAGCACAGATGCTCGCCAGCATGTGGGCTTAAAATGGCATCTTTCCCCCCATGTGAATTTTTCAAGTGTTCTGATCTGCCAGCGAACCAGCCCCGGGCCCTGATGACTATATTATTATCAGTAAATGTTCAGCTGTAATTTTTGTCTCTTGCTGTGTCTGCTCATACATGTTCAACCCTGCAATTCTCTCATCTCCCACCCTCGGCCCACACGCTCGGCTGTAATAACTGTTCACTACTTAATCCAGTGTTGAGAAAAGGGAAACATCTCAAGTGTTAAGAATCCACCGACCGTGTGTTGGTGCAACACCAGAGGCTCTCCTTTCACTCCTCCTCAGCCTCCTGCAAGGAGGGGAGAGGGGGGGGGGGACCTGTGGTTTTGGGTGTTGAGTCTACAGGGGCTTTCATACCATTCAATCTGAGGATGATTCAGGATAATTGTAATAGGATTGGAAGTCTATCTTTAGTAAGGATATAAAGAGGGTGTGTAAGTAGTTACTCGCTGGTTCGCTCACATGAGGGGTAATAGATAAATAATCTGACGGCACACCTAGCCTTTCATTTTCAGATCCCCTCCCATCCCCACCTGTATGGAAACACTCTGGGTGTTTGTGGAAATGTTGTGGGAGCTTATCGTCTTATACACACAGATTTGTTAATCCAATACCTGCTCCAACGCAGCTGCGCTGATTACCTGATCTGACTGGGCCGTAAGCCGGACGGTCGGTCGGCCGCACTGACACACATCTCGCTGAAATGTTTGTTTGTTTGTTTGTTTGTTCACGAGCCGGTGCACAGAGAAGTCATTTCAGAGGTGTCATATCGCTCGAGTCATAAAAGTGAAGTATCTAATAGAAGGGAAGGCGGAACTTATTTGCTCCATCAGAGACCTGATCTGACATGTTCTGAAGGATAGCTTGTTTAGCAGTGCATTGTTGCCGTCGGGTTGATATTTCCAGTTGATTTCCCTCATGTATCTTGAAGACTTTGGCGATCCCTTGACTTTTTTTATTGCCTCAGCTGCTCAAAAATATGCAGTATGCGTCCAGTGTTTTGGTTTTTGCCTCTCTGTGCTTGATATTCAGGGCTAATTAGCTCATCTTAGCATGCTACAGTGCAAAAAACACACACAATAACCTGCATGCACAAGCATATTGGCAATATCATTGTGATTAGCGTGCAGGTTTTAGCATCCAGCTGATGAACAGCCTGACATAGCTGCTAGCATGGCTATAATAAAGTCTATAAAATTTGTTCTCACAGTCCTACACTTTCATCCTCTCTC
The DNA here is from genome assembly GCA_030347415.2 of Decapterus maruadsi. Classification (NCBI taxonomy): domain Eukaryota; kingdom Metazoa; phylum Chordata; class Actinopteri; order Carangiformes; family Carangidae; genus Decapterus; species Decapterus maruadsi. Next base: position 3,160,339 of record CM064890.1, read on the forward strand.
TCACTACAGTGGTGATGATTGCTTGCAGTCATCTGTGTGTGTGAGTGTGTGTGTTTGAGGGTGTGCGTGCGCGCGTGTGCATTTGTGTGTGCGCTTGCAAGTGTGTCCTCATTTGGATTAATTAAAGGAAATCTCCCGTGAAGAGTGGGGGCGTCCCAATCTGGCCTTCTCAAGGACAGACAACCTATCAATAATACCCCAGCCTCCACCCCAACCTACACACGATCCCACCACCCACACACACACGCACACACACATATACACACAGGCATACCTTGCTCTAACGCCATGGAAACAGTCACCCAGCGCCGCTCCCAAGCCTGGTGATCATCACTTTCATTTGCTGTGGAACAAAGGCTGTGAATTTTTTTGTCTGTTATTACAGCTCCCTTATCAGCGCTCCCTGCTCGCCTCTGCCATGAAGCAGCACTCAGCTCAATTGCTCCGTCATTCATACCCCCCCTTCTCCTTTTTTTTTTTCATTTCAAAGTCACATCTCTATTGTGGTGTGTTGGTTGGCTGTTCTTTTGTTGCTGACGACCACTGAGTATGATCCAGCATGAGTCACTACTAAAGTAAACATCATAGCGAGGGAGAGAGCAGCACGTCGCTCCGTGCAAAAGGGGGGGGGTCGCCCCAGCTAAGATAATTACTGAAATCCCTCAGCTGATCTATGGTTTTATTAAAACCTATCGAAGCATTGTATGTGCATGTGCATGTGCAGCGTTAAGTGTATATTATAAATCTAGAGTGAGAAAATAAAGGATCAAAAGCACTAAATCTGCAGTAACATAATCATTTTCGCTGTGATGACAGATGAATTTCAGACACACACAAAAAAAAACCTGGGACTCCATTCACAAGTTTCTATGGTTACGGACACGGGCGTCAATTACCACGTTTACATGAGAGCTTTAATTCGGAATTAAAACTATTTAATTCCGAATTAAAGTTAATTCCGAATTAAAAAGATCATGTAAACACTTAATTCCTAGTGAAAATTTAATTCGGAATTAACTTTAATTCCGAATTAAGCGGGTGGTTTATTCCTGTTTTAAAGCGGAATTAATTAATTCCTCTATCATGTAAACGTTTATTCTTTTTAAAAACTTAATTCTGGTCGTTCTACGCGTGCATTCAGTACTGACTCGCCGCTCTGTGTGTGTGTCGCGGTGATAATTTAACCATGAAAAAGGGGCTACAACATCACAACGTTACAGCCGCGGTGTTGTGAATAGTCATGTCGGGACGACCAGGCTTCATGAACCCGCTCCACAGACCCAGGAGCCCGGCCGACGCTGCCGCTGCTCTAGTAGCGGCCGGTGTTATGCCGAGAACTGCATGCCCGCCGAGAAATGCATGCACGTCGCGGGAGCGCGCACAGCTGAAGGGAAACTACCGTAAGGATTTCAGAAGGCGTGGAACACGCGTGTTTTAAGCGTGGGATTTCAGATAGTTCGGCTAAAACAATATTTTTGAATGTGGAAAAAGAATGTGGGGTATCATCCACACTGTCAAGGTCGATCAAATAAAGTAAGCTGGTGCTGGAAAGACTTTGATTCCTGTCATTCTTTGATTTGAAGTCTCACATGCATTATTCCGCGGAACTGATTGCTGCTGCTGAATAATGCTATTTATGCCTCACTAACAATGAAATGCACACAGCCAAAACAGCCTAAAATATGAGCTGGTAAATAACATGTGATTCAAAGATATCCAGCCATAAAGTTACAGGGTGGATGCATTTTTCGGCAGAGCTGTACAGTGAGCTGCCGAAAAGTGCATGCCCCTGTTTTTCCAGGCTAGAAGATTAGCACATGTATGAAATTCACACTGTTTAGCCAAAACACCTTAAATATGAGCTGGTAAAAACCAGGTGGTTCAAAGATATCCAGCCATAAAGTTACAGGGTGGATGCATTTTTCGGCAGAGCTGTACAGTGAGCTGCCGAAAAGTGCATGCCCCTGTTTTTCCAGGCTAGAAGAGTAGCACATGTATGAAATTCACACTGTTAAACCAAAACAGCCCAACATATGAGCTGGTCAAACCATGTGATTCAAAGATATCCAGCCATAAAGTTACAGGGTGGATGCATTTTTCGGCAGAGCTGTACAGTGAGCTGCCGAGAAGTGCATGCCCCTGTTTTTCCAGGCTAGAAGATTAGCACATGTATGAAATTCACACTGTTTAGCCAAAACACCTTAAATATGAGCTGGTAAAAACCAGGTGGTTCAAAGATATCCAGCCATAAAGTTACAGGGTGGATGCATTTTTCGGCAGAGCTGTACAGTGAGCTGCCGAAAAGTGCATGCCCCTGTTTTTCCAGGCTAGAAGATTAGCACATGTATGAAATTCACACTGTTTAGCCAAAACACCTTAAATATGAGCTGGTAAAAACCAGGTGGTTCAAAGATATCCAGCCATAAAGTTACAGGGTGGATGCATTTTTCGGCAGAGCTGTACAGTGATCAGTGCATGCCCCTGTTTTTCAGGCTAGAAGATTAGCACATGTATGAAATTCACACTGTTTAGCCAAAACACCTTAAATATGAGCTGGTAAAAACCAGGTGGTTCAAAGATATCCAGCCATAAAGTTACAGGGTGGATGCATTTTTCGGCAGAGCTGTACAGTGAGCTGCCGAAAAGTGCATGCCCCTTTTTCCAGGCTAGAAGAGTAGCACATGTATGAAATTCCATAATCTAATCTTCTAGCCTGGAAAAACAGGGGAATGCACTTCTCGGCAGCTCACTGTACAGCTCTGCTGAAAAATGCATCCACCCTGTAACTTTATGGCTGGATATCTTTGAATCACATGGTTTGACCAGCTCATATGTTGGGCTGTTTTGGTTTAACAGTGTGAATTTCATACATGTGCTACTCTTCTAGCCTGAAAAACAGGGGCATGCACGACGGCAGCTCACTGTACAGCTCTGCCGAAAAATGCATCCACCCTGTAACTTTATGGCTGGATATCTTTGAACCACCTGGTTTTTACCAGCTCATATTTAAGGTGTTTTGGCTAAACAGTGTGAATTTCATACATGTGCTACTCTTCTAGCCTGGAAAAACAGGGGCATGCACTTTTCGGCAGCTCACTGTACAGCTCTGCCGAAAAATGCATCCACCCTGTAACTTTATGGCTGGATATCTTTGAATCACATGTTATTTACCAGCTCATATTTTAGGCTGTTTTGGCTGTGTGCATTTCATTGTTAGTGAGGCATAAATAGCATTATTCAGCAGCAGCAATCAGTTCCGCGGAATAATGCATGTGAGACTTCAAATCAAAGAATGACAGGAATCAAAGGGTCTTTCCAGCACCAGCTTACTTTATTTGATCGACCTTGACAGTGTGGATGATACCCCACATTCTTTTTCCACATTCAAAAATATTGTTTTAGCCGAACTATCTGAAATCCCACGCTTAAAACACGCGTGTTCCACGCCTTCTGAAATCCTTACGGTAGTTTCCCTTCAGCTGTGCGCGCTCCCGCGACGTGCATGCATTTCTCGGCGGGCATGCAGTTCTCGGCATAACACCTGTTATCGGAGTCTGTGCAGCGGGTTCATGAAGCCTGGTCGTCCCGACATGACTATTCACAACACCGCGGCTGTAACATGTTGTAGCTGAAAAGTAGGCAGCCTACAACACACACAACATAACGTCACAGCCGTGGTGTTGTGAGTGAGTCATGTCGGGACCACCAGGCTTCATAAAACCGCTTCATACTCCGGTGCATGGCCACCGCAAGCACCGGGGTCTGTGCAGCAGGTTCATGAAGCAACACACACAACATAGCGTTACAGCTGCAGTGTTGTGAGTGAGTCATGTCGGGGCCAGAGCGATCGCTGGTCGGGACAACCAGGCTTCATAGACCCGTGAACCCGGCCGCCGCCTTCGCCGCTGCTCCGGCGGGGAAGGCGAGCTCACTGCCAGGATCCCCACCGGAGCAGCGGCAGCGGCAGCGGCCAGGCTCACACACACCCGGGGAAGGCTATCCTGGCAGCTAAGAGGAGAAATAAGTTTAGCAGCGGCGGAGCGGCTCGCGGCTGCAGCTCTGTTCACTTAACACTTCTTCACACTACTGAGAATGGAGTTTGTTTTCTTCCGGTAGACGTACTGCCCCTGTCCAATCAGAACGCTTCCTGACCCCCAGACGTTGAGCGGAATTAAATAAAGGCGATTTAACGTGTTTTCCATGTAAACCTTGATTCGGAATTATTATTTCCATGTAAACTCTAAGGACAATATTTTAATTCCGAACTATTTAATTCCAAATAATTAATTCCGAATTAAAAAACATCATGTAAACGTGGTAAATATGTTGTTGACACCATGGTCGCTAAGCCTCCCTGTTTCCCCTGCAGCAGCAGACAGCAGTGTCAAGGTGTTGTTTGGTAATTGGGATCAAGAGATTTCAACAGAAATTGGTACGAAACAGGACCAAGACAGATGAAGTTAGTGGATTAACCCTTCACAGTGTAGCAGGGTTTCTTCTTTGTATTTCTTTATTTGTGTCTTTACTTGTGGTTTGTGTGTCTGTCTTGTCTGTTGTTGGACTCTTCACACACTTGGCTGCTCTTGTGCCTGTCTTGTTTCTCCTCCTGCATCCTGTCTCACTCATGAATGTATTCATGCAAAACTCATCAGGGCGAATCTCATTAGAAAGGGAACCATGTTAGCAGTTGGGTGTGTTTCTTTCTCTCGGTAAACAGAGATGGTTTCATATTCAACCTAGTTTCCCAGAGGAGAGAGAACAGAATATGTCAAAAAAAAAAAAAAAAAAATCAGGGGAATGCAGAAAAAAGTATTTGTGCGTCTGTGATTGTGTGTTTGAATGGTATATGTGAGGGAGAGGCATTAAAGACAGACAGTGATGGAGGCACAGGTCTGTCCTTGGAAGTGAAGCTGAATAACAATAAATCAGCCGAGCCGCGATTGAGAGTTTTGCACCGCCAGCACATAACTTGAAAGAGACTTTGTGAGAGGTACAATTGAGATTGACACAATCTGCACATCTGAAGCCAATAGTCAAACAGTCCACATTCGGGGAGTGATGGTGTTGGGGTGGATGCGGGACGCTGATGGCGAGGGGAATATAAATGAAGCCGATTGCCACCCAGGACTCGGGGTTTGTGCTTTCTTCTTTCTTCTTTCTGCTTGATTAGGATTAGCTGCTCCTTGGTGACCACTAGTCTTCCTGCGGTCCCAACTGAGAGACAGGGGAAGGAGACGGCGAGAGAAAAAGGGGAGTGTGTTTTTTTTCTTTCCTTGCATGAAGGATAGAGAGAATAGCCGTGGGATTACCCCAACTCCTCCTTTGCGCATCAAAACTGAGCTTGAAACTGGAGTTTTGTCTTTCACCTCCAGCTGACCTCTTTGCAGAGAAAAAAAGAGGAAATTATAAATAAAAAAAAAGACATTCGCTACAATTGAATTCAGCCCCAGAGGGAGGAGGGGCTCCCTCTTGTGGACACAGGCGCTCCTGCCCCCCGAGGTCACAGTGAGCGGCCACTGAAATGTTCCAACTTGCAAAGTTTCTCCTGCAGAGCAAAATGTTTTCTCATATTGTTGGAATCCGCGGGAGCCTTCATCGTGGCCGACAGTTGTTTGCTTTGAATGCCAACGCACCGAGTAACGTCTGCTCACCTGTTATCCGTTTCCATCATCCCACTGCTCAAAGGGCTTCTGCAGATCACTCAGCTGAATGGGAATAGGCCTACTGCTATATTCCGGGGGAAAAAAACAAAAAAAAACAAATGTTTAAGTCACAAAGCTCCTTCCATGCCTCACTTGCGTTAGTATTGCTGGGAGACATCTCCATGGTTACACAGTTTGACTCAGACAGTGAGGTGACGTGTAATCATTGAGGATAACAGATAGAGGAGTGAGAGCAGGAGGAGGGGGGGGTTCTTTTTTACTGTGAGGGATGCCCAGAGCTATAGGGCCCTGCTGAGTGCAGCTGAATGTGACAGTGTGTGTGTTTTGGAAAGAGAGGAAAAATGATTGTGAAAGCACAAGTGGTGATCAAGGTATGTGTGTGAGAGTGTGTACATGTGCATGTTTGTGTGTCTGTGTGTATGTGTGTGTGTGTGTGTGGGAGGTGAAGGAAAGAGCGAGTTCTTCCTGTGAGGTTTTCCTGATCGTTGTCTGTGAAGGCAGAGAGAGCCCAGGAGAGGTGACAGGAGGGTAATTTTTTTTCTGAGTGAATTTCTGGAAAGTACCACCTGACACATGCACACACACACACACACACACACACATGCATGCATCCTCAACACTTCTAACCCCACGTTGCATCAGCCTCCAAGCTGTGATGTTATCTGGAGACTCAGGTGGTGGAGGAGCATGGGGAGCTTGTAAGAAAGCCTTCCACAGCGTTGTTATCTGCGTACGTACGGGGCAGCAGCAGCAGCAGCAGCAGCAGCAGCAGCATTAACAGCAGCAGCAGCCGCAGCCCAGCGTCCTGCAAGCTGTTGGCGGCACACGGTGCATCATGAATATTAACTGTTACATGGTTCACGGGTGCGTGTTTGTTTCTCCTTCCTTCCTCTGGACTGTGGCTGGAGGAAGTGTTGATTATGGTGCCTTGGCCGGGTGATTAACACAGTGATTGCTACTCAGGCGCAAGGGGCTAGCACACTTAGCAGTAATTACACTTAGCCCTGCTGGCTGTTCTCTCCGGCTCTTTCTCTGTCACACATGGAGACACACACTCCTGTGGGAACGCGGAGCTGCCCAGCTGAAAATGACTCAAAACATACGCAAGTTATCTCATGCAATTACCTTTTACTGCAGTGTTATGGCTTTTCTTCCTTTCTAAGAGATTGATCTTTTTGCACATGAGGATGTACAGTAGCATGGCGTGCCAAGTGTGTAGATTTGTAATTTGTGCATATACTGCATCAGTGGAAAAAGCCCTTGTGTGTGCACATGAGCATGATTGTGTGCGTGATTTGGAGGGTACTGGCTGTGTCTGTGGTCTGCCTGCTGTTCTCTCCTCTCAAGGGGGAGTGGGAGGGGGGGAAGTCAGAGGCATATAGGTTAATAATGTTGTCACGCCATAAGGGCCGAAGGCTTGTTCTCCCCAGAAATGTGCACGCACACGAGTGCAGAAATGCATGCACACACCCCACACACACACAGAGAAGAACATGCACATGCACAAAGGTTGTTTTTTTTTCCACATCCACCACCGTTTCCGCTGCCAGCGAAAGGACATGGAGGAAGGACATTGTTTAAATTGGTTTGTAAATATATACACCTATACGCCTAGATCATCATCAGAAAGATTTATTGTCATGGGAGGGCATTTCCAAAGCAGTTACACATCAACACAGTAATGTTAACAAAAGACAAAGGCTTAGAGACAAGCAAATCTTCAGCTCCGGCTGCCTCGTAGCTTATGGCAAGTTCATGCATATTTTACTGGTAAAGGAATTAGTTTTATTGGATTTCTCCCACTAGCAGTAGTGTCATTTGTTTATTACTGCAGGTTTCAAACTTATTATAAATTAGTTTTATTTCATAAAGGAATTTTGCCGCTGGATCTTTGGAATTTTCGCAGCGTAATAAGAAATACAGCTTGGTGTCTGCCTTGCAGATTTAGTGCAACCTTCTCTCCGCTCGCTGCACCGCCAGGTCTGCCTGTAATTCCCTCTCTGCCTGCTTCTCCCTGACATTTGTGTTGTGAAAGTCATGAGCCCTGATTGGCTGTAAAGTGCCTAAGAGGGCAATAGTGATGGACAGATTACAGAGGAAGGACAGAGAGGGCCCGGATAAAGACCGCAACAAAGATTGGTGTGATTAGAAGTTTGCCAAACGTTAAAAGAGATTATGGCGTTGATCTCTCTAAGACTGACCGAGACATTGTCTTCAGTCTCAGTTTGTTCTTTGAGCTAAATGCCTTGTGGCGCAGTGTGTATGACTTTCCTCGCTGCCCTTCCTCCGGAAGGAGCCTTGGTCTCAGTGGGAACCATTTTCACATCCAACGCTTAATTCACAAAACCGCTGAGTCGTCGACAGAAATAGCATCCCCGCACTGTGGGATTTTTTTTTATTTTTTTAAATGCACTGATGAAGCATTGTTGAAGTGCGATCATATCTGTCCCGAAGACTATACTGGTTGTAGAAATCTGATAAGGGACAGAGGGCTATGTTACAGGATATACAATAGGCTGGACCAAGCATTAGGTATCTATTTTAGTCAGCGGATGGCTCAAGGTTCCTATCAGAGCTTTAAATAAAGTCATCAATACACTTGATTGTGAAGGAGAGTTGATGAACGTCTCTCAAGGTTGAGCCCAGAAATGGTCTTGCTAACTCCTGATGTAAAGTTCAGTTGTGTCGGTGACAGTGTGGTGATCGTGTGGCAACGTGCTCATGAATGTTTGAGTTTACCAGAGTGCTGCTGTGCTGCGTGGCCTCAATAGGCTACACAGGTCAGAAGTGCTGGGTGACAACCGCCCTTCCTGTTCACTCATTAATATACATGAATATAGAAGTTTATTTCCTTGATGAAATAAATAAAAAGTTTGCAAGTGGACATTTAAAGTATGTTTTATGTACAGATCCACTGGAGGCTGTGTTTTGCATAAAATTAATTAGTGTTCGGAGACTTTTTTTTTGTTTTTACCCTTTAAGTTGTTGGCTGGAGATCAGAAGCCTTCTTCTTTTACTTCTTTGTAAAATTAATGACTCATTGTTATAAGAATATTCGATTGAAAGCAATTGTTTTGAAATGTGGATAAATCACACTTTGCAATGATTTTTGCTGAACTTCTCAACTTCCTGTTAATATTTAGTTTAGTCTCGTGTGGCTTTGGTTTTATTGAAAATTAAGAAAACTCATTCAGGATTAACAGAGATTCATACAATAATTCATTGCCTATTTCCGTTCCCTATTGTTGCAAAGAATTGGCAGCAGTGTGGAATTCAGGTCAGGTGTCATTTGACAATGGAAAAATGTCAGAACAATGTGTCAGCTAATATCAGCGTATAATATTTCAGTCTGCTAATCATGAGTGCGTCATTCAACCAAACTCCTCTGACCTGTAATGAATTGTGCCACATGCTGGCACACACACACACACACGATACACAAAGCCGTGTTGCTTCTTGTGTACAGGCGATGGATGAACACGCTTTATAAATATTTCATATTAGCCCACTTTCCTCCCTGGTTGTACAAAAAGAGGGAAAGTAACACACAAACAAGTATCACTCCAGTATAAATACAACCTGGAAAGTAGCGGAAGAGCCTCGGAGGGGGCAGCGGGAGAAGTACATGAACAATGTGTTTACACGAACTGGATGAAAAAGTATCACAATAAACTTCGGTGGGGAAGATCGTAGTAAACATTGTGCAGAGAGATACGTATTCCTCAACAATAACATTTTTATTCATTATTTATTTATCGCTTCTTACTCAATTTTGTGGCTAGAAATTGGACTCTAGCACTCAAAGGGTGCAGGTGTCCTGCAAGCAGATGAGAAGTGGTTATTGATTAAGCTTCCTGTCGGACGCTTTCAGCCCATTCAACCCGTTTTTTTCTGCAGCTGAGGGAACCTCGCGGCTTCAGCATACATGCAACACTGGCTGAGACCCTCAGGACCCCCGGCTGTTGCAGTTGCACGCCTCCAGCAAGGATGATAGGAAAGTGAGTCCTGCAGAGATAAAATAAAAAGTGAAGAGGAGAAATCATTTATATGCAGAGTTTGTCTCTCCCACTGATTGTAAAGGCACCTCACTGATATTGACCCTGAAATTGTGACTTTAATCACATCATGCCAATACCCCTGAAAAAGGCTGCCAAGCACAGGAGGGGGGGGGCACATTATATAGTCTGTCTGACTGATGACAAATCAAATTGTAAGTGACACAATATGGCGATGCTGCGTTATGCCAAGACAAATGGGTTATATCCACTGCAATTATTGACTGCACTGAGAGCTGTCAAAGGTGTATGAACAGCTCAATAGTTTCTCTTGAAATAATAAGTCTTCATTGTTAAGTGCTAAACCCCCAGTGGAGTTGCCAGAAATAGTTAACCAGATGGACACTGCTGGAGCGCTTTCTATTATCTGATTTTGTTGCAGAATTGTAAAAAGGAAAAAAAAAAGTGGGACATATTTGAACTGTACCAGTTTCAAGGAATTCAGCTGAATCAGTTTTGTCATTTTTTTTTTCTTTCCAGTGCTTTATGAGCTCATTTATCTTGTCCACAGACTAATGGCTTTAGAATTGAGGCCCACATCATAATGACTGTGGCATCCCTCCAAAACCTCTCTGAACCTTGGAGGAGCCGTGGGACAAAATAGTGGACGGCCACCAAATCTCACAATCCCTCTCTGCGTTCCTCTTGCTGTGAAGTCTGGAAACTGGCCATAGGAAAAAAAAAAAAAAAAAAAAAGGCACTCTACCAGCAGAATCCTGACAGTGTGGGAGGAAAGATGTCTCTCCTCTTTTGTTGATTAATATTGAGTCTCTCCAAGGGTGCATGTATTCGAGTCATAGCCCAACTATCCATTCCTTATAAATCTCTCTTAAAGTATCTGAGCGGGTTCTTTAATAAAGCCATATTTGCTCTGTGCCATCATTAACTCCTGGTAATGGGCTCGCGAACAGAATTCCTGCACATTTAGGAGTCAAACCTCGTCGTTTGGGTCTCGCTAAACCTGTTCGCGGCATATGGAGCCATTGGGCTGAAAAGTGAAGGACAATTGCCCATACATCATCATTTAATATGGTCATTAAATTAACACAGTATCCTTTGTTTTAGGCCTTGAGCAAAGTTGTGAAACCCACGTGAGACCCGACACCCTGCTATGCTTTGATGGGGTCGCCGCACGGAAGAGATACAGTCCCAGAAGATGAAATACCACGAGTCCCGGGATCAATCCGCATTAACATAGCCATAATCGCCTGGATTGATTCCCCAGCAAAAAATTATCATACCTGAGGAATGGCTCAATACTTCCAACACACAAATTGATGACACTAGTGGGAGGAGGTCGGGAGGGGGGAGTCAGTGGAGGGACCTCTGAGGTGGATCATGGTCCATAAGAGCTCTGAGCTTGGTAGATCAATAGGAACTCGCTGGACCTGGCTCAGTGTCCATAATGTGATGTATACACAATCAATAACCCCCCCACCACCCCCTTAAACTGGCAGATGGGCAACTGGTGTGGTGCAGGTTATTTTTCTTCCCCACAGCATCTTTCCTCCCTCAAGGTAAGGAATGACGGGGATGCGGGCGGAGGAGGTGATGCAGGAAGCGGAGGGGGGGGGGTGTAACTGTGCAACCACAGCAGGCCACTGTCAGCGATGACAAGATATTTAGAGAGGGAATTGGTGTCCCTATTGACTGCTTCCTGTGTGGGAACCAGAGCAGGATGGGGGAGTGGCCATGCATAGTCTCGCTGTGCTGGGATGTAGCAGGTTGAGATGACAGGCGGATGAAGATGAAAATCAAGAGAGGCTCAAGAGAGCTCTTAACTCAGTGGCTGCTGCGTCTTCTCTCCTCTGGATCAACTTCACACTTCCTGCTCAGGGGGTCCCAGAGGATCTAATACTGCCCTTAAAAGAGCTGCGGAATGAGATTGTGAGGGTGGGGGGGGGTGGGAGTTCACATTCACTCCTATGATACACAAGAGATATTCAGTAAACTACTGCCTAAACCTTCGCTGGCACTATTTTTTGAGCTGTCCCTCGAGGAAGCGAGCCAGCTGTTTTTTTTTGTTTTTGTGAGGCCATTTGTCAAAGTGATTTATTTTTTCATAATGTGTTTTATAATGTGGTGCATGGAGTAAAGAGCAAAGTATTAAGGGAAATCCTCAGAGTATTGTATAAAAATAATAGTCATATGGCACTCAGTATTTCTCTCTTTTTCCGTCTGATTGTAAATGTGAAAGCGAAGCGGCTTCCTGCACAGTCATACTGAACAGTTCCTGTGGTGTGCGTGGCAGAGGTTGTGTAGGGATAGTGTGCAAGAGGCTGAGCAGCCGCAGAGAACCAAGTCATGTCACACATCAGCCTAATCATCTCAAGACAAAACCCCCTTCCTGTCTAAGCCAATCAGGTCTCATGTCTGACCTGACCGTGACCTGACGACGGCGGGTCAAATCCTTCACAGAGACAAAGAAAGATAGATTTAAGAGGAAAAAAGAAAAACTTCCATGTATTTAATGTGACTGTTTGATTTGAAATTCAGCAATTTACAAGACTTATTTCTTTAAAACTGTTTACATGCAGCTTGGCCTACATATTGCATTCATTTGTTTTCTTTCTTCCTCTCTTATCTCTTGTTCAAATAGTCCCACAGTTTAGTGAAAGATCTTGTTTCAGTTCCTTCCTTTCTTTGGGGTCGCTTCCTGGTCGACCGCGCTTGTTTCCGCTTTCTAATCCACCGCCACTCGTGGCCTTTGATGCTATACTTAATGTGGCCACACATGCAAATCAGGGGCAAAGAAGACTGAGTCCAAGTAATTGATCTTCTTAACTACTCCCACTCAATTACAGTAGGTTAATGCAAGCCACCTTAGGATTGCTCATCCTCACGCTCAAATGCCATTCGCCGGTGTCCATGAGCAAAGGGCGCATGGGTGTGTAGGAAGGTGAGATCGCATGGGTGTGGATCAGTGAAAGCATTAATCACTTACTTTCTATGTGTGTGTGTGGGTGTGTGGGTGAGGGGGGGGGTGCATGCCCACACATCTGTTCAATCAGCTGTTCGTAGTATAGCTTTAAAGGCCTCTCTTGCTCCAAAGTGTGGAACAATGGGAGATTAACTGTCTCCTCTGAGGCAGTTAATGTGAATCTAAATAAAGAAAAGTTGCCCTCTAAAGAATGAGGTACCTTTTTGCCTCTGTTTCCACATACCATCTGTATTCTCGGAGCGTGTCTAGGGGGGAGAAAAAAAAAAAATCAGCTGCATGATCCACGCAATTTACCGCCGGTAATCCTATAAACTGAGCAAAATCATTATCTCATGCTGTAATCTACTCTTCCACCTTTTGGAGCTGACTGGGTGCCAAGGTTTTCAGCAACAGGGACACGAGCGAAAGGTTCCTCTCATCGAGTAACTTGGCACCGGTGTTGTTGAGGAGGGGAAGCCTCAAAAATATGGAAGCAATCTGCGTCCTTTACTGTGACTCCGCAGTCTTTCAGCTCAGTTCGGTGCCAGGCCTGCCCAGGTCGCCTCACTTAGCTGCTAAGAGGTTTAACCTAATCAGCACCAGCATTCATTTGGTGATAACACTTCCTCTGCTGAGCCGTGACACCCCCTTATCTCCGTTTCTCTCCCTCTCTCTTGTTTTTCACCCAATAAGAGGAGTTCCCTCTCTTTAAAAGCATGTTTTTTTCCACATATTGTATATTTCAGGCAAGGTCACCATCCTTTTTTTCAGTGTGTCAGCACTATCTACAGGCTAATGGGTCGAGTCTAGAAACGGCTGACCCCTGAGTGCAGCAAAATCCTTGAGCTCCGTTCCCTATACGCGAGATTCGCTAATATATAATATTTGCTAAATTAATGAAGTCACAAAGGAGATACAGTAGTGAGCGTCTCATGACCGCACCGTGCAGATAGATAATCAGTGTGTCCGGCAACTTAATGTGGTTTGTGATTAGTATTCAGGGCGCTTTGTTTGCCTATCTTGACTGAGTCTCTTCAATCTTTGTTCATTAGATTTTAATAGGTTTTATATTGCTCAGGTCATAGAGGACCTCACACAAAAGAATGCTGATTCTTTCCCTCCCAGGGTTTCGGATGATTGTTGAAGACGTCCTGCAGTGCTACGGACTGTAGGACAGAGACTTTTTCACCTGTGTGGGCTGAGACACTGAGTCGGGTTGTGGGTAAAAAAAAAAGAAAGAAAAGACATCTACAGTACTAATCCCAGTAGCATTGTAAGGAGTTATATCAGTGGCTGTAGCTGCAAGGTGGAGGCAGAGATAAAACACACATAGGCTACTACTGAAGAGAACTAAAGGGACAAATGATGAGTGAGCCGTGTAATACTTCTCACTCTGGAACACGTATTCATCAAATAACATGATGTGACATTCAAACACACTCCTCCCCTCATCATATATTGCTCACACTCTCTTATTTTCTAAATGTCAGCCCTCAGTCAGAACATCTAAAGACAGATTTAATCTACTGAGGTCAATAAATCCTGGTCAAGGTAAAGAGCCACAAGTTGAAACGCCGCCTCACGCTGCGCTGACCTCATAGGATTATGCAGGATGTTCCTTCCTTCCCGTCCCCTGAACAGACGGCACAGGAAACGATATCAAAGCATTTCATTTCCATTCCCCATTTCACTAAAACAAACTATAATTTTCCAAAAACTTTGCTACAGTTACTTTTCTTCTTTGTACTGAAAATAACAAATTATATTCTAGGACACACACACATACACACAGGCAGAAAGAGATGGATGTTTTAAACTGTTGCCAACAGGTGGAGCCAAAATCCTTTGAACCTTTTATCTATTGTAGATGAGATCACACACACAAACACACTCCTCTACTGTATTTCCAAAACAGACTTCTGGACCACTTACTTCCCCTTATCTAAAAAAAAATATGTTTTTTGCCTCACCATGGATCCATCTTTTGATATTGTACAGTACATAATGCTGTTTTATATTTATTATTCATATGTTAATATTCCTAAAAAGCATAATATGTTGATTGAAAGAGAAAACAAGATGACAAGTGGCAATAAAAGTTTTCCACATGATCGTTTTGGTCTCCTTCTAATACGTCGTTCCTCTCTGTGCTCTCTCCTCAGGTGCTGGCCATCATCTCCATCCTCTTCATCGTCCTCTCCACCATCGCTCTGTCCCTCAACACCTTACCGGAGCTGCAGGTCACGGACGAGTACGGCCAGGCCAACGACAACCCGCAGCTTGCCCACGTGGAGGCCGTGTGCATCGCCTGGTTCACCATGGAGTATCTCCTTCGCTTCCTCTCCTCTCCTAACAAGTGGAAGTTCTTCAAGGGCCCGCTGAATGTCATCGACCTGCTGGCCATCCTGCCCTACTACGTCACCATCTTCCTCACAGAGTCCAACAAGAGCGTGCTACAGTTCCAGAACGTGCGCCGCGTTGTGCAGATATTCAGGATCATGAGAATATTGAGGATCCTGAAGTTAGCCAGGCACTCCACCGGGCTCCAGTCTCTAGGGTTCACCCTGAGGAGGAGCTACAACGAACTGGGGCTGCTTATTCTATTTCTTGCCATGGGCATCATGATATTTTCCAGCTTGGTGTTCTTTGCTGAGAAAGATGAAGATGCCACCAAATTCACCAGTATCCCTGCCTCGTTCTGGTGGGCGACCATCACAATGACCACGGTGGGCTACGGTGACATTTACCCACAGACTTTGCTTGGAAAGATTGTGGGTGGGCTCTGCTGCATTGCAGGAGTGCTGGTGATTGCCCTGCCCATCCCTATTATTGTCAACAACTTCTCTGAGTTCTACAAGGAGCAGAAGAGGCAGGAGAAGGCCATCAAGAGGAGGGAGGCCCTGGAGAGAGCCAAGAGGAACGGCAGCATTGTGTCAATGAACCTCAAAGATGCCTTTGCCCGCAGTATGGAACTGATGGATGTGGTGGTGGAGAAAGGAGAGGACAAAACCTCCCTCGACAACCACCTGTCACCCAGTCGCTGGGGCGGGGCTAGGGGATCCCAAATTAACCTAAAGTCCCCTGATAGAAGAAACACAGAGCCGGCGACACCGAGCTCCCCCCACCGTATAACCATCACCACCACTGGAAGTCCACAGCGGACAAACAGGACGCCTCAGCACCTTAACGCTCAGAAACTGGAGGAGATGTACAACCAGATGACCAAGTCACAGTCCTTCACTAACCTCAACACTACGAGCTCCATGAGCACCCTGAGCACAACTATGACCGCCCCTGCCTCGCCCAAGAAACCCCACAGCCCCGAATTTACGTTAAAAGAGGAGGTGGAGCTGGAGATGAAGGAAGTGGCGCCCTCCTCGTCGGACGACTTAGCCGGCTGCTCGGCCGACAACGAAGTGCAGGGCTCCAACTCAGGTGAGGAAGAAGCCGGGCATGAGGTCAGAAATCCCAGGGCGCCGCCACCTCTCGACCTCAGCCAGCTGAGGGACGGAGACGACCACATAGAAGGGGAGACCTTCGACAGCGCCGTGGAGAATATCCGCAGCTCTATAAGAGGGAATAACCCTCTTAAAATAAAGGGGTTGAAGGCCAACCACAACAAAACCTCTGCTGAAGGCCCGCTCACACCGCCCAGCACTACCTCTCCTGGAGACATGAGCTCCTGCATCCTGGAAGACGAGTCCCCGGACGGCGAGACGTCACCGCTCATCCAAAGTTCAGACGAGCTGCTCCCCATCACGGAGGAGGAGACCTGCCCCCTGTCTCCCGAGAGGCTGGTGGTGGACACCCCGCCCGGCGACGAAGACCCGTCCACGGAGAACCACGAGGAGAAGCATCTGATGGAGGTGGCGGGCGCCGCGGTGCCCTTGTCGCCCAAGACAGCAGCACAAAACTGCACCCAAGGTGTGGTCGGGGCCGGCGAGGAGGTCAAGGCTGACAGCAACCAAAGTGGACACAAAGTAGAGAACCACATGTTTACAACTGACATCCACCTGATACCCGGGGACGGCAGCCTTTCTCCGACCTGTGAAACCAGCATGTGACTGTAAGGGAAGCTTTTAGGGACAAAAAGGCCCACTGCAACCTCAGCCTGGCGTGTGTGTGGGGGGGGGGAGAACAGCAAGAAAGGACAAGGGTGCAAGTTGTAGTGAGAGATATTTTTGCATGGCATGACAAGTCCCTTTTACTTGTGTTGTTGTGTATTGCTGAAAAAGAAACTGCAGTCTTCGGTGCAGATGCAAGAATGACTTCGGGACTAACGGCGCTCAAAGAGGAGGCTCTTTAAAAACAGAGGGAATTCATCAACTAATGTAGACATTTTGGTCCCCCCAATGTACATAATGACAGTCTCCTTTTTCTAGCAAAAGAAGGAAATGCACAGAGGGACTTATCTGTAAAAAGCATGCATTTAAAAAAAAAAAAGACAGATATTTTACGGTGCTTAGTTTGCTGAAAGCGCTCCACTGTAAATACTAGGACATCTAAGGCAATGACAATGCACAGGATGGCAAAGGAAGACTGTCACTGAAGGTACAAAATATTTGTAATGTGAAAAGGGAAGGGAGGAGGGATTGAGTCGGTGTTGCATCGTAGCGACCTATAAAAAAAAAACATATCATTACCTTTTTTTGTGGAAATGCAAAGTGTTCCCATGACGACCCTGTAATGTTTTTTCGTGTGAACAATGGTGTATGAAACTGTAACGTTAACATTATTGCTTTTGGTTTTTCATGATGACTGTTGAACTATCAGTTTGAGCATCCGACACTCAAGTCTTTGAATCAATGAACGTGGGCAAGAAGGACAAAAAAAAACACCCTGGTTCCTCTGAAGCGCATACACCTGTAGTTGCCAAATACATATCTATGTAACCAGTAAGGACAGAAACTATCAGATAACTACCATTACTGAAAATATTTATCATGCGGTTTCAGAAGTTGGGACAAGGTTTTAGACGTTTCTCTCCTTGTTCGGCCTTTTGACTCCATCCAGATCACAGAGATAAATCTTATTTACTCACTCAGACATCAGATATATACATCTAAAAAGTAGTTTTAAGAATAAAATAAAATAAAATATGTAGGACTAGATTGGTTGTAGACAAAAAAATCTACAATATTTAAGTGAGACTCCACAAAACAAAGTTAAAACTATCTATGAATTCAGCACAGTAGACCTGGTCATTAATACACATATATGCTTTAAACTGTAATTATCTATTTTGGCAGTTTAAAAGGGATAAACTACCACAAAAAAAGACAATATTCCTTGTGATATCAATGGACCAAATCAAGCACACAGACAAGCTTTCATCTATCTCAGCTGCATCCTAACATATATATCATATATTATGAAAGTAGTTGGTTTTTTTTGTTTTCCTTATGGTTTGTTTACCTGCATTGTGTTGATTGTCCGATCCTCAGCGTCCTGTTGTTGACACCTGTTCCATACTACTGCAAGTTTATCCCATCCTGCTGAAAAAGTTTAAGGCATCTTCTTTTTTTTTTTCTCCTTTCTTTTTTTTGTATATCCGTAGTGTCTTGGACTGTAATTTATTGTGTTTTATTGTGAACAAAACTATTTTCAGTCAAACTTAAACCCAAAGGAGTTTGTTTTCTCTCTGTCCTCTCTCTCTATGTCTCTCTTTCTCTTTCTCTCGTCTTCTGTCTTGCTTTTTTGTTTTACACTTGACTGAAAATATCTGTTGTATGTTGCCTTTGATTCCGATTTTATTGCTGGAATATTTGTTTGTTGTTTCAGCATGACACTTGGCTGAGTGTGTTCGTAGTCGCGAAAGCCACACAAACCAGAATCGTACTGACAGGAAGTATGTGGAAGTTTTTTTGTTTGTTTGTTTTTAGTTTTCTCTCTGTTTTTCTTCTTATATTATTATAATTATTAATATTATTATTATTATCATCATCATTTTTTTGTTGTTCTCACAGTGAGGTGTGGAATGTGCAATACCGCATACTGCAATCTATGCAGGCCAAGAATTGTGGCACTTTATTTTCTGTCTATGGGAATTTGTAAGTGTACAGGCAGAAATTACTTGTATTTTTCAAATGTTATATCTTTAATATGAGGCAAAACAGTATTACAACTACCAGAATCTCACAAACGATGCAAATGAGAATTTGACTTTTACTTTTTCATAATATACAGCTGGCATAACGCTGTCAAGCACCTTAATGCCAGGTATCAATGGACCTCATATTTGATTATCTGTGGGAATAGGGATCCAAATTGACCACTTTGGGCCTTTTATATTGCTGTTAGATTTACATATAAATCTAACACATGTCTGTGGAAGATATCAAGATAATCTAACTTCAATGGCCACACACAAAGGATTTTATGTTTTTTGTGAATTAACGTTGAGAATGATTCTATTTTTTCTAAAAACCAAAATGGAGCACGACCACAATTTCCTGCCATATGGTGGTTGAAATGATGCGTGCCTTTTCATAACACCACTGTTTATGAGAAGGTAGCAAGTCATTTTGCTTTGTTCATATAGCACTGTACAGAAAATTCTAATTTTATAGGAGAAATCAGGTCTTTATGTAATAGATACACGTAATGTTATTGAGTTCTCAGGTTTTCTATAACTCTCTGATGTTCCGATTGGATAGATTCTCTGTTTTTTCTTTAACGGTTCATGTCAACTAGTTACCTTCTGTACTTTTTGAAAAGTGATGTTGTCAAATCCATATCGATGTCTCGGCTCCCGGAGTAAGGAGCGGCAATATTTCTCCCTCCTCCTGGGTAATCTGTGTACCACATTCAGTATCCACCCCCATCAGTCTTCAGTGAGGCAGGAAGCAGCACAAACAAACAAGAAGCTGGACTGTTAAACTTTGGAGAGCTGAGAAATAGAAAGAAGGAGCACGATGGGCCCCGTCTGACCGCGGGCAGGCAGGAAGAGATCCCCTATTGTCACTTAACTGATCCATCTGATGATTATTTCCCATGCTGACACTGCTGAACGCTCCAGTCCCCACGGCTTCAGAGGCTCTTACCCCATGGCGTGCCCTCAGGAACAGTGATCAATGGGTGAAAGAAAAGGTTAGCAGAAGGGAAAGAGGAGGAAGGAAAACCAGTACTCCCAAATGGTTACATCCTATATTAGTTGTGGTCCATATTTCCTTTTTGTCTGTGTACATACATACTGTACGCCCAGACCAACACAATACGACTCAGTAATCAAGAGGTTCATGTGAGAGCTCATGGAGTTATCTTTTATGAAAATAATCGATCCCTCACTGGTCATTCAGATTCTTTCAAAAATTAATGTGGGGTCAGTGGTGGTTGTCGTTGTTTGGGGTTTTCATTTGCCCCGTTTTTTCTTTATCAATGAAGGTTAGGTGACAACCTTCTTGTTAAATTTTTTTTTCTGTACCTGTACGTTCAAAGTTTTTTTTTTTTTTTTTTCATCCGTTGTTTGTAGTAATCATGTCTCCGTGTTAGCCTCGAGTAATCCTTCATTTTGACAGGTAGGGTAGAGAAACAAGGGATTTGGATTGATCAGCTATATAATATATCCCCCTTGGGATGATGTTTGTGTGGATACTGAAATTAATTCTGTGAGCTGACAGCAAAAGGACCGTGCTCTGTCTTACTGTCTCACAACGGCATTATCATCTATGATACTGTACAGAGTGGAAAGGTTGTGTCTTTATTTTCTCTGAGAGAATGGGTATTGTCCGTGTCACTCATGCGTGCTTACCGAACCTTGCTCCCTAAAATGCATAAAGCTATATTGTTTCTTCTTATGTCTGTGTATTCTGCCTCTTACATTTTCTTTCTCTGTTCAGCTTTGGAGAGCATTATCGTTAGACACATTCTGTGCTACAGACTTTTCTGTACAAAGCAACATCTTTGTATGCATGTATTAGTCCAAACAATTATGTGACCACAGAACACTTTGTTATGGTACATGTATGTCAACATTTCTGTAGAGCATTGTTCCCCATTACGTCTATTAGCATATGCAGAATAACAAATAAATGTGTATATAACTCGCGCATGTGTTTTTGTGTGTGTCTGGTGTGCTCTCTTCTGCAAATCAGCTGATGTTTGCAGGCCACATCTGCATTTTACTGGATAAATATTATGTATATTAAGGATCATTATGTAATATGATGCAAGATACATGAGTTTATGAACCATATCTTCATAAATAACATTAATCGAAACTGATTGCATTTGCTGCAAGAAGGTATGCAAAGTTGTTGTTGTTTTTTGTATCCTAAAGTGCAGACAACTCGGTAATCTGATGTGACTGGCTGATAAATCATTTATCAGCGGAGGGAAATGTATGCCATTCCATTAGATGCAATTAATGTCTCTTCACTTCTCTGTTGTGAAGTGCTGCCAAACAGTGATATTAAACATAAGCAGCTCTCTAAAGCCTCGGAGGATCTGGCAGGAAATGTCTTTAATTTAGAAGAAACCCCCCATCCCACCCCCACACACACACACAGGAATCCATACACTCAAACAGAATATAAAGAGGTTAATATTGCATTAATAATGTGATGGACAATTGTATTGCAGTATCTATCAGTGTATTTATTACATCCATTGTGTCAGTATAATTGTAATATCTAGTGCAAAACAAATTTGAGTGCTGCTACATCTTATTTTTGTTAGTTTTATATCTATTAATGTGCTTAATTTGTCTCAGCTTTGAAGTACTAAGACTAGCCTACTACAGACTGTTATTGCTTTCTCTTGGATTACACACTGCAGACATTTTTTAATATGGACCTAAGAATTAATAACTTATAGAGTTAATATGTTTGATTTTTAGAAAATGTGAGAAACTTTAATTCAGTATCAGCTCAAAGCAAAATATAGCATAATGGGCTGCGGTTTTGGAACAGAGCATAATTACCTGCCATATTTAATATATGTATTAACCTGGGCAACCCAGTTATATTTGGATTGCAATTTATATATTTTTATATATAAATTGCAATCCAAATAGTGTATACTGTATGTGGAAATTCAATTTCCACATAGAGTCTATGGTCATGTAGCCTATTTCTAAGTGTAGTTCCTCCTGAACGCCAGAGGGCGCTGCTCTCGGATCAGGCGACATCAAACCAGCAGAAAAGGCTAAAGCGCGCGGAAATACAACTGAGGGGGAAAAAAAACAGAAACCGCAAACTGTAAACATGGAAGTAGACGAGGACAAGAAAGAGAAAGTCGCTACAGATGCAGAAAATAGCGACCAAACTGTCAGTTTTCCCCACGTTACAGCCGTCGCCACTGGGTGGATGTTGGACTTCATGTTTATAAGTTTGTGTCGCCGTTTCAAAGAAAACAAATTTGATGAATTCAACCAAACTCTTTCGGTTTTCGAGGGTGAGTTACGTTAGCCACTGCTAATTAAACATAAGATAGCTACCTCATATTTTAGTCAGCACAGAAGTTCAGACAATAATATAACACTGTAGTGAGTAAAATAAGTATTGAGAATTCAAAGTAGTTCAGAAGTTGTAAGTTACGTAACGTCGTGTGGCCACGACTTTTTACTCTTGTCCGAGGCTAACGTTAGCCACTTGGTTGGTTTGGATGTTTATCTTTGTTTTTCAGCTATGTCTCAGAACATGTGTGCTGAAAGAGACCGTCATGATGAGAAAACGATGATTTGTGCCTTCCTCGCAAGAGTCATGCATGGCAAAATGTTGGGTAAGGTGTTGCAGTCAAAAGCTGAATTCATCTCTGTATTAGAAACAGCACAACGGTGAGGTCATGCCAGCATAAAGCATCTAAGTGCTTCTGTTTGAGGATGTTAACCAATTAAAGCTGTCACCCAAGCTTAGATTTTAAGCCTACGCCAAAATGTATAAATGTTGCTAATGCGGGGTCAATACTGACTGTATGGTATGTTATAACGACTGTAAGTTGATTGCTTTCTGAGTCTAAATTTGTGTTTTTCTCTATTTCTCTCCAGACATCATGTTTGAGGAGGATGAAAGCATGATGCCTCTCATGTCTGCTACCAAAATATGGTTAAAACTAAAAGACACCGTGGAAGATGAGAGCACGTTCAACAAGATTAAGATTCTTTTACTGGTCCAGGTAATACTACTACAGTATAGGGTTTGTGTTTTTTCTACTGTAGTCTAACTGTAACACAACACAAGCAAGATCTAACCCGAGAATATCCAGACATGTATCCTAGGGGTGTAACGGTACACCTACGGTACGGTTTCGGTACAGCGGAAAAAAATTAACAAAAGCTCACACATGTACAAGACTATCTTTTTTCATTTATTTTGAGCAGACACCAATTGACTGCAAATGTAAAACCATCTCCTGATATAAAAGTAATAAAAATAAATAGAATAGAACATATAACAAATGCATTGGGAGGGTTCTCATACCATTCATTCTGTTCATACAGAGGAAAAGAATCCGAAAAAAAAATGTAAGTCCATATTTTTTAATATAATTTGCTTTAAATGTTTGCTTGTGTGTTTTTGTGTTTTTGTTTCTTAAATATTTAGAATATAAAATATAAAAATTAAAATGAACAAATGTGTGTAGCGCAAGGACTGGCTGCAGAAACAGCTGTTTGTTTCGCACGGGGAGGATGTCAAAAAGCTCATCGATGTGTCTCATGTCTGCAAGTATTTATAGATGGACAGGCAACAGCTAAATTAATCAAAACTTTATTTTGAAAAGACATTCTCTCTCCTTTTCGTCCCGTCTGGTACAACCTGGTCTATCCAGCTTGACAGACGGAGCTCGCGGCTCGCGTAAAGACACCATCAGAACCTGCCTCTGCTCCAGCTGCGCTGCGGTCTCACAGGCAGTGCATCCGGGCCGTTTCACGAGCGATCAGTTTTCCTCACATCACATTTATTTTTACCGGTAGATATGTGAATAGGGTGCGAGCGTGCGCATGGGAGAGAAAGTGGGGAGACACTGGGCGGCAACACTACGGTTCAGTTAGAAATAGGAGAATCATAGAATACAGTTAGCCTCCTCAGGACGGGAGGGAGAGAGGGAGGTGGATTTGCATCTGCAGCAGTGACAGTGCTTTCACGTGTAAAGATTTTGTAGGTAAAGATTTTATATTAGGTTACACTAACTGCACCTTCCAAAAAAAAAAAAAAAAAAAAAAAAAAAAATAACGGACTTCAACACAAGCATTCGTCGTGTGAGCTCTAACCTGAGAACCCCTAATGTATCCTGGTTTTGGTGAATGATGTAAATGTAGGCCTAATCATAGAGAAAGCTCAAACACAAAGAATAATTAGGGTTAAATTCCTGCCCACAGTTTGAGTCTTTTAATGTGATGTGTTTGCCTTGTTTGTAGTCTGTGGCTGTGTGCATGGAAAAAGGCCAGAGATCCTCAGCCACCTCCGCCCTCAAGTGGCTGCAGAACAACCATGACTTCCCACAGGTCTGTCAGTCTGTTATCTCTATTCTTTTGAAAAACACAGGGTCAACTCTGGAATATATATATTTTTTTAATGCATTCCGACATTTTTTCAACAGAACGTGGGAGCCAAGCTGAAAACAGTCTTGACAAAGTGGGACACGTACCACCCGTTCCTCACAGGCTTAAGCTTGAACCACCTGCTGAAGGAAATCCACTCCTACTTGGACGCCTACCTGGACAAGAATCCCTCTGATTACCTTCTTAAGGTAGGTACTATGCAGGGATGGATTGAGAGACCATCTTCAGACAAAGAGAGACACAAAACAATGAGAAGCTTTGCTGCCTCATTTGGTTTTGTGGATGCTTGAGTGTCTCTTTAAATCACATTTGAATATCTAAATACTTAAAAGGTATTTAAAAGGATTCATTTAGTTTTAATAATTTTTCAGGTTCATTGAGTCGCAGAATTAAGCGCAAGTTCTACACTGTTTCTTGGAAAATAATAATTTAATACAGCTGGCCCTGCAGGACTAATCCCAGTGTAAAATTAAGGATCAAGCTTTGTATGACTGAAAAATGGAGTGAAAAAAATAATTGGAAGAAATTATTTTGTCGTGGTGCAAGATATGGACTAAGAGGATTACCCCCTCCTTGCTCACAGATGAAAGTGATATATGCAGTGCTACTGCATTTGATGCTTAGAAAACTTCATCTGGCCAGAATTCACATCAACATATACTGTATACGACTCTTGCTGTATAATGTTTGAGCAAGTGCAAAAAGGATTCTCAGGTTTTGGCTGCTCAGCTGTTTATGAAGTGGGGATTTAACACATGATTTACTTGGCAAATACATAAGGTCTCCAATGTTTTGCTCCAGCTAACAGCAAGGATTAACAAATAAATTTTAACAGGCAATAAATTTTCTTGCTCTTGTGTTGAGACCTGATCAGATATGCTCTTGTTCTTCTGAGTTATGGCGCCCTGTGAAAATGAAGGTTTTGATGGAGCTTATCAGTCATAGTTAATTGACAATTTGTCATCAAATTAGTTGGAAGGGCAGACTGCTACGTTCAGCAGAGACCTCCTCAGGGTCCAGTTATTCAGGAAAGTTTTAGGATTAATTTACATAGAGGCTGTTGTCCAAGGTTAAACTTAGCAGGCTATTATAAAACAGGCCTCATTAGTTTAATTTTCGCGTCGGAGCAATACTTACACCTGAAAGTTAATTGTTTTTGGAAAATTATGGAAAAGTACCATAATTTATAGGAATATAATTTAGAAACGTAATTGATGTTTGTCGGTGTGTTCATGTCTGCCCTCCTCTCTGTCTTTCAGGCGGCCACGGAAGAGGTCCTGACATCAGGGAACACTGAATGTCTGAAGGAGACGGTGAAACAAGAGAGCTCTCTGTCAGAAAACACCATCGACACAACGGAGAAGGGTCCAAGGTAGGAAATAACATTTTATAAGCTGTATTTATTCATGTTAGGGCTGGGTTGTTTTCTGAAAACCTTTAGATATTCTTCACTGACTTAATCTTGCATGCATTGCAATGCTTTCATGAACTGTTACCGACCCCAATGTTCAGTCATGTTCCTCCGTCCTGTCCAGCAGTAGTCCATGTTCATTCATAGTGAGGCTGGTGATGGATGACACAAGCACTAACACCAGGCCTCAGGCCACATCCACACTAATAACTCCTATTTTTTCTGATGTTTTCTTTTTTTCTTTTCCTTTTTCTTTTTTTTTAGTTACTAAAATGGAGAGTTTTAAAAACACAGTCAGTTTTAGTTTAAATACTCAGGGCTTAGTTGCAGTTGAGACAAACTTTACAAAATCAAGACACAGGCCACTGCTTCACCTCCTAATTGGATCTTAATTAGAGGGGATGCATCATACCAGGAAAAAGCATAGGTTGAAATAAATGTTTAAATGTCTATTTCTCAATTAGAAATATATTTTTGTCTTGTATTGCACTGTGACAGAACAAAACGGAAACTACTCTCAACTAAAATGACTGACCTCTGGAAACCTGATTCAAGCAAGAAGGCTTGTGTCTCTCTCAGAAGAATCCCCACGAGTGGTAAGTTAAATTTTTTCCTCTGCCGTTGATATTTCTTTTAAGAACAAAATGCATTTTTGCTTTTATCTCATGTTCAATCACTATTCTATAAGATGTAGGAATCCGTGCTCCACGTCCTTGACTCATTTCTTTCCTTTTTTTAAGTATATTTTTTGAGCTTTTCAAACTTGACACATTTCTGAGAATAAAGAAATGCTAACGCCAATATTAAATCTCTCATCATCAGAGTTGAGTCAGCTAAAATGTGAGAAGTCAATCAACATCACAGAGATCCAAAAGCTAAAATGTGAGAAGTCAATCAACACCACAGAGATCCAAAAGAAAAGAAAAGCACCTGAGGTGAGTTGAACCACGCTGCTCATTCAATATACTGTGAACAAAATCAATCCCAAAAAATCATTCCTCACCACTATCTTTTGTTAAAGGCAAATTAAAAAGACAATATTTGGTTTTGCTTTGTTTAGAAATGGACATACGAGCTGGACAGACATCTGAAGGCTGGCGTTAGACGTCATGGCGTCGGGAAGTGGGCCCTGATCTTACAGGATTATGACTTTCAAGGACGCACTGGAATCATGCTCAAAGATCGCTGGAGGATTTTGGTAAAGGCCAATAAGGTCAGCTAACTTAACTCCATAAAAAGTGGTTTTGCCTTGTAAATTAATTATCTTTTTTATTGTTGGTGTGACATACTGCTCATTCCACCACTAGAGGGCGTCCGCTCAGAAAAATGAACTGAGCCAAGTGTTATTGCCTCTATATATGATGCTTCTTATGTTGCACTATCTTAGTTTCTCTTGCCTGAACAATGTAGCAGTTTTACTTGAATAAAGGTTAGAAAACAAAATGTGCCCTTTATGATAGGGACTATTTAATTGTATAATTATTTTCCCCTACACATAATGTCACAAATGTAAAATATATTTTTTAATACTTTTAAGTTAAATATCTTTGACAAAACATTATTACAAAAATGAACAGTGGCTTGTTACAATAAAAATGTACAAAATCAGCAGATGCGTGCTTAATGTGTACAGGGAAAATGTGAAATACTGAACTTGCGGTGTCTTCACACAGTATGTTATTTACACTGATTACACAGAGCATTTGAAATGTGCATGGTGATTTGAAAAACGCCTTTATATCAAGGTGCAGCATATTAAGTAGAGAGGGATGCCAGTATTTGCATTGCACCACCATCGAGTGTTAAGTCTCCCCCCTTAGCATTGGAAGCATCTGATGTGAGCGCTCTCACGCTGTGTCAGCTCCAGTGATGAGGGGAGCTTGGCCGTGAAATGTTTTTGTGGACACCAGATCAGAGCGCGAGGTTCTGCGGTGCTTGGTTTGGATCAGATGAAGACAAAGCTGTGCTGTGGCGGACAGTCGCACCGCTGCGTTCTCTGGATCTTCTTCCACGTCCCGCGGCACTGAGCGCTCCCCACTGCCTGCCAGTGGAGCAACACTTCTCTGCAACAAAACACAAAGTTTTTAACTGATTCACTGCTTTTTCTGAAGGGCTTCCTGAATGGGATGATGAGTCATATTTTCAACAACATATTCAACCTTTGAACAACACTGCTATGAAAGCATGCATGTAAAGGTTCACGGCTTCATACTTGTCTGATTCCTGGCCATCTCCTTGGCAGCTGCCGGTATTGTTTCGCATGGCGGGAGGTTCACATGCCACACACACTTTGAAGCCTTCTGTTATGTAGCGCATCCAGTGTGTGTGTGGCCGGTTCTGCACGGTACAGTGGGGCGTCCGGGACTGCAGTGTGAATTCCACACAGAACCTGAGGGGAGGGTCACGAAAGGTCACAGTTACTCCTTGGATGCAAGAGCCAATGACTCGAGATGGAGGACTAAAGAAAGGCACGTGACACCGGCTGCACTGTGGTGTCATTTAATTTATTGGTGCTAATCATGACAAACTCCTAATTATTCATGATTTGGTGTAGAACAGGCACTCTGAGCTGCTCACAATGCTTAGCTACCTGTCATCTGAGCCTTTTGTGAATGTGCTTTTCATGTGACAGTCTTTATTAAAGCCTGAGTATTTAATTTCAAAGGGTTGTGGGCAGTCTCTGTGCGCTGCTTTATTTAATGGTCTGTGGACAGACGGGACAGGTGAGCAAACACCTTCTGTGCAGCCGATGCAGATGGAGGAAGAAGTCTGGCTGTTATCTTTTCACCCCCCACCCCCCCTCTAAATGGTTTGGGTTACACAGCATTACGCTGAAATGAGACTAACCCCTGGCAGCGTTCGTGAACTTTTCAACCCGTGAAATTTATAGATACCTGAGGTCATGAGCAGTTTCAGAATACTAAAGAAGGCTAAATGGGAGAATGATATGAAACCTACCCAGGGTCCAGGGGGTTTCCATAGTTGTCATGTTTGGGCCTTCCCTTGCCAAACTCCATGCTGGTGATGAATGCAGGACCTGATGGCAACCAAATGAGGTGATTAAATTTGGTCAGCACTTGTCATAAAATCTACTGAACCTTGCAGTCAGGGAGGGAGGAAAAAATGCATCTATAATCTAATAAAACCAACAAGAAGCAGCTGCAGCAGAGAAAGTGAAAAGAGGAAGTGTCTGTGTTTCCATACCTGAGTTAAGCCCACAGTGGTGACCCTGGTGGTCTCTGTACTCCCTGCAGCCGGCCCGTTGCTGCAGGCTGGGACAGGGCTCTCCACCGTTACTGGGCTGCTGCTGGATGTGACGAACACGCACTCGCACCGAAGGCTGGCAGGGTTTGGCACAGCCACTCCAGAAGCTCCAGTCGTTCACAACGCAGTTCTGAGCTGGATGTTGGTGAGGGTGGGGAAGGTGGGGGGGCATTATTATACACAGGATATCCTCTGCTCTAGCAAACAATCAAACTGCCATGAAAGTCGGACGTAGCAGCTGGACCTAACACTGACTGATTCTTGCAGATCAATGTGTGCACGGTGCAAACAGTGGAAACTTGCAGCAGCGTGCAGGCTGCAAAAATTATGATATTCCAGTCAAACAGTACAATCAAGCATGCATTATGCAGAAAATAACTTCAGATCAATGAAGCATTGATTGTGACTTGGAGAACTTGTGTTTCCTGCTCTACTACAAGTGGGTTGAGAGCCAAGAGAGCAACCCACTCAATCACCAAGTCCTGTGATTTTTCTTTTCACTCATTCTCTGTGCTTGGTGATCAAGCTTTGATGTATTAAGCATGCAGATTTAGCGACTACCGGCCTATAACACATATTAGGTCCGCTTGGCTTGTTTGACTGGAACTGTAATTGCTGATTGACAGAATCACATTCTTCAAATATTTGGACTAATTCCGTTATGTGGGCCAGTCCACTAAAATGAGGTTAGACACAAAGCTGCCTGGGTTGTTTTTGTGATGTAGCAGGCATTGTGTCAGGATCGCCATAAAGGTTAGAAGCTAAAGAAATACAGAATAAACCACATTTAAGAGTTTCACACGGCTATGAAGATAAATATGCATGAACAATGTCACATGTATGGAAACATTTGGGAGGTATATGTACAGTACACCCAGCCACCTTTGTGTCATAGATAATAGAGATGGAAGATAAGCAGCCCTGTAACAGCCAGGTACTGTAAATAATCTTTTCTTCTCCAACGACTTTATCTTCCTCTTTCAGTCTTTCTTTTTTGCCGGAGTTCAGGTTATCTCACACAACAGGTTATCTTGCATTAGTATCATAAAGCTAAGGTGTGTGCGCCAACACATGCACAGTCTACACCTCCTTTTGTGATTCAGCCCCTCCACTCATCCCTCACCTGGACACTCTGTGAAGTAGTCGAAGCAGCAGTCCTTGGTCCTGACGCAGCCCACGTCGCAGAAGCATGTCCCGTACACGCGGTCCATCCTCCAGTCGGTGGTGGTGCAGCTCAAGTCTCTGCTCGAGCAGCATTTCCCCGAACATCCACCAGACACCAAGTGGCTCCTTCCCAGTGTGGAAACCACCAGCAGCAAACAGGTAAACTCCACAGAGGACCCCATCCCGAGGCGGGGTCGGGTCAGAAGTCCACCCCTGAAGTAAAACACTAACCTCTTCAATGTCCCCAGTATGTGATGCAACAGCAACAGTTCTCCTCTTCTTAATGTGTTTATTCCACTTTCTGTTGTCCTACTCTACCCCTGTCATGCTCATGACTGTGAGGGAGAGGTTGGAATACCAGCCCAGCCCAACTCAGCCAAGACTGCCACAGGAGCCCTTGTGACCTGGAATTCCTGAGTCCGTCTCCTGTGTCCAGCCCCTGTGTTTCCCTCCAGAAACAGGTCCTGCAGAGCAACCTACAGAACAGAACACCCCATTCCAGCCTTGATCACAGTCCACTGTCTCTCATGTTGTGTGTGCACCCTCTCCCTCAGAGCTCTCTCTCTCTCCCACCTCCCAGCTGAGCACCTCCCTGCACTCGATCACACACACGGGGAGGAGACAATAGGGACAAGGGAGGGGTAAGATGTGGTGAGTTTGGGTGAGTGTTTTCTCCCCCTCCCTTGCTTCTGTTCCTCACCCCTCACTCTTCCTTACCTCATTCTCACCTGTCTTCGTCCTTGTTTATCTTTTTTCTTTCTTGCAGAGTCACAGTGACCCTGGTGTCAGCCTTGCCCAGCCTCTCCCCGCCACCCCAGACCTCGGGTCCCAAAAGAAAGGCAGGAATGTGAGCAGTTGGCAGGTCTCCAGTCGATTGTGCCAGGGGGCCCGCTGAGCGTTGTAAAGCCACCCTTTGGTTCTCACCTCTCTCCCTTTCCCTTTTCCCCTACAGGTTACTGTAATCGAGCAGAAATCTGAACACTTTGCACATGGTTTACTCTCTTTTACTGTGGGTATTTACAGAATTGTTTCCAATTATTGATTCATCTGATACTGACTGAAGTGTGAAGCAATGCTTCATTATTGTTTGGAATATGCTTTAATTACTTGGATTCAGATATGCATTACTGGTGCAATTTAAGCTCACTATTAACTAGATTATGTCTTGTTTATTTCATTTTAGGGGGGGGAAATCAACAAAAAGTGTCAAAACAAATTGGTGCCTCATGGTTCCAGGAAGTCACCACACCCACACAGGAAATAGCCGAGTCCAGCAGATAATGCTTGTTGAACCATCATCTATTAAAACACTAATGTTTTCAATGCACAAATTAAACTTCTTTTTTTTTTCCTGCTGTAGCGTCATACTGTATTTAATGCACAGGCATGTGTAGCTCTATTTGCAGACCAGGGTGTGGCTTTAATCAATAACATACAGGTGCAGGTGAACAGTAGATGACAGACATTTCATGAACTATAATTGAGCAGAGGCCTGTCTTGGTGCAACTAATTGTTTTATCTCATTAGGACATGACTTGTCACTGTCAGTTTATTGATTAACGAGACTATTAGATTTGCTGCTGTCAGTGGAATGAAGACATGCTTAAAGGAGGCAGCAGTTATGTGCAAATTTCAGTTTGTGAAATCTAATAACAGTGCATGCTCCTTTTTTTTTTTTTACTCTTAAATTCCTGTGGTGCTGAAAGAAATTGTCCCCATCCCAGCATAACTTAATTTTTAACGCTTCAGCAACTGATGGAAAGTCATGCTTGAGAATTATGGGCTAAATTAGACGGATAATTACGCAGGGTTGTGGCAAAGAAGCATTTTTCACTGTTATGTTTGCTCAAGGTGCCTGAATGTCTGCGGATGCTGTGAACTCCGAGGAGGGTCAGCCTTTATTTGAGCAGTTTCTCTTCCATCTCATGGGAAACAAATGAGGCCTCCGCAGGGAGCAGTGTAGGGGAATGAGGCCTCCCCACGTCTGCTGCTATAGAAGGAACAGATATTTGTAATAACCTGGATACTTTGCCTCTGCTGTCTTGAAAAACAAGCTTGCAGCGAGCAGAGGGGGGTCCCTTTGGGTTCTTTGATTCTTCTTTTTGCTATGGAGCAGGTAGGTCAAGCGACAGTAATAGCCTTCATCTTCACCATAATCATTGGCAACGGCATCGCTGAAGAGCATGTGTCTGAATCAGTGTATATTAAAGTTTGAGAGGGCTGAACCCAGACTGACCTCGGGAGTAAAGCTCCTATATTACGCTTTTTGTAAAGTACACTACAAATATTTGACATGACATATTTTAAAATTATAAGAAACATGACCCACCGTCAGTCATTTTGAGATGTATTCGCCCCCAAATTATGAATCATTTAGTGAATTCAAGTCTAGTAATACTTTATTTTGCGTAAAACAGAGAATGCCCTGGATAGGTCGCTAAAACCAACACACACATGCACACTTTCAGTGCATTTTTCACTTCTGATCTGATCCGTCCGCTGATGCAAGACTTACAGCTGCATGAGTTTGCTATGGCTTCAGCACGTTGGAGGTGCACATCAAAGCATGTGTGTTTTACATCTGACAGGCCCCCAACCCTGGACCTCCAGCCCTCACTGTGCACTTGTCAAAGACGATCAGGCTTCCCACAGAAACACACCCTGCTTGGAGTTTTCTTAGCGAGAGCATGAGCCCCATGCTAATGTGTCTTAAGACAGTGTTTATGGTCGTCATACTCGGTCACAAGACGCCAGACTGTATTATGACAATCAAAGGCACACACACTAGTTTAGCTTATTTGACAAACACATGAGCAGAGATTTAGAAATAGAGACTGACTGGATTTACTTAGGAATGAAAGTGTGTGCGTGTGTGTGTGTATGTGTGTGTGTCTACTTCTTGCACTGGGTGTTAAGGAGACGACGGAGTGAACTCTGGCTCGATCTCGCCTATATGTGGAATGCAAACGGTGGCTGTCCCCATGGTAACGCCTGACCCGGGTTGCCATGGTTTCAAAAAACCTTGTTGATAAATTGCCCATATTAACCCAACCTCGCCACGTGCTGTAAAGGTACGCTGATGATGTCACCGCTGCCCGGGACAACACCCTTCATAGTATCACATACACATTTTTTGTCTCACATTGAATGCACAAAAATTTCTACTTCTAACTTTTCAACTTGACACCAGGTGTGTCCAGTAACCAATCAGCTTTTGCCACAGCCTAATTCAGCCAATCACGTAGCTATCAAGCTTTAAAATCTGTTTCCCCTAATCTATCACGACATCACCATCGGGTCTAATCACTGGAGAGCCTCAACGTTGATTCACTGGCTCGGAACAAAGTCATCCCTGATTCAAATGATGACCTTGAAAATATTTAACCTTAACCAAATACTTCAGACTTATTAGGTCGAGTTTGTTTCCTCCTGATGAGTACACACACGAGTTTCTGTCTGATGAATGGAAGCCTTTGTCCACTGTCCTTTCAATTTATAGCTCAGCTTCCTCCCTCACTGGGTGCATCTGTACGTTTGTGCTGGGTGTGTGTTTCTGTACAGGGGTGTTCACTCATTCATAACCTGTTTATGTGTTAATGAGTGTCAGGACTTTGTACGTAACCTCACCTTTTTTCCCCCCTCAGTGTGAATTTGATAACGTATCTTAGTCTTTTATGTTATTTGTGACATACCCAAGCACAAGAAGCTGCATGAGATATTATTTCAAGAGTTAAAGGGATAGTTCACCCAAAATTCAAATTTCACTCATTATCTACTCACCCTCATGTCGACTAAGAGCTGTGAGAATTTTCAGAGTCCTCCGTTCCTTCTCTGAGTTATGGGGGGGTCCACGCAGCACTATTTGTCCATATAATGGTTGTCAATGGACACCAGGTTTCTTCGTCCAAAAAGACACACCAAAAAACATCCAAATACCTCCATACTGCTCGTCTGTAATGTCCCTCTTGTATTGAAGCCCCAACATGAGAAATTGTTCCGAAAAAAATTAAATAAGTCTATATTTTAAGCTTGTTTGTAGCAAAAGTTCCCAGTGTCTCAGTTCACTGCTCTTCCTGTGTCAGTACAATTCTCATGTGATTTGCACTGACCGGCGGAACAATTTCTCATGTCGGGGCTTCAATACAAGAGGGACATTACAGACGAGCAGTATGGAGGTATTTGGATGTTTTTTGGTGTGTCTTTTTGGACAAAGAAACCTGGTGTCCATTGACAACCATTATATGGACAAATACTGCTGCGTGGACCCCCCGTAACTCAGAGAAGGAACGGACGACTCTGAAAATTCTCACAGCTCTTAGTCGACATGAGGGTAAGTAGATAATGAGTGAAATTTGAGTTTTGGGTGAACTATCCCTTTAAGATGGTGGATGTTTGACTTTGGCTTCTGTAAGTGTGATTGAGTTCAGGTGAGTTCCTTAAATAATTCAGAGGACCACGAAAAGTATGAACTTAAATGTCCGTGGCAGTGGCTGCTCTGTACCCGAGGACTTCCATTATGGCCCTGAATGAGTGAGTCCCTTGCTCCTCACACTGCATTTACACCAGTGTCTATTATGATGAGCCATCCAGTACATCCCACTAATGATGCTCCATTCATTACAGGTCATTAATGCTTGATCGTTTATGGATGATAAGGCACTTCTCCAGGACCATGGCAGCAGAGAGGGATGATGACACTGATGACAACAGCTCTGAAAGCGGACTGGCCTTGGAGCCGTGCCACTGTGATGACAACAAAGACAGTGATATTGATGAAAGTTTCCCCCTGTCATCATCACTGATAATTGCCCCACACACACATGCACACACACATCACTCACCTATCTTGGCATGTAGTTCCATATGTATGTAAATCAATGCGGATATTAGGAACAGCGGCAGGGAGACGAAGCAAGACGTGTGGGAGGAGGATGGGACTGACCCCTGCCTCTGAGAGAGATGGAACTTTCAGGTAATGATAATCACTGGGAGAGAGGTTTCATCTATCATGGTGGATTTCATAAATCATATTATGAAATGTCAGAGAGCAGTGGAAAGGTCAGGCCCCCTAGTCTTGTGAGTCCACGTGTGTGTGTGAGTGTGTTGCCCTCCCAAGGACAGTGTGTAAACATCATAAAATGGAAAATATATACATCAAGGCGATGGCACTGAAAATAATTTTTCCAGGATTTCTCATGTCATGCTTTGACGGTGTGCAAACATGTCATATCTCACTGCTCATAACTGGCAATAACAGATTTGAGGTCAAGAATTTAGGGTAGGGAAATAGAAAAACGCACACACACCTGGCAGTTGTAAAAACTTGTATGCAAACAGTCTTAAATGATAAAAAATTATCTTGGTTTTATTCTTTATCTTCTTTAGGACAAGCAAAGAAAGCGGTGGCTTCTTGCAGCATTGCAAGATCTGTTGCCATAGATTTGACATAGTTTTGGGCTCCTCTGTGTTTATTTGATGGCAAAGACAAAGATGTGACCTCTGAGTGCCCCACTTGAGTACACACACACAGATTACTATTAGACTAAGTTCCTGTTGACACATGCCGCCTGTATGCTCTTCTATCATTTATTTCTGATCACTGTGTAACTATCTTTTAGGATCTTTTAACAGGCTTTTTCAGGGCTCAGCTGGTTTAATAGCAGAGGGGATATCCGAGGCAGGATATCCGAGAGTTATTGCCTTGATAAAGAAATATTTTTATTGGCTAGATGGAGATCTTTTATGATTATTTCTGCACAAATAGAAAATATGATGTGTGGGGACATGAGGTATCTGTTAAAAATTGCATTGTAACCAGCATGGGAATGATGATGTCCTTTTTCATTTTCTTGTCAAGGTGAGGTTAGATTGCATCACTGCCATATGGCTCCAACATAGAGCTGAAGCTATGAGCTGGTTAGCTTAGCTTAGCATAGCACCAAACCTTGAAAGCAGTGGAATCAGCTATAGCCTGGCTGTCAGATGGTGACAAAATCCAGCCAGTCCAATGCGCGTGGATTACTGCAAAATCACATGCAACACAAATGTATCAGAATTTCATAATAAGTAACTCATTCAGACAGATTGTGCTTTGGCAAATCATCAGCCACCTGATTTTTCTTTCTTTTTTTTAAAGTAATAAAATACTGATCCTTATCCCTACCCAGCTTGGCTCTTTCCTCTCATGCTGACCCAAACATATTTAGGGCATTTTTGATTTGAGGTGTTGGCAAAGTTATAATTTGGCAGACAGGCTACATTCTCTGATCCCTGCTGATGAAGTCAACTGGCACAATATCAAGTCAGCTGAAACAGTAAGACAACCTGGCTATTCTTCACTCTAGCACTGGTTAAGCAAATATTCTTCCCTGTCCTGCTGCTTTTTTTTTTTTTTAAAGAAGACTCTTCCTCTGTGACACTATATAACTGTCAAAAAAACTTTAAATTTTTTGCATTAAAAGCTCAATAATGTGTGGAGTGGCTGATAAAAATCAGTACTGTACTCTCAGTCTGTTATTGTCCTGGTTAAAGTACTGTGGACTTACAGTGAAACGATAAACCACTTGCTGGCAGGCCTCAGTACAGCTCTTATTAAAGACCTCATTGTTGACTGTTTGTTCCAGGTCATTTTGTTTCAGCTCACTTGAAAAGAACGGTAAAAGCCCCTGCAAGAAGAGGGAGACCCGGCCTCCGTTTGAGCGTGAATACAACCCTTCACTTAGTATGAATAAGGGGATGGCTCTGTGTTTCTAGGTCACTGTGTGTCCCTGAAATGCACACCTCACAATCTGCAGAGAGGGACGAAGGGATACAAACACAGGCCTGACGTTTGACAACATCACAGGGAGGGATACACTGTCTGAAATTAAACACGGTCGACAGCTGAGTTTCAACGTGACACAGGGGCCAAAATCCTTGATCTCAGGAGAATCCTGATAACTCTTTCTACTCTTTGTCAACTACCTTGACTATCCTCACCTCCCCTCGCAGTCACTTTGTTCTTTTTCCGTCTTTAATATTTATATACAGCAACGCTTTCGGTTAAAAATATTGGATTAAGATAAAGCTTGAAATCTAAAGAGCTGTGAACCTCTGAAGACTTATGATTTTGACACATTTGATGGCTTTTTTGTGTGTGTGGCTTACATAATTTTGTTACCACAGTATGCTTCAGGAAGTCTCTGCAGCTGTGCTTGCATCAGGAGCATCTACTTTATACCTTGTGCTAATAATGTGATATATAATCTATAATACACGCTAAGATGGAAAGTGATTTTTTTTTTTTGCTCATTTAAGGTTTGTTTTATATCCTTAATTATCTGCATGAATGGCAGTTTAATATTCATGACTCTGGCCTCAGTCCCCTTTCGTTAGCCACACTGTGTTGGCACTGATACAGATGTCTTTTTGCACAGCCAGATTGGGAGTTTTTGTTGTACTCTAGAGAAGAAGACAAGTTAGAAGAATTTCTCCAGAATTTAACGAGGAGCTCAAACAATGACCTCAGCTGCCATACCTTCTTCAAATTATAGTGTATAATGAAGTGTTTATTTCTCTCTACACAAAAAGACAATTGCTCTGACTGGTGTCTTTGTCAAATACAATGAACAAGACCATTCAGAGACTTGAGCCGACCTCTATACAGCTACAAAACTATGTGCTATGTGGGGAATTACCACATTCTGGGATCTGGAGGCACAGTTTTGTGTCTGTGTTGTTGATATGGAATGCAGATCTCATTGCAGTAAGTCGCTTTTCTGATAATTACAGTATGTATAATGTATGCGCAAAGAGGAGGGCAAAGTTCCATTCATTTCTGCGTTCGATAGAAGCAAAAGAACCAAAATCCTGATTCATGAAAGACAAAATGGCCTCGATATGAAAAATAAATTTGTTTAATTTCAGGAAGACATTTTTTTTTACAAGGCACAATCATAGTTTCGCTAAACTATTAAGTATGTACAGAGATACTTCACTGGCTTAACAAAGTTTGATTAGACTGATAAACGGCAATGTCCAAAACACCGTTGTGATGAAAGTTCAAGCCAAACAGCATCTGCAACACATCGATGATACAGCAAGAAGGATGGCAGTATTACATAACAGCCATTACAAGCCATTAAAAAGATCAAATAAATATCCAGAGGTTGAGTGGAAAACTACTGAGAGCCGTCAGATGTAATAGAAAATATTTCATTTATCTAATATTCATCATTAGCATCAATTGCTGGGCAAATGCTGCAGTTAACTACACTATGTACTACGAGTGGTCACTGAAAAGGGAAAAGTTTGGGTCAGGAGTCCCAAAATGTGAAGACCAGCCATGTTAAGCAGAAAACTAATGTCACTGAGGATAAAATAGCAGTTAGAACAAGCCACTGAAATGAACACGGTGCCCTAAATGTTTTATTTTGTTCCGATATTGTTGGCACTGACTCGAAAGTTTTAATCCTAGACCGGTGTGACTGGGAAGAGGGTGATTGTCAGGATGGAGGTTTTCTAGGCTTCTTCATTTTCTTGAGCTTTTCTTGTCTCACTGTCTCGGCCTCCAAAGACGACAGCTCAGATATCCTTTGGATAAAAGAGCGAGAGGCTCCGATCGCTGGGTCTGGATAGGACTGGCCTGTGTAGGAAGGACAGTAACAGATATTAGGAGGAGATCTATTATGACATATGCATTGCTTCAAAATTCACCTCTGACTGTCCTGTCTCTTTTCTATCTTGCCTTATTCTGAGAGGTTTGGATATTAAAAACCTTTGTGACTGGTGCTTTCAGTTTTGTGGAATAAATCCAATGGAAAACATAGCCACACCATTGGGGTGGTTACAGTGAAAGAGAAAGCACTTCAAAAGTGGTGCAAAGTAACAGCTGCAATAAGAGCACTGCACACTCCCCTTTCTGTGTGACCCCTCGGCCTACTCTGCCAAGAAGTACAACCAACAAGGTACCCTGAACTGACAATAATGAGACCTGGGGTATGTACTTTTTGTTTGAAGAGGGAAAGTCCATTAAAATGACATGTCTGCTGCCAGTAAATCAATGCCATCAACACCTGTACAGGTTGAAGGTCAGACTCTCCTTTTCACTGGCCTGACGTGTTTGGACCACAACAAATACCTGAGTATGGAAAGAGCATGCAATTAAGGCTAGGCTTCACTGTCAAAGCACTGAAATAACTCACTCTTCTGATTGTCTTTAACAGTCTGTAGGTTGTAGGTTGGGTAATTCACCTTAGGCCTGCAGAACAGAAGGACGACAGAGGAGGCTTAGGTGTGAAAAATAATTGAGAGGACTATTGATTGGCTTGGCCTGATTTAGTTTATAAGGCCAAAAATACCTGCTGAGCTTGCAGTTTTGAACCGAGAAGGTGTTTCTGCCATTGAGGACTAAAGTGGAGGGGAAGAGGATGGCTGGACTTGTGTTTAGTTCATATCTCTCAGCGTAGCTGGAAGACAGAAGCGAGGATACATTAAGCAAAGTGCTGCACATATGGCTGCTGCAATACATTCTTTGTCTTTTGCGATTTTTGGCTCTGGCGTTGGTCCAGTTTTATTTATAGATTTAAAAAGACCCACTCATGTCATGTGAAAGGACAGCGTTCACCAATATTATATTAATAGGGTCAAGTACTATGTGAAAGTAACAGCAGCTTTCTTTCAAATGTCATCAAACTAAAATGAGACGACTACAGTACGAGTGATAAACAACTGAGATCACAATTGTGCAAAAACAACATTATCATATTTTGGCTATAATCATGCATCTGACATTACCAGATTATGAAATGTTAACAGCAAGCAGCTTGGAGTCTTCTGTTTGTGACAGATAAATTGTGTGTGTCAAAATATTAATTGCATCTGGCTGCTGTTGTCTTTGTTCATATTCTTGTAATTTGTTGTAAAAAGAACAGTGAATCAGTATAATTACAGTAATCTCTGCAGCTGTCTCCAAAATATGCTATGAAGAGAAGAGCTACAACTACAGGCCTGAGGGGCATTAATCCACTGGTTACCCCAGGGTGAAGGGCCGTCCTGCATGGCTGTGGGAAAGCTCCTTGGAGAGGCTGAAGGGATGCAGGTTTCCAGGCCTGTGCACGTGGTAGTCTCTTGGCAGTGGAGGAATCACAGTTCTGGTCCTCTCAAACATCGCAGCTAAAAATAATATATACATTTTGTCTGTAAAGTTGTAATATCAAAAAGTTGCAAGTATCTAATGTTACACTTACTGAAATAGGATCTGTGCTCATTGGATATGATTACAACTCCATCTACTGGCTGTCAGGTTACAAGCCAGACACAAGCATCAAATCCAATGTGTATGCATTTACAGGAAAAATAAGATCTGGACATTTCTGAGTGAATATAAAGCTTCCATATATTTCAAAATTATTCTAAATCTCTTCTCAACACAAAGAAAGGGGAGATCTTACCGTTTTTATCAAAGAGAAAGTGTCTCCCACAGATGTCCTCTGGGTCGTTGTTCTCTGATTGCGTCTTGTCATCTTTGTCCAAGTTGGGTGAACTACACATGGATTGAAAAAAAGACATTTAACTACCAGACATTCAGAGACACATTCTGACACCTTTCTGATGATGTAGCATGATCTGGCTCATAGAAGTTAACACAGGAGTATGCTATTCATCTCTTATGTTTTGTAAAGGGTAATGATAGTGGAATATGGTATATATTTCTGTGCATTTTATGTCATATGTCACCAAAGCTGTGAGCAACCCCTAGCACAGCCAATAGCTAAAGCAGGACTTTCAACTGAGACCTACCGATGATGGAGGAAGCTAGGCCTCTAGAGAAAAGCTATATGAGAATTATATTATCGGATGGATGGTTAATTTTGCACATACAGGGTTGAGTTTGTGGCATTCTGGTCATAATCTGCACAGAAAAGCAACTCCCGTCAGTTTGAAGGTTCACTGGTGAATTCATTTGCTCAATACGGTAGTATTTTATTGCTTTTGGAAACATTTCATGACACATCTTACCCTCCAATTGGGAAGCCGCTAACCAAGGATTTCCCATCCCTGGACTCTACGACACAGATATGAATGGCGTTAGTATCTCGTCAAGCTAGCTGCATCCGAATGCATTTTTGCAGACACAAGAGCATGCATGTAGGCTACTCACTGCTCAAGGGCTGAATTACAGGAAATTTCCTCCTAATGTGTTGATTTTGCCTGAAACCCGCTTGTCCTCCACCCGCTCCCATCCTCAAGTTCCTGTATGTGGAGTATCCAGCCGCATCAAGGCCGCGGTGGCTGCAATTTGAGCTCTCCTCCGATATCAAAGCCTTTGCGGTAGGCATGGATGCGTTCAGCTGGTAAGTCATCATGTTGGAGCGGCTGCCATACAAACATCTTTTAGACATAACCTCGTTACTGGGCTAAACTGCGGCACTTGTATTGGTCATGATAACGGTGGATGGGTTCAGACCAGTCATCCCAGGTGGTGAACGCTACCGAGTCACTGCGTAACCATGGAAACAAGGCTCACAGGAAAATACCAACAACGGTCTTGGAACCGTTATTTTTTTTTTTACATAGGCTACGCACTTCGTATTTCAGCGTCTCGTGGTGAGTTTTTTTTTTTTTTTAGTTTGTCATTTAATATTTGGACCGACATGTGTCAATTTGTTACGTTGAAATTGTTTTGACACATTTTTCTGTTTCTCATAAAAGCAACAACTAACGTTACTTCACACTCACCTCTGGCTGTAGCCCAATACAATAGGCTACGGAAGCCGAGGATTTCAGTTGCGTTTCAGCAAAATATATTTCACATAGCCTAGCATTTCAGATAATTTACAGATAATTATATTCAATGGTGGACTAAAGCTTTGTGTTATGTTGATACGTTGTCATTTTAGGTGTTCTATCTTTGGGAAAACTGTTTCCATTACTTATCACCAAACTTAATCTCATGGAGGAAACGGGTAACATCACATTAAAAAACATACATTTTTATTATGCAGCTAGGCTGTATGAGATGGCCCACTGATGT
Organism: Decapterus maruadsi; assembly: GCA_030347415.2. Lineage (NCBI taxonomy): Eukaryota > Metazoa > Chordata > Actinopteri > Carangiformes > Carangidae > Decapterus > Decapterus maruadsi. The sequence continues at coordinate 3,202,329 of CM064890.1, forward strand.
ATTCAAGGCACAATCACATTAATGACAAGAACCAAGAGGTTTTTTTTCCACATTTTTTATTGTACAACTTCGAGTCCATTGTGAAAACCTGAAAAAGAAAGAAAAGGCTTTTAGACAAAGTTAACACACCGTGATTCAGTTGTTACCAGGCTCTTTTCTTGCAGATGTTTTTGAAATTAACGAATTCCCATACAATTTTTAAGCATCTCAGCTCTGAACGTTTGAACTAAGTTGGATTTAACCCAACATTGTTTCTTCCCTCTGTCATGCACAGAGTAAAGCATCTGCAGTGGGTGGCTGATGAGTTTTCAGATGTGGTTTCAGACATTATTGGCTTATTTTCAGCTGTTTTTTCACCATAGTCGATAAGATGGGGAAAAAAGATTATGCATCATTAACCACATCTGTACACCCTGATTTACTCCTGAAACAGTTCCTACAACTCACCACTTTAGTTCATCCTCCTGATCATTCTGTTGATCTGGTCCTCCCTGTTGCCAGCATCTCCTCCCTCCACGAAGTGTGTGGTCTTCTTGTTCATACCACCACGAGGTGATGAGAGCTTGAAGGGCCACAGGAAGTTGTTGGCGGGTTTGAAGTTCTTGCCAACTGTGTAAATCTCATGGATGAGGTCCTCAACACAGATGATGCCGTATTTGCCTGTGGGTGAAAAAATGTTTTAACTCATGTACCTTTACTTTTCAAAACTATCTAAATGAGCAGCTAGGGTAAGGATGTGTTATAAAGAACTATTATTTGTTAAGTGAGACATCCATGTGGTTTCAGACAAAACTGGCTTAGTTTTCAGGTTTTCTCACCAAAGTCGATAAGACGGGGAAAAAAGTGTGCATCATTAACCACATGGAGCATTAACCCTCGATATAACTGAATTCTGTCTATTGTAAAAAAATAACCTCTGACAAAGCATACTACCATCAGTCATTATACTCATGTTGATCTAAAATTAACCTACATCTACCATCTTTGATTTGTAAAATGACATACCAAGAGCCTTCTCCACCAGAGCGTTGTCTGTGAGGGCGATGCGCTGTTTCCTCATTCTGCCGTGGCCACGTTTGTAGATGAGCTCACGCACAGACTTCAGGTTGGGGTACCTGGGGGCGGATTACAACAGATAAAAACACATTATGAAAAGGAAGTCCAAGTAATTCAGTTCACAATTTAAGATTAAAACACAGAATCTTTCCAACCTGATCATAGAATTTATCCTCTCAAATTGTATTGATAGAATTTTGCACCATGCTTGAAAATAGGCTGTTGAAATTAACCATTAAACAGCCAACCCTTTATAGCAAAGGAGTATCTTATTTTATGAAAAATACAGAACTATCAGCAGTCAGATTTTTTCAATCAGTTCAGAAACTTGCTCTTAAATCACTGATGTAGTTGGAAAAGAAAAGTGCTACAAGCCTCTAGACTTTATGAAGCAGGTAATGCAAGTTCAAATTAACTTGGAACAGACAATGCCTAGTTTTATACTTATGAAAAGCTTATGAATACATAACAGAAGGACTACGATGTTAAATCATTTCATCTTTTACAGCACAACTGAGCAGCGTAAAACGTCCCAATACATATTTTCAACTAACTCATCTGAAGTCACTAAAGCGACACAGCAAGTAGTCATGCTTATGCAAACCATAATCCAACAGAGTAATGTTTTGTCAGTTATGCAGATGCGCAAGTTATGCGTGTTTATAAGTATTGTGAAGTCATGGAATGAGGTTTCAGACAAAACTGGCTTAAATTCAGTCAGTATTCACCATGGTCGATAAGATGGGGAAAAAAGTTGAGCATCATTAACCACATTCCAGACAAGCATCTCCTTAGATGTGCAACTAATCACCATTATGGCTTATTTATTATAATGTATTTTCCTACTTAACCTGGATGTGAGTGAATGTATTATTTTAGTTATGTTTAAAACAATAGTAGCCTTACCCCCAGGCGATGTAGGGCTCAGCAATCCTGAGCATGTTGATGGAAGCCTTGTTCAGCTTGACGAACACACCATTGAAGATCTGGCGCAGACGGAGCAGCTGGAGAACTTTGCGGACCTTGGGGCTGACACCGTTGATACTAGAAAACAGGCAGGCAAAGATTTCATCAGCAAACAGTCCTGTCAGGTTCAAGCTCGTTTAAATTACAGCTTTGTTTGTGGTTTCAGACGCTATTGGCTTAATGAAAAACAAAAGTTTCTTCATAGTCGATACGTCGGGGAAAGACCTCATCATTAACCACACTGGTTAAAGAACATTTACATGGATTGCTAAATGAAATTACCTTTTGAACACCCTCCTAATTTTCACCCCACCAGTAGTTACATTAACCATTTGCTGCAGATACTACACATGCTTGTGAGAATAAACAGAGCAGCTGGGGTGTCCATGCGAGCAACAGGAGTTTGGGGTTTAACCTCACTTTCCAAAGCATGCCACACAGCATGGTGTATAAAGCAGATTTGCTTGGTAAGAATTTATTTAACAATCCATGTAGGTTACCATGTTGTGTCCTACAATAATTAGACAACTAGATACACTGCACTCACCCTCTGATTCTGATGACAAAGGCCAGTTTAGGCTCAGCTGGCACATAGAAGTTTCCCACTTTGCGAGCAGTGCGACCCAGACGGACTTCACGCCTGTACATCTGCCTGTACTCCTTGTGGTACTTCTCAGCCCGCTTGTAGATCAGTTTCCTGGTCACTTTGCGGGCCTGTGATTACAACAACAAAAAAAAGACACAACATGACCGTCAGTCAGCGCAGGTTGAGAGGATGCAATATGCCACGAGCTCAGTCACACATCAAACATCAGCTCTTTGAAATGACTTCACGTGCCAGCAACTCACCTTCTTTTCAGCCAGCATCTTCTTGATGCGCATGGCCTTCATGGTGGCGAAGGCCTTTCGCCTTTTCAAAAGGCTCTCAGGGACCGCCGGTACTTTTTTTCTGTTCAGAGATGTAAAAGAACACCACAATGACACATTGGTAAGCGCTGACAATTATTGAAAACCTCACAGATAACTTACTTAGTAAAAACATGTCACCATAGCCGCTGGTAGCTGCTAGTTAGCTAGCTAACCTGTCATCAACCGGCTTCCATACAGGTTGAGTTACTGCTTCGGGCATCAGTCTCCATGCATTTTTTAAGTTTTAACAGCAGCAATTAAAGAGCCTAATATCTAATAGTCCATTCCTCAATTTGCTCTCTTAACTGGCATAGAAAATAGCCACTTAATAGAAGCATGAAGGCTACAGAGACAGCCATGTTGTTCCCTATCGTATGACTGCACATAGCCGGTAAGAAAGTACTTTTAAAAACAATAAAAATCTCAATCCTACACAATACCGCCTAGATTATGATGAATACAAACTAAACAAACTATCAATAGTGTAAAATTAACAAAGATGATTGTTTTTACACTGGATGTGCTTAGATTTTAGTACAGCGGCAAACACTCACTCTGCGTCCGCCATTGCGCCCACCGAGAAAGAGAATTTTTCCTTTGCGCATGTGCGCGTTAAAGGATTTAGGACCCCGCGGGCTGTCCGTGAAGCTGCCTGACTGAAGAGGTTTCAACAAATTCAGACGTAACTCTAATAATATATTAGAGTATTATTCTACAAATAATTGTATCGTATATTTATAAATTATGTTAGCAAGTCGCTATAATGGTGCCTTGGTTAAATTACACTTATTAAAATACACTTTTATTTCTATTTCTTTCTCATTGTAGACTTAATAGTTGTGGCCTACTAACCTACAAGCTAAACGACACTGTAAGTTAACGTTATAACTTTTTTTTATATTGTCATCCATGAGCATATAAGGGCTCATTTGTCCCTGCAATGAATACAAGTATGTTTTAATACACGTTTGATGCCCTGACATGATCAATGTTCATACCACAGGTGATGTCCCCGCTGATCCGGCAGAGGGAGCAAACGCTTCACTTCGCAGGCCGAGCTGAGAGAGCGTGTGCAGGGGAGAGTTTCCTTTGCTGACCTCTCCGCTGGATCCCCTGGATCTCAGTGAGAAAAGCACCTTGTTCACTCCATGTTGAAAAACGCAGGCAATGTAACACACAGAAAGGTAAGAAATTAAAACAAGAAATAACACGTGGAAGACAGGCTATGTGATGAATGTGGATATATATATATTTTTTATTAAATTCAGATGTGCAGCCAAAGCCCAGTTTCTACACTTTTACTTGGGCACTCTGAGGTTAGAGCTCTTCTTTGTGAAATCCTGTTCTATTTTAACTCACTTGTTTTACATGTAGACCATAGGCTGCATAGCCCTGAATACAGGAATAGTGATTGAAGCTCTGTGAGAAAACCTCAGAGTGAGCCAAGTAGCCTATAGGGCGCATACTCTTTCACATGTTGCTGTTCAATCATTTTAATATATTTTCCCGAGGCAACTTTTAAAATGTATCATTTTAGTTTGATACAATAGTCGCATTTTGCTATTAGCCTGCAGGAGTAAGGGACATAGCTACACATTCTGCCACCAGTGGTTTGCCCTGACACACCCACTAAACATGGGCAAACACATGACAAAGTCAATAAGAAACACTGGTGTGATAAGCCCTTGAAATCACGATCTGTAATAGTTAGTTTTTTATAGCCTATAGATAGTTTTTTAATAGAACAATCACAGTCACATTCATTAGCAAAAAAAACAGCCTATTGAAAGTCTATTTGCGCATAGATTTATGAAAGCTATAGGTTGTTGTTTCTGTAAACAACAACTTCTGTAAAGCCCCATTGAACAGCTCGCTGTGGATCATAGTTAGTATGGAAAACTGTAATGTGACTGAGATTAGCTCAGATTTCACTTATGTAGATATTATCTTTAATGTAACATAGCTTGGATATTCTCTACAGCATAGTTGTTGTTGCTTCATGTCATGAGTGGACATTGACCTGAGGCTTGCACATGCTCTGATCTGTGGCTGTTAGAAATCTGCTATTTCTCTGTTGGAAAACCACGACATTAAATTACTTAAGCCTAGATATTCAACTCCAATCCTGGTCATCATTACAAAGAAGAAAAGGATAAATGGGCCCAATAGTTAAACATTACAGAAAGACAGGTGAAACAAAATCAACAGGATATCTAATCTGACAGTCTCATCTGTAAACCACATTCTCTTTTTAAAAATAACTTGTTGTTACAAGAGCAGGAGCCCACGCAGAAAGAAGCTGCGGCTCTAAAGGGGTATGAAAGCCTAATCTCCAATCTTCCATTTGGATAGTGAATTGGAAAAAAAAAAAATCGGAAGACAGATTAGTGTTTAGTAAAATCCTTCAGGTTACATCACCTCTGAGTGCAGCGCTTTATTCTAACAGGCGCTCAAGTCCTATTGGGTCCGGCAATGATGGGTGGACTGAATAAATAGCGAGTGAGATGCGGTTGAGGATGAGATGAGTGGAGGAAGCAGAGGAAGTAGGAGGCACAGTTCATAGTAGCTGCTCATAACTCACTGCAACCGTGCGGTTTAGTGGCCACTGTAACTCTGACTGAGCAGCATCTCAACTCTTCGTTTCACTCTTTAACTTGTGCTCACTGCTTGCGCCTTTTTTCGCTACTTTTTGTGCGTAAAGCGGCTGTCGGCGTCTCCTGCCCGCACTGTGAGCCAAGTTAACGCGACTTTTATCTGCTGCAAACAGGTCACAAGCGAGGGAAACGGTCCCTGCGCGTCTTCTGCTGCTTTCTCTATTTAAAAATTGAATTGATTGAAAGCTTTTTTTTGTGGTCAAGATGATGATTATTATCGCGGAGTTCTTCGTGGTCATTTTGAAAGTGCTCTGGGCTTTTGTAACTGCCGGGGCTAAATGGGTCGTGCGGCCCAAGGAGAAGAGCGTGGCGGGACAGGTGTGCGTGATCACCGGGGCTGGAAGCGGCCTCGGGCGGCTCTTCGCCAAGGAGTTCGCCCGGAGACGAGCGATACTGGTGTTATGGGACATAAACAGCCAAAGCAACGAGGAAACGGCGGAGATGGTGCGGCAGATTTACCATGAACTGGACGCTCCCATAACCAAAGATGGTAAGTCTGATATTTCTTGTTTTTTTTGCAGCAATTCGGCTCCGCACGGTCAGCGAGATCCATTGACAATAAATATATTGTTTTGTTTCTACGGTGGCCATCAAAGCACAGTGTTGTGGTGAATGAATTTGTCACGTTACATGTTTGACACGGAGAGATGCGTCGACATGGTTGCACCGCCTTACAAGCACAAACTCAGTTTTGCAACCACTTGAGTTGTTTTGATGCTCTGTCACTAAAGTGAGACACCGGACCGTGATGTCACTCCCCCAGACCATAAACAATCTTTCTTTTTTTTAAATGTGACTTAATCTAATTTTCAGTGATAGTTCTAACGCTGGTCTGCATCTCTTCTCCCTGCAGGACCTGTTGGAGGGGTGGAGGAGGTCCCTCCTTTTCAGCCACAGGTCTACACCTACGTGTGTGATGTTGGGAAGCGGGAGAGTGTGTATTCCACCGCTGAGAAGGTGCGTCGCGAGGTGGGAAATGTGGACATACTGATCAACAACGCCGGTGTCGTTTCTGGCCATCACCTCCTGGAGTGCCCCGATGAGCTGATCGAGCGCACCATGGTGGTCAACTGCCACGCACACTTCTGGGTGAGTTTCACACACTGCAAGAGAGGCAATTAATCCCCTGCCAATTTAGCAGAAAAGAGGTTAAAACTCAGAAGTAATTCGAGTTGCACGTGGATATAGGATATTAGACTTGCAGTATGATGGTTTGATTATATCTGCCTCAGTTTCCATGAGCACAGTGTTATCAGATGTGTTTACTTTGATGGCAGGTTCACAGGAATGTTTCCAGTCTGTCTTGCATGCCTATTCATAATCTTATCCTTGTGTGTGCCAAACTCAGGAGTCAAAGGGGCGTGTGTGTTTGTCTGTGTTCCCCCTAGGAATCGAGAAAATATGACCATAAATAGTTGCCTTGCGTGTTCAGATTTCAGCCCCGCTTAGTTTAATTCTGCCAGAGGAAAGTCACGGGTTTGGCTTTCTAAGTCTCGCCTTTTGCTGCTCTCTAGCAGCCCCAATCAGTGATGATCCCCATGGTATGTCAGCGTTTTCACTCTCTCCTCTTTTTTTTTTTTTTTTTGCCGCTCAGATCTGCCCCAAATCTGACTTCCGCGATGGAAGCAGGGGGCTTCTCTGTAGCTCCGTGGGTTGGATCCGTCTCAGATCGGCTCACCACATTTTGTTGGCAGGGGGCGATTTGTTGTGTATCAGGTTTTACTCTGGCTCCGTTCCTTGGCCCCTTTCAGTGTGAATACTTATCTGAAAGGCTACGTGGACTTGCTGGAGTGAATATGTTGCACTTGAGATAAGCACATGCTGCAGTGTAAAACCAGGCCATGTGCTATCACAGCTTCTTTTTGTGTGTGTGTGTGTGTTGTGGGTGTGGAGAGACAATGATTGCAGCCTGCCACAGCAATTAGAAATCCATTGACAAGAGCAAACCTCAGTGGTGGGCTTCAGAGCAGGGTGTTAGGCCCCTCTCCTCCAAGTCCCAAATAAACCAGTAATGAGAATTGATTGCATTGCTTGGCCATGGCCACCTTTTTCAGACAATTGTAGTGATTGTGCATAAATTGGTTTAGAGGCCTGCTGTGGAGTAAATTGCAAGGACTGGGGATGTGTCCTTTGCCTAGTTGCATGGCTCTGAATTGACCATTTCATCTTTGATTGTATTTGTCACAATATATTAAGCAATGTGTCAAGTGAAGCGGATGATGCTCATTTTGAGACTTTGGCCGCTGGCTCTCCTTTACGGAGAACTGCATTCTGGATGATACCATGAAACCACAGTGATTTGAAGCTCACTAATTGAGCATGAAAATCTCTTGTGTTGTCAGTCACACACAGGTTGTGTATTTCCTCCTTAATGGATGCTCCATTCAACTATTCATGTGCCTCTCTGCTGGCCATCTACACATTCTTTTACATCCCAGGATTTGGAGTCAGTATCCAGTGGCTGGGTGGCAGATTTGGGATTCTTAATAGGGGTCTGTGTTTTTATTCTGTGGAGAGTGTGGTTTCTTCAGGGTAGGAAGGAGGGAGGGAGGAGGGGGGGATGAAAGAGGCGCTTAATGAATGGCCAATATGGAGGATGTGGTTCATTAGAGACACAAGCTAGATGAATAGAGCTTAGACTAACAGGGACCTGTCCACTTTCCTCACTTACATAAACACCGTATAGTCATCTGCTGCATACAGGTGGTGCGTCACATCACTTTTGCACCCCCACCCCTCTTCTTTTTCCCCCCTTTAATCACTTAAATGTGCTTGATGACTCAACAAATACCAACAGTGTAGTCATGCAGAGTCTGAAGTGTTTGAGTTAAGTGCTTTGACAGATATTTACAAAAATGACTTGTATAATTCGGCTTAAACTGCATATTCAGGCTTTGATAATTGAGTTTTTTGAAGCGACTCTGCTGTTTGCTTCCTTCGCTATTCCACATGCTCCTCTTAAGTTCTTCATTTCCGTCATCTTTAATGCTTCAGCAGTGAACACAAATAGCTTAGGGTGCATTCTTTTTTGGTGTATTCATCATAATCAGCTTTGTCCAGCGTCACTATTTTGGCAACACATCATGATGACTTTTGCCATTCAGGGAGACATCACAGAGGCATTGTCAAGCAGCGCAAAAAAAAAAAAACTTCTTGGCCCCCGCCCAGCTCATAATCCCAGCCAGTTAATGAAATTTCACAAACAGGCAGTTTCTCAAGGGCGACACGACAGGCAGGTTGAGAAAGAGAAAAGCCAGCGTCCAGATGAAGAATAAGAGGATTTTTTAGTGTGTCCGTTTTCCATTTGTTGGACAGCATAGTGGGAATAAGCCAGTGATGGAGACATGCAGGAAACGAATGGTAATTGCAGTGTGTGTGTGTCTGTCTGTCTGTCTGCCAGAGCAGTCCAACTCAGAACACACACACACTTCTCCGGTCCTCTTTCCACAGGCCCCTCTGACTCCTCCCAACCTGATTTGGAGGCAGTGGGTGCAGCTGCATTGGAGTCATGGAGGCCAGCAGCTCTGTTCCTCCAGCTCTGCCACACACACACACACACACACACTATGATTCAGTCCCTCGCTCCCTTTAGGTTTTTATGAGGCAGGGGGTCATCACAATGAATTTGTCTGATGATGCTTTGATTGGTCCAGCTGGCAATTTGTGATGTTTGAGGCTCAGTTTTGTAGTCATGCCGCGTTGGGGAATGTGCAGTCATTTACACAAAGTGTCATCAGAGTTTGTTTTGAGGATTAGTGTGTGTGTGTGTCTTGTGGAATGACATGAAAGGAAATCATCCCATCCTCAGCATCTTGAGCTGGTTATCCAACAGGTGGTTTATGAACAACAAGCAGTAGCCCCCCCCTCACCTCCCATCCCATCACCCTCCCACTCTCTTGTGGAAATCCAACCTCTCGCGCGACGACATGAAAGCGCAAGAGCGCTCGACAGTGACATGGCGGGAAAAGAGCAGAGGAAAGAAAAGAGGAAGGAAGGCAGTGCCGTCCCATCCACAGGCGAGGCGAGAGGGTAATGGTAAGCTGCTGCTGACCCACTTTATCTGACAATTGGTTTCTTGTCTGTGGATCAGCTTGACAAGATGCCAGGCGACAGGAGCCAAGTTCCGCAGGCTGCATTCCTGCTGTAGCCAGAGAAAGGAGGCAGCCAGGCAGAAGGGTCCTACTTGACTGGTTTTATATGGGCCCCTCCTCAGGCCTGCTGCACCTGTACCCCTGAGCTGAGCGAGCCGTCACCGCTCGCATATTGGGTCTCTCCCCTCGGCACGTACCTGTTTTTTATATATCAAGGGATGAGATTAGGGCTGCCCTTTGTTGTTCTCCTTGATCATCTTGTTGTTGCTGTTATGACTATTTTTATAGTATGAAAAATACCCAGTATAATTTTCCGGAGCACGAGGTGATGGCACGTAAATGTCATTTTATGCAACAAATTGTTCAGAACTGAGACACTGAAAAACAAATTAAATTATATTAAACAATTAGAATTTAGAGGAACTTAATAAATCAATTATCAATAGTTCAAAATGGCGACGTTCGACTGTCAAACAAACTTTTTAGGTTCTTATCTTCTGACTAATGCATTTCATCAGTCAACAAACATCACTACATTCATCCAGTTATTCTACCTACAATACATTTTTAAATGGGACTAAGACTCTCAAAAACATCCACTTGACCTTATACGTTTAAAGCATTAAAGCATTAAATTAAAGCATTAAATTAATAAAACATTAGTCTATGTGATCAAGTGGATGAGCCTTAAATGTTCAGAAGGGAGAAAAAAAGTTGGAAGTAGTTTGGGAATTTAGTATTAATTTTAGTGACTCATCAATCGTATCATGGGACTGGTGTTGTTGCAGCCGTATTGACACCACTTCCTCTCTGGACTATTGATGTTGCTTTCTAGGTAAATTGGATGCTCGTTTCACAACCAGCGGGGGGAGGGCTGGGGTTTAGTCGACTGTAGCGGTGGCTCATTGTGTGGCAACCACAACATGACCAATCTGCATCCATCATCCCCCGATGACCACTAAACCCAACCCACTCAAATTCCATGATCTGGTGAAGGATCAGAGGAGCTCTCGAGCCCGGGCGCTTTCCTCTCCCCTTTGGTTCTGTTGTGCGGGGAGAAGTCAGCCCAATTAAATGGCCATCTGGTCCTATGCAAAGGCCAATATTTTGTTCATATTCCTGTTGGTCAGATGCTAGCACTAATACAGCCTGACACCCCAGCTGCAAGAAGCTTTGTATGGCTTAAATGCTCCTGGGGGCACACACCAATTAGGGGGTGCAGCGGGCAGGGGCACCCCCACATAGGCCAAGGAGGCCCGGCTGTGTCAGCGGGTAATTTAGCGTAACAAGCGAGCGTTGAGACCCAATTACAGCAGCTCTGATGTAAGACACGAGCCCCTGGTTGCCTTCACACATTTTGTGTCTGAGAGGTCAGCGGGGGTCATACCCACATGCCAGAGCTGCCATGAGAAGCAGGACATCACTGGAGGGTGGGAGAGAGAGAAGGGACGGTTGGTCACGTTTAGCCCCGTCCTCCAGCTGAGGGAATCAAGGCCCCCCCCACCCCCTCCCCACCCTCGCTACCCGACATCAGTTCCACTTATTTTCAGACCACTCAGCAAAAATTGTCCGGTTGAATCTGAGTGTTGGCTTTAGACGGAGAATATTGGGCCAGATCAAGTTGTTCCCTGCTCCCTGAAAGTTGCTGTGGGAGTGGGAAACTTTGGCTCCGGTCAGGTACGGGCATATCTTAAGTTAATGCTTCATTTGCACGCAACTCCCCTCCCCTCATCCCGCTGCTATTCTGGCTCGCAGAGGCCTCATGTTCTTTCTTTCTTTCGCTCCCTCTCTTCGGGCCCCACCACCGTTCGATGAGTTGAACATTGCAGCAGCTTCAAAATTTATGTCCTGGAGAAGTGCAGATGTTTGGAGCCGAGTCAGATCAGTTATGGTGTACCTGACTATAGAATAAACTCCCATCGCGATGAAGTCATCTTCCTCGACCCAACCTTTCCCGACTTATTGCTTCCACTTTCGTTTATATCACAAAACAAGAGGGGAAAGATGTAAAGAGGTCCCACTGGAAGTCAGTAGGTCTGATGCAGTTAATCTCTGGGTGCAGTTTTAATGAGGCTTTTCCTCCCCTGCCAGTGGTTTCATGGCTGTACTACCTGGTACCATGCTCTCTCTCCCTGGCTCTGTGCTCCCCTCAAGCAAATGTTTACAAAGGAGGCTGAATCATTTCTCTGGCCGGGCTCATGCACTGTACCAAGCAATGAAACCGTTACCTTTTCATTTATATAACCACAAAATAATTGGAAACTAGGAATGAATCTGTCAAACGTCATAACAAACGCTAACCCCAATTTTCCAAAGCCCCAAAGCGAGGTATTAAAATTTGTAGGTGCCAACATTTTCACAATTTTATGTTGCAGCCAGCAAAAGATGAGCACATCCTATAATCAGTTTATCAACCAATAGTTTCAGCGCTGTTTTGTTACCTTGGTGACATTTGGAGTGTTATAGGCTACATCATGTGCGTATTGTTTGTCACTATGGCAGCACACTTCTTGACTTGAATAGGTCTGGTTCTGCTACCAAACAAAAGGCCCTGCCGGTTGTTTGTAGACCTCCTAGTGGGAGAGTGATTGGTCAGTTCCTATCAGTGCCGTCACATGTCACACCTGCTGATTGGCTCATGCTGTGTCCGGGGGCAGCTCCGAAGTCAGCAGACGGGCAGAATGAGGAATGGATCCATAGGTTAATTAACTGTAACTGCCAGAGTCTCTTTCTCCGAATCTCCTCCCCGGTGTTGCTCTTCTTTACCAGCTCGCTGACTCTCATTGGACGGGCTGGTGGAACCACTTTAGGCTCTCACGTGGCACCGCGGCGAAACCCTTTCATCTCGGGCCTCGTCCCGCTACGGATTGTTTGGCTGACTGCTGCCCGGGCAGGGCGCGAGGCTGCGCGGGGTTAGACGATAGGCTGAATTGTATTGTTGCGGGTGTTGAGTGAACGGAGGCTTATGATTGGTGTTGTCAGCGACTCTTTAGAGCCGGGCCGGACGACGGGCACCAGATCTGTGTGGGAAAAGAACAGATTGTTCAGCAGCGCACACAGACACACACACACACCCATACCTGCTAATTCAATGACTACCTGTAGAGGGGAAACCCAACATCCTTCTCCTCTTATTCACACCTGCCAGAAAGACAGGAAAAACTAAAAATCCATGGCACAAAAAAAAAAAAAAAAGGAGGGGGAGGAAAAAAAAGACAGTTATGAATTCTCATTCAGACGCTTCTCTCTGCATCACCATGGAGAAGAGGGAGAAACAGATGGGGGAACAAGAGGGAGGCAGAGAGGATCAAAGGGCTTTGGCACAGACAAACTGCACAAGTGAACTAACCTTCCTCTTTTTTTCTCTTTGCCCTTCTGTCTCTTCTGTCCTTCCCCCAGACCACCAAGGCGTTTCTCCCCAAGATGCTGGAGCTGAATCATGGTCACATTGTGACGGTTGCCAGCTCTCTGGGTTTATTCAGCACAGCTGGAGTGGAGGTTAGTATCATACACAACAACACATACACATCCCATCGTTCCCACCATCAAAAACCAGTGCTTCTCTCCAAAACCATCAGCATGCCAGCTAGCACACTGAGCCGGGGGAGGTTAGGCCCCCTTTCTCTAGTTGTCCCTCCACCCGTTAAATTAAGGGACACAGATGAGCATTGGGGAGCCTCTTATAGATTCCTCTATCTGCAGCAGTGGGGGTGTGGGGCCCCTATTGGGCTCTGGCCCCAGGGCCAGAATAAGCTGACAGCTCCCCAAGGGACAGAGACATCTTCATCACTGCTTTGTGAACAACTTGGTGCTCACTCAGTATTCAGCTCACAGCAGCTTTCATCGGATAAAGTTTTGGTTTTCCTTCCTATATATTTTTTTCTACTCTTCTTCCCCAGTATAGATTTTTTTTGTGCGTTTTTTTTCAATGCATATTAAAATATGTAGTGATGCCACAGAGGGAGTAAACTAGTAGCCCTCCTAGAAGGTTTTATTTTTCTGTTTCAGAGCTGGGGACGGTGTCATTTTCAAACGGTCTGCAGGGACTACTACTCTATTTGCCTTTGTTTTTATAGCTGCACGTTTGCTTTTGTTGTAAAAGCATTCATCCATAATGATTAAGTCCCCCTTCAAAGCAACTGAAGAGTCAGTTTTTGTTAACCTATTATCCTTCCTGGAAATGCCATGAATGGGATTTCAGACGTGCACATTAATTTCAGGGAACCAAAGCCCTCGCTTGTCATGTGGGCATAGTCAAATCTCTTTATCCTCCCCATGTTTATCGACACGCATCTGTGTTTGCTCAAGCCTTCCTTTTTTTTTAAAGAAAAAGATTATTTCCACGGCGAACCACATCAAAACCTTTCCACCAAGCCGAGCAGTCTCCTGATGCACAGGAGAAGAATGCTAATGAAACCATAGAACAGAGGACGGGCTCGCTCGGGGTTTTTGTGGCTGTATCATTAACAGCAAGGAGAGACCTCTGTGCCCATGGGGCATGTTTGATAATGTTCGTGGGCGCGGGCAGGGGCAGAGTTTTACAGGAGTAACCTGTTCTCTCTTTATTCCCTCAGGATTACTGCGCCAGTAAGTTCGGTGCCATCGGCTTCCACGAGTCACTGAGCCATGAGCTGAAGGCCTCTGAGAAGGAAGGCATCAACATGACTCTGGTGTGCCCTTACTTGGTCGACACGGGAATGTTCAAAGGCTGCAGGATAAGGTGAGCTTCAATACACACCTCCCTCTGTAGTTTTGGTGTTTTTCCTTTTTTTTTTTTTTGCATCTGGGATGAGTTTGTCATCTGTAATTTTCACTTGCCTCACAAACACCTTTTGAACTTCAAAGCGCCAGCTGATGTTTTTTTTTTTTTTGTCAGACACACATTATTATAAAGTCACTTTCATTCCACTGGTCAGCGCTCTGCTTAAACAAAGAGGGCAACTTTCCCAGGGGAAAACCTCCCCAACAGGTGCACCTGGACTAAAACATCCACTCCCCCCTCCGACACACATACACACACCCCCAGCTTCTCTAATAGTCCCCACTTTGTTTGACGGTTACAGTCAGCAGGTGGCATGTCCTTCAGCTTTACTGTCCCAGCGCTGTGGAGAAATCTCTGTTACTGGTTCTTGTGTTGCAGTATCACTTTTTCTTCCCCTAAATGGGACTAGTGAGAATTACAACCAGCTTTAGTCGGTATCTTCAAATAATAATTTTCTGGTAAAACGTTTTCTGACAAATCCCTGAAATCCCTTTTTTCCCTTTAAGCCTTGGTTTTTTTTTTGCTTTTTAATGTGAATGAATCGTGGCCCGGCCCTGTCATTAACTGATCTGTGGTATTTTTCTCTCCATTCAGGAAGGAGATCGAGCCTTTCCTGCCTCCCTTGAAGCCAGAGTTCTGCGTTAAACAGGCCATGAGGGCTATCCTCACCGACCAGCCCATGATCTGTACACCTCGCATCGTCTATATGGTCAACTTCATGAAAAGGTGAGCTGCCTCCTGTACATCCTCCCCCTCTTCAGTTCTTCTTCTCAGTTCAGCATTTCAGCTATTGGTCAACGCTTCAGGAAGATCTCGTCTCACCAGTTTTATCCCTGTCCTGTCTCCGCAGCATCCTGCCCTTCGAGGCCATCGTGTGCATGTACCGGTTCCTAGGCGCCGACAAGTGCATGTACCCCTTCCTAGCCCAGAGAAAGGAGGCCATGAACAACAATGAGGCAAAGAATGGAATCTAGGGGGCGCTGTTTGCAGCACGAACAGGGGCACATAAACCTGCAAGCATGAGGAAACAACCACTGAGGATAAAAATTGGGAAGAAGGAAGGATGAAAAGACTGAATCTAGACTGGTGCACTTGCATTGAGCAAATGCAAAGGTTTACCATATTGTTCCTCTGGAACAAAGAAAGCTGTGTACTACACAAAGGATTTATTTGACTTTTGTTTGTCTTTTTTTAAAAGTTTGTTTAATGAAACCAACATCTATATACTATGTCACTAGTTTTGAAATCATACAGAAAATCTATCCAATAATTAACTATTTACATAATGTAGTCACCAGCCTTATCTAGTGTCATCGTGGAAATATACAGTATGTTACTGTACAAACAGTAAAAATCTTTTTGTTTTTCACTTTTTTTTATTTTATTTTATTTTTGTAGACATGCACTGTAATTTCAGATTTTTCTCTACACTGCCAGCATTCTCTGTGTAGGAAGGTTCAACACAGCCAGTCCAAACTACCCGAGCTCTGCTCCCTGCACAGAGGCTCTTTTTGCAGCCAGTCAGGAAATTGGTTTGCAGCTTACACAGCATGGATTATAGCTTGTTCCATTAAAAATAAAACGAGAGAAATATTTCACAATTTAACTGTTTTTTTTTTTGGTTTTGTTGTTGTATTTGTTAAACACTCCAGTTACAGACATGTAGCATATGTTTATGATGAAGTCTACGCATTCCAAATGGGACATTTAATGGCCAGATTGTGGCTGACTTAAAATCTTTGCAGGAGTTTCCCAGACTCTACCGTCCCATAATGGTCCTATTATTTCAGATCTGTCTCGACTAACCTCTCTGATGAAAAGTGGACGAGGGATTCGATGTCCTTGGTTGAACTAGCATGTCTGACACATTCAGAATGTACTGCTACGGGGGAGAAACTGAGAGGAAATACATTTTTATTTCTCTCGTTTATCTTTATTTTCAGGATCTGTGGTCTTTATGTTGTAAATTTGTGTTACCGATTTATTATTTGTTAAAAAAAAACAAAAGAAAAGAAAAAAAAAACCTGATGACAAAGCTGTAACTCCAGGCGAACCGCTGTCCCAACACTGATGTGTGCTTGAGGGAAATGTATTAAAGACACTAGCTTTTCCATTATTCTTTCCAAAGTAACACTTTAATTCTCCTGTCCATCGTCCACCTTGTACAGTTAAAAGTGAAATGTAAATGTTTAAATGTTGTGAATACCCCAGTATCCCAAAATGACTGTCTCCACAATATTTGGTTTTTGAATATTTTATATACCTTTGGGACGACAAAGAGTTTTTGAATTTCAACTACATTCCAATAGGCGTCATTTCTCCAGTCACAGTGATGAGCCTAAATTCTCTACCTCTTAATTTTTGCCTTTTTTTTGACAGTATGACATAAGCCTTTTTTTTTTTCTTTTTTTTTTGTAATTTTCTGAAGACTGCTCCATAGCAGAGCAAATGTGGTTCCAATGTTTAGTCTCTAACTTAAATTAATAAAGTGATTTAGATTATTAAACTGTGTGTCTCCATCTGTCTTTGTTACCCATCATCAGTTTCTAAATTTCAAGCGAAAATGAAACAGTTACTCTGCAGAAACACAATTGTTTTTAAATAGTGTGAATCACCACAGTGAGTGACAGGAAAGAGGATCTTCTGCAGCACTGATGAACTTCTTTGACACAGCTCTCATTGTTCAGATGACACCCACCCAGCCCTTTTCTTCCCTTACGACTGCTCTTGTGACTAGTATCGGTATCACTGTCCTGTCCTCCCATATTGTACCACACATGAGTCAGGCAGCCTTTAGATATGGGTGTTGGCTAAAGAGGGCAAGAGCCATTTGCCTTTGTAAGTAAATATCACACTGTATGTACACGCCAGCAGACATGTGATCTGTGCGGTGTCGCCGAGTGTCAGGCTGTAAACCACTCAAAAAGAAAGAAGATATGAAAAATGTCATGTTGTGGGTAAGAGGTCGGGTTTGCGTCACAAGCACTACTGTTTTTATTCAGCTTCATACTGAGTGAGAATAATTAACATAATAAACCACCAATTTATTTGCATTAAAACTGTCTCCATGTAAAACTGTAAAACTGTCTCCTGTATCTGGGAGGTACTACAATGAATTACTCCAGTGGAGCTGCTTATTTCCCTGAGGCTGACTTTAAATTCCCAAAGCAAGAAGAAAGAGAGAGAAAAAAAAGAAAAAGATTACATTTTGTAATTGGTGTCAGCAGCAAATCACATTAAGATGTCATGAGCTAGATCTGGACTCACATGGTCAAACTGCTGAGTTGTTTGTGCTTGTTTGTGCTTTACGCAGGAATGTCGCCTTCGAGGTCATGTCTTTGCTGTTTGTCAGAAGGGTTTGAGGATATGGCAAACCTAGTAAATTGAAAATTTGTGTTATTGTTGTGTATTGTATGTGAAAAATAACCTTCTCACAGAGGAGCATGAAATCATTTTTATATAGATGTTTGCAATAACATTTTTTGTTTTAAAGGTGTTGTTTTTTCCACAAAATGAAAGTGTTTAAAGTTCACCGACCTCTTCACCCTCATTAAGTAGTTCACAATATGCCAATTTCCTCATTTCAAAAGTTTAACAACTGGAAACAAGATGACTAATATATTACTCGGTGTATGTGCACAGGAGATTTTAAGTTTCCACCTCACACAGTAATTAATAAAGGAAATGTGAAAAAACAACAACACAGTGTTTTGGGTGTTTGGGGTTTCCCTCTGCAGACGTGTAACAATTTATTAACAAGATCATCAGCCCAGGCCTTAAGGCTTGAACTTTGTCTAAATCTGGGTCAGACAAACAGGCAAGTCTTAAAAAATGTAATCCTCATGTCTGGGACCTTTCCTCATCACTGCCTTCTCTCCGCTGGCAGGAGATCAGTTCTAGATGTGAAAATATGCCCCAACAGCACAGACCACAGCCAACACAGCACATCTACCATTTAAAATGCCCCTTAGCTGACAGCCTGATGGTTTTATATGGTTTATCGATGGCAGGAACAAAATCATACTTTATCTCCTGGGTGTTGGAAGTGAAGATGACTCACTGATCTGAGACGTTTACACCTTTTAAAATCTCTCCACAGAGCAAACTGATCACTCCAGTGACAGTTACACTCCCTTTTCCTCCAGATGCTGCGATCCCTCGCTTGCTAAGTTCCTCTCCAACCTCCACCACGGTGAATTACAGGGGAAGCAGCGAGAGATGTCAGAGCTTCAGCCCTCAGCACGCCGCACTCCTCTGCCGTGACTAATCGGGGCTGGATAAAGTTGCTCAGCGGCAGATTAGTTCTAATATGAGGGAGAGTTGTACTGACAGCTTCGATCCCTCTGTGCACAGAAGCAATCAGCACCAAGTGCAGCCACTTCCAGCTACTGTGAGGACTCCAGAAGGCCCTACTTTACAGGTCCTTTCACTAAAAATCCTTTTTTATTCATCCAAGAATTAAAACTATTAGGATTTTGGCTTGAATCTTAGCTTGGACATTGATCAACATCTATAGGATTCCTCTCACTCTTTCATCCTCCTGTTAATACAGCTCTAATTTAGAGGACTTCAAGGGGGTTGATGGGACATAATTCAGATGGAAAAATCAATGACTCTGGCATTTGCTTTTGCATGGCACGGACAAGCTCCACAGCCCCATTGATTTTGTTCTATTTTGGGCAGCAAGGATCACTTCCAATATTGGCTGGTCAGAGCAGAGCAATTCATCTTGGGTCGAACACGGCCTCAAGCCGGTCTGCCGCTACCTGCACGAGCCTCTGGAAGAGAGATGCTGCTGCTTATGTGTGCGAACAGCCTTGGCGCTCCTCAGCGGCAGGCAGATGTAGCTGCCAGCTGAGTCCATTAGTCAGTGACGTGGTATTAAGACGGCCAACCGTGCCGTTTGCTCATTCATCTCGCTAATGGGGATGGAGCGGGAGTGGGGCTCTGGATGCAGACGTGGTCGACGTGCCGGAGGAGGACGGCGCAGGTGGCGGAGTTACGAGATGATGCAGTGATGCAACGGAGGAATGTCAAGAGATAAGGAGCCGCAGACTCGATCCCAGGTGAAAGTTTGAGATTAATTATTTCTATTTGGAAAACACAAGCGGCCTTTTGTTTTTTGACGACAGCCGTCACAGCATGAGGTTTGTCTCCACTATCAATTAACAGAGTGTCATTAGAAAGGTTGTAGCTTTCATTCATGAGGTTTGATCTTCAAACACAAGTACAAATAGAGAACAGCGTGACAAAGTGATTTGGAATTTCTGAGCTGCAGAGCTTAAACCGAAGATGTTGAACCAGCACATTGTGCAGCACAACAGCCTACTCTGTTTTTGCCCAGGAATTTGCCCAGTAAATATTAGCTATTATAGGCAGTGGGATATGATTAAAAGAGACGGATAAAGGCACATAATATAATCAGAGGACCATGTGACACTGATTTCTGTAATTAAGATTTATTTGAGAACTATCTTTTTGTTCTTGCATATTATTGTTCGACTATTTTTAGCTTCTCAAGTGCAGAAATCACGATACTGAATTCGTGTGACGATGACAGTCGAGAAAACTGATGCAGACTGTTTCCATGTGTTGGGAAGTATTGGAAAAAGTGAGCAAATGGACCCTCGGCCAGGATTATTTTGTACCATACTGATGGTAGTGTGTTTACGCCATCAGCGTTTGCTCTCCGACAGCATCACAGTGTTTCTCATTTTCACTTAAAAACCCTTCTTTACATTGCAGCGTATGTCTTAAGAATATGTGAAAAACATTCAAGACGGAACAGTGTTAATTATTCAGTGTGAGGTGTGTTTACATCAACTTGAAAGAGAAAGAAAGAGACAAAGCTTTTTTTTTTTTTTCCACATGAACTGAGGTGTTTTTACTGCATTTCAGTAACAGAAACAGCTTTAATACACATTGCACTCACAGCGAAGAAGAAGACACATCCCTCGGTGTCAGTGAACAAAGTGATTCAAAGTGGCCTTTAGGGGGGGGGGGGAGCCTGCAGAGCAGATCAGACGCAGGCTCTCTCTCCGCTCAAAAGATGCCCTCCAGAATGCAGGCATTAAAAGCACCCAGTTGATGCCTTGGCAGGTCAATACAACACACACAATGGGTGTAGATGTGATCGACAAAACTGTGGGTGGGGGGGAGAGAAAGAGAGAGTAGAGGGGGGCGGGGGGATGATCCACTGACACAAAATCACTGGAATGGAGAGGACTTTTCATTCACTGGAGGACATGCGGTCCGTATACAAAACTCTCTGGAGTTTGGACTCTATGTTAAAAGCTTTTACTGGCGTTACAGAGAATGTGCGTGAAAAACCAGCCACTGTCGACGCAACTGGCCTCGTTTTTTTTTTGTAGTTAAAAAGTACAACTGTGGTGGCCCCTTTGTCTCCACTGTTGGTCAGGTGATGCTCCAGTGATGCTATGCCAGTGTGGGGTGGGGGTGGGGGGGTGGGGGGGTCATGTTAAAAAGGGATAGGTAGACCCTTCAGGAACTTAAAGGTCGGTCCAACCTCGGCTCCCGGGCGGTCAGCACTTCTACTGATTACTGCTAACACCAGTTTTGTCCTTTTTGTCCACATGAAAAAAAACTTCTTTGTTATTTTTCGGAATATGATACTCTTGCAAGTCATACACATCCATATAGATAGATGAACTCTTTTTTTTTTTTTATGTCAGCATACAAGGTAAGCTGGGTGACTATATATGAAGACAACAACTACAACTTTCACAGCACTGGCATTGGTTAATTTTAAATACAGTACTCAAGCATTGTTAGATTAATAAAATAACAAAAGAAAAAATAAAATAAAATAAACGGAAACATAATACTCCCGAAAAAATAAGCTACTGTACGCAAGTTGGTTTCTCGCCTAAAATGTTTCTTTTGTATTTCAATGGCATGATGTACATATTTGTTTTTAACCATACCAACAGACATTTATCCAAAGGGAAAATTGTCTATCACTTTGGATTTCCCTTGATTTCATACAGTACCATGCATTTATCTCATTAGTTTGTATTTCATTTATTTATTTTCTGTCTCTAAATTTTGACTGAAATCATCAATAAACGTGTTAAGATAGCGTTGTCTTCACATAGACTCGGGTAATGGTGTTTTAGTCGGTCATTTCTCGGTGCACATCCACCCTATTGCATGTTGACAGGTTTTGCAGGATACAGTGGCAATCGTGGGGGGTTCGGGTGGTGGAGTGGAGGGGTAAGGTGGGCAAGGTGGGTGGGTGGGTGGGTGGATGGGTGGGGGCGGGGTCGAGGGAGGGAATCGTGGTTCAGCGTGGGACACTGTGTAGGTCGTTGCCGTAGGTTATGGGAGATCGGGGTGAAAGGGTGGGCTGGGTTGGTGTATGTCGAGGGTAAAGGGGGTTCGGGGTTGTCAGCTCCTAGACGACAGCCTTTGAATCCTTGCAGACCTGAGTGGTGGTGCCTGAGTTAGTCTGTTTAATGTCCGTCCTCCCTCCCACATGGTTCACTGGTCTGAAAAGACAAATGAAACTGTGTTAGGGGCAGATTTTGATTTTTGGGAATGATCAGTCCTAGTTCTCTCAACTGCAAAAACTCAAAATCAAGCAAAGAATATTTGTCTTATTTCTTGTCAAAATGTCTAATTTCTAGTGAAAACTAATCTCATCACCTAAAAATGAACTTGTTTTCAGATGAATTTCACTTGTTTCAAACAAATTTTCACTTGAAATCAGTAGAAAAATCTGCCAATGGGGCAAGTTTTTCTTTCTTATTACAAGCACAAAAAACTTGCCCCATTGGCAGATTTTTCTACTGATTTCAAGTGAAAATTTGTTTGAAACAAGTGAAATTCATCTGAAAACAAGTTCATTTTTAGGTGATGAGATTAGTTTTGACTAGAAATTAGACATTTTGACAAGAAATAAGACAAATATTCTTTGCTTGATTTTGAGTTTTTGCAGTGAACAAGATGGGTGATTCTTGTAAATGTGAAACTTCCAGTGGAAACGAAAGCGATGCCACTCTTGACTCCAGACGCTCAACAAGTCCTTGACCTCGCTCTGCTTCACACTAACTCATCATCTGTGGAAACATTCATGTGTGTGTGAGTGCTGCTGATTTAAGAAGTGTTTTCACACTGATCCCTGTGATTATCTGTGGCTGGATGACAATGATGTGTCAACAGCAGAGTCTGAGCGGATTAATGAGTTTTAAAGATGAAGAGGAAGTGAGAGATGAGTGATTAACAGCTCAGGTGAGAGTGTAACTGCTGTCCCTCTGATGGTAACATGAATGAAGCTGTTAGAACTCCTCTGTTGACTTTCCTCTCTTTGTTTCTTTCCTCTTCTGCTCTTAGGGAGACACAGGGCTGCCTCATCGTCTTTTTTTTTTTTTTTTCCCAGGGCACACCTACTATGAAAATACTCCACGAATGCTTGACAGTGATTTCCTCCAAAACAAACCCCACGGTGTTCCCACTTTCCTACTGGATTCTCTGCTTGCTCGCGTCCTTCCTTCCTTTCCTCCCCCTTCCTCGTCAAGGAGGACGCGGCGGACGAGGGGAAAAGGGAGGGGACGAGTAGGTGCAGAAAGCACCTCTCTTCTGCCATGACTGAGCCCTGGTGGTGATAGTAATCATGCAAAGTACGGAGCAGCGATGGGAGTGTGGTGTGGCGCTGCATGTAAATGTATACGCCTACTGTTGCTTTCCTATGGAAGAAAAATGTCGAGCGGAAATGTTGGGACGTGTGTGTGGGTGGGGATGGAGCTGATGATGGGCCAGCCTGGAGCATTCAGATTTGCAATAAGCCAGATTGGCACACACACACACACACACAGAGCCTCACACATCTGGATGCTCATATTCAACCTGATTGGCTGCCAGTTTTGGCCTGATCCGTGTGTGTCCTACCGTACCTTGATGGGGCCATCCACCGGGTCCAGTCCCTGCTCCGACAGCTGTTTCAAGGCACTTAGAGCAGCCTGAGAAGAGAGAGAACAACAGATGGTTGAGTGAGAGGAGGAGGGAGGGAGAGAGAAGGGAGACTGGGTGGGAGGAGAGTGAGTGTCACCCTTCAGCTGCTTTTCAAATAACACTTACTCTGGGAAACCTGATGCCAGCAGGACACTTTCCCTTCGCTCTGTGTTGTCTTTGGCTCCTCTCCTCTGACTGTTTATCTAGCGTTATTGGGTTAACATTTCCACTTTATGTTTTGGCTGCTCTGCATTTTCCTAAGTCAATCTCAGCGACATCTGTATTCGGTGCGACCACAGCTAAACGAACAGTGGCGGGTCGGCGGGCTGGAAGCGCCGCGTGCATTTCGATTTAATCTTAAAAAGCTGTGAAAAACTTTATATGTGTGAGATTTCTCAGCGTCACACTTTAAATTGACTCCACTGCATCCAACTCATGATCGCCACCACCCATCCAAAGCAATTTAAAGTCATTAGAGGGGAAAAAAAAGAAAAGAAACACCTATATATCCTATATATGTTTCCATGAATTCCGAGATATTACACCGGTTCCTTTGCCAAGCTGGGGTCAAAAATGCCGTTATGTCATTTCCTTCCTGCTCATCGCCCGCCTGTGTGTGCCAGCTACAGGGGCCATGGGTGATGTGAGGAGGGTCCGGTCTACTGTCATAATAAATGCAACAAGTGTGGGAGCCAGGAAGTGTAGCGTAGACAAAGGCTCATGTGTGGTGGGACGGGGAAGATCAATAGCCGAGCGGAGGTTTAAAAATGTCATAACTGGGAATCACTTTTGGAAACAAGCGGTTTAGGCCGAGACGAGCCGTTCGGTCCGATCTCAACCAGGTTGCAGGTCCGATTCCTGTCAAGGATCCTTCCTCCGTCCTAACAATTGGCTCCAGATGTGTTTACCCTCTCTTCCTTCATTTCTGTTTCTGTCTCTCAGTGTGGGCTGACTTGGAGCAGAGAGACAGAGGAGGGAGGGAGGGAGGGAGGGAGCTGGGGAATAGATCTCCCACCAGAGCTGACACCGGTGCAGACCTCTTCCTCTCACACCAACCACCATGAGAGACCGCTGCTCAAACGCTGTAGATCCTGCCAGTGTGTGCATCTAAAGCGACACATGCACACACACAGCATCAGCCTGAGGGAGGGAGTATCTGAGCAGGAAGAAGATCCCAACCTGTTAATGTGTTATCATGCTGTCTAACAAGATTTAATTACCTATTAAACGCACTATCAAACTGATTTGTTAACGTGGGTGTAGCCATTAAAAAAATGGCAGGACAATTCCTAATGGAAACATTCCATATGTCGTATAAAGAAATTATGTCCTAAAACCAAACAGGCCCAATAGTTTTGAAGCTGCAGCGTATTATTCTACCATGAAAAATGTGTTTTTTCAAAAATGATGAATATCCCGTAATTGGTTTTTTATATGTGAGGACACGAGAGTGGCTTGTCTTAATGATTCATTTCACGCATTTCTGGAAATATAATGAACTCATAAATGCAGCAGATCATATTTAGAATTGGGTCAGATTTCAGAGCAGCTTTTTTTGGTTCCTCACATTTAGAAACTGGAGCAACAAGACTGATGAACATGTTGAATCTCCTAAGAGTATTTCTTCAACACACTGTCCAATATAGATAATAATACTAACATAAACGAACATATCTGTAAGAAAAGCAGAAACACGACGCAACAGCTCCACTTTATTATTCCACACACATCTGGAGCTACAGTGGTCACAATTAGCCTGGATCCGTTACACTCCATCACTGGTTAATCAGAGTCAAGATAAGGAATAATTGGTTGTGCTCAGTAGATGAGTGAGATGTGACGACTGCTGAGTTAAGCTCATCACAGAGCCCACCAACGTCTCCCTCTACTTTATTCTTATTAGTTATATCAGCTCCGTGAGCCGGGACACATTTTTCTGATACTCTCAGTCAGACGCGCAGACAGGAGACGTCTCCATGTGAATCCACTGCACTTCTGTATTTAAGCTGATGCTCTCCGAGAGGAAACATTTATCACCCTTTAATGCTGAGAAAAATAAATTAATCACGCCGCTTGGCATATCAGTCTGCGATGGAATGCAACGTACAGA
The DNA here is from genome assembly GCA_030347415.2 of Decapterus maruadsi. Lineage (NCBI taxonomy): Eukaryota > Metazoa > Chordata > Actinopteri > Carangiformes > Carangidae > Decapterus > Decapterus maruadsi. The sequence continues at coordinate 3,227,847 of CM064890.1, forward strand.
GTTGGACGTTACAAACTAGTATGTGTCCAAAATCATTTTCAAAGAGTTTTAACCTCAAATTATAAGAAACATAAACCAGGAATCATAATTCATGACTGACAGGTGCAAGGGTCAAAATCTGGTTTATATCCATCAAATTGAGGAAGGAAAAAAAAAACCTGTGCTGCTTACAGGTACTAAAAAAAAACTGCAACAATAATACGAGGACTGGTTTGAAAAATTGATACTGTGGAGTTATTACTTAAAGCCTTTCTCCAGAGAATCAGAAATCAAGCAAAGCCCCCCCTAAGTCTGTTACAGACAATTTATGGTGCAATGTGTTTTTTTTCTCTGTGAAGATCTGACAGCCAGCGAGATTTAGGGCTTATACTTGCAGAGATTTAAGGTGACAGCTGAAGGAATGTTTTCACAATTGCACTGTTAATAAACATAAATCATATCGAGGGCATTCTTCATGTAACAGTTGGGTACTTTTTTTTTTGTTTTTTAATGTGCATAATGCAATACCATCATGTCACTTTACAATGACCAGAACTGTCCGCACATACTGAAGCGGAAAAAAGTAATTAAGATAAGAAGGAAACCAAACGCAGGCAGATTAATGTAAGACACATGATCGGCGTCACACCTGATAAACAACAAGGACGGGTCAATCTTCTGTTTTCTCTGGCGAACAATAAATTGCAATCACAACCAAGTTCCTCATGATTGCCTCTTGTTTGTTGTATTTATTCAATCGGTTTGGGACTCCTCTCTCCCTGAGTAAATACCCAGAGCCCATCTGTTGGAGGACAGAGGGAGAGAGGAGGGGGCGACTGGAGATAAACAGCCATAAATCAGGGGCTTGACGGTGGCAGTGCTGCTGATATACGACAGGCAGGCATAAGGGCCCGAGCGGCCAATCCCTCGGCCCAGCGGCTCAGCGCAGGACGCAGGGCCTTAGACAAATACTGGGCCTATCTGTGGGAATGGCAGGCAGTGAAATCATTATTTTTCTAATGAGATAAGTCGGTCATCGTTAGAGGCGGCCGCTACACTGATGCATCAACACCAGAAGAGTGTGTTTAGTCTGAGGCCGTGACACGCAAGGTGGAGGTGTTCCATCTCTGTCACGGAACAAAGAGAGAGTAAGAGGTGGGCTCGACAATGTGCAGAGAGGATGCTGCCAGTCATTAAAAATGGGAGAGGAGCAGAAAGGAAGGAAACTCAACTTTTAAAACAGAGAAAAATGGCTTAAATGGCTACTAAGAGTTTAAAAGCCAGGTGATGAGGAAACGATCACTTCTTAAAGCAAACGTAATAGCACACGTTCTCAGGAAGTTACTGATTGATACTGTTGCACACACAAGAAGAGAGAGAAAAAAACTACAACAACATAAGGAACTAGGGCTGATTTGAGCCTGACTCAGACAAATCAGTAGCAGCAAAAGGCACTAATTTCAACGTTCTTTATTCGTATCGTTATATATTATAATATCATTTCATCATTTTGCACTCATGCTATTTTGAATAATAGAAAATAAATGATAAAAGTTCATTATAAAGTAAAATGTGACAATGTGTTTGAATCATATTTAAGAGATGACTGCAAAAAAATGTGTGTTCATGTATGTATGAAAAAATATTGGCTGGTAATTAGATTTTGGCATGGCATATTGGTCAGACCTTAAAAATTAAAATTGATGAGTCCGATTCAGGTGATGATAAAGGGTGCTTCAGTAACTTAAAACTGGGTTTTTCCAGCACTAAATTCAATGCATTGTCATCTGACTATGCAAACATCTACAACTATGCACATTCTTGGAAGCATACCTTGTAACGGGAGCCTGCACTTAAAGAACAGTAAAGTATAAATCTTGCCTCGACTCTAACTCGAACCACAAAGTAGTGATACTTCATATACGTAACAGAGGACACCGAATGTGAATCTGCTCAGGGACAAACACTCGATTCACCTTCATCGCTCTCTCTTCACCTATCATCTTTCCTCAACCCGACTTCAGATAACAATCCAGCACTCATCATCAATCCTAGATTGTGAGCCAACCTGTAGCGCCCCACGGCCACTTCACACATGGGCTCATTCATCTAGCTATCTAGTTGTCCCTAGTTCAAAGGCTTGGACAAACAGTGGTCAAACGTGACGCTGTCTGAGGAGGATCTGCGACCGTGGCTGAGCTCCTGATGTGGAGTGACAAGGGCGGCTCATTTTTCTGGGCCTGCTGCGCTCTTAATGGTTTCCCCCAACAGAGGCTTCGCTTCCATCAGCGGCTTAGCCAAACAAAGGCCCAGTCCCCCAGGAGTCCACGGCATCGGCCTGATGGATCTGATGGATCGTTGGATCACATTGACCCTGACAAATCAGACCCCTGTGTCAGCTCTCACTGCTGGACAACTCTGTTCTAGGGAAGAGGGAACGAAGACAGCTTTGGGGACGGGAAGGCTGAGGAGAGGCGAGAAGTTGGAAAAGGAGGGAGGAAAAGAAATGTTTGGTGGGAAAAAAACGAGTGGAAAGAAGAAGGGATAGCAGGCTTCAATCTCCATCACTTCACCCTCTGGCGCTTAGCAGCCATCAAAGACATCAGGGAGGTCCTAATGAGGTGAAGACCAACAGCACATCAGTCAATCTCACATACTTGCATCTTTTTCTCTCCCTCCTACTCCGAATCTTCCAAGTAGTAGAAGAAAGAAAGAAAGAAAGAGAGACGTTAGCCTACTTTGCCTGTTCTCTTGACTTTATCAGATCAGAGCCTGCCTCTGCTCTGCTGGAGGCTAGATGAAAGCGCAAGACACCAGCTCGGGGTTTAACCCAAACGACCCAACCTAAAGAGTACAGTGTGGTATTTCCCTCTTTGCCATGCAGATTCCAGGTTCCCAGGACTTTCTCTGGCTCGGTACAGTCCAGCTGGTGTGATCAAACCCTTCCCTAATCTGGAGTCCAGGCCAAGAGCATCAGTGGCAGCCTCCTCTGCTTTGATCCTGCGTCATTATCTAAATCTTATGTTTGGATGTCTACATCATTGGAGGGAGCGAGAGGCAAGGGGAAAGGGAACGCTGGGCTCCTCCTGCAGTCCGATTCTTCTTGTGATTTTTGCAAGGCCTTCATAGTGTGCCTGGTAACACTGCAGGATGGCAAAAAGGTGGTGATGCAGTTTGGAAGGCTTAGGGATCTGGTGTTATGTGATGTCATCCAAACCTAGTCCACCTCCAGAGTCAACAGACTATGAATGCACACGAAAACAGCAGTTCCCCCCTTTTCATAAGCTCCTACATTTAATAGTTTTTTTTTATATAGTTAGTTAATCTTTTTTTATGGCTAGAGAAGGGAGCGTTGCATCATTTAAAGGAACAATATTTGGCTGGCGTACCTCTCCACTTCTATCAAGCACCACTCCACCACTGATTTATACAAACCACAGAGTCGTTTCACAACCACGTCCAGTTTCTTCTCAGAACCCGAGACGACGCTGGGGTGGACGGACCGTAAACCACACCGCTTGCTTTTGTTTGCTCAATTGTACAATGGACATTCATCCTCTTCCTCTGCCATAACATGCACGCTGTCAGCTCTTAACAACGCTGGAAAAGAGTCCGATTAATGTTGGGGTGGCTGGTTCTGAGGCGGCGGCGGTGGTGGTGGGGGGCGGCGGAGGAGGGGGGACTCGGAACATGAAGGGGATGCAGGACGGCTGCTCATGAGGATGATCTAAGGGATTTCCAGTAGACTAAACAATGAGAAGAGTGGATTTCAAACAGGGTGTTTTACAGGCAGGACCTGGGAAGATGGAAAAATGAGTGCCCTGTTGTCAGAGAAGTTCTGAAGCTGGATATATTGTTCTGCAGAGGGCTTGTTCTGTTTTCAAAAGCCCTCATAAAACCTTGACAGTGCTCCCTCTTTCCGCGCTCGCTCTCCAAAGCACAAAGAAATATGAGATACCAGGGAAGAGAAAACCCCGGCCGTCTTTTTGTCCTGTGTTAACCCTGTTGTCACTAGCGCGCCATCACGTCACATGTTCCTCTGATGTTGATTAAATTCTTTTAAACTTTATCTATTGCAGATTTTCTTCTCCCTTTCCTCCTTCTGTCGTCTACTCTCGAGCTGCTTCTCATCCCTTGGCGTTCGTTTCCTCCACATTCTTTTCTTTCCCTTCTACCCACATCAAAACCCTGGACGGGGATCACCGAAACATTCCCGGATAGCTCGTGGAGAACACCTGTGTGTGCATGAGTGCTGGCAGTGTATGCCTCTATTTGTTAATGCGGTGTGATATGTACATGGATTCTTGAGTGACTACAGAGAAAATGTATTCAGATCCTCTCACCAAATCTCTTCTTCACTCTCTCTCCAGATTTCACATCCTCTTCCACATCAGAGGCATTGATAAAAGAGGCAGTGTGTGCTGGCAGCGGCCTAGCTGCAGCCTGACATGACGTTAATTCCTCTGAAGTAGCACTTCACATCTGCCGCTTCGCTGCTTGTGCAACAGTGTAGCAACTGTGAATATTGTACAGCTAAACAAACTTCTCTGTGAGGAAATATATTTGATTTCTGCATACTTCTCAGTCATGTGTGCATGCCGCCACAGTACAGTGACCGGGTTTCCTAAAGTGGATATTGTGTGTCTCTCTCTGCGGCCTGTGATGAGCGCTGAAGGCTGGCTGAGCTAAGTTAGTGGGTAACGGCTGTAGGGCTCCCCAGGGGAGCGAGCCTTCGCTGACATGGGAAGCCATAAATAAGGGCCCGGGGCGCAGCGCCATGTCATGCGTCATTTGGGTCGGAGAGGCCTGCTTTATCCCCTCCCATCTCCCGAGCTGCTGAGCATGGCACCTCCTAGGGCGTAATACAAAACATATGAGCAGAGGGCGAGGGGCAGAAGCACCTCGGCATACCATAGTCCTGCCTTGTCAGCAAAGCATCTCGGAGGAAAAGCAGATATAGCCGGAGGCGGCCTCGAGAGCCCATTTTCCAGACTAGCTAACATAGGGCTTTTGACGGCAACGGCAAAAGGGTTTAATCGGCGTTCAAGTCGAAGATAATGAGAGAAATCAGACTGCAACAGAAAGGGGTATGTATCTAAACAACATCTGGTTGATTTTCACCTCTGTTCTACTGTAAACAGACAGCAACCCCCCACTCCCACACTATAATAGACCTAGTATAGAGCACATACACTGTGAATATACACTTCTCACAAAAAGTTAGGGGTATTTGACAAGAATCTCCCTATAAAAAGTTCCTGCTACAGTGATATTCTATCATGAAAGCATTTTAAGTAGAAGGATGCAATGGTCATTTCTTTATATCAAACAAAAGTGGTGGCTATAGCACAACAAAAATCTCAATGTCTCAATAACTTGATTGATTTGATCAAAGTGTTGTGAATTTGAGAAGAGGCCTGTATACAAACTGTCACTGAACCAGAACATTTAGTTGCTCAATGACAACTGAACCTCTAAATCAGACGATGCTTGTGATTTTTGTGGTTAATCACCTTGTTACAAAACAGGCATGTTATTCAATATGTACTGAAAAACATTGGACAATTGGACATGTGCACTCAAAAGTTTAGAGAAGGTTAAATTAAGTTCACCTGTAAAGGTTATAGTGCATTTTAAGTTATGAGTAGTGTATGTATTATCATTATAAACAAAGACGGTCACCATAAGACAGTCCAGAGGAAGCGCAAGAGCGACCCAAGATGACACATTCTCAGGCCCAGAGGAGAAAACTTGACACTTTCCCTTTTTTTTTCTCATCAAGAATGGAGACAATGACACATTTCCACAGAGCAAGGAACCTGTCACGCACAGGAAGTTATGCAAAGGAACCCACTTTTCGTCTACTTTCAAAATTTCTAGCTTATTCCAAAGTTGCTGATGAATCAGAGGCTAAATGCAACATGGGACGGGATACAGGCTATGAAGAATACAGTAAGGGATGAGACGGCCGTCTGAGATTATAGGCAAGAATAGAAAAGCAGACTCAAGGCCAGTGACTCACCAACATGACCACTGACTAAGCTGAGATGTTTCTCTAATAGAAGAGCCTTATTGTCATGGCCACACGCCCCCACCTTACATAAAGGCAACCTGGGTGATGAAACACACGACCTTAGGAAACTATTTCTTTATGATTAATTCATTTGTAGTTCATGCTTCACTTGTACTAATGACATAAGAGGAAAACAATGTTGCTTCATGAATATAATCGTATGCAATGGAAGATAGAAGTATGGGGAAGTCTGGGAGATCATCAAATGTCACGCTGAGGATTCACTCCGTGGGCATTTAGAGAAGAAACACCCTTCCGACTGTCACGTCTTTTTTTTCCATGAGGTTTCCCCGGGAGGTTCCACAGGAATGTTGCATCGCATCATCTTCGCTGGCGGAAATCTACCTCTCTATGCCAGAGGGAGAAGCTTCTATAATCCCGAACAATTGGACTCACATTGCCCCGGGGGGAGTTATGAAAAGCTGTGGGGGAGAAAAGCCCAGTCTTCAGGCACTCGCTCTCTTATCAGCGGCGAGATAGTGATCGGTCCCAAGGGTTGTCCCTCTTTTTTTTCCCTTTTCGCCTCCTCTCTGCCTCCTGATTCCGTCTCCGCTGCTCTATGTGTCAGAGATCAACCACACGTGATCCGTTCAACCGCTCTTTGCATGGCCAGTCGTCATTGTCTTAAAATTCAAAATGACAAACTCCCACTGTTTGCTTGATGATGAAGTTCACAGCTTAGTTTAAAGTGGGCAGCAGCGGGACGAGCAGCGGTTGGGTGGGGATGCAAATGCGATAGCTCGGGGTTGTTGCCTGGCTGCAACACAAACCAGTGGAAAAGACCTTTTCTAACCACAGCATGGAAGCATCGGGCAGCTCATACCAGAGGTAGGATCCAAGTTGTTAATCACTTCCCCCATTTGAATAGATAATAAACATGGTAAAGATACTGCAGTGGGCCGTATCAATCTCTAGTGAGGATATCAGCCTGGATGTCAAAGAGCATTACTGGCTGTTATCAGCTCTTCCGTAAAAAATTGGAATCCAATTATTTCTTCGTCATTGGGCACGTGCTAGAGGCGATGCTGCTGGTTGAGGTAAAAATGGTCCAAACTGATGAGGAGACTGGTGCAATGACTCAATCAGAACCGGAAGCAGCATGAACATCTAAAATATGATAAGAAAATGAGGTGGTTTTGTGAAGAATGGATAAAGAAAGGTATAAAGGGTGGGGTTCAATCTCTGCCTCCTCCTCGCTCACTTTTACACACCTTGTCAGATTGATGGTTCCAGAAAGTCACAAAAACTGTCGGACGTAGGCATTTGAAAAGCGCCGTCCTCTTCGGACCAACAAAAAAAGGATGACAAGATTTACAGAGGAGACTTACAGGTGTGGAAAGGCAAAAAAAAAGAAAAACGGAGGAACTTGGGAATGTAGTATATGAAGGGGTTAAGATAAAGGGTGCGTCGAGAGAGGGCTAAGTGTCTTACTGTGACAGCCGGCAGCTGCATGCAATAATCCCCGACTCTCCATCACGAGCCCTTTATATTTTCTTGTCGGGGAGACAGCAACGTGCAGGAGAGAGGGGATGTCTGGTAGAAGAGTCATCCGGTAACAAGAGAGGGAGCGGAGTCAGACAGCATTTTACACCTTCTTCCTCTTGTCTCTTCAGGCTAGTTCATGATTTCCTCTTGTCCTTGGACAGAAATGGACGTGCTCCAGGGGTCTGCCTATACACCGACATGTTTCACTTAACAACAGCATGGCCGGGGATAAAACGCAGGAGACAAAACAAGTGTGCAGAGCCGGCAGGTTCTCAGCGTGGATGCAAGAAGCTGGCCTTTCCTCCATGAAGCTGCCTCGGCTCATTCCTGCTCCGACTGTTAATCACCTCATACTGACTGTTTCTCATTACCCACCACGCTTGCCGAGCCAATAAGATACGGACCGACGTTTTGTCTTTCACCTTCACTCCCAAGAAATACCGAGTGGACCTGCACCTCAGCATCTGACAGGTTCTGATTGAGCCCCTCAAGTGTTATGAAAACCTTACGATGTTCCTATGGCAACTGGCAGTGTGTCCCGCGGAGACAGATTATGTATAAGGCATGTTTACTAAAAACAATAAATTCCTGTATGCTTATATCAAGAGGCAGGCCTTGCTGGGTTGGGCTCCGCCAACCAGGCTGGTTTTTCTGATGAACGAGTCCAGGGGCCACGCTAACTAGCCAAGTACGACGGGGGGAAAAAACGTAATGTAATGCACACTGAAAACACATGTCTCTTTTAAAAATGTTAGCATAATGCCATTACCGAGCTGGTTTTAAGCCGGCGGGGCCTGTCACAAAGTGTTCATAAACAACAGGAACCAATCTCAACAGGAACAAAGCCATGTTATGGATTCAGTCTGCAAACGCCAACGTGAGCCAAGGCCAGACACAGAGTGGCTGACGTGATGAGCAAACATAAATTCACATAGGCATGGTGGGCCTCCCATGCACAATAAAAGCAGCATGACATGATCTTCTCCAAAGCTGGAGAGCAAAAGGAAATTAAATAAGCCATGTGCGCCACAATTTCATCTAGACAGGATATTTTTTTTAATATTACATTTCTCTAAAATGTCACGGATTAGGGTAGAATCAAAAAATGAGAAGCCTTCCTTTTTTGGGTCTACATAGTTTCAGATGCTGCTGACTTAACCCAAAGTGCACCAGTTCTCCTGCAGTGGCACATTGCAGATGATAGAAGCCATTATTTGTCAGTGATGCAGTGATTTCGTGCACAAAAAGAGCAATGAGTAGTTAATGCTCTGTGGAAGTTTTACGAGCCACCTCACACGTTTTTACAGCATGGAAAACAGACAGTAAACACCAGGAAGGCGCTGTGCTTTAACACATGATTAAGGCCCAGCTAATTAGATTGCAGACAGTAAAACTGTTGAGGGGGAATCGTAAAATAGGGAGCAGCAGTTGCAGGACCGAGAGCGAGGGATCAGGTACGAGCAGCGGACCTTTACGTCAGGACGCCGCGGGCTGCTGACAAATGATCGAGGTGGGGTGTCTCGTTTCTGCGGTGAAAATGTAAATTGCAGAAGGTAAAAAAGAAAAGACCCTCTCACACACACACACACACACACGCCCCCCCATGTCCGCCATCCATCCATCCCTCCATTCTTCCCCCTCCCTCTCCTCCGATGCAGTGGTTGGTCCCATGAAACTGGGGTCAGGGTACTAATGGAGGACCTTGTGGCCTTGTGTGCCTTTGGAAACAACCACCCACCCCCCCACCCTCACCCTCACCCCCCCACACCCCCAACACACACTCCCTACTCTCTTATAAATCAAGCAGGCTCATTGAGAGTGGCAGAGTCCTCTGATGTCCCAGCCATGTCTCATTTCAAAGTCCTTCTGAAGGCTCACACGGTTCCACGTTTACTCACTGGGCACAAGGGAGATGTGTGCAAGCGCATGTGGGGAGGGGGAGGCGGGGGGGTGAGTGCGAGATTCAAAGAGAGAAAGACAGATAGAGAAACAGAGTGTGAAAGAAAGAAAATGAGTTTGGGTCAAGAGAGATGTAGAGGGGAATTAGGAATAGAAAAGACGTCCCGGAGGAAAAGGGGGGGGCCTCTAAAACTAATGTTTATTTAGTAACTATGCTGCATTAGAGCTCTCACTTGAAAGAATGCACAATAAATCAAACCATTTTGTGGACCACTTTAACACTGTGTGCATGTGCATGTGCACGTGGGCATTTGTGTGGGCAGTGGAGATGAAATTCCTCCAGTGCACGTGTACAGTTTACAAAGCATCCAAAGCGGTGCAATCAAAACATCATTTCCCTCCCTTCATGGTAAATTGAGGTGTGTGTTGTATAAAGGGATAAGTGATTGCTGAGATAATGACGTTCTGTGGTTTGCTTTAGTGTATGCATTCATAACAAAGCCAGATGAGTTACATATGGATTTAAAATGAATGCTTTCCTGACTGCAGGTTTTCTGTTCCATGCACAGTCTTTCTACACTTCATCTGAAGAGCAGCTAATCAAAACCAGTGACACATAAAGACACTCTCGAGGCATATAAAGGCACAAGAAAACAATTACATTTCTTTGCAATCAATACAATTTTCCAAAAAGGGAAAAGAAAAAAGAAAAAGAGGGGGTCCTGGGCTCTTGAATGGAAACTTGAACACACCAATGGTTTATGTTGAATAATGTTAAAACAATAGTTTGGCATTGGAGGAAATGTTGTGTTTCTGAGAGCAGGATGAGGAGATTGATACCACACTCACATCGCTGAGACATAGTGGGAACCTGCAGCTGGTTAGCGTACTGTAGGTTACCAAGTCTGGGGAACACAATCCTCCAATCAGCACCTCAAAAGCACGGAAATCTGGTTGTTTAATCTTAACAAAAACCAAAACTATAGAAAAGACACTTCAACCAATCAGCTGTGACCCTAGATATGACACTGTTTCCAGTCTTTGTGATATAACTGCTGCCTGCGGCTTCATATTTATTCCACGGAAGAGAGGCACGATTACACAGAAATAAGCAAATTTCACCTACAGCTATATTATTCTAAAAAAGAGTCTAATTAGCGATTAAACCTGAGAGGGCAGTATAGTATAACTTGTCATATCAACAGATCGTATTCCGGATAAATGCTTTCTAAATCACTGGGAGCCTCTAAAGCCGTGCGATCGCTGTCATGTTGACAGGAGAGAACGGGCCCGCCTGTTGCTGAGCTGTAGCTGAGAGATGCAAAATCAGAGTTGTGGAGGTGTCCTTTAAAAAAAAAAAAAAGCAAAACATCTCCTCTTTCACTTGCTGCTGCGATTTCTTCCTCTCACATTTAGGTAGTGACAGTGTGGTTTGCTTAATCTTCCCTTATCTCCTTTGAATGCAAAGGGTCGGGCTGAATTTGCATGTAAAACAGAACACAAGCTGTCACTTGTGACTTTATTTACAGAGGAGATTTGGAAGATCATGAAGATACTGTTATGAGGCACACACACACACACACACACACACACACACACCCACAGTGTTTACTTAAACCACAGGAGTATGTGACACCTTAGTCGTAACTGGTGTTAACCCCCGTTGTGGCTGTTGTTTTGAGTGTTTCGAAATGTCTGCTGTTGGAGGCCTGAGAATGCGTTAACATCAAGAAGAGAGGACGGTGGTTGTGATGAGGAGGGGGGGGCAGGAAAGGGAGGAGGGGGGGTGCTCAGACAGACAGAAAAACATTCCCCAGTCGCTACGCTCATCTCCATAACTCAGTATGCAGCGGCCACAGAGCACTGATCCTAACGTGGGACATTAACGACCCGACTCCCACCACTGGAAGCGTCATTATCTGCCACTGAACAGTAAGGGTCATTTAGGGCCCAATTCATAACTGCCACAGCTCAGAGGCTCGTCTCTTCTTCTTTTCTTTTCTTTTTTTTTTTACCTCCAGGTTGCAGTTAGGGTTAAACAAATCACTGGCAGTCGCTCTATCTCTTGTACGACTGTGGACCTGCTGGAGAAATCCGAGCGATAGATGCCATAATCATACTGTGTACGATGGAAATCAAAAACAACTTTTACAAACAAATAGCATCTGGGAGATTGGATTTCATTATGTCAGGAAAGCAACAAAAGAGTACGATTACAACCAACAATACAGGTCTTTGTGAGGAGCGTGCAATATGCGTGTGTGTGTGTGTTTTTCGATGGAGATGTGTGGTTGTTCTTGCCTGCGTGGTAAACTTGTTCGTCTGCAATTACTGTCAGAGTGTGATTCTGGAGCGCTCCTCTGATGATTAAGTCTCAGAAGTTATAAACCGCAAGATGTGTGTCACATATCGAGTTAAATGGCTTTTTAAAAATCCAAAAGAGTTGCACAATAGGAGGTCGCCGTGTTGCGCAACTCTTCCAAGAGCCGGGACAATACTGACGATGTCAGCGAGGCCTGGTGGTCCTCTGTTTTATATGTAGATTCAGATGTTGGGAAGCGCGGGGTATCACGAGATAGAAGGGCAGCTTTACACAACTGGTCCTATCAACTGTGTGTAAAAATTGAGTGTTTTCCAAAGGCTTGAATTCATTACTGCGTCAACAAGAGACCGCAGAACCAATCTGCATAATGCTTGTTACGAAACAAAGGAGCAACGTTAACCTTTCCAAGAGTGAAAATTTAACCGTTTTGGTGTCAGAAAAGGTGTTTTTCTCCACAGGTGACATAACTCGCACGTCGTCAGAAGCGAGATGGCAAAGCGGAGGAGAAAGACGCGATATCTTATCTCTGGGACCTTTTCAGCGAGGCGGACTATCACAAAGTATCAAATGACATTAAGTTAATGAGCCCCGAGATGCAACAAAGGAGCGGTAGGTAGCGAATTAGCAGCCTGGTTTGCTTACACCTCCCATGGGGGGGGGGGTGATGAGTGCAGAGAGGTGTGATTGGTTTAGAGACCTTTATCCGTGCCAAATTTGTGTGTGTGGGAAATCACACACATAGCCGAGCCGTGCTGAGGGGCTGCAAGGCCACTGCCAAAACATCTCGCTCCTCTTAGCACCGAGGTGATAATGAATCTAACACCTTCGGTTGTCTTAAAGCAATCACACTGGTCTGAAGCAACAAGGAGGGGGGGGGGGACAATTAATTTATAGACATGTAAACAGATGCAAGTTATATAAAAAATGCATGCTTCCCATCGTCACCTCTCTTAACCTTATCAATGTAACCATCTGCACAGAAAAACAAACTATGATAATACCGCTACTGATACCAATAAAATGACATTTGCCATCAGTGGAGGGCCCGGCCTCAGTGTTTTCAGCTGTCTGAATGTATCACATGTCAACAAATCAGCTTTCAGAGACACTTTGGGTTATGGAATTTAATCTAAACTGACAAGTAGGGTAACACTATCGGTCACGGTCACCGTATATTTGAGCGTCTGACAATTTTACACATCTCTGACAACTAAAAAGTGTCAAATTACTCTCTAGCACATACTTCAGCAACACATGGCCACCGGCCTGGGGGGGGGGGGTGCAGACACAGAAGATTTAATTTTTTGTTTTCATTAGTGCACAACAGCGGTGACGATCTGGTTGGTGGGTAAATATTGTTTCTTGTGCAAGAAGCCTGCTTAATCATCTTCTATAAATGTTTTTTCTTCTATGCATCATTGCTCAGTTTTGACGTATTAGTCAGCAGAGTTCTTAGATAAAGAGTAAAACTGGGTGATGCATTTCTCCTCCCAGTCATGTCTCAGTTGTTGCACAGGTCCTTACTACAACATAAACATGACATGAGTCACATACACACTTTTTTTTTTATCACTGTCAATCAATCAATTTTTTATTTATAAAGCACATTTCATGCACAAGGCAAACTCAATGTGCTTTACAATTAAATGGTTAAACCAATTATAATACAATGGAATAATAGTGCAAACAACAAAGACATTTAAAATGATCACATACACTTATTCCATACATGCTCAGGGATAAATGCACATACACGCACACATGCACGTCTGCTGGTGTTGAAACAATAATGACAGTCTTCGGCCTTTGCAACAGTTTTGACATCAAAAACATGATTCATGTTTCCCAGTAATTAGACGTTTTGCATTTCAACTGAACGACAAATCTATTAAGCAATCGAAAGGTTATTGAGAAGTGTAAATAATCAACGGCTGCAGCCCAGCAAATTTGAATCATCCAGTTTAGTAAGTTTATCATTGATCTTCCACATCGTGTTTAAAACTACAGTAAATCAAGCGCAGTCCAGCTCTCAAGTGTCCACGTGTGTGTTTAGTTCCACATCATGTCCGCCCTTAATAGACATGCTAATGTTCCAATGGGGGCCACTTTGAACTATCAGCAAGTCCCCTAATGGGCAAGTTCATGTTTATTCTCTCCCCACTGGTCCCCGCTTCCTCCGGCGGGCAAAAAAAAAAAAGACAAGAAACAGTCACTTCTGTCTCCCATTTTCTCATTCCATGTCCACATCAATCTCTCATAATCCCACTCAATCAGTTTCTCTCCCTCTTTTTCTCGTTGCCTCTCTGAATCGTTTACCCCGTCTCCCTCCTCCTCCATCATTCTTTCACTGCGCCCTCTCCGCTCCCGTCGCACTCTAATCTCCTGGTTTGAAAGGTGTTTCCTGAGAAGGGCATGTGGGAAGACAGGCGGGAGTGATGGATCGCTCCGTGGATGCTTCACTTTGTCCTCTCTCCCAGGACGGGACGCGGGAGGGGGTAAAGGTATTGGGGGGGGGGGAGTTAGGAAAGGTATGAGCTCCTTGTAGAAATGTTGTAGAAATGACAAAACACAGAAAAACTAGCGGTCTTATTTGCTGGACATCTGTGCCATTTTTACTTTTAAACTTTAATAATTACCCAATGAAATCCTGAGATAAAAAGCAATTACGACAGAAAAGTTTGGGTTTGGATAAAAACATTTTGCATGATCATCAGGGTCTGATTCACCTTTGGTATCACACTAACAGCTTGTACAGCTGGAATCAATATCAAAGCAATATCTTTTCGCTGTGCACACACTGTAGTTAAATTAATCAGTCAATAAGTCATTGCCAGGTTCACGTCAATATCAAATAGTAAAAGATATTTTAATGTGATTCATAAATCAAATCACTTTCCAAAAATTGTTAAAAAAAAGAAAAAAAAGAAAGAATAATAATAATTTTTTTTCACATTTTGGCAAATAAATTAGGCCTCGTAAAACTCCTAAATCTCTTAATGGAGGAAAGAAAATAAATTCAAATTTTCAGCTCAAACTGGGATTGTCCAATGTCCAATTCTTCCAGCCTCAGCTCTCAGCTTGGTTTAATATTGTTTTTACATTTGATCATAAAATATATCATATCTTAAATAGCAACACTTTATGCAGTTTTATAGCATTGAAACATGCATCACTGTGTCTAGTTGTTATTTTAACAAACTGTTTCCTTCAGCAGGTTAAGTCTGTTTTCATAGCAACAGGTGAGATATAATTACCCTCCTGCACTAAAGGCCAGACTTAATTTAATGTATGTATATAATTATCATACATGCATGTAAAATTATAAACAGGATTTTACTGGATGTGTAAAAAAGCAGCTTTAAATGGTATGTGAGTTCGTTAGTCTATCATGATATTCATTTTCGATTTGATCTGTTCATTTTTTCTGCTATTTCAGCTGAATGCAAATGCTCCAGTCAAATTCAATCATGTGATATTAATTAGGATCACACATGATATTAAAAAAAAAAAGGGACTCCAGAGACTCCACATACGGTATTTAATACGAACGCAAAATTGTTTCCTGACTGACCAGGGTGTCATTGAACCAAAAATGGAGACTTAATGATCAACATGGTGCTGAACACGCTGGTCCCATGTGTTAAGTTTTTCTTAGCCGCAATAGCTCAACAGCTGGAATTTGCGAGCGTGCTCCATTGTTCGTAATCTGGGCTGTAGCAGCACTTGTGATCCGTTTCCATGTGGCTGAGGAGGTTTTGGACTGGATCGGCTCACAGAGGCAACAGATGAATGCTCCTGCGGGCCAAAGGTTTGGATCACTGCACTCAGCTGCGACTTGATATTAGCCAAATATTTATCGTGTCTTTTCAAGCTTTTGGCATGTTATGTGTTGGCCCAAATTTTCCGTCAGATATTCGCATAACATGTCAGCGTGAGGCTCAGTGGAACATGGCGACAAAAAAACACATTTCCAAATCCTGGCAGAAAGTGTCATGAGACTTAAAAACTGGTGTCTTGATGCACATCAGCATGTTTAAACAACACAGGCCTAGAAATACCTGCTCCGCACTCATTCAAAGCCGCCAGGCCACGGAGGTGCAGATCAGGTCCCACTCCCCTGTTTTCTCCACATACAGTGATTTAGGATACGTCCAGGTGCTGTGTTTGGTTACACAACACGGGCACATAAAGAGGAGGTAGACAAGACGGATAAGCAGGGAGGAGAGGCTGTCCAACAGCTGCCTGCCTGCTTGGGTAACACTCCAGCGGGACCCCCCGTGAGGAGCCCAGCCTGGGGTAACGTCTGCGATCCAGTCGGGAAGGAAGACTTCAAACGCGGCGGCCTGTGCAACCTCCCTCCCCTTTGCAGCTCCCTCTCCTGCTGTTCTCCTGAGCTCCGTGGGGGATCTCTGAAGACCATCCCAGCAGTCACCACGCCATGAATCAGTCCCGTCTATCCCCTCGCTGCTGCCGCCGCTGCACCCTCCCGCTATCACTCTTTCTGTGTCCGTTTTGAGACACATTTCCAGCCAAACAAATGCAGCCAGGAGGAGGGTGTGCAACATGTAAATAAATACACTCCTCACCACTGGCCCTCATTATGAGCTCCCTGCAGCCCTGTCCTTTCATCCTTTGTTTCAACATTGCAAATTCTGCTGGCAGCAAAAAAAAAAAAAAAAAAAAAAAATCCACATACCAGGGACAAGGTCAAACGCCCAATTAATTTTAGCAGAGCCGTCCGGTGATTTGTTTCTGTAGGGAGGATTGGGTAACCTGGTGCATGGTTATCTGTATGTTTGTGGATCTTGCATAAAATAACAGAAACTGTCAAGAGAGCGAGCATGTGACCAAGTGCTGTTTTGCTAAGGTAATGTTGGCCTTGTGAAAGGATTTTTTCCACAATCTCAGTCGATCAGATCTGCCCATCAGCGTGCAACTTGCGAGAAGACAAATTACAGAAGAGGAGAGGAAAAACAACATTTTCAATCAAACCAGACACGTGGAACGGTTCACGAGAAGTAAATCCTGCAAAAAAAAAAAAAAAAATCCAAAACACTGGACCTCATTATTTGAAAGCACTTCTACGACACATTTTAATCTTGATGTCCGATATGTCACATCACATCAGCTACAATGTGCTCTTGCTGCAGGAAACCCACGCAGCCACAGCTGACAATCTGAGACATGGCCCCTGGGACCCAGGGTGACTCAGCTGAGGACATTACTGCACGCAAAGCAAACCCACACACACACACACACACACACACAAATACACGCAGAGTCTGGTGGCAGACAACAGTCACCCTGTCATCTTCGATTGCGGGCCGCTCATGTTGGACCAGCAACACCTCACACACAGCTCAGTGGGCCTCGGCCCCCCTGGTGTCCCACTGCCGCCACGGAGGGACTGCCAGAGTGTTACTTCAGCTCTGCAGAACAAACACAGAAATCAGCCCTGTCTAAAAAGCATGTAGGAAACAAAAAAGTCTAAATATATCCCCCATGGGTGACATGGGTCTATAATTTGGCCCCCAAAACAGACAGATATCAATTGATTGAGAGCGGATTTAACTCGGCAGAGGTGATACAGCCTTGAGAGCGTCGGAGCAGACGGCGAGGCTGGGAGTTTGCGGTCGCAGAGTAACTCATGGTTGTGAGGCTGAGTGTGCTTCCAACAAGAGGTCACCTAAAAATAAACCTGCAGCTGAATATGGGGGCTGAGAACATGAGACAGGCTTTACATACACAATGTTTTACAGTGCCGCTGTGCAGTGAGAAAAAAGCTGCTTGATGTGATGTGCATCCCCCTCTTTAGTCTAAAATATTAACTAAACATTGTGTAACCAAAAGCTGAGACGATCAACAAAAATAATTCAACTAAAATGTGTTGACAAACACGCTCGGCTCCGGGCGACTTCCGGCCCGCGGGCTCACATGTGTTGGGCAGATGGCACCGTATGGATGGCACATGAGGTCAGAAAGAGCACTCAGCTGTATATCTCTCACACATACAGACAGCCCCCTCCAGGAATGTCTGCACAAGGCCAAGGATTATGGCACCTAAGCAGTGCAGCGCCGTGTGTGTGTTTATGTGTGGGTGCTTCTGTGCGTGTGTTTGCACTTGTTGATAAAGAGCAGGCCATTGTAAAAAATTATTCCGACAACACCTCTGCTCTCGATCATTAATGTTTACTGTCCAACAGGAGGCTGCACAAATGATTTACCCTCACATCACCAACTTTGTACCGCTGCAGGTAATTCATTCTCTTCTGCTCGCTGCTATAATTCACGTAGGATCCAGTGAGCAGCACTCTGTCTTTGGGAGGGAAATAAAAAAAAAATGTTTTAAAAATGATGCAGGAACATGAGCTGGTGTATCGGCACCAGGTTGCACCAGTTAGTTTAAACTTAGCCCTACCAGATGTTAAGTGCTCGGTAAATAAAAAGTTTGCAGCACACAAATTGCATTTCATCTATTTCTACTTGTATACAAATATTTACACATGCAAACGTCCAGGTGGAAGTGATCTGATGTGATCTCTTTGAAATGAAGTGGAAAGGAAGTGATGTTAATTATGGTTGATAATATCTGACAAATGATCAAAAAGGCTATTTAATGATGATTTTAATTACAAAAATAACATAATACACCTGCATGACACCAAACAATCAGAACAAACAGCTTGAATTAGCTAGATTAACATAACCACATGGTCTAAACTCTTCTAAACTTACGTCTCTGTCTATGCCTTTATAAATAAAAACGGATGCATCATTTACAAAAGAAGTGGCGGTTAAATTAAACACATGGCTTCACTCCCTGCAACTGTTATTTCTGGCAGATAGGTTACAGCTTGTGATGCTACGCTGACTTTCTGTTTACGTAGTAAATTGGTTTTGATTGCTACATGTGTTCTCTGGTAACCAATTTCACACTACTAATGTATTCATTGAGACATTCATTTATTTATGACCTTTATGTTTTGATGGTGCAACCCATTTTAACGAGTCATTAGTTTCAAATTAGCTAGTAGTCGTGTTAAGGTCTTTACACGCAAACTAAGGAGAATCAAACTGTACAAGAAAGAAGTTAAATTTATGATGCAGGAAAAAGAGACAAGTGTTGTTGTAAACCAAAACAATAAGGTTTTGGACACAAACTGCAGACTGTCTCTTTAATCATTATTTACAGTAAGCCTGTTTACAACTGCTATTGCTACTGTTTAACACTTTGCTGTTTAACTGATCAGATTGCAGATTTCCTTTGATATTATAAAGACAGTAAATAGTTTGGCGGCCATGTGTTTGTTCTTCAAGTCACTGTTTTACTGCCATTTGACAGGGTCTAATTAAGCATGATAATTAAAAGCTGCCATCTCTTGTTTTGTGACGATAACAACTGTTTACACAAATACAAATACTTCAAACGCCTCTGACTTATTAACACATCTATAGCAGGCCCTGACGCGTGACCTGTGGCGATCCAGTCTCACTGGTGGTCAATACCGGCTCAATTTGCCAAACAAGAGTCCAAAAAAAACGAGAATACACAATGAAATTATGCGTATAATTCAAAACACATTTTGGAAACAATAGCCTTCAATGGAGCCACGAGTGAGACTAATTTCTATTGTATTTTGTGTTTGTAAACAATTAAGAGTAATAAAACTGGAGGACATGTTAAATTAATTAATCCAGAACGTGCTCACGTTTCAGCAAGTGTGTTATTTTGCATGAAGAGCCCGGCTATAATTTCCAAACTGCTGTGCATATCCTACACATCTTTCCATACATCATGGGCAGAGGATTTCCTCTGGCTGTTGATCTGTATCGGTTGCTCCAGTCTAACCGACATAAACCGCAGATAACAGAGCAGGAAATTCCCAGAGAGCTGTATAATGAAACACACTGGAGTGACCGCACGTTACTGTGTATGTGTGTGTGTGTGTGTGTGTGTGTGTGTGTGTGTGTGTGTGCACAGGCAACAGATACAGGCTCCAGGAAAGGTTTATCACTTTTTAGCCGAGAGATCCCCTGTTCCATCTCATGAGATTTACAATGTCTAATTACACAGATAAAAGGGCAAGGTGTGTGTTTGTGTATATCCGTGCCAAGGCCAACATGTGGCATTGGAAACACGTGGATCTCCCCCTCCAGCAATTAATCGGCAACTCATGGATCAATTTGAATGTGTGCGACGGGATTCCTGAGCACATGAGGGGAATCTATTCTATCTGAAATCGATCTCAGGTAACTCTGAAGGGCCTTATTAGGGCCGTCGACAAAATACTCCCGGCCGCCGGCCTGCGTCATCACCCCCGGGTGAAGCTGGCCAAATGTGTGACGCCTTCAGGCCCACTTTGTTCGACAAGTGTTGGGGTTTGGGGGCTGCAGAGGATGACCCTTTATTGTTAGGTGCTCCCTTTGTGGTCGTACTCCTCACTGTACTGAGATGAGGAAAAGAAAGGCCTTCTCTAACAGTCGGTCATGCCCCAGTGCTCCTGGCAACAACAGGTCCCGAGGACGCAGACCTGCCTGGCCTATATTGGCTTGGCTCTCAGCTAGCGGTGGCGGCACTAGCCCCCTGTCAGCTGTCCCATTCAGGCCCGGGCCGGCCCTTTATTAAAGCTTTGAAGACCGCCGAACAAAGGGGCGTCCTATGTTTAGATGATAGAATGTAAGCAACTGCTTTTCTGCTTGGGCAACACAAGACAAAGAGCCTCCTTCTGAATATGGGGTGTACGCGCAAGAGAGAGAGAGTGAGTGAGAAAACCGGAGAGAGAGGGAGGGAGAGAGAATTAGAGGGTTACGCCACAAAGTTGTGGAGATACTCCGTCGGATTTCGGGATGGGTATTAGTTTGATAGATTGAAAATCACAGCGAACTGGCGCCTGTGTGTGGGAGGAACAGAGGCTTGTCAGAGAGAAATGTAATGAGCGATTATTATCACAGGTGGTTCTGATGCTCTGGTGATTCATAACACAGCCACAGAGCCAAGTCTTCTCTGTTAATTAGGGGATGGAGGAGGATAGAGGACCGCTGCCTCCTCACAATATGACCTATATACTACACTATATGCTACACTTCGTTGAGCAGAGCAGAGCCTGGCTGATATTAGCAGCCATTACAGTATGTTGGCAAAAACAAATTGCGGGGCAGTAAACTACAGCAATAAAAACTTTTTGTTGGCAGAATTTTGATGCATATTTGACGTTTATTTTTCTCAGTAGTTTTAGTTATGAGTTTTTTATTTATGGTTATTAGTCAAAATAATTTAACATCCATTAATGTTTATTGTTCAAAATGTATGATCAACTTGCTGCTGCCATCTGCGATGATAAAGTTTATTATTCTGCTGGAAAACACTTTTTATTGCACCGTGTTTATGTAAGGGAAAAACTGAAAATCAGCCAGATCAGATTTGTATCAATCTCCAATATTGGCCTGAAATTTTTTTTAAAAAAAATCCAGTTTTGGTCGGGCTTTAGTCGAATGATACTTGAATTTGCCAAAAGGATCGTTATTTTCTCACCAAAGAAAAAAGTGTGCAGCGAATAAAAGATTGAAAACAAAGGATGAAAATTAAATTCTAGCACTGTATTCGTGGCATTATTGAATATATTGTGCGTTTCGGATGCATAACTGCAAAACTGTATGAACTCTTTAGCACCAGGTCCATGCGAGAGCCAATCAGATTGCAGATTAATCTATAATATTTGACACTAGGGGTTCAATAGGTGTGACACTCACCCTCCTGCTTCCTGCACACACACATGCATGCATACCCTCTCACATACCTGGTCATGGCTGGCTTGGAGGGTGCTCCCGGTGCCGTGGAAAGTCATTTGCACAGGGGAGAGGGTCAGATAGGTTACAAAATCCTTGCCACTCTGCGCATCACTGTACTGCACCTGGAGGAGAGGGCAAAGGTCGAGCAATTGAGTTACCCTCAAAAGTAAATACAGGAAAACATCAGTCAGTGAGCGAATGACAGGAGCAGTGAGGTTTCCACTGAGATACAGTCTTGTGTTTTTGGAAGTGGTTGGCTTGAGAGTAAATCTTGCATGTCTAATTGCCGCCGGAGCATTTGCGGACAATTACCCCACACCATACAGGGATGGCAATGCGGGGGGAAATGAATGTTAAGGCTGTGCATGTGAGATTGTGAGGGGGCATCCAAGGAGGTAGTCATGACATCACTGGCGACCTCTCATCATTGAAAGGTTAACTCTGCAGGCATTCCTAAATGCTGCGCAATTAGGGCTGTTATGACATGATGCTCCTCTGGGACGGTCTGCTCCTGAGATCCAAGGGCTTTCGGTAATGCTGCCTGCTTATCTGCCCTACTTCTCACTGCCTCTCACTCTGTGCATTTGTGCGGATTTGCATGTGTATATGTCCCTTTATGTGCATATGCGTTTGCCTGGCCTACTTATTGCCCAGGACAGCTGCAGGCATCTTAATAAATGGCACAAATAACTATGGGAACCGAACGAAGGAAGGGGAAAAATCTGACCGACGCGAGAGAGACAAAGGACAGGAGGGGAATGAGAGGGAGGACGTTACGGACTCGGAGCGGCTTCACACTTCGGAGAGCAAATGAAAAAGTAAGCTGGCAGGTATGGAAGACTATAGCTTGGAAAATAACAGAGCTTATAGCAGTGCACTTAAACCTCTCAGATAAGTCAGATATAATAAAAAAAGAGGCTATTTCAAGATGGTCTGAGCAAGAATGAACAAAATGAAAACTGTAATAACAGCTGACATTCTGAAGAAAGCTGCAGTGAAAACACGTCGATGTCAGTATGTGTTCAATTTATAGACAACGTGAGTGTTGGTTTGTGTCGGGATGTTTATGTTGGCCGAGGGCTTTCCACTTATTACTTTCTTTTAATCAGGGGAAAATATGTTTCCTGAGTGTGTGTGTATTTTACTTTGTGCATTTTTAACTCTCTTCACACAAGGAACGTTCCGTCTTATCTCAGCTACAATCTGTCGGTCAGACACGCAGACACACACATGCACACACACATATATATGATCTGTGACTGAAAGCTTCCAGAGCAAGGTGTGTGCGTCTCTCCGAATGAGTTATGATCATATGTTTTAAAAGTGTGTCTGTGTGTGTGCGTGTGCGTAGGGGTGTGTGCGCTCCAGCCAACCAGACACATGGAAGTCTGCCCATAAAGACACAGACCCATCATACCATAAACAAACACACGCTCATGCGGACATGTGCACACAGAGGTATGGACCATCAGGTGATCTTACATGTAGCACACGAGAGGATGCACTCGTGCATGAGCACGTGCACGCACACACACACACACACACACTGATGAGGAGATGGGCCCACAGTGATAAATTGTGGAATGCTATCTGTTATGTGTATGAATGATGAATGCAGTAAAGTGAGCCGTGGAAAAAGCCGTCTCTGACAAGTTAATCTCTAAAAAATTCTCCAGACTTAAACATTAAGGGGAGAAGGAAAGAAAAAGAAAGGATGAAAAAAAACAAAAACAAAGGACAAGTTCCTTTTTTTAGGCCTAAGACTGTAATTGTCTCGTAACAAGAATCCTATTTCAGATCAGTTTTGGAAATGTTGTACAGTAAACGGCTTCTTGGGAATCCAACCGGTGTGTGAAGAAGAACAGGACCACGGGTGTGAACACGAAGATATGGATCTGTATATGTGTGTATGTGTATGTGTGTATGTGTGTATGTGTATGTGTGTGTCCATCCAGGCAGTCGAAAGGCCTGTGGTTGGGGAGCCTGTGATGTATGGTGTAATCATGCTGTCTGATCAGCGGGCACTTGGCTCGGTTCATCTATCGCGAGCTGTCAGGCCTCCAGCCGAGGGTGAGGCCCTTCGATGGCGCTGGAGGAAACAGACGCTCTCTTTCAGCCTCTCTGCGTAAAGAGATATACGCTTAGATAGATCACATTTCTAATAATTCCCAAAACCCCTCTCCTATAATACACACATGTATTTATGTTAAGGTTAATGGAAAGTACCAGTTACAAAGTCTGCTTGACCACGAGAGGAATCAATTGAAATCCTCAACTTTTTCGAAATCAAACATCTGGGAACCTTTCTTTAAACGCTTGGCATCGAAACTAGTTGACCTGTTGTGATCCCACTGTTGTATTTTGAATCTTTTCTTACACTTTCTTTTCAATCTTTGTCTTTTTTTTTTTTTTTTTTGAGAGGAATGTTTCAACGGCTAACAGACTAGATTGCCATGAAATTTGCTGCAGACGCTCAAGTACCTCACAGGATGAGTTGTGGCCACTTTGCTGGTCCCTGAACTATCCTTCCAGTGCATTTTTCACCATGTCCAGGAGGTAAAGACCACATTTGTGCAAAACTGATGATGTTAGCAACTTTTGGACTTTTAAATTAAAATAGTGAACACAGTCGACACTTTATCTGCTAACCATCACCACGTTGCTGCGGTCACTGTGAGCATGCTAGCACGTTGACATCACAGCCTCACAAACACTCCTGCCCTGACATATTGAGTGTGGAATTGTTGTCTGTTGTGTGTCTGTGATACAAAGGATGTGATCTACATAAATAAACTTGATTTCCTCTATTCACCAGCCAACTTCCAGTTATAACAGTCGATCTGGCTGGTCGGCAAAACATCACCTGGAGGTCTTTCTGTCTTGGTGGCTTGTTGATAAAATAGACAAAGAGCCCTGATTACTTTGATTTAGCGGCGACTGTGACCTGCAGGCAGGAAAGAAGGGGCTGGCGGATCCGCTAGCTACGAAGAACGTTGAGGCATCATCTCATTTGCAATGATTTTTTGCGGAAAGTGAAATAACAAGCATCTCGAAAACAAAAACATCTATTCTCCCATGCAGCCTGTTTTGAGTGCATGTTTGTATGCATGTGTGAGCGCATGCATTCTAAACAGGCCTAACTAATCATCCCAGGTCCCAACTCAGAAAACTGGCTCTAATCCACTTCCTTTAGAGACAAAGAAGCAGGAGAGTTACGCAAGGCCTGCGATTGATCGGCGGCACTAATGTGGAACGACCTCTGACATCTGGCTTCTAAAGCTGGATGGCTCCTCTTCAAATGCTCCTCTTTATTCGAACAAACACGAACATGCACAAACTAAAAAGCAATCACGGCCATAGCGCTCATGCGGCCATGTTTTGAGTTTATGTCAAGTGTTCAAATGTGCATGGGCTCACCCACAAATGGAGAACCACACAGATGTGAAAGGAAGGGGGGGAAAATACAAGTACGTGCACAAATAAAGATATCTACGCACGCAATGCTGCTGAGGTAACTGCTAAACGATTCATTGTTGCATCCATTTATAACCACAGAGTACAAGTATTGCAGGACTGAGAACTTGGCTGAGTACTGGCTGCGAGAGTCAAAGAGCACGGAAATAACTCCCGACTTTACTATAATAAACAAGCCCCCTCGACTGAAGAAACGCTGTCATTGTTGGTGAGAAGCAATTAGAGGTCCACGTCGAGCCACTTCAGCGGGGACCTCGGGGGTCAAGAGTATCTGAAGTGCACTGTTACTATACCTTTCACTTCTCCTAATAGCAGGAGGCCGAGGGCAAACAAAGCTGCGACTCGGAGAAAAAAAAAACTTTGGAGTGCTCTTTGCCCCGAATCACAGAGACAGAAAGACAAAGAGGGTTTCTACCGAAGCCGGCCGGTTATCTAGAACTTGCTTTCAAAAATAGCTTTTCCTGAGAAATACAAGCAGAGCGACCGGAAAAAACAGAAAGCAGTCGGAAAATGTCACCCATGTGATAAAAGGAACTGTCACTTTTAAATGCTGACAGTCAGAAGGATGCTGCATCCGCTCTTTTCATTCTTTTTCATTTAAGTGAACACAGAAGAATCCTTGATTGATTGATTAAATGTCAAATTGATGTCAAAATATTTTTACTCCGTGGTTACCTGCTGCCACCTGATGATGTCACCATGTTAGACAAATCTGAGTCTGTTATCAACCACTTGTTTCTGTAAAGGCTAAAAAATACAAGTTGTTTCTTAGAAGAAGCTTGTTTTGTGTTTCAACCATTCTGGCTCGGTTGATCTGATTTTCAAACTCATTTTTGTCTCCCCTAAGACTCACTCTTAAAAAAAAAAAAACATGTTAAAGATATCAAGTGAACCACAACTTAGGAAATAAGCTTTGGAAAGATACGCGAGTTGTATTCTTCTCCAACTATTGGCAAGAAGGAGAGTAAGTGTATTTCCCTGACATTTCCTTCTGAAGTAGAATTAGATTTCTTCACAATGTCCTTTCCAGGTGGAAAAGTTTTGCTTCCAACTGTTTGCATGAGGTTGCAGTACTAGTAAAAACTACTTTTGGTTTAATGTTTTGTTTTACTAGGACAAAAATAATATTTAAGACATAACATTACTATCAGAATTTTGCATTGTTTTCCTGACCACTGTGTTTTATCCACAGAGATTTGGGCACAAAAGGGATTTTTTATTATGTTATTATCCATCATTAAATTGTCATCAAAACACTTGGGACTCTGTTTGCAGTTTGTGAAAGAGCTCACTCAGTGCAGACGGAGTTTTAAACTGCGGGCCAGAGTGTTTCTGAGAACAGTGACTGGTGTGCAGATAATGAAGAGAACTGTTTGGATTCCAAACAAAGTGCCAGGTTAACACGCCCTCCATCTCCCCATGCTGGGACTGCGCTGGCACACAACCGCTATCGCTGCCTAGAGTTGGGAGTTACATGAAATATGATCGATACTATCAAAATACAGAGAACAAAGGGGGGAGTTAAAAAAGAAAAAGATAGAAGGAGAAAAAAGATGCTGCATATTCAAATTTGCAATTTGCTGTGCTGGCACTTGGGGGTATTTGATTTAAAGGTTTGCAAATGGGCTTGATTGTGGTGAAAAACATCATCACTCAGTTTTGCCAAACACACAGACACAGGCATACGCACCGACATGCACACAGAGGGCCACCATGTAAGCAGAGAGACTGTGCGCCGAGCCAGCACAGCATTAACGGTCTGATTTATACCACCGACAAAACTTGTTTTCGAAGATCGCTCTTCACACAAATATGCCGCAGAGCGCAGCTGGAAGCCATCACCCTGCCGCAGAAATCAAACGTGGTGGGATTAGCCATCCCAAAATGTATTTTCTAGCGCAAATCCCAGAGTAAACAGAGAGTAGAGGAATGAGATGATGACAAGGGGGTTGGAAACAAACTGTTAGAGTCTTTGAACGTTTGTACCAGATCAGGCGTTTGATGTTGATACAGAGAGATGAGAGTCAGCAATGGAGATTGGGAAAAAGGGTAGAGGAAAAAGTGGGAAAATAGAGATGAGGAAAAGAGAAACTGTCAGACGAGGTACGAGGTGTAGTCGGCAGCATTTGAAGTGGTTTCTCTCTACAGCCAGAGGAGGAAGCAGAAAGCGAGAGAAGAACAAACAACAAGCAAGTGTGAGAAATCCTGGGAACTATCCTGAATGGATATCAACACCAGCCACCCGCCAAGGATAGTGTTTTCATTAACATGGGATTTCCAACATAGAAGTTCTGATTCCAGCACAGCGTCGAATACGAACCCTCCCTTTCCCTACTAAATCCATCTCCCAAGTTCAGCCCGTCGTGGCCAGATAACATAACTCAGCTGATCGTTATCTC
This sequence comes from Decapterus maruadsi, assembly GCA_030347415.2. Lineage (NCBI taxonomy): Eukaryota > Metazoa > Chordata > Actinopteri > Carangiformes > Carangidae > Decapterus > Decapterus maruadsi. Next base: position 3,255,268 of record CM064890.1, read on the forward strand.
CGCCGTGTTATTGCTTTTGGATTTAGCAGGTGGACAGAGCTGATGGATGCAGTAGATACCGCTCAGCTCTTCCAGACGCAACCTGGAATGTTTAACAGTACAGCGCGCTGATCTTTGATCGCCGTGCGTGCGAGAGGATATTAACGATTTCCAACAGGTGGCAATATCCTGTGTCGTTAGGAGATCGAGATCCAGTCCCACACGCTTTTAAATCAATCCAAATCAATCACATTAAGGGTAAGGTTTGAGATTCTGGAAAAACGGTTCTAGCAGGCCACATTTTGAAAAGACAGTCAATCCGATGGGAGTGTGGCTTTTCGGCGAACGTAGGTGAAGACTCTGAGAGGAAGGAGAAATGGCAGCTTGATTGGGCACAGGCGGAACTAAACATGAAGGCATCTGATTGATTTTCAATTGAAACTGAAATTGAATTTTTTGCTTTTCGGAGTAAAAAGCATGGATTGGTCAGAGTTTTGTCAGTCCTGCAGCTGCCACAGAGGTCTGATTATTTCCATTCCTTTTTTTTCTGAATGCATAATGTATTGACTTCTCATTTCAACCAGTATAACAAAACGTGTTTCTGAACAGGATTACTGTACCAACCATAACTTTAATCCATCAGGTCCGGCTCTACAGGCTGGTTATATTAGAATCTCTGTTTCAATACACAGTGCTTCTTGTCATGTTTTCCATTTGCACAACCTCAGGAGGGTTGTAATTCCTTACTCTTGCTAGAAAAAGGTGCTACATTCATTGTACCTGCCAGTTACCAAGGAATATGGCTTATGGTATTACAGAATGCACAACAAAAATACAATAATGGCATTCTTGCTTACTGTTCTGTGTCTTGTGATTTTCGTTGTTTATGGTGGCTAATGTTAACATATACAGTATAAGCAAAGTTTAGATGAGTATTGCTTCTATATTTGCACATTACAAACCCTACTATGTGTTGCTTTCAATGTATTAATAAAATAAATCTTCATCCTTAGAAATAAGATCATTAATCTGTCCATGTAAAATATATACACCTCTTCACTGCCTACTTGTGTAACTAAAGATTATGTAACTTGCTATCAATGGCTGAAGAATCATTATCAGTTTTGGCCCAGACATAAAAACCAGCATGTGAGTGACGCACACACACACACGTCTTTCGTCCACACTTCTATTCTCTGTGCCCATTTCCCTCCCCTCCTCTTCATTAATTTGCTCAACCGCTAAATCACTCTGACTCGGTCGGCCCACATTCAGACACGGACAGACAGAGAGCTGTTCTGATAAAAAAAAAAAAAAACTTCCAACAACCAAGAAGCTTATGGGAAATAAAGTGCATGCAGGAAATTGTAAAGTCATGCAAGAGAATAAATCAGCACTGAAGCGGCAACTTTGTCTCAGTCCAGGTGTGCAGCGTGGCTCCTGCTTGCTTTTAAAATGGGTAGGAGTTAATAATGTGAAGTAGCTGTAGCCGTCTGTGATCACTATTAAGTGATGTGATGGCAGAGTAAATGGGTAGCTGGTGACTGCAACGCTGAGGTCAAATCCCTCAACATCTCCAAACTACGCAAAACGGCAGGAAGAATGAGAGTTAGTCAATTAGCGGAGCCATTAAGGACGGAGGGAGCGATCGAGGTGGAGGTGCAGAAAGAGCGAAACATAACAATAATAAACGGAGGAGCAAAGAGAAGGAATACGGAGACAAAGAGAAGGAGGGAGAATCTGTTACGTGGCTATTACTCAGTACTTCATCCTTGGTCCATGTGTTGTCTATTACCTCCTACTTCTTTGTTTCTGCCCTACTTCTAGCACACATACCCGCCGTGCCAACAACACGCCAGCCAAATTAATAGGAAATACACACACACACGAACGCACACACACACAAACACAGTGGAGTAAGTGCCAGCATCCTTGCTCCAAGCTGGCGTGAGTACAACACACTGTTGCTTATCCAGTCAGAGCTTCCACCAGAGGCTATTTTCCAATCAAATCAAAAGAAGGGCTTAGCAGGTAGGTCCGGGCCTTTGTCTGCAGAGCTGGATGGGTGAAACAGACACTATGAGAATGTCCTCCCTGCCTGCTTAGTTGCTTTAATCCAGTGTTGGGCAGTCATTGTAATCCGCTCACTTGGATAACATAATTACATCACAAAAACAAAGTTACTAATCAGACCAGGAGACTATTATCAAATTACCGAAAAACGGATCTGAGCCTTTGTTTATTGTCGAGTGTGGTCGGGAGAAAAGCCGGCACGACACACAGCGGCACATTACGTGTCCGGTGGAAACGCAGACAAGTGCAGTTTTTGGCAAAAACATCTTTTAAAAAATCTGTGGCGGTTTATCCCGACGAAACACACATAAGAATACATAAGCCTGAAAAAGTCGGGCTGACATGGCCGTGTAGGCAACCAGAGGTTCTCATTACAAACCCACATGATATGAAACATCCCCTCAATGGAACACATATTGTCTGCATGTCTCAATTACAGCCTGAATTCCTTGCTTAAAAAAACGCACACACACATGCACACACGGAAATCTGTAAAAAGCGCTGATGCTCGTGTGTGTGCTGACTCACACAAGTGTATGCTAGGGTGCACAGATAAAAATATGATTATGCACAATAGGTTCTGGTTTGTACAGTATGAGAACGACAAGGACTTAAACTTCACACACAGGCTTAGCCCAACTCTTCCATTTGCACTAAACAGAACCTGCTGTGTGTGTGTGTGTGTGTGTGTGTGTGTCTATGTGTGTGTGCATATGTACAAGTGTGTTTGGGCTTGTCCTGGCAGCAGAGCTCTCTCAGGTTACACACACACAGGAAGGCTCAGAGCAATAACAAAGGCCTTTCAAAGGAACCCTCAGCAGGTTAAGATAAAATGTTTTCGCTCAAACTGATAAAAAGCATCTGCAGCTTAAGTGTACAGGCGCTGGTATCAGTGGCGCGCTATTCGCCGCCGCAGATTGGCCGGTATAGATTAAAACAGAACCTGGGCTGGCTCTCCATTAGACACAACGATACACACAGAGCGCTAAGAGGGAGTGTAGTATGTGTGTATGTGTGTGTGTGTCCAGTCTGGTAATGACAGAAGCACCTGTGAGCTCTAAATCCACAGCCTGCCAACAACGTCCACAGTGAGAAGCAGACAACGAACAGAGTGCTGTCCAGTAGTCCCACACTAGACTCTTTACACAAGCCCACTGGTCCTGTAGCGGAGTCATTATGTTCTGTCTGTCTATTATGATCCTATAAACTACTACTTATTATTATTCATTCATGTAAAACCTCTGTGTGCAACTTGTCCTGCAGCTTCTACATATATCAAAACGTGCAGCTCCAGACTTTTCTTCTTCTTCTCCTCTTTTTTTCTTAGTAAAGCATTTATAAGCAGTGTTGTCCTCTGCAAACAAACATACACTATAGGTGGTTTGAGGTGGCATGCAATTTACACGTGTCTTGATCCAGAAAAAAACAGCATCTCATAAGTGGAGAGGTTTCAAGTGGTGTGCACATGTGCGTCAGTGTGTTTTATCACCCACTTGGTGTAAGCAGTGACAAACACGCATTATCCAGCAGTATAAGGTGATTTGAGGTGGCATGCAATTTACACATGTCTTGATCCAGAATAAGTGGAGAGGTTTCAAGTGGCGTGTGTGCATGTTTGTGTGTGCACATGTGTCTGTGTGTTTTCTCACAATTATCATTTAGAAAAAGAGAGGTCAGGCCAAGGGGACATGTGGAAGATAATATATGTATTTAAGTGTAGGTGGATGGCGGTGGGGGGGCGTATCCTGTTTATGCAGGACAGCGCTATCATCTGTGATGCCACTTAAAATAAAATACAATCCACAATCCTCTCTGCACAGTGAAAATTCAAGTCTGTGCTTGAATTCCCATCAAATATGATGATTTGCAATAAATAACATAAAATCTACGGCTCTGTAGATCCTAATAGCTGCATGTTCCCCTTTGCTGCATCTCACCTGGAAGCCCTGGATGCGAGCCAGGTAGTCCAGCTGCTGTGCGGGCTGCACTGAGACGCCACAGGCCAGGGCCGGGTTCTTCCCCTTTATGGGCAGGGAGGCATCAGAAGTGGGCGACTGGCCGTTAAGCAGCAGCTCCCTGGCCATGGTGGCGGTTGGGCTGGGTGAGGAGGTCGAGCCGCTGTAGTACGGAGGGTGTCCCGGGGGCAGCGGGGCAGAGCAGGGCCCCATGTCTTTGGATGTTATGTAGTTGACGTTGCCGCCGCCGCCGCCGTTGTTGCTGCTGGGGCCCGAGCCACCGCCCCCCTGCTTCCTGCTGGCCTCCATCTCCTGGTAGACGTCTGGGCTGAGGTGGAGTAGACCCTTCTGGGCTAGAGGAGAGAGAAGGGAGGATGGATGGGACAAGAAGGGGAAAATATAAATATAAGTCAAATAAAATAAGGAATGCATAATAGAGGTGGATGTGTGTAAGAGCAGCATAGATAAATACAGAAAAAATGGTGCAACAAAGGTAGAAGAGAGGGAAAAAAAGGGTTGCTCTAATTAGGAATAATCTAAATTTGCACAAACACACATTCAAAGTGTGCAGGAAGCAATGCCAGGAGGAGGTTATAATAGAGGTCTTCGTTGCCTCTAGCGCTGAACCTGAAGTGGATTCTGGAAAACCTCCCCGAGCGCAATGTGCCGAAAAATTAATTTTCAAAGCTGAGGGACCCACCACAAAAAAATAATTAGACCTGATCCAAAATGCTGTTGGTCCAAACAGACCCTGGTAGAGAAGAAAATACAAGCAAAAGCTGTGACGCACATCCTCAATTAATAAGCAGTTGCAGCAGGAAAGAGCAGTGATATCATATAATTGCGAAGTTATAGACAAACTAAGAAAAACCCCTGATGAGTTGAGATGTTCACTGTTCCCCCCATCCTCCCTGTGAGGTTCCTCTTGATAAGCGCTGAAGATGTGAGTCCAGGTTGTGGACACGAGACCCGCCGAGACCTGTGGCTGTAAAACAAGACCCGACCCGACCTGACCCTATTAGACTGAGCAGAATCTGGACCCAGCTGTAATCCCAGGTCAGGTCTCTGTTCTTCAGATGCAGCGCACCCATGGAGATCTCTGCTTTGTGCATGTGTGTGTGTGTGTGTGTGTCTGACTTGTGTGTGTTGGCTCCTAAACTGGCATTCCATCACCAAACACAGATGACAGTTTCATGTGGTTTGGCAGTTTCCGAGCACTATCAAAGTGTCTGCTGGGAAACACACAGAGCCCGCTTTCTTTCTCGCTCTCAAACACAAACACACCGACAACAAACCGAGCGTCCACCAGCACCGGCGGAGCGGCTACGGCTTCGTCTCTGGCGGAAAGCGGCACCGTCAGCTAACTGGCATCCAGCATCTCCTCAAAAAAAAAAAAAAAAGCGGACACGCGTCAGATCTCGGAGGCAGGTCTGCTCTCAAGGTTCTTGTGAGAATATTTTGGTGGCTTGAGGAAACATCCCGAGCGATTTGGATCCAAAGTGGAGCGGAAGCACCTTTGTTGTCTGACCAGCTTTTATTTAACAGGCCGCAGCTTGATCCAGACATGCTGCGGTCCGTGGCCAGCTGAGCACAACAGCGCTCCAAGCCGCTGTTCCGATCCAGACCATTTGGATAAATCTAATTTGTTTATGCTGGCTTCCTGCACTCTGACATCACTGTCCAGAAATGGTTGTGACAGGTGGAAGCAGGAAACACCGACGGGACAGGACGATGTGCATGCAGGACTTTCGTCACTTTATTGCTGCGGCATTGGAGGCGAGAGCAAAAGGGGATGCGGGGAGATGTGAGGGAAGGCGACGGCGACGACGGGCGACATGTGGAGGAAGAGAAAGGATTTTAAAAAAAAGGAGGATGAGCTGGGAGCCAGTTCAGATGGAAGAGGAGGTGGGGATGAGTGAATGTGAAAACCATGCGAAGCCTCCGAAGCCCAGCCAAGGTCACCAGAGACAGGAAGACCAGCTGTGTATGTGTCTGTGCGTACGTCTGTGGGCTTGTTTGTGTGTGCGTACGGACCAACAGCTGGGAGAAAGCACTGGAGTGAGCGCATGACTGACAGGCCACTTCCTGTTTGAGTTACCATCACACTCACACACACACAGACACACACAAAAAGTCACACACATAGAGAGCCTTAGCTTACTCCAGTCTAGGGTTTCTGGGAACCTGCAGACAGTATTATGAACAACAAAGTTTGCGTTCCATCCAGAGGAGCAGAAAAGCTGAAGGAAACAGCAATGAAATCCAGGACTTATTACTCATACTACAACAAACTGCCCCATGCCAGCAATGACACAACTGCAAGGTTTTTTTTTTCCCCCCCTCCTCCCAATCATGATGACAACTCTAATTTGAATTTACACAAGTAAAACTTGCAGGCCTGTGCATTCTGAATGTAGCGTCATAAAAAATGAAAGGTGTTAGCCAACATGACATCAGCAGTGGACATCGAGTGTTGGAGGGGGGGCAGCGAATGTAATCCATGTGAGTGTGTGTGTGATCGTCTGCGTGGGCGTGCGTGTGAGGATGTTTGCATGTGATGGAGTGCTTGAAGCTGGTGTCGGATGGCGAGCGAGAGCGTGAGAGCGAAAAAGACGGAGCGAGAGTGAGACAAAAGGAGGAGACGACGGCGGCGAGGGCGAATAAAAGTAAGAGTGACGGAGTGTGTTTGTGCCTGAGGATGTCGGACGGCGGTTGTGAAATTGTCTACATGAAGTGGGAGCAAGTTGGAGAAAGAGAGAAGGGGGAGAAAGGCCCGAGAAGTTGGGTGTGGGGTGGAGAGAGGGTGGAGGGGGGGGCAAAAGAGTGAAGGAGAGTGTGTTTGTGGTGCTGGTTCCAGGCAGTTTCGGAGGGGTCCCACCCAGGCTCGGCGTCCAGTGGGCCAGGGGAGCGCTGGAGGGAAGCCAGAGCCAAGCATGAGACTGATCGAAAACAGATAGGGCCGAAGCCCGCCACTATAAATCACCACGGTGGAGCAAGACCTTCGCATAGTTCACACATGCACGGAGCGAACAGACACACACACACACATGCGCGCACACACATATGCACAGCAGGAAATGAAATGTGGCAACTCGAGTGAAAAGCCCTGCTGCAATACCCATGGGAATAGAAGGGAGAAAAATCACTCTCTTCTTACTTTCTTTTTTTTGTTCTTTCTCTTTGCGCTCCCTTCCTGTCTCTAAGCCACCCTGTAGCACCGCATCCCACAGCTCAGCACAGCAAAGGACACTTAAACACACACACACACAGTGTACGCCTGTGGGTGCTTGAGGTAATTGTGTTTTGCATGGAAGAAAAGTAGAAGAACAGAGCAATAAATGGAAACCCTGTGACACATTTACCCACTTTCTCCGAGGTTGCCTTGCATAATGCTACGCTGCTCTTTATGTGGCCTGTGTGATGTCACTGCCGGCGTGTAGACAACAATTTATATGTTACAACAGGCTGGCTGACGGTATCAACTCTCCTTTACAATTATCTACAATTAATCCAATTTCTAAAAGTGGACATAGTATACCCTTTAAAGTTATAATCCCATGTAATTGCCCATATCAATTACAAGGGATTATCACCATGTTTATCATTTCTTTCATGTACTGTCATGCAATGCAATGCAATGCAATGCAATGCAATGCAACAATATTCTGCCATTCTTCTGCCTCACTATAAAGCGGTTTTGCATGGTAAGTGGAAAACTGACCTTTGCCACATGGGATTAAAATCATTCACCCACGCTCGAGCTATTCCAGCATGCGCATACTGGACGACTGAAGTCAAAGTATGCATGTAGCACTTGATGCAGATGACGTCTTTCAATTTGTGTGCGAATCTGTTCAGGTTTGGACGTGAGGCGGGGTTGGGTGATTCATTAAAACAGGAACTGACAGCCCCAGTAACTGGTGATTGCCAAGCAGACGTGTGTTCTGTTTTTATACATTTGCCGTCACAATATCCGCTGTCATCCACATGCAGACTTTAATGTAACATCTAATTTAGCTAAAACATTGCAACATTTTTGCAGGAAACAGCATCAATCATCTTGAGGTCTTTGATAAGCCCTGAGCTGAAAGTAAACAGGTCATCAGGATGCACGACTGCACGGACACTTTTTGATTTAGACATGATTTATGAGTTGATTTAACTTTTGAAGGCTTAACTGTCACTGTCCAGTGGGTTGGCTGTCTGTCACCATGGGTCGAGTGGGTGTGGTTAAGTAAGTTCCTATCATGGCTTTGCATCAATTATTTACAGAGATAAATGCTCAAGGAGTTATATCATTATATTATAAACGGATTAAATGACAATAAACCAGTGACGTGCTCTGGTTAATTACCATATGTTGCCATATATTTTTTGATAACCAGCAAAAATAAATCAAAACAACAGAGAACCAGAAACATCTTCCATCCAGCAACCACACACGCCGAAAACCGAGACCAGCTGTATCTGTTTGAGTGGTGTTTATCCAATGGCCATTGTCTTTGTTAATAAATATGAAACTCAATGGGAGCATCTGAAACAGTTGTTGCTCTAAGCTAGGAAATGAAATTCTGGGGCCTTCATTATTGAAACATACTTGCAATACCCACCAGCAACCACTGGAGTCATGAAATAAACCAGTAACTGGTGCATAACTTTAAAAGCCCTGTAAAATTAGATTTAATAGGGCCAGTGGAGTTTTCTTGTAGACAACAGAAAAATGTTTATGTGCAGCATTTCTTACCCAAACAGATTATGTGCGTCATTGAAACAAAACAAAAAAAATCGTGCAGAATACTTTTTCTTTCTCATAACATTTGCAAAGCCACATTTTAAAAAATATTATATATTGTGCAATGTTTACATCTTGCCTTTCCTTGCCAGCAGTCTTCTTCTTCTCCACTGCTTTTGTTGGCGCGCAGCTACTTCTGTTGGAACGCAACCGCCACCGACTGTCAATCAGCGGAACAGTGTAAATCCAACAGCAGGATGTGAATTACGCCACACGCGTGCTTGCACTTGTGCGTCAGCTTGCATGATACAAACAAAATTTGGATCCACTCATAAAACATTGCTTCATAGAGCTTCTTAATAATAGGGAAGAAGTCAAGTATGAGAGCGAGAGTTTTTTTTCTTTTTCTTTTTTCAACACTTGTCAAGAATTTGATCTGGGAATATTTACAAGAAGAATTACTTAATTATTACAACTTGATCTTTAAAGGAAAAGAAATAATTCAAGACAATCTATTCTCTGATGTTTGTTTGTCTATAGAGGGTTGATTTTCTCAGCAAGAACACTTCAGCACAAACTTTAATTCAGCACTGTTTATCACTTGGTGCAGTCATCCTGGTGGTTGTTTTTACTGAGTATGCTGCAATTCTAAAAAATGATTTATTTATTCAATGAGGTTTTTTTTTTCTTTCTTGATAACCAGCAAAAATAAATCAAAACAACAGAGAAACCAGAAACATCTTCCATTCAGCAGCCACACACACACTCACTCAGACACACACACACCGAAAACCGAGACCAGCTGTATCTGTTTGAATGAGTTGTAAATGGTGTTTATGCAATAAACATTATTCAGACATTAGCGTCGAGTGAGTGTTGTGCGGTTTGGGCAACTTTAAAGGGGTAATTAGCAGACAGTTAGGCCTCACGCTGAGTGTGAGATAAACTAAGAGTTGGAATGGCACCGCTCCAGAGACACACTCCTGGCCAACAATGGGAATAATCACCAAATTAGGAAGATTTCATTTCCTGGGAGGTTTCTGATCTGGAGGTATTGGGCAATGCATGTTAACTCGGGCTACCATGGAAACCGCAACTTTGAAATAGTTTATCCAACAAAACAAATCATTTATCTATAAACACAATTCACATGATATATTATTGCAAAAATTGGACTAAATCGCAATTTAATTTGTGGCAAGGAGCTCCGTTCTCATCTGGATTCTGTATATTGAGTCTGGAGCGGCGAGGAGCAAACACAATAAGGCAGAGTGATTAGTCTTACCGATCTGCTTTGTACTTTTCAGCATGAGAAAGCTGAAACATCACATCCATTCTCTCCAGAATGAAGCTGGATACCCCATGCTGGCAGCGCTGCAAAAAGGCCTCCATTAGGCCCGAGTGACGACAGCACATTCAAATCTAATAAGGCTATCTGTTTGTTTTCCACTCCGCTGCTCCACATCTCACAGACTATTTATTTGTCCCCTAAACTGCTCTTTCTCAAGCTGCTGGCATTTACTTTGCTGGCATTTGGCGCGAAGCTGCTTGCAGCCGGTTGTTTTATCAAGCTGGGGCATCACATCTAATCAAGCTCAGGTACTAGAAAGCTTGCAAATCTGCTCAAGCAACGCCGTGATTATGAATCTGCACATGTTTTTTCACCTGTAGTAAATATGAACTTACTTAACTCCGACACAATGTGGAATAAATGATAAAACAACAGCGCTGCCAGACTGCGGGGATCAGGAAAACAACTGAAAATAGAATGTGAAGTCTTGAAATAGCGTTTGTGCTTCGGTGAGAGGAAAGGCTTTCTCCTTGTTTTCATTTTGATCTCAGACAAGACAGCCAACTTAACAACAGATACAGCAGATAGAAACCAGCTGTTTCTTACAAAACGACATCCTCACGCTTTCCAGCGAAGGGCCCTCCGAGTCCTTTACCCTCTATACTGTGAAAGAAAATCTCCCTTAAGGCCATTACATTCCCGTGTAGCTGCACAAATTCTGTCACGAAAATATTTTGTATTTGTCTACGCTTTAAATTATCCACAAGTTGCAGAGCTTTCCCAAATGAGGACATGGCTGAGGACGCAGGCTGTCTTTTCACACACACACACACAGATGGACAGAGACTTAGTAGCTTGTTTACATGCAGTCGAGAAAACTGGGCCGATATGAGCTTTATGGCACGTTGACATGTTGGTTTTCAAGACACAAGGAGACTAAACAAGATTTAAGAGATTTGACTGAGAATTAAGCCTGCAGTATACTGTACATACCACAGGCATGTTCCACACATGTCCACTAGAAAACATGATGACAGCCTCTTGGCAGCGCCGCGTTTGTTGTATTGGGCTGAATAAGTCAAACAAGTTATCACTGCTGGATTTAGAATAACAGCAGTTACACTCCAACAATACGTCTTAATTGGTTAACACGCACTTCCCTCTGCGGCGGCGTTTGTGATGATAGTTGTGTTACTTCAAAGTTGCAGCACTTTTGAGGTCTGTCTGTTATTTTTTTTCCTCCAGCTGGCATGTGCTAGACGCATACAGCTAAGTGAGATTTATCTTGCTTCACACAAATCCCCCTATCATATCATCACATATCCTGCCTCATAATGTGCTTTGTGTCTCTGTGTGTAGGATTAAAGGGGAAAATGTGTGTGCGTGCATCTGCGCTCCCGTGTGCTCGTGTGTTAATCCTGAGTGAAAGGCTACGTTTTTTGGACAGGAAGGCAGTGGGGGGACTCCCTGGAGGGCCTCAGTGTGCTGGCCCTGTAAGCCTGCGTGAATGAGCCTGAATTCGCAGGCTCCCCACGAGGACGCACGGCCGATTAAGCTGACAGTCAGAGGCCCATTGACCAGTCACAGAGATTAAACGCCGGGCCATCTTGTCGGCTAAAACCACCTGCGGGACGGAGGGGAACGATGGAGGGCCGGAGAGGAGGAGGAGAAGGAAACGGAGAGAGACACAGGGAGACGTGCGGATACTCACTGTTACTTGTCGCTTCGGTAAAAGACGCCTTTTGTCCGTTCCAGCCTTTGTTGTCCATCTGTAGTGATGCGGAGAGAAGGAGAGAAGAGGGGGGGGGGGGTAAGAGAGATGTAGATTCTTGAACAGACAGCTTCTTCACGCATGTCAGACAAGTTCCTTCCTACTGTTTGGGCCACAAAGAGACGAGCGCTCACAGGAGGGGATGCTTAAGGAGCCTAGTGTCTGTCTAGGCCAGCTACTTAATTAAGGGGGTTGTCAATGTTTAGGGACTTTAAAAAAAAAAGGGAGGGGGGTTCTTATTCAATGTGTTACTTCTGCTGCGGTGTGCGTTACAAACGGTAACAAACACACGTGTGTGAAGTGTGAAAACAAATCATTTCTGATGCGTGTGACAGTTACAGAGATGACATGGTTGTAAACAAACGCACCCCCCCCTCCACACACAAACAAACAAACAAAATCTCTTTACACTTTTAGCACAGATCACCCGCAGTCCCACGGTGGGAATGTAGCGCGACGGAGCTGCCAACAAAAAAGGGGAGGCAGGGAAGAGACAGGGAGGGAGAGAGATCTGAAGAAAGACAACCTATCCCACAAAACAGGATCTTGTTTAATTATTCCGCAGAGCTCGGGGTTGTCTAAGGATCTAAGGAGAAGTAGGGCGGCCAACTCATTCTTATAGAGATGTTTTCAGAGTTGTCAAGCCCATGCAAAGCCATGTATCAGCCGCTAACTCCGTTCTGTCTAAATATTCCTTGCCTTGAGTGTAACCAGAAAGGCCCTCGCTGCTTATTTCCAGCACAGCAGACTCTCATTTATCTGAAACCTTAGACATCAAAGCCTGGTGGTTTATAGGGCTGACAAATAAAACATGCAATGATGCAAAAAGAAACTCAATAACTTGTGTGTGTGTGTGTGTGTGTGTGCGGCGTTTGACATTTCCGTGTCGACACCTGCAACTCTCAAAGACGGCGACGTGACGAAGCCTTAGACGTTTTTCAGGGTTAACTACGTAACAGACGAGCCTGAATACACCAGTGTTTAATGTGAGGATTAAGGCAAAAGGGAAACACTGACTGCAAAACTGGGCTGTGGTGTCTTTGGGACTACGACTCAATTTCACAGTCGTTCTGATAAGAGCAATGTGTCATCCTTTAGCTCTATGGTATGGCTGTCTGAGTGAGATATATGCAGCAGCACATATCTAACTAATGAGCTGTCTGGGGAGCGCTGGATAAGTCCTGGTTTCTGATTCCTGGTTATGTAACACAATCTCTATCTACATCAGTTCCCTTGAGCTTAAAAACCCACGAGGGGGAATAAAGATGATGGTGATCAATGGCTGCTTGCAAAACACATTCGGTTCAGAGGAGCCGAGCGAGGTTTACGTAATAGGTCAGCAGCGCTGGGATGCATGGTAATTGACTGAATATCAGTATTTCTTGAATTCAGCACACGGCTGCAGAGATTAGATATGGCGGCGCGCTGAATTCCTTTTATGTAATTCTTCACCACGCGGCGGCACAGGTACTCACTGACCAGCATCCCCATCCCTAGAGCCCTGCTGGTCGCACATCTGTAAATACCGCGTGCAACAACCTCCTATGTAACATTTAAAGGGTAAATGCTGAACATTAATACTTGGTTTCAAGGTTCTGGGTAGGCTAGATGCATCATGTAAATGTGTCTGTGAGAAGTGATAATGTTAGTTATTATGGAAATGTCTTTTTTATATATCATATCGTATATTTATAATCTTTATTTATTGGTTTTATTTTATTTTAATATATCAATAGTGGTTTAGTCATTATTAGTTGTTGTACATATGTGTATTTATGTATATATACAATATATATATGACCACTATTGACGTTTTTGAGATTGGAAAAAACAAAACCCAACCAATAACCAATCAGTTTTCTTTATGCTTATCACACCAATACTCAAACCTGTTATGGGATGTGTTTTTGGAAGCAGGGCACTGATTTACAATAACCTTTCACCATCATGTGATTTGCATACACTAACTGCGCTCCCCAATCAATATTGAAAATAATCCTGAACTGCGGAGAACTTGTGAGAACTTTCTGTAGCAGAAACCAGCAGTGCTTACAGTTACACATCCTATTACAGCAGGAGAAGCGCATCTAAAAGGAGCTGGTACCTCGGTGGGGCTCTGTGGGACTGTGGAGGCCTTGTATCCCAGCTGCAGCAGCATCGCCTCGGCTGCGTTCCTCTTGGCCACCTTCTTGTTGGGTCCTGTTCCTGTGGCAACCTCGTTATTCACCTTCACCTGCATGTGCACGAATGAGGATGCAGATGCAGAAACACACATGGGTCAAACAAAGAGCAGAGGAATGGCAATATTCTAAGATCCAAGTTGAATTTTAGGGCCGTGCATCTGACAGCTGCTCAGAAAAGTGGGTTACTTAAGATCAAGGTTTTCTAAGCCTTTGCTCTAGTTTTCAGTCGAGAGCATTCTGCCCCTGCTCTCTGAGTCGAGTCAGCCGTGCAATTTACATCGCACAAAAAGCGCTCAGAGTCAAGTGTTTGTTTTTCAGTGATCCCAAAACATTAAATCTGTCTACACAGAATGTAAGCAGATATTTCCAAGAGAATATCAGACGTTGTTATGTTATGCAAACAGACAATTACACTGTACAAATAACATTCTGGGAGCCAAAGCCTGTGAACAGCCAGGCCTCAGTGCACTTACTCAAAGTGGTCTGACATGCTCAGTAAGTGCTCGTTTGAATGCATCAAGTAGGCCACGACATACAATGACAAAGAAAGCCTCAAATTACTAAATTACTAAAATAAACACAATAAGTCTTTTATTAAATTGTTAAAGATGATCACCCCCAACAAAGGCTTCTGACACAAAGTGGAATCTTTTTCTGATGGATTCAGACAAAAGACGCAAAAAACAGAGACTCATTTGAGCCCCGCTGCTCACCGAGGGAAACAATGTGGAAATTTTAGAAGAGTGAGCAGACTGCACAAAAGGAACACACACTCGCAGGGCTTAATGTGTGTATCAAAGAGGCATGGAGAATAGGTTTGAGGCTGAATTACTGCCTGACGCTAAGAGAAGCTCTGTTCTTCGTATGAAAGAAAAGATTTACCCAAAGAGAGACAAAGAGTGAGAGTTTGACTAAAGGAGACAGACACAGATTAGATTTTTTGAAACTGCAGTTAAAATGTCGTGCATGCATTAAAGTGGACCGGGTTGCACCAGCTCCACTGGTTGTTTGTCTTCTACAGACTTCTGACTTGGGTTAACTCTTGCTGACACGCACTGATTACAGCAGTTGCATTGGTCCCAGCCCAGATTTTGCATATTGTAGAAGAAAAGAGATTGTAAAACAGTTTGCAAAGCACTTGTTATTCATTCTGACATCTACATTTGGACTATAATGTGGTTACTGCGATACCGTTTGCATGGTTCACGCCGGTGAGACAATTCAATAAGAAGCCTGACTTTACATAATGTTCTTGATTATCAGGTTCAGCTTGAGAGGATGTGTGACGGCTCATAGTGAACAGCTCATTAGGCATGACTGAGCCTAATTGAAACGGAGGAGCTCGTTCACTTGATGAGATGTGTGTCTGATTTTTTCTGAATAACTGCTATTACCGAGTTATCAGCATGCATGTACCGAGAGAGACTGGCAGCTAATGAGAAAGCTTTGACACTCAAGCCTGTAAAAGTCATATTGTAATATTGTTCTTTTTTGTATGTGTTACCTGCAGTTCTGTGATGAGATCCTTAAACCAGACGAAATCCCTGCTCCGTTAACTGGATTAGTGATAAACAGCAAATCATCCATAACTTTGTTAAGGGTTAAAGGTCGCTCCTGCAGCAGGACCATGAAATTTTATTCTGTTAATGAATACTGGCTCCTTTCTGCACAGCCACAGTTCTGAGGCACACAAGACAGTCAGTGTGTTTTCTTTACTAGCAACAACAGCTTGAAATGGCGAGTTAATAGTATGAAAGAGCTGGCTGCTCCGCCGGGGAAAACAGGCCTGTAAAGATGGATGTTCTTCTATTCCGAGCTTTAACTGCACGCAATAAAAATAATGAATATTAAACAGAACTTTTCGGGGAGGACGGGAGGAAGAGAGTGAGAGCGAGAGGGGAGCAGAGGGAGAGAGTAGGAGTGTAAGTGTCCAGGACCACAGCAGTGTGCAGAGAAGAACTTCTAAATAACTAAAATACAAAAGTATATTCTACATAAAAGATGGTGCTAGAGCTAAGAATCTTTTCATATCTGGTAAAAAGTTGAGGAGAGTCCCCATATCTATAATAACTGTGGGAAAAAATTAAAATCTGTAGTTGAACACTATGCACCTGCTATGCAGTTTGTGCAAAGTAGTGGAGTTATTATGATAAAGTCTGGAAAAATGTGCTGCACTATGTAGGTAAATGACTACTTTCTTAATGCTCAGCATTCAGCTGCTTGAATTCTCCTGATCGAAATAGCAAAACACGTATTTTGATGACATCATGGGATCATGGGAGTTGTTGTCTTCGCCATCGCAGCTGATGAAAATCAATCTTACTCAACCGAAATAATGTCCACAGACGATGTAATGTATTAAACCAGAAACACTGCGGCCGGTGCACTGCATTGGGATGGGAGAAGGGCTGCAGTGTGCTCCTCCGCTGACTGAAGTGACTCAGTTAACAGTCATTAGTTGTGTTTTAGTGGAGGCCACATGCAGATGGTTCAACTGTGTGAAACAAACTTGTCATAACACAAGTCAAATGTGTGTATTTACACTCATACCTAGGATGAAATCTACATTCAGCTGATGTAACAGGCTGTAAAAATGAGATGTGAGAGCCTGGTGCATAATCATGTTAACTGTGTTTGCCTGAGGCCTTGTGCTACAACATAGAGTATACTGGTGGTACACAGGATTGGGGCTGGGGGTGCACACATGACAGAAATAGGAAACCAGATCATAGTCCCACGAGGAAACTAAGAAACATGTGTTCTTGTGTGGAGGGGTTATATAATGCTGCTGGCTTCCTTCGGCCAGACGGAGAGGGTTTATTCTTGTTATTGCCATTGGCTTGTTCTCCGTCTTGAATCTCCTCTCAACGAGGTTATAAAAAACCTTCCCACCCGTATTCTTCGTCCACCGACCCATGCTGCGATCATTTGATTTATCCATTACAGTAAAATTCAGCCGATGATCATCAAGCTCCTGTTTTTCCTGGTCACACATAACCCCCATCTCCATCCATCTGCATCTCACTTCACTCGGATTAGCATGAGCTTAAACTGGTTTCTTGAAGTTCTGCATGGTATAAAAACAGATTGGCTGTTGTGAAAAGATTATCAAACCTGCATGATGAACTCCCGGCGTCGAGGCATCCCCCTCTCTGAGAGCAGCAGATACTCGGGCTCCTTCTCCTTTTTGGCCTGTTGGATCTGGGCCAGACGGCTGATTGGGTTCATGCCCTGGCCGTAGTCTGGTCCCGTCTGGCAGAAAAAAAAAAGAGAGATGAGATGATCAATTCCAATTGTTGAATTCATTTATTGCCTTTTCAAAATTGTCGGCAGTCTCCAGAGTTTTTGCTGATAAGAGGGAAGGAAATAGATATCAGGATATCAGATTCAACAGATAGATGCAAAAGATACAGAGACAAGTAAAGCAACACAGGAAATTAGCCGGGGGAAAAGAAAAAAAAAAAATCACAATATCGTATTTCACAGATTTGTTTGAATGTGGAGACACTCGTGCTAAATATTTGTGCAGTATAGGGAGGTATCATGATACCTTGAGTACAAATGGCTTCAGGGCGTCAAAAGTGTGTGTGCATTACTGTATGTGGGCCTGGTGTGTGTCCCGGTACCTTGAGGATGGTCTTGGTACGTTTCTTGTAGTGCGTCTTGGGTTTCTCCACAGCGGGGATGAAGGGCAGCTTCTTCAGGTCCTGCAGGATGGACAGGGCAGCGCGCTTCTTGGACAGCTTCTTACTATTGCCCTCGCCCTCGGCCGAGAACTCCCCCACGCTGACGCGAGTCAGGAAGCTTTTCATATGTGGGGGGCCGCTCTCCTTCAACACCTGGCGGGGACACAACGTGGACGTGAGGAACTTCCAGTCCTAGTAAAAGATCTCCAGACACCAAGTTGGTCACAAAATGTTTTACAGAAAACAGACAAAGCAGAAAAAAGGCAGGAAATGAATGTGAAAATGCGAGCGCTTGTTTTTTTTTTTTTTCAATGCATGATATGTGTGAGTGCGTGTGTGTGCAGCGCGCTCTGCAAGCAGCTACACCAGGTGGTCCCAAACATCTGCTCTCGATGCTCACAGCGCTACCCACCCATATACGCGTGTGTTATTCATATACAAAAACACACGCACGCACACACTGACGCAGAAGCGCACACACACACAAGAGTAACATGTTCCTAGATGACAGTCTCTAGTGATGAAGGCTCGGTTTCCTTCCTCTAGCCTCTGGTCACCTGGGAGACCTAAAACAAACACCGGCTGGCGTTAGGTCATGCTTCTGCAATCACATCCACTTCCTGTGAAGTCGGAGAACAGTGTGCGAGTGTGTGTGTGTGTGTGTGTGTAGCAGGTGGGGTTCTCCCAAACCTTATTTAGAAAAACACACTGGCGGAAGAATTAAGTTTCACTAACTTACTGAGTCCAACAGCGCATTTTCAGCTAATGTGGTCGCCTTTTCGATCCATAGCCCGCTTAATTTTCTCCCTCGCTCTGACCTCCAGCTATAGCTGCTGCGTGGACGCGTTTCTTTGGAACTTTCTCACCCCCCTCCTCCACCAACCCCTCTTCCCGTGCCCCCTCTCTCCTTCATTTGAGCTCAATTTGCGGTGCAGAAAGCACAAATTGTAGCAATCAGATGCAATCTAGAAACAGTTAATTTGAACCCAGTGACCGATGAAACAGATTAAAATGATAAGCGGAACCTCGAGCATTCCTCGAATTCTTCACACATCAACACAGACTAATACCAGGCCTTGAAGAGAACAAAGGGTAATGTGTGCAAAAACCCCTCCTGCTCTGCTACATAACAATAGCTGCACAATTTATTGAATGATTTTGTTCAATTAACAATTAAAAAGTTCGTTTGGTGCATGAAAGCAAAAAAGAAGGTTCAAGGGTTATCAATTATCGAATTTATGCAGAGGCTCCAGATCTCACTTTATTAATAACTGATATTGCATTTCACCATCATGAAATGCAATCTATAAAAATGAGTTTTTGATCAACTTCACTGCAGCATATTCTTGTTAACACTGCTGACACCGGGCCCCGTGGCTGCTGTCAGTGTACCTGTTAGCCTGTCAGCATTCCTGCACAATGACTTGACGTATGCAGCATGTAAGGAAAGGATGTGTGTTGCAGAGAAGCCTTGGAGCTCTAGCCGTACGAGCTAACAGCCAAACCCTCTCCCACCCTGGGGATCTGCTCTGGTCTTGCTCATCACAAGAAAAAGGAAACACAACATGGCAGCTTCTCATGCATTACAACATTCAATAGGAGTGGAAATGTCCCGTTTCTGATCCGTTTCGACTCTGTTGATAGGGTTGATGATGACACTACGCATCGCTGGCCACTGGTCGGATGAGATTATGTCACTTGGAGGAAATAAATATGAGCTGCTAACAAAATTTAGATGTGGTTGAGTCTCTGGTGATGAGTCTTCTTCAGCTGTCCTAATTCTGTAGCTGTACTCAATCACTCACCCCGGCTCACCCAGGCTCGCTCTCCCTCCTTGTCCATCACCGGCTCCCTCAAACATGTGTAACTGTTCAGTTTATGTGGTTGAGTAAGATGGTAGGGTAACCAAGACATAAACACTGTTGCACAAGGGGATGGAGTCGCGCAAAGGCTAATTTTCCACACACAAACACAAGTGCATACAGTTTTTATGGAAACCAGGATGTTTGTTTTCCTTTTTTCAGATCACAACTGGGAACACCGCAGAGTAAGTGATGGACAAGTGCTGCGGTGATAACATTCATGCGTTGCTGTTGAAAGTGAAAACATGCACTTAGCAACAAATGCGACGACTCAAATGTGGGTTGCATAGGTTTATGGTATAGTCAACACAAAAAACAACAACAAAAAGAAGTACAGAGACAAAGTGTGCATCTGTGCACACGTCACACAATCTTGGCCCGGGACGGCGGCAGACGAGCTGCAGTCAGTCTCCTGGCAGACGACACGGGATCTGCGCCACGCCGATGGGATTTCAGTACTTTCATTCATTTACACGCACACCCACACACACACACACATACATGCAAACAAACACACAAACACACCTGTCTCCCACCTAATGACAAGGATCAGGTTGTACACAGGAAACTTTTTTTTTTCAGTCCCCCTTCTTGTCTCTTCATCTCGTCTTTTTCAAACATGGGAGGCCTTCTCTTCGCCTTCTCATAGAGACATTAATACCCTGAGCAGTCTGAGGATATGTGCATGCGAGACCTCAGGTACTCTGGAAGAGGAGGCTATGGGAGCAGGGTAGGACAATGGTGAGGACCGGGAGAGGGAAGAAAGGCTCTTTTGTGACGAGTAGTGGATGGACAAGCCCTGAGGGAAGCAGCTTCTTGTAAGATGGGTGGTTCTTGGCCCGGACCCTCTTTTCTTGTGTCCTCTTTGGAAAAGGAGCCTCCGATCCAACACACAAGCTGTGATTTATAGATTGGTTCCTCTTTGATGCTGACATCTGTTTGATATTGCCTGACGGGCGGATTAAATGAGCCAACTGCCTCTCAGGGTGGCGGCGACCCTCATCGTTGCGGAGGGATGGGAAAGCAGACACTCGCTAGCGGTGACTCACGGGTAATTTCATGCCCCAGCGAGGGCAGGGATGAGATGATGTGAAAACATGGCTGCTGCGAACGGTCTTCACATGAGAGATGACCATTATGGCTCCGCGTAGCATCCGTGCATGCATTAAGCGTGCGTGCATGTGCGCGGGTTGGAGAGTTTGACCGGGGGTGTGGGAGCATTGCGTTTCTTCTCACAGCATCAAAGAAGACATGGTAAAGAGGATGTGACATGGCAGGAAAGGAGATGAGGCCAAACTTTGTCTAATGAGTTATAATGTAATAGAACCAATGGGCAAAAGGAGACCCATAGAGACATGTAATTCATACTTGGTCTGCAGCCATGGCGTAGTGGCAGGGTGAGAGCATATTGCACGCAACATGCTGATTGAGGATGAAAATGAATCTGCTGGAGAGCTATCAGGAGTATGAGGCGGACAGAAAGGTATGTAATGCCAGGAGAGGGAGACGATGATTGCAGCTTGGCCTTCAGACAGTTTACTTTGACATGGCACAGGAAAAACAAATGTGCTGTGACTGACATGCAGAAATGGAGGATAAAATGAACATCTTCATGCGCAGGATTTTCGGGCGAAACGAGACTAAAACGACAGCTCCTCGGGAAATAAAATTTCAATTTTGCCTCTGAACTTTTAAATGGAGAAATCGATTTGCGGCGCAGAAAAGGTCGAACAAACGCAGCACAACACCGCTGTCGCCGAAAGGCCTGCAAACTGTAACTTGTGAAATTGGCAAAGATTATTATCCACTGAGGGAGATGCAGATAGATGGTGCAAGAAAGAGGAAGCTGAGTGAGAAGTTACTGATTTACAGCTCATCAGACAGCAGTAATGAACAGCCAGTCTGCAGACTGACAGTGAGCAGAGGAGAGGCCGAGGAATGTGTGGCTGTGGTCGGATTTAACAAAAAAAAAAAAGAAGAAGAAGAGAAAAAAAAACGCTACTCTCAGCTTCCACTTTGGATGGACTGAAAATGAAAGTGGAGTAATTGCTGTCAGTGACAAAGGCATGACAGATAATGAATCACATCAATCCCGATTTAGCTGGCTGAAATTATTAATAGCAGTTCCAGGAAGGATGACCATGTCATGCTCTGATGAACAAATGTGTTTTTGAACAAAGAGGAGAGAATTTGGTGGTGGTGGTGGTGGTGGGGTGGTTATAAGAGGGAGGATTGGACAGCTTTCCAGATCCTTTTTCCAATGTTGTGTAAACTCTTATTAGCAAGAAAAGTCAACAGAGTGAGGAGAGTCTCCCTCCCTTCCTTCCCTCCCAGTCTCCATTTCCTCTCACCCCCAATCCGCCTATCCCCCTAGCCTCAACACGCTACCGCCCTGTGTGTGATTTTTGGGAATGATGGTAGGAGAGGTGGAAGGGAGGGATTCTGTGGAGGAAGGGAGGGGGCACACAGAGTAAACTGAGCCTCCCTTGTTTTTGGCACCTTGCAGAGCGCAGAAGAAGAAGTGGAGGGAGCGATGAGGGAGAGAATATTGGATGAGTCAGCGAAGATATGGTGAAAGCCAAGGAGAACGGACCCAGCAGGTCATGTAAGGACACACTGGAGTTTTTGGTGGATTTAGAAAAGTTGGGGGCAGCGGCTCTAACGCTAAAAAAAAAAGAAGCTCTGCTAGGATTCCCCAGAACATCTAGAGGAGTCTTACTGCGCAAAACTTAAACCCTGACTAAGGCAGTTAACCCCCGTCTTATCCAGCAGAGCGTGCCAGTGGGAGTTTGTAGCATCGTCGGGCAGTTCCCAGCCGAGTTTATCAAGGACACAAACTCTCTGCCAAAAGCGTTTTTCCCCCCGAGGCGGCTGTGAATAAGAATATGTTCTTATCAAACAGACACGACTAAGACTGAAGAAGGAAGCCCACGCAGAGGCGGCTTAAGATTCATTTCCTCTGATGGTCGTTGCATGCTTGCGTGTAAAAACGAACTGACAGCAGCGCACTGGCATGAAAAGGGAAAATCCTTTGCCGTGATACATGCACCAGGATTTCCCACAGCCGTTTACGGAAAAGGTGCCGGCCCGGCTTCACAGAACTGATGACACTGTCTCCGCAAGTTTGGAGAAATGTGTAAACATCTCCACACCACCGCAAAAAGGATGAGACAATGGGGCTCACTGGGATTGAGCAGGCGTCCAATATACAGAGGCTACAGTCCTCGCTGCAGCCGGCCCCGGTTTGAATCCCCTGGTGGCCCATCTGCTGCATGTCAGAGCCATTTCCTGTCTCTCTCTGACTGTCTTATCAATTAAAAATACTTGGAAAAAAAAAAGAAAAAAAGATGAGACGCTGTCGTTATCATAGAAATCGGAAAACCTCTCCTGGTGAGGAAATGTTGGAGGGATGCAGCTCAGTCACAGTCAGCTGCAAGTGTGAGAAAAATAACCTCAGGCACATGCGAGAGAGCAGAAGCACTGAACTGTAGTTAAGTTTAGTCTGATCATCTCCAGCTGGAAGCACTTATATATAATGCATTGAAATTAAGGTAATTTGACGCTTGAAATTCAGCAGAGGGACTTTGTGTAACATTTATTTAATCAGGTAGTCTCACTGAGATCAAGAGAGACTTGTGTAAGGAAAGACCCGAGTGAAGATGCTGTAAAATATTGATTGTCTGAATGACTCTCATCAGACGTTGTTTCAGAGTGGATTGCTTCACTGTCTGCTCCTCGCAATGAATCACGCAGCTGGAGAAGCAAATGTCCACACGATACTGTAGTAGACGCAAAAAAGAAATCCAGATTTTGAAATCTGACTTTTGATTAAATCACAAAGTAACTGTGGACTGAGCAGGGTGGAGGATCAAGTCTTTTTGAGGCGAGGGTGTGGTGCGTTTACTTTGTTTTCTTCAGAGTGTGTGTTTATTCTTTGTTGTTCAATCGCAAAATCCATGCTAAACTTTTATACATTTACTTGAGTCGTCATTACAAACTCATGTTGGCTGTGAAGTGTCCAGATCCAAAGGATATTAACGGTCTTGTTAAATTAAATTACAGAAAAATGTGTGCAAGTGCAACACTGTAATGCTGTTCTTGTTGAAACTGTGTCAGAGACCATTGCTTGTTTTACTGGATTGTTTCGTTTGTTTTGTAGGTATATAACGAATTATGAAAAATGAATAGTCAAATTGTTTAAGAAAGATTTTGAAGAGTGTACAGGATGTAAATTAAATCCATTAAACCATGCAGTAGAGTATGACCAACGCTGTCATACTCATATCAGCTGAGTCACTCTGAAAGTCACTGATGTCCGACATCAGTTTGGGAATAATCTGAACCTAACACCATGAAAAATTCCAAAAGTCTAAAAAAAGAGCAAGTCATCTAAGAATTTATGCTCTCATATATTTTTTTTAACACATTTGGGATAAGTGACCTCAATGTGGATAACCACACATACTTAGACAGAACACATTTCATTATCATTGTGGATAAATGATTATCAGTATGAGTCTCCTCAGCTGTGTTTTCTACTGTCTAATGAGTTGTTTAGTTTTCGTAACACCGCTCTATGACATGCACAGACCCAGAGAATTCACCCTGACTAATCCTGTCCCCCCGACTTCCATGCTCATATCCTCATTTCCCATTCGCTTGTGTGATAACTTGGAAAATACATGACTTAGAATTTACGGTAGTACCGGTGATAACAGCGCCACATGGCCTTGTTTACGTGGCCTAATGCCGTCATATCGTTCTCACCTCAAAGTTCACAGACAAGTTCCTCTTGAGGGCGATTTCGTAGACTAAGCTGATCTCCGATTTGCTGGCATCCGTGCCTTCCTCAGTCTCCCCTTTCTCCTCTGGGTTCTGAAAAAACAATATCACGAAAGATAAACAAACACATCAGGGGTGGAAACGGTAAAATAACACTCTCTTGATTGTGCTTTCTCACACTGGCGTTGCATATTGGTGATAGGTGTCAACATGCTCCCAGTGCAGGGTCATAGCTCTATTTCTCATTATTAGATTTTCCCTTTGAGTCACAATTTCGAAACTTTGGCGTTCCTTTACCTCTGACCTGCATGGACGTAAACACACACACACACACAGAGGGAGAACTGTCGAGGTGTAGAGTTACATCTGTTCTTTCGTGAACAGTTGAGAAAACAATGACTACAGCTAAAATTCACAAATGCAACATCCACCAAGAAGGTTTTGGCTCTTTGCTGAATGATAAGTAGCACCAACGTTATGGTGAATGCAAATGAGAGCGGCAAGAGGCTCTGACATCATTACGCTTCCCGTTTGGAAGTAGCAGGATTTTCCGGTAAATGAGAGCCACACAGAAGAAAGAATAAGTGGAATAGAGCATATATTACTATGGAGAACATTCAACCTGCTACATGTCGGGAGAAAACCATCTTTTGCATTGTGTGGCATTATCAGAGTGTGTCTGCAGAACTCGAGTGAGTGATAGCACTGAATTACTGATGGAATTACATCATTGGACGGCATAACGTTGGGCTTTTTCTATTGGCCGCTGATGAAGATTTGGCCCAAACATTTTCTATTATGTCATCATGGGGTGTTTACAGCATCCATAACAGTTGTCAATTGAGTTTCTTTTTCATTAATGAAAGCAAAATGTATATCGTAAATTTTCCCTGCTATACGCAAAATAAATAATAGACCATAACCCAAAATAGTGGCACATGTCAAACCTCTAATTATTGAAAAGACACACCTCGAGCGTGGACGTCCGCCAAACTGCTGCAACAAAGAAGCCTGTCTGTTTTCTGTCTCAGATGCTTATCTGATATGGGATTAAGAACTCAGTATTCCTGGACATGATTGGTGGCCCCTCTGTCTGCACAGGAAGGGGGGTGGGGGGGGGGGGGTCCACTAAATTTGAGAATTATTATCTACAAACTATGTGTTCTCTATAGTCAAATTATTATTTGTGAACATCGAGAGCCGCCTCTTCCTCAAACCAGAAACTGGAGAAGAAGAACTCTGAAGGAAAGGATTGTTAAGGTCAGTGGGAAAGCACCAGCAGATTTTATTGGGATAACCACATATTTGTTGGATCCAGATAGACCTAACAACATTGCTATGTTAAAAATATTTTTTTTTCAATGCACAAAATTTGACGCCCATGGATCTATGAAGTAATTCTGGACTTAATACCAGATGACTCTGTTCTGAGCCTTCAGTCAATTTAATAGCTTTTGAATTACCATGTTAGCTGTTTAAATATGGATAAGTGAGGCTAAGTCTAGGATAAGTAGTGGTGTAATTTTCAGGGATTACTTTATAGATCACTATATGCCTATAAAGTACAGTACTGCTATTCGTTTCTTCCACTAATAAAAGAAACAAATCCTTGGTTCACACCGTGGAGATCATATCGTCAGCCATACAAGGGGCTTTTTGGTGCCAATCGTCTATGGGAATATAGAATGCTGTCTTGATCTTTATCTTTTCATGTCCAGCTCTTTGTCTGATTAAGTCTGAAAGGCTGTGGTCTTTCCCTTTGGGCTCCTTCCCATCTCCATCTCATTGTGTGACCTGATACATCGCATGATTCATACGGTGAGATCGCTTGGATTTCACAGGAAACAGTTACGTGGTCGGATGCACCTACCTACCGCACTGGTGGGGACGAAAAAGACTCGGCGCTGGCTGGCTGACTGGAGGTGCGCTTTGTTTTGCGTGCGCTATGGCATACATCACCCGCCTCTTGTACAGTATATACGTACGCAGACACGGGAGAAACCTGAGAGTGAGTCAGTGCAAAAAAGCCTCAGGCCTTTCTTCTAGTTCTTCTGTGTTGCTGCGGTTCTTCTGTGGTTTTTATGGTTACAGTTTCCTCTGCTGCGGTTTCAAGTCTTTTTGATACATGTGATTAATAGCGTGCATCCCGTTTCAAGGCTGCAACATCAACCCCCGTGGTTGTAAGTGTCTGCGTATGTCTGTGTAACCTTGTTCAACCTTCCTGTGACAGAGACAAATCGAGGGCTAAATCCGACCACGCCGCTGCTTCTACTTATGCAGTGTCCTGCACAGAAAGTCCTGGGAAAAGTATAAGCACGGATGAAGGTCACATATATAGCGCTCTGAGACATTAACACTCACCCTGAAGGAGCTGCGTGAATGAACAGTGATTGTGGGCGAACAGAATACCTCACATTCACATCCAGGCTGTTGGGGAAACTGATTTCGTAATAGCAGAAAAAACATCCTAGATCAAAGGATCGGAAGAAGGGATTCCCTACTGACAGAACATCATTCTTAGAAAAGTAACTTCATTGTCCGTGCACTGTTTCACAGATCTAAATATATACATGATGCATGCAACCCTGCCGCTACAAACATGTTGTTTTCTCACAACAAGAAGTGCATTTGGGTCACTATTTTTCCAATATATAGGTTAGTCAGCAGTTTTGTTACTTCATCTACATAGCCTGAAGCCTTGTGAAGTTGTAGCTGTTTCTTTTGTGTTTCCTAAGGTTACACGTTGTTGCTCAATCTGTGTATAAACACTCTAATTAAAGCGTCACTGATATTTACCTGTGGTCTTCCTCAAAAATAAAGCTTTGACAGCCCTATAGGTGAGGAGGAGGAACACTTACAGCCCGAGGGTGTCTGTCCACACATTTAGGAGCGCACACACACACACACACTCATCATGTGACGACAGAGTGACAGACATGTACTGTAGACACAATGTGCCTCAATTTGTAAAGCAAGACTCAGAAGCAGCGGCAAACAAAGAGCTCATTTATGGAGGCCGACGCCACAAGACAGCGAGTCAGGCGAGTGAGAGGAGCCAAAGCGTTTTGAATAACCATCAGCAATGCCAGGCGTTGAGGATATGGGGTAATTTGATTTCCGGTGGGAGATGATAACAACAGTTAACAGCTATGCCTGAGGGGAAACTCTGGAGAGGTACAGTGACATTAGGAGTAAGCTGAAAGAAAAAGGACGAAAAAAAAAAACACGTGGAAGAGATAATACATCTCTGCCAGGTGCAAACTAAAACTATGGAGATTGAAGGGCTTAAATTATACATTAGAGTAATTAGAGATGAGGTGGATTTGGATTCAATCTGATAAAAGCTGGTTATGGATTCATCTCGGTAAAAAAAAAATCTGCGTAACACTCTTTAGAGTCTCTCCAGGGAAAAGAGATCACAAAGAGATCAGCAGTGCAAATCCTGACTTTTCATTAAGCGTAGAGTTTTCAACTTGGATGAGGTCGAGGGGGAGTCTTGTGAGGTGAAAGCAGTCACATGCTGAAGGGTTGAGATTGGGATGATGGATGGACAATTTGAGCGGGGAGAGGTATGACCTTTTACAAAAGAGAAGGAATGACAAAATTGCTATCTACAGGAGCATGAAAGGTCAAGAATGAATGAATTTTATTTTCACCAGAGAAACAGAAGTCCCATTTGATGGAAAAGTACTGGAAACAGCAGAAGGGAAGCCAACAAGTGCATGGTAAACAACTGCTGGTGAGCCTTTCTGTTTGTGTGTGTGTGTGTTTACCTGTGGTGGCCGTTCTGGGATAGGTTCGTTGCGCAGGGCTTGCAGGGCCTTCATGGCAGCGTTGTGTCTTGCCGCTTGGCGGGTGCGTCCCTCGCCAATAAACTCGTGAGTCCCCACAGACAGCTGCACATAGAAGATCTTAGGAACAGGATAATGGTACCTGGAACAACAAGCAACAGAAGAAAAAGGGGAATATTTTGTTATTTTGTTTTGAGCCTTCAGCGATCATTTACACGTGATAAAACCAGATGAAAAGCGAGGAAGAGGAGGCCCCAACGTTTCGAGCCAAGTTATCAATTCACACCGTTAATAGTGTTCCCAAATTAAAGGCCCACCACTTCATCAGGGTCAATTACTTCACAATGGCCTGTTGGCCAACCACTTGACTGATGCCTTGCTATTGAATCTCAGCTAAGGGATGCCTAACAAAGCAAAGGGACATATATATCCCCTCCTCTTTCTTCTGCCTCTGGACATAGATTTCCCTCTCTTTCTTCGGGTTGTGACAGAGCGGGACTGAGCCGTCATTGAGGAGATTTAGAGGTCTGCGAGTCCGCGTGTGTGATACCCCCTCCTGGGTCAGGGGGAGAATGGCTGAGAATGTCTGCCGGATTGCGGACAAGGAGGAAGAAATAGTGGGAACGCTAACAAGAGAGGAGAGGAACCCAACGTTTTTCATATCCGTCTCCCTGTGTCCTCTTTCTTCTCCGCCAGTGTATTCTTGCATTCACAGGGACATACTGCCACCATATGTGGTAGACACCAATGGATAGCAGCAGTGAAGATTTATCCGTCTTGACCGGAGTCTGGTGCCAAAATGTACTCAATACTTTCATGTTTGTTCAAGGCATAAGCTTTTAATAAGAGACTGAAAATCAGTAGTTAGCAGAGTGCGGTGGAGATAATTTCATGACGTGCTGAGAAAATAAAAACAAGATTTTACGGATACGCAGCTATCCTTTCTCCCTCTGTGTGTATACATATCTATTCATTTCCAGTTGCACCACAACATCCTACTTAAGACTGCGGCGGTTGTGTGATGTGAGATTTAATACTACTGTGTGGGAGATTGGGAAGTTGAGAAGGTCGAAAATACAGAGTAGGAAAAATTGTACACACTGGAAACTTTCACACAGTTTCTAGCGCAAACAACTGCTCACATGCATCATTAAACGGACCGGATTCAACTGCGGCTTCATGATATGTTTGAAAACTTTAAGTATTCCCTACGTACATGCCAGTATATTTAATGAGATTGTATGTTATTCTCTTAGAGTATAACAACTAAGGGGGGGCCAGTCATGCTAGCAGCCTCGTGAGGCCATGCACTGCTGTTTTAATATAAATGCTTACATTTAACGTGCGAACATGTTCACAATAACAATGCTGGAATACCAAAGTTACAGGTTTAATTTTTGCTGTCTGAGATCAGTATTAGCACTAAAACACAAAGTACAGCCGAGAGTGTCGGGATGTGGAAATAAACTGACAAATTAGAAATTTGACCTGATGACACCACGAGGGGAGTTATCGTCATCCTGAGGAGGATGTCAGCGCGTGTTTTACCGTAAATGGAAATCAAAAAGATTGATGGGGATGAGATATTTCACTTGCACGAATCCCTGCGGGAGGGAAAAAGTTTCAGGATTACCAAAGATGATGGTTTTCATTGAGTCAGAACCGCCACTATAGTGCGATAAATTTCTGTTAATTCATCAAGGAGATGCTGACGTACTCTGCCGGTTTATTAAAAACCTTGGACCTGCTGAGTGCTGGGACATGTGAGACGTCAGGGGGATCATCACAGTCATCGAGGATCATCGTTATGGCTCCCTGGACAACTGCAGTAAATACCACAGCAACCAAACGGCTGTCAAACTAAGAGGGTGCTAGAGATCAGTAAGAGTCTGGGAATTATTAATGTCCCTAAATAATTCCATGGTAATTTACCTACTAGCTTTTAAAAATATTTTTTTTATCTGAATCACACAAGTGAGAAACGTTGTACAGATATCGTTGGTGAAGCTGCCTTTTGAAGTTTCAGTAAGGTCAGCCAACATCACCAAAGTTAGTTTGTTCACTCTGATCTTTATTTTCATAGTTTCGGGCACTACATGATCTGGAAACATCGTATCTAACATGGCAACAAACGAGAGCAGCCGGCAGCTTCAACATCCATCACGCTTAATCTGTGATTTCAGATTTATACATCTATGCAAAATAATGACGCTCGCAGATGTCAGCCAATACCCTGGTGAGTTAAGTGTTATTGTAAATGGGACAAAGTTATAAAACACTGGAAGTCTGTGAGAAGTCAGTTTTCCCGGTTTGCACAGAAATGCCTAAATCCTGCTTCCTCACCAGCAGCAACTTCTACATGACAACTCTTACGAGACGTCATTCCTCTGAACAAACCTCCCGTCTTCCCACTCTCATCATCCCTTCTCCCCCGATCTCCTGCCCCACAGGCCAAACAATGAGTCAGCATTTTACTCCCAGAATTCCAGCAGGTCTTCCTCCAGCCCACAGCCCTCCTTCTCATCCGTCTGCTCTCAGCTCCTCCTGGCCACGGGAGCCTTTCCCTGGGCGGGGGCCCGCCTGGCCCTCGCACGTCAAGTGTGGCCCCAGGGTCTCAGAGGACATGCCAAGTGCAACATGGGCTCCGGCCAACAGCGCAGAGCTGAGATGGGAGCAGCTGGGGCTGGAGCGCCGAGTACAGGTGCAGAGGGGAAGAGAGAGAGAGAGAGAAAGAGGGAGAGGAGGGAGAGTGGAGCGAAGAGAAAGAGGGATGGAAAGAAGGAGAGAAGAGAGAGAGAGGGACATGGAGGGAGGCCTGTGGGAGACCTTACTCCACAACGTGGGAAAGTAGTGGCTTACACACAAGTAAGTCAGCCAAGAGCACAGGCGAGCACACACATGCACACACATGCACACACATGCACACACATGCACACACACACACACACACACACAGCAGAAATCATGCAGACAAGAAAGGCAGGAAAATCACGTCAGCGCTGCGGCCGCTGCAGAAATCAGCACATGCCGACTGGACGGGCCTGCACTGTGTTATCAATTATTATTGTTGTTGTTATTATTACTACAGAGAGGGAACTGGACCAGGACACCTGTAGGGAGGGTGCACAGACTGTTGAAAGGAAAAGAAAACAATAATAACCCACCCGTGTGTCTGTGTGATGACGTGAGTGCATGTGTGTGTGTCTGGTATGACGCAGGGATGAGCGACCGAGCGCGGGAGAGAAAAACCACCTGACGTGACGGCACGGCTCAATCAAATGATAACTCATCAGGTTTTAAAGCGGTGGGTGATGAGTTTGGCTCCGAGG
This sequence comes from Decapterus maruadsi, assembly GCA_030347415.2. NCBI lineage: Eukaryota > Metazoa > Chordata > Actinopteri > Carangiformes > Carangidae > Decapterus > Decapterus maruadsi. The sequence goes on from CM064890.1 coordinate 3,286,702, forward strand.
CCCAGCAGCTCTCTTTCATGTGGGCTGCGTTCGTTAAGGTTGCCTTTTCATCATAATCGGTCAAAGGCTCGTAACGCGAACACACACAGAGATAGACGCATTTCAAGGTGCAGACGTTTTCCAGGCCACACACACAGTCGTACTGGGAGACTGCAGATATGGTATTGCAATTATCACTATTAATGACAGGGTGACATTTTAGATGGAAACCATTTTCTCCTGTGGCATGGAAAACTATTTCCTTTCAAAACACCTGCAAGAAAAAAACTGGATGAGTCCTACTTGTTCTGAAACTTAACTTTTCAGTCTACTAGTTATATATATGACACCAAGTGACATCATGGATAGATGAGGTAAATATTCTTCTTATAAACTGGCACTTATGCAGCTTCGTACCTCATGTTTTCTTCCTAAGGATAAACGTGATGTTTCGGGATAATCCTGCAGAGTTAAAGTCTGACAGAATAATTTAATTATGCATATTCTCAATCTCTTCTTGAACATGACACTGTAGGGAAAATGTTATTCCAGTCTAGTAATTTACTAGTGAACGAACCAGATGGAGAAGCTTTCAAGTCACAGATAAAAAAAATAAAATAAAAAACCCCAACCCCAAAAACCAGAGTGCTCAAGAGTGATACATGAGATTGCACAGTTCTATTGAGTAAAAAAAAAAAAAAAAAAGAATAAAACTATGTGGCCTTTAATTAAACACATGACATTGTTGACCAGTTACAGATGGCAGCGTGCAGGGAGCCATGAAAATTTCAACAGCTTTGGCTGGCAAACCGGCGCAGACCGCAGAAATCAAAACCAAATGCGGTGCTTCCTTTTGGTCGTAAACCTGCCATTTTGCCCACGAGGACGCATCAAACTCAGTTTTGTTTCGAACATAATGCCGCCCTTAATCATCCCGGCCAACAGCGGTTGTTGTTAGAAACCCCAGCGGAGGTCACCGATACTACCCATTAGTCATTAAATATTAAATAGGATACTCATTAAGCTATGCAAGACTGTTGATACTGGCAACGCTCCATGTGCTGTATTAAGGTGCCTACACACTGTGCAACAAGTTCACTGCCTGTCGCTCTGGAGGAAATGAACCTGATAAATCCTTGGAAGCAATCAGCGTCAGACGATATTCATTTTGAGGATCGTCAGGTGCCTTGAGGATGACAGCGCCGCCCCGCATCAGCTCACATCTCTCATCTGCAGCCGAGGGATTTTGAAAACAAAGCACAACAATTTTATTTCATGTATAGGTGAGTGAGCTCTTGCATTTGTGGTAGAGTGATGAAGATGGTGAACTGCTGTGTTCCACAACAATAAACAATCTTTATCTCTGCAGCGCTGAAGAGACTTAAAGTGCAGAGTGAGTTTTGCATTGTGTACATTTTTTGTTGCACTAACATTATTGCAAGTCCTCTGGTTGGTTGAGTAATAGTTAAAGTCACATTTAGTGTTTATGGCAGTAAAATTCTGAAATAGTTCCTGACCAGATTTGTTGTACTTTTATGCCAAACCTCTAAATCTTTCCTGACGAGAACAGATTTCACCACCTTTCTCTCTCAATTGTCTACTTTTTTTTTGACGGCGTTTTGCGCTGTATTTCTAAGGGGGCCTTTATGAGCAAGAACATCTAATTCGTAACGTTTGTATTCGTTGTGGCGCAGCTCTGTTCAAAGGCCATCCGCTGTCAAGATGGTGAAGTAGTCTTAGAATCTCCATGGGATCAACGTGTTGTGGCTTCTGACAGAGAAGTTTTGTTTGTTTGTTTTCTGTGGATGGATGAGGCATGAGCCAGGGGAGAACGTCATCGTTTTTCTATTTAATATGGTGAAAATGATTGATTTTGGTGGCAATCTGCACTCTCGGACCATCTACCTCACATCTGTATTGTTAGTTTTTGTTCATGAGCACACGTCAGAGAGAAACAACTGACTCAAGTGACGACTAATGAGCTTCAGCAAGTCAGAAAGTTGTTCATTGAACTTTTTCTTTTCTTTTTACCTGCGATTAATGTCTTTTTAAAAAGACAAAAAGATGCTGCTGTTGTATATAGGCTGCAGAGACATATGTATTCTATTACATAAAAGCAGCAGAAAAAAGTGGGTTAAGCAAACACAGACGTATAATAAATAACGAGGGAGTGTATTGGCCCATTTTGTCTTCCAGCATCACTGAACTTGACCACCAAGACATCTATTGACCACACATGCACAAATAGCTGCATGCATGAAACCACAACTGCACATACACACAACTGAGTCAGAGCCCTGTGCTGGAAGCAAAAAGGGTGACAAAGATTTAGAGGAAAAAAAAAAAAAGAAAAGAAAAAAGAAAAAAAAAAGCAGAAACTTGGACAGACTCACTCCTCCACCAGCTGCACTTTCTTCCAATCTCCTGCCAGACCTTTCCTTGTTTTCTCTCCCTCCCAACATCCATACTTCATTCCCTGTGTCCATCTTTGATTTCTTTCCTTCCCTGCTGCCTCACGCTATTGCTAACGTAGAAAACACACAGTGTGAGGAAAACATTTGGTCGAGTCCACACACAATGCTGAAAACATGGAGCTGCCAACTGCTGTCCGCTCAACAACATGACAACCGTTGGCGCTAGCACACAGAAGTGTGAACCATGAGTAATGATTTGTAAACCGTAAATGCAAAAATATTTCTTTAATGCTGTTATTTAAGCAGCTTAAGCCCCAAATGATTATAGCTTTCAAGCATAAACATGTTTAAAGTCATGATGAGAAACTGTGTGCGAAGCCAGACTCTGGAGACTGAGAACAGTTTATGTGAAATCAAACCATCATTCTTGCAAATATTAGACTGGGAATCTTGTGCTGAAGCTTTGTTATAAACATTTCCAGTGGTCAAATGGATATTACCAAAAGAAAATCAAATCAGTCAGGTGTAAAATGCAGTAAGCCTGTGAGTCACTCATAGGTTGGCTGCACATCCAAGGCTTTCACTCGCTCCACAGTCTAATATCCCCAAACCTCCTATTCTAGGTTTACATTACAGTCTGCAATGTGGACAATCTATGCACCTTCTATCCCTCCAGTGTATTGCAATATCTCATACGGACTACTCACATCACTGCCTTTCCTAACAACAGAGGAACAGGCACCAGGCACGGCGCATAAAACAGAGGTTTCATAACTTATTTTAATTAAATTGACCAATCTGACGGAGTTCATTGTTTTTACTGTTTGTTGTGGTTTCAGATTTGAAAAAAGAGATTAAAGCTGCCTTTGTGCGAGCTCTGTAATCAGCGTGCTCTCTCGGTGCCCTCCTTTCATGCCTGGCTCACATGAAGTCAAGCACCTGTGTAAACCCACCCCGAGCCCTCCTGTCACACTTTATTGCCGAGTCACAGTGGTGCATCAAGTGTTTCCAAACATGATAGATTTACAGAGCTGAAACCGACAGGTGAAAACACTACAGAAAAAATATAAGAAGGGGCTTACAAGGTTAAAAAAAAAACACAGAAAGCTGAGTTTATTGTGCTACTAATAAAAGCAACCACTGGAAAATAGTCGATTCTCCTGAGTGAAAACAGGCATCGCGTGAATGATTCTGACGTTTTAAGCTCAGAAAAATAACTGTGACTAATAGAAAACTTGCTAATGTGCACAAAACAGCTACACCATGTGTGCATTTATGTGACATAGCAAAAAAAAAAAAAAAACAACTTCTTAACCCTGGTGCCCTTCTAGTGCCAACTGTTAAGACTTGGCTGGCTGTGAGGAATGGCTGGCTGGGGATCAGTCTAAAAATCACAGCCTGCTGTCCTCATTAAGAATATTACATAGTGACCTGCTGTTTTATGTTCACTGTCATTAAGAGGGAACAACTAATTGCTTCAAAAATACACTCCAAATGCTCCTGTGCCATTTTCTGAAGAGAAATAATACAAATCTGTTTGGGCCAAATTGTCCTGACTTGGTTTATTCTGCATGAAAATGATTTTCCCTCACAAACATCTCCAGGGCACCACGCAACGTATTATAGACTGATAAATGATTTGTCTTAATTGGCCTTAAATTAGCTGCTTGCATTCTGCTGAAAATGAATGCAGCGATATCAACGAGCTTTCCAGATGGAGCTTGTTTCAAAGACGAATGGACATCTGAGTATTTTTACAGCTCATTATTTCAATAATCACTTAAAACAACATCATGAATCGGTGAAATCATAAATATGACCAATTATGTGACCTAAAAAAATCATTGGTTCATTTCTCTTTCTCCATCCATCCCTTCAGGTTGATTCATTCAGACAGGTGAGAACAATTGCAGTTCAAACTTAAATCTGCCTGTGTAAACTTTAAAAAGACAAAGATTTATAATCCGACAGTGTGTCTGCTGCTGACGTGATTCAAGCTAATTCCTGGTAGATTTTTGATATTTCTTAGTACTTCCTCCTACAACAGATTGAACCCACAGGAGAGTGATTAGTCTTTCTAATGTGGGCTGGATCCACGCTGCGGTTTTAACTTTAGAATCCATTTCCTTAGAAAAAGGGAAATTACATCGTTGCACTGTTACAGGAACCGAGATGGATAAGACGCCTTCGACAGACACGTGGGCATTTAATTGGACTTACGGTTTTAAACCAAACTGGAAGTGAGCGTTTACAGAAACAGTTGGTTCAAGCTGTTCCTCATAAGAGCATTTCAAGTCGAGTACGATCATTCTTGTTTTTGTCCGTGTTGTGTGTTTTATGCATCTGTGTCCTGGAATGGCAATCAACTGAGGGCGATCCCAGCGGTGGGAAGTCCTGTATCCAACCACATAATTCAAAAACTTTCCCCCCCTTCAACAACGCTTGTTTTTTCTTTGTTTTCTCTTTTTCCTCTGTTAATCATCACAACCTATACTGTGCACTATATTACATTTCAACAGCACTGCACTCAAACATAATTTAGCAATATATGGTAGGTTATAAGTCACAATAGAGTCATAGTTTAGTGACTTTACTGGCACAAGTCAAGTATCTTTGTATTAGTGATTTAACATAAAGGGACATTGTGTAACTTCTCTTGTTGTCTATTCACAAAATTGATTATTTCGTTCAAAAGTATGTTTTTCACGAGTTGGTAATTAATTACCCCCTGGGATAAACAATGGAGGAGGTGGCGTCTGTTTGAAAACAAGCACCGCGGTGTAGCGTGAGGAAGGATGGAAGGTCATTTTAGTCGACGAGAGAAAGCCGGTGGGTAAGGTAAACAATAAGACATCGCCATGACAACTTATATATATACATATATATAGAGGCTTGTTCATCCCGTTACGTGCAGCGGCGGTCGTCTGTCTGCCCGATTCTGCGTGAATGCAGCGTAAATAATACGATCAAGTTGGAATGAGATGGCGATGTACAACTAGATGGGAGTAATTCCTCGACATGTCCCTTTAAATAAAGGATTCGAGTGCCTCTTCAGTCAGAAATTCACAGATAGATGTTTGGATGCAATAAAATTGCTGCTTTTTGATAAAATTAGCCTAATAAACAACAACGACAAAGAGGACACTGTGTCCTCCTGATAAGGCAAATTGTGGATCAATCCGTGATAACACATACTCACAACCTGATTCGACACGGATTACACAGCGGTGCCGATGTCCATCAACACAAACAACCTCTACAAACACAGTCAAATGTCCCGAGAGAAGATACACAACAGATTTAAGTTCTTGTGAAGATGCACAAACAGTCGTCCACCGCATACATGTAACACCGTGCCAAGTGCACTGAGATACAGCATTTACCAAAGGTGCTCTGCTTCCTCCATAGTGATCTCGGGTTTGTTTTTACATTCAATACATCAAGGCAAAAAGACGAGAGGAGGACACGCAGGATACACAAACACGAAACTCCACTCGGAGGGGAGGAGATGAAAGGAGAGACCAGACTTCTGTGTCATTGAGTCTGTTGAGCACAAATCATTCCAAGCATTTGTTTATGTTGGACCTGTATTCCTCTCTTCCACCCCCACTCTCCTCAATAAAACACAGCTTTATAAGTTTACACCCATTTGTACAATTAGGATAGATTATCTTTTGTTCTGGCACGTCGCCCGTGGAAATTTATGTATCTGAGTGAAATGCATCTGATTTAGGGTTCTGCACAGAGATGTAATGATTTTTTTTTTTTTTTTTTTAATGTAATGTAATAAAAAAAAGTTATTCATCTGAAGCGGGCGTTTGGGAGGCCCCCTTTTGTTTGAGGGCAGCAGCGACGATGGGATGGATAAGAGAAACCATATCTGTGGAACCATGGAGTACACAGTGTCCTGATTAGGCTACATGAGATTTTTAAAGCCCAACAGGCTCAGTGAGCTATATTAAAAAAAATGTAATGTTGGGGCGGGAGACGGTGAGGGGAAAAAAAAAAGATGAGGCCGCTTGTGTGAAGAGAACCTCAGAGGACATCTGATACCTCCACATAGGAAGAGATGAGAGGAAATGCTGAACATAGAAAATTGCTCATGGTCAGATTTTGCCTTTTCAGTGAGCGAGTTGGTTCAATTAGAGATGTAGATGACAAAGTACACCTGTGTGTATGTATGTATGTGTATGACTTTATAGTTTTGCCATGTGTTGTTATTCTAACATGTTGCAGGCATTATCAGGGTATTCATTCTTCAAGGATGACTGATGATGATAATTATCTTTCAATCGCCAACGTCTCGTCATGTTTCTTACAAGAACCTTACAAAAATCCACTCTCACACAAAATGCATTCAGACCTGATTTTTAAATACTTTTGTGATTTAGAGTTAGTAAAAGAGACTCACTCTTTTCATATGCTGTTTAAATACCGTGCATATAATTCAACCTTTTGAGTTACACCGACTGTCACATCATTTGAATGCAACTATGCAACATTTCCTATTACACGTTTGACAATTCAAGAATTCAAAATCCAAGGCGACTTGCAAATGAGAGACGACGCTAAAGCTTCAGTGCAGCGGGAGACCTTGGTGTACTGTAGGTGCTAAGTATTACATGTAGCTATTCACTAAGAGTCACTGGGTTCCCTGTTCAATTGCAGATGTAGCGCTTTTGCTGTAAGGACAGTTCAGAAAATTGTGGTCCTGGGAAATAAACAGCATGTTCAGAAACACGAGGAGATGCTCACCTTGTAGTGAACTAATCACAAAGCCTCGTCCTAACTGCAGCGGCCTTGGGTTCGAGTCCAACCTGCAGACCTATGCTGCTGCATGTCGTTCCCTGTCTCTCTCTACTGTCCTATCATATAAAAAGTAAAAAGAAATCAATATCACTGATTCATTTCATGATCAGATTGTTTCTTTTTTTCAGTAAAAGGCACAAACCTGTGATTAATTCTCATAAACTTTCTCTTAAACCAACACTCATTTCATGACAGTGCATCAAACATAACACTGGCATATACTGTAATTATCTTATTTAAGAGAAACTGCTGGTAACGATATGTTCAACAATCACTACATTTTTAACTTTGGTTTGGTCTCCACCAGATCCTCAGGGGAACGTCTGTTTCATCAGCTGTAAAAATACATATGAATTACATTTATGAGCCAGCTGCTGTTAGTTTGTCAGCTTTTTTTGACTCATCAGCTTTTATGAAATCTAAGATGCAAGAGGAGTTCCATAGAGCAGCAACGTCAGGTGGTTTTTCATTATGAGTCATACACACACACAAAAAAAACTAAAGCAGGATGTCTGTCTGTGCGGTTCCAGACTGACCATTGCACAGGTGACTTTGTCTCCCTCTCAGGTTGCTATAAAGAAAGCAGTAACGAGCAGCTCAGTATCTGGACGTCATCACAGGAGGAAATGTCAGCTCCCCCAGTCATTCAGCCCACTGTTCTTCCAGCTGACAAAATGTTACTGTCATAACCAAATGAGGGCTGGGAGAAGGTGGGCGGCTTCTGACCGCTCCGCTTTGCTCTAACAGGGCAAGTCCTATCCAAATTCCAACACTGACAGAATCCAGGATGCAGGCCTCCCCCGTCCCCTGGGATTAGAGCAGCAGGAGGAAAGCTGGGAGTGCCACTGATGTCTATACTGGAGGAGTCCAGTATGACTCATTGGAATCAGGTGCTCCAATGATAACACGGGAATCGGGGATTGTCCATGAAGCAAACATTGATGTAACCACATTTCTTGATAACACAAATATTTTTCCTGATTCAGTGACCGTGGTTGTGAATCATTTGGGCTGGATTCCCATATAACGTTACATAGCATCTCGCTAACTGATTAAATCAGCTGAAAGACACGCATCGCTCCGAGAATGCTCGGTATTTGGGAATGAACAATGGCATGGTTATGACTGCATTATAACACAGATGAATTAATGATTTAAATGTAGAGTTGGGTGGAGAGGAATTATGCACAGGCCTTTCGCCATAAATAAGATTCATTAAGACGCTGATAAATGCACATTTCATATTATCGCCATATTTTCTCATCAGGGCACTTTCTGAATGAATCAATACTGGTCTAGGTGGTGATTAAAGCGCTGATGGATCAGAGCCAGGTTGCCCTTTTAATGGTAAGATTTTCCATCAACATGACTCCGGATCACTCTTATTCATCATAATAGGTAAGGACATGGGCATATGGAAACCTTCGCTTCCCTGCAGCATCATTAAGGTGACTGATTGTGGATATGGCCTGTCACTCCACCACACAGTCAGTCATCTGATGAAGAGAATTCATATTCAGAAGGTCTCGCTTTCATTAATCCAGGGCTCGACTACATTGAAAGAAAGAGACCCCGTGAAAACATAAGTGACCTTGGGATAATATATGCTCTCGTGTCTTTTATGTGTGTCAGGGACACACATCCCCAAACCCCCACATGCCTGCGTCCCCCCCTCCCTCCCTCCCTCTCTCTTGCGCGCTTACAAAGTGGCATAAGAAAACAAAACAGACCATGAGGAATTGATACTGGCTGTCTCTTAGAAACTCATCACTGTGACATATGACATTGACAGACATGCTGGAAAACAGATTTTCTCCTCTGCCCCACAGACATTTGTCTTTCACCCCCTGTTTGTTCCTGTGTGGATCAAATAGTAGAAGATGTGAGCCAGATGCTAGACTGTCTGCTGACTAGACACAGTTACCCAACACTGCAACTGAATCACGGATAACTTTCTGGCAACATGTCCACATTTTAAAATTAAATCCCTCGCATTTGGCGTCAGAACACCTTACCAAAGGAATTTAAGGAGCCAACGTAGATGTAAAAAAAAAAAGTAAAACAAACATATATATTTCTCTGTTACGTTTCTGTGTTAACGTTTCTGTTTTGCATTAAAGCTTTGTAGATAACACAGCAGAGGACCATATATAATACAAAAACTACATACATTCACTACATTCCTAACTTTCATGTTACAAAATGGGTGCTCAATCACCTTACAAAACCAGCGCTATGGGATTTCTAAAATAAGGGAACACTGCCACCTGGAGGGAGTTTCACCGACTCCTGAAAATGACTTGATGTATCTTAAACTAACAAGTGATAAATTGCATGTTTTATCAAATTTGACATCTTCTCAGGAACTGTGTGCTGGAGCCACATAGCTCAAACTTTTGTAAACTGTGTGCACGACTGTTTCACCTCGCCTCTGTATTTAATGTAATATCAAAATATTTAGAACAGTGACAACCGTGTAAAATACTGCCACTTCTGTAAAAAGGTTCCCAGAGGACGAGACTGTGGGATAAGCAAACTTTTTTAAGTGTATACAAAACGGAAACAATTTATGTCTTGCACAAAAAGCATATAAAAGTTGCACCGTGGGCTCTTTCTCTGTGTAATTTACATTACTTTTTTCCCTCCTGGGTGGATAATCGCCATGTTGTTGTCTATTCAAGCCTAAATATGGGATCCTGTCTTCCTCCCTGTGAGAACCACAGTGTACCTGGATTTAGTGGCAGGCACCCTTACGCATCAACAGACCCTAAATAACATTCCTTCACTGAGGGAGCGGGGATCATTAATTGCACCTCTGTGGCGTTTTTATGAAGTTTTGGAAATAGCTGGATGGTTCCAGTAAAGCAAAAAAAAAAAAAGAAGAAGAAGTTGAAAAGAAAGTTGACAGAGACTGAGTACAAAGCGACCTCCTGAGGGTACCACATTCATCAGTTTAGTGAACATATGGAGCGGGGGACCACGTCTGACACACATCTGAGCCCGTGGGATTTAACAAACAATGCTGTTTCAGGCAAGTTGGATAAATCTCGAAGCTCATCCCTGCAGCAACCCATTCATTCCACACCAAGCAGGCGTTTCAAGCACCCGAAACGAAATTTTTCCAGATTGGGACGATTCAAAAAATGCAGAGTTGTCTTTTTGAAATGTGGATAAGGAAAACAAAGCAATTGTCTATATATGTGTTATGTGGCAGGAATCTCACAAAGATAGTTCACGTTTCCCACCAAAGCTTAAAGTGGCGGCTTCGCATCACAGAATATTTAGCATTCTTTGTCCACTAAGGTCGTTATCTGTATACAGCCCACATCCCATGAAAGGGGCTACAAGGGGTCCAAGATGGACGAAAGCGAATACATAATTTGCCAAGAAATGTTTTCATTAATCAAGAAGGAAAGTCAGAGGTTCGCAGGCGATCAGATGCCGTCGTAGTTCTGACCATAAACGATGCCAACTAGCGAACTGCCGGCGTTATTCCCATGATCCACCGGGCAGCATCCGGGAAACCGAAACAAGGAAATGCTGGGCGAGTTGACCACTTTATAATAATAATATCGAAATAACTACACAGACAAAACAATATATTTATCGAAAACGGACCCATTAAGTGTGTAACGTAGATTCATCCACATTAATACGAGACTCGTGTCATCATTAGCTATGTGCGTTTGCGGCGCAGAAATGTGTTGGTGTAGGCAGGTGAATAAGTTCAGTTTACGTCGGCTCACCTTTGGTTGAACATCCCTCTAAAGTTGTAGTTAGCTCTATAGTTGGGCATGGGCTTAGGATCCAAAGGCCTGTATATCGCTGGCTCTCCTCTCTTCATGGCCAGACCATTCAGCTCCACTGTGGGTGTTATACTGCCTGTGTGACCAGGTGTGACAAAGACTGCATTAGATATGGCAGATTAAAACCAAGGCATCTTAAATAAACACTTTAGTATGACAGTTGAAAATACAGGTGCACATGAGGCTGGCTGTATTCTGCTAAAAAAAAAACTGTCAAACTTTTCTCCCTGACTGATTTCATATGATGCATGCCCCGCTAATCCTACAGCTCCCCCGCTGATGTTGCATAACCAATCACAGGGCTTTCTTAATCCCATTAAGAACTGGCTATGATGTCTTTGACTACCACAATGCCACAGAGGGCAGGAGAGATAAGACATGGCTAGTGGTATTAATTTGGCCAGAGACTAAACATAAGCCTGCACTCATGCTTTAGTCAAAAGAGTCTGTACCGGCTTTGTTCTGAACAAGGATTATTTTAATGTATCCAGTGGTTTGAGAGCTTTGCCTAGGAGTCAACTCCTCAGAGTATCAGAGTAAATCTAATAAAATGACACTTTCCAATATTGGTGGGGGCAGTTACCATCAGGATCACTTTATGATCGGGCCTGCCTGCCCCTGAAAAGTAGGGAACAGCCATCGCTCTGAGAGGTGACTTGAAGTTGTTCCCATCCCCTTTCAACAGGACACACAGTGTTTCAGCCTGAACACCACACGCAGCTCCAGAAATAATTAAACCAGCAGAGGGCTCTAATGCAACAACAAAAGGAAAGCTCCAATATAGTTGGAATAAAGCAGTGAGACTTACTCCTGTAAAGTCTGAATGAATGAACTCTAGCTTCCTAGAGTCCTGGGGGGGCAAATATACAGTAACTGATTTAATGAGCCACAACTATATTGAACTGCTATATTGTGACTTATGACTCTCTGTATGAGCTATATAACATGGTCTGAGAAGGAGGATTAAAGCTAAACTAAAAGATGTTGCATTATATGATGAACTTAAGGACAGTGCTTTGGTTTTAGACGTCATTTCAGTCTTTTTCACAGCAGCCATTCAGACGTTTGAAAGCAGGGAATGCACAAATATAACTAGTAACACAAATGGTAACTCATTCATATTCCCTACCTCTGTAATTCATGACAGTGTAACATCAGCTGGAAGTTTGTGCAACACCAGAATCCTAATAAATATAATTGAGCTTCATTTTCTTTTTTAAATCCTGACTTTGACAACTGGCATGCACATTCTTTGTTGTGATACCTGGGTTGCTGTTGACGTCCACTTTAGGGGAGCGGGGCGCCGGCCGGGGAAGGACGCTCTCGGCCAGTGCTTTGGCGGCTGTGGAGTGCTGGGCCTTCTTAATGCTGGTGCCCTCCGCCTCCCACACCTGCTCCCCAAGAGTCAGCTGCACTGTGAAGATCTGGAACAGTGACACCCAGAGGGAAAGACATTACCCAACAGCAACAACATTTTTTCGGTCGACAATAACCACTATTCATTCACGAAAAGCAATCAAACCCTCCATCAGATTCTTGACACTTTTAGGACTTTGTGTATTCAGCAGAAATAGCAAGCGTGACATTAACCTTGTGATCGAGGCAGTTGGATTACCCGTAAGTCAGAATCCATCTTGCCAGACTCCAAGCAATTTATTTGCGGTTGAACCGCAGTTGTTTAGATTAATCAGCCTCTTGTGAGGGAAAAACTATGAGTGTATCTTGGGTGTGACAACAGTGAGAGGCCAACAATAGCAGCTCCTAAAGAGGTTTGCATCAATCCTGCCAGTCAGTTTTATGAGAACTGGAGGAATAGTGGGGAAAAGTGCTCACCTTGGCGTGTGCAGGGCCTCTCTCATTGAGGAGCTTGTACTGTGGTTGGATCCTATTGAAACGGGCTAACTCATTCACCAAACACATTGGAGTTTTCTCTTTAGGGTTTGCCATGTTCTCCTGGGGCGGGCCTAAAAGAGAGCACAGTAGAGTAAATCCCTAGCTGTAATAAGAGATAGAACCAAATAATCATCATGTAAGGACATTTATAATTTCACTAAATTGCATGGGATGTTCATATAGTGTAGCGTTCATCTTGTGCCGTATATATATCTAAACCCCACAAAAAGCAAACTAACCGATTTTGGAGGGAAGACACAAGCTCAAGATATTTAGCAGATGTGCTGGGGCTCAGGTGTGTTTCGATTTGACTGAAAGCTACATCATCATACGGCCTAGTGATCCTCATTCAAGATTAGAGCTCAAAGTGAGTGCAGCCTTTTAATGGCAAGAAAAATTATCACTAATTTAATTACATACAAACGCTCATATTGTATAATGTGCCAAGAAATGAAACATAAGCAATGTTAAACATTAGTTTCATCAAGTGGAAAATGCTGTGTTCTGTTTAAGCTGTCTGATCAATACCACGAGGTACAATGTAATCTGGAGCTGAGTTGTCTCCTGCATTTGAAGCTGGTCAGAGGCACAGGGGAAAAAGCTTTATTAGTCAGTCCAGTGCTTTCTCATTAGCACTTGAATCAATATCAGACTCACCTTGTCACAAAATTAATACAATTAATATACGAGTGTGCGTATGAAATGTAAACACAGTAATGGTACAATAATGGTTGGCTATAGTAGTGAAAGGTTTCTGTTAAGTCTACCTGGCGGTGTGGCAGACACAGGGGCGTCCCCATATCCGACTGCAGGAGCAGGGCAGGCGGGTGTGGGGGCCGGGCCTGTGCCATTGACAGAGGGCTGCAGACCCAGGGATCCTGGGCTGGACATGGCCGTTGGGGGAACTCCGGGGGAGAGGCCAGGACCAGCCAGGGGTGCTGAGGTCTGTACTTTCACTTGAGCCATGCTCTATTCCTGAAAGCAGACGACACTCATCAACTCTCAAGTTTTGTTTGAAGCATGCCCATCAATGCAGATTATAACTAGTGTGGCACTCGGTGAAGCACATTCAGTCCCTCTGCAAATACCAAACAATCCTCCACATGTCTGTAAGATCCAAATGATCTGGAGCCACACCAAGCGTCATGGTCATAGATCCCAAGACCGTTAATATATCTGATTCCTGATTCTGTATCTTTAACCAGATCTGCACCAAAATTTAACGGCTTCTTCCTTGACCCATGACCCATCCCTGGTTACAAATCAGTTATGTACCTTTTGCATAATACTGCAGAAAAACAAATATAGGCCTACACCAAAACATAGATGGAAACATGACTGCCCTGTCTGAGCTATAATAGATATCACTTTGAATAGGTTACAATTGTAATAATTGCTGGTATACCACAGACTGGACATCAGTAGGAATTAAGCAGCAAACATGCAACAGAATATGCATAAATCCTCTCTCATTTTTGCTCAGTTTTTTAAGCTGTTCGCTGTCATTTGACAAAAAATCTGTGGGCAAAGCCCGGAGAACAGGCTTCAAACTGAGCAGCCCTAGGCCTATCTCACATTCTGATCCACTGGCAGCTAATACACCCAGACAATGAACCTTTATTTGAAGGAGCTTTGCTCATGTTACTGCTGCTAAGCTCCCCGGAAAAAGAAGGGAATCCTGTGATAGCAGCCTCAACAAGACAATGGACATTCAATGACATTTTATTTGAGACTGCAGAGAGGTGCGTGGCCCTACACCCAGTTGACACAGGTTGACACGAACAGCAGAGACGGTCCAATGTAACACTTTGACTTTTTTTTTTATCCTTTCATGTACCCATCATCATGCAATATTTTGAAAGCGATTTCACACAGGTCGTGGCCTGCTGCAGCTATCAGCTAAGGCAAATAAGAAATATAAAAAGGTACAATGTGCTTTTCATCAATGATTATTTGCAAGCAAAAACTCAATTAAAAAAAAGGCACAAACCGTATCACAGCATCTTGCCAAAATGCATCCACTACTGGTTCAATTATATGGGTCAGGCACTGAAAATTAATCTCATACCCTCACAGAGGTCAGAGCCAAAGGGTCAGACAGAGAACTGAACCCCTGCAGTATGTACTTCATAACAGGGCAGCTTTGAACCTGGCTCCTTCAAGTGTTGCTGGACAATATCATTAACCACCATGATACCCTGAAGTCCACACACAAAAAAAAATCAATAAATAATTCTTTGGTTAATGAAGACGGATCTTGGATATCACGCGGGATACAATTCCCTCCCTGAGCTTCACCCCTGAAATCACAATTACAAGGTGTTACTTACATTGTTTACAGCTGAGGGCCAGCAGCAGGGCTGCACTGAAGTAAACAACAGTGTAGTCAGTGGCACGAGTACAAACCAACATATCGACCATGTGCACGAATCAAAATGTACTTTCTAGTGTTGCTGCGTGACCTTAATTAATTGCACGGAGTCAATTTATTTTATTCCTCCCTGTGCATCTCCCACTGAGGTTCTCAGGGGGTCACTCACTACTGTGTCCCTCGCTTTTGTCTTACACTCTCTCGCAGCAAACATGCACACACCTACAATGCCAAACAAGCGACCTGAACTCAGTAATTTGAATAATGGAGGTTGTGTTACGTTAGGGGTTGACTGACTCACTGACTTGACTGACAAGAGCTCCAGCGGCTGTCTCTGCTCTGCAACCCCCTGAACCTTACACCACCACCACCACAGCCTCGACTGCTGGGTCCAGCTTAGCCAGGAAAGCTAACGCTTTTACCAGCAAGGAGACTACGCTAGTCCCCGCAAATGTCAGCTCCTAAAAACACGCCAGCTGAACGGACAGACAAGCATGCTGTCACGAATGTGTCACCACGGGTCTTCCTGATGGAGACACACTAGCTAGCCGCCTCCAGTTACGCTAGTTTAGCCGGTTAAAGCTCATCATGGCTGATCGGCCGAGCACCCCTCTTGCTGGCATCTCCCTATACCGCCCCATCCTCCACGAAAGTCTGGGGGAATTTCAGTCCAACGCTACATCATACATGGACTGGCGATAGCGTGACGAGCAATCCGGACACATCTGACAACAAAGGGACAAATATTTTAGGGTAATTTTTACCTTTGTCCAGGGCCAGACCCCAGTTACACCTCCAACATTGGCAAACACTAAAGAGAACTGGATAGAAGAGGGAACAGACCACGTAATTTGTCTGGGTACAGAAAATGGAAACAAGTCTCTTTACAGGCAAATTGCTGATATAATTTATATTTCACGAGTGAAGTTTACGTTTTGTTTATTTGGTTTGTGTTAAATAGTGAATTTCGCAAACTCGCAATGGTTAGAGTTTCAGGTGAATCTTGAATGAATCGGACACCCCCGCGGTACGGAGAATGGTTCGGTCCTAGTGTGCTTCCTCAGAGCCTACAGTTTAACTTTGATTCAGAACCTAAATTAATCTTCTCAAACTTGTTATCTACTCTGGGAATTTATCTAGTGGATTAACTTGTGAATAGTTTAATTTTATGTCATGCATTTTAACAGTTGACATTAGGCTGTGAATTTAAAATGTGAGGGGGGGAGGAAGGTAATGTGGCCTATTTTCTATCAGGGAGGCTTCTCCATTTGATGAGCTTAATTATAGAGGCAATTGACTTAAATATGGATTGTTTTGGTCAGAAACACAGAACAAATAGATCTTTACAGATAAGCCTTCCCTGTTGCTGATAGAATTTAATGTCTCTGTTACTGGGCACTGTGGCAGGGCAGGTGTTTGCTTGTTCACCTCAGTCAGTCTTTATTCTGTTAAGTGAATCACCAATCACAGAGAAACAACATGCAAGCAGTGACATTTATGACAGGAAAAAAAAACAGCTAAAAGTGAGAATATAAACTGTGGCTCCTTCACAGTCAGATGTGAGAGTATTATTTTAATGTGACCAGTAGATGGCGCCACCAAACCACACTTTCCTCAGTTATTGCTGAATAGTTCAAACATGGACCTTTATGAAGGGTTTTAGTAATAAAATAGGGTACAGGGTGAGACACTGGGTTTGACCTCTCACACATGCATAGTAATATTATAAGATTCCCTCCGTATTTTGCTGCTGGATTTAATAAAATACTGTATAGAAGCTTCTCCAGCATTGAGAAGAACAACTCATGCATTTCAGGGCTTGTATTGAATGCTTCCATAGCTTCAATGTACTTGTACTCATGACATTAATTCTGCTCACTGAAATGATATGCTTGAAATTTTTCCCCACATGCAATTGTGCGTGGTTGATAGTGTTCATCACAGAATTCAAATATTATATATTTTTATGTGTTGGTATATTTAATGTAGATTGCTTGAGCAGCATCATAAAAGCTTATTTTACAGGCTGCAGACAAAATGACGCATTTCATATTCAAACAGTGTGCAAACAAAGACTGAGTAAAAGTGAATTTTTGCTTTTATTATTGATTATGAAAATGAACAGGCACCTATTACATGGAGCTTGCACATCCCAGAACAAATTTTTCAAATATAAATAACACACCCTCATTAGTGTTGATCACTCACAACAACCTGCAAGCTAAGAGTTCAAACCACATTGAAAAGGAAGGAAAATAAAACAAAAAATAAAAAATAAAAACCCTTCAAACCCTTGTAACATATTCACTCGCAAGTTTTTCAAATCTCTACTGATCTACTGCCAACTGGGTGAAGGCTTTTTCGTCCCCGCATGAATGCTGTTGTGACCGCTTTTACACAATCATTTCAGTCCCGCCGTCTTCTTCCTCGCAGCACGGTGACAGCAGACAAGACCATTACAATGAAGCTAATAATTTTTTTTCTTTTTTAAAAACCATTGGTTAATAGATGACTTTAAGTTATCAATATAGTTTTGAGATAGCAGTGTGCTGTGGTAATCTCCTCTACAGTTTAGAGTATCATCACATTCACGCAAGTTCATTCAAGAAACTCAGCTAGACCCTGGAAAAAAAAGCAAATGCAACACAAACAACCCAAGATGGAAAATTCAAGTATCTCTGACTGGATGGCAATAAACATTTCTTTAGGAATGGAGTGATTACAGTCTGTAATAACAAGGAGCCTCTGGAGATGAGGTTTGTAATATCCATCCCATAAACCATTACTTAAGTTATGGAAAGACTAAAAGTTGCCACAATGTTTGATGCCAATAAGAAAAAGTAGGGTTTAAAATTGCATGCATCCCCACTGTAAAACTACTAAACTTTTTATTTTATTTTATTTTTTACCAACAGTAGTGTTTGTTGCTGACTGTACACAACCTAATTAGCAAAAGATGCAGACTAACGCCCAATGAAATAAAGCACTCCTATTATCATTCTGCTATAAAGGAAATGCATCCTCTGCTAATTTCTTTCACATCATCCAGCAATTTAAAGACTTATGTACAATAGTTTCAGACATGTTATAAGTTTACAACATAACAGTCTCTTTTGGTGAAAATATAGTTAAATTCAAAATATCTGATAGGTATCATTTTAGAGGTGATCTCTTTATTGAAAAAAGTACCTGAGCCAAAACTCTGACCAGGGGGAATCACAAAAGCCTTTTCTTTACAACTTCTAGAAAGACTCTCCTTTTCATCTTTCACTATCTCTCTGGAGATGAAACGAAGATTTAAATTAAATAACAAATACAAAAAGAAAAAAAGAAAAAATCAAAACATACTGACCCATCAAAACAACCCCCCTTTTCAAAGTATCAGCTAGTTGAAAAACAGTACAAAAAAGAACTCAAGACATTTAAAATCAAACATTTTAGAAGATTAAAGCATGAGATTTAAAAAAAAAAAAAGAAAAAAAAGTATCATACAAATAAAAACGGAGTATGCGACAATGTTCTCTTACAGACATTCTTTAAAATGGAAGAGAGGCCGCTGCACATCTTCAACGCCGGACTTGTGAACACTACATGGGTTCAGTCCAACTTTACGAGGAGATGCACACTGAGGTCATCAGCTGATTAATCTATCATCGCATGTTGTTTTCCTGTACCGACATTCTGTCCAACAGCAGGAAGAACTGCAACCAGGTTTCAGGTTGGAAGATGAAGAGGAAAATTGTGTGTACGCATTATAAAGTGGTTACAAACTAAAACCTTTTAAACCTGATAAATAAGGAGGACTGCTTACAGTACAACTGCAAGTTGGGAATAATGTACTCATAGTGCCTTTTTTTTTTAAACTAGATACTTTCACAGTGCATAATAATAATAATTTTAAAAAAACAAAACAGATGAAGCATTTTCTTGGGGTTATGATGGTCCGATCCCTTCCAGAAAACGTTTAGATTTGGATTTCTCTTTGTAGGCCCAAGCATGCATCCATCAGTTATTATTGCACAACACAAGGACCTTAAAATGCACCCATACACAAACAAAAAAGTAACAATAATAATCTTAAAACAGGAATTATAATTATCTCACTACAAATCCACCTTGTTTGCTCGCTGCATTACTAGCTTCCTGCCAGAAACCATCCATCTCGGGTGCATCTAAATGGTCGTTTTATTTTCATTCTCTATATTACAGCCGACTAAAACATGCATCCATCTGTCTGCGGGGGGGAAATGCAGTCAAGAGCCTCCAGCGCGTGGTGTCCATTGTTCCAGTCAAAGGTCAGAGTTCAAAGACTGAATGATTAAAAAGTGCTTTATGTAGGTCAGTAGGACTTCTTTCTTCTACGATTATTACAAAGTTTGTACATTAGCATGTATCATCTGCAAAGGCAAACAGAAGTAATTCATTGACATCATGTTTAGAATATGAAGAAATTATTTTACTTGAGTCCTGACACCGAAAAAAAAAGGTGAGAGGAACATAGGCTACTCACCGTGATACCACCATTTTGTCTTCTTTGGATTTTTGTTACACGTTCTTACATAAAAGGAATTATCAGGCGGTCGTCGCTGCAGACAAAGAGACAAAGAGTTTAGACATAACATTTAACAAAGATATAATTTACATGAATCACCATAGTTATCCCGCCCCCGGACATCATTACAGGCTCCGTACCTTTTCTTTGCAGCTGGACAACATGCTGATAATGCTAAGACAAACTGACTGCACTGAGAGGGCTGGTGACCAATCTTCCGTTAGAATAGACAGACAGATGTGACCGTTGCTATACACGTGGGGGTGGACAGGTATATTCTCTCCCGTGAACATTACCTGCAACAGCAGAACAAAAGGCAGTGGTGAGTGTGTGACGCTGAGCAGAAACAATACAGCCTTTCTTCTTCTTTTTCTTCTTTTCAAACGTGAATTGAAAATACAGTGGTGGTCTATGACACAACTAGTATCTGGGGGAAAAGTTTCGATTTTTCTCCCCCATTAATGACAGAAAATAATGAGACTTGCTGTATAAGCTCATGGCTTAGCCCTCTACAGCGACATGAGGCTCCGGGATTAGGGCGGAGGGGCCAGGGTGGGGTGAGAGAGGCGAGGAGAGAATGAGAGACTAAAGGGAGGAGACATTTTCACTAAAAAGGATGAGAGGGCATTAGCCATTAAAAGGGTGCGCGGCTCAGGGCTAAGCGGGGAGATACAGCAAGTGTGATGAGGAGAGGACGTCAAGATTGCGCTGCTAAAGTAGAGAGAGGGCAGAGTGGGTAAGAAGGGTAGTGAAGGGTAACAATGGGTGGAGGCACTCTGGCACCAGATACAGTCACACAGGAGTGCAGGCTTCACTTTGCAGGGGCTGGGGTAGGGTAGGTTGAGAGGGGGGGGGCAGGATGAGTGTTACAGATAGGAGAGCTGGCACAACTGTCAAAACATCAAGACCAATGGAAGCTCCGAGCTCCTAAAGAGTTAAAATATTTACTGAAATCTCTGATCTGAGCAGAGAGGCATTATGGGTAATCTACTGTACATGTTGCTTTTCAACCTCAGTTTTAATAGTTTTAATACAAATATCCACTTGTGCTTCTGTTACTGATTTTTCTGCCCCCCCTTCCTTAATAATAATTCATATGTTTTTGCAACTAATTCCACAATCAAATAATCATTCATCTCATTTAATCTCTGGTTATACCTCCTCAATTGTACTGAATGTCTGATTTTGAGTTTGCAGATCAGACAAAAGAGTTGGAAGACGTCACTTTGCACTTGATGGAATAATGACAGGCTTTGCTTTGCAATTAGCAATTAGTGCAATTTGCAGTAACGTGTAAAACTGCACTTAGCAAGTTCCCCCGTTGAAGAGAAAAAAGCTAAACTGCTAATAGCAGGAGAACATTTGTTGGGAAAGCCAGTGGAACACGTGCCTGAAAGTTTTAGCTGTTGAAAACTGGCAGACAAAAGTGTGTTACAAAGGGCTGGACCAGGCCGTGACAATTCCCACAACTCCAACTGCTCAGCCTACGCACAGCATGGTTAACAACACAAATGTGATTATGTTCTGGTAGGAAATGTGTTTGTTTTTTTTTCTTTTCTTTGAACAGAAGTAAGAACATGGTGACCTCCGTGATGGAGCTCTACAGAAATGGAGGCTCCAAGCTGTTGATGCAAAAGTTACTAACTGGGTCTTTAATGATCAGCACATTTGTTGTGGGGGTGGGCCTTTTCCAAAATGCAGCACACATCAGTCTCAGAACTACAGATTTGTGCAGCACAGATTTGCGCCTGAAGATCATCACACAACAAACAGCAGCAGCAGCAGCTCACACTATAGGGCTCCCTCGGGAGCCTCAAGGGGGAGTACAGGAGAGGACCCACTGTGATTGCCCGTCCTTCCTATTTGAAGGGATGGTGGCTAAGTAGCCGAGTTTATCTAATTTTGTCGACACCGCCTCATTCTCTATTTTTAGGCAGGAAGGCTCCTGATGAGTGAAACAAGATTGCTGAGTTAAACTAATCCCTTCAAACATGGCTCCAGTGGCAGCCCTGCACTGCTGTCTGTCAGACTCGGACTCCTGGCTCCGGTGTTTCCGAGCTGAGATTCATTCCACTGACAACTGCAAAGGTGATTAGTGCAGGCATCCAGAGAGTGGATCTAGAGGATTGTTTACACAGGTCTTCAGCTTTTGATTTTGCCCGGAAAACGACACCTCTGGAAAACACACACTGCAGCAGCGGCATCAAACCAGTCGGATATAGATGTGCTTTGCTTGGGAACCACTCTGTGAATTTCACTCCGATCAAACAGCCACTGAGAATGGATTCAGGACCATTAAAGCAAGGAATTTGAACTTTTAAAGAAAACATGTCCAAATGGAGAGCTGAATTCTGAAGAAACAAAACACAGCCCTGCTCTATTTAGTACACACAGGTATTTTGTTGCTATAGCCTTACTTGGTCAGCTTCACAATAACTTGTAATAATGTAATAGAAAAATTTAGAATCGTCATACGATGGCCATTTTTAGCTGCAGTGGACAAAAAAGTCCCAATTAAGGCATGGACGTTCAACAGTATAGCTGAAACTGCAATTCAGTTTTGTTCATTTATTGCTGTTCACAGTCAGTCATGCAGCTCAGTAAGACAGACAGGAGTTCCTAGATCCTACAGATAAGATGATAAATGAACAGCACGGCTTGTGATTGACTGTGACCTCACATTACAGCCACACACACACACACACACACACACACACTCACACACCAAGGTTGCAGGGAGACTTCTGCTTACCTGAGGTGAATCGAAAGGATAACGACTACTAAATTTGAAAAGCAGCTGAAATTTCTCTCCTTCATACAACGTGCCAGGTGCTCCCTCCATGTCTACAATCCACCTGAAGAGGAAAGGCACAATGTTAAAAATGGTCATCTCACATCTCACTTAAACAAACACTCAGTCAAAACACAGGTGGTGTCCAAAACGTATGACTTTGTTGACAGTTTCAATTGGTATCTGTAACATTTTCACTCTGAAACTCAAAATGACTTTAGCAATCAGAATTTTGAAAAGCTCAGAGGATGAACTGATGACATTTGGGAGGGTCAGAGGTCAAAGGTGAGGGACGCAGTGACCTTGAGAGCTCCTAAATGAAATCCTGTTACATCTGGGCTATTATTCTAGTTGAGCTTTCTGTTTTAATTCCTGTACCCTGAGACAACTTGAGGGCGGATACGTTGTCCAGTGTTGTTTTAAGATAATGAAGCAAGTCACACCAGAGTTACCCTCCTTCTTTCTTAGTCGTGTTATCAGGTTACCACTTCCTTGACAGTCTGACTGAAATATTTCAACAATGGGATGAACTGTCATAAAACCCTGACATGAGACATTCAGTCTCCTGAGGGTGACGTCGACTCATGTTGCCGAATGCCTGACTTTTACTTTTGGTATCACCAGCTCAATGTTCAGTACTTAACATAAAAGACTTTAAAACTAACGACTCACCCACCTGCCTCAGTTACACTTTCACTGATTATAGATTAAAACAATGATTAATGACACAATAAGACTGTTTAATAAAATGCTCTATCTTTCAGTCCCATCACAACGGAGTAGATTATCTTGGAACATGAACAGAACAACTCGAATAGATCACATCTCATTATCATTAAAAAAGACTCATAGAAAATATGAGCTGCCAGTGCTGCAGTAAGTGTGTAATCAAAAGCTCTCTCAGCCTGACTCATTCCAGTGACATTCAATATTCAGCTGGGTTATAACAGTGGTTTAGTAATAATGTGATACTCTATTGATCCTGTGGACAAAATCTGTTTTCGCTTTCTGCAGCCTGGCCACAGCACTGTGCTGACTGAGCTGCAAGGGATTTGGTGTCTTGCTCTGTGTGGTAGATGATTGCAAACACAGGGGCTTGGTTCTGTGCCCTGGGATGAAGGACAGTCTGCTTTCTTCATGCGGCCCCAAACTCAGGGGCCACATGTAGCTTCAACGGCAAACAAAACTAAAAATTCAAGTCCAGGGCAGAACATTTAAGGGGATGGCCTACACACACACACAGCAGAAAAAGCTCAGAAGAAGAAAAGGGAACGGTGATGGCAGCATCGCAATCTCTGACCTAATTTCTTCCAGGCAAGCAGATAGGACACTAAAGAGACTTGTGGCTGTTGTTCGTATTCATGTCCTTGTTGTGTTGCTTTCGAATCTAGCCCGAGGCACGGGATCGTTCAGGCCTACATACAAAGTCACTTCTCTTTTAAAAAATGTCACCCTTGAAAAAAATGCAGGGGTCAAATCAAAAGTGTCTGAACAGAACTGCATTTTCTCTGCAGGAGGCAAAGAGGCAGTATCACTGGACAAGATGCTGAGTTACACCTGAGGCAACCCACGCCGAAAACAGGAAAGAACTCCAAGGACATTATGCTCAACTTGCTCAAATTCCCCACAGCCTGGTGATTATATGATCCAGTCAACAAAAATAACACCGAGCCATTTAGCGAGAGTGGAGGCAAGCGAGTACACACATAACAGACTGTATAGCGCTTTAAAGCAGCAGTTTCCCTGTTTACAATAGCTGACATGAACCTACACCATCTGTAACTATACAGTCATCTGAAAGATATTGTAATCAAATGATACAGCAAAAGAGACTAGGGTGCTGTAAAAGCTATAACACTAAAAACACAGGGTCACCTTATCATCCATCACACGCATTTGCTTTGTCACCAGTGAGGGTTTTTTCTGTTTGCATAAGGTCAACTTGAATGTCAAACAGGAACAGGCTGTTTGTATCTTACTGCATTGTGCGATAAAAGCACAACCCCCCACCCCCCTCCATTCTTCTCATTGTGGTGCTACAGTGATGCCTCAGTACATGTCATGCTTATTTGACACGAGCTTTCTTTCTGCATATTCTTCACCCCTAACAGAAAGTTAAACCAGACTGAGGTGTCGGGGACAAAAAGACACTCCCATCATGCATACCACCACAAACCTGAGACGAAGAAGCCAGTAAAACAGGTTGGAGGAACCCGTCAGTCACACAAACACCTAACATTCTTTCAATCCAACCAGGAAACTTGTCACGTAACGGGAAAGTTGCCAACCACACACTGAATCACGTATTGCCTCTCAGATGAAGCCTAGCAGTGGTGATGCTGGAAGGCATTTTGGCCCCGCACAACAAATAGTAACTGTCAAAGTCAAAGATGCAAACCTGAGGCCGGAAGACATTTGAATGTCGGCCAGACTTTTTGTATCGAATCCATTTCCAGGACAACAACTACTCCTCCTTACTGCTTAACAGACACAATTTGATTCACTCTGCAACAGTATTCACAGGCATCCGAGGGGAACACCAAGACACCCGGACAGACAGGAAGGTCAGCTAAGCAGCCTCTGCTCCTTGCTACCCAAGCCCGGCTCCTGCATTGCCAACCATTAAATATTTTATACGGATGAATAGTGACATTGTGCATTAGAGACACTCCACTGAGGGGGGCCAGAGCTGCCAGTCTCTGGAATGACCCCGATTCCCCCTCCTCACCCACCCGTGTCTGCTGAGCCTACGAGAGCTTTTGAGTCTTAATAATACCTCCTACCACTGTGACATTTACCCTGCCACTCACCACGCTGTCCTCTCATAGTGATGAGACAGGTCATTACACAGCCACACGGGATTTGTGTTTATTCATAGATTGCAAACCTGCCCTAATGACTGCTGTGGGTGTAGGTTATCCTGCTGCCCTCATGTTTACTGTGTTGGAAAAATGCTGTCAAGCTGGAACACATGAATGACATGCGTTGTCGCAGGTCCTTCCTCCCTGCAGTTGTCAGACTCTTAACCAATTTCTTTTATTTATTATTTTTAGCTATACTTTATTACAAATACTGCCTTCTCTTTACTGCTGTTGCTATTTCCTATTCTGTCCTATACATTTCATTGCTGTTGTCTGCTGCTGCAAATCCTGGAAATTCCCCCACTGTGGGACAAATATAGGAAAAAAAAAAAAAAAAAAGACACTTACTGTGTGATGGTGTTCTGTACACTTTTTTCGTTGAGCGTCATTCCTGGGGGTGGATCATTTTGCAGGGCTAATAATTCCTTTTGTAGCCTTTTCTGTAGGAGAGAATGTGTTTGGGTTGTTGCCACACTCAAACTACAGTGTCATGGTAACATATGGCCCATAATAAACAAACAAAACAGCACAGCATAGGCAAAGAGAACATCCCCCCACTCACGTCCAAACCACCACAAAATATAAATTATGTTTTATTTGCATTACATAACGGCGCCGCGATTATAGCTGTGTTAATATAGTTAGAAGCAAAACTCCTCCCTGACTGATTTATCTCGTTTACCGTGTGTACAAAACAGACGATTAGGGGATAAATGACACAATGAGGTTTAGGTGTGAACGGCAAGCCGAGGTCATAAAGCGGCAGTTCTGGGTTTTATAAATAAGCAAAAATGTAACTGGGTTTGACAGGGGCTTTCTCTTCAAAACCGATGCACCTGTTCAGCTCAAGAGGAGACTGCAACTGCTCAATCTGCGCACTGTCTCGTTAGCAAGCTAATGTTACCGTCAGCCAAATAACAGCCACAACACCGCTGGAAATATACAGAATATCTACTCGTAACATCGTATGTGTTTCTTTATTAAGCGTGTGTTACTGCGAAGGGAGTATAAGCAAGATTTAAACAGATACAAATTCAACATATGTCTCCAGGAAGCTGGTTTCTATGCTAGCGTTGACTTGGTCCTGTTGATGATGATGATGATGATGGGCTAGTTGTGTTGCTAGCAAAAAGACCAAGCGCTAAACCCCCCAAACAGTTTAGGACGAATGTCATCGCTTTTACGTAACTGTCATCACTACTTCGCATAAATACGCGTACTAAAATGAAGCGGACAGTAAACTGCCGGGAAAGACGAGAGTGAAGGTCAGGTTAAATTATAAATATGCGATCGCTGTCAACTGTAGTCTTACCTGCATCGACGCCATGATGGTACCCCCCCTCCCCTCCTGCGTCAGCGCAGAGTGGAGGACTTGTACGTTACGTCAGGGAGTCACGTGACAGGAGACGTCGGGTTGTTTTTGTGCGTGCGTGTGTGACAGACGAAAACAAACCGCTGACAGGCACCATGAGACCCCGGTCATTCCTCAGTCATTTTAAGTCCTTCACTGGAGCTATTTAGTAGTTCTGCAGCAGAATTACATTCAAGTCAAATAATATTGATTTTTTTTTTTTAAAGAAAAAATACACTGACAGGACGCTGGAGGGGGTCAATGACCTCTGCTCAAGGGGAGATGATCTGCCTACCAAGTAGTTTTTTTCCTCTCATAATTAAATTATTATAATATAGTGATAAACATTATTTATTATAACTAATATATTTTTTATCCAAATCATAACAATATTTTAGTACATCCCACTAACTGCTGAAGTTCCATTTTAGTTCTCCATGAAGTCGCTACTAGGCTACAGGCTAAACATCCTGAGGCAGAGGCACTTATCAATAATATCAGGAGACTTCAATCATGTTTCCCTGATGGACTCACTGGGGGATGTGGTGGAGAGATGTGCACTGAAGATGGTGGAGGCTGTTCTGATCAACTCAGATCATCCACTTCATATAACACCTAGATGGACCCAGAAAACGGCGGTGGTGGACAGCTCCTCTCTCTTCGCTGCAAACATAGAAGATATTTGTACTTACAGCCATCAGGCTTTTTAATTCTTCTGCAAATGGTAGATGTAGATGAGGTGACAGTAAATTTCCTTTACCAATTATTAAAGTAATTTGTAATAAATAGAGTGATAAATTGCATGATATATCCAGAATGTCTTTCAGTGTGTGGTAAATCATCTTATTTCCAGTTCAATAAAACATGAACAAGATCCCTCTTGTAAGCTCCCAAAACCATAGAGGCATCATATTTAAATCCTGATACCGTTTTCATTCCCCATGAGCTAAAATGTAAAATACAAGGTAGGTATATTCATTTATCTGACAACAAATTTAGCATTTTTGTCCCCCCAGCTCACCACTCATCTGACAACGCCTCATATTTCCTGGAAAAAACTAACCCGTCACTCTGTGGTCACAGTGCACTGGGGTGTGATCCAAACTCCCACTTGATGACTGACACATCAGCTCGATAACAACTCAAATTCACTACAGCATATCACAGAATATCCTATATGCAAGCACAATGGAAATTATTGATCCATGTTTAAGACCACATATTGGAGGCATGTTCAAAGCAACTGCATATCTTACAAATGAGATTCTGCCTATCGGCTTGCATTTGATATTTTGACCAATTTCACAGATCAGTGTTTTTACTCTCGTGTAAATCACTAACAGCAAACCTGGAATAAAACAATTTGTGTTCTTCTTGTAACATATACATATACTGTCTTCAACACTAAGTACTTAATTATTGAGTCTTTACCTTCTTGAAAAATGTGAAACATCTTGACACTGGAGCAGCACAAACAAGTCCTCACATGTAGGAATTACTCTGGTAGAATGTTTTGTGTGACCTTAAAAGTTAAATTTATTATATTTACTAAATTCATATTATATCATTATTCTAAGAAGATTATTGTTTCATGTTTAGCCATCTGTGTGGCCTTTCAAACAAACCAAAACACAAGCCATATTTAAAGTCAGTTGTATTGGATCTGGAACAAGGTGGCAACTGGAAACAAAGTGCTCACCAAACAGGTCTTTATTAAGATGGAGAGGTGAAGAAAGATTTCGAGGGCAGGGGGCACATTCATCCCATTCTTGGGAAAGGATGTAGCCTGCCATATCCATTTCTTAGATTAAAATGAAATCCTTTAATACTAATAAAATTAGAACAGAAAGCCATGTGCTAAAAAAGAAACAAAAAAAAATACTCGGTGTGGGGATAGACTCATTCGTATTTCATATGGTTTACATGACAAAACAAGTTAAATATGCAAAAAGAAAAAAAGAGATCATTATCCTGTAACTTTAGCAATCCAAAAAGTTTGCAGCCATGAGCAGTTCCAGTGCGATCTCCGGAGCGATGGGGAATTCCGGGATTTCTGTGGAGCTGTTGGTGTAACGGACCTTGTAGGTGAAATACATGCAGACCTTGGACAAGACGTGAGAAGGAATCTCCCTGAAGTTCACTTCATTGGTTTCATTCTCAGCAAACTGACCTGCAGATGGAGGGTTAGAGTAGTTGTTGTGAGCAGAAATAACAACATGCGTGCAGTGAACTTGTTGTAAAGCAGACCAATTCAAAAAGAGGCTACACACTAACAGAAGGGTCATTTTAAAATGGTAGGTGCTAATGAAAGATTAGAAGAATGCCTAGAACAGGAGGCAACAAAACCATGGTATAAAGGGCACATAGTGCCACCAGCTGGACAACCAGAACTAAACACCAATACCTTTATAATTATGATCTTTCAGTAAAGCAAATTCAATCAGTCAGTCTAGACCTCCCACACTCGGCAAGCAAAGTATCATCATTACAATCAATCTAAACAACTTTAACATAGTTTGAAGGGATGCAGCCCAGTAGTGAAGCTCCTATTGACATGATGAGCAGGAGGGTGAGCAGTTATACTGGGAGTCTATACTGTACATTTTACAATTACTAAGCTGATAAATGGGTAAATGGTTTTTTTTTAATCAATCAAAATATACCCCTTGTCATAACTTGTATAACATAGGTAAATGGCGTACTGAGCAATTGCAGTGGGTGGAGTATTATGTTGATTTTCAATCTAGTAGTGGTTGGTTGTAATACAAGAAATAAGAATAAAGAGTAACGAGTAAAATTGTATTCATTTAAGAAGTGCAAATCACAAAAAGCATACCACTTTTCTAGTTCAAGTCGAAGATGTAAAGAGAGAGCTCTTGGAAGATGAAACCTACAAATCTGCTTTTCTCCAGAAATACTGTACCTGTTACACATTTTTTCTGGGGAAGCATATGTTCTTATAAAGCACAAAGTTCAATAAAACAAATCATCTTTATTTCAGGAATATTGAACATGTTGTAAATAAGGGATACCATGAAGTACATGTCTAAATAATAAGTTTAAAGGGAGAAATTAGGCAGTCTGGATAGAAAACACCATAAGCTAATATCCCTCTCATTTATGACTACCAAAAAAGTGTCACAATGCAGAGGATGTAGCAAAGGATACTTGTGTGTGCTGAAAGCTGGCGAATTAGCTGGTGCTTATGTATTTTCTGACATAATAAAAAAAATCCTAATGGACTGCCATTGAAAACCAAACGAATTGAATGCTCACCTGGCCCACTTAACATGGCTTTGATGGTTCCAGATGTCAAGGCGTGCTCCCTTTTCACAATAAATTCGTGGCCATCTGAAGAGATCAACTTCACGTACATGGCATCTGGCCCTTCACAGCCACCATAGGTTCTTTCTTCACCATCTGCGAGGACACACAAACTGACCATCTCAAACAGGTGTGACCAAAGGCCTTAGAAACACACTGACACATCTAACCAACTGTCTTGCTGTCTGGTAGGTAACAGTTAGTATCTTTGGAGAATATCGTCATTCGTAGAAACACGCTAACAAATGAGATTCAGTTTCCATACTTACAACGTTTTATGAATTGATGAACAACATTACGAATCTATAAAATATAATGGATAAAATGTAGGTCAGTTAATCACTCACCCATCTTGTCCCGGTCTTTCTTTTATCCCTGCAGAGAAACACAGACAAATTAATTACCAACAATGTAGTCTCGCCAATGCTTTAGCATTAGCCAATCAAGCCTACGTTAACATTACCTTTGGCTAAGGCCTTACATTTTCCTAATGATTTTTTTGACAGTCTCCGTGAAACGCCAGTGTTGCGCTAAACAGGGTAAATAGCGAACAGATAGGATATGAGCCACATGTTCGCTGTCGTTTAGATGGATATTTATAAATATAACTTAGACTTGTCAGATGTAATCCAAGTTAACGGAAACTACGGTTGTCGCAGTCTCGTTCACTGCCCAAACTGTTTTTATTAGTGATTTCGCAGCCATCACTGTTAGCTCGCGAGCTAACGCCATGCTAATCAAACGATATACTTTATTTTAGCGGTTGTTCGGTTGTTAAGAGCTCCGATTAGACAAACGGCCATAGACACTTCAACACATAACAGCATGTAGTAGAGACATAACATCGTTTCTTACCACTCTGTAGGCGGATGAGGAGTGGAGATTTACGTCCCAGCTAACGTTAGCCACCGCACTGTTGATACCCGGAACCAGTTCGTGTGAGCACAAGTCCGCGATTAATTTCTTCCGGCGACTTTCAAGTGAAGAGATAAACGTTCCGCTGTACTGTGCTGGACCTTTGGCTGAACTACACTTGAAGTTTAAAAAATATAGCAATAGAAAAATTCTGATAAATTAAGA
The DNA here is from genome assembly GCA_030347415.2 of Decapterus maruadsi. Lineage (NCBI taxonomy): Eukaryota > Metazoa > Chordata > Actinopteri > Carangiformes > Carangidae > Decapterus > Decapterus maruadsi. The sequence continues at coordinate 3,317,933 of CM064890.1, forward strand.
ATAATTTTGTTGTTGTTGGTTAATGTCCCTCCTCATTTTTTGAGAGAGGCTAACCGTTTTTATAAACTGTCATCAAAAAAATGCGGAAGTGAGAAAATAATAGACTAGACATAATTTTTTTGATATGATCATTTACCTCTCCGCTGTCCAACATAATAGTCACCATTTTATAAATAATAACAACCTTTGTGTCCCCATATATATATATATTTTAATTTTGACGAGGCGCTGAGATGACTTGTCAAATTTACACCGGTTTACAGGCCATTTTACTGTGCAGAGATATTATAGTGTTAACCCTGTAGAGGGCGCCTGTGTTTCGGAGGTTAATCTCCGACTGTGATGAGCGAAAGCAGGTGCTGATTGGACATGACAGAGACATTTTGCAGACCCATAAATCTGAATTCAAGAAGGAGACACAGAGAAGGCATGTACTCCATCTTACATTTCCCAGCTTCCTGACAGTAAAAAAAAAAGAAATCTACAAATTCTTCTTATTTGGATTTCAAAAGTATGGAGAGACCATTATAAGTGCAGTCTACATCTGTCAGTTTCTATTCTGTAAATTTAAGTTTGTTTGTACCAACACCAACCTAATAAAGTTTTATCCAACAGGTAAAGGGGGTTGTCAGTCGCAGACAAGAGACTGTTGAGGAATGGTTACACTGTCAGTCAGGTTCAGTGAGTGACTTTTCCCTGATCCTGCCTGGAGTTCTTTCATGTGGGAAAAGTGATGACTGTTGAAATCTGAGGATACCATATGGACGCAGAGTTATCTGAGCTGAGTGACACTGAGCAGATTAGTGACTGTGCCTGTAAATTGTGTAGTTTGACCCTGAGGGGCAGTGTAATTCTCCTCATGATGGTAAGGGATTTTTATTTATTTATTTCTAATTCTCTACACTGTCCATTTACATTCACATATCATGCAGGAAGGTGGTAGACCGCTCACCACTCAGCTTGGTTCAAATGGCTGTGCTCATTGTTTCCTCAGACGTCAGTGGGGACTTCTGCAGAGGTGACACCTGACCTGGTATTTGTCTTACAGTAATACCAGGTTTAGCAATGCTGTCAGTTTGTGTTCCAGAAAGTTCTGGTATAGCCTCCTGCGCGTGGACTGCTTGTGTTGCCTGTTGACTCTCACACATACACACTTCCCCACACACACAACCAAAAACAATCACTGACCTTCCAGTCGCCCATTACACCATTAGTGCTCATGATCAGAGCAGGGCGGGTGGCGGCGGACGCTTTGATGTCTCTCTGATACGACCCACCCCGCTGCAGCTGCTCTCAGCTCTATTTTGGGGGAGGCTGCTGTGGGCCCTTAGAACAAGCTAGGCTTCCTTAACACACACATGCACACACACAATACGCAAACACCCCTTTCATGCCAAGTGATATCATCTGTCCTTTTAACACGTCGACTGTATAATTTCTCAGATTACACTTTCTTGTACACTGTACACACACACACCATTCAGGAAATGGTGGGACACAGTTAACTTGCTAGAAAAGGCACTTGTCCATCTTTGTGCTTGTTAGTCTTATTAGGATTATTTACATTCTTATGGACAGATACAGTCATGTTCACTTGGTATAAAAAATGTCTTAAATATTTAAGTTATGCAAAGGTGGGTGCAGTTAAGAGGACTACTCTTCACAATAACTTGTGTGGAACATTTTCCATCCCCTGATAACCAGCTTCATTACCACATAGTGGGTCAAATGTCAATGCATAGGATCATTTATGAACAGTACAATGGCTTTGTTAGACGAACCCTGAATGAAACCAGGTCAGAATTTTAGTCATGATAGGGAAAGATGGGGGAGGAATGTCTTTGGGCATTTCTTCTCAGAAAAGAGGGTAAGGCTTGTCACAATGAATTTGAGAGTACTGTCCCTTTTGCCTGCAGCAAGTCATAGCGCTCTGCAATTCTTATGTTGGTCCTAATCTTATGAACCACTGCTGGAGAAAGAGGCAGCCGCAAACCACGACCTGCCGCCAACAACTTTTGGCCCAGGTAAAATAATAATGTAATAGAATCTATAATAATGGATTTAGATCTATATAGATCTGTCTATTTAGAATTTAATAATAATAATACATTTTATTTATAACGCGCTTTTACAAGTGCCAAATTAGAGATGGCTAAAAAAAGAAAAAAAAAAAGACATTAGACTTTGGCTTTGTTGTGTGAATTCGAGGTTTCAAGGCCAGACATGCTGAAGCCAGTTGCCCTCGATTCAACTTTTCTTGGCTAACCGTGAACCGGATGACTGAGAAGCTGTGCAGACAAGACATGCTGAAGCAGATCTTTGCTACCACAAGAACAAAAACGCATACGTTATTTGGTAAAGGTTTAAGCATTGACTCTTACTTACACACACATCTGTCATGTGTGGTTTTGGGATAGACATAACATCTAGATTATTCACTAGTTGAATAATCGATGGCGTCACAATGTGGTAACACAACATCAGCTGAGAGAAAAGTGCTGTCATAATGCAATGTACTAACTACAGCATAGTGCTTACAGGTGCCTAACCCTAACCTTGAATAAGACAAATGTATCATAAGAGAAAATATCAACAAACTTTTATGTGTTGAATCTGCTTTTTGAAAATAATTCTGGTCTGGTGTCACTGAATTAATATTATTTTGATCTATAATAGCACATCAAACTACTGCATGATGATTGAAAGCCTCCAACCTCTGCAGCTATTAAATGTTTTCAAAGACAAGCAGAAAATGAGAAACTCTTTCCACATCACCTGAGAGGCCTTTTATGAGATGTTACTGCTTGTCTCTACAAAACCACGCTGGTCTATTGGTCTTACTCCACACAATGAAAGCTTCAGATGGCATAACAACCAGATAAATGAATGTGACAACCATTTACTTTCAATAGCCTAAGGCTAATGCACTGTGTTGAGGCCTTGCATGTCTGAACTATAATGACTCATCCTACGAACCACTAGGATACAAATCTTCATCACAATTCACATGTCACCAGATAAACAGGGCATGAAAAGTCCCTGTGCTCAAATGGTACATAAGTGAATTGTGTGTGTTTTCTTGTTACCCATGATATGAGGTCGCCTGCACAAACCAGCACATGGGAACATTAGCATAAGACGAAAAAAGAAAGTGCTGCGTGTTTGAATAATAAGACAGGTAATAGCTTAGTTAAGATGTCTGAGTGATAGGTTTATGGTTTTATAATAACTGCGGGTTGTTTGTGTAAATATAACAGATGAAGTGATGCTAAGCTAAGCTAGCTATGCCAGGCATGGAAAGAGGATCTGCTTAATACTGATGTCTTAGCAACAGTTTTGAAAAATGCTGCCACTGGTATCCCCTCACTGCTTACTAGCCTAATCCAATTTTAGAAGCAAAACCAATCTGCATTTTAGACAGAAGGTGGAGGCTTGGTCTCAGAGAGGGAAGTTAAATATACTCATGGTGGATATGAGCCAGACTTAAGATGCTGTTTGTCCACACCAAACCCCACAGACACACAACAGATAAACAAACAAACACATGGAAAACAAATGTCATGCCTATTGATTTATTCTTAACCTTTTAACTAACAAATTTACATGCTTTACCAAAGTATCTAACCCCACATAGTAAGTATTTTCTATCTAAACACATACACACTCAAAGTTTTATATAAGTATTTAAGCATTCAAGAGGAATTATTAAAAGGAAATGTACATGAACATATGAATCTACCAATACATGGGTTACATTAAAAGGTGGTTTATAAAACAGTGTTCAAAATATAATTCTATTATTTACATGAAAATAATTAAAGTTCAAAATAAATTTGACAATTCAGTTTTGAAACTGAAACAATTCACAGATGAAGTCAGCATGCTGATTTTAATCAGTGATGTGAAAAGATGACACCTCTTCTCCTTTGCATTTCCGTTGTCTTTTCTTCCTTCTCTCAGCCATATAAATATTGTTTAATACATTTTTTTTCCTTATTTATAAATTGCTTTATTCCAGTTTTTATTGTACAAATTACAAATTACAATTTCCAGACACACGATATTTCCATGACACCTGTGGTCCTCCTTAAGGCGACTCTGCCTTTGGTCGCTGCAGAAACAGATGAAAAACAACATGAGGTGTCTGTTAAATTCATCAGATGACGTGGGAATATTTTACCAGGTCAAAGTCCAGTGTGATGCCAGGTCTGACTCCTCTGCTGGCCTCCAGTCATCCTGAGGTGAATGGACTGTGTTGTCTGTAAAGCAGATGGTGCTGCAACCCTTCCTAAACACAAACAAGTTTACTGCTGATTCTTTAACCTGGACAAAATTATAGCTGTCAGTGGAATTTGTTAAATGGCCTCTAAAGGGGGTTGGATACACTTATAAGGTTTTGGTTTATATTTGTCCAGGGCTGCTTGCGCAACCAAATCTTGTCCAGTATGCAGTACCATATTAGAATAGTAACATAGAGATATTCTATACTATTACTGACAAGTTCAGCTTCACATAGGGGGTTTAAGTGCCAGGATAATACACTATCCAGAAAATTCCTTTCCACTACCATAATGGCACCTGATAAATTTAAAACTGCAGTGGCAAGATATTTAATACCCAGGCTTGCCATATGCTTTGATAATTATCAAATTTAAAGATGAGAAGGTTACAGCCGTCCTAATTGATTCAGCAGACAAAACTGAGAAACTCCCTGCAGGTTTTGCTGTGTCTGCTGGCGGCAGGCAGGGCAGAGGGCACAGCGAGTGCATGACGTGTCGTTGCCGAGTCCAGGCAGGTGCCGTCGCCGGCGTAACACTACACTAATCCACGGCTGATCGGCGGTGGAAACAGTACGAACTGACCCAAGACAAACTGGGGCACCTGCCTGTGCTCACACTGCTAATGTGAGACCCCGACGAAGATACTTTGATTTCATGCCTGGTCTTCTCCCCACAGATCTCATTATGAGAAGGTCACCATGAGGCCACCGTAGCCAGGGGGCCACAGCAGAGATGAGACGATGAACCTCAGAGATACACAGAAGTGAACATGAGACTGGAATTCAAAACAGACAACAAGTGAAAGTCCTTGCATCCATCAATTCTTTGCCAATGTCATGGTAGCCTAGTGTCCAGAGAAGCTCTGTGGAATAATGTTTGTTGTGAAGCTGCTGTGTATTATTTGCATCATGTTCTGCTCAAATTATGACTTCTGGTGCCAGAATATAAAAAGATCAGAAATAGACAAAGTTTAGTTTACCAAGGCATAACATCTTTATTGTTATACACATACTGTAACTTCATCTCCAAAGACTTTGCACAAATCAGTGGGGTAACATGAACCTTGAGATATCAAAAGTCTCCCGCAGTTCCTCGTTACTTCCTAAAATACTCAAACAAGAACATCTGCCTTTCACATCCCCAAATGGTACATACAGTACAACCAATTAGAAATAAAGGTTTGTTTTTCCACTGTCAAACATTATCATATGTGCATTACATTACCAATTACAAACAAGTTATATTCATTGTCAAAATACAGGTGTGCAAATTGTTAGAAAAATACCAACTCATACCAGATTCTGGATTGTGCTCTGTAAAAATCCTTACAAATAGTATATAATAATCTATATATAAATGTCTCCAACATGCAATGTTGCATTTCAAAAAAATATCCCATAAACAGGCTGTTCTGAACCCTCCGAAACTCCAGTCTTCACCATGCTCGTGTGAAGATAGGGACAAGAAAAAAAGAGGGCAAAGAAAGTGTGAAGAATTTCTGTTGATCAATAATAGATTTTTCTTGGTCTGCTTTTATTTTGTAGGTTTCAGTAGTTAAATCTTCTGGTAGTTATATGGACGGTTTTGCAAACATCTTATTGGCTCAAACATTCTCCAAATGTAACGTGCTGCTCGTTTTGTAACAGAAAATCTACTGTGAACTTCAAAACTGAACTGCAGCAAAGAAACCCAAAGCCATATTAAAGCCCTTTTTTTTCTCTTTTTCTTTTTTTTTCTTTTTTACGATGACCAGTGTTCACAAACACATCAGTTGTACAATGAATAAATAATTAATCTTTGTAGTGATGACAGTAAATGTCAACCATATAAATAACCACTTTTAAAATTAAAGAAACTCATGCCATACCTGCAACAGAGACTACAAACAGCTACGATGAGGCAAGTCCAAAGCATGATTCAGGTGATGACAACAGTCAGAGTATCCCCACACAACAAAGTTAAGACAAGGATGGCGTCTCTCCCCCACCCCCCACCGTCCTCATCTTTTTTCTGAGGTAAACAGTCGTACTGTTAAAGACTTTTAAAAAAGGCATCTCTGCTTCTCCCTGGTGCCACATTCCCCATGGCCTCAAACTTGAATAAATTCAACAAGACTGTCCTGATCCAGTCTCATAAGCACGCAAAGCACTGCTGGGCCAACAGAAGCAGCTGTGTGAACTGCATCTTTGCATCTTTGTGTTATATTAAAACAATGAAAGCAAATAATAGAATGAAGGAAATTCCAGCCAAAATGGCCCAAGCGTGAAATTATTTTCCTTCCGATTCAATAAATAACATAAGACATTTGCTACTTCACTCTCAACCTCCTTTCTAAACACAATCCCAGCTGGTAATCAACACACTCTCCATTCAAGCATAATTCAAATTATGAGAGTTTGACTAAATCAATGGAACATAGGATTTTTTATAATAGTACAACCACATTATTATTATTATTTTTTGCAAAATATAATATAAACTTTCCTTTGAAAAAAATAAAACATATTGCACTTTCAGTAACATGAACGTGTAATGTCAAATTACAACTCAGCTGTTAGAACTTAGTAAAATTTAAAAATAAAAAGGGAAAACAATTGAATTTACTCATTCTGCAATGAGCAATTTTCCTTTCAACTATAAGCGTATGACTGCAGGTAACCAACATTCAGAGAACAACGATGAACGAGAAAATGCTACGATAGAACAGAAAACAAACAAAAAACAAAAAAGTGTTAAAACTGTACCATGCAATGGGGAGTGTTTTAAAGCAGTGTATCCTGGGTAACAATGGATGGAGCTCGAGAGAGCTGCGGTGACGACTGGGTTAACCGAGTAAGACTGGCTAGTGACCGTGCTAGCACTGACTGCTGGCAGCGGTCTCGCCCAGTTTCCTGTTGCAAGAGTGGTGTGAAGCCCAGAAAATGCTCCGAACACCCGAGCGCGCTCCCGCTGCGACTGTCCTCCTCTTCCCCCACCCGACCGCCGGGCTCACATCTCCCCATCAAAACGTCAGATGGCAAAATAGAAAGGCAGCTGTTTGCTCCCGTCATCTAAAAGTGCATCTCCACACTCTTCCAGCAAAGTCCATCAGCCCACCGCTATCTCTGCCAAGGCAGTGGGAGTGGGCTATAGAGACTAGTGCTTGGATCAGCACACGTGTGGGTTTCAATTACTTTTTTTTTTTTCAGACTGTGTATGTTTGGTTGCATTTTTTTTAATTTTCCTTTTTTTTTTTTTTAACCTCACTAGACACAACATTTCACCTCAGCTTTTTAGAGAAGCCAAAGGAGTGCTAATTCACAGGGCTGGCCCTTTAAAGAAGGCCCAGGACAGGTTGGTGTTAGTGATGCCTTCCTCACGATTCTCTTCAGTGTCACGCTGATTCCCTACCTACGGCCACCCCCGTGTCCCACTGGCGCCATTTTCATTTTTCAAGGCCGGCGATGCAACTGTACCGGTTGCCATGGTTTCACTGCAACATAAAAAAAACAGTAGGATTTAATTGGCTCCTTGTCACATTGCAGGGACACATATAGTAAGACATGAGTAAAAATTCACATTCAAGTGTGCGTTCCTTATTACATAAGATAGTAGAAGTGTTAGGAAAATTAAAGGAACTTACCAGAGAAACTGCATCATCATGTCAGAAAATGGACAAATATAATTGCAAGGCCAATATTCAACAGCATTACCATAGCAACAAGGATTGAGTTGGGACCCTGAAAAACACGACATCAAGATTAAGTATAATATACAACAATATCAAGAGACCTGTTGCCTATATATTCTCTTCATACATCAAAGTTGAGTAGAAAAAATTAAAATAATGTAACAATAAGAGCCTGTTAGCTTATCTTAGCTTAGCACAAAAGTGGAACAGAGGTCATTCAGGTAGCCAGACTCAGGTAACAAAATTCAGGAAATAAAGAGTAGAATGAAGTAGAACTTTTCTTTGCTTCCAATCAAAAGCAAAAAATGATGTGTTGATAACTGAGCTATGGACGGATGTTTGGCAGCTACAGGCATGAGGCTGGTATCAAGGGTAGACTTGAAGAAACATCTCTAAATTTAAACATTTCCTATGATGAATAGGCCTACTCACTGTTTCTTCTGTGTTTTCTGCAACATCCATACTGGATTTCTTTGTGTCTGCGAGGCTCTTTGGCTTTAGGGAATCCTGCTTCCTGAGTTTCGGGTCGCTCTTGCTCTCCCGTAAGGAGGCTGGCTTAGGAGTGGGGGTACTGAAGGACCTGGGAGGTTGTGGGGGCATACGTGCCAGGTCCAGGGCACTAGGCTCTTCTTCTATATCCTCCTCTGGGTCGGGGGGAGGAGGGATTCTTGTCGGGGTCTTGACATAGTAACTGTGGTACTCGCTGTGGAGCTGACCGTTGACTGGAACTGCTGGAGGCTGCGGAGGAGCGGGGGCCGGGGCAACCTGCTGAGCTTTGGCAGGTTTTGCTGGAGCGTCAACGTGCACATGTGAACTTTTGGGGCCATCGACGACAGACAGCCGCTCTTCTTTACTCAGCTTTCTGCTGGACCGCTCGTCCTTGCTGGACTTGTGACTGTGTTTCTCTTCTTTGCTCATCTTGCGGGAAGATTTTTCTTCTTTACTGGATTTGTGGCTAGAGCTGTTGTGACCTTTCTTCTTGCTGGAGTGAGGCGAGGGGGGAGGTGAGGCTCCAGAGCTGGTCACAGCAGGTGAGTGGGGAGGAGTCGTACCTTTGCGGTAGAAGTGGGGAGAATCTTTCTCGGAGCCTTCCTTTTCCTTCTTTTCAACTGGGACCTCTTTAATCTCCACGGGCTCCTTGAACTGCTGCTTTACGTAGTCAGGTCCTGTAAAGTCGAGAGAAGTGACACATTTTACATGATAATAATCAACACAGACCTGCAAAGATTTGATTCCATTAGCTAAGCTCAAAGCTAATCACCCATTAGCTCTGGCTTCACATCTACCTTGGAAGCTCAACAACAACTAGCAATCTTGTACAATTTTGTATTATTAGTGCTTTGTGAGCTTTATAGGCGCAGGTAGGTTTGTATTGTGTTGATTGTGCAGTGCCAGGCTTTCTGTTTCCCTCTATTTATACAGATGGAGTCTATTTTCTAGTCTAGATGGCAGAAAAAAGTAGTTCCTAAAATGTTGAACTATTAACTATAATTAATTGATCCTGAAAATACCTTCAAAACAGTGTTATTAAATGTAATGGTAAAAAATGAGAGGCACAAACTAGTGCGGATGCCTCCCCCGCTCAGACATGCTGATAGTACAACATGCAGGCCCACCAACTTTCAAATGCGCTCTTAAAATAATTATCCGAGGTTCAGACATAGTTCAATGACGACACATGGGATTACCAAGCCCTGAAACAAAGCTAATGCTATTCTGAAATGTCTTATCCAGCCACTGTCCAAGAAACCAGTTTAAAGAATGGAGGACTTTTATTTTCCGTCCATCTTCCCTGACCTGACAGCGACACCGAGTGCGCTCGATTTAAACTAAAGACGACCCCAAGCAAAGTTTCTTTCAATTTAAATATTCATGAATCAACATTATATATGCAATCATTCTGCAGAGACTAAAGGATGGAGGGAGAGGAGGAGGAGACAGAAACAGACTGATTAATGCAGGGTCACAAAGGAAGCCTCCTCTGCAGGCTCATCTTCATCATCAGCCACTCTCTTTTATCAGCGTGTTGTTTTTCTGGAAAGACGCTCGTCAGTTCTGAGCATCCAACCAACATGGTTGTCTACATAAAGAGTTGACCTCAGGAGCAACGTTGGCCATTTCAGCTCGTGTTGGATACGTCCTTTCATTCTCTCCATCACGAGTTTATGGACTGAGGTTCTGTCTGTGTTTTGGATTTTCATTGTGGACATTAGGTCCTCTAATGTGTGGACAATAAGGCCTTAATCTGAATGTAAATGCCCCTTTCCATGTGAGAAAAATCACACTTCATCTGCCCCTTTGTTCTGCGCTGAATTAATATTTATTGGCGACATCGGGCTCTTTGTTTGCTTTTTTTCTCTACATCTCCTAAATTAGACGGTGTCACAGTGACTAAGATGGGGACAATGCTGCTTTGTTTGAAGTGCATCAGATGGTATGAGCGGGAAAGCATCCTCTGCATCTCATAGAGCCAATATTGAGACAAATTATTTCATATATTCTTTGAAAAACGGACCTTTAACATTAAAATATTTAGCTTGATCCACCCCCTTGGTACATTGATGTTGAGAACAGGTTCATTTGTGAGATAAAGCCAAAGGATGTGCAAAAAATATGCCACCAATTAGGTTTGTGCAATGTAAGTCAAAAGGACAATGATATTGATTTAGATTTACCACATGTCACTTCTAAGAACAATTATGCAAACATCAAATCCAGAAGGGAGCAAGTGTATCCAATCCAGCCTTACCGAGTAATCTTTTGGGCCTCAGTACGTATAAGCCCAAAGTATTTTTCAGCTGCATGGCATTCCTAATTTGTTTTATAACAACCACTACCACCAATAAGACCCACTACAAAGCGACAGAGGGACATCTGCAGAGCTTAATATATCTGCCAAGCTTAATTTCACACCATAACTCAGTAAGAGTTAGGGCTCCATGGGCGGGCCCAAGCAATTTCACTCTGTTTGGGGACGGATTCCTGCGAGGGGTTCCAGGCATTTTCCGGATGGTTCTTGGCACTAAAATGACCCCGAGTTGTACACGCACACAGGATTTCCACTGCACTTCTGCAGCCGTGTTCAAACCGACAAGTCCCCAATATTCATGCACTAGATAAATAACAGTGTTTGTATATTGTAGAATGAACTGGGAAACTGGAAAACTACACCCTCTGAGATTCGATCACTACTTATTATTTAAACTCCAGTGTGGTTGTTTCATAGTTATTTATGCACGTGAAGCTCCTCTTGTGACGAGCGAGTTAAGATTTATTGGACGTACTCCTCCAAGGAATCCTGTCGGGTCAGCTGTAGTGGGACTCAATTACCCAAATGGCCGTGGTGTTTCTTTCATCTGAGCATTGATCAACTGGGCTGAGTCTGCAGGCTTCTAAAGGGGGTCACTAAAATAGACCAGGGTTGGAATAAGTCATGACCAAGACTAAAATAATCAACACAAACCTAAATAAGCAAAAATAAGGATCTGAATTTCAGCATTTATAAAGCAAATCCTAAGAAAATACAAATATTTGACACCGTCATACTGTAAATACTGTGTCTTATTATTTTTTTATCCTCATCATTGTCTCTTTGAGGTTATTAGAAGACCAGCTTTTGTTTAAGCTGCAGGTTGCCAGTTCTGTTCATGTTAATCCATAGCACATTTTCTGCTCCAGTGCACTCTGAACAAAACACACACGCTGACACATGCGCATGCACGCACACAAACACACACTCACACACGAACATGATCATATACTCATGCAAAACAGAACGGATTGGCTGTTTAAGTCCCAGCCTAACCCCAACTGACCTTAATATGAGACAAACGGCAGTAACGAGAGGGGAGCTTCAATGGGACCTCGTGTGTGTACACAGATGTGTGTGTGTGTGTGTGTGGTTATTACATCTGTTGCAACTGTGCATTAGACTGGATTCAGGTGAAGATTCAAAAGGGAGAGTAGTTTATAATCTAATCTGGTGGATCCCAAAGGTCAAAGGGCATTCATCCGTTTTAAGTCAAATATGAAGTATAACTTAAACCAATTTGAAATCTCCTTTTTCATAAGATGCACTGACTGATCAAACACTGACCTGAGGCTGTTGCTGCTGCTACGTGAATGATGACAGGTCTTGGCTTTACATCCTTGTCAGATGCACAGAGACAGAAATATACATTTCCTACGGCAAGCTGTTTGCATAAATGTTTCAATGTGTCCATGTGTCAAAAATAATAAATAGCATGTCTTCCAAGTGATAGTGACAAGCATTTGCATTTTCCTGGTTAGAGTTCTTTGTTGTTATGATGCATTTGCTTACATACTATTCTCTTCACATTATTCAGATGTTGTGTTATATATTAATCTGTTCTGTGGGTTGTGCTCTCAGTCTGTTCTCCACACTTTTATATTTAAGATTCATGACTCAATTTTGTAGCTTTTTTAGATTTTCTCTTTCCTACTCCTACTCACACTGGCAGATGGACAAGGGTGGGGGTGGGGGGTGGTGGGGGGGCTGTCATTGTTTGCCCAGATTACATCTACCGCTGTGTGGCACAAACAAATACTCACATACTGTACATATGCACTAACACGCAGACATACAGGCAGCCTACGTCGCATTGTCTGTATGGTTTGGCCACATGCGTGTAATTACTGACATGTAAGTGACGGAGAGGACAGGAAGATGAGGAAACTTCAGAGTTTAGAGCATATTGAGTACATCTGCATATTTGAGAGTAAGTACTGCTTTTGTTTCTGTCATACAGCGCTGACGTATAATTACAATCATTACATAAAGGTAGTATCTCATTAACCTTCTGTTATTTCAACAAGTGGCACTTTGGAAATCATTTTCAATCAGTTGAGATCTGATTATCGTTTGACTTTTTTTTTTTTTTAATCTTGATATTCTGTATCCTTGAAAGTAATAAGAAGTTTCACAATAAGTTCTTTGCTGGTGTTGAACTAATGTCCTAAAACGTTCTCCTCGACACCTGCTGCCATGAATATAAAGCAGCACCTGCTCACGTCTGGTTTTCTGCCCTGACAGGTCCCGGCTTTTATGGGTCCACCTGGTCTGAGCGTACCTTGACTGGGTCAAACAGGGCAGAGTGGGATCCCTGCTGAGCCCCTCCACCCCCCCTCCCTCCCTCCCCGCTCCTGTCACCCCCCCTGACAACCCGCCACCCTCCCACCCCCCGACCCCCACAAGCGGCTGAAGGAAGGGACAGGTGCTCTGCGACAGCCCCGGAGAGGAGCGAGCGCGCGCGCGGCCGAGCTCCTCTCAGTGCGTAAGGATTTCAGCTATGTCTCCATCAGACTCCAGTGAGCACACATCGCCACCAAATATAGCCCAATTAACGTCACGTCCGCAGGCCACGCCCAGCTAACCCTTGCTGCTCCCCCTCCAGGGTGCTGTGTGTGAACCAATCATAAAGGTCAGGGTCCTGTTCCCCGTGACCCTCTCTTCCCTTTTGAAGTGCACTCTCCCAATCTGGGTGATAATCTGCTATGAGTCGGAAACGCCAATTACAAACAACAAGGGGTTTAGACCCCTGGTTGTTACCCTAGAGGACTTATTAGATGCCGAGGGAAGGGGGCAAGAGAGAATACTTGCACTGCAGAGGTGTTGAAGAAGCTGGGGAGATCAGTCGCAAAAACTTCCTCTTATATTAACAATGGCATTGTGATAGAGCCATTATGTTTAACTGTGATGTGTGAACACATAAGGTGATCAACAAAGAAAAAAAAAAAAGATTTTCCACTGACGTTGCACTTTTTTTTCTGCACAAGACACAGTAGCCTACTTTTTTTCTCCACTAGTGGTTATTTTGCCTGGAAGCTCCAAATGAGGGAAAGTGTTTACACTCAAACACAGGTCAAATTATGAACCAGCAATAAACAAAGAAGTAGGACATTCTGGAGTCTGCACACTGCTCTGACTGTATATTCTTGGAAAATGTAATTTATATTGTACTAAATGTGCTAAAGTTTTAGCAAATACAGACTTGCCAAAACTAAAACAAAGTAAAAATAAAACATTAAAGGATGGAAAATGGGTTTGACCTATTACAGGTGCCTGTCTGTCTTACCCAGGCTTACCAGACATATGCCTACTGTACGTAACCAAATGTTCAAACGGTGCAGATCGGATGTCGCCCTGCGTTGCACATTATTATGACATCGTCCACTCTTTCATTCATGATCTGACTTATAAGGCAAGAACACTCTCCGGTCAGACTTGGAAACCAGAGATGGTCCCGCTGGCCAAGCATGACCACTGTTTTCCACAACACAAACAAGCCGCAGGATGTCTCTGGCCCGGGCTGGTCATTTCTGTGGCTTAGTGCGGGGACATGCTTGAATGGGTCCCATTGTCAATCTATTTGTCACTCACTATTCTGTGGTGGCCTTTGGCAAGAGCCCAAGGTCGGGTAGATCATAGGCCTAAATATATTACGCGTGGTGTAGGAGGCAAGGCGGATATACATCTTACACTGCAAATAAAAATAAACAAAATAAGCATAATTTACTGTAGCAATTACAAGATCAATTGAGCCTATATGCCATAATTTAAAGAACAGCCAAGTAGTTTTCTAACAAGTGCTTGAACGAGCCGCTGCATATAAAAAACTGTAATCCCTCCTGGTCCGATGTCGCCCTCTCTATGACCTGCTGCTGCACCTCTTAACCCGTATGGTGTACTGCTCTTTAACCAACAGCGCTCTCACACTTTTTGCAGTATTGTATGTCCAAGCATCGCCTTGTAAACTCAGCTTACCTAGTAAATGAACTAAACAGAGTTCAGCTGACAGCCTACGCTGCGAGCTGCTGTATAGTATGGCAGAGTGCCTGTTAAACCTTCAGGCAGAAGAAAGATGAGAACTGCTTGGTATTAGGAGCAGGAGCCCTTGGTGGGTTTCCTTCACCACCTCTTATGTACCTGTGGGCCATGTCTACACTGCACTTGCACATAAGTTTGATACGATCTGAAGAAAGATGAAAAAAAAATGTTTTGCTTTCACACTTTTTTTTGGCAGCAAATTTTTAGAAAGTATTTCGGAGCTGTTACAATAACAGCTCTTTGAGAGCAAAGACAAGGCTTCCATCTAGAAAACAGTAGTCTGCTTCAAGCAGGCTCTGCTTTGTCTCAGGACTAACACAGTCCTCCATTGTGGTGTTTGAAATCATCCTCAATACCTCTAGTCTTCGATTACAGTCCTGGAACACCAAACCCCTACGCTTTTGTACACCCAGAACAAGCTCATTACTGACTCACACAGAGCCCATGTAAACAGCTCTAAACTGTGCAAACATCATTACTCATACAAAGTACCTAACCTCTTACCAGTTTACCACTTCCTAAAAACATGGTTTGATTTTTTTGAGTTCTTCTTTTATTGTTTCACTTCATGATTCATTTTAAAACAAAAAAACAATTAATCTGATTGGTCAAAATGAATGATATACTGTATATTTAAAAATGGAGAAGTGAATTAAATTATTGACATCCAACAAGAAAAAAGTAAAAAAACAAACAAAAAACAAATTCAATAGCCAATGAGACAGAGGATGTTTTTTTTTTATTATGCACATGCACATTACGCATCTTTCCCATATTTTCATCAATTCAGTAAATTCAGGGATAATGTCGACCCAATCATTAGGAGTGGGTGTCTCTGGTCTCTGCTACTGTTATGTTGTTGCTAATGGATATCATACTGTAGAATGAATGGATGAACTGGTTGCTTGAAAATGCTGTGGCTAACAAAAGGGACAGTGAAGGTAGGGGGGGTTGTGGGGGGGGGGTTTGGAATAGCTTGGCTGGATAAATGTAGCAATGTTGGCAATGAACCACTAGTGTGTTAAATGCTCCCTCAAGGCCTTTGCAACAGTCTTAGCGATGACTGTAATGTCTATAATGTCTGAAAACCTTGTCTAAAACTATTCTTGCATGCGCAGCCAAACATTCATGCACATTTAGCCACTTGAAATAGTCAAAGGATTGTATTTCACCCAGCGCAGTGAGCACATCTGACCTTCTCAACCCTCCCGTGCACCTGCAGTCTGAGTTACTGAGACGGAGGGAAAGTATCATGAGTGACTAACATTTCCGCCACTTGGCGAGCACTTGCTCTCCCTGAGGCTGCATGGTGTCTGCACTTTGCCACTACAGGAACATGCTTTACAAAACAGAGCGTGTTGTGTATGAAGGCTTGTCCTTAAAGGTTACCTGGTTGGTAAAAGTTGGGGGAGAGTTCCCTAGCAACCGCCCTGGCGATTTCAGACTCGTGCACAGCAGAGACGGCGGCCTGGTCCGCAGCCTCACTTTTTGTCCTGGCATGGGCCGTTCTGGAGAAACACAAGCAGACGGTATTAGACGATAGATAGTAGATAGAAAGTTCTGTGGTGTTACAGAAACAAACATGTGTGACATTTTTCTATAATAAATGGTTTAAAAGTTGTTCATTGGTGACGAGTGTGAGCAACCATGTCATCCATGGCAGTCTGCCTCATCTGCAGGGTTGACATCACAGTGTCTGTCTGCTTTCTTTTTCTCTTTCTTCCTCCTCCTCCTCCTCCCTCTCCCTCTCCTCATCTTTGAGCTGTATCACTCGGCCTGTCCCTCTTGGGGATAACGTAACACCTCCCCTTGCGCTTCTATCTCAAATCCAAATCCTGATTTTCCAAATGGAGCGCAGCCACATCCAAGCAAGGCCTTAATCCAGTCTGGAGCACTGCACTGCTGCTGGACCACAAGGGAGCAGTGCCCCTAACGCACATGCACGCACACCAAAACACACAAATATCATATCATATCATATCATATCATATCATATCATATCATATCATATCATATCATATCATAACTTATCAAATCATATCATATTATATCATTCTACACTTCCTGCTTCATCACTTTAGAGAGAGAGAGAGAGAGAGAGAGAGAGAGAAAAAAACCCACAGCCAGGCCTAAGCACCAGTGTAAGGTTGGAGGTTGCATCCACATCTGGTGAACTCAAAAACGAAAAGGCAGAAGAGTAATGTGTTTTGGGATCAATGTGAGCTTAGCATTAGCACTGAGAGGTATTATGGGTGCGTACCATGGTGAGACAGACAGAGGCTGGGGGGTGACCTGCTTAACAAATCCCTTGAAAACTCCACCAAGAGATACTGTACATGATCACATGTTTGTACACATGCAAAAAAAAAAAGAGCACGACTGCCGACACCTGCTGTGACAGAAAACGGCGAGAGAGAGAGAGGATGTTTTCTACCGCTGCTGCCACCGCTTTCCCCTTTTTAAAAGACCTAATTATGCAAGAGTATGACATGCATCAGTTCAACCCAGAGGATTAGTCACTTCTGTATGAACAGATAGCGATGGAGCCGGGACAGCGAGCGAGCGCTCGGACAATACATGACGGTGCAACATGGAATGCACAGAACCAGATGGGTTGTCCAAGTATCAGTGAGAGTATTGACAGCTGTGCCTCATGCCCTGCTTAACCCCACTCATCCATCTTCCTCTCCCTCCGTCTTTCACTATCTCCTCCTCTCTCTTTCAATCAATGCTCTTGTTTTTTTTCGATCCTTCTTCATCCCGCATCCCCACTCCTCCCCTCCCTCCCTCCCTCCCTCCGTCCGTCTGTCTTTCTGTCAGAGTGACCCCAACGGACAGATGTCTCTATTTCCGACCACTTCTCTGTCCTTGGACTCTGGGCCGTCCTGTTTTTGATGCGCTGGGACAGTGAGATATTAAAATGCATGAGGAGCCATATGCTGGCAGGAGACATGGACTAAATAAGTCCCCGTGTCCCCCACCAGACAAGAGGACACACTGAAGAGTCTGTTCACGGACACACGGCCTCTGGAAACCACTGACCAGCTGTGGGTTTTTCAGAATTTAAAAACAGTAACAGACAGTATAACAGACAAAGCTTTGCTTCTTTCCCCACACTCTTAGCAACAAGTAGGAATTTGGCTGGTGTTTTATGGTTAAAACTGACATTAAAGCATTCCAGTTACATCACACGGCTGACACGTAGACTTCAGACGTCCATTTGCCAAACATGCTACATCAAGGACATACATGCGTCTATTTCTGAAATGTGTGAAATGTGCAGCCGAGTGAAAGGAGGCATGAATGCGTCATACATGTATACAGCGTGTGCCCATGGCGTATTTGAAGGATCTTAACAGTTCCCTTTAGGTAGAGTGGGCATTAAGTCACGGGCACACTCGGGAAGCGAAGTAGACTGTTTCCCAGACAGGATGTCTGGTGGTGGGAGGTGACAAGCAGAGAATGATGGGGACAGAAGTGTGACAGAGCAGTGGGACAAGAGGAGAGTGAAACGGAAGGCGAGAAAACATGGGCATGTGGAACGAAGAGATGAAAGGGTGGTTAGTTTTCTTCCTGACATCAATAAGTTTAACCTTATAGACTTGTTTATTCAGCTAATGCCAAACGCTTAACGTGTCCCACCATCCAGTCTTCACTCTCCTTTTAGATCTGTCTCAGCTCCGCGGCTATGGCTGCAAACCCAAAACAATGAGCATGAAGGTTGATACAGGAAACGACAGAATGAATAATCCCAATACATGACAAAAACAATTGATGTTGGTTTTAGCAGCTGAAAGTGTGACTATAATTGTCCCATTTTTAGGTGTTAATTATTATGATTCAAGGTTCAAGTGAGAAATTGCAGGGAGACATCAATATGCAAACTCATGATTGACCTCTGGGAAAGTTTTAAGTCTCATAACTCGTCAGACAGCGTGCAGGCTCCCTACTTGAGGCAGATCTGCCTCTGAATATAAAGCAACACCTGTTCACGTCTAGTTTTGGGCTCTGCAGGTGTTCCGGTCTGGTTGAATGCTGGCGATGGGTCCAAGCAAATCAAGGTATTTGAATCCATAAACGCACCTGCTGGCACAAATGCAAATACCACACACACACAGACACACACACTGAAATTTGGAGAGAGTGTAGTCTATAGGGGGAGCATCGACTTTGTTGCAAACCGTTTTGGACTGAGACTCCTTCTGAAAGATGAGATTGATGAAGGGCCGCTGATCCACGGCTGTTTCATTACTGTGACAAATGAATTGTGCTGAAAGTGTTGAGTCAGTTTGGCAGCCAACAGTGCGGATGCTTTTTTCTCTTTGTAGAGTGCGCGTCCGACGTGTGTGTGAGCGTTTTTCAGATTGAAGGTGACGGTGAGAAAAACGAGGGAGGGGAGGGGGTGGCAAAGGTATGGAAATGGAAAGTGGGAAAGACAGAACAGAAACTGGAGAGAGAGAGCGTGAGACGGATTGCCCCTCCGAAGACTTCTGGATATTTAGAACTGCTGAGGCACGCACCTCAGCCTCTCTAATTTTACTGTAGGATTAAATTTCAAACCCCCAGCTCCCACGAGGCACAGTGCATCCTCCTTTAAGGCTCGTCATACCTCGACCTCCCACAGGATACAGTATGAGTGTGTCTGTATTATGCGCCGATTGTGTGTCATTGTGTATCGAGTGTGCGAGCTGATTCCCCCGAGTGAAGCTTCGGTCCATCACTCCCCGGGCTATGGCCTATTTGAGGAATCTCCACTCACATATGCTGACACAGTTCTGCAACCCCCTCCCTGCACTTCTTGGCCTCCTCTACCCCTCTTCTGCTTCTACCGATTCACCCCCCACCCCTTTCTCTTTTCCTCATCTTCTTCCCTCTATCACTTTGACCCATCCCCCCCTCCTCCCCCCTCTTGCTCCAATCTTGGACTGCTGACTGCTTCAGTATATAATAAGGCAGAAGATGAGTCTTGACCTCGTGTGTGTGGGAAACATCAGCGCTCAACAATCTTGCCTAGAACTCCATCGCTCTCTTTCATCGCCCACGACGACCACGAGACAACTACTACTACCACACAGCAAGAGTCGTATTTCGAGAGCACGCTCCACTTGGGCGGCGGTGATGCTCCGGCTCTGAGTGCACGGATCTGCTTTGTGAAAGGATATTATACATCAACAGAGATGACTGGCCTGTATCTTGCCCAGACAGTCCCCAGGTCCAAAGCAGCAGCACAGAATATCACTGAAAGGCTGCACAAATTAGCACTTAGGACTTAGCTTGCCCCGCTCATATCACTTGTATTCGTGCAGGCCTGCTATTGAATTCCCGCCTGGTGCTAATTCAGGATTACTCAAGCATGACTAACACCATTAGTGGTTAGCTAAAACCGACTCTGAAATTATTCAGGAATTATTCCTGGGCTGAGGTCTGTGCTCATATTACCGGGGGCTGCAGCGGTGGGGGGTACAATGGCTACAGCAAATGAGGCTTTTAAATGGGAGACAGAGTGGCTGTTATTATGAGATAAGCTAACTTTATCCTGAAGGAAGGACTACGGTGCTGTATAATGAGAATATTAGGGCATGTTCCTGTTAAAGAGATACAGAGTAGATGAAGATTTTACATTTTAAAGCATCAGATTGGATTGGCAGGCTGGGCCAGCACCGCTTGTCTCTTTTCTATCCTGTTCCAGTAAGAGTAAAAATGCTGAAAATAGAAAAGCAGTGCCTCGTGGGCTTAATGAATTTTACCCAGTCTTATGACTGACTGGGCAAGAATAAGACATCCTAATGTTTTTGTCTGACAATACACCTGAATATGCAACGTGGGATAAAAAGGTTAATACAAATAGAAGAAGCAATGAAGCAACATAACATGATACTGTAGGTGCACCATGGCTCTAAAAGTCTGTCAAGTGTGTCTGAACATTTTCACCAGCTGTACTGGTCGGTTGCACTGACATTTAGTAGCTCTATTTTATGGTTGTTAGTTTTCCCACCACCACTCTGTGAAAACCTGCCCCTACAAGAACTCGGATGTTATTCTTCCCAGCCCTGAACGGCCCAACCCAGACCCAGCATCACCAACATTAGTAACCACTTCACCACCGCCCTCCCCCTTTTAACTGGTAAGACATCATCAACACATGAGTTTTGGCTTGTCCACTTTCCATGGCTCAAAATGGATAAAATGGACATGGTATGTTGCATTGTGGCTGAAGCGTGACTGGGAACCATCCTTTTTCTGTCACTGAATCAACTCTCTGAAAGGATACATAAACAACAATGTCTCCAAGAAACATGTCCTGCGCTGTGACAGATGTGCTGCCAGCAGAGCAGCTCCGTCTCCCTCCTGCACTTCAGGCCAGCTGCAAGTTAAAACAGGAGTCGCAACAGTGCAATTTGCACTGGTTATGATGCTCGGCTGCATCCAAGTGAAACCAAAGTTGGACACAGGATTGCAACCATTGTAAAAAGGCCTGTAAAGCCACTTGATTAAATGCAGCCGGGTGTGACAATATGAAAAACATTTGCAAAGTTGAAAGATCTAGAGTCAGCCCGTCAGGTTGCATTTGGGAGGCTTATTTGCTTCCTGGCTAGGAGATCACAAAAAAAAGGATGTTTCTGTGCTATATCTATCTGAAGCTAGCCAGCAGACAGGTTAGCTTAGCATACAAACAGTCAGCACTGCAGGAGGAAACAGTTACACACTGTGCTCTGTGATCCGAGGGTATTTAAACTAGTTACATGGTGCTATCTGATAGTAGTAGTAAGTTTCCCACTGCTTCGGCTTAGCTAGGCTAATCACATGCTTGCTCCAGCTTTGTATTCGGTACACAGACATGATGTCGTTGATCTTCGAGTCGAAGGTCGGACACAAATTTGTGCAAATCAAACTATGATGGAATGCTTCTGTTTTCCGATCTGCGCCGTCATGACTGAAATGACTGAGCACTCATGTTATTATTTGCCCCTGAAATAATGCATTTGGCTGTAGAGACAGATTGAAATCCTGCTCCCAAACACAGACTTTATTTCTGGGAAGAAGAATGAGTAGAATCAGTTTTGATTAAACCGGAAAAAAAAAAAAAAAAATCCCTAAACTCTACTGACATTTTTGGCTGTGGATTACAAACAGACCTAATCTCCCACTGGTGTTCTCTACTCCAGAGCTCTGCACTGAACCCTCATCTGAGACCTCACCTGGCCTTCATGCACAGACACATGCTTACAGGTACGGCCTTGCGTGCATGTCTGCGCACAAGTCCATGAATGTGCATCGTGCTTCTCTGAGTATGCATATGTCAAATTAGGTGTAAAATCAACACTGTACACATGTATATTTTGCGTTGCATGTTCCACGCAGCAGTGTTACGCTGGAGGTCTGACACGCCCTCCTCGAGTGCTGATGTGAGTCCCCGTGGGCACATTGAGAGGGTGACACACAATCCCTCGCTGAGATGATCCCTCTGGTTTTGGTGAAGGGCAATGGCAGGGATTCAGACCTCAGCTCTGCGCTCTTTGTGTCAACACTGCTGGTGAAACATGGCCACAGCTGATACAGCTAATGACAGAAAGGGGAGGGTGGGGCAAGTGGGGGTGGAGGCTGCAGAAAGACGAGGATGTACCTGTGATGTTTTGAAGCTTGTATGTGATTTTTTGGGTCCTCCATCTTTGATTAGGAAAATAACTCTTAAGCAGAGACCCTCATCAATCCTTTAATTTTAACCTTTAATTAATTAATATTTTATTTAACTTTTTTGTAGATACAGCTTGTAAGAATTTGCATATTAACAAATATAACAATTATGAGCTACATTTATTTTAGTCACACTGCAAGTGTTTTTATAATGCAGTAGCCTCTGACCTGATGTCATCTTGCGTGAAATGATTTAAATCAAGTCAAACACAGTATGTACAGAAACATTGTGTCATCAAGCTCTTTAAAAAAACATCAATTAGCCTAGCTGGTTTTTCTGAGCTCAAGTTGAACGACAGCAGTAGCGCTCCAGTTTTTGTGGGTTTGTGTGCTTGAAGTAGTATCTATCTGTTTTTACATTCACAAGCAGCCGTTACCAAGGGAACCAAAGAGTTGACAGATTCAGCATCTTAACCTGAGGTTGTGCTGCACCCACGAGTCTCCACTAATGCAAATCTAGACATGTTGTCATATTACTATGCAAACACTATACACCATACACATGGTGCAGACACAAATACGTCTGACCTGCACCTTTAGAAAAATGAGCTCTCATGCAAATTACTGTTTAAGCAGCCTTACTTAACACACACACACAAACACACACAAAACAGCATGAGAAGCCTGTACTGGGACTCAGATGAGGAACATCTACTAACTGTGTTTGCTTTAGTACAGTAAGGTGACATGTGACCGTCTCCATAGTTTGGCCTCTATAATAACAGCCCATAATGCATTGTAAATGTCCAGATGGAACCAGACACGTTACACAAGCCCTCAAAGATGAATAAACACAATGTTAAACTAACAGCGCCTCTTCACTCTGCTACTTTATAAAAGAAAATCAACAAATGGCTGACACGATGATGACGGCTGTGAGGCAGTAACCATGGTAACCCACCAGAGACACTTGAGCAAGCTGTCCAACCAGGCATCTGGCCTGTATTAATGAATTTGCAAATGAACAAACCCACACTACAGCCTACTGTATGGGTGTAATCTTGCACACAAGCACGCACACACACACTCTCATGTATACACTCACAGACACACAAACAATAAACCTCTTTTCAAATTAGATGAATGTAAATGCACTTTAACAAAATGATAGGGTAAAGGTTTACAACTTGGCAGAAAACAAAGCAGCACAGATAAGGAGAGCCACACACACACATGTATATACACACACACGCGCACACACACGCAGCCACTCCATGGTGCGCCTCATTTAACTACGAGGCTCAACATCCGAAGCTGAACCTGTGTGAGTAAAGGTCACATTGCCTGGCAACCACTTGAGCTTAAGGAATAGTTTTAATTATGGTCTGTGCTCTCTCTCTCTCTCTCTCTCTCCTCCAATCTCCTGCCACCGTTCACCCCACTGTCTGCACACACACACACACTCGCACGCACAATCATATCCTACACACAACCATCAATTTCCTCTTCAGTGCAAAGCCAAAAGAAGCATTAGTATTAGGTTACATCTGCCCACTGGTGAAAAATTGTGATGCAATCTTCGCACACTCTTATCTTTTATGGATATTTCATGAACTAACAAGAAAAATGTGTAAAAAAACAAACAAAACAGATAAAGCCAACGCCAATATAATCAGTAACTGATGTGTCGACAAAGTTCTGCATCATAAAATCCAAGAAAAGGTGACGGTGATGGATGAAATATCAGTTTAACATCCCCCCCCTCCCCTGAACTAAATCCTAAAGAAAATGCACAGAGCTGCACGTACTGCACCATCTCTGCATGTGATTACAAGAGTAGTTGCATGCTTCATGGAGAGGATTCGGTGTGGAAAAGTAATACTCTGAATCAACAAGAGAAGTGATAATTCCATAATCCAATCCGTGAACATCTGGAGCGAAAGCAGCCTAGCTAGCCAATCAGAGTGGCTGAACAGATTTAGCAGGGCACATTAGTATCCAGAGGTTAAAGACAGACTGCTGTGGTAGCAGGTACAAAAACAAAACAAAACAAAACAAAAAAGCCCTATGTGCCTCAGATAAAATCGCAATACTTTTTTTCCCTTGTAAACCAAATGTTGAATTCATTACGAAAACAATCATCAGTGAAGTAAATGAATAAAAACATCCAATATCGACATGACTTGAGAGACGAATAAAATATAGAGCAGTTAAATGGTTGATTTTAGGGTTAAAAGCTTGCTCTGCCTCTTCAGTGCATATTTATAGACACTGCCACCGCCACAGTCGCATACTGTGGACAGAATTTTCAGGACTTAACAGGTTTATTTCCTACCAGTGATGACACCTCTGCAGCAGGTCAAGCATTGTATTATAGGCTGTAAAACGGTGCACAGGGCACAGCATGCACAATTACGTATTTGTAACACTGAATCACAGTTATTAATGCTGTAGCAGCCGTTTTAATCACCGTATCAATCGATGACTTGCATCTTGATTGGCCAGACTTCAGAGACGCTGATCTGTACTGACGTAATATAGGTTGAGATAAGATGATGCAAACGTGTGCAGGTGCAGGAATTACACACCGCTGCTGCACATTGACATTTGGGAGTTTTACATAATGTCTTGTCACGTCACAGGGAAATTCTCAGGAGGGTAGCGAACACACATGAGCACACACGGAGAAGGAAATCCTGGGAGAGCGTACTTGCTTATTGAACAGAAACGATGTTTACTTGCACTTGTTATTTCTGCACACTTCAAATCAGTGCGCGCGATGCAATATTTAGCCCTCTACACCGAGTACGACTCTCATCAACCACACACAATTAACACAGAGACATGAAGATGCACGAGAAAAGATCACTACATCGCGTCGGCTGTTGAATAATGAAAGGAATTGGGTGTTGTGGGGAATTTTTTCACATGCAAAGTGAAAAGACAGATTGTAGGGGAAATGGAAGAGTGGGTAAACCCATCTGTAGAAGGAGGGCTTTTACATTTTTAATGATTGCAGGTGAACCGCTACATGAGCTAACCTCTTTATAACAGCCTTGGAATCCACATGACTCCCTCCTCTGCCTGCCTGCCTGCCTGCCTGACTCATCCCAGTCTTTCTTGAGAAGCAGCAGAAATATGTGCCATTCTCAGAGAGATTACAAACCGCAGCACCACGGTGTAATGGCATGTCGGTGAAACCCAATCCTATCGCCACTGCTGTCGACACAGCCCGGGCACTTCACTCACATTTTACGCACGGCCACTTTTTCCCACAGGCCTGTAACTCCCTCCAGAACAAAAGCTTTACTTTTCATATAGTGCACCTTCCAAGTCAGCAAATCTGGTCTATATATTATCTACACATACAGCAAAAAAGAAAATTCTTCATCTTCTTCTTTTTAAAGTTTCCCTTCGTGGTGCCAGAATAAAGTGCAAACTATGGTTTCTGGACAACTACAGGCTGAGGATGGATTTCTGCCAAAAGCTTCCTTCCTCCTCTCACCTTCCTACTGTCTCCCCCAGGGAAGAACAATATGAAGAAAGAAATACAGCTTTTAAGATGCACTTTGAAAGAAGATCTCTTTCTTTTCTTAAGCACAGCCTTTGTTCATCATTCCTGTTGATTGAGTACGGCATCATGACATGTATTAACAGCAACAAACGCACCTGACCTCCTGCTTTAGTCATTAATTCTCAGTGATCCAGTGTCTTGTCTATACAGGAATATCTTGCGAAGCTGAATCAGCTTTAATGAGCTACTTATTTGGAAGACTGACGATGCTTTGCACTGCGTTGTAAATGCTGTGATAATTTGTTGCATCTACTCTCGTGTTTGTTTTGTGGAAGTTATTACAGGAAGTGCTGTGCAACTCAACAGATTCGATCAGCTATTAGCACAATCCTATCTTTATGATGGATCATCATGATATCCTGCTGTCCTATACTAATTTATCATGTTGATATGAACGATTCGGAGCAAAGTGTCGTAAAAATGTATAGCCGTGTTAGCTCCCAGGTGTAGATTTGTGGTGCTTTGAGCTTGTTAATGCGCTGATGTTTAACAGGTTCACCACATTAGTCTCTTCTGAGTTTACATGTCATTTGCTTATTAACACAGAGCACAGTGTCAGGCTGACTAAGGGGCAAAGTAACAGGTAGTGTGGTTTCATAATACAACGGTGAGACGCTGTGACTTTAAATGGGATTTGATTGACAGAGAAAATGAAAACACAACCCACCGTGAGTTACTCCTTCCTTGGTTTCGCCCAATGACGTCTTTCGGGCTGCTAACTGTGACTTGATGTAATGATAATGTGGTAAAGCACACAAAGATTACATTACACACCGTAATTTGATTACGCCGCGGGTCATTTAAAAACCGCTCGACTAATTCGTGATGCATGTGCTGGTGCCACGGCCTCATTATTTATAGCCCTATCATACTAGCTGGCAGTGATTCATTAATGTTATTGATACAGATGATGTGAAACACATGGAGAGTTATTTCATGTGCGCGTGCGTGATCATTTGGTTCTGTCAGCAATAAATGATGAGTTACCTCACACCGTCACATTGCCATGAATATGAGCCATGTCGGGGGATAAATATACTATATGATGCGACTTGCTTTACTCTGACTCGTGATTGAGACAGCTGCCGCTCCTTCCCACAGTTACAGTTACTCTACGCTTCGTGCCTCATTGCTACTGTACATTTTGTCACTTCGTAAAAGGGAGAAATTTGACATACGCACGAAAGGTGGGTGGCGCCACTTCGTAAAAACCTCCACAACTGCACCGAGATCAGACACACAGAGGCATTAACCCAATCGCACCTCTGGTCCTATTTCAAGCGGCGCAGTCACCGCTACCGGACTGGACGGCCAAGATGGAACCTTACATGATGTACTGTTTGGGATTATTTTGTTCACATGTTGAAACACAGGAGGATCTATAACTCTCTCCAAAAAGGGTAGGTGGTGAGTGGCTGAGGTCATCCCACAGCAGGTGATAAACAAACACCCCTGGACTCAAACGCACCGCACACCACCTCTGTTCTCTTGCCAGGTGAAAGCCACTTTATCTCATCACCAGCATCCAAAACGCACAGATGCACAGGTTCTCCTATTCTCTTTAAATCTTTTCCTCCCATTTATATGGATGGACACACACATGGGCATGCACACACACACATTTGGGAGAGATGATAGTGTGAGTGAGATGGCGGGCTGCTATATCAGTGTTGGGACGGGTATATATTCCTGGCTGGTGCTGATAAGCCAACTGATGCCTTGCCTTATTTAGTCAGTACTTACTGCTGACACACTAGCAGAGCAGCACACGGTGCATGAACACCGACTATGTGTTTGTCTAAGAGAGTGTGCGCCTGATAGTTTTCATGGATGACGTGCATATAGATAAATGCATATAGACTGAAGAGTGGGAATGGGAGCGTGTGTGTGAGAGCGAGAGAGCTAATGGACATGGATACATGAGCACATGTGCACCTCCTGTCTTCATGTTAATATACAGTTGTCAACTTAAAACTCAGCAATCAACAATAAAAATTATTATATTCAAAAATGTGTTGTGAATCTGATGTAACTTTTTTTTCCCTCTCATTCAAAATATTCTATAGTCAAACAGCAATGTTATTGATACATACGGTATTAAACATTAGCATTAGCACCAAGAAATATTGTCAAATAGCCTATTTGGATGTTTTTAGCATCAGTGGCATTGTGTTCATCGCTACAAGTATCACTAAAATGTATTGCATATCATTCCTTACTTCAAAGAAATGATTATAAAATACATCAGTTGTGAACTACAGCCTTTGGCCATCAATTCATTAACCTAATCTCTCAATGTAAGTTTAACTGTGCAAAATTTCCGCTTTCAGTTATATAGTGGCAAAGGTTGAGATCAAAATTAAATGTCTATCCAAGCACTTGGCGTCCTGGCTGTAAAGCAGCACATGCAAAGGAGCTACACACTATAACTTTTTGTTTTTGCATGAGGAGTTGTTGGTTAACTTCCACTTGAGCCTGCACAGCAAACCGTGCTATCAAAGAGGAAACACCCATGTCCTCACTTTTGGCATTTTTACCACTCTTGGCACTTTTGGGAATTCCTGCTTTATCAGTTTAACCTAAAAGGAGGAGGGATAGATAAAGAAAATGCAATAGAGCACAGGGAGTGACAGGAAAGTTTAGGATTAATAAAAGGTCATCACTGTAGACAATACAGTGTGCACATTGCTGAGCTACTAGGAGACCTGAACTGCTGAATCCTGACAATAAGGCTTTGCAGGGGGAGCATCATTATGTAGCAAAACTTTTCAATGGCTCTGACAGTCTGTTATCTCAGCTCGCAGGCCTCGGACACTGCCACACCACACACATACACCCCATATTCACACCCCACCAAGGACAGCATACTGAAAGAAAGCAATGTGTGTGGGGTCCGTTTTACATAGATAAGAGTGACAAAATAACTGAATGGAGGGACACAGCACAGCACAGCACACCACTCTGGCTGCTTCACACTAGATCTCTATTGATTGGCTGACAACAAGCATGAGGTCATCAGATTCACCCCAGAGGCTGATGGGATAGCTCCTCTGTACAGTAGCTGACAGCAGAGGGGTGGGTGCGCCCTTTTTTTTTTTTTTTTTTTTTTGTTCCGCTCCACTCCGCTTCTTTCAAATCTGCCCACCCCTGCTCCAGACTCGCCAGAAACCTCTTACTCAACAAATCTGCTGCATCTCCCGACTTAGTCAATCAACATTTATCCCCTTGCTCCTTCACTTCAATCCATTTTTTTTTTTTTTTGCTTTGCCTGTCTTTTCTACTAGCGCGCTCTCCCTCCCTTCACTCCCTGTGGATCTACTGGGAACGCTCCACATTCAAAGACAGAGAGTCATGTGACCAGAACCGGGTCGATACGAGTGCATCTTTTGCCATGCACTGTATAATGAGACTTACATAACATGCTTACAGCCACCACAGCCGGCTGTTTATAACACAAATACACTCCTACATAGAAAAAAAGAATATCTTGATTTCAGTCAGGAGAGTGAAAGCTTGTTTTGAGATTTCCAGAAGCACATGATGGAGGCACGTACCAGCCAGTAATTTGATCACTTACTACAGTACATGGGACCTTGTTTGCTGCCATAAACACTTCATATCAGCTTGAATGCTTTCACTGTGGTTGCTTTAGCGCTATGCATTAGGTCATGTGTTTACCTCTGCTGTGAATTGTTGCTCTAATGCACAGCAGAGGAGATAGGATGGCTTTTTCTTTCAACGCATTATCCAGTTTTTCCTCTTTTCTCTTAACTCTCTCATCTCCTGGGCCCTCACTAACACCGACACAGATTCATAACATCATGGGTCTTAGCTCTGATATGAACAGTATGCAGGAATTTTAATATTCAGCATGTTAAATCCACCTTATGTAATCTGTATCTTATATCCTAATCTGCAGAATTAAGTATTTTCTCTTCCTGCTTATCAGAGAGGAATTATTATATTACAAAAGAATGGCTGGATATTAATAAAGCCGGCTATTCATAGTGTCTGCTATTACTGTATTGCTGCAAATGCCCGGGCTCAGCCTTAAATACACTCACTAAATGTCTTCAGCGCTTTCAATATTGAGAATGCATTCTATTCTATCGCTCGCAAATCTTTCTGAGAAATCGTAAAGCCTGCAAAGTACAAAAAAAAAAAGTCACCTATTGTAAATCACCGGAGCACAAAACAATGATTTGTTATTGTTTAGCATGTCTGAAGTGCAGCCAGCAAACATCAGATCCCCTGACATTTCCCCCGGTGTCACCAAGAGGTTGACATTTTTGGTTTTGAGTGAGATGTCTTTGCGACTGTTGGATGGATTGCGATGACATTTTGCTTCAGACGCAGGTTGAATTGTGATAACTTTCAATTTGATGCCATCATCAGGTCAAAATGTCAGTTGTGCTCCGATGATCAAGTACCTGCAGAACTAATGACGTCCCTGTCGGCCTGTGTTAGTAGTACCGAGCTAAAACACAAAAGCAGAGTTAATGTTACTATAGCTGTAAGCGATGCGGAGCCTGAGTGCATCCTCACGCTGGTTTATCTTCCTTGGACAGACACCAAAAATCTGGACATATTTGCCATCCAGCAAAGCAAACACCTGAACTGATTGGCTGAGGTAGAATTGTGGTTCGTTATGTTTTGATTGACTAACACAATTAACACACCTGCACTTTGTCTTCTATAAATTCCTTGTTGATGTGTGTTCATACATGCAAATTCATGTGCACTAGAGAGAGAGGAAGGAAAAAAAAAATCAAAGCACACATGACCGCACAGAGACCTTTTCACAGCTTGCACACATCCCCACAGTCTTCAATCTAATAATTCCCTGATGCAATGAAACCAGAGGATGTCAAAGCGATGCTGCATACCCTGAACTGTGTCCCAGTAGGAGGGAGGCTTTAAATGAAAAGGTCACATCTCATCCACCTGTTAAAGAGCAGATGCCACATCAGAGCAATAGTTGGCAGGAGGAGCAGGTATCGTTATTGGGCACACGAGACGCACTTGGCACGAGCGCATGTACGGCTATACTGCTCACACACCATGAACTCACAGGCCCACAAATCTTTGTCATACACACACAGACAAGATGCCTGACCCCTGTCCCTCGGAATGAAAGATATGGGCAGAGAATAGAAACAGAACCTTTTCCAGGGATGATCACACTGGCAACACAAAAGCCTTGACTGGGCCGTCGGTGATGTATAAAGGTCGGAGCTGCTCCGATGCGACTCCGCTTACACACGACTGAGTCTTCAATCAGACCGGGAGATATCTGTCAGACAGGCCACCGCTCTGACACTTCAATGGTGAAAATATAAACGCCCCGAGGAGGATATTCAGGTTGTCTTTTGGTTGTGTTTACACGGAAAACACACCCACATGCATGTAAAGAAGCATGAACGAGCACACATAGACACGATACCTGGAAGCTGCTATGTCCACTTTACCCCTGGCGGTTAGCGCGGCCCTCTGCGCCCCCTCCACAGCCCGATCCACCTTCTCTTTGGTTTTGGGGTTCTTAAGAGGAATCAACTGCTTCCTTATTCCGCGCACCAGCACGTTATTTTTGTACTTCCCTTCTTCTTTGGTGCCGTCTGGGAAAACCGTGCACCCGTAACCGTGGCGCTTGTTGTTAAGCCATTCTCCCTCATACTTCATCCCATTGGATCTCTCTGAAACACCAAATCCATTGCGTTTGTCATTCTTCCATTCGCCCATGTAGCTCTCGGTGGTGGTGGCGTCCACGTGGTCCTCCAGGAGTAGGTCCTCGTCCGGCAGCTCGCCGTCGCCGATGGATATGGTTGAGTTGGCGTCGCTGGAGCTGATGCGGCTCATGGTGGCGTCGCTTCTCGCCGAGCTGCGCTTGCTGGAGATTGAGGTCCGAGAGTCAGACTTGCGCAGCTGCCTGAGGCTGCCGAAGAGCGAGCCCCGGCGGAACAGGCCCTTCTTCTTGCCGGTGACGACCTCGCTGTCCGAGTGGAAGTTCAGGACGAAGCCCCCGCGGCTGCCCGTCGGCGTGTCCGCGGGGGAGGAGAGGTCCTGGAGCACGGTGCCGTTGCTCTGCTCGGAGCGCAGGGAGGCCAGAGATGTACGGAGAGGGGAGCGGATGACGGTGGCCATACCGTAGGGGACGCTCTGACGCACGCCGTAGCCGTGCCGCATCCCACCCATCCACTGGCCTTGATAGGTACCTGAGGAAACAGGGGACATGGGTCAATGACTCATAGTATTCACACAGTAATGGTGCACTTCCAGTCCTTCAAAGCAAACTAAGTAAGTGCATTACTTGGTTTTATCTTCTTTCCTAGCCTGGACTGCACTGTGCATCCACTTAGGTTTATCATGCGGCCCTCGGGGGCATCCTGACCCTTAGTCTGCAAACATAACAATATTACCTATGTTTGGTGGCAACTAGCAAGACCACATTAAAACTCCCGCATGTCTGCATGTGTTTGTTTGTGTGTGTGTTTGCTTGTGTGTACAGTCTGTCTGTCTCACTGGGCTCCGTTCCAAAAAACCATAGTCTTTTATCTTTGAGCAAATGAACCAGTCGTTAAGCATTGAAAATGTCTGCAGTCTGGGGTTTCAGCAGACTATCAGAGAAAGAAAAAAAAGAAAAAAATTAAATTAACTACAAATTAAAAAAGGTCCTTTACATGATTGAGCCCTTCAGGGGAGTGTGATTATCTGAAGATAAGCAAGTCTGAATAGCTTAACCTGTTTAAAAAAAGAAACTTGCCTGTGTAACATTTTCCTCCTTAGTTACAGCGAGTTTGTACTTATTTTTGTACTTATGGTCACAAGAGGGTTCCTCTGTTTCCTGGTGTGCGTTCTGCTGGCTGGATATTCTCTGTATCAGCGATTACATATGGGAACGCGGAGGAGCCTCGCTGTAGGGGCCCAGAGAATGTCAACTAATGAAATGTTTTCCCTCCCTCCACTCAGATCAGGGACCGTGAGCATAACTAACTCAATCACAGAGATTTGATTAAGGTACTGGTACTGAGGATCACTTGGGATGAATGTGAATCACTCAGCTAGGAGCCTATTTTCAGGCGGCCACTAACTCCCCCACTGACAGTAGGCGCATTCGCCACCATCCGTTTGTCTCTGACGACAGGGAATTGCTATGAGTCACATAATGAGAGAAATACTTCATTAATCCCATTTGGTGCTGCTGAGCCCGATGAGCATGTGCTGGCCTACTGTAGCTTCTTCAAAGCATCATATTACAGTACTGCTCCTAATAAGGAGAAATGCTTGTTAATCAAACAGTCGCATCTCGGTGACCAATATAATAAAATATCTCATAATGGTCAGATAACGGAAAACAATATACTAGCCTGGGCAGGAATTTAGATGGATAAACAGTGTGAGATTAACAGGCTGGCTCTGCTGCAGTTCAATTCGGTCACTCTGCAGATCAAGTTATCAGGATGTTGCGGGGTCAGACAGCCAGATGTTCTGTAGATCCTCTAGGATCAGCTGATTTCCCAAGCCCGGCCCTCTGTAACCATCATATGTGAGACATTTACTCTGCACCATAAGGCCTCTCTTAGTGGAGATGATGTTCACAAATCGCCCGATGATGGCCTTGCAATTCGCAACCGGCCTGCAGAATCGCAT
Organism: Decapterus maruadsi; assembly: GCA_030347415.2. Lineage (NCBI taxonomy): Eukaryota > Metazoa > Chordata > Actinopteri > Carangiformes > Carangidae > Decapterus > Decapterus maruadsi. The sequence goes on from CM064890.1 coordinate 3,351,586, forward strand.
GCAAGCTCTTGTGCTTGTAGAGCCACCTGTGATCTTGTCTCCTTGATCAGACACAGGGGATTTGGATGAACCATCATCGCATAGTGATATCAAAGCTCAGGGAGGGGTTCAGACTTTCAGCTAGTCCAAGAATGTGTCTTCTGTGTGATTTTACGTAATTGTATGATGCTGCGGAGTCCAAATTGTGATTGTGCACTGACAACTGAAAAAAAATGTCCTTTAAATGTCTCCAAGTTTGACTTTTCCCATTGTTTCCACTGCAATGCACCTGCTTAGTAGATTGGTTTGACACTTGCAGAGTGGCTACATTTCTACTGAAAAAGTCAAAACAAGTGACTTTTAATTGAGAACACTAGCATTACCATCAAAGCCACGATGACTCCTCACTAAGTGTTTCTGCAGTGCAGGTTCAAATGTGAAAATGACAGAGAAGTGGGTGATAGTCTGGCTATAATTGGCTCCAAACAGACTGATTTGCTGTGATTTCCAAACTCCTTCTAGACGGGGCATGGAGCCACTGAGCTGGCAACAGGAGTCACTTTCCTCCCACTGTCATACAAGTAGCGGCCAAATGAGATGTGCCTTGGAATAAGAGCGGACGCGTTATCTTCCAACTGCATCCAACACGCTAACATTAATAAGGTTATAAGTAATCTTTTATTTTTTGGTTGGGGGGGTTGTTCTTGACCACGCTGCGCAGTGCGCAATCTCAGCATCAACTCAGATCCTATCAGATGGAAATTCATGCACTGATGTATTTCCATCAACCTCCCTCAGTGAGAGTCTGAGCATCCTCACTCAGCCACGCAACACATCACCATCAGTCGCTGCCGTTAAAGCGACACACGTTCAACAACAACTGAGGCCACATTTCAAAGAGTTCCTTACCGCCATCGCCGTAAGTTTCGATCCCGTATCCGTCTTGCAGCCCGTTGCTCCAGGTACCGTCATATCTAGCAGGTGTGTTGTGGCTTTGCCGGACGCCGTACCGACCCTTAAATCCATGACTCCACTCCCCGCGGTAGATCCATTTTCCTTTATTCTCCACGCCGAGCCCGTGCCGCTTCCCCTGGGACCAGTAGCCCTGGTAGGTATTCCCACTGGGCCAGGTGTACACCCCCACTATCTCAAAGCCGTGCGACCAGGACCCGGCGTACTCGCCCTGGCCCTTGGGTCCGGTGCAGATGCCGTGTCCGTGGGCTTTGCCATCCTCCCACCCCCCGCAGTAAGTGCCACCGTCGTCGAAGTCAAACCTTCCGCCCGTCATTCAGATATAGGCTGGAAATAAAGCAGATTGCGCGCTGCTGCAGACTCAGGCGTCTACAGGACCGAGGTGAGTGGATCCAGGACCGGCGGTGTGATGGTGATAGGATGAGCCAACAGGATGATGACTGTGGGAGGAACAGAAAACAGGAGGGTGAGGAAAGTGGGACTGGTACTTCCAGACACTGACATGTAATACAAAAGGCATGCGCTGTGTAAAGGTATGAATGGTGGGCGTCATTTACCGGAGGCGCACGCCGGTTTCTCCGCTGTGTGTTGCTCGTCTCCCCCCTCTCACCCACTGATCACAGAGGGAGAGAGAGAGGCGTCGAGTCGGTGCTGAAGAAAGACAGTGGGCCAATCGCGACGTCACGCCACAGGGACCTCCCATTCTCTCTCTCTCTCTGTTCCTCTCTGCCGCCTCCCTGAAGAGGCTGGACGCCCCCACCTCCTCCACCACCAAAATAAGGCACCTATATATCTGTCAGACTATAAATTTAAAAAGAGGCGCCTCACTTTACTGAAACACCACATTGCAATTTCCCATAATAGCCACGGAATTAATGTCTATGATTTGTTTATGTAAGGACTTGCTATACTCATAGTTGGACAATTATATCTGCTTTATGATGCAGGTGGCTATTGCAGAATAATCACTTTATTAGGTTTGCGATATCATAAAGCCATCTGAATCTTGCATCATACACTAATGAGATACCTATCATAATTCTGTTAGCTATAATAAATAGTTTAGGCCTAATTATACTGAAATTACTATTAATGGGAGCAAAAAGTTGTTTTCGGTGTCCAAAAAGTATTGATGATTTTTCCTTAAGTCATTCCCTCTCATCTTTAAAGTCTGCAAAATAAGTTCCTACAGTTCACTTTCTATTAGGTTTCTGTTAGTTATAGTTGGTATTAGCCTTGAGTGACAGTGCTACCCACTCTAAATCAAAACCTAAGAGCGACCTCTGCTGTACAAATGCTATTACTGCGCATTTCCTAAGGAGCGTTCTTCCTTCAGAAGAATAGTTTGTCTTTCACCATTTGTTCTTATTTTCTTGCACTGCGAGTGATTTTATTTAATTCACAATGCATATGATAGTATATATTATATGTACACATTTTTAATTCTTCCATATTTTGTGTATTGCATCTTGGGCAAACTCCTGTTCTTGTTCTTTGCACAAATACACCATGCCAAATTCCTTGTAAGTGGAAAAACTGCCGAGCAATTAAAGTTAATCTGATTTCGAACAGATCACCTTTGCACAAATAATAAATAAATAAATAAAAATACTACTTTACTGATTTCTCCTGTCAACCCGATCGCCGTGGGTATCCACATCCACGTTGGAATTGGCAAGAGGTATAATATGAAAACACAAAATGTAGCCTTTAACTGTATCCAAATATAAAATAGAGAAAAGTATCACAATGCACTCCGAACCTGCAGGGGGTGTAACTCATCGACTGTGACATCCTTCCTGCCCTCACTTGTCCCCTAAAATACTAACAGATAAAATGGCGTCCGAAAACAGCTCCGAATCCCAAGATGAGAAAACCGCTCTGATAGAAACGGAACCGGCTCAGGATGCACAAGAAGAAAGTGGCGCAGTGGCGAAACAGAGCGGATCCAAGCTGACGCTGTATCACTGGACGCAGTCCTTTAATTCTCAGAAGGTGAGTGTCGCTGACGGTTCAGCTTCAGGACCACAGTCCGGTGGACAGCTCCTCATCACAGGTCTAATTACACATCTACTGTAGTGGCATGGGTGTGTTGTTGCGCATAGTGCCATCTCTTTCTGACACACACAACATCTGACTTCATTTATAACAACACTGATGGACAACAACACATTGTTACAATAGAAAGCTGCAGCAGCTGTTGTTTACCTTCCTCCCTAAGCCATTTCTCTACGCAGGGCAGCACCACATATCTAGTAAAATCCTTGCTGTGATGCTACAGTAGATACTTTGACACCATAATCACCTGCAGACACTGCTTTTACCACTGCTGGTTAAATCTTTGTCTTTGTGAAGACGCCCACAAAGCAGGTGTTGGGAAACATACCCTTTGGTAATGATCTATTGATACAATCTTGGATCTGGTCTCAGCTGGTCGAAAAATTGAATTTCTTCTGTACTAACAGTGTCAAGTGGACGCTCAAGGTTTTAGTGTTCACCGTGTAAAAATCTCCCACTGAAATAAGTGCCTCTTAGGATCATTCACCTGTATTATAATCATATAAATTTGGACCTCAGAGGTTCAGGTGTCAATTAGCATCGTCAGAAGCATGAAATTGCTTCACACAGTTGCTGTTTTGCAGGTGCGACTGGCCATAGCAGAGAAAGGTCTGCGCTGTGAGGAGTATGATGTGAGCCTACCGCTCAGTGAACACAACGAGCCCTGGTTCATGCGCCTGAATCCTACTGGTGAAGTGCCGGTCTTAGTCCACGATGACAACGTCATCTGTGACCCGACACAGATCATGGACTACCTGGAGCACAACTTCAACGGTGAGGCTGAATAAAAAACAGTTTGCACCTAAACTCTCACTGACTGTGGCTCCATTCACTTCACTTTCCTGCATGTTTTCATTCATTGTTTTCTCATTTATCTTTGCTTGTTGAATTTTTTGTTTTGTTTTCATTTAATTTGCATCTGTTGATTTTTCAGTTCTTTACTCATTTTCTCTTGGTTTTGACTAAACCATGATAGCTTTGTTCTACGAGTGTCATCCAGTCACCTGAAAGCACAACCTGGTAAGCATGAACCGTTTAAGCTTATTAGAAATGCATCTTAAGAAAAATACACTTTCTTTCCCTCCGTCCTTGGTTGAAATCACTCTGATTCCCTCATTGATGGCCTTTTCTTTTCACGACTTGTCTGCTTGCAGAGGGCACTCCCAAGCTGGTCCCTGAAGAGGGCAGTACATACTACCACAGAGTGCAGCACTACAGAGAGCTGCTGGACTCGCTACAGATGGATGCCTACACTCATGGCTCCATCCTCCATCCTGAGATCACAGTGGACTCCCACATACCAGCGTATGCAGCCACGTGCATACGAAGTAAGTAACACAGAGATGCACTTTCCCCAGTCGTATACACAGTCTTGTGTTTTTCCCTTCATGTCACACATACACATACGTGAAGATCTGCTTTGTCAGCTGCTTCTCATATTGGATAGGGCACATGTCAGCCTCTATACAGTAATAATAGCCAGACATTTTTTAGGCATGCATTCAACAAAGTGTTGGAAAAGGTTACACTGCAATCTCACTTCATGCCAAGGTAGCATCATGGAGGCTGTGCAGATGTTTCAGCGGTCCGCCAACGCTGCACATGTCCCGCTGCACCTTTTTCTACTTCCTCAGAGATTTGTCTAAAATGTTGGATTCTTCTTCCTATTAAGAAAAATAAGCTACTGAGCTACATTATTAAAGGGCATCCCCACTAATGTTTGTAGAACTACCACAGCGTGCATCGACATGTCTAACACGCTCCAATGTTTTTGTGTGTGTAACACAGCGCAGATCGGGAACACACAGTCGGAGCTGAAAAAACTGGCAGAGCAGAATCCAGAGCTTAAAGATGCTTATGTAGCAAAACAGAGACGCTTAAAAGTAAGTTGTTTAGGTTTGCAGAGTGGTGGGTATGAAACACTGTTGGGTTTGTTTTATGATTTACAGTTTTGTCCTCTTAGACCCATAATGTCATAAAAACACAACACAGTTAATTCACATTTGAAGAAGTGGAAACTGGCATTTGTTGTTATACCACAGACCTATATCATTTCGATTAAGAGCATATAAAAATCATGGTAACTATAGCCAAGCCTACGCAACATTTAGTGTCCTATTCTGTGGTCTTTGTTGAACTTTGTTGAACTTTGTTGAAAAAGAGAAAATCTCAGCTTTTGAAATTCATCTTTTGAATTATATTGAATTAATTGGAAATGTTAATTGTTAACGGACACAGTGAATATGAGATGGATGTAGAAGATGGAAACTGTATTTACATGTGAAAATATTCCTCCAGTCAAAGCTGTACGACCACGATAACATGAAGTACCTGAAGAAGCTTCTGGATGAACTAGAGAGTGTGATGGACCAGGTAGAGACGGAGCTTCAGAGGAGGGTGGAAGAAACACCAGGTAACCACAACATGCTGTTGCTTAGTAACCATTGTGCCATTAACATCCACACAATATTAGAAGTAAGTGTGTTATTATGACTCTTTTACTTGTAGAAGAAGGCAGTCAGTCCTGGCTGTGTGGCGAGTTCTTCAGCATGGCCGACGTCTCTCTGGCGGTAACCTTACACCGCCTCAAGTTCCTCGGCCTGTCCCGCCGCTACTGGGGCAACGGTAACCGTGTCAACCTGGAAACATACTACGAGCGTGTGGTGCAGCGCCCGGCCTTCAGGAGGGTGCTGGGCCACGTCAACAACATCCTGATATCTGCCGTCCTACCTGTGGCGTTCCGTGTGGCCAGGAAGAACGCGCCGGTGATTTTTGGCACCACGCTGCTGATCGGCATTCTGGGAGGAGCCTCGTACTTTGCTTTTCTTTACATGAAGAGGAGGCTCACTGCCTTTAGCTGAAGGTGCTTTTGTTCTGAACTGATTTCAGGGTGGGAGGTAAAATAAACAGAGAAAGGAAGAAAATTGTCACATTCACCACAACGCTAATTTAAATGATCTAAAGTAAAAATACATAGGAGAATATGCTAAATAAATAGCCATCAGTAATATGTAATTGTAACAAACGTTGATAAGTTTTTTTTATTTAGCTGGTTGCACAAAATGCACTTTTTTGTCATGCTCCATGATCTTACTGTTGCACACCAAAGGATGCACTTAAAGAGCCATACTAATGTTTTTGGTCATTCTTGCATTTGAAGTCTTTAAAAATGCACATCTAAAAATCTGGACACAAATATAAAGTAGTATAAATAGATGTTTCCATATCAAAAGCCATGAAAAGCAATCATTGCCTGGAAGTCAGTACCAAAGTAAGGCATATGCAATGTATCCAATAGAAAACGGGCTAAAAAATACAAAAACACCGGTATGGTCATTGCAGACATCTTAATGTCAACTTAAATAATTCATTTAAGTTCATTGTAATTCATATTTGTGGGATGGATTTTTTTCAAAAGTACACTTGAAGCACGCAGCCTGCTTTCTGTGACCGAGTCTGCCCAGCAGTTATCATAGTGTATGTCAAAACATGCCTCCACATTTGACCAATGTTGGAAATTCCTGTAACTGCACCTCTATCACACTCAAGTTTTACTATATGACTGATGAATAATTGCTTGAAATATTCTCTGTGTAACAATAGTTGATTGAGCTGCTTTTCCAATGTCGTTTACAACATCTCCAGACCATCATATGCAACATCTGTCTGAGATTAAACTGCTTCCAAACACTTTCCACTGTTTCCTCTCAATCAAGTACGAAGGAGAATTGCATTGAAAATTCATGACTCAGCATCATTTAATAAGCTATCATATATCATACAGGTTCTAAACATTTGAAAATTCCACATCTAAAGGCCGTTTGTCATATTTCCCAGAATCTGGATGCAAGTCAGCATCTACAGTGATTTGTCTGCCCAGTCAAAAGCTCCATGGTTGACACTGACATTTAACATATGCTCAGCTTTGATTTAAACTCCTCCTCACGTGAGCTTGGCCTCACATAAAATAGACACATGCTGCACCCTTCAACAAAGACTGGCCTTTGTTTTTTTCTGTCCAGAGGGCTGGGTAGTGTAGCTGTTGAAGAAATGCCTCACACGTGTTAAAGCCACATGTGAGCGTAGCTGTCAAAGGACCATAAGCTCATACTAGTGTGTGAGCTCTGGAAAATCGTACCCTTGCAAATGGCAACAAAAATGACATCATTTTTGCTACAGGGTTATATCACACAGGTGTCAGTTTGAGAGAGAAGGGTCAAAGTAATAAAAACATAAATATTACATTATACATGTTTGTAACCTGCATTGCAGGTCTTGAATAAGATGAAAGTAATCACTTCCATCTAATGCCTAATATTATCATTTGCAGTGCGCAATCATTCTTTTCTCTGTCATGCAATTGTCCAGTCAGACAAACAGGTGGCAGCTGTTCTATACAGTACAAAAGTGAAATGTCTACCTTTGATCGTTGCATGATTTTTGGTGCCAGATTGCCTGGTTTGACTATTTCCAACACCATCTTTTGGGATTTTTACACTCTCAGGCATAAGATATAAGCAATAGGATGGAAAAGGCTACGGTAGCTCACATAACCATAAGTGGTGATAGGAAAAGCATCTCAGCATGCAGAAAACATTGAATTTTGAGTAGGATGGGCTTCATTTGCAGACCACCATGTCAGGTTCCACTCCTGTAAGCAAGGAGTATAAATATGAGCTTTCAGTGGGTCCAGGTTCACCAAAACAAGGCAGATGAAGATTGGAAAAATATAGGCTGGTCTGATGAATCGGGATTTCTGCTGTGGCACTCAGCATGAATCTACAGACCCAATGTGCCTTGTGTCAACAGTCCAGGCTGCTGGTGGTGCTGTGATGGTGTGGGGATTTTTTTTTTTGGCACATTAATAACAATTAATCATCATTTTGAACGCCACAGCCTGTCTGAGTATTATTTTTGGACTGAATGGACTTAATGTTTGGCCTCTTTCATTTGGACTTGGTTCTAAAAGTTTATGTTTTTGTTATGAAACATGATTTCTCACCTACCCTCTTTGGTTGTTTTCATTTTGGGTCCTACAGTCCTTGACATGACTTCAGTGGCTGCCCCAGTCTTCAGGTCTGAATTGGCATCACGACAAATCTGCAGGAATGATACAATGCAAACACATCAAGAACCTGAATCTCAAAAGAAATACCAGAATATCTTGTGCAATCTCAGCCATGAAGAACTGAGACTTCTACTGCAGAGGCTCCGGGTGCTCTGTTCCTAATGAAAAACAAAAAAAAACAAACTAATTTAGCTTCTGCCATTAAATTATTAGAAACGAATATGTGTCTTTTTCTGTGAGCATGTAAAAAAAAAATCAGCATGCATGTTTACGCCCACTAGAGGGCAGCATTTCCTTTTACAACTAACATCTGTGAATTATAGGGAGAATAACTTTCACTCCATAATTCACAGGGAAGGGGGCCATGCTCCCCAAGCTTCTGTATGTTTCAAATTACTTGTATTTTCTGAAAACTACTACTTTTTTTTTTTTACAACATGCAGGTTAAGCCATTTATGCAGTGCAGAGCTTTGACAGAATCTCTGAGTGGAATGCTATATATTAGAAAGACCTTTGCAGCCAAAAAGCAATTCAGCCAGCTGACAAAATAAACCTCCTGCTGGAGCTGGACATGGTCAGGTATTGTTTGGATGATTGGTCCTGACATCTTGCTATTCAGTTGTTTAAAGTCCAACAGGTGGTTCAGAATAATTGGACAAAGTTTTCCCCACTAAAACTGGAAAACAATGTGATTTCTTTACTTTGTTGCAGAGTCAATAACATTTGAACTAGCTGTCAGCATATTACTGTGTCATTAAACAGTCCTCTATACTTTGGCCAGATTTAAAAAAAAAAAAATAAAAAAAATCCAGATGACAGGTTTGATGAATTACTAGAAGCATTAGAAGGCCATGTTTCCAATATTTATGATAGATGCTCTCCGGATCACAGACCCTACCAAACTCTACCAAATCCATTACTATGAGTCATTTTGGAGAAACATCTCAGTTTCCTTGCTGATACTTAACTATTGATCATATCAGGTTCATGAATATTTTCATTGTCATAAATGCAAATTGCAAAAGGTGTAGAATTCAGACCAGGGACTTGGCACCTCTGACAAGTATTTTTAGTGTGATATCACTAATTAATTGTCTGTTGGCCACTTTATGTTTGCGGATTGAATTTGCAAGATGGAGGATGGGCTGGGATTGTGAGTTGGAGAGAACAGTTTGGCAGTTTCCAGGTGAATGCATAGTGACCCCAACAGACCCCCCAAAGCAACATTAGGCTCACAAAGCCAGGTTTGAGCACCTCTGTGCGAACAGGGAGACCATGCAATAGCTGCCTCCATGATGATGTGGCACTGGATTTGAGTCACCTCTGCATCAAAGCTCCTGTTGTACTATAATACGTAGTCCAACTGGTGGATTATTTGTATTCCCATTTAGAGTGTCTTTAAACCCCCCTGGTGTACGTTAGAGATGGTGACTGGCGGTGGGTCAGACCACTAACAGGGCCTTACGCAGTCTCTTTGCTGCCATTCAAATAAACAGAATCGACTGCGCCTGTAGGCATCAACGACTACTTTCTCTTTCCCTTTAACTACCCTTCCTGTGAACACAGGTCTTCTCTTTTGCTTCTCCCAGTAGGGAGTGTCTACGTCAGAGGGGATGGGTGGGGTGGTGCAGGTGTCTGCTTGGATATTTTGCATGGAAACCCCCAGCAGACCTTCGTGCCCACAGACAGACAAACAAAGTGTAAGGAGAGCTGGAGGTTTGCGGTGGGGTGTGAATGGACGGCTGGGAGTGATGGATGGAAATATGCATGATGATGCAACCACGAGGGGAGGGGTCAAGGGACAGAAATGACCTAAAGGAGAGATGGTAAATGCAAGTAAAACATCTCAGCGGTGCTGTCACAAGCCTACACTGTAAAATAGAAATATATCTTTCAGGGAAAAAGAAAGGACCATCACAATGTTCGAGTTAGAGCAAGAATCATTTCCCCATTCTGCACTGGAGCTCTCTTTGTGCAGTGAGTAAGGCAGGTGGATGGTGGCGTGATGCTATGGGAGCTGGGTTGGGTGTCCACAGACAGGCAGGCTGGGTAAACAGAAACCCACGCTGCAGTGGCTGATATCTGAGTCCGCCTGGTGTGGCTCTTGCCTCTGTGACGGAGGGAGCGAGTGGGAGCATGGAAACTTCCACAACCTCTTCTTGCAATCTGCGAGATGCATGGGTAGCAGCACGTTTGGAGAAAGATGGGAGACTGTAGGAAATGTCATGGGCGCAGGGGAAACTGTGATATAAAGCAGAGGAACATTGAAGCAATCAATAAAGAGGAACAATGTTGAAGTAAATATAAGGTAATATCCACTATCACATCTGCAGAAGCAATAGTAGGTATTTCTTTTTGCCCTCTGACTGGTCAAGACAAATGGAAAAGATGTTGGAGCGGACGATGAGCTTCATTTGTTCCTGATGACTACAGTGACATTACATAATGACACTGTAGACACAGGAATGCCATGGTCAGATGAACTACCTCAGTGAATGGAGAAGCAGCTGTTTCGCTCTTTGTACAGTTCTGTCACAATCGTCCAATGAGAGTTGTCGTTGCATCAGACGTCAAATCCTCTCTCTCGTATCTCCCTCTGTTATTTTTCTCCTCATGGTTACTTTGGACACACCACTCAGAATCAAAATGGGAAGATGTCCAAGGCCTGTTGGCACCATCAAAGGTGTTCTGAGAAAACCACTGGGCCTTTCCAGAAAGCAGCCGTCATTGCCTTTCAGAGCGTCTGCAATATACTGTTTGCTGAGTTGACAGAGGCGGGATCTGATGATGTTGACACTACTGTTAAAATGACCCCCCGCCGGCTCACCCTTCACAGCTTTATGATGAAATCCTGTGCCACCATTCATCCCCACAAGTGCTCCTCAAATATTTAAACTCGGCCTACATAAACACTGCTGCGCAGGAGAGATGATACCCAATGCTCTTTGGAGCAGACCTGCTGCATTATAAATCTCTCTTCAATTGGCCAGATGTGGCCAAGTCAAACACACCATCGGGATTTTATTGTGTTAATGATTTTTCTGTGTATAATAGCTATGCCATTTCCATTCAAATGAACCATGGTGATCTCAGCAGGAGTCTAAAGGTGATGGGAGGAATTGTTTTTCCAACATTTTAAGATCTTCTGGTGTGAAATCGTGTTGGATTAAGAAGATACTGTGCAGTTTCAGGATGACAGAGCCACTTGTGACCAGAATAATTGCAGATGAGAGAGAAAACGGGACAAAAAAAGAGGACACCACGAGTGTGGAAGAGCGTTTTTGAGCGTGGTTTATCATCGTAGCCATGTTTCAGTTTGACACAGATGAATGTCGGTGTTGCTGTAACGTATGGTCTGTCTCGGTCCAGAGGTCGGTCAAGGTCACTCCACCTGCTGTGTATGTCAAAGTGAACAAATCCTGTGAGGGGGGTTGGTCGCCGCTGAGGGCCTTTAGACGGATATCCTAATGTAAATACTGAGCCAACCTCTCCTGTAGTGAACACTTCCTCTCCCATGACTCTCTGAGCCAATAAGGCCTGACCTTCTATGCAGGGATTCAAAAATGTTGTGTAACGCTTGTCATCTGCCAAAACAAGGTAAAGCTATGAAAAATACCCCTGACAGGACATAGACGAGGGAACTGAACTGACTGTCATTGTGACTTAATGCATGCATGTGCAATATCAGATGTTTTATCAGCTCCCATTAAAGTACACTTAACTTCTTTCATGTTTGGACAAAAGTTTGTTTCTATTAAAAACCATGGCAGCCAAACTCAATTGCTTCTCTGATTGGAGTCGATTAGGGAGAAAACACTTTGCGACCACCACAGAGACCTGGGTTTCATCAATCACCTGCCGTGCGAGGTGGGTAGGAGATGAAGTTGTTGCCTTGTCACTGGTGTTTGATTAAGGCCCTGGTGTGGAGGGGGTAACACTGAACCTCCATTCACATTATGCTGTCCTTGTAAAGCACCTTGCTGGCAAGTGGAAAGAGACAACTTGTTTCTCTAATGAATTGGGAGGATACAAGGTCAACAGGCAGAGGGGGAGTTAGCAGCAACTATCTAGCTTGTCCCTGTGTTTTGGCACAGGCTTGGTAGTAGCACAGGGACATAAAGCAAAGCAGAAATGATTACCCCAGGTGTTTTGTTTTTTATCGTTGGCAGACTGAGGAAACATCAGCAATATGTTCCAACTTCCTATGAGATATCCAGGACAGTGAACTCTCGGAGAATGGTCATTCTAAAGGAGCATTGCATTAGAATTTGTCACTGAAAACATGCAATGACACAAAATACAATGATGGAACTAGATAGATGATAATTTCTTACTCATTTGTTAACATGCCCACTTATAAGCATGTGATGACATTTTATGCACATGAGAACCAAAATAGCACTCATTGTGGTTTGAAAAATGTCAGACATCTGCAGTAATCTATGCCAGTGAAGTCACTGATGGCAATTAATTTCTGGTGAAGTCATGCAATGCTCTGGTTTTTATTTCTTAGAGGGAGGCTGTATTGATATTTAGTGGAGGAAAAACCATGAAATCTGGACTAGCGTAATTGGTGAAGTGGTGGGGTTAAGTGGTTTAAGCCCAACCAGCCTGAATCTACTGCTGAATGTGCATTATTGGACACAAACAGAGTTTAGAATGGCTGGTTGATTTTGCTGAGTTTTTGCTCTGCACAAGAAGAGATTCTCCTCAGTCGACAGATCATGAGGTAAAACAGTCATGACATCTACACATGCACAAACGGCTCTGTTACCCATTTGCACGAACCCTCTTTTACAAGCGCTCCTTTTTGTTACAATACTCAAAGACGTTGTTTTCTAATTGAATGTGATCGGTAATGTTTCCGTCTTTAATTACGAAAAAACAACAACATTTGTGCAAATTTAAAAAATTCAGCAACAATGCAGAAAAGAAAACTGAGTTCGGGAACTGAATTGATTAAAATCAGCTGAATCATCCACAACAGTGTTTGTCCTCCATGACCTTTTAAAGGCGGTGACTCAACACAACAATACAATCTGACTATTGTTAGCTGCAAAAATGTTTCCCTTAGGGGAATTTCCTGTGACAATGTGAAGATTCAAAAACAAATCCCCTTTGCAGAGGGTAGTACTTTATGTGTGTCTGTGTGTGTGATGATCAAATTCTCAATTGGAGCTGATCACTATGCATGTAGTCTCTCTGTGAGATTGTCTTTTTTTAGTATGTGACTTCTGAACTGGAGGTATAGGCTAGTTCTTTAAATGTCCACTTATCTTCAAAGAGACATTCCACTTACAGAGAAGGGTCAAAGCTGGAATACTCTCATCAGTGTGTCACAAATTCCACGTCCCTGTTACAAACCAACATGCTAGTTTCAAGATGGATGTCAAGCATTTAACATAGAGGCTGAATACATTTCAAACCCGACTTCAAGCGTGCAGTGAATGCACACATGATGCTGCTGCAGTTATTATTGTTGTAGAGCAAATTTTAAATTAAGCTTTTTTGGCTTTATAATAATCAAATTTTGATGCTTCATTATTGTTGATCAGCATTTCATCATGCCTTCGCTTGCAAGTGCAACATAAGGTCACAGAGGTCGCTCAGGACAAACCAGAAGGCTCAGAGGGTTTTGCCCTGAATCTGAATATTAAAAAACAACAACAAAGTGAACAGTATGAAATCAGCAGAGAAATTGAATTAACTATACATGCAGAAAGTGTTTTGTTTCGCAGGATATCAGCCATAACATACTTCTACAAACTTAACAAAGACATGGAAACACGCTGACTGTGTGGATTATCTCTGAGAATTGAGCAGGATAACAGGTGAAACTATATATGGTATTCTAAGCAGGCACTGGAAAGCAGATTTTGCATTGGCAGGATTTCCATGGTCTCCTTGCCAAGCACAATACTCGACATAATGAGAAACACTTGTTTCAAAATGAACAATCCACCAAGCCGCATAGCATTCAAAAGCAACCAAAGGAGCTACTATTTTACTGTATATCATTAACATTGATTATGTTTGGTGGCTTTGGCTTTGAGCCATTGAAATATTCCCATGCAACACCCCCCATAAAGCTTTAAGGCCTGTTTACTTTACAGATGCCTGAGAGGTGTTGATCCTATAAGAGGCCAGGAGGTGTGCAGTGCAGTGTTCTGAGAAGAAAAGAAAGCGGTGCAAATGAAATGAGAAACTGCAATACAAGTCGCATTTATAACTGCCTCTCAGGAAACCTGCCTTTCTCTTCACTGCCGTCTCATTGTGTGCACTTTTCTCTTCTGGGCCCTTCTGAAGTCCAGCAAACATTCCCAAAATGACATACTGTTGTGGAAAGAACAAACGAATAAACAATAAGTTTTTGTATGGCCGAATATCGTCCAAGAACAAATAAAGCATAAATCAATAGAAATAGCAAAAATCATAACTGCATCTCCCTGAACCTAATGTCCTCTGCATGTTCAACATGGAGGCAAAATGATAAATTGAAGAAATGGCTTCGGCACAATCACTCTATCAGTGGGTTTGCAGTGCACTGTGCCAAGGGTCAATGCTATGCTTACCATAGCTAAAAACAGTTCTGTAATTACAACAGTGGGCTTTCAAAGTTAATGCATCTGTGGGAAAGAGACGAGGAAAATTGCATGGTAATATCCCCTCTACCAGAAACAAAGAGATCCATACACAGTACTTCTGTGTTTGTTTATTTGATGCCCATTTCAATTCTGTTGACTTGTTAAAAGTCTGTGGCTGTGTACCTCAGCAGTATTTCACTGTTACAAAGAGAGGTATTAAATGGCAGAGGGTTTTATTGACACGGCTGTATCCATGGAGGATTAGAGAGGTCTGTTTTCTCTGAATAGCCTGAACCCATTAACACTAGCCAAGTGGAGAGAGACATTTTTTTCCACTGCTTGGAGTTCTCAATCTCGAGACCACAGCCAAGGAAATGAAGTGCTAACTGTGACTGTGCGAGGGCAAGGGAAGTGATAGTAACGATTTTGCAGTGAAATTCTTCCTGTAAGGTGTTTGCAGGCGCATTGTTGTATTTTACAGCCATTCGGTCGCTTTTAGGTTTATGGACAACACGTGCATGATACAGGGTCTCCGTATTAATTGAACTTGAGAGAAAACACAAGTGTGAGTATGAGCTCATATAATATTGCCAGGTTGTAGTTAGTGGTAGTAACTGTTGTAGTTATTGGCCGAGCTCTAGGCTGAAAGTGTAGGAGCCAAATTACATGGTGGTTGGGTCTGGACTGCAGCCTGCTGATTCTGATTTCAGCCACACAAACTGACTTTGTGTTTGAATACGGCTGCTTGTCGAACCACTGCCGAGGCCTTCGAGAAAGCGTGCATCTTTGAACTGTCAGGCTGATATCATCATGTTCTCATTTATAATGAGGGAGCGGCGCGCTGACAAACATCACACCTGCCTCTCATTTTGCACATACACCGGGCTCCGCAAGGCCGGCGAGGATTTTGAACTTTGGTCAAAGTGAGTGGACTCCACGTTCACAGCCAAGCTATTGTTTTATAGACTACCAAAGGATTTTACAGGCCTGATAAGGTGATATGATATTGAGGCTGCGGCTTCCTGCAGGGAGCAACTGCTGCTGTGTGGAAAACTGGAAATGGATTCAGACCAAATCACATGTTGTGGAAAACTGCAGCTGTACTGCCCTCCATTGGCTGAAACGTGCAAGCATGTTGCACTTTGGTCCCACCTCAGCTGGTGATGTCACGGACTCACAGCAGGTGTTTCAGTCGTCATGGTCAAAACAACGGTGGTCAACTCAAAAGTCAAGTTTGTTTTTTTAAAGCTTGCAAATGCAATATTGCAGTCTGGGTGGTAAACCGCGTTTTCCATAGGCCTTTCCTCACTCCTGGCCTCACCCAAACCTCCTCAAAGTCCTGCTGGAGCTTGTTTTGGTTTGCTCGGCTAATGTAGTATGTTTTCATCGTCCAGTGTTGGACACGTTGAAATTAGTTGGACTCTAAAAAAGGATTTTAAAAGTACAACTTGTTGACAGTCCTGCTCTGGTCATCACTGTCAGTGCAATGAGTCAGCACACTGTTGCATCACTGTTGGGTGTGAGCACATCATAGAGAAATAAACCTCTGAGGAAACTTCCAACTTACTAGAACTAATTTTTGCATTATTTTGGAAAGAAGAACAGTTGGGAGCAAGAAAAGAAAATGATGTTTGATATACAATCTGTCCCAAGGGCATCCTGGTCGCACGAGACACACTTTATCCATCATCGGCAGCAGCACAGTCACCACACAAAGTACTTTTAATCGTCTCATTCATCACAGACTAAATTAGACATTGTGAAAAATGACACTCACATTAAACTCCTTATAGATCCTCCTGTGTATTACTCTTTTTTGTACTCCTCCAGAGGAAAGAGGCTGAGCTGAGCAGCGTCTCCTTTCCACTCTTATCTGACAGGAGGAAGCACGGGATACCAGACTCACTCTGTACGTAGAGGCGTAGAGCAGATGGAAAGGATGAGTGGGTGATGGGAGGACTGTGCAAGCAGCGCACGCAGGCATGTGTCAGATGGCTTTTAAACACTTAGAATACAAATGATCAGATATGAACTATGGGTTTTAACTGCAGCCCTGGAAAGGAAAGAGCTGCAACATTTCCAGTCTCACGTTGAATCAGACTGTTTAGCTAAGGCCTTGGACTGAACCGAGAGCAGATTTAAAAGTTGAAATGACAGTTTAATGTCTCACACAAATCAGAGGGATATGGGGTGCCCTGTTGAGAATTAGCTGTGTTTTCTCTCTGTTATTACAGTACCATGGCATTCAAGGTGAGAAACACAAGGCCGCATCGGGGACTTTATGCTTTTGGAGGGCTGGTGTGAGGGCTCCACTTCTGGATGGCAGCACTGTACTAACAAACATTTGCACTGATATGGAATTGCAGTCAAACCAACAAAATGTAAATAGTGTGTTTCAGTCCAGTGAGTCAGACCTCTCTGAAAATGATACAGCGCTGCCATCTATGTCATTCCTCCACACTCTTGTATTATTCCCTGCACGTCTGGCTTAATCTACTGGACCTAAACAATGATGGAAATTGAAACTTGCTCTGAGATGTTATTTAGAAAATGTAATGCACTGGGATTCCTGTGGTTAATCAACCAGAGCACAGCTGTTATGAGTAAATGGGAGAGAGAGGCAATTTCTGTTGTCTTTCAGCAACGCACATTCTAACCTACGTAATGCTGCAATATGTGTGTTCAAGTAGGAATGTGTGAGCCCATGTTGGCCAGTCTTGAGAAGTAACAGGATTAAGGTCAGATGGGACTAAACACAAACACTCTGTCATTCTTCTCATCCATCATCCCACTCGCTACACACTCACCTTGTGGCAGAGGCCAAGAGGAAAGGCAAAGAAATCCAGAGTAATAAAAGGAAAGGTGAAGAGGACACAGAAATATCAGGAACTAATCATGGACAAGGGGGGACACGGAGAGTGAAAAAGTCATCAAGCAACAAAATACACGATATGTGTGAACCATTGGCCTCTTCCCTCTAAGTTTGATCGTGCATACAGGAACTAAAAAAGAAATAGGTGATGTTTTGGGGTATAACTACACAACATCATGTGATGTGGTCTCCAGATGGGCTTTGAAAAAACATAATCAACTATAAAAGCTGAGCCCATGGGTTGTTGATGACTCATGTTTACGTTTTGTTGTTAAGCAACACCGGTCGTAGTAATTATGACAGAAGATAAATGTAAGTGCAGAAGAAGGAACAACAGAACACGACAGCGGGGTTTGATTCCCACATGAAGCCGTCGATGCTGCTATCATTGTGAACATTCAGAAAGTTAAAGCCCCAGTAAGCAGGATTTACCCCCATCTAGCGGTGCGGTTGCATATCGGAAAATATTCTTGATGTTGTGTTCACGCGAACTCGCCTCTTTTATATTTGTAACAACTTGTAACAACCCGTTCTAAGGTACGAGACAGCTTTCGTTTGTATGCGGGTGTAATTTGACTATAGTGAAATATGTACTTATTGACGCAATATTTGATTTTTGTAGGGATGCACCGATACCGATACTGGTATCGGGTATCGGCCCCGATACTGCTGTAATGTACTGGTATCGGTATCGGTGAACTTTACCGATACCAAGAACCGATACCAGTGCAATTGCTCTGCATGAAGACCACGATCAGAGGGTGGCTTTGCATCTTTGTTGTATTTTTTTTTTTGATCAGAGGCTTGTTACAACAAATTTTGTTGTAACAAGCAGAGAAGAAAATAAAACTTGTCTTCCAATTCATTGCATTTTACCTAATTGTTTGTTTTTTTGTTGTGGTAGAAGGATCAGCATCGGTACTCGGTATCAGCAAGTACTCAGAGCCAAGTATCGGTATCGTATCGTTTTGAAAAAAAGTGGTATCAGTGCATCCCTAGATTTTTGCTAATAAAAAGCCAAATAAATCACATACTGGGGCTTTAACCACTACAAAAACATCAGACACTAATCAATTATGATCAGATTAGATATTCGTTTGCAAAAGTATCAATACAAACAGCCACAGAAAGCCTAAGGGTGTTGACGGATGATCGCTGGACATTTGATTTTTTTTTTTGTATTGCTCCTTTTTCCCCCAAAAATAAATATGTATTGCCTACTCTAATTTGAAATGTAAGTATCGTGACCCTACAGTAGTCCACCATAATGTCAACCATTCTCACCCGCACATTAAGCTCTAACTTAAATCTAAAATCAGACATACAGAAGGACAGTTTCAGTGTTTGACCACTGCTTGGCCCTGCCCAGTTCTGTCCACACCAGGCCAACCCAGACCAGACGCTGCCCAACATCAGCTGTGACCGCTGCGGCCCAGCCAGACACCGCAGGTCCCGTGTCCAGCAGCTCAAGCAGTCAGAAGTGACAGGCTAATCATCCGCACGAGTTCTGCTCAGTAGGTCAAGACACAAGCCAAACAAACAAAATAGATATCATCATGACTGAAATGAGGTAAAACTGAAATCCTTTTATAAACAAAAGGAAAACACCTACACAGTTGGAGAGTATTAGAGTCTAAGAAGAGGAATCTGCATCTTATTGAGGAATAGAAAGAAAAATTCAACATCCGAGAGGTAAAATGAGGTAAAGGAGGGATTGTATATCAGGCAATTAAATTTGTGTTTGGCTTTATTTGGCCTAAAATGCGGGTAACCATTATTTGGATTTTGGGTTGGATGGTGTATTGTGCTGGATAATTTTATTTCCATTCCACTCGAGCATGCTGGCTTAGTGAGCAGACTATTACTATACAAATATAAACATGTCCTCAGCAGCAACCTGGTTCCTGGGTTTCATATTCTTTCAAGGAACAGATTATACTACCACTGCAAAGGTCACCGGGGTCACACTGTGTAAAAATGCTTCCAAATTACAAGTTGTTATGGAAAACTCTGCAACACGTGACTTGGATGTTGGAATAAAGGCCGAAGCATTAACCAAATCCAAACATTTCCCTCCGCACAGTAAATTACATAATATGAACCACTTTTGGATAGCATCGCCTCCAAAATCTATAAATATGCAATAAAGTGTGGTTTGAATTGTGAACAGAATCATGCTGTCTCTTGAAATAATTTTGGTTTATACACTCAGAAGACTTTTGGAACAAGAAATCATTCTGCCAATATAAGTCCTCCAAATTATCATGGTCATGTGACAAAGAATAAGCAGAAAATGAATGGCATTGTAACCCAGGGTATAATCACGCTCGTGCGCTTTTTTATATGATATATTTTTACTATTAAAAGTTAATATTGTTTGTCTGAGTAAATAATGGTACATATTAGTGGCAGGCAAGTAAAAAAAACCTTTATTCCTACAGTAGAGCACGTTGCAAAGTGCTTCGTCAGTGGGGAACAGCAAGGATGAAGGCAATTACACTAAAACCATTAATCCACTGATTCATGGCAAAGCGACTGTTAAACCTATACAGAAGTCTGTACATGGACGCACAAATATGGGCATTACGCACATGCATAGAGCAATCCATCTGACTTGTAATTCACTTTCTAACTCTGCTTCTGCTTGAGGGAGTTCTGCCAACCATCCCCACAGGCCTCTTTACCAAACTCTCTGCCACTGTACATAATGTACCCTAGTGTGTGTGTGAACTCTGATGTGAATTGCATGTATTTTACTACATCAGCCTTTGTGCCAGGCTGCGTCATCTCTCTAATGGTTCTGTGCAATAACACTGGCAGAGTTACGTCAGTTACGTCCTTGGGGAATCGCAGAGATTCAGGAAAAGAACCAGTCATGGACACAGATGGGTTCAACAAAAGCACACTCACCCTGACTGCTGTTATGGTTAAGAGTCATGCAAAAAAAAAGAGAAAAAAAAGTCTTCAAATTATTTCTCTCATGGGGAATGACAAAAACTAAACGATAGTCATGGTTATCTGCATTATTTTGTCTTGTTGACTCAGGAAACTAAGTGATGCAGCTTACTGGAAGGAAACGTAACAGTGAGCTGAGGTAAACACAGCTTCACCTCTGCGATGTCCATCCTGTTTAGTTTCTCAGAGTTGTTTCCCTGAAGCAGATGCAGAAGCATTAACAGCAGCCAACACATCTAACACTGACAGAGCAAACTCAACAAAGAAGATACAGATCTTGAACACTAATATTCTGCACATGGCAACTAACCCAAACATGTGTAAAGCTCTTTTTATTGGCATTTAAAGGTACTTGCAAATATTTTAGGCTTAAACTGCCAAGTGATATGTCCAACCTGAGAGGCTGGGATGAGAGGGGAAGCAGAAGAGAAGGGAATATTGTTTTAGGGGTCTTAATAGTATGTTCTTTGAGCATGTTTTACGTCACTACCACCCACTGCTTTTCCTCCACATATGGTTGAGTTCCAGGAATGTGTTTCCTTAGCCTGGTCTTGATGACATGGGTCACGTCACTGACACTGCACATGCTGGCGAGAGATGAACCGACAACATGGCTTCGAGCGCTTAAAGGATGGATACAGGCCTGTGTTGTTAGGTGATAACCTTGAATTTCACTTGTTTTTGCCAAAACCAAAACCAAAAGAAGATTGATACAATCTGCTGAATAGGTAGCAGCTGGTTAGCTTAGCTTAGCATAAAGACTGGAACCAAAGGGGAACAGCTAGCTAAAATCAGCCTTGTGTTTACTACTTAAGATATTACTCAAAAACTCCAGTGTAAAGAAAACAACAAATTGTGGTTTCAAGTCTTGGTTTTAAGGCCAGGGATGTGCCAGTAGCAGACTAGTAGCTCCTTGGTTGAAACAAGATTTACTATTTGTTTTTTTTCCATGATAATTCAATAAAAGCAATGGTAATGAAAGACGACCAAGGATTACTGACTTCACTTTTTGTTGGCTCGACTTATAATTTTTCTTCCCTCCATATGATGAATATGTTACACTGACTAAAAAAAAACACTGAAGTCCCAGAATGACCAACACTAGCGCAATAAAACACAAATTTCAGAAGGCTGGAAATCCCCAATTTTGTGTACTTAAAATTGAGTCCAAACACTTCATTAGACAAAAATCTGAGCATCATCCCAGAGCCGGCAAAGATTTGGCGAGAGAGTATATGTAAAATAAAAGATAAAAAAACTTTATTAAATAATCCATTTCACACCCGGTAATGCTTGGTGTAAAAGCTGCCTCTGTGTCCAGCTGGAGAGGATTTCAGACAAATCTGAAGCTCAAAGTCTTCCAGTTAAAACAAAATGCGGCAGCCTGTGGATTCCCACTTAGATGCCACTTGGATGCAGCTTAATGCTAAATTGAGATATTTATGTACAGTGTGTCTGTGTTTACATTCTGCGGTGTCTGCATGTTCCAGATTTTACACCACATTTGTAGGATCAACTAATACGAGCAGTGAGGGTTTAAAAAGTAACTTTTATGCTGCTAGCAAGCAGACAATTTGGAAAATGCTTGAACGCTGGTATTAAACTGTACCGCCGAACTGCAGAGAAGAGTCTACACCGTGAAGTCATTACACAGAGATTGGGGGCGGGTTTAAAGAATTTCATTGAAAAAATAAGATCAGTGTAAAGTTCTCCAATCAGTGGATCAATGTCTGTATTCATTAGTTTCCACTGATGCTTACACATGCATGCAGTAAGGTTCAAATATTATGAAATTGCATGGCCAATCTTATCAACAAGCTCTGTATGGATTTCTTTTGGTGAAAAGTCTCACATAGATTGGCAGTGTATTTTACAAATGTCACCCATGGGGTCAATGAATCTTGACTTAAGTGACTTAAATCATCTTTGACTTTCATCTAGAGCCCCCAATGGGTTAAAACTTGAGCTTGATATTTGTCTGATTCTGCTCTCCTCGGGGGATAACCAAGAAAAACAAATCTAAATTCCTCTACCAATAATGCTTACGCTCACCAACTAACATGTTGTGACTTGTTTTTCTCATCCATACAGTAGGGGCAAGTCTAAAATTGACATGTTGTGGTTTTGCAGGCTGCACTAAGCTAACTGGCTGCTGGCCGTATACTGTACGCCATACAGACTGAGCCGTTCATCAAAAAATTTGGCAAGACAGCAAATCAACATTTATAACTATTCCTCGAGGGACTGCTCACCCGCAGCCTTTTCAACTTTTACCTCAACCTCCCTTGCTGAGCCCGCCCAGAAGTGAAGAGTAATCCAGCTGTGGTCTTATTCATGGAAATGTTGGCGATTCAGATTCTTACCGTGCATTAAGAAAAGCCATTGAGAAAGACTGGAATATTTTGCCGGCTGATCTCATAGTAGGATTTTTAGGGGTAGGTAGCATTACATAATTTGGTGCGCATATGCATCCTCACAGCAGTTGGCACCTCCTGGTTCTGTGTCCAAGAAAGATCACCTTTTTCCTTGCGATTTCTCCAGCCAAACATGCACAGATGCAACACGAGAAAGGGGAAGAAGTGACTGCTCCAGATTGAATGATCACTGTTGAAACTGTTATTTGTTTTTTAGGGTGACTAATGCCTTTATGGAAATGTTTCTTCCTCCAAACGGTCACAAGGCTTGGGACCACCTCTCGTCTCCTACCGACCACAGTAATGGCAGCTGAAATGTATCCCGACATGTGAATGGAGTGCATTTGAGAGCGCACCTGTTTTACTTATTGATGGGCTTGTTTATGCCATTAGTGCATTCACATGTGTTGCACTGGATTTTGAGGAAACTTCACAGACTGCGTTATTGGCACGGGGGAAATGTTACTGGGTGAGAAGTCATTTGATAGCGTGGACTCGCTACCCTTCCGTCCTCAACACACACTGCATTGCACATCGGCTGGAATGACTTTCACAGAAGTTATAAAGCTTTGAGGGAGGAGAAGAAAATTCAGCTTTTATATTTAACACCTGGTTCTGTTTTAGGTAATGGACTAGATTGTCTGTTAGTTTGCATGCTGCTGAAGGCACGTTGGGGCATAACACTGAAATAATATTCGTCTATTCTATGGTCACTGGTTCGACTGGGATTGGTCAATCCTGGAATGCGATTGAAACCTGAAATTGTGGCAATGACGCTCAAACAGCGACGCCTTTCCTACCACAGACTCCCTCCATCTGGAATCACTCTGCTACTGTGTGTCTGGGGACTGAGCTCTGTGGGTCAGAGGGCAGGGAAAGGTTTGTCATTACAACAGTGCTGAGAAATACCTCTGAAGGACACTGCTTCTCTGCTGAACCATGGTCTGGCCAATAATAACAATAGACATAGAGGATGAGGTGTAATGCTATCTGATGGGAATGGCAGTCATTTGCAAATAATGTGCTAAAATAAAAACATGGCTGCAGTAAAAAAAAAAAAAAAAAAGTCTGAGAGTGATTTTTTTCCCATCACCACAGAATTACGTGAAGAAGATGGGGAAAAAAAGGATATAGAATATTATTATTAACCTAAATCATGACTAAAACCTTATCTTTATTTATTTTACCTGCATGTTCATCATAGCAAATGATTAAAAAAAGTAAAAGAAAGAAAGGCATGCATATATTTCATGGCATAGTCTATTGCTTTGTTGATTCATCTACCCATCTACCCATCCTTCTTTGTTCCCCTCATCAGTGCCCCACCCACTGGTGGGCTTTGCCCCCTGAGGCTGTTTTGGAGCACTTGCTGAAACCAGTGGCGGCTGGTCTTTCAAAGATGGGATGCTCATCTTCGGCCTACATCGTATATTTCAAGAGGCGTCAAGCTTATTCATAGGACAACATCACATACAGTACAATATCTCAAAAGTTCCATGTTGGAGGAACTAAATTCAACAGGCGGGGTTATATTCTAAGGAACAATTAGAAACATATGAAATGTAGTAAACTCAGCTCCAAAAGCAAAACCAAAAAATGTCTTATTTTTCACATTTCACCTAGTCTTATGCCAGGTGGTGTAGGGGTTAGAGGAATGGGTCAATGCTTGCCAGTCAGTGCTGGGAAGTTTGCAGGATGTGCTGTTTGACTTGGGGGCAGAAAGCTCAGAGTCAGGGGCACGGAAACTTGAAATACGGAGGAGGGCTCTGACTGCAGAGAGAAACGAGCAGAGTCCTCCAACTTGACGAGGAGGTGCCAGGGGTAAACCACCACATTTCACACTCCTCACACATATACTGGATGACAGGTTATATCCTAAGGTGATACATGTTGTGGCGTGTCCCCATAAGACAAGAAAGTTAAGTACCACATTATTATGGGGATGGATGGGAATACCACGTCCTAGTCACTATATTGAGGGATTGTAGCACTTTCTAAGCATCATTATTGTGTCCACCAACTGTCAAGACTGTGTTTGCTAGGATATTGCTGACATGACAGCACTACTGCTTTGGGATTTATTGGGTTGAATGAGAGGAGGAGGAGGCGGAAAACTTAAAGAGCTAATCATAAACAGCTGTTTACTTATCACTCAAGAATGAATATTGCAAGTTCAAGATCAAATTGTCTCCGGAATTAAACTTTGCACAAAAAGATTTGTTTCTATTCTCTGCAATAATAAAGTTTAAATGTAATGAACAAATTATTCTATGCATGGAAATTAACATAAGAAGTCATGTAATATTTTTCATTTATTACATTACAGTAGGGTGGGGCAGTGGAAGTCACAGCAACAGACTCCTTGATGATCTGAGAGGACAGTTGTGGATATTTTGGCCTGAAATCAGTGCTTCACATCTGTCAACGAAATCACCATAAGTTTTTTTTTCTCCTTTTTTTTCCGTTTTTGGATAAATAGCAGCTTATAAAATGACAGACACAGTTTGATTTAGTGCAGTGAAAACTGAGCATGGCTTTGAATTCTCGGCCTTTTCATATTTCATTGAACCCTACCACTGTGAATTTGCTCTCATTGAACTGACAGCTGTAGATTTTTCAATACATTCACGCTGCTGTTCCAAGGATAGCAAATCGTCTTTGCCAACAATCCCAGAAAGCAAAGTATCTGCAGTTTAGGTTAGCTCTGCTTTCATTCCTCCTGTGGCCTCAATTTGGGTCTGAGATTCTGAGATGATGCTCATCTGCTTAAAAGCAACGAAAACAGACAATACGATGAGGAAAGACCTTGCACTAATTGTATCCATGTGCAGCTCTTGCAAACACTGACCACTTGTGCAGCAGCAGTGTCTCTTGATGAGTCTCTATAGCACATTGACATTCAACAGGAAACAGGGACAGGAAATGTGCATTGGCTTAGGGATACTGGGATACATCGTACACACTCACCGCTGAACAAACCAGAGCAGAAATCCAACAGCTGGGTGGATTTGTTTTGGCCCAGGGCTGACCAGTCCTGGGCCTAGCAAGCCCCAGACAAATTTCCTGGTTGATAACAAGCAATTTCTGCCACAACAAGCTGTTCAGCTTTTGGGAAGATAAACTCCGAGTGCTATTTAAACCTTTCACAATGGCGTACAAAAGAAACAGTCACAATAACACAATGTTACAAATGGCTATAAAGAAGAAAAGGATGTGACTGTTTCTGGTGACCTCAGTTTTTTTTTTTTTTTTGCATTACCCTTTAACTATGTCATGCAAGATGCACATGCAATGTGAAATAACTGACCTTGAATCTGTTCTACAAATGTATGACTATAATATGAGCCCATAATGTGGGCTTTTCTCTATTTTAACTAATGACAAGATTATTCATCTCATTATTCCCGCCTTTAGGGCCACACCCATAGTGCATAATGGTTAATGCAAGCACCCCAGTCTATAGGCCTACAATGCAACTGCATTGGCTGCAGAGATAAGCTGATTAAAATATGTAGTGCATACATTAACACAAAGTAGGAGTCAAATAAAAAACAAGATCATTTCTAAATCTACACATAGTAGTGGCACTTATCAAGTAAGGAAGAAATCTGTAACTACTGTTAAATAATAATACCATTCATGACACAAGGGTCATGAATGGTTCGCCTTTTTGCTCCAGTATATTCTCAAATGTTTTCTGATGGAGACGGAAAAATGAAATTTCCAAACCACATATTTGTTCCCAAACATGCACATTACAATCTACAGCTGCAGCTGAAATGAATAAAGTCAAACGTCTTGGCGAATTCTGGGAAAAGTAGCCAGCCAATAACTGCAGAGGACAGGACAGATTAAAGAGAAGCAGGTAGAGCATAAATGTGAAATTACCCCACTTGTTCACCAAATAACACCTGGAATACATTGAGGATCACGTACTGACGACATATAATAGTGTAAGACGAACCGAGCCTGGGACTTTCCTCTAACAGTGATAGAACGTTAAAAGGTGAAAACTGCTGCCAAACACATCAAAGGCAAAAAAAAACAAAAAACGGATACATTAAGCACAACTGAACACACTGCTCAGGTCAGGCACAGGGCTAAATTATAGGAGCAGTTTCCAATTAAACAACAATGACGTGAAAAATAAGGATGACCTTTGGATGGTGCTCGTAGTAACCTGGCTTAGTTTTCCTCTCGTTTGACATGACAGTCAGGAACTCTGGAAGTTCAGTCCTTACTGCAGATAAACATGAGGATCTGTTGCCTGTCTAATAAGTGGGTCAGAAACTGGGAAGGCTTTATAGGAAGAGAGACTCTTTGTCAGTGGTGGGGCCAATTATCTGATAATCTAAGTATGCAGCTGCATAGGATGATCTGAATCGGGCCCAACGTTTTCCATGAATTCAATTTCACCCTTTAGTGTGTGAAACTATTTGGCAGATGCAGATTACCATAGGATCAGGTGCCAGTACTACACAAAAACAAATGGGAACGCTACCAAGCTAACAGAGAAGAGTCATAACACTTGATGATGCAAAGCAGGTTAAAATCCACGCCGCAACAATCCACAACAGCCAGACACACACCCCCATATTTACACCACATGGGTCACAGGTTTATGGAAACACGGAGAAAGTTTACTATGTGGAAGGATTCAACAGGATAGAGTTACAAAACAATACGTGCATGATGTAAGGTTTTGAATGAAAGTTTGACAGAGCTCATTAATATTAGAAACTGTAACCCTAGTTCAAGGAGATGTTGATTATATTCTGCTCTAGTTCATATTCATGTAAACAGCCGAAATGGAAAGAGGGAAAGAACCTATCTACACAAACATGACAAATGAGAGGGACGATTGATTTTTTATGAGGAAGGGGAAATACAATACTCGACAGACTCTCATCACTCTCCCGTAGAGTTGCAAGATTTCAACATTGGCAGCTCTCCTGTTAAAGGACATGCTTATTTCTCTGTGGCACAGACCTCAGCTGATGTCCCAAAACATCACATTAATGAACCACACTGGATGAAATGTAACTTCATTATTATGATGAACTTGGTCACGGTCAGGTCGAGTCAACCTCACATACATCACCCAGGAGTTGTAGCCTAATTATTCCAGGGAGGATAAAATGTGTATAACCTGAAAGCTTTGTCTGTTTGGAAATTAAACTGTGACGCGCTTTTATGATTTATGTTTTCAAGAGGAGCCAATGAAGTTTTTTTGTTTTTTTTGAGGATCTAACAATGACAGCAGCTGTAATATTTTAATAATGGCCAACATTTGCTCTCCAAAAGCCTAAATTATGAAGTGCATCTCCCCAAAAAATAACACAACAAAAGTCAAATGTGTTTATCAAAGTCAAGGCTAATTGTCTCACTGCACGTTTAGGCACTTTTTTTTTTTTTTTTTTTGGAAATAGCAGCATCGATCCCTACTCACGAATGTCCGTGACTGACTGACTTACTGACAGAGTAAATAGTGATAATGATTTCTCTATTGTTCCCTAAATGCTAGCTCCATGACTGAGTAGCCTAGCTAAACCCCACCAGACGGTGGTTGTGTGCGAATGAGACTTTTGATAAATAAACGACAATGAAAGAAAACCTAACTTTTCCTTTCAAAATTGTCTTTTCACCCTGCACGTGCCAGTCAGACGGTTCAGTAGGTTTTCTGACAGTCCCAACCTTTGTCAACAGATAGATAGGCTATATAGACTACAGTCTGCAAATTTCAAACATTTTGCTCATTTTGTGCTAAGAATAACCACATATAGACACAAGTTGTATCCACAACAGATGAAGAAACTTTTAACTTTAGAACCGGTCCTACCTTTTTAGAAGTTTCTAGAAGTCGTCTGTTCCTCCATAATCTGTTTTCATTTAGTCCGTAAGGGTCCACAGTTCACAAACATCACAATGTTTTTTTGGATAAAACGTGGGCTATTCCAAGTTATTTATAACTTCAACCCCAGCAGACTTCCGGGCCAACTCCCCTCCAGCTGTCCGTCCAGTTTCTCTTCCTGCTGCACCTGCGCAGGTGCGTTTGTTTTCCTTAATTTCCTGGACACAAAATGGCGACCTCTCAATAAAGATCCGATTAGATTTCACTCTGGGAGAATTGGAGATTGACATCAAGCCAAAGATACTCTATGACTAGAGGGTAATTACCTTGTTTTGTCTATTGGAGAAAAAAAATATTTTTTCCTTTCCGAACTAGACTTTAGATAGACACAGTGTCTGACCAATCAGAGCAAACGAGGGGCGGGCACTTCTGAGCAACTGATGCTTCAGTCTGGGGCTGCCTGCCACTTTCTCATACAAGAATCACACAGCAGAATGAAACATAACAAGAGGCTAATTGAAACTAGAAAAATCACACCATCTCTGTCAACATGGGAATCAAAAACATCTTAATCAAGACAGAGCTGATTGAAATGATCATCTTTCTATAAGCACTGATATGGAGGAGCTGTAAACATGAAACCTGTGTTAGAGTAAGATGCGCATTTGATGTTTGTGTGTCTTTAACTGTAATCACAGGAAGTTACCTGTGTGTGTTAGAGTGTGGGAGAGGAATTCTTACCTGTCTATAACTGTAATGACATGAAGCTGGTTCTAGATGAGTGAGCTGAATCCTGTATCAGTCTGATTTAGCTGTGTGTCTGTGTTTACAAACATCTTAACGAGCTCCAGGTGGATTGTTTATGGAGTTCTGGCCTGAGGATCAGAGGTTACCATGACAACTTGAGCTGGTTGCCCATGACGACAGGGGCCACCAGGCTGAGGCAGACAGAATCTCGAGAAAAAGACATTTAGGCTTTATTCTGACAAAAAGCTCCTTCAGAACAAGACACGGATTTGGCAGTTTTAAAACATCGGTCCGTTCTGCTCCTCTCAGAAAATTTTTTATTGGAGTCAATGAGGCGAAGAGACAGACATGGCCACACTCAGAGGCTGCTAATTCAAATTCTGTAAGTCTCTCTGATATTTTGAACACATTGTGGGAGACAGAACAAGTTTGTCTACAAAATGTGAAAAATTATGTGTCTACAGTGTAAACTGTGTCCAAGAGGAGTGTGGAAAGAGAAAGAATCAGGAGTTTTTTAGCAGCTCTCTCCCCACTCTAGCTGATGACAAATGGAACATTTGCAATACACACCCATTATAATCTCATAATTTCTCCAAAAATGATCATGGTCATTGATCAGGGATTTACAACCTATCAAAACGTGGAGTAATACCCCAATACACAAGACTTGTGTCTACTATTTAAAGTTTAAACGGAGTCTCTAGGTGAAAGTATGCCTGAGCAGTCATTAGTTTGAAAAATCCGATGATTTTCTTTCCCATGCATTCTCTGTCACATTAGGCCACTGACTCGATCCCGATCAGGACCACGTTTTGATATATAAAGGTCCTGCAACTCTTCGAGTTGCAGGACTAGTTGAAACCAAAATTGTCCGGAAGATGAAGGAGAATAAGAAGAAAAAATCCACAGAATAACAATAGTGCCCGGCTTCGCCGGGCACTCGCCCTACAGCTATTTCATAGCTGTTGGGTCGAGTGCCCTGGCGATGGCCGGTGCCCTAATTACAAACAAAACAAACCAGTAATGTGTTGATGGGTGACGATAGCGGTTCTCTTCTGTTATAATCACATATGCAAATGAGCCAAACAAACAAGTCACCTGGAGGTTAGCAAATACATCAGCCAATCTCACAGGCTTTATCTTTAATTCATGCATTTGGCAATTTTTTTTATCAGACAACATCATGGTTATAAAATAAAATATGAATGGAAAATCTTAGCCACGTGGAGTTAGCAGCTTGGAAATGGCTTGGATGTTTACATGTGGTTGATGAGCCTCAGTCATTATTTAAGAGTTGTTCTGTTATCTGTCACATGTAACCAAGGTCAGGTTGAAACCAGAAATTCCAACCACAAGGTGGCACTTGAGGTAAAGTTCATGCATTAGAAAAGTCAACCATACAAGAAAGACACAAATTTATTCAATGAAAGGCAACATGAAAAACCTGTTAAATGAAATTTTACATTCATGAACGTGAATTGACATATTTTTCATGATGATGATAGAGTTAAACTGCAGCGAACACTCTTCCGGGTACCACATTTTCTCTGTCATGGTACAATCTAACTACAGGGACCGTGACCTCTCAGTATTTGCTCCATAAAACTTGGTTTGTTTGCACTGAACCTGAAGGACCAAGTCGTAAATTCTCACAAGGGATGCCACCTGCTGCAGGGGGTTCAAGCCTCACAAAAAAAAAAGGGGGGTGCTTTGCAAAACACGTGAGATCACCTTGTTTGGACCAAAACAGGCAGAGTGAGAGGAAGACCGAGAGTGAGAATCCAACCACGAACCACTTTTATCTTCAGTCACTTTGACAGATCAAATAAATACAAAAAAATATATGTCACGAATACCCCAGCCTTGACCCAAAACAAGTGGTGTCTGGCCCAGTATTTTCGGGAAATCTTCAATAAACTGTGAGACGCTGTGACCAGTCCCATCAGGAGAACTTGGGAAAACCTAGAAGCTGCAAAACAGAGATGACGAAGACAAGAGGCCAAAAGAGGGGACTCCCAGCACTCTAGAGAGACGTTGCGCCATGTAAACTTAAAATCCATCACTCTCATGGAACACAGATCACAAGAGAGCTCGGGCTTTTCTGATAAGACCGATCCAACACAAACACTGATGTCATCATCAATATGGCCTGACCGAGAGCCTGCTAATGACTGATTGCTGATTATTCATTCGACGTCATGGACCTTAACTCAAATGAGATAAATAAGCAGGTTTGTTTGACGCAGAACACTTTAACCTTCTTTTATGATATCCTATTACTCACAAATCAAATGTGAGAAGCTGAGAGACTGTTTGAATTCCAGCGTTGAAGCCCCTTTAGTGCACAGCCGTCTGAATTCTCCCCGGACTGCGCGGCTTGATTTCCAGATTTCTGTCATCCTCAAGGCCAAAATTTAAGAGAGCAAACAACAACTGTGGGAGAATGGCAGAAACAGAGGAAACCAGAATAAAACTTTTTAGTTTTTAGTCAGATTCAGATCTAATTGTTTGTGGCCTCATCTTCCTCTGCGCTAATACAGAAGATTAGCACAAAGCACCACACCCAGTAATGCTGTATATTGGAAGAAACACATTTATGTCCATCATTCTGCACAGTTTGAGATATGTTGGAAATGGAGAATGTCCCAGCTAGCTTTGGCATGTCAAATCAACTTACAGCATACTCAACGGAATAAAGTTTAAGCTATAGTAACATCTTGTTGGGTCTATTCTGCCAAATCCATATAGCACAAAACTCCACTTTTAAATCAAACTCCTGCAAGACGAAGGTTTCTCTAACAATGGTGTCTACTTAGATCATGAAAGGAACCACCAAGAGCGTAACAATGGTATTGCTTGTGTTATTGTACTTTGCTGCATGGTTTCCTGGCAGGTAGCTCCTTGAACGGGCCCTAATAGGATCAAGGAAGGAAGAAAAGCTGACATAAAAAATAATCCAACATAACAATTTGCATATTCTTTAACGATGAATGGTACAGTTCCCCAGATGTCACCGATGTACTCTGGACAGAAATTCTGCGAGTTGCAGCGCTCGCTGTGCTTCCCAGCCACACAAAAGCTCTTACCAGGTGCCAAGTAAGCAAGGATCAAGCCTTAAGCCACCCACGGAGGGAGCGGGACTTAAGCTTTTTCTCCGCTTTGTGATAATGAACCCTTCTTCAGGGGTAGTGCTGAAAAATGTATTCACATTATAAATCCTGAGTAACATTATAATTATAGGAAAATTTGATGGGGAATTTGCAAGGTATAGACCTAAATGAAATGTGAACTTCGCTAGCAAGCCAACAGCTAGTTTATGAGCTGCTTTCAGTTCTTTCCATCAATTCGAATCATGAAATTGTAATCACAAAGGCTAGCTTGTCTTGACCCCTGGACAGTCCAGTGCATGGATTATTTCTGTCAGGGACATGAGTCCCAGAGGCCTTGCCCTGCCCAAGAGAATCCCAGCCACATGGGCTTGTGTGCCAGGGCCCAGCTCATTGCTCATCTGCTGTCTAGACCGCCTCCAGGCCTATCTAGCCACAGCCTGAACCAGCCAGCCGGACGGCATGCATCTAACATCTCTTTTGCTTCCAACTGGCCTCAGCACGTCACGAGAAATCTGCCTTCATCAGAAGAATCTACATCCAATCTACTCCCAGAAAACAGATTTTACTAGTTTCCATGAGTGCTAAACTTATCCCTGCACTTTACAAGAACGGACTGCAGGACAATTCAGAGGAATAACTTTTTATTTTGGGAATTTATTTCTTGCAAAGACTGAGACACTACTCTTTTGTTTTTATGTTTTAGAGGGATATGACCCGTGTGGCCCCTGTCATCCTTGCTTTCCTGGCTTGCTTTATAATTTATTAATATACAAATACGACAGTGGTATCATCTCTCCTAACTCCATATTGGATAGTGATGCAACCCCCCTCCCATTACACCTCTGTTATTGCATAGGTCTGTTTTGACCGTTTTCCATTTCTTTCCAAAACCAGTGATCTGACATTCACACCCACCTCATGTCTTGATTGGCCAGCTGTGCAGAGGTGAGAAACAGGCCAGGGATTGAACTTGTCCGTCTAGCTCTCTTTTTCCATTTGTTACTCAACTATTCGTGGTACTTTTAATGTGAACAAGCAAGCACAACACTATGAATGCCGTCTGGGGAGAGACTGTCTGAAAATATATGCGCTGTTATCCTTTTTTTTTTTTAATACTCAGCCAACCCCTTCTTCTATTATGACCAGATATTCAATCCGCCATCCAGTGTGGCCTTTCGGAAAGACTATAAACACATTTGATTTGCGATGTGGTTGGGCAGCATGTCTCAAGAACTAGTTATGGGAGACCATAAATGGGCCCCTTTCAGCAAGAAACCGAATTAGCATATTTCCAAAAAATGCAAATTATTCCGTTAAGTATTCACACATAATGTCAAGCTGTAAAATGCATTATAAAAAACAACTGACATCCCCATCATGGTAGAGAGGGAGAGACAGGAAGTTGCTTTATTACTATAAATCTACAATGTTGTCACCTGGCTGTCCATACTGTAAATCTCCTTTGTCTGTTCTATATAGATGACATCTATTGCACATCTGTCCTTGACGAGGAATCACTCCCTGTTGGTTCTGCCTGAAATTTTCAATTTTTCCCCCATTAAATGTTTTGGGGGAGTTTTTCCTTGTTTGATTTGAGGGTCGAAGGACAGAGGGTGCAGTAATATACAGAATGTTAAGACCCTTGAGGCAAATGTATGATTTATAATATTAATAAAACTTTTTTTTAACCTTTTAGCAGAACTGAAATTGGGCTACTGGGTTTACAGATGATACATTTAATAGTAACAGTAAATGAGACGTAATTTTCTGGCTTAAACCAGCCTTACAGAAAACTCAGTATAGGTTGTTTTGGTTTTGGCAGCTCACTCCTGAGTCCCAGGTGATAGTTTTTGTTACCTGCTGTCATGAAGATACATCATAAAACGTCTCAGCTCTAAGTTTAGGTCCTGCTGGATTTTTCATGTTTGCATGTCTCTCTCAGCTGACATCTGAACCTCTTGAGAAATGTCTGTGTTCGACCACAGCCCGTCTCTGTCCAGTCTTACAAGGCCCGAGCATCAAAGATGGTTGTAAATGTCTTATAGATGGGTGAGAATATCTGGGGGCAAAGGAATGTAACATGTCAAAAATAGATACACAAGCTTGAGTGACTTATTCCTGAAGAAAAAGTTGCCCCTCTAGTAATCCCTCAGGTTTTTCCCACACTCTAAACACTGTTACGGGAAAGGGGGGTTTAATTGTGTATGTTCTACCGACATAATGTTTGTTAAGATTGTCTGAAGCACTTTACAGGCCCTTGTATAAAGGTGATGTTTCAGCAGCTGGCTAGTTTTCATACTGTGTCCACATCTCTAACCTTTTGTCATCTGCAGTACTTCTAGGAATAATTCATCTAGAAGAAAACTGTTCTTCAAATTCTGCAGCACATGACTCTAAATGACTGCCATTTATTGTTTACTCTTTAT
The DNA here is from genome assembly GCA_030347415.2 of Decapterus maruadsi. Taxonomy (NCBI): domain Eukaryota; kingdom Metazoa; phylum Chordata; class Actinopteri; order Carangiformes; family Carangidae; genus Decapterus; species Decapterus maruadsi. The sequence continues at coordinate 3,386,622 of CM064890.1, forward strand.
ATTGCCTTAATGGTCTTTATGGTCTTTTTCCTTCCTGTGAACAAGGTTGGGGACAAAGTCACCACAGACTCCTCTCAGCCACCAGACAACAGCCAGACTTGTATCTAGACAACAACAGAGCGAAGCATCCAGTCTGGAACAGATTCTCCACAGTCCTGTTTGTGGAGGTCGCTATTCGGTAAACACGAGGCTATGTGTCTTTGGGTTATATTGGGTGATCTTTCAGTAATAAGTAGTATATTTACAGTACCAGCTGGCATTGTTGCCAGTCTCAGTTGTGCCGGGTGAAAAATATGTGCCTTTTTATCAGCGATGTTGTATTAGCACCTTGGTGTATATACAGTGTAAACATTGCAGGAATTTAATTTTGAACTAAATTGAAGCTCTGCGAGGGCACCCTTTGATCAGAAGACTCTGATATTTATTGACTTAATTACTGTGTTTGTTACTCTTTGCAGACAGGAGGAGTCAGAATCCACTCCTGAACTTCTGATGGGGACACAGTGTCGTAGCTTTCTCACCCACAGTTTTTCAATGTCAATAAGTCTTCACCCTGTTGTAAGTTAGCAGAGTGTGTGAAACATACAGTATTTGCTATGTAACTGTATATTCCACTGATACAATATTGCTGCTGCATGTGGAAGAAAGCAGCCCGGACAGCTTGGAGTTAGAGACTGGGCTTCTTACCAATGTAAACCACTCTTGAAATGTCACTATTTCTTTTTGCCCCCTGGCCAACATAAACCAGCTCATGACATCACAACTTCCCAGCCCCAATGCTGTTCCAATAAAACTGCTTTTCAAAAGAAAAAACAATATATTTTGTAGTATGAACCATATTTTTGTAGTAATAAGTAGGTTATCAAACCCTTTGCTTCCACATAGGCTTGCCATGACAGATGTAAGGAATAGTTTGACAGTTTGCGAACGTATATTTCCTTTCTTGCCAGCAGTGAGAAAGTAGATATGTCATGTCTGTACGGTAAATATGAAAGCATCGCCTACAGTCAGTCAGTTTAGTTTAGCACAAAGACTGGAAATGTGAAAACAGTGAGAAAAACACTGTCTAAGTGGATGAAAATCTGCCCAGCAGCTCGCTAATCTAAAATTTTATATGTTCTTTGTTTTTTCTGTTCAAAAACTCAAGCGTGAAAATGAACATTTCTGTGGTTTTCCGAGCGTTGGTACTAGTTTTTCCCAGATCTGTATCGTCACTGCAACTCCAGGAAAAATAACAGTAGGCCTATCTGGCCAAGAAATAGTATGACACATAACTAAATCAGAAAATTAGGCTAGTAGTTTCTCTCATTTTACGGTAAACTTGGCCAAGGCTAGTTTCATAGTCCCTGTACCAAACTCTCACCACAAAGGTGCTTAAAAAAAGCTACAACCAGGAGACATGTAGCATAGCATTAGCTTATCATTAAAACGGAAAAGCCTGGAATCAACAGCACGCTTAGCTCAATGATCTCTGCTAAGCGAACTCACATTGCTTCATATTTACTACACGGACATTAAAATGGTATCAATCTTTTCATCACAAGGATCGCAAGAAAGCTTAGTGGCGTATTTCACAAACTCTCAAGCTGCTCGGTTATATCAAATTTATAGAATTACAGAATAAACTCTCATCCAAATACAACTCATCACGGCCACCATGCGAGCAACATGATCCATAACTTACTATTTCGTCTTTCAAACCACTCCTAAGAGTTTTGCTTTCTCTAGTCATATTAGACCGCTTTTTCATCCATCCATTCACATGCTGCTGATCTCTTAGTGACTTTCCCATACACAGTGGAGTCTGCCAGCGCAGTAACAATAGCCTTGGGTGGAGTGCACAGCTGAGTTGGAGTCTACAGCATGTGCTTTGATTGCTGGAATAGCAGACAGAGTGAGGAGCCATCCTTAGAAGCTTTTGTTACTTATTGAATTGTCCAAGTCAAAGCTCCAGACCTGGGTCAGAAACTGTCCAATAACACTTCTTCTTCTTCTTCTTCTTCTTTTTTTTTTTTTTAGCTGAAACCTGCATGAAAAACAGAAAAGTAGTTGTTTTGGACATTTGTTGCATAACTACATGATACTCCATACCTGTCAAAACCATGTAAATTCTAGCCTATTCAGTCAAAAATCCTCCTGCTTTGAGGTTTCAATTTGTTAGGCATCTAGAAACATAACCAACGCTACACTTGTTGAGTCTGTCGAGCGTCTGTAGGCGATTCCTCTGTCTTACTCTCCCTTTTACTCACTACTGCACCTCATTCTCTCTGCTGCACTGGCATCAACACTGGGCTTTGAGAGGCCTCTGGAGAGGGGGGAAGCATGGGGGAAACTTGGAACAATATATTGTAGGTAAATAAATGCTCTGTCTGAAAAAGAATGCCTTTCCAAAACAGACCCAAGGCCCCTCAGAGCAGCATGTGCCCCAAATAATGTCCTAATTACTCCACTGATAATATGATAATAATGCTTCGACCTCTTTCGAAGTCACTGGGTTCACTGCGCAAACAAGGACCAGCACTCTGAGACTGAGGGAATATCATCTGGGGCCTTGAGCAGACTGCACGTGAAGAAACTCTGTGTGTGTTTGTGTGTGTGGGAGAGAAAGAGAGAGAGAGAAAGAAAGAGAAGGAGGGAGGGAGGGTGAGAGACATGATGTAGAAGTACAGTATTCTATTCAGTTCTGGTTCCAGCCTTTCCATAATGAAACTCAACTTTTGATTGCTTGGTTTCGTCTTGGATCAGGATCCTACTGTCAAATAAACACAACAATGGTGTGAAATACAGTGCAACAGGTGTATGTTAATATAATCTGATGATATGGATTATAATATGGGTATAAACCTGGGGATTGGATCCCAGCACCGTGTCGATCAGAGTCTTTGGCTGGCCGGCTGAGCTGGCTGCAAGAGGGACCTGACTATTGATACCAGATGAGAGGATGAGTCAAAATATTGAACAGATGTGATGGTGCATAGTCATAACAGGAAAAAAGGAAACAAATCACATCATATATTTATGTGTATTTAACCCATTCAAATATATTAAATGAGTTAAATCAATATTAAATGAATTGTCAGGGAATTAGCCTGCTTTAAGGAGTTTTTTATGCTAAAATGCATGTACAAAACTACTTCTGTTGACTCTACATTTTGCCTTAAGATGTTATTTCTGCAATTATATATACTTCAAGGTTAACACATGTCCAACCGCCTATTAAATTCAAAGACCTACAGGAAAAAGACATTTCTGCTCAGAGTCCTGGCATTAGCAAATGTTGGATCAGGTCTAGGAAGTTGAAATATTCAACTAATCTGTCATGATTTATCCGCTAACGTTGACAACTTTCCATCTCAGTGAAAGCCTCAGTATACTGAAGGAGGTTGCAGTGGTAGAGTATATGGGAGCTGAAAATGTATGGACGGACTGAAACGAAGGAGAAACTTTCTGCTGTGCGCTCGCTCTTGAGTGATATATCCCTTCCACCAATTCCAGCACCTGAAAAGTCCATCACTTCCAAGAAGATTTTTGGGAAAGCACCAGTTGTCTGCAATAGGAGAGGAGGAGAGAGAAGAGAGCAAGAGAGAGAGAGGGAGAAGAAAAAGGGGGAGGAAAATTGTTCCTGCGTCACGTTGCTTTAATTTGTTCACCAGCTGCCAATGAAAATTATGACCTGCAGAAGGTTTTTTCTCTCCCTCTCTCTCCCCCCCTTTGGCTCTGCATCTGCCCCTGCAAACCACACAGCTGGAGCCACACACTGAACAAGTGTAATATTTACAGTATAATGAATACGACAAAGAGGACTGATAGGACACATGGACCCAGCTCTAATATTGATTTGACTCATAACAGGCTGACTGGCTGTCCTCCCACCATTGGCTTCTGGTGGATGTCCTGCACGTGTGTGTGTGATAGAGTGAAATTCATGTGTGAGTAATTGAGTGATTAAAGCACAGATTAAAAAGAGATAAAACAGTTCATTATAATTATTAGATATGTTAAAATAATATTGAAAAGGGTTAAAAAATCCATAATTAATTTAAGGTATTAGAAATGTGTGTTCATGGGTTGATTAAAATGTGTTTAGGAATACAGTACATGCAGAAAACTCAGAATAGGCAGTAATGCTAGGAATCTGTGTTTTCGGTGATCGATTAGTTCTGCCTACAGGCCTGAAGGGGGAGCCCTTGCCGTTCGATGCTTCACTTTTGAATGAAGCTGGCAAGGATCAACAACAACGTGTCCTGTTTCTTTATTCACTCTCCCTCTTCAGGTACGATAAACCTGGTAATTCCGTATCATGGTGGTAGATGTAATTGTTTACATTATATACATGCGCTGAGAGTCGCCGTAAGTGTTTTTATATATATCTTTTGTTATGAATCGCGGCTATGTGTTGTTGTAACGGTAGCTAAGCTAATTAGCAACGTAGCCTGCTCGAGTCACAGTAAACAGTGTATGTGCACTGGCGTTTGTGTACAGTGTTGTGTACTTATATGTACTTGCATATGGTATTGAGTATTGATGAATACACAGAGAGTGTACTGTATTATTATGTTTTTCACTTGTGAATGAAGCTGGCAAGGGTCAACAACACCGTGTCCTGTTTCTTTATTTACATCCCCTCTTCAGAGGGACATTACATTTGGAGGCACCGCTGGGATTGGAGGTGACCAGGGCCAGTTTCCCAGACGGCAACTGCCCTCTCGCTATTCATCCCTACCCACATCAACAATGACGCAGTGCGTGTAGCGGTTCAGTGGCAACGGTTCGGCGGTGGCTCAGCGACGACGGTGTGCGGCGGTTTGGCAGCGTCCAGCAGTGTTCCAGCGGCAGCGGCGGAGGCCTGGTAGCGGTGAGCAGGAGACCACCAACAGCAGGCAGTGCTCCGGGAGCAGCGTGGAGACAACAGCAACGACGTCTGGCAGCCAATGACAGCCGAGGAAGTTTGACACCGGCCCGTGGAAATTCAGCATCAGCCTACAGGGAACCAGCTGCAGCAAGAGGACGGCAAAAGGCTTGGAAAGAACAATAACAAAGGAGATAAGTGGCACATACACGGAAACAACAATCAACAAAAATGGATTCGTCAACCATAGAGGACCTGAGACTCGAAGTCATAGGAACACTGTATACGTTGACAAAAGAAACACTCTTAGAAATCTGCTGTGGCCTTGACATAAAGGAGTTGAGACAGCTAGATGTATCTAAACAAACACGCTCCTTTTTCATTGCACATATTGGACATTACCTGAACAGAGATGAGGTGCACGAATTAGAGGATGAGGGCATGGCCGAGCTGTTAATGCTGAAGGACAAAATCAGTGAATTACAAGAGTCTGCTCAAGCCAACATACCAAGTCAAACAGGTTCAGCTGAAGCACAGACAGAAGACGTTCATGAGCAGGCATCTCAGGTCTCAGAAGAGCAAAGGTTAAAAAGGGAGCTAGAAGCAGTAACCTTAGCTTTGAAGTTATCATTACAGAAAGATGGGAGTCAGGAACCTGAACGTGCGGGTGGGGCTAGTGCTAGCCGAGACCAGGTTTTTGCCCAGCAGCGGGTGCCACAGGGACGTTTCCCTTCACAGTGGGGCAGGGAATTTAAGATCTCCGGTCAGGTTGGCGAACCAGGTCAGAAGGATAAACTTAGTTTCTCCAGTCTAGCCCACCAAATTGAGCAAGGCATAAATAAGGGGTACACTGAGGTAGAAATAGTTGATGCTGTGGTTAGAGCTATTGCACCAGGTTTACAGCTCCGCAGCTACCTAGAAGGAAAAACAGATTTGACCTTACCCACACTTAGGCGAATCCTCCGCTTTCATTATCAGGAAAAAGGGGCGACAGAGTTGTACAAACAGTTAACCTCAGAAGTGCAGGGTAGCAAGGAGAGCCCACAAAACTTTGTGATTAGAGCCCTTGACTTAAGACAAAAAATATTATTTGCCTCTCAAGAAGCTGAATCAGCCTTAAGATACGACCCCGTCCTGGTGCAGAGCATGTTCCTCCACACCGTCCTCACTGGTTTACAGAATGAGAGCATCAGAAATGACCTCCTTCCATACTTACAACAACAAACCTGTAGTGATGAGCTGCTCCTCGAGAAACTGAACATCGCCTGTGCAAATGAGACTGAGAGACAGAATAAAAGAAGGCAGATAACACAGCAACGGTCAGCTACTGTTCATGCAGCTCAGTCCGATGATCCAATCCTGGAGAGGAAAAGCAAAGAACCAAACAGAGACAATCCAGGCAAGACACAACCAGATGTACTGAATGAACTTAAAGCAATGCGCTCAGATATGGCACTATTAAAAACACTGAGCGCTGAAGTGGCACAGATTAAAGAGTCAATCCGACAGCCATCTCCCATGCCAGTGCAAACTCCGTCTCCACCAGTCATGCAAGAGTATATCCCTGCTCCTCAGTTTCAACAGCCTTCCCCAAACCACTGGCCTCCCCCAGGGCCAGGAGTGAGAGGTCACACAGCACCATACCAACAAGGGTTTGCAAGACAGCGTTACTATCAACCATCGCCACGTGTCCGGCAGAGAAAATGTGTTGGCTGTCAACAAAACAGTGTGGAGTACTGTACTCATTGTTACAGATGTGGCAGTGAAGAACACTACCTTGCAGGATGTAGATTCAGGGAGACAAGGCCAGAGCGACATTTAAACGAACAACGGTTACCCCCACGGGACAGGGAGTAACCAGGATTACAAAGGGGTCCCAACAGAACTGTTTGCGCTGTGGTGTCTCAGCAAAGTGCCAGGAACTGAGAATATGTTCATCCTGTAAGAAGGGTACCTACTGCTCAAAGATTTGTCAAGCGCAACATTGGTCTAAACATAAGAAACATTGTAGACCAGAGAACCACCCTAAAGCACACATTAGTCACACAGCAAGAAAAGACAGGCAGCCTCAGCTAGTTGATCTTGTAGGAAAACGCTGTGTCATTGACTGCTACATTCAGGGTTCCAAGACTCAGGCATTATGGGACACTGGATCCCAGGTTTCTATAGTAGATGAGAAATGGAAAAAGACATACTTACCTACTGAAAAACTGAGAAATGTGTCTGAGTTAATTGATGGGCCTGATGATTTAAGAATAGCAGCCGCTAATGGTCAGGACATGCCTTACATAGGCTGGATAGAGGCCACTTTTGAACTAGCTGCAGGGGGCGCTGTTGCAGATAATGTTGTTGTTCCTATGCTAGTTATGAAGGGTCAACATCTTTCCCAGCCCATAATAGGCTATAATGTCATCGAGAGAATAGTGACAACAGCTATAAGTCATCCAGATGAGACAAGTAGAGACCAGTTACACGTGCTCCTTAAAGCTACATTCCCCAGCTTAGGAAAGTCAAGTGTCCCAGTTTTCATAGATCTAGTGAGTGCTGAAACATCTTGTGACTATGTTGTGAAGACGACGAAAGAAAGAGTCAACATCCCAAAGCACACGTCAGTTCAGATTGAATGTAAAGTGAAAACACGCCCACAAAAAAGAGACGTCACACTTCTTTTTGAGCCAGATGTGAACCCTCAGTGGGGTGAAGGACTTGAATTCTGTGAGACTCTGGTGACTCTAAAAAGTGGAGCCCCACCCTACATTGTACTTGATGTTCAAAACCCCACAGATCACAATATCACATTGTCAGGAAAAACCGTGGTGGGTACCTTAAACCAAGTGCAAGCCCTGTACCCAGCAAGTGTTTTTGAAAAATGTATTCCACCTCCTACAGTGTCTGTGAATGAGGTCGAGGCTGGCAATGAGAGACTGAATGACAGTGTGTGGGACCCACCTGTTGACGTAAGTCACCTCAGTCCAACAGAGAGAGTAGAGGTGCAGAAGATGCTGCGTGAGGAGTGTGCTTCATTCGCAAAATCTGATGATGACATTGGAAATATCCCCACACTGAAAATGAGCATTTCCCTAAAAGATATGGATCCAGTAGCACGCACTTACCTGTCTGTCCCAAAGCCGCTATACAAAGAGATAAAAGACTACCTCCACAACCTAATTGCACAGGGCTGGGTTCAAAAGTCAGACTCATCCTATGCCTCGCCAGTAGTGTGTGTTAGAAAAAAGGACGGTAGCCTTCGTCTTTGTATAGATTACAGAGAATTAAATAGAAAAACACACCCTGACCGACAACCAATCCCGAGGGTGCAGGACATTCTTGATGGCCTCGGCGGCAACAGCTGGTTTTCAGTATTAGACCAGGGGAAGGCATATCATCAAGGTTTTATGGACGAAGCTAGCAGACCCCTGACTGCATTTGTGACTCCGTGGGGCCTTTATGAATGGATAAGAATCCCGTTTGGACTGATGAACGCCCCAGCGGCGTTCCAACGCTGTATGGAAGAATGTCTCGGGGATCTGCGGGATAACATCTGTGTGCCCTACCTGGATGACACATTGGTGTACAGCCAATCATTTGAGAGCCACGTGAGTCATGTGAGACAGGTGCTACAAAGACTGAGAGAGCACGGGATAAAACTGAAACCCAGCAAATGTGAGCTATTCAGGCGTGAGGTTCGTTATTTAGGCAGAATTGTCACAGCTGAAGGTAGCAAAATAGACCCAGCTGATACAGAAGCTGTGAGGTCATTGAAAGACAAGAGACCAAGTACAGTGGGACAGCTGAGAGCAATAATGGGTTTATTAAGCTATTACAGACAGTACATAAGAGATTTCTCTAGGATTGCAGGTCCACTGTACAACCTGTTAAAAAGAACACCAGACAGTGACACGGAGACACAGAACAGGGTCGACACAAACACAAGACATGTAAAAAGTAAAGACACAAAGCATGCAAAAAGTAAAGACAGAGGTGTGCCCTCACATACACCAATTGTATGGACTGACAGACATCAAGTTATACTTGAACAGTTAATAGACTGTCTGGTCGAGCCGCCAGTGTTAGGGTTCCCAGATTTCTCAAAACCGTTTGTGTTACATACTGACGCTTCAAACCAGGGACTTGGGGCTATACTGTATCAACATCAAGAGGGGAAGCTTCGTGTAATAGCTTATGGGTCGAGGACACTGACTACAGCAGAACAGAACTACCATTTACATTCAGGTAAATTAGAGTTCTTGGCATTAAAGTGGGCGGTCACGGAAAAATTTAGAGATTATTTGTACTATGCCCCCACGTTTACTGTATTTAGTGACAATAACCCCTTGACATATGTGCTCTCCAGCGCCAAGCTCAACGCCACCGGTCACAGGTGGGTGGCGGAACTTGCAGACTTCCATTTCACCATTCGCTACCGTCCAGGCAGAGAGAATGTGGACGCGGACAGCTTGTCCAGGATGCCTGTGGACATAGAGACAATGATGAGTCAATGCACAGAGGAGCTCTCGTCTGAATGTGTGGCAGCAACAACTCAAGCCATTCAGAGCCAAGACGTCTCACCCTGGGCCTGCACAGTGATCACGTCACCCTTGTTGTGCACCACTGATTGTGAAGGTGGGTTAGCATCACTCTCAACAGCTGATATCCAGCAAGCGCAGCGGAATGACCAGCACATTAACCCAGTGATTGAACTCAAACTTACAGACACAAAGCCATCAGCACGTGAACTAAGAGCCCTGAGTGATCAGAGTAAGTGTCTTGTACGTAACTGGGAGAAACTTCATTTAGATGAGAACGGTGTTCTTTATCGTAACACAGCAAGTAACACTCAGCTGGTTTTACCTGAGCAGTATAAGGCCACAGTTATGAAACAGTTACATGATGGAATGGGCCATCAGGGCATTGACCGAACAACATCACTCATCAGAGAGAGATTTTTCTGGCCATATATGCAAAAAGAAATTGAACATTATGTCACCAGAACATGCATCTGTTTGAAACAAAAGACACCACCTAGAGGAACAAGAGCCCCACTGGTGAATATTGTCACTACACAGCCTTTTGAACTAGTGTCAATTGATTTTCTTCATTTAGATAAGTGTCCAGGCGGGCAGCAGTACATATTGGTCATTGTTGATCATTTTACCCGCTTCGCCCAAGCTTATTCCACCAGCTCAAAATCTGCAAAAACAGTGGCAGACAAGATTTTTAATGACTATGTTTTCAAGTTTGGACTCCCAGCTCGGATTCACCATGATCAAGGTGGTGAGTTTGAAAACCAACTTTTTGCACAGTTAAAGAGACATTGCGGTGTTTTAGGCTCAAGGACAACACCGTACCACCCCCAAGGAAACGGGCAGGTGGAACGGTTCAATCGCACAATCCTGCAGATGCTCAAAACACTCACAGAAAAGGAGAAGACAAACTGGAAAGGTTCACTCAACAAACTCATACATGCATACAACTGTACCAGATCAGAGGTGACAGGTTTTTCGCCTTTCTACTTACTGTTTGGGAGATCACCACGTTTACCAGTTGACATCATGTTTGGTCTTGACTCTGAAAGTGGGAACACAGATCATAAAACATACGTGGACAAATGGAGACAAGAAATGCAACAAGCTTATGACATTGTAAGAGAGAACGTGAAAAAAGCGACAGAGAGAAACAAACGAAACTATGATGGTAAAGTGCGAAGCTCTCTTCTGTGCCCAGGTGACCGTGTCCTGGTCAGGAATCTGACCCCCAGAGGTGGCACCGGGAAGCTTCGCAACCACTGGGAGGATAGTGTTCATGTAGTGCTTCGTCAGATGGGTGAGGGAATCCCAGTGTATGAGCTGAAGCCAGAACAGGGAAGAGGAAGATCAAGAGTGCTACATCGAAATCTATTGTTACCATGTGATCACTTACCATTGGAGACAGATCTCCTGACAAAGCCAAAAAGAAAGAAAAACACACCAGTTACTCCTGTCACAGGCACAGACTTGGAGGAAGGAGAGGATGAGGAAGAAGAGGATGGATTCTTCTTTGAGCCTTTTGTACATCCTTACAGGAGACCAATCTGTGAACCGGAAGGAGGGAGAGAAATCATCCATGTTGGGCCACCAGAGAACCAGGAACTGGAAAAACAGGTGACTAACACCGAGCTTGAACTTGAGGAGACACATGAGATGGATGAACACCAAGAGCAGGAAAACATTGAAACACAAAGTAATGAGTCACACAGTGAGGGACAACCAGATGAGGTGATGGAGGAAGAGGAAATGCCCTCCCCTCATCCAACAAACAGTGAGCCTGACGAGGAAGAACCAAGAGATCAGCGGTCGAGGAGAGAAAGGAGACCTCCAAAAACATTCACTTATGACCGACTTGGGACTCCAGCATGTTACAGTACAGTACAGGCAGATCACATGTTTAACCAGTACCAGCTCAGACCATACACAGAAGTTCAACCAATGACAATGTGGGCAAATCCATTTCAGTTTTATCAGCCTGTATTTATGCAAGGATATTAAAACTATGTTGAACTGTTTAGTATAAAGAGACACAATTGGTTAAAGAGAGAGAATCACTAGGCTTAGTGAAAATAGGCTTGGGTAATACATCCAGATTTATTGTTATGTTGTGTCAAAAATAGTTATTGTGTTGATGATATGTTCAAGAGACAGTAAAGGCATCAGCATGTCAGTTTTTCATCCCGAGAGTAATGTGATGTCGGGACGACATCTAATTTTGCAGGGGAGTGTGTGATAGAGTGAAATTCATGTGTGAGTAATTGAGTGATTAAAGCACAGATTAAAAAGAGATAAAACAGTTCATTATAATTATTAGATATGTTAAAATAATATTGAAAAGGGTTAAAAAATCCATAATTAATTTAAGGTATTAGAAATGTGTGTTCATGGGTTGATTAAAATGTGTTTAGGAATACAGTACATGCAGAAAACTCAGAATAGGCAGTAATGCTAGGAATCTGTGTTTTCGGTGATCGATTGGTTCTGCCTGCAGGCCTGAAGGGGGAGCCCTTGCCGTTCGATGCTTCACTTTTGAATGAAGCTGGCAAGGGTCAACAACAACGTGTCCTGTTTCTTTATTCACTCTCCCTCTTCAGGTACGATAAACCTGGTAATTCCGTAGCATGGTGGTACACATAATTGTTTACATTATATACATGCACTGAGAGTCACCGTAAGTGTTTTTTATATTTTTTTGTTATGAATCGCGTATGTGTTGTTATAACGGTAGCTAAGCTAATTAGCAACGTAGGCTGGTCGAGTCACAGTAAACAGAGTGTATGTGCACTGGCGTTTGTGTACAGTGTTGTGTACTTATATGTACTTGCATATGGTATTGAGTATTGATGAATACACAGAGAGTGTACTGTATTATTATGTTTTTCACTTGTGAATGAAGCTGGCAAGGGTCAACAACACCGTGTCCTGTTTCTTTATTTACATCCCCTCTTCAGAGGGACATTACATGTGGGTGTGCGGGGGGATTTTTTATCACCTGTACATCCCAGATTGTTAAAATATATTGCATACCCCAATCAATTCTCTGTTGTGCAGTTTATTTCATGTTTCACATTTCAAATATCACCATTAATCACATCCATAGCCTATCCCAACAATATGCATGATAAATAGTCGGCCCATTATCATCATTTGCCTCTGAGATCCTGTAATTGTTATTTAATATGCTCTTAATCAAATGTTGTCCTGCAGCTGCACAAACCCAAAGCACATGTCTTTGATGAAATTAGACAAGCTCTGCCGGGAACGTGTTAGAGAGGAACCAAACACAACGCTCCCCAGATGATGCTGTGTTTCAGGTGACAAGGAGGGGCTGTGTACGTCTACCTCCGAGGCAGGCGCAGTTCCTGCATCGTCCCGCTGCGATATATAAAGCCGGGGAGACCGGACTTCTCCTGAAGCCCTCACAAAGTTCGCAAAGCGCAAAAGCTTCTCCCTCGCAAGCCAGGCAGCCCTCCCTCTCTCTTTCTCCAAGCCCATTACCGAAGCCTCAGTGGCGAAACAGCCTTGGCAACGCAGGCACAAGGTACCACTGCGCACGGAAAGGTAGGAAGCCATTGTGTGAGGGAATGCCATTGGTTATTTCTATCCTGTATTGTAAAGCACGAGAGTTTTTGGAGCGTAATCTGAACTTGCTGTAAGTCAATTTTCTTTCTTTCTTTCAGAGCAATCCAGGACGCGGGGAAATTCTCTAACTGCAGAGTTCCTGGAAGCCAAGAAAAAGTAAAAAACCAAAAATGAAACTCCAGTTATTTGTCATAGATGTAACACTAATGTGCATATATTGCGGAGCAAGTGCACTGGCAACGAGTATTTCTACTGTGTCCGCGTCCCTGCCAGCCGCCAATTTCACCCATGTTGGTGCAGCGCACAGCTATGGAACAGACACCACGGCTATTTCTAAAAGCAGGAGGAAGCGTTACATTAGTCAGAACGACATGCTTGCCATCCTTGATTACCATAACAAAGTGAGAGGGAAAGTGTTCCCTCCAGCATCCAACATGGAGTATATGGTAAGTGAAAGTTTTCATTCATTTTTATGTCTTTCAAATTATAGTGCATGAATTAATACATTGCATGATTCAATTAAGATGATCACTGGAGCAGATGTGAAAATTCTGATGTGATTTATCCAGATTTTTTCCAAAAGTGACAAATGTCTTTACATGTTACTTTTGCACCTTCAGCTGTTAAGTAGATTGCACTGCTAGACCACCAAAGTAGCCTGGATGGTCACTTCCAGAGGGAGAGGGGTCATGTATGGTGCTAGTAGCCTGCTGGGAGTGTAGTAGGGAGGGAAGTGATCAGTTGTAGTCCAGATCTGATGGAAAGGAAAAAAGTAATTACACATGCAAGTCCCCATGCTGCTAAATCACATTTTTAATTTCACATATGACATGTATTTTATTATTATTTTATTGCTGTAGCTGCACAATCCTCTTGAGTACCTGGGAGCAATTTCAGCTGACAGCATAACTACTGTAGCGAGCACTCTATTTCTATTTAAAGTTGGCATCGTTTCCATTGTCTGTTGCTGTATTAACGATAAAGAGCGCTGGGGGTGGGGTGTCTCTTCCCCCGAGGAAACATCTGTAGTGAAGTCATCAGAGGACTACATCAGCCTTGAGGCACAACCATGTGTCCGTGCAGCTATTCAACCTTAATCCATCACAGAAAGGACAGATTCAGTAAAAGACTCACAGTACATGGGACACTTGGATGCTAACTTTCTCCTCTTACGTAACTGATCTGATGGATGACTTGTGCGTGTTGCCATGGTAGCACCTGTAACAGTTCTATGAAATCGGAAAGTGCCGACTCTTATCTCGCATCTCACTGCTGAAAAAAGATGTGGTGTTGATCTTTATTCTGTCAGTTACGTAATGACTGTCCATGTTCATAGCGTGTGTTTCTCTGTGTGTTGAGGTGTGGGATGACACTCTGGCTAAGACGGCCGAGGACTGGGCTCATGCCTGCCTGTGGGAGCATGGGCCACCTCACCTCCTCAGGTTCCTGGGTCAAAACCTCTCCGTCAGGACAGGACGGTGAGTGACCTTTGACTCCCCTCCCCCCTCCCCGACATCTGCTGCTTCTCTCAGGGATGACTCTCCCTCCTCTCAGCAGTCATGGTCGCTGCCTTGCAGCCCCCTTCTTCTTTCCCTTAAAAGTTTTTGCACTGTGACCCGGTGACTGCTTGAGGAATGCTCCTGTGACCCTGCAAATAAACAAAAGCTGTGTTTTTCAGCCATGACCCATGAGGACAAAGGCGCATCCCTTCGCTAGGTCTTGACTTTCCATTTGGAAACACAGAACACCTTCATGTCTTCCTACATTTTTAGATTTTATTGAGGAACAACATGTGACTCAAGGGGCACAGCTTATTCTGACTGTTCCTTGTTTCTCACTGAGAGTCCTACAGTAAAGTTATTTCCTTGAAAAAATACCCTCTAGACCCACATAGTAAAACCAAAATGTTTTATTAAACCTTGAGGGGCTGGAACTATTTGGCTCCCTTTGTCATACCAATATCCCCCAACAAGAAAATTGATAAAACTCTCAAAGTCAGCATTTTGCCCTACAGAGCATGTTGGAGCAGCTCACAAAAAAAATGAGTAAACACGGTGCTGGAGAATTTTCAAGTGTTCATGTTACTGTTTGTAATGGTACTGTGTTTCTACCAGTCTCGTTTGCTTGTGATGCTGCAGGCTGTTTACATTACATTTCTGGACTACAGGCTGGTTTTTAATACTAGCGCGGTCTCTGATGGCCAAGTCTGACACTGTGACTAAATTTTGGAAAGGTTTGAGCATCTTTTCATCTCGCCATCTGAGCTGCATGTCCAACAAATGAATTGGAAGTAGTCGGACAAGAAACTCAATAAAATGATTGAAATCTATGAAGAATTTTAAAAAGAAGTGATGTGAAGGAAGCTGATGCACTAGGAGAAAAATGCAAACACGTCTGGAGAAAAAAAAACTACAACAGGAGAGTCCAGTATAAAATTTAGGAGTTTCTATTTACTTTCTATTCTATTCACTCTTCCTTCCTTCATAGCTTAAACAGTTTGTCTTCTGTTCACAGTTATCGATCCATCCTTCAGCTGGTGAAGCCATGGTATGATGAGGTCAAAGATTACTCGTTTCCATACCCACGCGACTGCAACCCTCGATGCCCTCTTAGATGCTACGGACCAATGTGTACCCATTATACACAGGTACAATACAGACAGACGCTAAACCCTGTAGAACGCTGCTGGATTGGTGTAACAAAGTGACATTAACCGACCATGTGTCTGTTTTGCAGATGGTGTGGGCAACATCCAATAAGGTCGGCTGCGCTGTCCACACATGCCACAACATGAACGTATGGGGCTCAGTGTGGAAGCGAGCAACGTATTTAGTCTGCAACTATTCACCTAAGTAAGTATACTTCCCATATAATGTTGGTTACACATGTTGAGGAGGCCTGTTAATTCTGGTGAACCTGTTCACCTGATGACGATAGACCGACGACGACAAGCTTTTAATACCAACACAGTCCACTCTGTTCTGTGCTGAGTTGTGAAATGCCACCCATGTTGCGGAGAGATTCAGATAACCCCAATACAAGCCTGTGAGCCGGTACTGCATTACCAAAGCCCTAGAGACCCACAAAGCAAGAAGACAAATTCTCGCAAAAAATTCCAGGAATCAAAGCCCATTTGGACTTGTGACTGACTTGTGACCTAGGCTCTTTAATCCCACTGGTTTAAGACATATGTAAAAGTAGCAGTAGTAGGACACTGATGACCTATTTTAGCCCGCTAATTGGAATAGGCTCCATTCTTTGAAACACGCAGCAGTGGGTTTGGACATTGTCCTGCTTCCAGGCCTGCAGAGGTCACTGTTGTCATCCTCTGCAAAAGCCAGGTGTGTGTGATTGATACCAGCTTGCAATAATGTGTCAATTTTGACAGTGGTACAATTGAATTGTTTTTGTCATGAAGTGAGGTAGTTCATGTCAGGGCACAATATTTTTTTGATGAACACGCTGAAACCTGATTCGACACAAAGCACAGATTACTAGGAAAGAAGTATTTTTCTCTTGAAGAGAGCCGTCTCGCTTCATGGTGCATTTAATGTCTGCTCTGGAGTTTTCACATCACATCAATCTTCATCAGAAGATCTAGTGGAAGTTTAGACGTTTTTATGAGCTCTTGGATCACACCTGGCCAAACTGGGAAAACAGTCTTTTGATGATGATGTGATTAGATTGAAAGCCCAAATAAAAGAAAGAACTAACAACCTCAATACTGAAATGATGGAAATGCATCACTGAATATCATGTCATCAGTCCAACTTAGGTGCTTTTACTCCTGAATTTAAGCAATCTTTAAACAAGAAAGATACCAATTCTTACTTTTAACAAATAAATTCTCACTCACTGTGTGTTTCTACATTTCAGGGGTAACTGGATTGGAGAAGCTCCCTACAAAGTAGGCGTGCCCTGCTCCGCCTGCCCCCCCAGCTACGGGGGCTCCTGCAGCAACAACATGTGCTTCCCTGCTCTCAAGACAAACTACCTGCACTGGTTCAAATAAAAACAGGTCTCCTCTTGACATAAGCTGACAACCTACAATACCACAGAGACATTATTTTAATCCCGTAAGGATTTGCACAACAGTCGTGGACCACACTATTTTGTATATATGGGCTTATTTAAAGACACAAATATACATTTGAAGGCAGCAGACAATTTAGTACTGATGACTTGTAAATAAACTGTAAATTAATGTGTTACTATTTTAATTGATGAAATATAATTTATATGTAAAATGGGTCCTTAAACACAGTCTATGCCATATGTGGTGCTGCATACCGTTTTGTTTTTACTATATTTGTTTACCATTGACAATGTGGTAATTAAGGACATAACACCATCATAGCTGCTCATACCTGCTCACTTTGGTGCTACGGGCATCACACCTTCATGTTGTGTGCTCTGCCTTCACAGGAATGTTGTGATATAAAGATCAAAGCTTTTGACCTCAGAGGGAAAACCTCCACTGGCGGCGTCAGCTCAAGTAGCTGCTGTTGACCCTGCAGTACGTTACGAACTTCACACTCGTGTCCGTTGCGATTTCCATTTTCTAGCTTGCAACAAATCGGCCAAAGGTTTGTTGGTGAAAGTGCACTTACTGTAACCCAATAGCATAGCACAGCTGTATACAAAAGGACTACAGAACAATGACACGGGGAAGTCTTCATTTTATATACCTGCCTCTGTTGTCAAAAGTTTGTTTCTACATTTACGCAGTGCATTTTTAAGCTGCACTGATTAGGTCGTTGTGTTTCATTACAGTACAGGCATTTAATCTTTTTGGGGCATTTCACAGGTTTCACTTCACACACAATAAGTCTGACCCACATATCTGTCATATAATCATATTCGTTATAGAGTGTATTGGTATTCTGCATACCAATGTGTATAATGTTGTGTAATATTAGACAGATGCAGTTCTTGTATGTTGTAATGACGTTTTCACTGATGTTGTAGCCATGGGTTTTGGAGTTAGGCACTCAAGTGCACCTTAATTGTTTAAATTTCCAAAGTACCAGGATTTTTTTTTTTTTTTTTTTGTACATGTAGATAATCATTACACCTTGACTATCCTTAAACTTCAAGTATTCTGTAAGTTATTCATTTTTATATGGGAAAATATTTAATTGATATTAATTTTTTGTATTGTTTTGTAAAAGGATTGTACAGATATCTATACAATTTAAAGGTACTGAATATGGTTCATTTGCATGTCAACTTTTATGATGGTGAAGGAAATTTACTATAATGTAAACTAAGTTGGTAGATGTATATGAACTAAGCACTAGCGCAATATTGGCAAGTAAACACTTCAACACAGTTTCTCAGTACGATCCAACACTGAGGATGACTTTTAAGCACATAACTGCATTGTAATGAAAGCATAGTCAAAAAAAAATATGAAGATGCTAATTTGAAAACCTTACGTGGGAAATAACACTTTACAAAACAGGACATGAACATTTTCCGCACTGACTGTATTTAAATCAAGCTATTTATGCAGTGAACCGCGTTTTTCTTGTGTTTTTTTTAATTTGTAATAAAACAAGAACACATACAAACAGACTTGTCCATGTATTTTTTTTTTTTTATCATTAGTCATCATTAAATTGAGTATGGGAGGCTGCAGAGAGAAATCAGGAAGTAAAAATGCACGACATAACATGAGCATCAGAGAGGCCCAGTTGCTTTTAATTTCACTATGTTACATTCATTTACAGTAAATGATAATGTCTTCAATATAGTATTGATAATTAATACAAATTTCCACGTTTTTAACTACTGATTGATGTGCCAGTGGGATACTTGGTGAGTTGGCCTGTCTGGTGACACAGTTGGATCCACTGTATCCATACATCATGATATTCAGTGTTCATTACCACAGAGACTGAACACCACCAGTGCACTGCCCTTTGAAAGCGTGCCTGTCAGCAGCTTCTTTGTTTTGTACAATTCTACCCATGTTCGCCTCGGGCCAAAACAGTATACATTGTCCATTGTCTGTGCTGTGTTGTCTGAGATGTCAGAGCTCCTCATGCTTGATATTGATTAGTGGCTTTCATTTTGATTCAAGCAAAGTCCAACATCCTGCGTATCAAAGGCTGCGAGGGGAGAAAAGAAAACATGTCAGGGCTACAACTGAATCCCAATAAGTGGAGGTTGACTTTGGCCCCGTCTGTCCATGTCTACACAAATGAACAGACAACTGATAGGGTTTCAGAGGACCTTCTTGTTTGACTTTGTCCAATGAAACCATTGACCTCACTGCGATGGAGAGACAGGGAGCAGAGTGGAATGCTGGAAGCAGAAAGAGGGAGACAGTGTCACTTCCAAAGAAAGACAACTGCAATACAGCTCTTACACGCTGTATAAATGATGAGTTACAGCATCAGGGGGTTAATAAGGCCGAGATGTGGACAGATGCTGCAGTTTTGCAGCGGGTCTGGGCCAGTTGGCATCAAAGTTAGATGTACGAGATCACCAGATTATGAAGAAAACAAATTAACAAAAAAGGGGGATGATAACATGTTTTATTTGTTAGATAACATCTGTGTTAGTTCAAGTGCAAACTGGGCCACAGAAAACATCTTTCCTTACTGACACGCTTTGCTGCATTGCAATGCACTTTGGCAGGGTGGGGTTCAACAGCTCTAATTTTCATGCTAAACTTTGCATAGCGTGAGGGTTTCAAACCACTTCCTGCTCTTTATTAAGTAGCTCCATCTATGCATCAAGCCCAAACAGGCCAGAGCACTCCCTGGAAACTACAAGTAGAAAGTTTTCGAGGAATGCATTAGTATGCATGGGAAAAAATCCTTTTGTCTGAGCAAATGCAGGAATTACAGCCAAACAGATGATTGGTGGAGGTTTAAAAGGCACATCAGCAGGATGAGAAGCAGGATGCAATGATGAGTTCTGCAACCTGCTGTTGACATATATCTGGCTTATCCGTCAGTGGCGAAGGCAAAGCAAAGGTTAAAGATATGGATTTGGGTTAGGATGAAAGCAGCATGTGATGGTTCAAGTATAAACACAGAAAACACCTGCAAATGGAGTGTAATTGCAAAAGAATAACATTACACATCACACCATCAGTGATGTATTAACTGTATTCAGCCTCCTTAGGACTAGTGTTCTCAAAATGTTCATATCATTTATCTCCTTTTTCATTGAAATTGTTCAAAGTGTAAACATTTTGTCCATTGTCCATCTTAATTCTCTTTATACTCAACGTTATAGTGAAACAAGTCACCACTGTTTGGGCTTTTTCCCAAACCAAACAAAAGCGAGTTAGGCCTTTTGCTCTTTTCAGAGACTTAAATGGTGTGTGTTTGATGGATGTTCAGACTTGGAGTAAGTGACATGTCACATTGTGCAATGCAAATTGCACTGAATTCAAACCCCTTTTAATGCAAACTGCACTTTTGTTTTTCTTTTGTATTCCTATTTCTACTTTACTTTGCTTTGATCTGATCACCCTATCTACACATCAAGTAATGCAACTTTTTTTGGAGCTTCTTCGACTTCTACCACTTCTACCTTAACTTTTGTTTCAGCCTTGTATAGTATTTCAATTATGAATTCAACAAATGGTGCATGCATAAGACCTGGATAAGATAATCTTGAGCCGTTAAGGAGTGAGGGGGAAAAAGCTCACTTGAAGACCAATGGGAGTGAAGAAAACACAATCAGAAAGATGGAGAAAAGAAACAGACAGATTTTCAGTTTCCAGTCGCTACAGCAATAAATCCATTTTAACTGGTTCCTACCATCGGCCTGTGCCAACACCTACTGAGGCCATGATGACGCATCTGTAAGCTCATCTGAAGGTGCTCTGCTTTTCCTAATAACACATGTGAGTTACTGACCTGTCAGGCAAACTGTTATTGCTAAATCACTTTAAAAACTGTCTCTGTGAACTGTGAAAGCGGTGAAACGCTGATTTGGAAAGAAGGTGGAGGTTTCACGGCGGGGACCACGGCAGGGTGATAGATTATTTACAGGGTGTGGTTGAGATTGGTTGGAGTCAGTCTCTACTGTAAGTGGGTAAGGAGCCTTCTAACTTCTATAATGGTGAGAAGTATGAGAAAGACATTAAGTTGGAGTGGTGAAAAGAGAGGAGATACATCTTTGCTAGAGCGAACTCGATCATTGTTCAGAGGTTTGCTGTGAATGTTTTACAGCTACAACCTTCCTCTTCTTCATCATCTCTGCACTCGACAACCCCTGTACCCTCTGACTTCAAACATTGAAGGGTTGAAAGCTCGGCCCCTCTGTGACTGGAGGAGGCTTCTTTCTAATCGTATTTTTTACTTTTTACTCTTGACTCCCTTGCAAACACAACAACCTTGTTTAGTTTGCTCCCCTCTGAGCTCTACCATCGGAAATGCAGCCTGTGCCCGATCCAAACCTCACAGTGTCCTCAAACCTTTTCCAAAATCCACCACCGAAACAGCAGCAAGAGTATGTGAGGATGGAGGTAGAGATGAAGATGAGTGAACCTACAGGGGAAGATGCTTAGACGATGTGCAGTAGTTTGTTCTGGTTTTGCTTTATGAGTTGGTCAGAGTTGGTCTTTCCTGACATTGGAAACAGCAATCAACAAAAATATTTTTAACTCCAAGTCTTTTAATTGTATCGCATAGTATAGTCATTTGCTGATACAGTTTCATGACAAAGCAAGTCAGTTGACAATGAGTTGCTCACTGTCAGGCTCAACAAATGATCTACATGTACATTTTTATATTAAAGGAGTCATCACCCGGAAATCGCAATTTCTCTTGTTAAAACATGCATATTGGTGTTTGACCTCAGTTGAAACTTGCCTGAAAAGCAAGTCTTTTAATTCTTTTTCCGAACAGGAATAGCACACAATGGTGTGCCTTCCTAAAGCACGAGATTTTGATTCTGCTCCTACGGTGACCTCACCGGCGGACATGTTTCACCACCCAACCCCGGCCCGTCCGACCTGAAAAAGCGGTACCAGGGGGCTGTTTATGTTTTTGAGTCTGCAAGCCCCCCCCGGCTCTGTCCTTCCTGCGGCGAATCAACGCGTGCCTGTCAGTGCACATCAAAAAATGATCGGTAGGAAAAAGGGTCAGAACAAGCTCAATGTTTGATTAAAATTATTATTATTTTTTCTAATAAGTTTTACGAATTGATCCAAAGCGATCCAAGGGGGGCTGGATACGTAAAAAACCAGGTGATGACTCCTTTAAATAAGTGATAAAACAGGGGATGCATATTGTGTATTCATATGTATATAGTAGGACATACAGAAAACAATGGGAGAGAATTGACTGATGTTTGCTGCACTCATTTCCAAGGCTGTGACTGTATTTGCAATGTAACTTTCAAAGCAGTTACATTCATATCTGAGCTAGTGTGTAGGTCAGCTGGGAGCCTGTTGACATGTGTGTTTCCCAGTGACTGATGTCAGCTACTTGAAGCATGTTTTGGGATCTCCTTAAATGTTGACATGTACATGCTACAACCCTTTTGCTACCATAAATCTCCCGGGGCAGCAGAGTTAACTGCAGGGCACGTTTTTGCAGTCTTTCTTCTTTGGAGTCGGAGTTGCCCTTACTTCAAACACGGAGTGAAAAATAAAGTGTTTCAGGTATACAGATCATTTGTGGTGTCTCAGGTGCCTATTTTGGTCTTTCATGCTGTTTATTTAGGGCAGCGTGGCTATTAACATGTGGGAGATTGTTTCATTCCTCCCATGGTTGACTTTACACATACTCCCTATGCTGGTAACACGCAACCAAGTGCTGATGTTTCACGCAATTGGCCAGAATGAAATAAGACACCATTTCACTTGAGGATGAATGGCTTACGTTATGGTCACTTTTCTTGTCTAGTGACTTTTCCTTGGCAATGTAAGCTCCTCACATGGTCTAGTTAAATATAAATAGAGCATATCTGGCATACCTCTGTGCAGATATTCCATTCCATGTCGAAGGAGAGAAGCTGGTGTTATGTCATGAAACTGTATAGTCTATACTCACCTCATATATGACATTAAAAGTACCACATCACATGTTGTCAACCCAGTATGTGAGACATTGGCGCTGAGAGGCTATAAGAATAACTCTGCAGTATACTGTATGTCTAGAGTCAGACCAGACTTGACCCTTCTGGTTCAGTCTAAGAACACAAACTGATGCAAAGGTGGCCCATGTTCTGTGTTTGCCCTCCATATCCTACTGCAGTCTTTGTCTTGGACCGAGCCACATTAACCTCCTCGCGGGGCCTAGCAGGGACTTCAGACGAGCGACATCCTGCAGCAGCGAGACGCGGGCCAAAATCAATGTCCTCTCAAAAGCACAGTGCTGGGAAAGTGCTGCATAATCAGATGGGCTTTCCTCCTCTCTTTTATACCTGTTGTCAACAAGCTCACTGGGGCTTTGATGCTGATACCGGCCTGACCTCTTTGCTCTCATGATGTATTGTAGCATTACGTCTCCTAAATAGAACTTTCCGAGCAAACTGAGGATATTCGCAAAAAAACAAGCAGACTTTTATTACTTCAGCTCATAAAAACTAACTCTTTCTGAGTAGGTCAAGATAGTGTGTTGACATCCAATGTGGCAAACCAGCCAACATATCAATTTCAACTAAACGCATGATGATTGCATTCTATCCAGAAGATGATATTAGTTAACTTTGGACGGGACTGTAATTTGGCATTATTGTGAAATTTCTGCTGGTTTTGTACCACAAGCAGCAGTCCACACAAAACTTCAACACAAAGGACAAAATACACAATCCGTCAAAATAAAACAAGGGGCTTTTGGGTACCCACAATTCCCCCAGCCCCCAGTGCCTCTATATTATCAGTTTACCAAAACTTTAGCCCCTTTGTTTGCTCAAAATCGCGCTGCAATACACTAGGGGGGGTGGGGGTAGTGGGGGGTTCAATAAAGTGCCTCAGTCTTGCAACAGTTTGCCCACATTTCCCTTTGCGGTTGAAAAATGGGGGAGCTGTTTGCCATCATTTTATTTTCTTCTCCAACCTGAACTCAAGTCCATCTCTCATGCTGCTCAGGCTGAAGGCCATGTCTTGCCGATTGAAAGGCGAAGGACACTGACACCTGGTGGCAATGTGCAGAACAGGAACATAAACATAAATACGTTTCCCTTCATTTTCTTAGAACATGTCCAGACATTTCCTTGAAATCACAGTAACATCAAGAGGAATCTGTTAAAGATAGGCTACCGTTGTGTAATTAACCTCTGAAACTCTGGATTGTACTCAATGTTATGATGTTAAAGAACCAAATGTACGTCTTTTTACACTTATATCCACCAGTGTGATGAGATATTCTTTCTATTTCACACAAAGCAATCGTTTCACTTGGAACTATCCACTGAAAAACTCATTGCAACTGTAAATGCCTGCAGCAACACCTGTGAATCAAATTACAGCAAGATATTGTGTCCACTGCTTGCATGTGCATTGACATTTACTGACCACAAGGGGGTAGAGGCAGACAAACTAAGGCCAGACTGACCTGAAGTGAATATCTGAGGCCGCCTCCTGCTGAACACTGCTGATAATGTCACAAAAAGCAATGATGTAGAACGTCTGCCAAATGACCTTGATGCTCTTTACTCCCATTCTCACCCCAATACCGTTCCAACGCTCTGACCTCGATTCAGTTCAACCAGAACCATTAGAGAGCAATGTGCCAGATAACGTTTGGCCAACAAAAAGTGTTCTTCGAGAGTGTTTGTGTGGTTTTTGCCTCTTGTCGTCCAGGGGCTACTGCTGTGCGGATGCGGGGGTCTGGCACGGCTCATGCACTCCGCTGGGTTCAGGAGAGGGGGGGGGTTTCTCGCAGGACCACACGCTGAATAGAGAGGAGGAGGTAACGCACAGAACATGTGCTTAACAAAGACTGTGTGGGTGAGATAGTCAGAGAAAAAGAGGAAAGAAGGGACAGAGAGAGAGAGAGGAGAACAAGCAGAGGAATGGAAAGTGTGTGTATGTGCACATGGACAGAGAGTGGGTCAAGTGGTGACGTAAAAAAAAAGAAGGGAGATACGAAGACAGACAGAAAAACAACAGATGCAGTAAAAAAAAAGATAGAGAGAAATCGTATGAAAAGCTGCTAATATCAGAAGACGAAGCATGAAATCATTTATATTGCTCCTCTGCAGGCACAAATAGTGTATATTTACTGGCAGGCATTGTAATAAACATTAATCAGAGAATGTCTGGTCTGTTACAGATGGCCTGACCTAAATTACCACACTGTAAATCACAGAAATCCCTGAGCAGTCGGTAAATATTTCTTTTCTCCACACAATTTCATTTTCCTATTCATGGTCGGAGACACGCTCTTACAGTCGGTCTTTGTATATTTCAGCTGTAACCTAATGTAATGTAAGTCACTTCATATCCAAAGGCCATAAAACTTATTTGGAGTGTTTAAAATAATTACATGTTTTATGTATTGACTCATTTATTTGTGTTATGAAGGCATGTGCACCAACTCACATGCACAGTATACTCACTCTTCCTGTCAAACACACATGCATGCAGCCTGTCGCTCCTTTGCTGCCTCAACTCTCACTCTCTTACTGTCAAACACACACACACATGCATGCACTCTCTTCCTCCCTGTCACACACACACACACACACACACACACACATCTAAATGTGGAGCAGCATTAATTCTGTAGCAGATGAATGAGTGTTTTCGGCGGCGCTACCCTCCAGGGAGCTGGGAGCAAAGCGAGAGCGTTGCTATTTCAGCTGCGGTGGAAGAGAAGGGGGGAAGCCTGCCGGGGCTGACCGCAGGAAGAGGGCCGCTGCTGGGGCTGCGGCCGAGGCCCCTGCTACTGACCCAGGGAGCAGACAGTAAACCCTCGGTTTATGGAAGTTCAGAATGCGGTGGGTCCCTAATGTGAGGGCCCTTGTATCACTTTTGCAGAAGTAGGTTAGACAGCAGAGGTGCCCTAGCTGGAAAGAAGATCCTATACATGTCTGTGATGTCCAGCCCACTCTGATCTGATGCATCTCCAAGTACAAATACTCAGGTATTGTACTTTCATATTAGATATGATATGATATGATATTATACTCATATTTCTGAGATTTGAGGAACTTTTATTCTTTCCCCCTAACTTTTCAAATTATATAATTTTAATAACTATTCAAGGTCCTGAGAGATAAACTATCCCATAATTTCACCAAATCACAGATAAGGGAGAAGTCCACAGTGTGAATACAAATTTGTGTCTCAGAATTAATCTTTTTACTTCTGTCCGTTCCCCTTTAATCATCTCACATTCCTTCTGATTGATCTTACAACCTGTTGGAGGGGGTCCGGGACACTGCTCCAGGCTCGCTTTATATCCAATTTTTAAACCAAACTCCACCTCAACCAGCTACAACTTTACTTATGAAACAGTCAAATGATGTCACATACAATAATACAACACACAGAATGTGTTGATCCATTTAGCTGATGATAATCTGCACAAGTGACTGAAAATTTCTTGTGTATAAGTGTACGTTCTTTGTGTATTTGTTCTTAAGTCAAGGAACAGACAGCTCATCCCATTTACAGAGGGAAAGAGGTTACATTTTCTTAAAATGTAGACCATGTACAGTATTGCCCTATATTCTCACCCCATAAACCACTCCATGTTGTCCCCATGCAGCTTCCAGAGATCATGTTGAATGATAAGTCTTACAAATCTTATTGATAGTTGAACATGTCCACAAATGGGATGAATAGAGAAATACAAGACTTGGTTGATGTGTAAGGGCTGAGGGCCAAAAAACATCAGGGAGTCATGGAAACAAGGGGATTTACTGAAATGACATGGAGCAAAATCAATGCCGGCTTGGCCAGCGTTAGGTTTATTATGTTTGTCAGGTAAAACACAAGAAAATTGTGTGTGTCCCCCCCCTCCCCCCTGGAAAGTGTGTCTGTACAGGGGGCCACGGCCTGGGTGATTAGCTACTGTTTCCACATGTGCCACAGCTACCAGTGAAAATGACCAGATGACAAAAGACAAAACTTGCCTGTTTCCATTATGGAATTTACACTGTGTTGCAGCCGGGGACGGGGAGGGGAAACAGTGACGACAGGTTCAGGGTTTGGAATTAACAGAGAGTCGGTTTGTGTTTTAATCCCCCCAAGGAGTCACCTGTGAACAGTTAGGCTCAGGAGAATGGGGCCACTTCTGCTGCAAGGCCCCACAGAGCAGGCAGATCTGGTTTAAGTTAATGTGCATGTAGCTATTGTTGACCACAGCCAGTCCCCAGGTATGAAGAACAGTGAAACTACTATTTTCTATATTATTTGAATAAAGAGCCATGACAAAAATTATGATATTACAAAATAATAATCCTTTATATAACGTTAATATCACAGAAAATACAAATTATAACATTTTTGGAACATTATAGACCTAAATAGAAGATGTCTGTACCATAGCTAATAAATAAACGTACTGTTAAGTAAGTAATGTGCAGGAATATTGTTGGTTTGTGTGTTTTTGCTGGAGAATAGAAACTTTTTGTGCGTTTTTGTGCCAGAAAGTTTCAGATTGAACTTGCTGAAGAGAGGAAAAAACAGGGATCCTGCTTATATTATACTGTATAGACTACACGCGCACGGTCCCGGTCGCGCGCGCTAAAAGTGTTGGAATGAAGTGAAGTGGGCCGTGTCCATCTGTGGAGAGGCGTGGCCAGGGGCGGCACTGTCGAAGCGCAGCCAAGTTGAGGATAAAATGTGGATAAGTGATGCTTTAGCAGCTTTGGTGCAAGAATCCCGAAAGAAGAAAGACCCAAGTTTCTCTTTCAAACAGATGAAAAACGGAGTGAAGCGACCACATCACAGCTTTGAATTATATCACATGGCAGCAAGCGACAGTCATCACCGCTCCACCTGAGCCCTGCAACTTTGAAGGCGGATTTTCTTCTTCTTCTTCTTCTTCTTCTTCCCTTCTTCTTCTTCCTCTTCTTCTTCTTCTTCCTCTCGCTGCAGAAGTTTTCTCACAGCCAGGTCTCTGTCAGGATCTGAAACAGCGGGCTCAATTCCAATTCATTAAAGGTAAATTATTTCCAAAGTCTACATTACATCACACCACTCCATTTCTATTTCAATATGCATTACTCTTCACATTTTTCCATTAGGTATTGGCTCGTTTTACCAGCCTCTGTCAGCATTGCAGCATGCATACCAAAAAGCTGAAACTATTCATACCTAGGCTTCAATATTGTGGTGGCATTAGCAACATTATGAATTATGAATCTGAGCACTGAACTACATTTGTTATTATAGCTGTACTTCTTGCTGTGATTTGAAATGCAGCATTCTTTCTAGCAGTCTTTCCTCGCTGCTTCATGATTTAAGGGAAGAGGGGAGGGAAAAAGTTGTAAAGTATTCAAGGAAGTTCAACACTGGTAGGGATTTCTTTCATCCACTCTTCAACTAGTCATCTGCAGCCTGCCAGCTTACCCTCAGTGAACCCCATGAGCTTTCCCGTGGCTCTGCACCAGACCTAGTGTCTGCAAGCCAGTGCACTGTCCTCACCAAGTTCAATATTGACCCAAGTTATTCAGCAAATTTGATACAGAACACCAATTCCAGTCCATCCAGTAATCCTGTTTTGCTCTCTCTCCCCTCGTGGCGCCATTGCCAGCCCCTGGCACGCAACTTAAACCAAGCCATCCCACTTGAATTTGAGAGGATCACCGTCAACACCATTACCAGGCATTTCCAAAGGATGAGGCGTGTATCCCTGCGCTGGCTGAGGGGCGTGTCCCTGCTGCTCCTGCTCCTCCACACGGCCACCGCCATGGTGATGCTTCCCAACTCCACCGGCTGGCAGCAGATCCTGGACAAGTATCTGGATGAAGACGGGGACTGGTGGGAGGCCAAGCAGAGGGGGAAGAGGGCTATTACTGACAGCGACGCTCAGCTCATCCTGGACCTTCACAACAAGCTCAGAGGCCAGGTCTACCCTCCTGCGTCCAACATGGAGTACATGGTAGGTGGATTGGGAACACTGAGATGTTGTTTGTTGTTGCAGTAGTACAATATTAATACTTCATGATGTTTATACATCTTAAAATGCTCTGACCCCCTTCTGAACTCCCTTACACTTTTTTTTTGCACACTCGCCATATAGCTCAGTGAACTGACCCAGTCACCAGACCACTCTGGCACTCGTCCCACTTGGCTCACTCGCAAGCGGCATGCCAGCATCTAAGCACCTTCACACATGAACCCAAACACACACCCATGTGACTTTAGTTGTTTTGCCAGAAGAGAAGAATTCCACCAACTTGCCAATGATCACATTACTACTAGGTTTTTTTAACTCATGCTCAACAGATTTGTTTTACTTTATCCTTTGGCCATCACATGTGTGTACAGCGCCAGATCACTTTTCACAGTGCAATTAGAATCAGAGCACAGCAACGGGGCTTGTTTTACCAGCTGTCTCGCCCCCCCCGCCCCCCCACCACCACACTACCACCACCACTAAACACACACATACTCACACACCACGCCTTCTAAAAAGTTACTGCTCCACGGATCTGGAAGTTTTCCAAATACACAACATGTGTAGGCTCTGCTTGACCGCCGCAGAACGTTGCCACCAAATGCACTTAGGAGGTTAAAAATCAATACAGTGTGCAGAGGATAATGAGGCTTTATCATCCTTTCATCTGCACTTAAAGAGCTGCAGAACAAAAGGCAGCATTATTCTATGGTAAAGGCAAATAAACAGTTCATGCTGGGGACAATTGCTGGACTGTGTAATTGTATAATTGAGAGGTTGGACTTGAGGAGCTTTTATATGTGTGTGAGAGTATGATTGTGTGTGTGAAGCTCTGCCCGGCAGGCTTCTGGTTGAGGCACACTCTAGTGGAGAAATGCTGAGCCAGCAGTGAGCAGCTACTTTCTACTGTCTCCTGTTACAGTTGGCTGTTTTTTTTTTTTTTTTTTAGCTGCAGGGGCACCCAGGGGTGAAATATGGAGAGAGGCGTGCAACTAGAGGACGTGAGGTGAGAGACAGAGAGCGAAAGTTAGCGAGGAACACACAAGGGGTAAATAAAGACGGAGAAGTCGAGGTGTGAAGATGATGAAGGAGATTTGCAAATAGAAAGGAGAGGTGATGAAAAACAGATGAGCGAGAGGGCGAAAGAGGAGAGCGAAACAGGTGTCAAAATAATTGAAAAGAAGATGAGGAGGTTGAATAAAAGTCGTGAAAATAAGGAAAATAAGAGGAGAAAAATTCAATTTAAAGGGGCGCACAGTGAGAGGAGACAAAGATTAGTTCACATTCGGCACCTAAATCTTATTTGCAGGTCTGTTGATGTCAGGAGCTCTCAGGCACCAGACTGTTCAGGTCAAATGTAAAGGGAATTTTCAGTACGTTATTTTGAAAGGGGCTCCATATTTCTCAGATTTTCCCCTCTCTCTGTTGAACTGCTGTCACCTTTCAGAAACCTCACAGCTTCACTGTACTGGAAGACTTCATAGACATGCTACTCTGCTCTCCCTACACACTCATGCATGCAGATGCACACACACACACACACTCACACAAATCCTAGCGCAGATACATCGCCATTTGCCCATCAGCTCTGTTATTGTCTGCCATTGTATGAAACCATAACCCGAGTGACCCTCCGTGGCAATCATCACAGAGACTCAGAGATAACATCAATTCAAATCCCCCTTTTTCCTCCCCCTTCATCTGTTTCCTTTTCTTGCCCTCTCTTTTTCTCTCTCTCTGCCTCCCTCTCTCTTATCCCTATGGCTCCGTTCCCATTCTGTCATTATCCAACACAGAGGCCCGAAAAAATTCCCCGGATAAGCATTCACACTCTGTAGCGATCCACAAAGCTTCAGTAGGGGTGGAGGGTGCGGGGGGGGGGGGGGACAGCAGTTCTGCCTCTCACTCAAATGTTGACCCACAGGTATAAACACAGAAGTGTCAGTGTTTGAAGTCCTGTAAGACAAACAGATGGCATCTTGGGAGAAAGGGCCCCACCTGCCTTGATGTTTAACTTGGCCTTGCTGGGCTGCACTTGATGGCGTTTGTGGTTTTTACCATGAAGCTGTATTGACAGGGTTTTTTTCTGCACGCTGTGATTCTGAGTTGTGCGTCAGATATCTGTCACTGTTATTCATCATGCTGGATAATGTGACTGTTGTGATTAACAACATATGAAGTTCAATGAGACCATACTGAAGGTTTCAACTAACAGTTAATATTATCTAAGATGTTTAATTATGGGCATGTGGCCTGGCATTTTAAATGGTTTTTGGGCAGATTCACTGATTAGAAGAACTGGTTTAGACAATTAAACAGCAAAATTCATTCATTCATTTACAAAGTCATCATCAGACATCTTCTGTCACAGCAATTTTGTTCAGCTTCTTGCACAGATCTCTAGTGCCCTCAAGCCAAGATGGAGACTCTTCAATGTGTTCTATGGTCTCCACTCGGCTCGTGTCTATGGAGATATGAAACAGGTGCTCAAAATAAATCAACTGACTCCTCTAGATGTAAAAAGCAGCAGCTGGATAGTGTGGTATCTGTAGCCTCTGAGAGTGCGCCATTCACACACGGACTCGTGCTCCAGCGATACCAAACAATTATTATCCCAAATAGCAGAGATGCCACCTTAATGTCACCAGACTGGACGGTCGCCAGGCTCCGTGTGCAGTGGCTGCATTGTATCCACAAATATTACAGACCGGGAAGGGCAACAAGTTGTTTGAGTGCAAAGCCCCAGCTGAACATGCTTAATGTAATGCCAAGAATGTAAACATAGCTGCTGTGCCAAATGCACTTACAGTAAATGTCCCTCAATAGCACCTCTCCTAAATACTTCAGGGGACAGAGTCATAAAACTTTGCAGGGGCGCAAAACATATGTAGTTCAAATTAGCAAATTCCAGTGATCCCATAGATGCGTCATGCCTACATGAAGTTAAGTTTAGGCTTAACTCTTTCCTTAATGTCTTCTTTGCCTTTCCTTGGCATATTCTCACTGGAAAACACCTCCTGGTCGCAGTGTTGTAAAAACGGGGGGGCGAGTGCCCCTTTGGCAATAGATCAAATCAAAATCTTAGCTCTGCATCCTGTCCAGATGGGAATGTCTTTTGCATTTAGGAGCTCCTCAAAGTCTTGTTCTCTGCTCCTGACTCAACAACTTTCTGTAAAAACCACTGTGGGAGCGCTCATTCTGGAGTTGGATGTGTCAGCAAGGCTGGGGAAAAGACTTCCTCCTCTTCAGCTTCTCACTGCTAGTGTCCAGCACCAGGGTCTTGGATTGCAGCAACATGCACCAGCCACCATTTATTGATTAATGAAATGTGAAAAGGAAATGTAGAAAACAGAGAGCTTTTGTCGAGCTGTAGCTTAGAGGTAGATTTTTGTACCTGTACCTGTACCTGTTATTATTATTATTTCCAAGATATAATATAGCCAAATATCAGACCAAACCAAAATAGCAGGCTAACCCAACCATTTACTTGTCTGACTCACTTATGGTGCCACTAAGTGAGACAGCTTCCTGTTCACGTTCAGTCTACAATAACTGGCTGGGCTGTTCTTTGATGTGGGCTGGAATGCACTGCACAGAAAATGGCACAGCAAACATAGGCAGCACTTTGCATTATACTCTATGGTAGTTTGGGCAGGGAAAGCACATGTGTTTTATTGTCATATACAGTAGGCCTGCTATTCTTTATTAGTTTCCTTACCTTTTAGATCAGTCCTTTAACTCCTTGTCTTCATCCTCATACCATTCTTTTCTGTTCTCCTCTGCTCTGTCAGACTTTTTTCTCTGTCTGCTTCACTTTCTCCAATTCCCATATCTTTCTCCTTCTTTTCAGTACTTCTCTGCATGCACCATTGATTATGAACAGGAAACCCAAACTTGCAAAGGAAGTACCCCTCCATACCCTTCGGAATGCGACCAGATGACCAAGGAAGATGAGGGGGGGGAGAAAAAAAAAAAAAGAAAAACTGGCCACAAATGAGGTGTTAAGCGAAATAAACAATGCAGCGTGCATGGTGCTGAAAGACTTTAGCAAGGGAGGTGTTTTTCTTTACAGGCCCCAGCAGAGGTGCGGTTTGGGTGGGTGGGTGGGAGGCGGGGGTGTCTTGGTTGTGAGGCCTCCCCTGCTAGGCTAACTGTACAAACAGCGGCTTGACAAGCCGGCTGAACTCTGTACCAGATTCAACAGCTGAAACATATGTAGCGCGGTCGACACTCTCTGAGCCCTGCTCTCTCTGCAGGTTGGAAGACGATGGAGTGAATTCCTCCACTGGAAGGGTACAGTTTGCATTTTCATAATTTAAGACATACTCCACGGGCATCACAAATCATGTCTCTGTGATAGAACGCATAATCAGTAACATTCCTCAGCAAAGACGTGGTACAGTATAGCCAGAATCTTTGTGATTTTCCTCTGGAAACTAACTGTAGTTGTGGTCTGGATGAATGTTTTCAGACCTATAACCGTTCATTAATGGTCAAAAGCATTATTACGTTGACCCCGCTCCAGTACAGAATGTCCTATGTGCTGTGGTTAGCAGATCGTTTGGCAGTTACCCCAGCTCAATATAATGTGTTCCACTCTGCTTATCAGTGTAAACATTGATTATTTTATAGGGCAAGGAGGTCGCTTGTCGAGAAAATCGAAGAGGAAGATTATGTGGACAGAAATCATGGTTCTCTCTGCTGCTACTACTGATGATGACCAGGCTCAA
The DNA here is from genome assembly GCA_030347415.2 of Decapterus maruadsi. Lineage (NCBI taxonomy): Eukaryota > Metazoa > Chordata > Actinopteri > Carangiformes > Carangidae > Decapterus > Decapterus maruadsi. The sequence continues at coordinate 3,420,355 of CM064890.1, forward strand.
ATGTTTTTTTTTTGTTGCTGTTTCTGTTTCAGCATCATTAGCTTTTTGTAGGAGTGAAAAAAGGGAGCGGCAGCTACAATTCTGACATACTGACACTGATTTGCAACTCAATGCCGACAGAGGTAATTTCTGAGCAGAGATACAGTTTCAGGTAAACAAATTCTGACTCCTCTTTTAGCCCCGACCCTGTCAGTCATCATTTATCAATATTGTGCAAGACAGACCACAGGCAGCCACAGATGAGGCGGCGACACCACAGATACACTCCCTCTCAGCAGGTGTCGAGATGAGTGGATATTATACTCCACACCTCCAGTTGTTTATCTGTTCTGTGCGCTAGTTACGTAACAGGTCTTCAAGGCTTTGTCCTGAAATCTGACATAACGCACTGTATGAGAGTCAATCAATATTGTGGGTGTTGTTGATTTGAACAAAACCATCCACTCAACAGAGAGCGAACGAACCTGCTTAGCGGCAAGAGTTAATTTTCAGCACTGCCAGACATCCTGTTGTTAGGTGGCTGCGTGTTTCTGGTGTAATGCAGAGAACAGAAGTTGTTGCTGCTGGGACTGAAAGTGGGTGATGGACGACGGAGGAGGTGGAGGTGGTGGTGGTCATACTGAAGGAGTTATTTTAGTGTCTGTTATTGGATGAGAGTTCAGAGAGGCTAAGGTATTGCTTCCAGGCCCGATGTGTGAAATGTGAAAACTTCTGACACCTGCATTGGTATACCAGTGCATGTGCGCCGCACACATTTATACACACACATGCAAACTAATTAAGTCTCTCATAGAAACCTGGTGCATTAGAAATCCCTGCTCCGAAGCTGAAAGTGAAGGTGTGCAATTAAAAGAACATACAGTGTCCTTCAGAAGAATTACAGCTGGTGTTATTCTAACATTTTTATGGTAGAATTTAGGTCAGCAGAGAGGAAGGACACTCATTGCATTCCCAGAAAACCCCAGAATGGGAATATGATCCCTTAGTATCCAACCAGAGCCAAACTTGACTGAGAGGGCAATTTAGAGAGAGGTAAAGTGAAACAAAAGCTTGCACCCAGACATCTCACCAGAGACATATGGAAGGTATTACTTAAGGAAAAACAGCTTTTGCATTTTTTGAATAACACCCAATCTTACGGAGGGGAAAAAACCATCCAGAGAAGTAAGAAAGTCGGAAAGCTCTTCATATTACAGCAGCAGCAAGAGGTCAGTATACTGTAGTTTTGCATTTCATTCAGGAACACTCTCGTCATGATTAAAACCATTTATAGCCACAAATGGAATACAGTTCGGCTTGGCGCTGAAGCTCCACGCTGGGAGCTCCCTGGATGGACAAGCGCATGCTATGTCGCTCCAGGGAGACAATTTAAACCCCCCAGAGTGGAAGAAAGCACTGAGACACTGAGAAGGTGGAGGCTGGGGTGGAGGAGGCAAGCTTTTTGCGCAGCGATCAGCCGTGTTGAGGGGGAAGTCAGAGTGACAGCCTACATTTAAATAGACCGCCTATGGTAGGAGCATGAATGTGATTGGACAGAGACTAATGGGCTGGCTGTCAGCTGACTACAGCTGGGGCTGCCGACTACCGTGCCCTGCATGAATTTACGCAGGCTTCATTTAGTTTATAAATCAGTGGAGTTACAGCAGCTCCTATGCTTAACTCCATGGATAAGACAGCGCCTCACATCACATTGAGAGCTGAACCCCATGCAGGAGTGAGGATCTCCAGTTATCCACTAGACATTCCTGTACCTTATGGCCAAATAGCAATCTAAGCGGCGTTGGATTGCACTGTTTATTTCAGTCTGTTTCCTCCACTCTTCACCTATAATCCAATAACCACCTCATTTTGGTTTGCTGTCTTGTCTTCTTTGCAGGTGTGGGACACAGAGTTGGAGCGAACAGCAGAGGAATGGGCTGAGACCTGTTTGTGGGAGCATGGTCCTGCTGGTTTACTGCCACAGATTGGACAGAACCTGGGAGCACACTGGGGACGGTAAACAATACCTTAAATAGACCACCGACACTATAAAATGTGTAATTTAATAAAAACTAAAGGGTAAACAAAAGGCTATGTCAGGTGTTTAAAACCAGCACTTGTGTGTGACTCGACTGATAGTCAGACATTTGCATCATTTACTCCCTAGAAAAGTCATATAGTTAGCTATTACTCACTTGCTCAATTAGTTATTTTAAATAGTTTAAAATCATTAAAAATATTAGTTATTTTTAGCTACTGTGGGCCCCGTTACCAGTTTGAAATGTAGAGCTTCCCCACAGAAAACCCTCATGGGGCCCCAAAAGGGCAAGACGTCTGCAGGCCCCAGGCAAACCCATTTGGCGGCCTTTGTGGGCATTTTCTGGGCAAGCCCAAAATTGGGCTTTCCCAACCTAGGACAAATTAAATCAATGAAATATATTTATAAAATCACATAAAACCACAGTCTGCCATTTTTGTGCAATTCTATTTGTGTATTGAAAATGCTAATAAATTTAGCCATTGCTAACATGTGAGTTTTAGTTTAGCACAACTGTAAGCTAGCCTGACAACAGCAGGTTATGTTTTGTCTTTTATGCTGTAAAGACACTTCTAACATCTTGTAGTAGCATTTCAATAAGTCAAAACTCCAACAAATTCACACACACTTCACAATCTAAGTCTGTCTCTCATGACCTGGTTAAGTTACACAACTGAGCCCGGTTACATCTCGAGTAGACTGACACACTTTACAGACAACTGTTACATGTTTTCATTGTGTTCATTTGCTCAGTCAGCCTCCCCACCGGGCATCTGAAGACAGCGCTGCTTCACACAAGAGACTCTTGTTCCACATTTAATCATATCACTCCACAGATGAGACGTCCACTTGATTCTAATTAGATTAACCAGCAACACCTGGTGCCAAATCAGTGTCAGTCCTTGTTGCACTTTCTTTAAAGAGCACGAATGCTTGACTGCCAGCTGAACAGCAGCCTCTGATGTGTTTACACGGCTTTGCAATTACTTTCTTATACATATTCTGTATCAAACAAAGCAGAATTTTAACCAAGGACTTTGCTAGGAAAAACATTTTTTATAAACTTTGTGGCTTTGGAAAGGATTTATGTGAATGTTCATTTGTTGTGTAGGTAGTTTTGCAGTAATTTAAATGTAAGCCCACGCACAAAGGTCAGATAGCATCCAGATTTCGTGTATGCATATGGGTTGTTGTTAGAGGACCGTCAGTAAGCAGAAAAGAGCTTTGATGCATATTGCCGACTCCCACACCCACAGAGATGTACAGTACAGTAAGACGTAGAGATTTTGCTTTGAACATTGTTATCTTTTGTTACTCATCTCTCCAGGTATCGTCCACCCACATTCCATGTGCAGGCCTGGTATGATGAAGTGAAAGACTACACCTTCTCTTACCCTCAGGAGTGTAATCCATACTGCCCCTTCAGATGCTCCGGCCCAGTTTGTACTCATTACACACAGGTAACGACCAAAGGATCATATCATTATATATTCTAAAGACTTGGGATGTACAAGCAGACATGTCATTTGTTTTTTATTTTTCCGCCTGGTTGTATTTCATAGCTGGTCTGGGCCACCAGCAGTCGCATTGGCTGTGCCGTCAACATGTGTTACAACATGAATGTGTGGGGACAGATTTGGGCTAAAGCTGTCTATCTCGTCTGCAACTACTCACCGAAGTAAGCACATTTGTTTTGTTGTGACTTTCATAGATACATGACTTACTGTAGATACATGCTACAAAAGAACAAGTTGTCCTTGTGTCATTTTGATGCAGTGGTATCATTTAGGTTTTGCAAAACATCATGGGATATCAGTGATGTGCTCTGTTTAATAAGCCGTCATTGTCATGCAACCTGAACAGGGGAAACTGGTGGGGGCATTCTCCTTACAAACATGGCACCCCTTGCTCGGCCTGTCCCCCCAGCTATGGAGGTGGCTGCAAGGACAACCTCTGCTACAAAGGTATATATGAGTAAAAGTAGAGAAGGACAGAGTAAGAAAGCCTGTGGATATTTTTTACTCATTGTACCTATTTGTGACTTCACTTTAAGATGACAGTTCCTATCCTACACAAGAGGAAACGGAAGAAAACAACTTCATTGAGCAGGAGGCCCCCCGTACGCCGCAGAAGCCCTGGTCCCGGCCCTCCAAATCAGAGCCTCCAAGTCTCCCTGCCCCAGCTCCCACCAAGCCCCCCACGGAGGACCTGCAGAAGAATGAAATGGTCAACACACAGCAGATGTGTAAGCTGCCATTCAGCTGTTTATTCTGGATCCAGTTACATCTCAAAATGGGGGGTGCAGGATCTGGTTTTAAGGGATGGGAGGTGCAGAGTGGTAAAAATTATAGGACAATATATAGTGTAAAGAAAAAAAAGAAGAAACTGCTTTCAAAATTGGGTTAAAACCAAAAGAATTGCGAATAACTGCCTGCTCAGTGTTGAACAAGCAATAATGGATAACAAGGGCAAAAAAATAGGCTTTGACCGGAAATATTTTTCTTGCAATTTATCTTAAATTGCCTTGATTTTCTGTACTCTTTAACTGTCATCTCCCTGATCAACCTTGACAGTTTCTGAAGTGTACTTAATATTGCAAGTCACTCTTTGGAGAAGGGAGGGGAGGTCTATTTTAGCATGATCCCCTGAGTGTGTGTTTGCTTTTGGCTTGGCTGAGAGGGGTTGAGGGGTGAGAGGGGCTCGCTGTGGTTTTTAAATGGCTTCCTCTCCGCAGTCCAAGGGGCCTGCACTTGAAAGCTGAGACACTTCCTCGAGTATTGCTGACCACCCTGAACCTTGCGGCAGGAATTCTTCTCTTTGGTCCTTGAAGCATCACAACAAAAGTCCTCGCTGAGCCTCACTCATCTCAGGCTTTTTAGATGTTATTCACTGCATCTACAGCCAGTTTGCATGTTGCTTCCTGTTATGAGGGCTCAAGAAACCTTTTATTTGTGTGTTTCAGCTCAGCTTGTGACCTGTGACACTAAGCTTCGAGATCAGTGCAAAGGAACGCCCTGCAATAGGTACAATTAAGATGAACTGTAATAAAATCATCAACACAAAATGGCGTGTACAGCACATTTCACCTCATTTCTTTGTATTAATCTACAGATACGAGTGTCCTGCTGGGTGCTTAGATGCTACAGGAAAAGTAGTCGGGACAGTATACTATGAAATGGTGAGTACACACGTTGTGTTGTCAGATTTGGGTGGGTTCAGTATTACACCAATTAGGAGCTGTCAGTTGTGTTCTTGTCAAAAGTGTCTTTGGGTAAGACATCAAATGTCAAAAATCATAAATGTTCTCCTTTGCAGCAATCCAGTGTGTGCAGAGCTGGTCTACATGCTGGTGTCATAGACAATGATGGAGGATGGATGGATGTAACCAGACAAGGCAGAAAGGACTTTTTCATCAAATCCAACAAAAATGGGGTCCAGTCTTTAGGGTGAGGCAATAATAGCATTATTAAATTTATACATGTAACTCAAACTGACAGTATTTGACAGCAGGATCGGTCAAATATAACGATACTAAGTGAAAATAATGTCATTTCACGTCAGTGTTGTGTGTTTTCCCTTGACAGAAAGTATCAAAGTGCTAATTCCTTCACAGTTTCCAGAGTCACAGGTCAGTCTGACAATAATGTGACACTGTAATTACATATATGTTACATTTCACATGAAATCGCTCATTAAAAGCCATACTGCAGCTGTGTTTGTTGGCACTGACTATTTCTTTCCTACAGTCAAAGCCATCACATGTGAGACCACAGTTGCACAGCTGTGTCCATACCAAAGGCCCACAAAACACTGTCCAAGGTGAGAAACTGCAGTGTCTGGCTGCATGTCACTCTATTGGTTCCCACGTTTATGTTAAAGCCAGTCATTACTAATGTGTAATTGTTTTCTTTGTAGGCTATACTGCCCCAAAAACTGCGTAGAGGAGAATCCACACATATCCAGAGTGATTGGCACGGGAATATACTCTGATGTAAGTCTTTCTTTTTGAAGCTGAAATGGTAAAAATGTCTTCATAGTTTTTATTTATTTATGGACATAAATGAAGCAACTTCCCATGTTACCTTTCCTTTGCAGAAGTCCAGTGTATGCCGGGCAGCAGTCCACACCGGAGTCATCAGGAACGATGTGGGTGGATACATCGATGTGATGCCAGTGGACAAACGAAGACACTACACTGCCTCGTACCAAAATGGCATTGTCTCAGAGAGGTATGTGATGAGTGACTCACACCTAATCTGCAGTCATTGTTTGGTGTGTGTCAGGCTGTCAAGTAGCACATACTGAATTAATCTTAATTGTAATTCTTTTGTATAATTGACAGTTAAACCCACCATGCTACTTAATAGCACAGCTGAAGATACTGATAAACCTTATGTGGGGTAAATTCAATTTGCGTAGAAAAAAAACAAACAACCTTCACAGTTAACATCAGTGGGTGTGTGGTACGGTATAGGATTAATTGTTTAAGAAGATTATACTAGTCCTATGTCAGCATTCTTGCTCAGATATTGGGAGAAGAGTGAAAGGGTTAATTTGTTGGGGCCCACAGAGGAGGAATGAGAAATCAATGGCTCTCAGGTAGAAAGAAATTTATCCACTCTGCCCTCCCTCGTGGACCTAATCTTTTTAAGATGCAGGCAGTTCATTACATCTCTTATGCAGTGCACATGGGAGGGTGATTAGCATGCTTCTCATTTAAGATAATTAATTGCTTGGCAATTAGACTGGAGAAGACGAGTGCATCTCCATGTTGTTGTGAGAGGTGTTTGTTATTTTGGTAGAAAGCCAAACGGGGGCATCAGTTGGACAAAGGTCTAAAGCTTAATATAGTGACTCACATAAAGACAAAAAAAAGAAGAAGCCCAACCACATGTACTGAGAATACAGAATCTCATAAGGGATCAATATCGTATTAAATTTTAGACAGCTTTCGCATAGTCCCACTGATATGGTCGATGAATTCAAACCAGATGAGGTAACGAAGAGAGAATAGATTCTGTGTCAGACCCATTGTTTTTGTGAAGACACGTATTTTAAGTCAAATGCAGTCTTTCCAAACAAAACAGTGAAAATCTGGTCATATTGAACAGAAACCTAATTTGCACAAACACTAGTGCTATAGTCTATAATTTTGTCAAGTTACATTTAGATGGATGTTTAATTAACTGTCAAAATTTGATGCTGCAAACTGTATATTCTTGTCATTTTTGATATATCTGAGATGAGTCCTAGACATTTCCCTTCACAGGCTATTGATATTGAAGTTATCTTACGTGACTTATCCAACCAAAACTCTTACACTGATGTATCAACAGAATAAAGGATTGAAAACAGTGAAAACATCTGAGAGATTTGACCTCTGATGTTTCTTACAAGATGTTTTTAATATTGCATTGGCACAGTGCGGTTCCACACCCTTGCACTCATACAATCACTGAGGCCATAGTGACCATGTCGGCAGTGCGCAGCAGTTGTGTGCATTTTGTGGGGAAAAAAAAACCATAGGATCAAACAGGTTTTCAAATAGAGCGCTGTGTTGTCGGCATAGAGACATATCTTTGTTTATATCACCCCACTGTTCTTTCACATCTACTCCAAATGGGAGGGGTGAGAGTGAGTGGGCAACTTTATTTTGCCCCATGTGCTAGCACAGAGTAGGAAACAAGAGACGTAATTGGTTTGTAAAGTGGCTGTTGGAATGTTAAGAAGCTTAACCCGGGCAATGAAGTACTCACCCAATTCAAATCTATGCACGGTGTGTAACCATTAGTCATATACAGTAGCTCTTCTGCATCAAGAAGAGTGTGTATCTCCTACTTCTTGAATTAGGATATGCATTAATAAAGAGAAATGTGTTGATAAGACTCTGCTGTTTCTAATGAAGTGAGAGCACGTGCTGAATCCATGCTGTACCAGTTTAGAACAGCATTAGGTCTGTACCAGCCTCTGTGCAAAGCTAAAAGTGACCCACATACTATAGAGTGCGTTCTATTTTTTTTTTTTTTTACAGATATTAAATTGGACCAACTTTGAATTGTTTTGTGGTTTTCAGAATGAACTATTGTCAACATGACCTGGGACACACACACACACACACACACAGCCTGTCTCCTGGCTTTCCCTCTTTCTTCTCCGCCTCTCCTCCCCTGTCTCTCTCCACCACATTTATCTTTGTCACTCTGGTGAGATGCCTAGCGTCTGTTATTATCTGCCCATCATTTATCTGTCTGCTTTAACTCCACAACATGTCTGTCTTTTGTTGGATTAACACGTGAAGTCCCCCCGTGTTTGTGTAAAAAAAAAAAAAAAAAGGTCGGTTTATCTGTTTTCTCAGGGAGCGTCAGCCTCTATCTGTTTGTGTCCAATCTGTCAGCGGAGTGTCAGACAACACACTGACGCGGACGATTCTCCGTAAAAACCCCGAAGTCTATCTGTTTGTGTGTGTCTGTCATCTACGTCTCTCTGCAAAAAGGCTGGGACATGTTCCTGTATCTGACACATGCCGCACCCAGGTTGACTCTCCCTCTTGTTTCTCTCTCCCCTGCAGCCTTCAAAACCCTCCTGGAGGGAAGGCGTTCCGGGTGTTCGCTGTGATTTGAGTGCCCCAGAGGGCGGCTTCGCCAAACAGAAAGTGCACTTGTGCTGTTGAATAGGCGGTAATCAAGCCCTGTTGTCAAACTCAATGAGTGAAATGTTTCTGGCTTTGCTACACTCCAGGGGTTAGGGGTCGTCTCCATGACAGCGTAAACCCAGCAACAAAAACTTGACACATACACAATAAGAACCTGTTAGCTCTCCCTCGCATGGAGGTTTAATTTCGTCATCCTTTAATAGTGGGGAATTTTATAAACTGTAAATATATCTGAATGGATTGCTACAGTAATAATTTGTTGTACATATCTGTTAATAATATTACACACATTGTGTCTTTGTGCCATTGCCTTTTTAACAAATAGCTCTGTATGAATATTGATTATAGAAGTCCTATGATATAACATTATAATGGCACTTAAGGATGAATATCATTGTTGTTGTATGGCACATTTTTACTGGTGCTCAGGAGAGGTGTCTTGTCATGTTTTGTACTTTTTTTAATGATTGGAAAACAGATTGTTATACATATATTTTTATATGATTATGCTTTACTTTGATATGATTTATAAAGTATGCTGCTATATGTTCTTTTTTTTGTATTGTTATTGTAATTAACAGTGTGATGGGTTTGTTTTTTTTGCAGATAATATGGTTTAGTTAAAACTCCCTGCAGGTCGGGAAGTACACTCATCCCTCAGAGTTGTCATTCTCTTTACAAAACAAAAGCTGATGTACCTGAATTCACCATGCATTGCTGGATGCAGCTACCCCAAAGTTGTTTTCAGGTCGTATCTATTCATCTCCCTTTGACACTGATAAACAGAATACGATACTATGCAACAGTTTTATTTCATGCAGTATGTCGGGGGAGTGATGATTGTAAATCAACAGATATACCTGCTCATATTTTTTACCAGCTCTCAGCTTTCTTTCAAGCTGCAGTCTTTATAATGGGCAATTCATTGTATTGTTGTCTCTGTTTCTTTGTGCATTATATATATTTTCCTACCTCAGGTTGTTAGGAAAAGTTCCTTTTGCAATAAAATACTACAATCTCCACAACTCTCTCACACATTTGCTTCTGGCAGTTTGATATTCCTCTGGTTTCAAGGCATTGTGCATCACACGTTAACCATATAACTGATTATACTTTCATTAGGATTTATAACCCTAATCAATATCTGATGCCTTTCAATCATGAATCATCCAGGTACGATAAATAGTGTTTGCTTCAAGTATCTAGCATATGTGTCTTCCAGACTAATGTTTTTATTGGATTTCCTGCAGTAATTCTGTGGTGGCAGTGGGGGTGGTGCCGCATATTTATTTCTTTTCTTGATTTTTTTTGGTAAGTAACATGAACATAACTCAGAAGCATGTTTACTTGTACTGATTTATCCCAGCCTTGCGCGCCACACTGCCTTGGATTATTTCTCTTAGCACAGTCTTGAAAATGAAGGCGTAAATAATATTTTGCCGCTGGGGACTTTGACGGGAAATCTTCTCTTAATAGTCCACAAATGAAAAAGCTACGCACAATGTGTCTTAAACAGTGGTCCTTGAACAGCTCATCTGGTGTGGGTCAATACAGGTCGTCATGTCTTCATATTTCAAAGGACAACAATGAACTAAAACTTGAACAGCATTGACTCATTTCACATTTGCTCTAACATTCAGGCAGTGCCAAAACACCAGAGATCAAAGTGCTGCAGGGAGCCACTGAAGTGGTAGGCTTTGTGGGTTGGATGAAGACTGAACCCAATCCCCCAGACTTCCAGGTTTCATTGCACCATTTGAGGGCAAAGCCTTGCACCCCTGATGTGAAACTCTCTCAGGATGTGACGCTTACCCCCTGCTTCCTCTTACATCCATACCAGCTATTCCTTAAAAACCATGGAGAGCGGAAGCATTTGATTTCAAATGTCCCAGCTTTCCTTTTTTTGGATCGTCACCAGGGAGCAGAGTCGTCACTCCTCATTTGCTTCTGAGCGGCAGTGGAGTGAAATGACTAATCCATAATAGGTTCCACCATATCGATGTCCGACAGTGTTATGATGTCTGCAGGGCTGCAATAAGTTGTGACTCAGGCTGCCAGTCTTTGTTATTCCCCAGACAAGTACCACTAAATCTTGATGGGTTGAATATACAGGAGCTGGCCCAGTGACACCATGTGAAAGAATATAAATACAGTTCTGTTAAATTAGTTTTCGGTGTTGTCTATTTACATTAGGAAATGTGATTGCATGCAGGGTTTGCAAGTATCACAATACATGAACATTAACTTACTGGTCATGAACTGTGTTATAAAGGAGATATAGTGCGCGTGTGCTCTGTTGGCGCTCTGACATATCATGTTTAGATTAAAAACAGTTACAAGTGATTGGAGAAGCTGTGCAGGAGAAGGGGCTGCAGAGTGATTGATAGGCCATCTATGTGCACCCGGGCCCTGTGAGAGAGAAGAGAGGCATACATCAGACAGGTGTCAAAACTCACAGCAGGGTGTGGTGATAGGTGGCGTTCAGAGGCTCTGAGGAATGAAAGGCAAGCGGACGAGGAGGAGAGTGAAAAGGAGAAAATGCAGGAGGGAGGTAAAGGGCAGAGAGATAACCTGAAGGCTAGAGAAAACAGTGTGACATTTGGATTCTGACTCCTTCAAGAGCATGACATTGGTGCTGGAATATCATGTTCTAATGTTAGAGTTTTGGAAAACAATACAAGAACCAAGTTAACGTAAAGTTATGAACATTGTTATATTGTTGGATGCTGCCGGCTTCAAGTAATTAAGGCATCGGTCCAACACTTCGGTTAGACGTGAACTGACAGAGCGACAGCCACAGACCCATTAGGACCAAGGAGAGTGCAGTGAAGACAGATGGGATGAAAGACAAGCTTGCAGCTAGCAGGGTCTGCATGCTGCCACCAGTGTTTTCACACTGTCGTTTAAAATAAGGAAGGCCATTAATAACCTCCTCACTGTGCCCTGCTCTGCTGCAGTCTGGCGCTCCTTGCAGAGCTAAATGTGGCGCTACATGGCAGCAGACTGGCAGACTGTGTCAAAGAAACCATATATACCTGAGGAGAGGGACAGGGAGAGAGAAGGCACACAGTTTATGTGTGTGCTTCTGCATTTTGTGTGTGTGCATCTGCCGTACATTTAGGTTTAATTGTATTTTTTCACTTACTCACCTGTTTGTTTATGTGCTGTGCCTGCGCCCGCCTGTCCTACCATGGTTGGATGGGAATCAGATAGCGGTGATGCAGTCAGGAAAGCCGTCAGCACCGAGGTGAAAAGTTATGGTTGCCAGTGGTAATGACTGTGTTCCTTCTTGTCAAACCTTTACTTTGGCAGATGAACAAAACATAAAATTTGACAGGGAGTGGGTTTTTTCCCCTCATGATCCAAAAATATTACATGTACATAGCCACACTGTGAATGTGTTTTTGCAAAGATGGAGTGGGTACTTTGGTGGAGAAAAAAATAAGTTTTTCCTGAGTGGCAAGGTGACTCATATAATTATTTAGTTATTTTAGGCCTCTGTGCTTTTAAAACAAACTCAGACAAATCTTAGACATTTGATTTATAATAACCATTCATTTCCAACGGGCTCTCGTGCGACTGAGCCACCCAACTCCAGGAGCAAAATTGAGAATCTTTATCCAACAGATTCAAATTGCATTTTCAAGTGAATCTTTACCAGCATAGCAGATACTTTAAATGGGTCAAATGAGATGTATCTAATGGTTTTTGACTTAATTACTCCACCATGAGACAAGACAAAAAGATCATCTTCAAATGTGTGTCCACTGCTCTCCCAAAAGGAAAAAAAAAATCATCATGAATTTGTGATGGGATGACTCTACGGAGGTGTGAGCGGTGTGACCTAATACTGTCAGAACAATGGTTCTCTTCATGGGCTATTCTGGTGTCATTTGTAATGTGAGCGTAAGTGGCGCATATTGAATCCTCGGTCAGAAATAGCGCCTTTTGGTGTGTTGGATTCTCAGCAGCTACACAATGTCAGGAACTCAGTCGTTTGGCCAAGTGTGTTGTAGCAGGTTAATTACAGGAGGCAGGGGATCAAACAGTCTCTCTGTTTTTCAGTCCAACGCAAATAAAGGAGATTTTCCAGGAGAGAAGGTTCCCTTGTTTGACAGAAACCCAAGACACGTGCGCAATGATTTAGTTCATGTGAGTAAACCCAATTAAGAACATCTGGTACAGCCACTCCTTATGGATTATGCTAAACGTGTACATCTGCATATTTACATGTTATGTTGTCTCTCATTGTCTGCCTCCCTCTTGCACACAGGCGTCTTTGTATGCACACATTGTCGTACGTTCATTCATCTTACTTCAGTCATGACAGAACGCCTCATTACTGAGGAAATATCACTCGATTTATTGTCAACAATTTGCACACAAAAGACGCTAACGCTGACATTTGCCCGTGTATAAATAGGTGTCAGTGAAGCAGTTTTATGCTCTGGATGCAGATGTGAGCCACATGTAAAAGCCTTTCCTAAAACAAGCACTGCGGAATAGGGAAAGTTGTGCTTACGGTACCTCTCCAGGAGGGGCTGGCTGCCTCCCAGACTGCTCTGCTGTTAGATCTGCCCCTCAGAATAAATAATGACAAGTCTGAATCAAATCTGGGCATTTAAAGAAACAAATTCAGATATTTCCTTTGGAGGAGTTTGAAGCCTTCCAGTTGTCTCCAGTTGTTTTACAGGAGACTTACTTTTACAGAAGGACGTTTCTATACGTCAGCTGCTTAGATTTCCTATCTATCCTCCCGATGTGGATCAGCTAGGCTTGCACTAATGATGACAATAATAACAAACGTGTTGCTCAAGAATGTGGCATGCAGAGTTTTCCTATATCCGAGGGACAATCAGACGGCCTGCATGTCCAACAAACACTTGTTTGCAAAGGAAAGGAAAATAACTGCTGGGTAAGAAGTGGAACAGAGAAAAGATGCCTGGCAAGACAACAAGGAACAGTCTGAAAAGCTACATACAGTACCGCTGAGGGTCACGGACAAACAATAAGGCCATGCATGGCAGCCAGGCACACACACTCCTTTGCAGTCAGTCATAATACAAGAAAGAGGAAGTGGGAGAGTCTTGGGCCAAGGCCTAGAGGGCCCAGGGGTAGTGGAAGAAGAGCACAGCATGAAAAATTAAAGAACTCATGAAAAACTACAGCTCATGGTACACTACCTCAAAAGGAATCCCAAAATAACTTTGTTTTTAAGTTTTTGTCAAAGTCAGCGAGAATGATTCCTTCTGTAGTTGTGTGCAACACGTGGTGCGGCGCAGCAGACGCAGCAGTGGGCGATACACCAAACACACCTCTGTGACAGAAGTGTGTGAGTGCATTTATATTGGGATCATGGTCAGGGTGCACAGGGTGCAAAATATAAAGAGGTGCAACGAATCAGGCGCCGATGATGGGCCACAAAATCACGGAGGAGGCTGTCCCCGGACTCTGACGTCATCTCTGACCTTTCGTGTATTTACAGAGGAGGTTTGATTTCCACTCTTTTTCCATGCTCACACATGAGCCGTTGTGAAGTGGGCCCGGGAGGTAAAATAGTAGCTTTGTCCCGACCTGGACGGTGAGCACTGGAGTCATGTGCTTCTGCCAATCCCGATGAAGGGCCCACAAGCCATGACCATTGAGGAGAGCACAAGCATCACCTGTTTTATATTAAATCAGTCAGATTAAATAAGGAAGCCAATAACCTGCAGCTCTCAAGGTGCCATTTTAGCCAAATATGACCCTCAGGTACTGGGATCACACTCAGACCGTTCTCACACAGAGCAGAGGCTCACGGCAGAGGCACTTTGCAAAGAAATTCATGAATCTACACCTGACCATTTGATGCAGTGTCGTATTAAATGAGATGTACCATGATAAAGATCCCCCCCCCCCTTCGGTATTTCAGGACTTCGCAACAACAAACTACACAATATCTCCATTTTATGCAGCAACATAAACAGCCTGATACAAGGCTTATATGGCCTCATCCATCACCTTATGGAGTGTTCGAACAAGCATCTCATTATCATACAGTTGAAACATGAAGACATAACAGCCCCTTCAAAGTACAGTACTCCTCCTAACGCTGCAGACAATATTGCCCTCTACAGGGCATACATATTAGTCACGCTTGTCTGTTGCCCCCACTTTTTTTTTTTCTTCTTTTTTGGCCGAGAGGCTGTGATGAGTTAAAGAGACACAGCACCACATGCGCTGATGAATGTATAATTACACAGTGTTTATAGAGAGATGGAGGATCAGGAGCTGCAGAGAGGCAGAGTGAGGGAGGGGGGGGGGGGGGGAGTGTCCTGTGACCTTAGAGACCCTGGTTCACACCCTCTGGACTCCAGCGTCTGTCATGCTGAGGTTGCCTTCAGCATTAATCCTGCTTTAGTTTAAGTATGTACAGCTCTGTAGTTGACCTTAGTCTGGACGGAGCGAGAGAAAGAGGAAATTTACAAATCCAAAATAAAGCGAGGCCATTATGTGGGTCTTATTATGTCAAGTTAAAGTGTTGACAACAATAATAGCGTTTAAATGGTGTGAAATTGAAGAATAGAAGACTCATCAGAACAACACCTCCAAAAAAGACCTGATATGAATGAATCTCAGCAACACCGGCGCCAATTTATCAAGTGTCTGTGAGTATGAATGGCGATTAAAATGAATGAGATGGCCGCATGAAGGACTTGGTCAGTGATCCAAGACCGGCCACTCCCTCACTTAGATAGTTTGATGAATCCAGCCTCTGGTTTCCAAATTAGCTATGTTGCATGAAAAAAAAAAGAAGAGAAAAAGCCAAAACAGGCCTCTCATCGCTCTTGTGGGTGTGTACATGTATAGTGAGGCAACTGTTTTGCTCCTGTGTATCTTCCACGAGGAGCTGAGTGTGATGAACTGTGGATTCAGCCTCGCCTCCGGTCATTTTCTAAAAGAAATGCCACAGCAGCAGAACGGCTAAGTCTCCAGAGATCCACCCAAGGGTTCTGTCATACTGTGACACAAGGCGGACCCCAATTTAGGACACAAAGACTGGGTCAAAACAGCAGGAGGTATAGCCTGTCTCTGATAGTGATCCATGCCTTTTCTATTCATCGTGTCCACGTTGCTGTCTCTGTCTCTTATCCTCTTCTTTTTTTGCATTCTCGCCTCTGCTTCACCCTCATCTGTCCTCATCTTCCCCCTCAATCACTTTCCTTACTCTTCATCCTCCTCCAGTTCGCATAATGATAATTTGTTTACCTGCATAGTTTACCTAAAGTTCATTGTCTGACTCATGCACTGATTTACAATTTTAAATCTTCCCTGCATGTAGATGTTGCCTGGAATTTAAAATGGACAACCATGAAAAGGTGTATCTCCCAGATCACCTTGCAAATTAATTAGCCCAAGCAGACACACGGCTGAAAATTCTCTTCGGATAACAATTATTTGATTAATTTAGTAATGCATGGGGCCCTTATAATAGGCTTATACACTCCACTTATATACTCATCTGTGAGCGAAGCAAAGGACCCTCTCAAATCGCCCACTCTCATGACTCACCTTCTGCAGAAGGACAGAGAAGCCCTCCAACCACTTCTGCTTCTCACTGTTATGGAGTAAATCACAAACATGCCACGGCCCGTTCCTCTGGGACTACACACAACCTTAACTGTCCTGAAACGTGTGACTAACCAATGTCCTCCTTGCATGGCCAAGGACCCACTGAGCCCAAATCAGCCCACATCTCTTATTCTGAGAAATTAGCTTTTTTTCCCCCTTCTCTCTTTCTCTTTCTCTCCTTCCCTGTCCACGCTCTCTTGTTTCCTCCAGGCATTGACATTTAATCAAACCCAAATCCCATTGTGCCTATTAACATATCGGGCTGATACGGGTTGCTGTAAAAAAAAGAAAAGAAAAAGAAGAAGAAGCATGAGTGCAAGAACCTGCAGCAGAGCATTACCATAACTCTGCCTGTGAGATCTCTATTTTCTCTCCTCCGCCTCATGTAAAAAAATGCTTACCTGGCAAACAACTAAGCACGGAGCGGCATTTCTCTCCTCCCTACACTCATTCACCCCGCTTATCTTTTTAGAATGTGTTAATTATTTAGCTGTTTGTGCTTGCGAATGTTTGCCAAATAGCAGTGAGACAAGCTGAGCATCTAATGCAAAGGCAATTTTAATATTTCACCAGACCATCAAAACAATTTAAAGTTTGCTTTTTTTCTTCTCTCCCTTGGCTGTAACTGAATAAACTGTTTTTCTTGGGTAGTTGGTTAGAGCCTTTAACGGACGGCATAGTTTCTCTGTGAGCGGCTCAGTCTTCCGATTATTAATCATCGCAGACATGAGGGGACTTGGATGTGAGTGTGCGACCAAGATGTTGATGATTATGAGGTCAGTGCCTGGTAAACAGTTACACTGGACTAAAGCTGTTTCCCCACAGCTCAGCAGTTTCTGGCTGCTTTTGCTCCTGACCTTGATGAAGGTCTCCCCGCTCTTGAGCAACTCTCAACACATCTGACCCTGTCGCCAGCCGTTCAAGTATGTCAGGGCCATATGTTGGCTCGCGTGGCATCCTGCACGCTGAGCATGCAGCCTCTCTACCTGAGACCGGCCGAGACCGGGCCGGTTGTTGGTCTTGTATCACAGCAGGCAATTACTTCCCCGAAAGTAGGACAGTTCTTGGTAATAATGACAGTCACCAGAGCACAATATTTAGTGCAATGAAAAGGCATTGTTGCTGTCAGCATTGTTTTCTTCGAGAGAGGATGACAAGGCAGTGGGAATGGAACAGGGCCATGTTGTACAAAGAGGATTATGAAGACAAAACAACTTTGACAAGTCAGGAATTTGAGGACACTTCCAGGGAGATATGAAGACTATCAAAGTCAAGCTGTTTGTAGAGGGGAGGGGCGTATGCTTGTGTGTGTGTGTGTGTGTGCGCCCTTGTGAGTGCGACGAACACGACGGTAAAACAGAGACGTCGAGTTTTACCTCAAAAGACTCAAAAGCTGACACTTGAGTGAAAAGCTCTTCTCAAAGTGGCAGCCATCTCTGCCACGCTGAACAAAGGCCAACCTCGGTCTCAGAAGAGTCTTTTTTTTTTTTCCTCGAAGCAGCTTGACAAATAAATAAATTAGTGTGAGCAATAGGATAATTGTGCAGAGTTACAAAAGACAGGGTATGCTGCAACGTTCACATACTCATTTATTAAAGGAAATCTGTTCTCTGATGCTGCAACATTAATCTACAGAGTGTAAAATAAAGGAATCGGTGAAGAGGGTACTCTGGAAGACTCTGATCTCCATTAAATCATATAGCCTAGCTGTTTGCATAACTCTGTTACATAAGCAATCTCTCTTCTCCACATTTTAATCAACAAAAGTAATAGCAGCTCCTCGTATCAATATACCTGAGCCATCTGCTGTCTAATACCAAGGATTTCAACGAGTGCGGTTACACAACCCGAGCCACACTTGTCGCTCCATCCCGATCAGGATTATAGCTTTGGCAGGGATCAAAATTAGTTTCTGTGCCTGTTATTTCTAGAGCTTTTTGATTGCCAATCTGCAGCATTGTGTCTACAATATACAAGCTGCAGGCGGTGGCTGAGAGCTTTGTTCAGTCTGTTTCACTTACAGTTTATTTGATCCTTTAATTGGCCACTGGACTATCTTGTTTTATTATGCAGCAAATCAAACAACATCAATTCACAAACACCTAATAATGACAAAACATGGTGCTCATACACTGGCGGTCTCAAATTGTATTTCCTTATTAGCGGGCTGTCTGGTTAAAAATATGGAAATTATATTCATACTCAGACAGGTAATAACCAAAAGGCAAGGTACAAAGTGGGCTGCAAATTAGTCTAAATACCAAGCTCTGTTATATTTGCATATTTTCTTTGAACATATTGTTGGGGGGGGGATCATGAGGCCTGGATTTAAATGGTTGCTTCACATTTCAAAAGTAACATCAAAATTCACTAAAACATGCAGTCTTATTAAACGCTGAGCGTAATTAATGATCAAGGCAAGCACCTTGATCTTGGCATTGAGAATTCACTTCTACATGATTGATGTGATCAAAAAGATCAATGACAAGCATTCAAACACAGTAAAATCAAGGTTTCTGCAGGGTATACTAAAAAACAAACAAACATCAAAATAGTAGCCAACCCGACTAGAAAATATAGTTATTGCCAATTCGTTATAGAGATTCACAGTCACGATCAATGTGTCTAACTGCAAATCAATCAGTTCATCTTATTATATTTTCCCTTGATATTTAATTCATGGTTCCCTAAAGCCAAAGGTTACATTCTTTTTCATCCAAAACCAAAATAACATCAGACAAAACAGCATCTCCTAACATATTTGATGTTGGAACATATTTGTCATTATTGCATAAAGTGATTAATCACCCACCCATTATCTATTCTATACCACTTCAGGGCTGTAAGAGGTTGGAGCCATGGGGTGAGAGAACCAGCCAGCAGGTTTGAATCCAGAACCTTCTTGCTGTGACTCGACAGTGCCAACCACTGTGCCACCATGCAGGCTTTTAAAATAGTTTCCTTTTAATTTGCTGCTAGATCATGTCTCTAATTCTCCTCAAATACATCAATCTCCACCCAGTAGTTTCTTCAATAGTCCATAGCCTCCTGTAACAGACCAACCAAAACTAGTTCCTATCATAAACTAATAGCTGAAAATTTATTTTTTTTCTTCTAATCTGCAAAATTGACACTTAAAAATTAAAGCAAGCTCATGAGTTCAGCTGAACAGCAACCATTAAAGTGATATTCCGGCGAAATTGTCCCGAAAAAAAATTAAATAAGTCCATATTTCAAGCTTGTTTGCAGCAGAAGCTCCTCTTCCAAGTCTTGCGAGATTTGCGTCAGTTAATCGCAATGACGTCAACAATTTCGCATTTCGGGGTTTCAATCATACAAGACGGACATTACATACGAGCAGCATGGGAGTATTTGGATGTTTTTTGGTGTGTATTTTTGTGACGAAGTCCATTTGCAACCGTTACATGGACATGCACTGCTATGCCGAGACCCCCTGTAACTCAGAGAAGCCACGGAGGACTCTGAAACTTCTGACAGCCGACATGAGGGTGAGTAAATAATGAGTGAAATATCATTTCGGAGTGAACTATTCTTTTAACTCATGGTCCAACGCACCGTAACACCGAGTTAGACCCCCCCTCGAGAGATGGGGGAGATGCTAACCGCTAGCTTCTCTAGTTGTAGCAACTTTAGCAATGGCCGCACCATAACAAACAGCGCAGTATACCGGATCCACAAGCCACCCATCAAAAAGCCACTTTTAGCCACAAATACTGCTCAGAGCAGCACCAAATGTCACCAACAGTAAAAACAAAAAAAGGGCCCCAACACATAATACAGGCATCAAACATCTGTTAGCTTAGCCTGGTTTCTATTGAAATGAGACGAAAACAACTCACCCACTCTGCTCCAGTTATACGCTATGCAGCAACTTTCCGTGTCCAGCATAGAGTCCATTCACTGACAACCCAGTCCGAGGCCGACTGACTGGCAGCACACTAGGGGTGTAACGGTACACAAAAGTCTGGGGGTTTCAGCGGCCACAGCGGAAAAAAATTAACAAAAGCTCACACATGTACAAGACTATCTTTTTTCATTTATTTTGAGCAGACACCAATTGACTGCAAAATGTAAAACCATCTCCTGATATAAAAGTAATAAAAATAAATAGAATAGAACATATAACAAATGCATTGGGAGGGTTCTCATACCATTCATTCTGTTCATACAGAGGAAAAGAATCCGAAAAAAAATTTAAGTCCATATTTTTTTATATAATTTGCTTTAAATGTTTGCTTGTGTGTTTTTCTTAAATATTTAGAATATAAAATATAAAAATTAAAATGAACAAATGTGTGTAGCGCAAGGACTGGCTGCAGAAACAGCTGTTTGCCTGCCTGTCGCACGGGGAGCAGCTTCTCGTGCAGCGGTTGGCTCCACAGGTCTGTCTATAGCTCTGTATCAATGTGTCTCTCAAACTGTATTTATAGATGGACAGGCAACAGCTACATTAATCATCCGTTAATTACCGGTACTTTATTTTGAAAACTGACCTGATTCTCTCTCCTTTTTGTGCCCGACTTCCCGTCTGATACAACCTGGTCTATTTGACAGACGGGTGCTGTTCACGTAAAGACACCATCAGAACCTTTGTGGCTGCGGTTTCAAGGCAGTGCATCCTGGCCGTTTCGAGCTAATGTGTGTTAGCATGTTGGATGGTAGCGCACCTCCGTAAAACATCGCCGGCAGTCCGGTCAACCACTCTTTCGCCGTCGCTGTTATGTTGCACCGGGAAACCAAAGTGTTGCTGACAACTAGCTCTTCCAACTCCACAGCCATCACTCTTCTTTTGTTTGTTTTTGTTTCTAACTGTTTCTTCTTCTGTATGACGGTTGCTGGCAGCTTTATCTCATTACCGCCCCCTGGATTGGAGTGAGGGTCTCACTCACTCACGTATTCGTCGTGTGACTGCGTGCACCGAACCGTGACCCCCGTACCGTGACGGGACGGGACGAATACATATACCGTTACACCCCTACAGCACACACATCTGGTTTCAGCGGCCACCACTTGATTCCCCCCCAGGTCCAGCATTTAGACTCCACCGGCTCGCTCCCTCTGTCATTTAGCCTCCATTCCCAGGACATAGCCTCCACCGCAGCTGCCCCTCTTTCACTTTTCACTCCTCCATTTCCTTCAGCTTGACTTTAGTAAACTCGGTCTCAAACTGATAGTGGCAGCCATTGAAATGAAACCCTGAACCCTGTTTGTATTGTTGATTACGTTTTGGTGCTGTTCTGAGCATTATTTGTGGCTGCAAGTGGTCGGTTGCGCCTGGATCTGTATACTAACTGCGCTGTTTGTTATGGTGCGGCCATTGCTAAAGTTAGGCTATTGCTGTGTTACAATGCGTTGGACCGTGGGTTAAATTTACGCCGGAATATCACTTTAAAGCCATTAGTGACTGTCAGCGACCACTGTGGGGGACAATGTTAAAAGTGTCACTGGAAGAGAGGATTCGTTAAGCTAGAAAATTAAACTGTGTAGCTTTACTATATGTTGTGTAAAAAACAACAAAAAAAGAACTGATCATAAAACATGCAGTTAAGGGACAATATCCACCTAAAGTTGGCAAATGTTCCTATAAGGGGCTGAGTCATTTCTTCACTCAGGGGTTAGAAAGGTCACTTTTAAGATCAAGATACATTTTAAATTGGCTATTATTTCACTCTAGATATGTAACTATGATATTATGACGGGGCTCATTTTTCACATAAATAGTGCCCCCCCCTCCCTCCTTCCTCCTCCTCTGATTTAAAGATGCCCCTCTCCCGCCCTCCTCGGTCGGCACATATCCCCACCCCCTCCGTGTTTTCGGGGATGGTGTGGTCCAGGAAGCGCGCCTCTTCTCTCCTCTCCTCTCCTCTCCACTGCTCCGCTCCGCTCTCCTCTCCGGCTCAAGTGAATCAGCTGACGAATGGTATCTCCCTCCTCTCCCGGATGGATCGCGCCGCTGAAGCCGGGCAGCCTGAGCGCTGACACAGGAGCAGGTTGCCCACCGCTCGCTCTCGTCCTGCCGGATGTCGAAACGACCGAGCCTCGCGTTTTAAAAGACTCAGCCACCTTATAATCGAGGTTACTTTGTTTCATCTTTCGCCCCGGGCAGGAAGCTGCCTGCTTCCCCTCACCATGGCTTCCAACTTCAACGACATAGTCAAACAGGGATACGTGAGGATACGGAGTAAGAAACTGGGGGTGAGTACTGTTGCACTTGCTTCTTGCGCGGCGGAGGAGACACGGGAGGAGGAGGAGGAGGAGGAGGGGGGGAGTGAGGTTGTTGGAGGATGAAGAGGGAGAGGAGTTCCAGTTGTTTGCGGTCTTTAAGCATCAGGGTCGGCTGCTGGATTAAGAGAGAGGGGCTTTAATTTGCTCCATAGGAAGCTGCTCCCGCTGTGGAGCTCTTCTAGAGAAAAGACAGATTAGAGCAGCACGAGCAGCGGCCAAGTTTTCACTCATGCTTTTATGCAAAGAAAGAAATCTCATGCTGAGATGTTGAGATGATTGACAGCTGGATGTCATGTGCTTGTCTTTGTAAATTGCAAATCACATCTCCACTAATGCTGTTTTCAGCTTCTGGCTTGTAACTTTATTGTCTTTGAGAAACTTAACACCAAAATGTTGTGACTTTGTGCAGCTGCAACACTTTTTCTTTTTAACCAGAGGAATAAACTACAGTCAGAAAGAGAAAATATCATAGAGCAAATGATGCCAGTTTTGACTGACATGTTTTGACAGATATAAACCACACAATAACACATAGGCTACACACATTCAATTTAGCTACATACATCACAGTATACATATGTCATATTGTCATAATGAGTTATGAGTCCCAGCAACATAATAGAAAAACTAGGAATGCTGTTTATCACCACTCATTCTGTTATCAGTCAGCGCAGCCTCACTCTACTTTAACTTTCTTTCAGCCTTGATGAATTATGCCCAGTAATGAAAAGTGTCATTGAACTCCAGCTGATTTGGTGTGATTGCGGCTCCTTGGTGCCACGATAATGGATTTCCTTTGAGATACAACGAGTAGAAGGCACAAAAAGAAAAAAAAATGGCTTAACCGCTTATGTTGGAAATGAATGATATATATTCAATTATGTGTGCCTTATTGTGTGACTCATAAAGCCATCTGCTTTTGTTCATACTTCCAGCTCATTACACTAACAGAGCGGGCACACTCCCTCTCCTCTGATGAAGTGTGATGATGGAGGCTAATGATGTCTGCCTCCTCACATCATCACCTGGTCTCATCAGCACTATTCTACTATTGTTTACCGCTGTTGAGGCTATCTTTGATTACTCTTTGAGAGTAATCATTGTTGAGTAAGAGAAACCTCCACTGCTTCTGCGCTCAACATAATCCCAATTATAATAGATGAAAGCACAAGACACTTGTAGTCGTTAACATGCAAATTAACTCGCTCCTATACTCGGGTTATTTACTTCTTGCATAATGTTATTAGCTCGATGCATTCAGAGGAACAGGACATGTGCGTTTGGAGAGGCTCTGACTTTGCAAAGCTGGTGAGGATGCACGGCACGCTGTGCTGGGCTGTGCTGGAGGTATGGATGCCATATCTCTGCCAGTTCCACATCTCATCCTGCTGTTTGTGGAGAAAAACAGTTTGTGTCCTGATCGCCCACTCCCTCAGCCCTCCACCGCTCGCTGCTGTTTCATCATAGCAAAGCCATGCTGCGATGGCCTCAGAGGACCTTGGTGGGGGTAGACAGAAAATATTTATCTGTCTCTTAGTTATTCCAGGCCAACACTCATTCTGAATCAGATACAAAAACAACAAAACTGAATAGGTGTTTGTACGCCTCATTCAACAGGCAGTGATATGCCTGTGATTATTGCTCCTGTTTGATTAGTGTTTCTGTGGAGAGAAATAGCTTGTTGGTGCTAAATGGCATAATTTCAAGTATTTTCGACAGAGATGAAAATCCAAATGTGTGACAGACACGCATGCGTGGGTGGACTGGAGAGATACACATCTGGATGGAGGGGAAATTATATTCAGAGTTGGCTAAAATCCAGAAAGTGTTGTTTTGTGGCCCATTTGCAATGTGAACCCAAACATCATATTTACTTCATTTTTATTTCTGTCTAATTTTTGACATTCATCGATGGCTCAATAATGTTTGTGGTTGCCGAGAGAGGCATGAAGCATCATTATTCTGATGCATGCACGCCCACATTCAGGATTTGTAACATGGAAAGCAATGTGCTCCCTTTTCCTCCTCATAATAATGCTGCCAAAAGTGCAAACCACACCTTTAATGGTCCATCCTGGTATCATTTCATCAAATGTTTCAGTACTCGGCAATATGATGGGAGGTGGTTTCTTTACTGATACTAAAACTAAAAGATTTCTTTCAACAAACTCCCTTTTTTCATTTAAGATACTCATACAAGTAGATCTGCAACTTGTCATTTTCCTCCTTATGGATTAATCTGTTAATTATTTTCTAACGGATTAATTGTACGGTAAACAAATGAGCTAAAGGTGACATCTTCAGATTCTTCTGAACTTGTAGACATTCAGTTTCAAAGAAAAAGGAAAATAAAAGGAGAAATCCTCACATATGAGAGGCTAAAAAAAATAATTTGTGGTTTTGCTTTTTCTGTCAGTTCAGCTTCAAAATTAAAATCTTAAATGTTTTACTCACAATAACAGACAAATGTTCAGGAATGTTGACTGAAAAACAGCCTTATTTTGATCTATCTGTACTATTAGTTTCATTACTAATCAATCTGCAGGTTATTTTCATGATACTGATATTTTTGTATGTCAAATAACTTTAATATCCTGTTCACAATGTGACATGAGAATAAGAAAAGCAGCAGAGAGAAGCTGGAATCAGACAATGATTTTGCTTGCAAACAATTCATCGGTAAGCAAAGTAAATAAATGGCTAATCATTTCATTTTTAGATGTCACTTTCGGTTTTTGACAGTTTCTGGTGATCAGCGCTACAGACACATTTCTGTACCAGTAAAGCACTAACGTTTGACACCCGCCCTACCTGTCAGAGTAACTAGATGTACCTTCTCAAATGGACTTTTAGGCCAGAAAGGTCCTGGCTGTTTTCATCCTCATGGGATGGTTATATCATATTTTTTTATAAAGTGTGTTTAAAGGTCTTTCAAATATCACATATCAAGACTTTGCATCACGGTTGACCTTCTAATGCTCCCATCTGGCTCTCCATTGCAATGCTGTGTCATTTAGAATGTATTATACATTATTTTTTTATTAGAAAGTGGTACAGTCGAATGGTTCTCTTTATGCGATACGTATTAAAGTGGCCATGCCAACAGCAGCAGCTTTGGCTGAATTCATCAGCATCCGTCAATATGATTGGCTCATTTCCAAACCCCATCATGTGTGAAGGTTGAGGCCACGAGGTCAGGTCTGTGTTCTGCAGAGTGATCAAAATTACCGAGCGGGGCACTTTCTCTCCTTTCGCTTTCTCTTTTGTTTGTCTTTCTCCCTTTCTCCCGGGACATGTGTTTTCTTTTTCCACGGACATGAATAGGAACGATTTCCTACATTAGCCAACTTCTTTGTCTCTTTGTTGGCTGAGGAGACAACGGTGCAGTGTTCTTGAATGCACAAGTAGTTTCTCTCCCTCTTTCCTCTCCTTTCTCATGTTTCCCTTCTCTCCCTCACCTTACCACCCATTCTCTCACCCGCCCCACAACCCGTCCCCCAGCGTCTCACCTGTACTCCCCACACTTCACAGTGTCTCTCTCATCTCCCGCTCCCCTACATTATCTCTCTTCCCTTTTCCCCCCCTCTTTTCTTCCCCTTTATCTGGCTATCTCCCCTCACCTCGTCCCCCTTTCTCTCTCACCTTTCTCTCCTTCACTGGTTTGCAGACAGTTGAGAGACTGAGCACAAAAGCATCCTATTCATCACCCCACACTGCACCCTCCATAACCCCAACAGGCTATTCCCCCCGACACCGAGCAAAGGCCCACATACACACACACAGACGCACACAAACCCACACAAATTGGCTCGGTTCAGCATTGACGAATTGGCACACACATGCACCCGACAAACAAGTAAACAATCTGCTGCCAGAGAACAGTGTGTGGATTCTCAATTAATTTTAATCCCGTGGCTTTGTACCATACAGTATTTTTTTTTAACTACATGAAGACAAACTAAACGCTCACAAGAGCAAAAAATAAGTGAAATGTCTCAGCAAAGAGAAAACCATAAAGTCTGGCACAGTCTGAGAAACAGCAGTAGTGATGTTGCCATTTTGCAGATGTTATCTCTGTGATGGACTCGTCTTGAAAAGCTGAATAACATGACCTTAAGATGTGTGTCAGTCTCGGCCCAGGTGCATGTTTCCCAGGTTTAGGACCGGTGTGGTAAACAGAAAAAAGGTCAGATGTTTAATATTTTCCCCTCGTCCGTCCAACTTTTCTTCGAGCCTTAACAAAAATGGTCATTTAAGTTTGCTGCAGGTGAGACTGTCTGCCATTCAGGCTCTCCATTCACAAACATGTTTTGACACTTCAAAGGAGCTGTAGATCCGATCCTGGCTCAGAGGCAGATATGTAATATTTTAGGAAAACGCGGAGCACATAGCGTGTAGACTTCACACATGGATTCTTGTTCGAATTTTATTTCTCACTACAGTAACACACTGTAACCAATATTTTCACCGAGATTAACAGCAGCACACAACAAACTCAACCCCAGCTTCTCTTGAAATTGTCAAATATGCAGCAGAAGATTAGAATTCAACTTGATTTCAGATATTTAAAACAGTACAGTACATGTAAAGTGAAGGAATAATGAAGAAATGTTAATATTGAGGAATGTGTTGGTATTCCCAAAATATTATAATTTAGTCAGAATACATTTTCAAGATTCTGACTTGTCTTTGACTGCATCTTCTATTCTCCTTTAAACTTATGCCTACGTAAAATTTGAATAAACAGACTGACGAACAAAGGTCCAAAAAATGCATTTACTTAATACAGTGCTCTGCAGTTTGTGATGAGAAAAGTGCATTTTGAAAGTTGTTCTTTACTGCCACCCAAGTGCAGCTGTGAGGGTGCGTTGGTCAAACCAGAACATTAAATGTCAAAACAGAAAACACATTAAAAATGCATTACGTCTGGCCCAGAATGAGTAGGAGTGTGAAAATACAATCAGCCCAAAATGTGGATGTAAACAAATAATACAGGCTGAAAATTTAAGTTATTCATCATCCTAATACAAGGATATCATTTGCAAAAACGCGGTTTACAGTCCTGTTTATGGATTTACTGAAGTGATTTGGGATCTTAAAATTGCTTTTTTATGAGTGAACCATTTCACAATCTTGGGTGTGCACGCAGTTTGTTGTTAGGGCAAATAACTGTATGTAATTTACGGATTGTGTACGACGACTACTGCAGCACAGGACTTATTATAATCCCTCCATTTTTGGCCTTGAAGGAAGGTTTTAGGGAAGTTTAATGTGTGTAAGAGTGTGTGTGCTTTCGTAACAGTGTCCTATGCCATGATACAGCAGAAATTGACAGCAGAGAATAGTGGCAATATGTTGTGACCGCTTGAATACATCAAATTACATGGTTTAATACTCCTAACTCGTGGCTTTGAATGTTTCCTGAAATATAAAACCCATGTAGCTTGCTACCTATCTTTCTTCTATTGAGAAAATAAGTCTTTAAGTAGGATAGCTTAGGCTACTTGAAAAGTCCTGCAGCTGCATGAAATTGCTATTTGGGAATATTTTGGTCTTCCACATTAAGTCAAATTATCAAAAGAATGTGAAGAAGTGTTTGGTCCAGAAACTGTGGTCAAGGAATTAAGTTTTTAATTCACAATGTTTCTTCTGTCAGTAAACAGTGGTTAGTGATAATGCTAGCTATGTAGCTACTTAGCTAAGCATCTTAAATGACAAGTTGTTGTGTCATTCGATCAATAGGAAATCTGCAACCACTCTGATAACTGACACGTTGCCTACTGTAGGTGCTTTGCCAAAAACACTCCCTGGTTCCAGCTTCTGGAAATGAGCTGTTTTTCTCAGTTAAAGATGATCATAAAATTAATATCTTTGTTTTTTGTTTTTGATTAGGCTAATTAAGAAAATAATTGTCAGATTGGTCAATAAAGAGAACATCAGTTGCAGCTTTCAGTCTGTTTTGTTTTATGTTTGAAATTGTTGCATAGCACAACACAAATGAATACTAGCTTATATTTCAATATGATTCGATACATGTTTTATGTATTTTACAAGTACTGCTGTATCTATGTGAAAACTACTTATCCACTTGCAATCAGTTTCAAGCAAAACAACTCCTAAGTCATCTACAGCAGTTGAGTCATTAAAGGTAATGCACTGCTGAACAAAAGCCAATTTTTTTGGCCTCCTCTCCTTTTCAGTGAGGAAGCCTCAACTTGGACTGAATACTATATCTATGATATAAACAGTCAAGTGACAAGAATAAAAACTAAGATTTCAGAAAACTTATTGAGGAGCCTCTAAAATTTGAATTGGTGGGTTCTGTCGACCTTTATGACTTATATGCAACTGGCAGAGAAAAGGAAAGTCATTACAGTGATGATTGATCGAGACATTAACAATCAAATAACACAGTTTTGTCCTTTTAGTGATTAGATATGGGACAGAAGTACATTTTTTTGGACTCACTCGTACTTTCCTCTCTGCTCTGTCGGCAATCATTCCCTCCATTATCAGCTATTATTTCTCCTTTGTCTCAGCTCTTTTTGACTTACAAGTGGGCATTTGTATTCTGCATCCAGTGGCCTTTACATGGACAGTGTGTATTGTATTGGTGTGTGGGTATGTCCCCCCTTGTTGGTGCACAAGCACCCACCGAGGCAGAGGCAAAAAGAAGGGGAAAAAAAGTGGAGAACAATGTGTCTATTGTCCAAGATGGCACAGCCATTTAAGATAGGATCTTGCCACTTTCATGCACTCACTATTAACAATGACAGGCCGTCTAGAACGGTGGATGTCGGGAGATCTTTCACCCCAGGAGCTGTGCTTGTCAGTGAAAGTGTAGAAAAGACACAGTCAGCTGTGTTCGTCTTGTGGAAGCAATTGAGACCTCCAAACAACATGGATAAATGTGACTCCGGTTGTGCAAAAGAAATCAGATTATATCAATTAGCAAATCATTAGATTCTTTCGTCCTGTGGCCACAATTAGCAACGCTCTCCACTCCGTCTTTCTGATTTGCCAAATAGGAATTTAAAACGTTTGCAAATGGAGGGTTTTTAACATGCTTGTTTATGAATTTGTGCCTTGTGGGTGCATGTAGTCCACTTGCAGTTGTTCTTTCTGTTTAGTGATAGATGTTTTTGGACTCGGTGCATTAATTCACAGATATGCAGGGCTATACATTCTGTGGTCATTTCCGTTGGTTTCCATCAGCTTCCTCCATCAGACAAAGACCTGAAGACAAATTACCAGCTCTTATTGGCCCTGATGAATTGCATCTCGAGCAGGATATGGGAACAACAGACCAATAGTCGTTATTCATTGTGAAAAATGTCCCTCTATTATATAGTTGCTTTCATAAATAAATCTCTGCCCGGACCTCACTTGAACATTTCACATCATTGATTCCCGTTGTTCCTAATTATCAAAAAAGCTTTTTGTCACGAACAGGGACAAATGTTGTTATTAGCAGTTGGTAATGCCCAAAGCCCACTTGATAAAGGAATTCACCATAAAAAGACTGGTGAGTAATAATGCCCCATTGTCTCTTTTCCTCTCTTCGCTCAGTGTCTGCTCTCAGAATACCAGACAGAACTTTACTTTCAGTCCCGACCACTTTTCCCTCTCTTCTTCTCTCTCCTGCCCTTTCTTCCTCTTCTTCTTCTCTCTCTCTTGCCCTTTCCTCTTCTTCTCCGCTCTCTTGCCCTCTCACTGTTGCTTTCTGTCCCATTTTCTGAAATCTGTTGGTAGACACATTGCGCTACTGGTGTTTTCCGATGAGCTGCTTTGTAAAGTGCAAAGTTCTATAATCCCATCGGGGGAAGAAGTCTCTCTTCATGGCTATTTAATCTTTCCAGTCCCAGCGGACCCTGCATCCTGACAACGCACAAAACATTTGCTTCAACAACCATACATTCAAGCAAAGATGGAAAAAACAGCAATCTTATACAAACAGGCCTTTTCTCCATCTGTCTTTCTCATTTTTTGAACCACGCTATCAGTGATTGATAGAAATGTCAGTCTATTTTCAGTCAATCTAACACTGTTGTCCAGACCGGAACATCTCAGATATGGTTTTGCAAATTTTGTTTAGACAATCATGGTCCCCAGAGGATGAAAAGTACTGACTTTGGGTACAGACAGGTCCCCATCAGGATGGGTTATGATCCCTCAGACAGAGATGTTCATTGTGACAGAACTTTTAAGTTTGTCCATTGCTTGATTTTACCATGTTCAACTAAGATAGTCAATGTTGTATGCACCTGCTATAGGTGAACTATGTCTTCCACATACTCCATGTGCAACCTGAATGACATGCACATGATGACTGTGAGTATCAATGGGCCATAAAAATCCATAGTATTAGCTAAATGTAACTTTTTCTCTCGTCCCTCAACAGGACATTGCCACATGATTCTACTTGATCCGTCCATTCAAATTGAAAGCCCTCTGCAGAATTTTAGAGTCGCGTTTTAACGGCACAGCAGCAACAATAAGTTTGATATAAGGGGAACTGAGTCACTTTCTTCTTTGGCTTTGTTTGATCACTTTCTTTCAAGATGATAAAATGGAAATTCAAAACTCTAGACATGCAAAGATGTTGAATTTTGTTGGGCGTGTGTCAGTTGCGTTTTTTAATTAAGTTAGTGAATGACTTATTTTGGAGCTTACTTTCTGTGTTGTGTATATGTGTGAAAAAAGAGACCTACAGTATTGCAATGATACCTAAATTAATTCCTTTAATAATGTTAGCGGGGTGATTTTTGAAAGGTGAATGTATCTGGCTCTATATTCAAGTCTTATCTGATCCACATATTTCACCTCCCACGCAGGGCTTGAGCTTTACAGATCTCTGTGGTACTGTATTGCTACATTGTGCAGATACACTGGAGACTCACCTATAAAACACCAGGCCTAGAGGAATCTATCATAGCTCCATTAACACTTCTGCTTCATCCTCTTCTCCTCGCCTTCCGCCCCTCATTAATCAACAGACCAGCCCTCGGGGCTCTACTCTGCAGCTAAGCTCACTTCAGTTTGTGTGTCTGTGTCTGTGTGCGTGCGTGCATACAGTATGTGAGAACTGTGTTGGTGTGTGCACTTGCATAGGTGTCTGTATTTGTGTAGATATTTGATGATGTCCAGTTTCTAGAAGGTTTTTCTTTCTGTTTGATTCGTTGCCTTCAAATGTAGGACAAAAAAAAATCAAGAGACCAAAAAACTCCATCAGAGATTCTCTCAGAAGTTGTTGTCAGTTTGTATCATCTCATGATAACGGTCAGTCATCTCTCTCAAACTGCTTCCGAAGTCAGTTTATTCAGCATGTGATCAGGAGAACCTTGATGAGATGTCAGAGCTGACCTGCACGGCCGTACATACAGTATCAGAACTGAACCGAATGAATTCATTCTAAGAACAAAATAAAAAAAGAAGTTCCTCCTACCGTTTTATATTTGAATCACGATCTATAATGAGTTCTGCTCCTGCTGTTACCTTTCATCAGCCTGCTTGCCAAGCACATTCAGTACAGTGTGTAGCCAAAGATAGCCTCAGCTGTGCTCTATGTGTGTTAAGGGGAGTTGTCTTTGTGCCTCTGCTCTGAATCCACTCATTGCGGTGCGTAGGTAAATATTATTCTTGCTAAAAAAAATAAAATAAAAATATAATTAAAATTACACCTTATCTGCTTGGAATGCAAGCAAACAGCCTTGTTGAATAATGTAAATGTGCCCAAGCTGGAGACTAAACAAGGCTTTTTTAATGTGGCGCTAATTGTTACGCGCTGTATTATTAATGCACTGTTGAGAAAACCTCGACCTTGGAGTGTTGTGTACGGTGGGAGGAGAGGGGGGGGGGGGGGTTCATGTCACTGGCCTGTGTGGGAACAATGTTTGTTTGTATTTGTTTGGAGATGAGTTTGTACCCCCGCGCCCCCTCCTCTCTGTCTCCCTCCCTCCCTCTCTCTGTCTTTCTTTCTCGTGGGAGTTCTTTTAATAGTAAAGAGGTGACAGTTTACCTCTGGCTGAGCGCTGGGGTGACAGTGTGGTACCTGCCCAGTGCGGCATGAAACGACAGCTGACTCACTCACGCTGCCAGTTTCGAAGCGGCCTATAGCTTTAAAAAAAAATTTGCACTCCGTTCTAATGAGCTGAATTGACCTCAAGTGCGGGGCCAAGGCGATGCGATCCCCTTTTTCTATTAGACAGCTTTTAATATTTCCACAAGAATTATTGTCCAGGGAATGAATTTTGGATAAGTTCTGCCAGGGGAAATGGAGCACACAATAGTAGCCTTGGCAGTGGCACTTTTGAGGGGATCATTTAAAGGTCATAATGGGAAAAAATGGCTCCTTAGAGTCATAAAACAATTGAAAACATGGGGTTACAGGGGGGAAATATATGATAGAGAAAAGAGTGAATAAGGCAAACTTTTGACCCATCATGAATCGTAGTGGGGGCAGATTAGGATTTAACTAATTTAACAAAAGGAAGTTTGAAGCGAAAGCAGACATCGGGGTCAACATTAACTGGTGTAACCCCGCTCTCTCCCCCATTCACAAACACACCTCCCTCCCTCTCGCTCGCCTCTTATGTTCCCAGTTGTTCGCTCCCGTTTCAGAGAAATGTCTGTCGGACGAAGTGATAATTGCATTCCTCAATGATTTCATGCTGAGACACACAGTGACACTGAATCACAGCCCACTTAATCCAAGGGAGTGTGTTCTTTGGGAGGAAATGAGACAAAAACAATATGACAAACTCCATCGGACCGGCTTCTTTGACATAAAAAGTGCACGTCCATCCACACATCTCCCTCCCTTTCTTTTTTTTTGTGCACACATGTGTGTTTACTCCCCCGGTGTCCTCTTTGATTTGCAGACCAAAATGTGGCTGAGTCAAGTTCGTTCCAGCGAGCACAAATCTCCAGCCTCTCTGCTTGTGAGGGGATAGTTGTTGCAGACACGGAGCCCGCTGCTTTCCCAGCTAACCGTATCAGAGAAGCAGCCCAGACATCAGTGAGCGAGTACCTCTTTAGAATTAATCCTTGGAGGAGGAGGGTGGTGGAGGGTTGGGGTTGACTGTACCAATGTACGCGGATTACTGCTTTTAGGGCTTCTGATGAAATTCAAATAACAAACACTTGCACAAAGTGTCCTGGAAAACACTCTGCCTTCCGTAATATCCTGCTAAACATGCATATATTTGCTGGAACACCGCGCAGCGCCCTTTGCCTCACTCGATTTCACAGTCTTTATTGATATGATAATCAAGTGGTCAGCTAATGGTAATTAAGAAGAAGGAGGGGGGTTGCGTCATGGTAGAGCTCCTTTCATCCACTTACTTTATATTCTTTTCCCACACAGGTTAGTCGGTCACTTCTGAAGCACTGTATTTAGTTTCCATGGTACAACCCCTCACCTGTTGGCCTAGATGCTAATTCTGCTCGTCTGGAAGCCGCCGGCGACTCACGCACCAACATACCCGAGTGAAAAATAAGGCTTTCCCTGCATTACAAGCTAGACCTGGAGGTTGTGCGGTTTTTTTGTGCATTCAGAGCGTTTTCTCCTTCATTTATGGATTTAGTGGAGTTTAACATTCATCCTGGCTAGAGGCTAGTGGTGGACATCTCATTCCAGTCTCATAAAGAAAATAACAGCGGCCCTGTGTTGCTGCTCCGTGTCTATACGGAGGTCTCGGTGCGCTTGTCGGCGTGGGTATTCTGCCATAGTCAAATCCCTCTTTGTCTGTGTGTTATTGTCTGTGAACGCTCCAGCCTTGTACATGGATTAAATGGAAATTGCTCTATGCGTGTACTGTATGCGTGTGTGTGTGTCTGCAGAGGATTGCTGACTAAAGCTGTAATACATAAAGAGGTTTGGATGAGGGATGGTTTAAAGAGCAGGCAATTGTCATAATGATGACTTAAAGCAAAATTGCACCTCCACCCCCACCACTGTAAAAATGCTTTACACATGCATGCGAATCCGCCGCAGCCTCGTATACCGGAGCTAACAGCGCCTGCCAACCTGTGTCACTCGAATCAATAGTGGCTAAAATATACGATGGGATAACTTTGCCAGAGTGGAGTAAGCAACATCAGGAAACTGCGTCGGTAGATTATGGGATTATGATTGTGGTTTAATCCTTTGTCCTCCTCTTTCCTGTAAAAACAGTGTTTCCTGTCCTACGGCTTGTTCCCCGAAACGGTGCACGTCTCCAAAAAGCTGTGACACGAGCGATATGCCAACCTGTTTACGCCACCCCTCCCCTCCCCTCCGCTTCCTGCTCCTTCCTCCCCTCGCTCCCTCACACCTGAGAGAGAAACTTCAATATTGACCTACATCTCCTTCAGAATAATTTGGCTGCTATTTTTGTGCTGTACTTAAAAAGAAAATGCTCTGCTACAGTAGCTGCATCCGCGCGGGTTGCACTGCCTCGTTTTAACTAATGTTTGCCATGCTCAAGGTTGTGCTGCCCAGCATGGGGTTAAACTGCCCTCTCCCCCTCACATCCCACTGAAACAAGCACTGATGTCAGATCGCCTGATTGTCGATTTTCTAAATATCTTATACTTCATGTTATATTTAAATTCTGGATTAAGAAGAAGAGGGATTACTTTAAGATATACAGCAGTGGTCGTCACTGTCATCTATCCTCCATGCTCTGACCACAAGTCCTATTTAAAAGTGTAATTTATCATGGATCCTAATGGAGGGCTGCAGCCAGTTCTCTCCATGGCCCTGGCCTGTTGAGACGCTCTCACCACCTCATGATCATTTTCACTGCTTGAAACTTTCTTTCATTTCTTTTTGCATTTACTAAATCCCCTCCATTGCCTGCTTTTATTTCTGTTCATCGTGCTCTTTGTCGTACTGGATAGATGGGTCCATTTCCTTTGGCGTGGAATCAGCTGGAACCTGTTGTCCATCATATTTCGTGCCACATTGTGACCAGGATCTGTTTTTTCAGCTATATGCACACTCGGTGTGTAATGCCACCCAGCCACAGCCGCACGGCCTTAACAAATGAAATAAGGGGTTACTAATACTATGATATTACATTTCTGGACCAGTTTAGCTCATGAATGTTTGATGAGAATGTCCAATCATGCATAGACACAAGAAAGAGATGAGGAATGGGAGAGGAGAAATTTAGAAGAGAGAGAAGGGCAAGAGGAGAGACAGAGACAAATCAGGCTTGGAGAGAAATGGAGGAGGGGGAGAATGTGTGTGTGTGTGCGCGTGCATAAGTGCGTGTGTGTGTGTGTGTGTGTGTGCGTGTGTTTGGGATGAGTTGGGGGGGGGGGGGGGGCAGTGATTACTTGCTGCTGAGGTAGCACTGCATTACACATGAGGATTTGGAATGGCCCAGATAAAGTAATCTATGATTAACTGGGGCGCGGCTGGCTCACCACCCTGCCAACAGCTGTAGTCGGGGGCGAATTACAAAATTATGGGATGTCCAAACATTTTAGATGCAGCAGGAAATATATTTCAGTAGAGGGAGGAGGGGTGGTGGGGGGAGTTAGGTGGGATGAGAGTTATGTATGAAGTCAAAGGTGACAGCCGGCGGTTAGGGAGGAGAGTGACGGAGGGATCACGGGTGCAATTAAGACGGAACTTCTGCAGCCGTCACGTTTTGGCAGAGAGTTTGTTGAAACGGCGGAACGGTCCTGGGAGGATTTGGGGAAGGGGAGCCGGAGGCTTGGGTCGTGGTTGTCGGGAGTGATCGCTGCAATGATAGCTGTAACAACTGTCCGACGGGATAACAAATCAAATTATAAAGATGGACACGGCAGCGCAGACCTCGCCGCTGTCTGAAATTGATTGCCAGCACCGGGAGCTGATATTGCCGGGCCCGGTCTGTCATAGTCCATCAGGCGTCATTATCACCGGGGGAACAGTGTAGCTTATGCACAGCTGAATGAGGAGGAAGACTTGATGAGCGCTGCAAGGAGTTTTCCACAAAAAACAATGAAAAAAAAAGGTCAAAAGGTTCAAAAGTCTGCAGACGACCTATAGACGGTCTGTATTCACTAAGCTGAAGACTAACACACGCTCACAGTGATAAGAATCTCATGTTCTCATGTCTCAGGTTTAATGTTGACCATGTTTGCAATGCTTGCATTTATTAATCAGCAGCGAGGTTCAGGCTTCGAAGCACGTATCATATGACGCAACCGATGACGCACGAGGTCTTGCTTCCCATCTGCTTTCGATGGCCGTCCTAATCATGGAGCGACATTTCAAGAATAAGGAATGATGCATTTCCATGACTTTTAGTTAATAATACCGATTGACATTTTGCGTACGAGCGGCTCAGTTGTGTCTGTGACGGATCCACCAAGGACAACGAAGACTTTGATCTTATTACTTCTGATAATTGGATGGGATTTTTTTGTGTTCCTCATCTGTGTAGCCTCTGTGACAGATTGTATTCCAAGGCGTTGGAGATCAATTTAAAGAAGTAAAGCAGTCTTAGTCTTAACGTGGTTTGAAGTTATTATTTCTTGATAAAAAAAGGACATAAAGTGCTACACCCACACTGCACATCGACTTTTCACACTTCATGCATACAAAATATGTTGATTGCTTTTACAGTAATTACAGAGGTATGATCATGGTTTCCATTTGTGACATACAAACACTTGTATTTTTCTGTTTTACATTCTGGCCGGTACATGTTGTACTGTAAACATGAAACACCAAGACATGAACCACTTTGCAGAAACGGTTCAGTGCCTCATCTCACCATGACGACTAATTAGCGGCAGCCCGCCCGCTATAAGTAACAAGACGTGTTTATAATGTCGTCGGCTGTGAGGAAAATGCTTGAGATTTTTTCGGGGCATTATTGAGTCAGATGTGTGTCGCTGCTTTTGTTTTGTTTTGTGGATTTGGAAAACCGAATCAACGGTTCGCTTGTTTTGTTTTTGTACTGTTGTTTGTGCCTTTTGGAGGGAGCTTCAAAAGATGTGTTCAAATATCACGAAGAGCTTCCAGCCAAACTTTGTCTCGGCTGCTGTACTAGTTTTTATTATTAATTTCATTATTTTGTTAGGGGAAAAGTTTTATGTATAAAGCTGAAGGGGTGGATTCCTTGAATATCAACAGAGACTTACGCTTTGGGAGTTTCTAAATTCATTGTAGCTGAGAATTGTTCTGAAGAGTGTGGTTCTTATGAATAAATTTGTTTCTACTTCCCATCCTATTCCATCTAATTTCATTATTTTGTGTCTGAAAATTAGGATTTTAGTAGTTTATTGTCTTTTTTCTAACCCTAACCCTCAGGAGGCATTTATTTCTGAGTTGTGGCTAAATCTGCTCTGTTACCATCCTGCCTAAGTGTTGCAGGACTACCTTGATTGAAGTGCTCTCATGTCCTCCTCCTATTGCCGAGCAAGTGCGGCGGCAGCAATCATCTTTAAATCGGAGTTTGTAGGACACATGACTCATCATCGAGAGGTTGCAAACCCTTCCCACGTTCACCCCTTTTATTTCTGATCAAATATCTCAGGAATAATAAATGCATCTGCACCTCTGAGGTATTGCGATTGTGTTTCAAGACTCACTATAGCGCTCCCAGAGAATCTTACCAGACATCTATTTTTATTCCACTGTGTGATTAGTCATTTACCTGAAGCGGGCTGTCATTGGAAATCATTTTCATATCTTTAGACAGTTCCTCAGTTCATCCAAATGATGAGTGATTTAGCCTGTGGGGTGAAAAGGGTCTATATTTTATTGAGAGGCGAGACAGTTCCTCGATAATGCCCAAAGTTTCATAATGCTCTGTGAAGTGAATGGACCTTGTGTTTGACCGAGACTTCAGAGCTTGACTCATTACCGGGGTCCGTGAGGTGTCTGCCTCCCTAAATTCGCCACCAGGCCTCTCAGTCATGACTCCACACTTTGTTTTATATGATCTATTCTGACGAAACTACCTGTCAGGAACCCAGGCTGAACTCGGAGGCATTTATTGTTTCATTAAATGTCACCGCACCCGCAAAGCAAGGTTAGTTTATATGTAG
Source organism: Decapterus maruadsi (assembly GCA_030347415.2). Taxonomy (NCBI): domain Eukaryota; kingdom Metazoa; phylum Chordata; class Actinopteri; order Carangiformes; family Carangidae; genus Decapterus; species Decapterus maruadsi. The sequence goes on from CM064890.1 coordinate 3,458,913, forward strand.
ACAGATGTGTTCTCGGCGTCCTTTTGAACCTTTTGTAAGAACACCATCAAACGGTCTGCTTCCATCTGTCTCTCTGTGATCATACTTTGGCGTGACTCCCTCTTCTAGTTCCTCTCGTACGACTGTCTCGGCGTGGTTGTTGTAGTGGAGCTGGTGTTGATGAACTAGCTGCACCTTGCCAAGTGCCTCCTGAAGTGTTTTCCTCACCACAGACGGACCTCCCTAAAAGTGAAGCGATTGCCCTTGAAATGTTCTCTCCACTTGGTTGCCTTTTTGCTGCTGCCTATTTTTCACACCACCTTGCAATGTGTGTGGTGATGTTCTCATTTTCTTTTTTGATAGCATGGAATCATAGAGATCCACTTCAGAGCAAAGCGAAGAGCATCTTATTCAAATCTAGTACAAAGTGAATATATTGTTGACCTGTTGACTATTCTCACTTTTTTCTAGGTTGAATACAAAGTGGATTTCTCACATTTTGCTCAAAAATACAACATGATGACAAAACCAAAACACACTTTTGGTACTTTTTTTTCCGCCTCCGCTGCTCAGCATTCAGATTTACACATTTTCTCAAGGTCATGACAAACTGATTGAGAGTGCGAGCGAAAACCAATTTTCAAGCAATTCTATTATACACACACTTTCAGGGGAACTCAGATCTTGGCTTATCACAGGGCCACTCTCACAGACATTGTGTTGATTTCAGAGTTTCCCCGAGAGTCGTCCCAATGAAAGGTCTTCAGAGCTTTGACGCAGCAGGTTAGTCAGTACGATGTGACTCCATTCATTCGCTCCTGTATCCCCACTAGAGGAAGGTTTTCAGTGGTTAGCCTGGCCTTTTCTAGTATTGCATTATGAAGAACTTGGTCTATATTTGATCTGATTACAGAATATGTTGCTTTAGGAATCCTTCACCTGCCTTTTTTTTTGTTTTTTACAGATAATTCCATTTTTATTGAACTACTTATTGTTTTATTGTATTACAGTGAAGTTGCAACAGTTGTCAGATCTCTATAGTAGCCTATACAGTAATTACTAAACAGACAAGGAAGTCTCCTATTGAAAAAAATAGATCTTTATATCCTGTCCAACTTTGCAAAGCTAATATAACTCTATTTCTCAGGAGTTATTTCTTGTCACTTGAAAACAATCACAAGTGCAATTATCAGACAAAAATTGTAAAGTATGTTGATATTTCTTGGCTGCCACCATTGCTAAGAGTGATCACTATTATTCAACAATTTCTTTTGTAAATGTAATGTAGGCAATACTTATGGCATAATAATAATGAATTGTATTCTTGTATTAAAGGGACAACGAGGAGTTTCTATTCGGTTATAAAACAGTCTCACGTTAATGTGGATGAATCTACGCTACCCACACTTGTTAATGGCTCCATTTTGCATCAATAATCTTTTGTCTCTATTTCATTATTGAGTTATTTCTTGTCACTTGAAAACAATCACAAGTGCGATTATCAGACAAAGATTGTAAAGTATGTTGATATGTCTTGGCTGCCACCATTGCTAAGAGTGATCACTATTATTCAACAATTTCTTTTTTAAAAGTATAGGCAATACTTATGGCATAATAATAATGAATTGTATTCTTGTATTAAACTCACATACACTGATAGATACAAAGATATCGACAATTTTAGCCACAAAGAAAAAGGAATGGATTGTTGTTTTTTATTATCCCATTGATTTCTGGTTTTGGTCTGTTTACTTGTTAATGAAGAGGACAGAGACACGCATGCACGTTCACGCACTCATAATGCACAGTCATGGATAACTTGTGTTGAAAAAATAATAATTTTCTTTAATAAATCATCCTAAGATTGTGTTAATGAAGTGTTAAATTTTAATGATCCAATTTCGTTTGGATACCATTGGCCCTGTGGGCTCATCCCATCTCTCAGAATTTAAATGAATACACAATAAAATGGCTGCTTTAAATCTTCATGTGAGGTTTCTTTCCCTCTCTCTCTCTCTCTTGCTCTTTTAATGATCCTTGCAACCTGCTGAATTTCGCTCTCCACAGAAAGTACCATTTTGACCAGTGGATCACATGAATAATTTTGTCTTCCAGAGACTTAAATATTGCAGCTATATTTGACCATGTGGAGAAGTGCTGAGATGGTGGTTACTGTATGTGTGTGTGTGTGTGTGCATGCTCAGAAGAGACACCCCTCTCCATCAGACTTTCAATAACATGCTGTCTTTCATTAGTCAGACTTTAAGGCAGGAGCTGCCAATCAGGCCTAAGGGAAAGGTTCAGACTTTAGTGTTCATATTTAGCCTTTCAGAGGACTGTCGCTGAGAAGCTGCTTTACTGTAGGTATAAAAAGGCAAGGCATTCGACTTACTGTGTTATTTATTATAATCTGTATTGAATGAATATATTCATAATATTATTATTAGTATTCTCACACTGCTCTGAGGAAATACTTGTAAAATCACTGTCACTCAAGGGTTGTTCATTGAGCTCATCCATCTGAGTGCTGCTGCTTTGATCCTCAAATTCTTTAAAATAATGCACATCGCCTTATACTGCGTCTTTCTGGAGGAAAGAAAAGAAATAATCCTCTCTTTAAAAAAATAAATGATGGTGTTGTTAGGCATCTATTTTGGGACCAGCACTTTTAAAATCTGGTTTCATCCCCTGGTGCAGTCGGTAGGAAACATGGCATCTCTCGCTATGCTGATGACACAACATGTGTGTCCTTAGGACAAAGGACCTACTGATGCTCTTGATATGTATTCTTGTGTTTAAATGTCATAGCACTTTTACATCTTAAACAGGCTTGCATGATAAACTGAAGCATTAGTAGACTTCAAGGATTAAGGATTAAGGATTAGTATGATCTTGGACCTCAAGAGTCATGGGGAATAATCATCAAATCTGCTTCTGTATGATTAGAAAAAATAAGAAAAGTTCTGTGAATCCGTATTCCTTGTAGTTCTACATCGCCTGATCTGCCCAACAAGAGTCATATTCCTACTAAAATGAGACATGGCCTCATGCCTATTGGTGATGAAGTCATAGACAGGTAAAAGGAACAAGAAAATAACAATACAACTCCATTGGAATTACTCCAGCAATGATAAGTTATCTATAGAAAAAGTAAAACATTTGAAACACCCAAAAAAATAATACCACTAAAATCAACTTATCCAGTGACTGACTAAAAATAAAACGTACAAACACCTTATTAATGATAATATAGTCAGATGTTATGAAGCGTCGCATCACACAAACAGTGTGACCAAATCTGTGAACACGTGCACCGAAACCAAGATCACACGTTCTGCATCTGACACCCTGGTGCCATCCAGTGCGATCCCGGCCTCAAAGAGCCAGTAGCTGCTCACTGTAGGAATCAAAGCCAGACGCGTTGTTGTTTTTTTGTCACCAAGTCTGCCATCTGTCTTATGTACACATTCCAAATTCAATTTTGTTTCTTGTTTTCTTTATGTATGTAGGATTTTACTCTGTAATGACAGCTCTGTCATAGCCAGTCTGTGTAATTGACCACAGGGATACCACAGGTGGGCGGGTGGAGGAGGAACGGTTCAAAGAAAAAAAAAAAAAAAACTAAGATGATTTCATCTTCCCCAGAAGCGTCCTTTGTTTTCTTCTTGGAAGCGGTGAATTTGTTTTCGGAGCCAAGTAGTGTATTCTCAACTGTTCTGCCATTAAATGAGTCACACCAAACCAGCAGAGAGTCTCATTCATGTCTGTGTAATTACAATCAGTGTAAGAGTGTCTGAATAAGACCCAACAGCAGCCCAAGAATAGGACCGCCTCGACAAAACATTGTCAACTATGGAACAGGCAAAATTAAGCCCTCTCCATTCATACCCCCTAGTTCTTATTATGCACAAGCTATCTCACTGAGCTTGCTTTTGTGCTGGTATAATTACTTAATCTGAGCACTCCTAGGGTGAATTACTTTGTGTGCGGCAAGCAGGCAGCATTGCTTTGACTCAAGCTCCCAAAGGGGAATTGAGGCTCGCTTTAATTTCAGTGCTTTAAGGACACAAATGTGGTAATGGCCATTGTCAAAGGGGATTCATATCTACTCTTGTGTTACCATCACAAACTCCAGTCCTGTTGCATTAAAAAATATATATGCAATGGATCTAAATACAACTGTGGAGAAAGTCTTTACCACCACCTTGTCTCTTTACTTCTTTAAAACATTTTATGGGCGGTGTAAAAGATCATCCACGGTGCATTAGTGAGTGTGTGCGGCACACATATCCCGTGTTGTTTGTTGTTTATAATGTTCCTGGGCAACACTTAACTAGAATGGGGGCCCATCAAGGCAGACCGATAAGGACCTAGGGATCCACTCTAGTCAATTACTGCAAAGTGCCAAGTTCAACTCAGTGGGCCTTTTATGAAGCACACCAGCTGAGTAAACAAATTAATCGTACATCCATGGTTCCCCAACACAAGCATGCGGCCCAGGGCAATCATACATCAGGCAGAGTGATAGCAGCTGTCTCCACCAGGAAATAGAAGGGTCCTACTATTAAAGATAGGCACCCACATAGGACTCATAAGCTACCAGCCATCACACTTATTCTCCATCTCAATAGCACTGTTCTGTCTGTATTGGACTTTTTATACCTTGACACCAGCTGCGTTAAGAGGGATGCCGTGGGTTTTGTTTTCTTCAAATTCATATATGCACATATTAGTATCAGTTATTAAATGATTGACACAATGCAAAGTGGAGAAAGAATAATAGGCTCTGCATATCAATAAGGGTGTGAATTTGCATTTGCTACTGTATCTTCTTTGTATTGTGCGAATAAAAGTGTGGGAGTGTGTTTACATCAGTGCACTTGTGTGTTCCTTTTCTTGATTTGACCTTGAGGTAGTCCGACACACAACACCCCTTGTTTGTGTCTTTTTCTGCCGGTGGATGGGCCAGACTGTGGTCCAGTAATCAATACGCTGTACAGTCATTTGCTGCACCAGAGCGAGTGAGAGAAAGGCGGGAGAGTGTGCGCATGTCTGTGTGTCTCTGCATACAGAGAAAAGTGTATGTGCACAATGGAAACGGAGCAACATTATTTCAGGTTTAGTCTAAGATACAGAGTTCAGTTTTTTTGCTCTAGTTTGAATTCAGTTTAACGCCGGCCATTTGAGGCCTTTAATAAATAAACTAGTCAATGCAGTAAGCAGCTGGGAAATAAATGAACAAATTAACAGCTTAGTATTATTAATTGATAGCTATAAAAGTTATAAATAAGACATTTAACCTACATTCACTCCTAGGAAAAGACTTTTACAAATTCAGTATCTATTTCTCTAATGCACGTTTTATATTTAAAATTCATCTTGTGTTGCTGTGAGGCAGTTTTTGGCGAGCACGATTTTAAGATTTAACATTCAGGACAAATTCTGAATAACACAAATCATTGGTGAGAGGCTGCTTTGCTCTATTTAATTCAATTAATAAAGCTGGTTTTACGCATTCCATCGTTTTTTACCTTGCATGTTTGAAATTAGTTTCTGTTTAATGATCTGATTAATTTATTTAATTCATTTTTGTTAGTCCTTTATACTATAATTCCATGCATGGTATCAAAGAAAGAGTGAGTGAAGTTGCCACAATGAAAGCATTTTTTGCACATCAGTTGTCACGGTCGTCTCAGTATATTATCTAAAGGCACGAGATAATGAGATTAAAAACATTTTTGAATTAAATATATTCCAAAAATGATTTGATTCATGAGGTCTAATTGTTTAATTTCCTTCCACAATCTTCAGTGTGGTGTTTAAAGTCTCCCAGAAAATGTCATTCTCTAGGAATCATCTTGCTTAAGTACATAACCAGGATCCAGATCAATGTTATCTACTTTCTGTCAGTGCCTCCCAATCGTAAACGACAGGAACAAACCCAAAGGCCGATCTATATTTTAAAAAGGCATGCACAGCTCCTATTGTTGTCTCACGTGTTTTTTATTTTGAACAGAAAGAACACTTACACAGGCCGTCAGCAGGGGGCAGTATAACATTTCAACATTGTGTCAAATTACTTATTTCTACAACACTCCCACTTAATTTTACACTAGCATTTAAGCACTTAAGCAATTTCCATAACTAGGATCAATGCTCACAAACTCAAAATAATAAATTCTTCCAAACTTGCATAAGTTTTTTTTTTCCTTATCTTATTATTTTTTTTCTTTCTTATTCCCTGTTACCTTGCGTACTGTTTTTTTTCTTCACAACATATAACATATTGAACAATAGACAGTAAGCATATTACACAGATTTAAACAGGGTTAAGCCCGATCTCTCTTCTAAGGTACTCAAACCTTTGTCTTGTCAGTGGCTTGGTCAAGATATCTGCCTTCATATCAACCGTTGGACAATACTGTACTTGTATTTGCCCATTCTGCACACATTCACGAATGTAATGGTAGCGAATGTCAATGTGTTTAGTTCTTGAATGATTGACTGGGTTCTTTGCGATTGCGATGGCTCCTTGATTGTCCTCCAGGATCACTGTAGGCGAATCATTCATTCCAAGTTCAGTCAGTAATCGCTTCAGCCAGATACTTTCTTGAGCTCCTTGGCTGAGTGCAATATACTCGGCTTCTGCTGTTGACAGTGCAACTGTTGCTTGTTTCTTGCTGAACCAACTTACTGCTCCTCCACTCAGGAAAAACATATTTCCGGTTGTTGAGCGACGGTCATCCTGATCTCCGGCCCAATCAGCATCTGAGAAACCAATCAAAGTTCCTGACTCTGACTGTTCATACTTGAGGGCAAGATTCACTGTTCCCTTCAAGTATCTGAGAATTCTTTTCACAGCCGTCAGATGCGCAGTGTTTGGATTTGCATTGAACTTTGACACAACACTCACTGCTTGTGCTATGTCTGGTCTTGTCGCCATTGCTGCATACAGCAAACTACCTACCATCGATTGATAAGTACTTGGGTTCACAGGTTTACTGACACCATCATCTTTTCTTAACTTTACATTTGCATCAGCAGGGGTTGCAATGGGATTAGCATTGTTCATTCCATACTTCTGGAGAATGGTTTCAATGTAATGCTTCTGATGCAAAAAGACACACTTCTTTTGTCTGTCTTGAACAACAGAGATGCCCAGGATATAGGACAGCTCCCCCATGTCCTTCATCTTGTAGCGTCTTTTGAGAGCTTGTTTCAGCTCATCCATGCTTTCCGTTGATTCTGTAATCAAAATCAGATCATCAACATACACAGCTAGAATCTCTAGCTCCTCTCGAGCTCTCACAAACACACATGGGTCTGATGTGCTCTGTATAAAGTCAATGTCTTTCATGAACTCTGTGAAAGCCTTGCTCCAACAGCGAGGAGACTGTTTCAGTCCATATATTGACTTCTTCAGTTTGCACACAAGATGTTCCTGTCCTGGTTTGATGTATCCCTCTGGTTGCTCCATGTAGATTTCTTCCTCTAGATGTCCATTTAGGAATGCTGTTACTACATCCATCTGGTGTACATGTAGATTATTCTGGACAGCAAATGACAGTAATGTACGAATTGAGCTGAATCGTACAACAGGTGAAAATGTTTCATCATAGTCAGCACCATACTGCTGTGAGTATCCCTTAGCAACGAGTCTACACTTGTGTCTTTCCACTCGTCCGTCACTGTGATGCTTGACTTTGAACACCCACCTCGATCCTATTGCTTTGCGATCCTTTGGTAAATCCACTAAGTCCCACGTTTCATTTTCTAGCAATGACTCATATTCCAGGTCAGCTGCTTCCTGCCATTCCTTTGCATTGGGACTCTTTAATGCTTCTTTTAGTGTGCTTGGCTCTGTAACACAACACACATTGGCAATATGATCAACAGTTACTTTGTCAGCAAACTCATCATATCCATATCTCTTTGGAGGCTTCCTGATTCTGCTGCTTTCTCTAGCAGATCCACTGACAGTGGCCTCGTCAGGTGTTGTTTCCCGTTCATCAGTATTGATGGATGTTTCCCTCTCTGAACTGGATACTTCCACTTCTTGTTTCCAACCGAAGTCAGATTCATTGAAGATGACATCTCGACGAATGAGAATCCTCCTTTTTTCTTCATCGTAGAGACGGTAGCCTTTTGCATTGTTTGCATATCCCATGAAGCGAAGTTTCACAGCTTTCTTGTCCAGTTTTCTCCTTTCTGTGTCTGGAACATGTGCATAACCAACACAACCAAATACTCTCATGTGACTCAAGTCCGGCTTTTTGCCACTCCATCTCTGGTATGGGGTCACTTTCTTCAGAACAGATGTGGGCAACCTGTTCTGTGTATATGCTGCAGTTGCTACAGCCTCTGCCCAGTACATTTTTGGCAATTTAGCATGAGACAGCATACTTCTGGCTGCTTCAATCAGTGTTCTGTTTTTCCTTTCAGCAACACCATTTTGCTGGGGTGTATGAGGTACAGTCATTTCATGATGAATACCTTGAGCTTTCAAATATTCTTGAAATTCACTGGATGTGTATTCTCCACCATTGTCTGTCCTCAGTCTTGTAACTTTCTGTCCACACTCATTTGAGAATGTTTTTTCAAACTCTTTGAATTTGCTAAGAACCTCACTTTTTTGTTTCATGAAGTAGACTTTGCAACATCTGGAGTAGTCATCAATAAAGGTTACAAAGTACTTTGCTCCACCTATTGACTCAGTCTGCATGGGACCACAGACATCACTATGTATCAACTGCAACTTACGTTTGGAGCGAATCTCTCCCACTGGCTTGTGTGGTTTTCTAGCCAGCTTGCCCTCCACACAGGCTTCACAGAAGGTAGCTTCTTTCTCTGCAGTAAAATCCACTCCATTTACCAGATGTTTGAGTTCCTTTAATTTGCTGGTGTGACCCAGGCGCTGATGCCACAGGCTGGCTGTTACTGATGCATTTGATGCACCGTGACACACAGGCAAACTTCCCTCGACGTCCAGCTGATAAAGTCCATCAGATCTTTGTGTTCCCATCCCATGGAGAGTTCCATCTTTCCCACGTATGTAGCAGCGAGACTTCTTAAACTGCACTGTATTTCCTTTTCTTGTAGCAGCTCCCACTGAGAAAAGATTTCCAGACAACTTGGGAACATACAGCACATCATACATTGTGACACTTTTTATATCACTGACTTTGAATGTCATTCTGAGTTTGATGTTACCAAGTCCAAGTGCATCCACCACTCTGCCATCACCAAGTTTTACAGACTGTGGTTCTGAAAACTGTTGGTAGTCTTGAAGACATTCTTTATAGCACGTCATGTGCTTTGATGCTCCAGAGTCAATCAACCACTGAGCTTGTTGTGACATCTCATCTTGATTAGTCTCTTTAGCTGCAAAAGCACTCTCCGATGACTTTTCAGTATCCTCACACATCATGCTTTTGGCCTTGTGGAATTTATTTTTCTTTTTCCTCTTGGACAGTCACGCTTTATATGACCTTCTTTTCCACATTTATAACATCTCCATGTGCTGGATCTGTCAGCTCCGACTGCCTTATAATTAGGCTGCATTTCTTCACGAACTTGCGTTGACATGGCTGATGCACCACCCGATGCAGCTCCATTATCATCTGCTTGCACTTTCTTTTGTTCTTCATTTATTAATGCTTGCTGAACAAACTGCAGTGTTAAATTGTCCATCTTTGTTTCTAATGCAGTGACAATTGTAGCATAACTTGATGGCAAACTACCAAGGAGAGTTACAATCTGGTCTTCCTCTTCAATAATAGCACCTATTGCTCCAAGCTTATCAGTCAGTTCCTTCATGCGTTTTAAATGTTCAGATAAGCGTTCTCCTTCCTTCATTTCACATCGGAAGTATTTTTTCTTTAGGAACAGTTTATTTGCAAGAGTGTCTCTCTCAAAATGTCCTCTTAGCGTATCCCACGCTTCTTTTGGCGTCTGACAGCTTGTTATCAGGTACAGCTGGGGTGTACTTACATTTAGCACCAAAACGGAAAATGCCTTTTCTTTCCGTCGTTCAAACTCAGCTTGTGTAGCAGCATTAGCTCCTGCTGCTAGCACATCCGTTTCCATTAGCATGCCCCACAGTCCTTTTGCCTTCAGCAGGTGCTCCATCTGAAATTTCCATGTTGCCCAGTTCTCTGGTCCGTTCAGCTTGTCAATAAACAGCTTATCTTCCATTGTGAATCCCACAACACTGTTTACATCACAACACGACTTTTCTGCGACGCTCTGGGCCCATAACCTATTGTTGTCTCACGTGTTTTTTATTTTGAACAGAAAGAACACTTACACAGGCCGTCAGCAGGGGGCAGTATAACATTTCAACATTGTGTCAAATTACTTATTTCTACAACAGCTCCTCCGATGTGCTCACTTGCTTTGATGTTTGGAAATCTTGCTGAGGTGGATTTTAGGGGTTAATGGTGAGCTTGAATTTTTGATGGGAGCTGGCACCATCTGATTCCTCTTCTTTGCAGAAGCAGAAGTAGATTTTTCTGTCTTTGTTAATTTGATTTCATCTCGACCCCTACCGGACAGCAAGTTTGTGTTCTGCTGTAGTTTTGTATCTGCAGTCGCTATAATGTGTTTCTTCTTCTTCCGCTTCAGGGAGGTTGTGTTTCTGTAACTACCATCGCTCTCTGTTGTCAGATCTTCCGGAGGTGTTGGCTGGTGTTCAAGAAAGCCTCCAGTAAAGGACCCCGCCGGTTAGAGAAGTACCCAGATGAGAAGGCAGCCTATTTCCGGAGCTTCCACAAGGTAACCGCACCAAATACATCATGAATTTCATCATGATCACTCATTGTCATTAAGTATCTATAAATCTATGTTGTCTTTATTATACCCAAATGTCGGAAAATGCTGAAAACATTTTCCCAGAGCCAATAATAATCTTTGTTTGTGTAAAATTACTTAAAATAGTTGACTAACAACACAAATTGCCTAATTATGAGCAATTCCTTAGTTTTTAAACCTTCTATGATCACACACTCATTATATTTCAACAAATGTATTTTGAAAACTTAACCTTGGCTGTGTTAAATCGTTCACTATTTCCGGCATTATTCATTATTTGATTAATTAAACGAGTAATCAAGAAACTAATGTAAGATGCAGATTAACTGGATAAAAACATGATTTTATTCAGCTCAAAACATTAAATCACTTTGTAAAGCTTTGTGCATCTTTATGAATTTTCCATTTTCGTGTGGTAAAGGGATGCTAATCGCTCGACCTCATCGATTTAAGTCATTCAACATATAAACATCATAATAATAATATAATAATAATATCCAGAGTATGATTTATGAAGTTTTGGTGAACCCATTTTTTAAGACCATCACACAACACATTTCTAATCCTCGTGTTAATTAAAACGATATATGATATGACTTGATCAAATCAGTCCTCATGAGATGAAGTTGTTAAATGTGGGTGATGTGGACACTGAATTAAACCTATGAATAAATGCCGTCAAAGCAGTATTATACAGACCTGCCCGCAGCACCTTGTTCATCTTCGTATAAAAAGTTATGTCTGCTGGCCACAGATGATGGCCCTTTTCTTCCATTTTGAAAGTAATAATCCAGAATAATATGTCTCTCCCTGCCTCTTAAGCTCTTTGAAATACTCTAATTATGGCTCATTATCACGGTGAGGGGAGATGATGTTAAAGGAGCAGCACTCTGAACAGTGTGTTACAGTAATGAGAGGAGATAACGGACGACGATAGGGGATTTTGACACCAGGTTTCTCATGTTTGACAGTTGATTTAGTACTCTGTAAAAAGATTTTTCACTACTTTGTGATTATGAATTTTGTATTTTCTGTAAATCCCTCGATTTCACAGAGTGAAAGTGTGCAGGGGCTCATGCCCTAGAGATGAGAGAGGTAGATGCTTTTATCCACTTTGTTAGAATCCCTTTCTACTCCAGTCCCGGCCATGCATCGTGAATGAAGTATCTCCCAGCCTACTACATCATGCTGTCACACGGGGCATCCTGTGTGTGGCTGTACCCCCTCCCCACCCACCACCACCAGAGACATCTCACACACCCAGCCCCAGCGCCGGACTGAGCGATGAGTGCACACATGCACCAGTGCATCTGGTAATGCATCGCCACAAAGATCAAGAAAGGTCCCGTCTGAGGGCTTCATTCAACGCTGCAGTGCTTTGGGAGGAAATAGGCTGCACTGGTGGCTGATTTACAGAATCAACACAAAGGGGATTGGGTTTTTTTCTCCCCCAGTTTTTTCTGTCTGCTCCCCACCACCGCCACCACCACTCCTCTCCCTGTGCAGCTTTCTCTGTCTGAGGAGCGCTGGTCCCTGAATATTTTTAGCAATATTTTTAGCACTGTGAAAAGTTGTTTTTCTGTGTGCTACATTTCTCGAGCTCTCCTGAGCCTCTGACAGAAACAGTTAAAGTGGAAAGATGGTTTTGCATTTAAATATCTAAGTACAGATGTGCATGTTGAAGTGGAAACAACTATGTTTTTAGCTGCATTCATAGGCAAAACCTGCACCAGCATGGCACCGATTACCTCAACATTATTAGACTATTGAATGGATTTCAATGAAAATAGTAACAAAAATATCCTCCTAGGTATGAATAAATAAGATACACTACAACTACTACTACTTATATTTATGGCAAATGTATTCAAATACAGTACATGCAAAAACAACATGCAATAGCTCATGAGCCTCGTCTATTTCTGTTTCTACATGCTACACGTTACACCTACTAAAGATCTGCACACATGTGTTGATATTTGCATGCAACGCTTAGTGCTTTATGCTGCATTCATGTACTGGCAGCAGAATGGGAGGAACAGGAAAATCAGCTGTTTTTTCCCAGATGGTTTGCCTTCATGCTAACATTGTTGTAGCACCAGATGAATAGTCGAAATCAGCTGCTTTTGTCGTGTTATGCATGAGCAGCAGTTTGTTAGCAATTGAAACTGGAGGAATCTTGTGTGTATCTCCTATAAAATGAGCTGAATTACTTAAGTGTAAGTGTGACGTGGGTTGGTGTTAATATTAGACTTCTTGTTGATGCAACTGCCAGCGGTGATGCCTTCGGAGCCGCTCTGCAACAGTTTGACGTTCCGTGTTGATGGTGCTTCTCACAAAGTGGGACATATCGTTGTCAGACATTTCTGATATCTCTGACTCACAATTGCAAGTCGCTCCTGCACAGCTGCCTGCAAAGTGGTTTAAACGATATGACGCGAGCGTGGCGTAAGTACAGCTTCAGAGAGTCTCCGGCCCGGCTGTCGACTGCTGGTCCTCGTAATATCGGTACTTAAGTTACACCTTCGAATAAAGAGGAAGATGGAGAGGAAAGAAGAGGAGAGGAGATTCACTTTGCTCAGACTCTGGCGCCTTAGGCTGGGAATGCACCCAAATCTCTCCCTTAGACAGCTTCATGCACACTCACACACACATAAGGGGTGGATAAAAAATGCACACTTACACACTAAACACAAACAGAGAAAGAGATGAGAAGCTGGTGGAATTCACGGCTCAGAAAGTCCCACAGTCGATGCTTACTTTGTGTCACTTATGTGTATGAATAGCCTGCCTGAGGACAAATAAATAGCAAATCTTCACAGAAAAAAACATCTCATTTCATATGAAATATTCAAATACTATCTTTGAAGGGGCTACCAAACAACAAATGAAACATATCTCCAATCATTCAATATAAATAGCCTCCTCTTTCCTCTCTTGTGTTCTTTTGATTTCTTGCTTTGTTGTCGAAAATACTACGCCGACTCTGTGAGCAGGGGATACCTGACAATAGAGGGGAAATTTATTATACATGATGTTATCAAGCAAAGAAATCTGTAGTCCACATATGTTATTAGGTCTGCTCTTTTAACCTCAAACAGTCAAGCTTTACTATACGGGCAGTGAGCCCAGCTAATTCATTCCCAACAGTCTGGCAAAGGGCCCACAGTTAGCACACAATGGACTACAATAATGTAATGGGCCTTATCTCCCAGGCATAGTGAACACAGAGAGGACTGTTGAACAAAATGGCCTGTAAATGCGGGTTATATTCAATTAAATGTAATCTTCTCTTTTTTTTCATTCACGATCAATCTCCTGGTAAAGTGATTTAGATGCTTTTGATTGCAGTCCTCCCTATTATCTGCAAAAGCAGCTTCAAGGAGAGACACTCCAACAGTGTATGCACAGTGTATAGTGTGAGCCTCAGGTCACATTTATGCATAAAATGCCTTTAAAAGAAATAGCAATGCATCACATGTTACATGCTACATTGCAGCAGGCGTCACTAGTGTGATTTCTTATGTTTTGAAAAGAGTTCTTTGTAATCAAAGGAATCGTGGATCCCTTAAGATCTCCCACATTTCTGCAAAGCCGTTTACTGCTATTGCACTTTCAGCAAAGCAGTGCAAGATGGTAATTCAGCCTCACTGCTGCTGCTGCTGCTGCTGCTGCTGCTGCTGCTACTGCTGGCTGTGTTCATTCATGTAATGTGCCGTTGCCACTCTCCCCTTCCTCCTTAGATCACTGAGCTCCATAACATCAAGAACATTACCCGAATGCCGCGGGAGACAAAAAAGCATGCGGTGGCGATTATCTTCTGTGATGACACATCCAAGACGTTTGCCTGTGATTCAGGTAAGTTCCTTTCAGCTCCATTTAGAAATTTCAAATTGTCTTTTTCAATAAAAACATTCTTTATTAGGATTTTATATTTGGATTAGGACTGGACGGCTGGTTTGTGTAAAGTCTGGCAAGAAGTGGACGACAAATCTGAACCAAAAGGGAGAAAAAGAAAGGAAGAGGTGACAGAGGCAGGAGAGAATTGGGAGTTTGACCAAGTGATACTCATTTGCCGCTATATTAAGAAGTGGGAGGATCTGTTCCGAAATATTGATTTTCATATTGCAGGTATGAAAAAATATATTGGGCATCGCTTGCAGTGTGTTTCAACCCAATTATCGACTGTAACAACAGAGATTGCTTCTTATACGTGGACAGGAAGCCAGATGATGTGTGCGCGCGGCGAGGTCGGCGCAGATGCAGCGGCTGATGCTTAAGCTGCAGACGCCGGATGTGAGGAGGGTTAGACGAGGTGGATGAACCTTAATGTGCAACCACTAAACAGACAAGGACGAACATCTCAATCTTCACTTCACAGCCTTATGTGTGAGTGTGTGTATGTGTGTGTGTGTGCACATGTGCACATGTGTGATGATGAAATACTTGTTGATGGAGAGAAGCATCAATAAACCTCAGGGGGAAGATTATTGAGCTTAAAGTGGTGAAGACTCTTTTACCCCGGTGCAGGCGGTTGCTCACACTCTCTCTTTCTCTTCCTCCCTCTCTCATGTCCATGATCCATCCAGATTGTTTTCCTCTCACACCACCATATGGATGCCTTTATCGTCCCGTGTCCACTGACCTCCCATAGTCCTTCACTTCCTGCATCCTCCTTACATTTCACCCCTCACTTCCCACTCCCCTCCTGTGGGAATTCACACACCAATAATAATAAATAATGTAATAATGGTATTTATAAAATACATAGAATGTTCTTTTTTTCTAAGAGAGATAAAAAAAATTGTAAAAAAAAACATAATAAATGAATAAAATAAAATGAGCTCTTATTGCCTGGTTCAGCTGGGTCATGTTGGATGAGATCTTACATCGGATGCCAATTTGGCATATAGCCTTTCTACTGCGGTGCGATGTCAATGGGAGTCTGGATCTGAAAACTGATCCTGGCAATCAAAAAGTGAGCTGGTTTGAGGAGCTATATACAGATATGCCAAAGAATATCATAAGTGTTGACTGTTTTTTAAGAGAAAGAAAGTTAATTAGGCCTCATGAAGAGCTCTCTACATTTTTATTTTTAAAAATAACTTCTTGACGCCTCCACCCGAGCGGTGTCGTGTTGTTTAGCGTGCTGTCAATGAAAACAAGGCACTGAAGAGGAGATGATAACGGATCTTACACTTTTTTGACACTCCTGTGCTTTGGCTGCGCCTGTCAGACATGAACCGTAAAGAGTGTGACCTGCAGATCTGAGGGAGATGAGATATGAATAGCACCGAATGAGTCAACTCCTTAAATTCCTCCGCTGAATCAGACGCGCGAAATTATGAAGACAACTGAGAACATGCGTCGCATTTGTCTGTCAAACCTCAGCCTCCTGCAGAAAGCAGAGGATATGAGACCCTGAATCTCATTATTGGATTCTCACATACGCTCTTATTCCATCCTCATCCTCTTTTTTTTTGCTAACATTAACTGCCTGTCCGTCCTCTTCTATCACACACCTACACCTCCTCGCAGACAGAGAGACATCCTCCTACCATATTTCGTCATGCGTGGCACATGGACTCGCGCGGCCGGCTTCCTCGGTGCTGATGAAGTGTTTGTTTAGCCGATTTTCCACTCAGTGGCCTTAAAAGTGTGGGAGTTTAGAGACACTTAAAGGCCGTAGTAACTGAATGAGGGGTGGTGAATCTAGGAAGGCATGGACAGGGAGCTAAAAGTGCAGAGCTGCTGTAGCTGTCCCCGTGTGTGTGTGTATGTGTGTTCATATTTCTGTATTGGGTTGTGTGTGAATGGAGTGCTCCGGGCTGCAGCAGACCTTTCTTTCACCCTGCAATGTTGTGTGGATCTGTCCCATTGGACACTAGAGTTGATCTGACAAACAGCCTGTCTCTCCATGCCAGCGATTACACAAGCCAGTCTGAAGCGAATGAAGTGAGAATACCTCTCCATCGCACATCTTACACAAGCATAATGACAATTTTTTGATTAATAGACACGGAAATCGTTCCCACACTTGGCGGCGTGGCGTTCCCACACTTTCATACACATCACTGGCCACGTATCCCAGAATTCCACAGGGCCTGGAGTTAAGGAGCTTCACAAAGATAAACAACTCTAGCGTTTGCCTCATTTCATACCTCAGTAGCTCTCACCAAAAGCTCACATAAGACAATTGGAAGTCTTCTCCATTGTAAACACTATTTTTTTTCCTGACTTAACAAGAGGGAAAATTGGTATTCACAAAGACTTCCAAATTTGATTCATGAAATTGTCTCTGTCAGTCTTTCAGTATAAAAGCCCTCTGTGGTTTTAGTGCCAGCTGTGTGTGTCACGTGTGGTAGATATAACTTAGCACACAAAGCTCGGTCCCTTAAACCAAACTACTTCATTAACAAGTCCAATATTTAACCTATAAAGCTTTAAAGGAACTTTTATTGTGACATATACTGTGTTTGCTTACTTGCCAAGACTTGAAAGATACTATTTGTACATGCATGTGTGCTAAATTTGTTGCAAGTCACCTGTAAAATGTTCTGTGCTCTAGTTTTAGTATTTCTAAAATAAGTGCTGTTAATTATGTGTTTGTTACCTTTGGAAAGAGCAGGCTAACTGTTTCATTGTTTACAGTCTTACTTATTCTGATGTAATTTTATTTAAATATTTATTTTTGTTTCACAGGTGCATTTCCTGTTTCACAAACTAATGCTGTTCAATTTGTAAAATATCTTACTGACTGAGCAGATGATCACTAGTTTAGCAGAGAGACTTATATTGTCGAGCCGTGGAGCTGGTGCACTGGCAAAGGAGGGAGAGAGGAGAAATTCAGCATTCATCTGTCATTGGCTGTTGCTGAGCCCACTGCCTCTTTTAATCTACAGCAAATCGATCAGATTGATTTTTCTCCCCCCCCCCGGTTACTGTGAGCTGTACTTATGTCCTGTGTATGTAGCATTTTATTTTGAAATTCCTAAGCTGATTTATCTACTTTATGTGCACAACACACTGCAGGCAGCACAGCCATGCCAGTATAATCTGCACAACATGTTTGATTATGTCCACAGTGTTGGATATGAGGTAGGTGTGTGTGTGTGTGTGTTTTGAGGGTGGTACTTGCCTTAACGCCGTGCTGCTGTGTGACTGTGTGCAGAGCTGGACGCGGAGGAATGGTGCAAGCTGCTGTGCATGGAGTGCCTGGTCAGCCGTCTCAACGACATCAGCCTGGGAGAGCCAGACCTGTTAGCAGCGGGGGTGCAGCGGGAGCAGAACGGTGAGTGCCCAATTAGTCCCTGCTAACACAGACAGCCATTCAGGGTCAATCTCTCTCGCTCGGCCCGCCACCATGCAGTTAGTGCTTACAGTCCGGGCCCGTATGTGTTAATGCAACTGAGCCCTCAGTGGGTTAGGGGAGCAGAACAGTCACTGTCCAATTAGGCCTGGCTAATAGGGGCCATTTTTGCCAATATCTGATCATCCGAAGTCCCCTGTAAGTGTCTTTTGGTAACATTAGTACGTTTGCTCGACTTCAGATGTACATTTGGATGTGTGTGTGTGTGTTGAAAGAAACCTGTGTGTGTGTGAGTTAGAGCACAGGTCACAGGCTGTGGTTGGGGCTCTGTTCCAGGCCTAATGAGAAGTGCTGTGCATCACTGGCTTCCCTCATAATGAAGCTTGTCACAGAGATGGATGAGATTATGGCTCCTAAAGCCATGTGAAATAAATGTGCTTTTCCCACATATTCCACTCACAGGAAATGGAAATGGAAAAGAGACGAGACAACAGGGCGCAGCTATCACAGTGGAGCTCATTCTCTGTAATTTGTAAACTCGCGGAGGAAATCGAAAAGGCAACAGGCAAAGAAGAGCAGTTTAAAGTTGTAAAAGGGCGAGTAATTGAAAAGAATGGGCCATCATTTCAACCCATTTCATTTCACTGCAGCGGTAAAGTGAAATTGTATTCTTCAACATAACTTGGCCTCATTTTTTTTTTTTAAAGGTATCAATACACAAGTTTTGTGACTGTGCTGCGGCGAGCCAGCCGAACTGTAACAACACAATTTCTCCTACCTCTTCTTGTGGCTGAAGCCCTGCTGTTTGGTGCTCATTGAAAAGTTTCAGCGGTGTGTTATGGAGACAAACTGAGCCACCAGCTCTTTGCTGCCTGTAATGAATGGAACGAGAGGCTTGGGCCTGCAACCACGTTTCAATTAGTAACCCTCCCCAAACAGCAGGGGCTGATAATTAGATCAGAGTTCATTTTCACTGTCCCTAAAAATATGCCACACTATGACATTGCCATTTTCTATCCACTGCAGACACATGGCTTATTTTGAATCATTAAGCATAATTAGTGAGAACTAATTTAGATTATGGAGCACTCTTTTCCTCTCTATCTCTCTCCCACTCTCTTTGTCTGCCACAAAGAGTTAGTTTTAAGTGAACAAGCAGATGTGGTTCCTTGATCCCAGTCCAGGGTCCACGACCGGGTAGTTAGTTAGACCCGCTGGAGGGGGAAGTCAAGTCAAGTGCTATTTAATATCACTGTTAACATTAGCATAACAGATGTTTACCTACAACTCCAGCCAAAAGTGTCAGCCTTGGTTTGCTCTGAGAATCCAGTATGGTCTAATACAACTAAACTATGGCGCTACAGTGACTCGGTATCGGAAAATGGCAAGATGGACCGACTTGGCCAGGACTAGCTTAGTGCTAGATATAGAATCGAAACGTGGGTTGTTTTTTCTCGCTGCTGGAGACAGCTTGGCTCTGGGTGAATGAATGTTGAATATTTATTCCAGACTGATAATAAATTGAGATAGATGAGTGGCTGCTGATGCTACTGTTGGCTACCTAGCAACAGCAACATTTACAAATAGCTCCTTTAAGTATTGACTTACTCTGTTATTATCAGATAAAAAAGTGAGTCATTGGTAAATACTACAAGTTGAAATCAAGTATATTGAAAGTTAACATGCATCAGTGTGTCAGAGGCTTTAGAAAATGGTAAACATCAATCATTTTTTTTGCACGCACAGTATTGACATCGTATAAAAACTACATTTTGCTCCAGCATGTGCCACGTATTTCATTCTTTCAGCCTCGGAAGGTGAAATCTAACCTCCCCATCCTCCTAATACTGCATATATCTTGGATGCACACAGCAGAGAGTGAAGAGTAATCCATCACTTGATAAGAGCTGATCCCTTATCTTAATCAGGCTCTGCTGCAACCCTTAAAATAAAGCTAGATCCCAAACTGTTCAATTTAGACAACTTGATTTAAACTTTTATCCGTCTGTGTCCTGTATTACAAATGCAACTGTTTTTTCTTTCTTTTTTTTTGAGGGATTTTGCAAAAACTTCCCCTTTGTAGTATCGGTATAGCCTCTATTTAGGTAGGTGATGTAAGAGCGCTCACAGAAACATGTTCAAACATCCTCAAAAGGCTAAAAGTCTGTCTGTTAAAGCTTGAAAGATCAACGTTTAACCTGCTGAGAATTAAATGGAAAGACTGATAACAATAAATTCCAAACTGTATTTTATCTTTTTCAATTATGCATCTAGAATTTATCTTTACATATTTAGACTTAGAATAACCCATTCACCTCCATTACATTGGGAAAAGGAGGAAATGTTGAAACCATTAAGAAAATATGTTTATTGGACGTGTAAAAGAAAGATGTGTGAATCTCTGCAGAACGTTTCAACGTGTACCTGATGCCCACACCGAACCTGGACATCTACGGGGAGTGCACCATGCAGATCACCCACGAAAACATCTACCTGTGGGACATTCACAACGCTCGCCTCAAACTCATCATGTGGCCTCTCAGCTCGCTGCGCAGATACGGTCGAGACTCCACCTGGTTTACCTTCGAGTCGGGGAGGTGTGTACGCTACGCTACGCATGCAGATTTGTGTGTGTCTGTGTGATTGAAATGTTGTCAGTGGGAGGGAAAACCAACTTAGTTGTGAAAATGTCATAAAACTTTTAACAAAGCGACTTCGGATTACCACAACATCCCAGGATATCAACATTTGCCGCAGAGCGCTTCAGGCGATGATGTGACAGGTGCCTCCGTGTGAATGTGCGTCTTTTTCGTTTGTCTACTACTGTATCTACCGGCTCATGTGTGTGTCTGTGTGTGTGTGTTCAGTGTATCTACGTCTCTCTCTGTAACATTCAGCCGTACATATTTGTAAATCAACAATCCAAAAGAGTGAGCGCGATCAAAGTGTGTGTACTTCTCTCCCCTGTCTCTGTGTGTGTGTTCCTGGCGCAGGATGTGTGACACAGGAGAGGGTTTGTTCACGTTCCAGACGCGGGAGGGGGAGATGATCTACCAGCGGGTCCACTCGGCCACGCTGGCCATCGCCCAGCAGCATGAGAGGATGATGGAGGAGATGGAGAAGAGCTCCCAGGTCCATATTTACATATTTGGTTGTTTATCAGATACCCAACTGGTGGTTCACAATGAGCCCATACAGTTGCATTAGTACTATTATTAGTATTAGTACTGACAAAAGTGTTGACATATAACGTGTCTAAGAATAGATAGATCTATAATATCTATATTTAATGTGAAGATCCTGTGCGTCACTTTCACACAGAAGCTGAAATATCTCGTTGCAACGGAAACACTGTGAGAAGTATTTATACAAAGATGACATCTGTATTAACGCACACACGGCATGTCAGTTTGAAAAAATACCTGGCGTCTCTTGTGTTTCTTCTTCACTGTCTTTTTGATTTAAGCAGATCAAACAAGCATTTCATTGAGGCTGTTTGCGGAATTATTTTTAGAAACCAATGAGCGCAAAAGCAATAAATCATGGGTTTCGCTTCACACAAGACGTTCACAACACACGATCCTATTGTTGTCTGGTTTTATCCCCACAAAAAAAAAAGTCTTATTGGCCCACGACGAGCCCTCCGACACCCCGCGGTCTCGGTGTCCGCTCCCGCCTTCCATCACAACACCCCTTTCCGTCCCGTCCTTCCTCCCTCCCTCCTTCCTTCCTTCCGTCCTTCCTTCCTTCCTCCGCTGCTCCCCGCCGCCGCCATCATCTTTATTCTTTATTTATGTAGGCCTGCCCAGTGTTTGATGAGCCGTGACCATATGGCCTTGCTCTTGGACCCCACCATTTGGGAACATTTCCAAATGCAGCATTTACACCCGGCTCTATAAATCACACCACGGATAGCTACGCAAAACTCAGCAGAATGGGTGAAATAACATGTTTACTGCTGATTAAGTGGAGTTTTTTGTTTTTTTCCCCAGTAAAAATTGACAGATTTCATACGTTTCTAGTTATTTACCAACTTGAGGAGGAAATGATTGCTTTCCAAACAAATGGCACAACATCATCATGTCTCACCTGCGAAACAAAAGTCATTCACAGTGAAAAACCGCCGTTCAACCAGCGACATACAACAATATATACGGAGAGCAATTTCCCCTGCTGTGAGTGAGTGAGTGACAGGAAGTGCAACACACTGGAAGCTTTCTCTCTCTTTTGTTTCAGATCCACTCCAGAGAGACACTCACCAAGTCCATCTCCCTGCCACGCAGCGCCTACTGGCAGCACATCACGCGTCAAAACAGCGTGGGAGATCTCTACAGTTACCAAGGTACAGGCATGGACTTACTAATTATCACACGCACGCTGATGCTATTTCTTTATCTGCTTGTGTCAGCGGTGAAGTGTGTCACCGAGTTTCTTAACCTCTATCTGTGGCTGTAATATTTAATTTCATTCACCATCATCTTTCACCACGTATTCAACCAAAAAAAGCATTTCTATTTTTTTTCCATTTATTATATTGAGGATGTTTCCTTTCAATTAATCTTTTATTCATTCCACATCTTTATGACTTGCTTTCTGCAGCCTACAGCTCTTGTTGTTTAATATTGTGAGTTTAATGCCTCACAAAGATCCATATCTAAAACTTTGTATTGATAATTAAGTTCTGGCAATGTGCAAGAACTATTTCTTAAATTTATGTTTGGCCTGAAAATACTTCAAACGTATTAAACGCTACTGCAATAAAGCTCAGTCTTAAACAAATAAGCAAAGTTTTGAACCTTTCCTCAATAAATTAATCCTAAATGAGAACCCTGCATTCATGCATATGAAACACAAAACCCACTGAGTTGTAAGATAAATGTGTTTTTATCTCTAAGGTCAACCTGTAATAGTCCAGCACACACTCTTATTGAAATGAATCTGCTGTGAAGTTGTTGTGAGCTGAGTCAGACTACTGTTTGCTTTCTGTTTTACACATTTTTACATTATTAAACATGTACATGCAGGTGAGGGGGAGATAAATGTCATCCCATAACACATTAATACCACAGGAGGTTCTTTATGTCATTCAGGCTCAGCGCAGTGTGTGGACTTAATGTAGATGTGTGTGTTTTTTATATATTTAAATATTTATATATATAAGACAGAGTGTTTGTGTGGGTGCTTGTGTGCTAATGCCGAGACGTGGACCAGAGGCAGAAAGGTGCTTAGAGAGCTGATGAGATTACGCTCTGTCCATGGTATTAGTTGATTAGTAGACTTATCTGAGGATTATGGGCCTTTTGGCTTTCACTGATAGAGCAAAACAGAAAGCCAGGCAAAGATGAAAGTCGCTCTGACGTCGTAATTTCCTTTTGAAAAGCGAAGGCTGGATTTTTTTTGTCATTATCATTTAATTGTGGCCTGATAAGCTTAAAAGCAAAATGCGAGTCTTCCATTCCAAACATCAACATGTTTTTTTTTTACTCATATACACTAAACAGCGAGGCGTCCACCTCAGGCTCGTTATTTATAGGCCTGGTCTCTGTAAACTCTCCTTTTTAAACTCCTCCTCTCCAAACTGGTGGTGAGCAGAGGAGCTTCTCTCTCATCCATCACCCTGGCGTCGCCGCCGGTCCGCCCACGTCTTCTCCGTGTGTCCGTCCGGTTCGCAGCAACCCTCCACCTTCTCTCCGCTCATACACATTCAACGCTACTATTATCTCCCCCTTCCTTCCTTCGCCGCCATGAATAAATTGAACGCATCAGTGTGTTTGAGGACGCCGGCCTCGTCAGACAAGAAGGACGACAAGGTGATTCGAGGTAGTGACAGGAGTTTAGCTCCTGTAGTGACACGCGCTGTTTGGACTGTGAAAGGCATGTCAGGAGGACCTCGTCACCGCGGCAACGACGTCAGGTCTCAGCTCAGGACAGGATCTCCACTCACACATTATATTACAAATATTCATGATCTTACAATGGAGATATTATGGGCTACATCAAGCTTTTCATTTGGAGTGGCAGAAGCTGTGCATTTTGTCTTTCAATTTTCCATTTGCCCCTTAGTTTTAACTTTTAACTGCTTTCACCTGCTTATGCTTCATGCATTTTTAAATATGCATATTACATTTGGCTAATTATTTTATATATATATTCATTAATATTACATTTTTTAGCTATAAATATTTCAGCTGTTGATCCATGAATTTTAACAACCTCTTCTAATTATTTCTCAGTAACATTTTTCTCTTATCCATAACATTAATGCCACTATTTGACCTGTTTATTCAATACTTTGATGAACAAAAAGCTTAAACTGCACTCTCCATGAACTAGTTTTCATGCACATGTTCATTGTGCTGCAGGTGACATTGTTAGTTTAATCGATTTTAATTCAATTGCAATCTCTATTTTGTCAAAGTGGCTGATGGACAGTATCTTTAAGTATCCCCTGGCAAGTGTAGAAACACCCCCTGGGGTGCAAGTACACCTGATTGGGAATCACTGCCTGCATATATATTAGACACAGAGGTCACAGCTGCAGGTCACCTGCTTATAAAATTATTTCTCCATAATAATGATTCTATTAGTCTCTGAAATGATGGTTTGGTGTAAATAGAGGTAAGAAATCAGGAATTTGGACCACGATGGCTGGCTCTGTTTGCTTGGCTGTATCGCTGCGTGCATGACGAATATCCAATCAGCACAGTCAATTTGCTGAGTCATGCTCGGGTTGCTTTCAAATACCCTGCGGGTGCGGGGGAATAATTAAGGAACACAGTTTCCTGTCCCGTTGAGGTTTATTCACCTATTTGTTTATTTCTTTCCCTCAGTTAATGTGGGACCTGGCAAGTGAAAGACTGTAACTCCTCTGTTTTAATGTACCTCACATCTGCTTTTTATTTAACTGGAAATGCCTCAAAAATACATCCCAGAGGCCTTGTTTGCCACAACTTAAAGTAATAATTGTCAAATGTGTTTTGTTTTAAGGAAGAAAAGGGATATGCTGTGGAAAAAAAAACACATTCAGCCTTGATCATCTCCAATATGAAATAAAATTCCCCCTCCAGAGAGCTCTCCTTTTAATAAAACCTAAGATAGATGGTTTAATCTCCAGAAGCTATACAGTAAGACAATGCTCTCCCTGCTGCCTTAATGTTATTCACTCTTTTGCATTTCAGTGAAACTGTTGTGTTCTGCGAGTTTGCTGATGCATAGAAATAAGTGCACTTTAAAGTTTTCAAGTTGAAAAAACCAAGGTGCCACGCCTGTCGGAAATGGTTCAATTACCAACTATAATACTGGAGAGGAAAAGCTACAAGAATACTTCGATTTTTTTCTTTTTTCTTTGGACTCATTTTTATGTATTTTTTTTGCCATTCTCCCCACACACCCACACTGTCTTCCTCTCTCTCTCTCTGTCTCTCTACTCTCCCTGTGTTTCATTGTGCTCCACAGTTTAGTGGCCCAGTATTAGCAATTCTAATGGAATGAAGCTCCGTGCTTAGCCTGATCGGGTGGGAGTGATATGAGGGGATTTTACAGAGAGGGAGCAAGTATCAAAGGCACGGGGACAAGATGATAGAGGAGCGGGGATGATAACACTATCTTATCTGCAACAGGCGACATGGAATATAGTAGATGTAGATGCAACAACTGACTCCCATGAAAAATTCATTATAGGCAGGTAAAACTGAGTTCAAGTGTTTCGGTCGCTCTTTCTGCACAGAATCTGGATTTAAATGAACTAACTCAATCTTTAGGATGCATTGGATTGATTTTTTTTGTTTGTTTTGTGGCTGGTTTTACTCCACACACATTAAAAATTTTTTTTTAAAAAGCAGCCCGTCAGCAGTTTTGCATAACCCAGTGTAGTGTTGGTGGTTTCTCTGGTTACAGCTGTTAGGAAGCTGTTTGAGTTATCGCACAGTGAGGAAGGAAGGTGCAGACAGGTGTGTGTGTATGTCAGCATGTATGCATGAATAGGTCCTTGTGTGTCTACGGCCACCATTGTGTCTGTCATTGTGTGTATGTGTGTGTCTGTGTGTGTGTGTGTGTGCGGCCCAGCAGCTGCCACGCCAGGCCAGATAGGATGACATGACCTTCCTCGGTAATGAAAAGGCACTGACAAATCACTGTCTGCTTCTCATAGGGATCGGAGAGGAGGAGAGATGCTGACACTGTCTTCTCACTCTGTGTTTTTTTTTTAATCTTTTTTTTTTTTTTTGAGTCTGTGTGTGTGTGTGTGTCCTGTCCAAAAGCGTGGCTCTCGTCAGGGGGTCTGGCACCACACAACAAACACTGCTGTTTATGACCAAAGAGATGATGAGATCTGCTTCACCCTCTCTGTCTGCACTCGGCTCCCTGCCTCCTTTTTTCCAGCCCAAATTGGCCTTGGTTGAGGAGAGGGATTGTCTTGGCAAAGATGTGAAAAGGATATGCCTGGTTGCGCACCAGTCGTTTCAGCAATCTATTAAGTACAGCAGGGAGGGGAGAGAAATGCCCCCCACCCCCCCCCCGTGGGTTTTTTTTTTTTTTTTTTTACCTGCAGTGTTTTTTTTAAACATTTTTTTATAGCGACTGGACTGAGCTGCATTTAAAACCTAAAGGAGTCGTTTTTTTCTTCTCATTTTTCTTGGGAGTGGTGGTAAGAAAAGACTGGTGTGTGTGAGACTGTGTGTGTATGTGTGTGTGTGTATGACTCACCTGTTATGGCTGGTACTGTTTTGGTCTCATCCTCACTCCCACACCGGCCCCTCTGAGCTTCCTCCTGCAAGCTGTTCACACAGGAAAACGCTCTTTTTGTGTTTTTCCTGTCCTGTGTCTTTCTTTTTACTTGTGCATCATTTCTCTTCACACTTGTTTTTCTACTAGACACACACACACACATACAGTACACACATGCACACACACACAAACCACTTGACATTGATTGCCAGGCTGACTGGGTCATGTTTTCTATTCTACGTTGTGGTGAGTTGGCAGTGCGTCTCACTGATTCCCTGTGGTGGCATCATGACTGGTACTGTGGGATACACACACACATTGCCTCTCTTGTGTGTGTGTGTGTGCCTGTGTGTGTTATATATTATGAATGATTTGCTAATAAGCATTTCAGCACCAACAGCAGAAGAGAAAATTATCTCTCTGTCAATGTTGTCGGTACAGCCCTGGAAGAAAACAAAGTCAAATTTTAATTTGTTAATCAAATTTCAATTAACCTCTGTGCGTGAATTGATTTGAAATGTATGAAACGTATTGACATGCAGCAACCTCTCCTGCAAAGCCGCATTAGTACGTACCACATATGCTATAGGTTAGAGTTGATTACAGTGTTGTGTAAGGTTTTGCGCCTCCTGAAATATTGATCACTGGCCACTTCCTCCTTGTTCGGTGCATGATCAGCAGCTTGCCACGGCAGCCACTTTATTCCCAACCTGCCTCAGCGTGCACGTCTCCAAACAGCATCCTAATATATTATTAATGGTCTCGCAGTTGCACAGAACAGTCCTCCACCCACAAGTATCCATTACTCCCACTCAGTGCAGTTAACCAATATGCTCTGCAGAACAAATTGGACCAATTAATTTAAATTAAGGTGCAGAGGGAGAGAGAGCAGGGAAGGAGAAAACGGCAGACAGTCCAAGAAAATGAAGTTGTGTATTGTGAGGTGAAAGGTTGACTTCCCATCGCATCCGTTACGAATGCCAGGAGTAGCTATTGTGTGATCTTTATTCCTTTATAAAGATATCAGCATGGTCAGTAGCTAAGCAACGGTTATATGCCAGGAGTGGCTTCAGAAAACCCTCCCAAAAAAACAGGAAACACTGTCTTAATGCAAAGTCCAGCTAAATGAAATTGATGAACTTAAAAAAAGGGAGTACTCACTTAACCTTCCCTCTACTTCTTCTTTCCACAGGATCTGGCCTGACAATGACTTTTATCCCCCGAGCACAGACATTTCCCAGCTTTCTGTCTGACGAGGCAGAGCAGGGAGAGAGGCAGCGCCAGGAAGAGGCACCATCGCCCTCTAGTGGCTGTGAATCCAGTTGCAGCCTGAGACCCCTTCAATGACAGAGAGTTGCTCGACCAAAACTGGACACTTTACCCACTACTGTAGAGAGGATGTAGAAATATGTATAGTGACATGTGTAATATATCATTTCCTGGTGATACTTTAAAAAAAAATAGTGTCAACTGTAGAGCGAGTGGTACATGAAGAGTTGTCCTAAAAAAAAGAAGATGTTTTTTTCGTTCGTTGTGTGACAGCAGTAGTAGCTTCAAAGATTGCACCAAAAATCCTTTAAGTGTAGCTTTAAAGTGTTTTATGTTGCCATCAAGCGAGCATGACCCCCACTTTATTTTTAAAGTCACTGCACTACACCGTACATAAATATAAAAATACTTACTAACACGCCGAGGTCTGCTGTAAAACAGTGTTTGGAAAAAATTTGGAAATTGACAAAATCAGTGCAGCCTCAGCAATCGTTTCAAGAAAAAAAAAAAAAATCCACAATTTTGACATATAATCCTCCAACTTTTTACCTTACACTGTCCTCTCTTAAGAATGTGAAATTGATCAATGCCTTACACAAAAAACCTTTGACTTTGATGGCAGTGATGAATCAGCGAAAACCTTAAATCGGTTACAACCAGCAAAAAGGAAAAAGTCATTGAGAAATGTGCTCCAAGGATATAGAAGTGGACTGCCATGTCAGAAATGATAGAATGCAACCTTCTCACAGCCATCTCCCCTATAAACTGCCAACCTTACATTACACTAGCAGTGCAATTTGATTTTAATAGCTTCCTAGCCCCCCCACCCACCCCCCCAGTCTCATATGCACCATCTGATAACTGGTTCATTAATAAAAGGAGAGATGTGAAATGTTGGTGACCTGATGGGCTGGGATGTGCAAGGCAATAAAACATCGTGGTAATTTTTAGCCTTTTGGATGTCACGCTCATACAAGATTGAAACGAAAAGAGAAATTACCAACAGTCACTATTTTTTTACTGACAGATACTGAAATAGGACAATAACAAATCATACAATCATTACCTTATTTGTTTGATGTCAATAGAAAATGCACTTATTCACTGTCATGAGTTAAATGAGTAAATATTGATACCACTTTCATGACTGTATCCTAAACTGTTAGCTTAGCCTCAAAAGGAAAACGGGGCTAAGCAGCTGAGCTGGCTATGACCAACACCCCATAAAACTGTGACTATTCAGTTTTACAGTTTATTTGGTTTAATTATTGTATAGATTGAATGTGTTTAGTGGTTAACTTGATACGCACAAGTAGAGCCAAGCTCTGTTTGCTTTGCTGTTGCAAGTGTTGGCTATTAACAGCTGTACAAGTACATTTCCTTAAAGTCAAACTGTTCCCTTATCAATTAATAACACACGGTCAAAATTTTGATTTAAAAAACATGGAAAACAGCATAAGAAGATGTCTATGGATATTCTCATTCATCCAGGTCATCGTTATCTCTTGGCAACAAGTTTAATCAAAGGCAACTGGACCCGTATTTGTCTAGGAAGACGTCACTGGTCAGACTAGTGAGGATTAGTCAGACTGATGTGTTGTGAAATGACGAAGCACCTTGGATAAGAGGTGAAACATCTGCACAAATAGTCCAAGTCCAGTTGCCTTTGATTCAATTTGTTGCTCAGAGATAGCAATAGCATAAAAAGATGTTAGATTTGTTGATGCTATCTTCTTTTACATCTATTAGCAGATTAATTACACTAATGTCATTAAAATTTACAACATCAGCAGAACATATTTTCATTAAATCCATAGCATGTGAGCAAAATCTATCACAGGATATGTTACAGCTGTGATGAAAATGTTTTCCTTTATTAAGAAGTGCCTTCCGCCACAGACCACAGTGTTAAATTTATCCTACTGTAAGCAGCGTCTTCACATATATATACTCTTCAGGCACGTTAGCTACCCATGTGCAGAGAACAACTACCTCTGTACCTCCTAACAGTTCTGAGAAGTCTAAAGTTTCTCTTTAATAGTGTAGACCCAACTTTGCTTTGTAAAACAAAACTGAACCAGAGACCTTTATGACACTTCTTTTTTTTTTTTTGCCTGTTGCGGGTTTTCAGTCGAGACGGATTAATCTCTTCAGATATACAATACGTGGCAGAGGCGTCTTTAGACACCTTTGCCACATATTAAAAACCTAGAAGTTTTTTTGTGGTATCAAAGTGACAGACATTACAGCAACAAGTAACACTGGAAACAAAGAAACAAAAAAAAGATTCCAACGACAATCACTTTGAGGCAGCAAAGCAGTCCCTCACCGTCAAACTTAATTACTTTTTTTTCTGTTGATTTCGCTTTCTCTTGGGTTTATGTTTAGAAGTATAGTAGGTAGATTCCTGGAGAAGTGGATATAAATGTACATGCACTAATTTTGTGTTGAAGTTGAATTTGAATTTTGCAGTCACTTTATTTTGCATATTGTTTTTAGGAGAACTCAACTTTCATATCAGTTTGAGCCTAAAGCAAAGTGCCCGTCTTTAAAAGAAAACAGGTGTCAGTCTGTATCACAATGTAGAGTCTGTGACATCACGAGTAGGGAGGTAAGACAGTTGACATATATCTGGCCACATTGCTCTAGTTGTCTTGAGTCCCTCAGTAACTCAAGTGTGGTTAATAAATGTATGTATAGTTCCACTATGTTTGGGGGCAATCAGCTACACTGACTGGAAGGAGTTAGTTGACAGGTGTTTATCATTTTTGATTTTTGTTGTTGTTTATTGTAGCCATCCACTTGTTTGTAGGTACGACATGTTGTCATGATTTCTGTTATTGTTACTATATGATCGTGTTAGTGTCCACCACCAGTTTGTGTTCTGTTTCTGTCAGATTATATGTTAAAAGCACTTTGAATACATTGAGTGTAGGACTACAGTTTTCACTAAATGTACATATGTAATGTTTTTGATGATAAAATGGTAATAAATTGAATGTTCTATCAAGTTTAAGACGTTTTATTTCATTCAACACACAGACAGAACAAGGTAAGTAAAATATAAAAGGATCAGACTGACATCAAAAAGAAACACCTCACTGTGGTGTGTGGTGTGTTAACCAGAGAGCTTCAGAGGTGCTGGTAGAAAAGGAAAAAATTTTTTCTGTAAATTGTTTGGTTTCCTCTCATTTTACAGTTCATTTTTTATTTCGGTTTAGTTTCCCACCGTCATACACCCACATAACAGGAAAAAAAAAAAGGGGGCTTTAGTGGCTTTGGTACTATGTTTTATTCATAGCATTGCATGCCATCAACAGTCACATGATCAGCTGCAGTAATGTTCATCACACACACATTTCACAAGTATCACACATGAAGGCTACACTTGCAGGTTCTGCCGTTTGGTCAGGAACAGCAAGATGAGAAAATGAAGAAAATCTTGTGATTCCAAAACTATATTGTCCGTTTATGTTCCACATTTCTACCCCGTCCACATGCTTGCGGAATAGCCCGCATATCCATTACTGCCTCTGCCACTGCCTCCATTTCTATGGAGATAAATGAATCACATTACATAAAAAAACACAGTAGTACTACCACAATCCTTAAATATTGATTCACATTAGCATACAGGCAAGCTTTAAAAATCATAAAAAAAACAATAAATCCAACTTGGAAAACTTGTGATAGCTTACCATCAAATAAAATGTGTTTGAGTAAAAGATAGACAAAGTATAAGGAGCTATAAACTGAAGCACAAGGATTAGCTAATTAGAGTTTAGCTTTCATAATAAGAGCTTGTTGCAACTAGAATGCAGCCATCCTAAACGGAGAGCCCGCAGGGGAAAGCTAGAGTCTCGAGTGATGGTACAGTGCTGAGTGACTGCTTTTCTTTTCCGTTAGATGATTAGACACCATTGTCAAGCTCTGAATGGAAACCAGGAGGGATGAAAGTAAAAGGAGAGCAATTACACAAGCTTTTGTCAATTATGTTACTCAGGGGTTACGGAAGTGAAAGGAATGATTATACAGGCTTTTTGTCTGCTCTCTCTCTGCATGATTGTTACTGTCAAATATTGTTTTGCCCAAAACAAATATTTTCCCCAGCAGTAATTATGCAGCACATGCTACATTTAATTACGGACCGGACCCAACTACACTTGTCAGCTTTCTGAGACTTACATGAGCACCGGCTTGTTACTGCTTTTCAAACTACAGCCTGAATATTAATTGGTGTCAGCGCCATCCCTGCATCTCATTAAAAAAAGAAAAAAAAGAAAAAAACTCAAATAAATTAAACTCATAACTTGTCAGCTTACGTTTATTTTCGTTCATATACATGATTTATTTGTACAAAAAGAAGCGCACTGACATCTGTGGCAGATAAAAACTGCGCATTGGCATTACACAGTACATCATAGTTATGTGTGCTCATTTATCACAAGGCTGACGTCTGGTTGTCTGAGATTTCACGGTGTGAAGGTTTGCGTACACGGGGCAAGTTCTTATCTGTCTGGACTTCTTTGTAATCCTCGGGCACATGGGGATGTTCTCGTAGTAGTTGGGCTGTGAATATGTGGTAAACGTTGGGGTCGTTAGAGGTGTTATACGAGGACATGTGGCAGGTGGTGAGTCTGATCGTGATAGTGCAGCAGCTTGGCAAAAAGTAATAAAATGTCATGCTAAATGGGCTCATATCTGAAATATGAGAGAAAGTGCATTCAGTATTTTCACACTAAATACATTTATAGATAATACAGAGCAGTTATTCAATAAAAATGGCCATAAGGAAATGAGGATTACTGAATTACTTGAATCTTTACATCATTAATCAGCACTATTATTGTTACACAGATCACATCCACATTACCAAGTCATTTGTAAGATTATATCACATTTCCAACCAACTCTTCCCACATTTTGACAAGCTGCTGTTTTACATTATCCAGAAGCTGTTGCACTGACAGTAACTGTAAAGCAGCATTAGTTTGCATTAGTGCATCAGGTTGCATGATCATGGGAACGTGAGATGTGCTGTAGTAAATCAGATTAATAGTGAAGTGTAATGGGGTCGTAATGAAGAGCATGTCTGATAAGTAGGTTGGGGAGAGTCTTAAGGGTGTCAAGTGTAAACACACAAGTAGATATAATGAAGAGTCCAACACTTACCTGTCTCTGGGATGGGTGCAGTTTGACTCTGTATTCCTCTCTCCTGCTCTTCTTCCTGTGTTACCATTGGACACAAATAACTACAAATCAGCTCTTGAGGTGCGACCAAATACTAAAAATGTAGTTTTAACCAAAAGTTTTAATGGAGAAATATCAGGTGTAATCTCCCACTACACTACAAATATTTACTTATCAATATGCAAAATCAGCTACTTGATTGCAGTGAAATTTGTAACTAACATTCTTTCAGCCCTGGGATTAAAAAAATTTAACTATCATGATGAATGTTTATGTTTTGTTTGTAAAAGAGACAGAGAAAGACAGTGAGATCTTACCTTTGCCTAAATGCCAGTATGATGATGACAATGACTAGAACAAGGCAAGCACTTCCAGCCCCGATGTAAATATACATCATGTATAGAGAAAGGCTGAATCCACCTGGTTGTAGAATGAGAATAAATAATGAAACAAGGGTCAAAACAAGCTTAAATCTTGTTTGTTGTTATTTTTGTTGATGATTTGATAGCAGTAGTGTCAATACAGATTCACACTGATGTGAACACTAACACGCACAGACCCTCACACCCACGTAGAACAACACTCAGGGACAGGCCACGGGATGTTGTGGTTTCAGCAGGTGTGAATAAAGCTGACACGAATGAAAAATATGGCATTGTTCTTTTCCATTGTATGAGGAACTATAGATAAAATATTTACCCTCCAGTTACACAGCTGTATGTGACTATTGACTTTACTGCATGATGTCTATTCGTGTACCTGGAATGGCCACTGTGAGCAGCACGGTGTAGACCTGCACCCCCACGTCCGTGTTGAAGGTACAGCGGTAGTAACCACCGTCATCTGGCACCACGCCGGCCAGGTGCAGACTGACGTCCAGGCTGTCGGCACAGCTCACGCTTCCCCTTTCGCTGTAGTCCTCGCTCACCAGGCCCATCTCCACCTTCTTGCACACGCCGATGATGCCCCAGGGCTGGTTGTGCGGCATCCTCTCCAGAATGACTTGATGAATGGTGCCGTTGTGAATGAGGTTGCAGCTGATGGTCAGGTTGTTGTTCTGCTCCGCCACCAGCTCTACGTCTGCTATAGTCACCTCAGGGGTCACGGTGGTGTGGGTCTTTGTGAGGACTTCTTCTGATTCTTCAGGGGGCTCATCTGTAAACACAGGAAACAGTTTGTAATAGAAAGAAAGAAAGAAAGAAACTTAATTGCGTGGTGGAAATGAAAACATCGCTATCTGTTAAGTTTCATTTCCAACAGTGCCAGATTGGGGATCTGAGACCGACTCATTGTTTCCACTTCCACTACTGAAAAGTCCAGATTGTGACTGAGACACATTTTTCATGTCAATAAATCACCACAGTAATACTCTGTCTGCTGCTTTACCTAAATCCTCCACTTCAATGTTCCTGGTCCAGGGTCCTTGAGGGAAGGTCTGAACAGAGCAGTGGTAAGACCCAATATCCTGATGGGTGACGTTCCTGATGGAGATACTTCCATCCATAGGCGTGGTCCTCAGGAACTCTACCCTGTTCTCGTGACGGGGAGAAATGGACACGCCATACTCTGGATGGAAAACCGCTAATGGCATCTTGTCTGGCAATTTAGTCCAGGACACCATGCTGAGGTTCCCATCCCATGGACACAAACAGTCAAGAACCATCCCCTCCTGCAGTCGCACTGTAACAGCATCTTTCTGGACAGCAACTGGACACAGTGCATAGAAATAAGATTAATCAAGTTACATATTCATCCCAATCACACCATAATTTAACATCTATTAGTTTAGAAACTTTCTATTTGAGAGAAAGTGTGGTTACAACTACGTAATGTGGCATAAAAGACCAAGTTCCCCCCATAAAATCCTTTACTCGAGGACTCCCACAGCCATTCACAGCTTTGAGGCCATCCCTTGGGTAATGGTAATTAGGCTAATTTGAGCCAGTACATATAAACATGTCTAACAATAGCCGGTGATCAAGCCTCCAAGTTTTCAAAGCCTCTTTTTTTCCCCCCTCGAGCTGAATGACAGCTGATTTCAAGTTCAGTGATGCTCCAGGGAGAATTACGGCAGGTTTGGAATAATAATGTCTCAGAGTATCGCAAAACTTACAATAACAGGCTTTGCTACCATCATCTACCAAAGAGAAACTGTGGCATAAAGGACTCTTTTAATTACTGGTTGTGATTTAAACACATTAAACAATGTAAAACATCACACATTTATTAAAGTAAATTAGATACAGCTTCCAGACTATCTATAAGACAAAGGGACAACATTTTCAGCAAAGTAAATAAAGTTTTTTATCATGTCTGCTCTAAAATAAATCCACTGAAAACATAGAAGCATAGAAAATATATATCAACTCCATACCTTTAAGAAAAGGGAGAAAGATGAGTACCACAAAGTACCAGTGGTCCTTTTGTACAGCTTCCATCTTGCCCCACCGAGGGAGAATGAAAGCAGCATTGATGAGACGAGTGGAGAGGCTCACAAGTTGCACTTCCTGCTAGCTCTCTGGCTACAGAGACACACTTGAGCTAGTGGGGCACACTTGATGGTAGCCCACTGTTCGCTCTTTCCACACAGAGGGGCACTTTACCACCAGGACTGGGAGTGGGAGGCAAGCTCATGGAGAAATGCTGCATGGTGGGATACATACCAAAGTTTTCTCACTTGTAGAGCTGCCTGAAATTCTGTGACTACAAATGTTTTTCAGCTTTTATGCAATATTTTTTTTAATAGTTCAGTTTGGCCTTTTTTTTAGAAAATCCAAAAGTAAATTTTAAATGAAATAAAAATTCAGTTTATGAGGTGGTATTTAGCAATGCTATCTCTACGTTTGCAGACATTCCTTGTCCCCTGGAGATGAAGCCTATGGACCTGAGTGATGTCCAACGTTTTCTCTAGTACCATCATGAGGTGGACATGTGTAATTCATAGAGAAATATCAAAAGATCTTCGTTGTCCTGTTTGAATGAAGTCTTATGACTTCTCTCTCCTCTCACCTTTAGCATGTTTTTGTGACAGAATTTTGATGTTGAACTTTCATGGTCCGCACATGATTTACCACAAGTTTGCCGACCATTCCTCAATGTTAATTTACAAATATTAACGGATACACTTTGATAAAGTTATATGGTGACGCATCTGCTAAACATCAACATTATAGCATTTCCATTGAACATGCTAGAATGCTGATATTAGCAATTACTTGCATGGAAAAATGTCTTGTTGAAAACAGACCATAAAACACTTGTGTCTAAAATCTGCCACTTGGCACTTTAATATCAAAATTAATACAACAATATGAAACATGATACAAAACCAACAAAGAAAACATAAATACAATCAGCTATTCAACAGCTGGGAAAGGTTTTCAAGGCACTTCAACAGGTAGGTACTTGTAGGCTGTTGCTTGTTCTCAGCATCTGCAAGGTAATGAAAAACAAACGTTCAGATGAAGTGTCAGGTCAGATGTTTATATTCCCTCATCAAAGGTAATTAACGCTTACCTTTCTTAGACATGGTTTGTGCCTCCTCAACTCTCAATCGTACAGAGGGACACTTCAAAGTAGCTTTGGCCTTTAGGGGAAATTAAAAAGACAAATTAGGAAGAGTTATGGGGATGAGACTAAAACCTGGATTTTTTTTTTTCAGATTTATAATCAAGAGATAAATAAGGTCAGTCTGTGTACGAGAGTTCAATGCAGATTTCAGGCAGATTTATGTCTAACAGGCATAGAAGCAGATCCAATGACAACTCCTCAGGATTTAATTTAACATATCACCAATAAACAACAATCCAGCCAGTAAATGCAGTCACTAAAACAAACTTTAAGAGCTTGGGTGCATGTGTTTGTGTTTGTGTGTGTACCTTTTGATTGTTATGGAGCAACGCCCAGAGTGCAGAAGCCCCCATACAGCGCGTCTCGAGCTGTTTACTTTCCAGACAGCACAACAATGCCTTCATGGCTTGGTCTGAAGGAGAGATGTGCAGATTATCAGAGGTGTTCATCAAGTGTGAGATAGCCATCAATTTGCAGGAAAAAAAAGTAATATATTTCTTAATTTAGAAAGTTAAGGATTGTAATTATCAAAATTCATATTAAATAGTAGCCTGTAGTGTAAAAAGCCGTTGACCTGAATAAAAACAACAGAGGAAAATAGCACACTGTCATTATCTGGGTCACATTCTCAAACTTTCTTGATTTTTTTTTTTTTTTTTACTAGTCCATGTGGGAAAAAATAAACTTTCTTTTTTAAGATGATTGATTCAACATAAGCAGGAAATGTGATCTTTGCACAGGAAACACAAATAATGTCACAACAGATTACACCCACCTGGGCCCCAACTCCCACCTGCAGTCTGCATAGCATGTGGGGGGGACACATTGCGTCTCTTAATCTCCTGCACAACTTCCTCTCCGTGCTTCTCCACACACTGTATACGCACTGCATCCTTCTCGGTATTTCCCTCATGAAAATGTTTAATGGCTAGTTTCTGATTCATTTTGTAAATTTAATTTAATATATATTTTTTATGACAGTACAGGAGAGACAGGAAGGTTAAGGAGAGAGTGAGGAGGGATGAGATGCAGTAATGGGCTGCAGGTCAGATGCAAACAAACGGCCGCTGCATTTAGTAATAAGCTTATGTGGTCTGCCAGGTGAGCCATTACACTGTATTAATTTATATCTTGATAATTCATTTATTTTATGATAAATATGCTTGTTTGCTTTCTTGTAGTTACAGTTGAGGAGAGGTATAGATTGCAATGCTGTGCTTTCAGCAGGATGTGGTTAACTTACCATAAAGTAACCAAAGCATGTAGTCTACTGTAGAGTGCTACAGTTCACATGAGTGCAATATCTATCTTTTAATGAAACACACAGCAAAGGAGAAAATGCGTTTTCCAGAACTATTTGTTTCATATGAAAGGCTATGACTTCCTCTGTCATAAATGAGAGTAACCACAGAGCAGCTCGTATTAGAAGCAGTGATTTTATCGGACGATGACACACTGACATGTCAGAAACAGATCGTCGTTCCTTTTCCTTTTCTGTTTAAATGCTTTCACATTTCCTTTCATATTTCTGTGTGAGACTGTTAAATCAAACCGCTGCTTTCATTTCATACCATTAGCGATGATGTGCGGCTTGTTGCCAGGGCAGAAGCAGAGGTTGTGGAGGGTGAGCAGTGCGTGGCGCCGGTGTGGGGCCAGGTCTGCCAAAAGTTCCAGGGCTCCGGTCACCCTAAGGATGCTCTGCTGGATGTCCTCTGCAAACGAGAGACTGACCAGCAGCCTCAGCCACAGGCCCAGTAGGCCCCCACCTCCGCCTGCAGATGTGGCTTTGACACCTCCTGCCTTTGGCATTGGCACCGAGGGGAAGGCTTGCAGAAAATTATTCTGACACAGAAAAGGAGGAAGTGAAATCTGATGAGTTGTGAAAAGTTGATTAAGAACTACTAAGAAACAAAAACTTTAAATGTTATCACTTTATATGCATTTGTCTTGCCCATACTGTCATGTCTACAAAATTGCGTCGTATGAACCTTTTGCAGGAGGCCTCTGCAGTCGCGGGACACAGCAAGGTTAGCCAAGAGAGAGAAAGCTAGCTTCTGGGTAGAGCTGTTGTCAGGGGCAACCCCTGAGGCCAGCTTCATGACAGCGTGCATCAGAGAGTTACTGGAGGTGCCTTTTGACCCTGGTGGAATACCTGGGCCGCCGCCACAAAGAGAACTGCATGCTGGGAGAGAGAGAGAGAGAAATTAAATTAATATCACCTTATTAATC
This sequence comes from Decapterus maruadsi, assembly GCA_030347415.2. Lineage (NCBI taxonomy): Eukaryota > Metazoa > Chordata > Actinopteri > Carangiformes > Carangidae > Decapterus > Decapterus maruadsi. The sequence goes on from CM064890.1 coordinate 3,497,992, forward strand.
ATCAAAATGTGTCTGTGGATATCTAAGAGTCTACAACGATCAATCGCCAATGCACACAAGCTTGGGCAGCCAATCATGAGACCTGCTGATTGACATGGCTTGGCCTATTGCCATAATCCCTATAGTCATAGGAGTAGGTTCGTAAATTCATGCAGAACCGCTAATCCCGTCGGGGGGCAGTTATTAAGCAAGCAGTCTCCTCATTTGCCTCGAAAACAACTCCCGCTCGTAACGTTGTGTTATTATCTCATAGCGTGGTGAATGCGCAGATCACAACTTGTCCACCAGAGTGTTGTGGAGTTGTTGGATTGTGTATTTGACGAGTTTGATGAGGGAAACCAAGAAATACCATTAGCCGCCATAGCGTAGCTCTGAGCAGCTCACGGCTCTGCTCTGCCGTTCTAAAAATAGCTTGCACCAACAATTAAAGGTAACGAACCTACTCCTAAAACTATAGGGATTATGGTAATGGGCCAATTTGCCAAAATGTTGAACTATCCCTTTACTGAACAGTAACCATCCTTATATATATATAATAAAACAATTTTCTTATTGTTGATGGAACTGGTGGCTTCTGTTTATCTTTAAGCAGGCTAGGTGGGCAGCCTCCACCAGTGGCTGCAAAAAAGAAAAAAAAAAATCCTGACCTGCATGGTTGTCTGCCCACTACACCAAAACATCTCTGCACGGCTGCATGCACAGCTTGTTTTGATGTAAAATCTGTCTAGCCAAATGACAAAAATGATGAAGAGGAGTGGAAGTCCCTCCGCAGTCAGAGTTTGAAGCCAAGGCTTGAATCAGCCGCTTTAAAACACCTCTGAAAGTTTTTTTTTTTTTTTCATCTTTTAACAGGCTTTTAATCTTCATTCACCATGAAAGCACTCTGACTGATGATGACAACCCTCTGACTCTGGGAGGGAGGGAAATTATTTGGCCCCAGGCTGTTGCTACAATTTATTCTATTACAAGGCCATTCAGAAATGTAAACACAAACGGATAACACACAAATAAGTAATGCGAATAAACCATCTCTCTTTTGGCACCTTATTAACATCCGTATAACTGACATGGCTAATTGCTGCAGCAGTAAACACACAAAAAAATGACATAGTCTGACACTGATTGATGTTGCTTATTGGAGAGCATGACAGCTAGTTGGTTATGCTTATCCCTAAAAGGGTACCATACAGCAACAGGCGAATGCTGATGTTTGCCTGAGGTTATCTCAATACCTGTCAAGAAAGCTTGTGTATCGTGTAATTGACAAGAGGGGTAAGCTTTATAATGGATCTACTTCACTGATGTGAGTCAAAGTCGTTCCCACTGCAGCCTCAAATCTGACTTATTTACTAAAAACAATATGGAGCTGATCATCCCATGGAAGTGAAGAAAAAGAGATGTTTTCCTTTTCTTTTCTTTTTTTTTTTACTTTCTGTGTGTCTGGGGGAGCCAGTTTTGAGGCTGCTACAAAAATATCTATATGTGATGGAGATGAAAACAACAATCTGACTTGAACTAGCAGTGCAAACAAAGCCTTGGATGAAGGAGGTAGACTGGAGATGAAACATTCAGTGGAAATGTTGCAGTCTCAGGAGATGAAATGGTAGCCTGAGGCTGGATGGTGTAATACTAAGCCTGGCTGCATGCAGCCTGAACACAACCTGCTGTTCAGTTAACCTTTAGGGAAATACTGTGCCTGACTTCACTGATTTCTGGTGCTTCACAGCTTGAGCTTATGGGGGGGTCTAAAGCGAGTGAGTTTAGATCAGAGCACACACACCTACTCAGGAAACAGTGCCAATCAAACAGGGGCGTGCGCACACACACACAAATGTTCATAAGTGTTGCACATGCAATACTTCCTTCTGCTAAACTGATTTCCATTGCACAACTACATCAGTCACTCATGCATGCACGCACACACACACACAAAGATTTCAAAGGGACCATGAGCCGTTTATCAAAGTAAAAATCACCCCACTGTTTCCTCCCCATGAATCTCGCCTTTCACCAATCAAAAAGCTTTTTTTTTTTTAATTCTAAGTCGTTTGCTGTTCTGATTTCCACATGGACAGCTCTCACATTTGCATGATGGAATACCAATATCTTAGGCAGCACAGAGATGCTCTGTCATTCCCCACATCATCTCTCACTGGCCTGAAACCCGTTGCCATACATACAGCGGGACAACCATGCAGCTTGATCCCAAGCTCCTGACACTGTGCCCATTGTGACTGGCAGGCAAGCAGGCGCTGGTCTTATACAGTGAGACACAATGTTGTTCAGTGGTCACTGGAGAGGACAATGGGGCTCTTAGTGCGAAGTGTGTGTGACTCAGATGGATCGCTAGCCGCAGACAGAGGCGATGGGTTGGCACGGGCCAGGCACAGTGCCTGCACAAACACATAGACATACAGACAGACCAAACAGACGCACACATACAGACCTGTGGTGCAGTTGGCCGTATAGACGCACAGCAGCTCCAGCGCTGCTTCCATGGTGGGGTCGTCCAATAGGAACCAAGGCCAAAGAGCATAGAGGGCCAGTGTTAGGCGAGCATCTGTGGCCACCCCCTACACACACATGCAAATGGATATATACATCACATCCCAGAGAATACATGGACATACAAGCATGTGTGGTTACAGATGCAGAGCTGGTTAAAGTAATAATAACATATGAGAGAGACACTGATTTACACAATGGGACAGATACAAATGGCAGTAATCAACATAAATGCCTCAATATTTTTATAAACATGCAAAGAAAACATGCTGAGAGGGAAATAATGGCACGGTGAGCACTGCCATCGAGTCTCTCCCGCTATTTAGTCTGAGGTAACCACCAGTGACTGAGCAGCCACTTAGAAAATGAAAACTGGCTAATATGCTTTGTAAGTAATGCCATTACAGGGTCTAAAAAGCTAAACTTGCTGAGATGTTAGCAGGGCCGTGCACATTTAGGCGGATCTCATTTACAGGCACAGCATTGGTTCTCTGAGGTTCCATTAAAAAACAATTAGCAGTGGGGAATTAAAAGGCAGACACAGAGGCTCACTTTGCATTCATCGTTGCAGTAAAGAGCGCTCCGCAGGATCTCCACAGTCAGCTTGACTTCCTTTAAATAGCCCTCTTCCTGATGATATAGAAAACACAACACAAAAATCAACATGTTCAATTATTCCATTTCAAAACACACCCTTTACTACGCATTTGCTCCTCGAGAAGAGTAAGACGATGTTCATAATGTTTATCTAAAAACTCATCCATGTTGAACACAGATTGTTATTCTACCTGACGGAAAAAAACTCTGGCGGCATAGAAAAAGCTGAGACTGGAAATTTCCAGCTGGTCTCTGCTCACCTTTTTGCGGTGTGAAGCCTTGCCGCGGCGGACTGACTCCAGGTGCAGCAGGGAGTGAGTCTGCTTCATTTGCTCCACATAGCTGTCAATTAAACCAGCTGCAACACAACCAAGTCAGAGGTTCAGAATAAGATGAAATGATACAGATTTAACGCTGTTAATTATTTCCAGATTGACAACAAGATATGCACTGTTATTGCCAAAAAAAAAAAGCCCTCTAATTAATGGTGGAAAACTGAGCACTTGGTTGAGAGATGTGATGAGGATAATAGTAATTCTTATGTGTGTGTAGTATTTTTGGAAGCTTGCATGACAGGGTTTAATAATTTTGGTTTGCATGAAGAAACCATTATGTGGTTATGTCTTTTGGGGATCTACAAAAGCCTGGTGAGTCATTTTTTATTTAAAGGAGTAAAAGAAAAAGAAGTAAAAAAGAAAAACAGGTGACAGACTAATGCTTTCCTGAGGTTTGGGAATTACCTTTGGCTGCATGGCTCTGAGCTGTGGGACTGCAAGCGAGCAGAGTCATCAGTGCTCTGGCTGTCAGCTTCTTTAAAGGGTCTTGAAAGGTCCTCTTATCCAAACTCTGGCATCAACAGAGGGACAGGGTGACCATTGCAAGTAATTACAAACTCCATCAATACCATCGAAGCTACCGCAACTTTGCCATTAATACCACTTGCCACCTCTGCCTACCTGCAGCAACAGCTCACACAGCTGGCTGGCCGAGGGGCCGTTCACAATGTCAGACAAAGCAGCTGCATACTTGGAGTCGGGAGTCGTGGCCTCTTCACTCCGACTCTTTGCCTCCTCTGTGAAAATTGTACTGAGGAACTGCAGAGCCACTGTGTGGAGGAGAGGCTCTGCAAACTTCTCAGTCACACACACTGATAAAGTTCCTGCAGGCACACAGAGAAAAAAAGGAAGTTGAAAGAACAGCTTCTTTTTATTGAATGACAAGGCAGTGCATGCTGAATCACATCAAGACAAAATGGCAAATGCACTGTTTAAATCCCTTGACAGCTGGTTATTTGTCCATGACTGAGGCAGTATGTGCAAATGAATAACACACAAATCATTTGAGCGTGTATGCCAACACCCAGATATCGTAAACATGTACACATCGACATAAAACATGGACAAAGGCTCAGCATTCATCTTTTACTGGACTCATCACTTCTCCCTGCTCCACCATTAATCACAGAAGAAGATGAGTGGGAGGAGTAGAGGTAGTATAAGGACAGGATGCAATTATCTTATCCGAGCATCTGTTCAGGGAAGTTAATATACGCAGTAATGATGCATCAAATGTGTTATTATGATAAAAACTCCTTTTGTCTGAACCAGAATTAAGGCTGCACAAAAGCTAAAATGCTAATTTTGATGATTTAGTGAGTTGCTGCAAACAGCATAATTACCCCAATCATGATTATTAGCCTTTATGAATTGAGCAAAAAACTGATTTTACAGCCAAATTTCATCATGTGTCAAGATCTTGATTCTTTATGTACAGTAGCTAATTCAAATTCAATGAAACACCTAAATGTTACCAAAGTAAACAATCATCTATTTTTGCATATTGTGAGAAATAATCAATATTGCAAGATTAGAATTAATCAAATGGTGCAGGTAATCAAATAAATTATACATTTTGTCATGTTTACTCACTCACTTTAACACATACACACACACAATCTGAAACCGAGTATCTGTGTACCTGCGAATGTCCGCCAGCGTCTCCCCAGCGCAGCAGAGACAGATGGGTACACTGCTGAGCTGTCCCTCCTCACCAGAGTAGCCAGGAGCATAAACGCGTCTGCCCAGCATGCACAAACCGTGTCCCGGGTACCTGCATCTGAAGAGGGGAAAGAGTGAGTCACACATTTTATGACATGAGAACAGTCACACTCACACAGATGGGACACACTGCAGACGGAGTGGGAATACATGGGATAGTGTGTACTGTAGATATGTATATAAATGGGATATTGGACACTATTCATACTAACTTTTCAGGATATTTTTTCCGAACTGATTATAAAAGTCTGACCTAATCCTTTGATGTCCAGCATGAGCACTGCAACCAGCGTGGTCAACAGCTGTTTCAGGAAGTCCAGTTCAGGAATCAGCTCCTGGCTCACTGTGACACATGACTGCAGCAGCTTAGAGAAGCTGGACAGGAACTGAAGCAGGGTCACAAACTGGAAACACACATACACACACAGGAAGGAATTAATACAGACAACAAGCATGCATGCACAACTTTATTTACACGATAAGTTTATACAAAAAAAGAGTAAGAAAGTAAAACTGTAACAGCAGTGGTATGAGATTGTTGAATATTCCACCCACACTAAAACCTGGAGGAAGCCTGAGACGGCTTTGCACTGCTGCGCTGAAACTGACACTGAAACTGAAACGCACCAGCACATGTTCTTAGTGATTAGTCACGATAATGTGGGGAGAAAAAAAAGTTCTTCAGATCTGCCTGTCCAAGTGTTTCTTTACCTGACTCGTGATGTCCTTTCTCTCTCCTGGTAGGACATTGGGTGTCCTCAGTTCAGTCAGACATTTCTCGATGGGCCCGATATCCACCAGACTGAAGACGGAAAGAAAATAAGTGTGTTTTGCAAAAGACTGGTGATAAAGCTATGACTGATTGTTGGAGAGAATATGCACATATTTATTCATGTTTTATTATTATTATTATTGGGATTAAGCTTTATTTCTATTGAAAACAACAATAATGAATGTGTTATAAGAAATAGGTAATGAACTGTTGAAACTTATATTTTTGTTTGTATTGTACTGTGCTCGTGAGTGATGATCATGTGGCCTTTTACCTGGCCAAAGCTTGGAGGAGCCGGTTGTGTCGGATGGCAGTGAGGGTAAAATCTGGCAGGATGGCCAGCAGATTAGTCAGCAGGCCACAGTGGGCCGTCAGAAGGTCGGGAGTTACCATGACAACGGGCTCCACGGCCGAGGGCTCGCCCTGTCGGGAGTCTTGGGAGGTAACTGACTCGCTGGTGTCTGTGTCACTCTGGCCTATGAGACACATCAATAGACAACTAATAGAGAAGCCCTTCCCAACGGTACAGACACTGTGTGAATCACGTCTCGGTCTGTGACTGGAGATACTCTGACCACATAATCAACAACATCAAACTGAGGGAGAATATCAGAGGAGGAGAGGACAACTCGTTACACTGTCTATGTAAGAGGAAATACAAACAGTGTAGCTTTAGTTTAGTTTAGTTTAACAGACCACAATGAGGCTCTCTTCTTCAAAAGGAAAATGTGAAGATCTATGTGGTGTGAAGACTAAACCGTGCAGTGTTACTATGACTGTGAACGCACGTGTGCACACACACGTACACACACTCTCTTTGTAGTACCTTGAGCCATCAGTCTGCTGGCAGGGGCGTCTTCGGAGATGCTCAATGAGGAGAGAGCCTGAGGGGTGTGTGGCCCGGAGCCTCTCATCTGTAATGGAAAACATTAAGAAGTGAGGATCCACTTGACTTTTAAGTGTAGATGTTTATTTGCTGGTGCGTCTGTCAGAAGGTACAAGTGGCTTTGCTGACCACGGTGCTGGATGTAGAGAGGGAGCTGCAGGGTCTGCTAGAGATGGTGGTCGGCGCTGGTGGGTCACATCTCCAGAACCGCAGAGAGTTCTCCGAATCTAGAGAGGCAGGTTCATAAAATGATTGCATGTCAACAATATGGTTGTAAATTTCCAGATTCATATAATCAAAACTGCAAAGTGGGCTCTCTTCCTGTACTCCATCATGAGGGTGGTATTTTGACATGAAAACAAGAAGCACAGCTTACCCAGTGAATCACTGTCCTGAGGACTGGCGCCACTGTTGGCTCCAGCACGAGGCTGTAGGTGGAACGTGTACCTGCCTCTGTAACAAATGGAGGCAGAGAGAGCCACATGCTGGAAGTACTGACAGTGGTAGAGCAGAGCCTGCAGTGCTGGAAGACCCACCAAAGAGACAGCAGTCACCTCATCATGGACACATGGGTGCTGGAAGCGGAGAGGGGGGTGGATATGTGAAAGATGCAGAGATGAGAGCACAGAAAAATGGATGCATTATCTCCACAAACCTTTCATTAAAATAAGAACAGAGCAGAAGAAGCGGAAATAACAAGGATAAGAATAGGAGCTAACACAGAGGGGTTAATTTCACCTGAACCTCTGTCACTAGATCTGTATTTTCCACAACAAATGTGTGACTGAAATTCACCCTGTAAAGTTTAGTTGTGGCAGTGATGTGACTGGCATTTCACATCTACTGGATGACATTTTGTGTCCTTGTTTTTTGTTGTTTTTTTCTCCCCTAAAAGTCCCTGCATGGCAATTGCTGGATCTCAGAGTTTTGTTTTGTTTTTTTTCTTTTTCTCTGTGGCCTGATTTATGCTATGAATATCTCTCTTGATAAACATTTCTCTGGCACTTACAACTAGATCAGATTTTGTAAACTGCAAGCCTTGCTTCTAAAAGATAAGAAGATTTTATCACCTCTGACATGCAGCTTCCTTCACAAGTAATGACATCCAAAATTAAGATGCTGTTGGTGTTTAAACTTAATTATTTTGGATGCAAGTGCTGGAAGCCTGCACCCCAGTAGAGCCTCCATTCTAGAAACACCCCTGGTTTGAACCCTGCAGGGCTCAATAAGAGAGGAGTTAAGAACAGGAGGGAGGGAGATAGAAACAGAAAGAGAAGCAGAGAGAAAACAGTTCATGGTCTATAAAAGCTTTTTAACTGGCTGGCAGAGCTGCTGACCTGCCAGTGGGAGTCCTTGGCCTCCTCTGCGTTGGCAGGCATGGGCATCACCAGCAAGTTCTGCAGGATAAATGCAGCCTGGGTACACAAACCGAAAGAGGAGAGACGCACACACACACACACACACACACTGGGTCAAGTTAGACTGCATCAGCAACACTGCCATCTGCCTGCGTTTGGCTGGTAATACATAAGAGGCCAACAACATTTTCTGACCATTCATTTAGTCAAAGTGAAATATGCCGTGCTTTCGCTGTGTCTCATGCTTGTGTGAACCACACTTAGAACTGAAGAGTAATGTTGGGAAAACGCGCCAACAGTGGGTGTTGAGTTTTAACGATCTGCCAGAGATGAGGGTCATTTTTGTAAACTGCAAATGTGAAAATAAACATTCCAACGATCTAGATTTTGGCCTGGAATTAAAAAAATAAATAAAATTGGGTTGTACAGACAATTACAGAGCACAGTTGCAGCTCGAACATCCTACCTCCCTGCGGACCATGCTGCTCTCCTGCTGATCCAGGAGGATGTTGAGCAACGTGCCCCACAGACCTCCGCTGATGTTCTGACAGCTAGCACACAGAGCCTGGCACCCGCTGGGCACCGAGGACAGAGCTCCACCTAAACCCAAACTGGCAAACCTCACCTGACATGAGAGAGAGAGGGGGAGACACAGATTTAAGTGGATGTTTGAGGACGGAGAGAAAAATAAGAAGAGATGGATGTAGGGCAATAACCTCAAAACAAGGTGGAAGCTGCTAATGTTATGAGAGATCTATCTATAGCAATATTAAATGTGCATTTGGCTACAGTGTCTATTCATAACACTAGACAAGCATTTAAATTGATGATGGCAAAGACAGATTCTACCTTGTCAAGGGCGCCTGCTCGACTCGAGTTATTTTTGGAGACAGAGAATTTGGTATGACTGGCTGTCATGTGCTTCTTTTTGTCTGAGAGTTTTTATGCATCTCTTATGAGGTTTGTTTTGTTGCAAAAGCCAAGCATCTACAAACTTCACTTCATGAGAGAAAGAGTTCATGAAGTTAAGCTGTAAAATCAATAGGAAATCCCTGAATATTTAGATGGATATTGTCCTGTATTGTAAACGTTTAAGTGTACAAAATGAGTTTATGATCAATTAAATGAGAAAACAAGAGGAGATTGTCTGTACCTCTTGATCGCGGTCCACCCATAGTGGGATGAGCCAGGCCAATCCCAGATGAGAGGCATTAGCTTCTTCAACAGCTGCCTCATTTCCCAAAGACCACTGGGAAATGAAGTCCTGATGCAGAACCAAATGAAGGGGAAAACATGATTTTGGGTGCAATCCAAAAGCGTTTAATATTGTGTTATCCATTGTCTGCTTAAAGAGTAAATCCCTCAGTCTGTAGCACACAGTATGGACGCAGTCAGTCCGGTACCAGCGTCCTTGCAGCACAATCTGAGCACAGACACTTGCCTTGTCCTTGTTTTCAGCCAACATCTCATGGGACAGGTGAAGCAAGCAGATGACAGCATTCTTTGTCACACCTTTCCCCATGAAAGACATGGAGTTGCCTCCCCACTCGACATAAAATGAGGAGATCACCTGCACAAAAGACAGAGATTATACTGGGAATACTGAAATGACAGGCAGCGCGGTGCAATCATGTGTTTTCATTGTTTCCCATCCAAAATGCATCATCCTACAAAAACATGGCTGCCAGAACTGCATGTTATCTGGGTTTGGTGAATGGTTGTTATCACATGTTGCTCCCAGTTTCTGCCATTGAACAACAAAGACAAAGTCAGTTGATTGAACAAAGAGCACTTGTTTTCCGAGTTACTGAGTGAGTACTGTATACTTGTCATGCAACTCACTACATCCAAAATGCTAAATGCAACAGGGACTAATTATTTTGCTTTGATGTGCCATCAGGATGTGGGACTGCACTGAAGAGCAGATGAAGTGAGAGGAGCCTAAGGCCTGCTGAGCTTTAGGGCCCTACAGTGCCAGGAGTTCTGGGTGAGAGGTGGGTCAGAGGGGCTGAGGAGTCCAAGGTGAAAAAGTTCGATATCCGGTTGTTATGAAGCAGCTTCTGGAGATGCTGACTGAAAAAGAAATTAGCCTCCCCTCCTCATCTAATGCATGCTGCTCATTGTGTAAACAGAATCGTCTATTCCACAGGGGGCTTCATTCCCAAGCAAAAATAAAAGTTTGGACACCTCTGTGCTGAGGACTGCTGTGCAAGCTGGTCTACACTGTGTTGCACTATTGTTTTATGGACTGTTGAACAACTGAACAGATGGAATAGGCAAGGTTGATTAATCTCATCAGCATCTTCACAGTGTGGCATATCTAATCAATGAGATTTTTTCCTATTGTGATTCATGTCCCACAACCATATTTTTTCTTAATTTTAATTAATTCCTCAGAAAGTACTGTGCTTTTTGTTTTATTCATTTCTGTAGGCAGCTTCATCTCTGGTGAGACCTGCTTGCATATGTGTATGTAACACATGAACATATGCACAACGGTGTGCAGAAAGGGAGCTGAACACGTGTACCATTCACAAGCAGACACACAGACACACCATGCAAGCACATACCTCTAATAGCCCACTGAGATACTTGGAGCAGAGGGAGATAGGCTCCAGGTCGGGGCAGTGGGAGCTCCAGCCAGGCTGGGCAGTCAGGCTGACCATGCCCTGCAGTGTCCTCTCTAGGCTGGGAAGGCCATAAAAACGCGGGGCGTCAGACACCCGCAGGCTGCGAAGCAAACATACTGCCAGCTGGCTCTTGAAGGGGCCTGCTAATGCCAGACATAGCCTGGACAGACAGGAAAGGACAGAGAGGGAGAAATACCAAGCACATCAGACAAGACAGGAGGAAAGAAGAAAAGACAATGAACACAACTGGCATACCAATTCCTTATCATGAACGTGTGACTTTTTAAACTTGTTTAGCATTCACTGTCATGTTGTAAATGATTTAAGTTTGTAGCATTTCCATCACAGATCAGCTAAAATAAGCATTTCCCCTACAGTGGCAGAAGTCATCATTATCTTTTTACATGCGGATGTTAATCAATTTCCCAGCCCCATAGGAAGGCTGAGCAGCATTACCTAAGAGTACAGTCAAATACATTTCACTAACAGGGAAATAATTTCTTTCTTTCTCATGAAAAAGAGATTGATGCTCAAAATATTCTGGTATATTGCAAGAGGGAAGGTCTTTGAAGGTCAGCTGTGCCTCCGAAATATCATTACTTCATATTTGATAGGCAAATAAAAACTAATTAATTCCTATTGCAGTATGATAATGTAGGAAGTGAGTTTATCATAGAGCTTTCATTTGCAGCTTTACAACTAATACCTCAAGACAAAACAAAGGACCTTTTCAACTGCCCTCAGTTTGACTCTGCAATGAAACCCTGGTACCTGTCAGTGGTGTATGTCAGGCAGAGGAGCAAGGTATTAAAGAAGCTGGTGAGCTCTCGCTGCAGTCTCTGGCTGATGTGGTTCTTCACTTCATCTGGGTCCCCTGGGCTCTGGGTTGAGGTCTGGGTCTCCACAACAAGCAGCAAATTAAGGAGGGACGCTGTCTCCTGCAGTAAATGGACATCTAATTTTAATTGGTATGTTTGTTTGTTTCCATAGTAATTATTTCGGACTGACATCATTCTCACAAATTCTTTGCTTGTTATTAACTTGATTTTACTTTACTTTGCATGCTTAGTTTTGAGTTAAGAATGCCTTATTAGCTTTTGTCTTTTTATTCCCTCTTGTACTCTGCATGCACAGAAGATACACACATGTGCAGACGGGTTATTAACTTGAGCGGATTAATAGCTAAACAAAAAGGTATCTGCCAGCCCCTCAGTTCAAACAAACTGACCCGTAGAGGGAGGATGTGGAGGAAGCTGACAAGTGTATTCCTGCTCTCCTTTCAAAACTCAGATGCAGAATCTCTTACTGAGCAGTGCATGCTGAGCAGATAGTTAATGCAAGTGTAGGGAGCGACAGATGTTCCTGAAACAGCTCAGTAATTACAGGAAAGTTGGAGCAGAGCTGCTCACCCCTACCAGGCATTCAATCTGAGTCTGCTTTAGCTGCCAGGGGAGGGCTTATTGTTTACACACACATTAATGAGAAAGCCAAGGTGATACTGATTAAATCCTAAAAGCAGCTCTCCCCACTACAACGGTGTGGTGATTCTTCTCCTCAGGCAATAGTATGATTCCAACTTTGTTTTAAGAGCTCAGGAAATAATCTGTGCCGCAGGTACGAGGTGATACGCTGTGATACTGCTTTTCTCTTGTTATGAGAGAGTAATATGTTTGGCTTGTCTGACGGTGTGTGATTTATTAAAGCTTTGATTACAGGTGTATGGCCCTGTGAGTGTCTAACCAGATTACTGACTAACACAGTGATGCACAAACACACATACACACATATTCTACAGGCACACACAATACACACACCAAAGTGAGCTACTGCAGTGTGTATGAATATGATGAAATAATACAAATTGATAAGACAACTCCTGGCTACCTGGGGAGTTTTCAACCTCTGGATTCAATGTAATGCCAGTGTCAAAAAAAAAATCAAATATTCCTTTAAAATACAACCACACACACATATACACAAAAAAAACAATACAGCTCTGCTCTATGGGGTTTTCCTCTCAGGCTTGTCCAGAGAGCGGAAATTGTCTGTACCTGGTTGAGAAGCAGCTCCAGTATCCAGCGCAGGTCCTTGTCCTCTGGGCCAGATGTGAACTCGGTGTGCATCTGTCTGAAGTAGGCATTCAAAAATGCAACAATGCCCACAAGCAACCTCTCATCCTCAACACAGGCTGGACGCACCTGAAGAAACCTGCAGGGATGAAGAGACAAAGACCATGTCAACAAGACGGAGAGAAAAGGTTCGGAAAAAGAACATATTCTGCAGTGCACTGACAAATTTTATCCACTTATCTTTCCCATTGTTTCTTCTTTTGTTTTCTTTATCTTATTTTCTTATATCAAAAGTTCTTACATGGAGGCAGTGATAGATATCAATCATTCAAAGTGTTGAGTTGAAGCTAAAAGATTGGAGCAGATCATTTTTTTAGGCAATAATTGTAAAAGTTTAATAAAGAAAAACTACATTTTTTATTGTTGGGTGGTTTAAAACTTGAGAAATATGTGGATCAATCAAAGTTGAAAAATGAAATAATAATTTATCACACTTTAATCATTATTAGAGTGCACAGTAAACAGACAATGAATTTAATGTCATTGATACATGCCAATTTTGCAAAATGAGCCAAAAGAAGGAGTCATACTGTGCTCACTGAGCCACTGAAAACATTTGGTTCACAGCAAGTACTGTTTTGTTCTTCCACAGCAGTGATAATAATGGCAGCTATAAAACCCTCCCATTATTCTCTTAATTCATAAACCTTAACAAGACATATTTACTGACTTGGTTATTAGCATGTGAAACTGCTGCACATGAATCTTTAGATTTGTGTGCTAAGTACCTGGTCATTGCTGCCTGCCAAGTGAGGGAGCTCAGGGTGTCTCTGCAGCTGTGGGTGGGGATGTGAGGGAGAGCCAATCTGTCAATCAGCAAGTAGAGGCCGAGCCTGGAGAGCGCAGAGGTCACAGAGCTGTGTCCTGCTGCCGTGACGATGGTCTGGATGCAGTCCTGCAGCGCAGCAGGAAGGTGCATCGCCTTCAGCGACAGGGCCTGCGCTGCCGATAGTTTCAAGTCAGGATGAAAACTGTGGGGAACAAAATGTAAATGGCTTAAAAAATATATTCAAAAATAAGATTACATGGCTATTGATGTGCTGACAAGTATGTTGCATAAGCAGCAGCCTCTGAAGCATACTAATGACTGCATTAACAAACATATTTGATCACCAATCTGGGGGGGCTGAGACATTTATGAGTCATCCTTAGAGAGATGTTTTCCGAGAATCACTTGCAACTGAAACTAAGCAGGGGCAGCAGTGATCATACCAGCTCAAACCCAGAGGTATTTCTCAAGAAAACTGTCAAAACTATGTCAAAAATAAGGGGAAAAACATTAAATTCTACATTTTAATGAGGCACAACAATAACATCAAAGGATGAACTTGTGCACGGAGCTGTACTTAGAACACAGAATGATAAGATACCTCTCAGGTTTCAGTGACAAACCTGTCCTGAAGATGTACAAAATGTAGTTTCAGACAGATTGATCCATCTACAGTGTGCTTTAAACATCTTTGCTGTAATCAAGCTGGATGAATGTGTGAGAGACATTCTCATCTGTTTGAATTAGGTCACATTAGAAGTAAATGAAGACAGATGAAACACAAGATGCCAAGCCTCCGAGAATAATTCTTCCTTACAATCGTCTAGAAGAGAGAACAATGTGTTACTGTGATATGTGGCAGACTCTTTCTTTAGTGTGAAAAAAACAACTGCCAGGGAATTGTTGTTCTGGTCAGTTTCTCTGAAACCCAAAATGTTACGCTTAAAACAAACAAAACATAGAAGAGTTATCTATGCAGATTCAGTTATGCAATAAAACAGTAGATAAATGATAATACTTTAACTGCACAAATAACTATAGTCACTGTCATATTAAGTATTAGTAATATTACTGACATGTATTATTGTATAAGAAGAGAGACGCTGGTCTGCCTTGGTCTCTAATCTATTTTGTGTCATAGTCGTTACATATCAACTCAAAATCAGACTTTCTGCTGATAAGAAGAGAAAGCATTAAGGTTCTCACTCAGGAGCCTTGGAAGAGGTCTCACACTGCTCCTCGAGGAGGTTGTCCATCCCAGAATACCATGCAGTGTTCCAGGCCACCTGCAGGGCTTGGCGGGCGGGGGCCAGGGTCAGGAGGCCAGAGGATGAGGGCAGGATACAACAGTACGGACTGACGGCGTGATGACTCGCTGCCTGGAACGGGATGTTATACCTGGGAGACAAGTGTTAAATATTGTTAATATTGAGTGCAAGGCATTTTTAATAAGTGAGTGGAAACTTAATGGCTTGCTTTACCTGCGTATTACTGTCAGTGGTAGGGAGAACGGCGCTAAATTCACATCTGTGCTGGATTTGTCCGACCTAATGTGACAGGAAGGAACCTTGTCAAACAAACTGCTGCACAGACGTATACGTTGTTATTAGAGAGTGGGTTTACATCAAAGAGAGGGGAAAACAACTTACCATATTTCCATGCTTGCAATCTCATCAAATAGCAGTAAACTCATCAGGACAGCAATCTCATTTCCACTGCTTTTGGTCTCCTTTATTATCAAAGAGGCTAAAATGGAGACACAACATAGACAATATACATAAAAACCACACACTAAACTTTATCTCTGTGCCTCATGAATAAACATACAGGAAATTTACATTTCAAATTCCATTAGAGGCAAACACTGCCCCCTTTCTCTCCCCCTTTACTCATATCAGTATGACTCTGAAATTAAGCACCTAAAGTCTTCATGCAACAAGTGAGAGCTTTAAAATCAGCTGTGCAAACATTAATGTCTGGTCCAAAAGTCTATATGTATAAAATCACCATAATGCTCCAAATATACAGGTTGTCACAATCATGATTTTGTAATTTGAACGCAATGAAATGAAGGGCTGACAAGTAACAGTACTGCAAATAAATGAGCTGCACAGCAACCAGTTGCATCATTGTAATCTGCCACTTACTACAGTGTGACAACATGGTTAAAAGCTATGCATCAATGGATAACTTGTCATCTTTTTTGAGAATGTGCCCTGGAGCTACACAACACAACGTGTATAGCTGTTACTTAATGAGCTGTCTTGTGAATGTACCCCTGAGCAATGTGAGGAGCAGGAGGTTGCGTTGTGCCAGGCTGTGCCTCAGAGATGGATCAGCATACACCAGCTTCCTCAGGATACATATACAAGACTCCAGCAGGCAATCCATGCTCTGGGGAAAACAGCAACATATGCACTTGATGTTTAATTGCAGGGAAAACACAAACAAACACACAGATTTTCCTCTCTGTCTCCGACTGCTCTGTCTCACACATACAAATGTGCAGGATCTCTTTACTGTCACTTCGCATAAGCAAAATCCAAATTTAGTGACTGTGCAGGTTGGCGGCGATGGTGGGTTGGGACAAATACAACCTGCAGGCATCCCTCTTATACACCCTTGTTAGCTCAGACAAGTCATTCTCTGTGGCCCTGTTCTTCCACCTTCATGTGGCCAGACATGCTGGACAATTACCCCTGTTAGCAGCTTCTGATTCAAGGCCTGGGAATGATCAGCAGACTGTAGTGACTAGAGGGCAAAAATCCCTGCTGACCAGGGCCTGTCTGACACTATTAATACAGGCCATTTCATCCTTCTATCATGCACGCCTCAGTGGCTTTCCTGCACATCTTCTGGCAGCACATGTACTTAGATGAACACATAAGGAAATTGACATAAACGGAAGCAGTTGTGATCTCAAAATCAAGTATTATTTATTAATCGCTTCATTATGTATTATTTTACCTTGTTGCCGTTGATGCTCCCCATAATGAAAGAAATGACTTTGTCTGTTATTCCAAGATTCTTCAGCACCGGGTGCATTGTTGTGTCTGCAGGGAAGACGGAGAACAACTCAACAAACAGTGGAAAAATAAGAATGTAATAACAATAATCCTAATATAAATACAGGGTTAGCTTGTTTGCTTTTCCTTCCTGTGTAATACTGTATCTGGTGGTGATATTTTCATAAGAGGGAGATTTTCTACTTATGTATCACACAAACCTCTGAAGTAGTGTTTTAAATCAAGTACATGCACTGACTCTCTATTTACTGAACATCAAGCTCAATTTCATTCTCAACACAACTGTTATAGTATAGGATGTGGATGCTGGCAGTTGCACTGTGCTTGTCCATTTTGCTGTGACACAGGCTTCCAGGTACTTGTAGAGTGCAACAATACAAAACATAGAGGATGTTTTGTGGGAAGTGTAACCAGTCACTGGTTGAAATACACTTCTTTTTCTTTGACAGGTAACTCACCTTGCAGCACCACAGACAGCTGCTCCGCAGCCGATCTTCTGAGAGAGATGTCAACAGTGTCTGAGGACAGGATACAAAACAGCTTCTCCACAGATTCAACCTGTATACCATCAAACACACCAAGTCAGCACTTATTTCAGTTTGTATGCAAGTAGATGCAAGTACATTGTTCTCACTCTGTAGATTCCTACCTTGAGGACAGACTTGTTGCTTGTATCCAGTGATATGTCTAAAGGGTTTCTGAGACAGTAGAGATTGGGCAGTGTGGAGATCACAGCTTGATCGAGGTCTGGTCTGGCTGTTCCAGCTTCATCCGTGCTGGAGAGGTGTGGAAGGATTTGTTGCACTGCCGCTATTCTCACCCTGTTTGAAGTGGAGAATTTCGTTGAAAACCATACTGATGTAATAACATTATTAACAGCATTAAACTACAATTTGAGGTGATAAACCAGTGTTATATCTTCCACAGAGCAGTGATACACGGTTGTAAGTGTTACCAGCCGTTCATGTTTTTTTCAATACAGCATCCAAATGACAATTAGTTGTCAAAAAAGTGGCTGGCAGGGAAGACAAATCTATTAGCTGTTGCCAAAATTTCTGAGAGCTTGTCTCTTGGCCAGTGTCTGGTGTTAATTTCTATCGCCATTAATATTCATAGACTGGGACCGAATAGCTGTTTTACACAGGCCTCACAGAGCATTGAGATGACTTGATGAGTTTGTCACCTGACAGCATCAGACAGTGGTAATATGTCAGTCACAAGTGTTATTAAGCACAATATTCAGACACGTGGGAGTTTGAGTCATTAACATCAAACTCAAAAAAAAAAAAAATTAAATTAAATGACTTCACACAGAATAGATACTATCAGAGCGGAATACCTAAAACAAACAGAGACACTCATAAATACAAACATTGACAAAACAAAGACCCAGAGGCTTGACTCACGCTGGCTGTTTACTGAAAAGGAGTCGGAGCGCTGCTTTTAGTTTGGTTGTACTTGAGAACGCATTGTCTCTCGCCACGTCTGACATGTCACTTATCAGCAGGACACAGTTTCCCAGTGACTCTTCAGTGCCTGCGTAACCCTGCCACAAACAAACACACACACACAGAGAAATACACACAACGCTCAGACTGCCTTGCCAGACAATGGGGCTAACAATGGGGAATTCCAGCTAAGCAGCACAACAGTAAATAAAATATGCATCGCTTTGATTACGGGTGGTTTCATTTCGTCTCTTGTTGACATGGCGGGCCCATCTCTGAATGGCCTCCTTGAATTAAATCACACTTGACAGCCTAGTCAAAATCTCATGTATATTCATGAAGAATTTCCAGGCTTTCTGTTGCCTGAAACTGAACAATTAATAAAAGCTTGTTTTTTTCACCCAAAAAGGAAACAATATAACACAGAATATGTAAATGAGAGAACAACTAAATTTTTCTCACTGGCAGCTCAATATACAGGCTTTGTGGCCCAAGAGTGCTAAAATTGCACTTTTGATCATAGCTTTTTTGATTGTGGAGAACATACACCACTCCCCCCACTTCCCCCGACTCCATAAATATAATTTAATAAGTTCCTAACATGATGCTGCTTTACGAGCTCTGTAGTACAAATACAACGCATTCTCCGTGGGGATTACAACACCTGTAATATGGGCATGACCGGGTAAAGTGCCTCATTGAATCTGTCCCAGGTTGACGCTGTCATCATCAATCGTCCCTTGAGCAGGAATAGCAGGATATCCTTGGCAGCAACATTCACCTATAGATCACAGGTAAACTGCTGACTTCACAAAAGCACAGCTGATGAAACATTGACTAGCAGGTACTGTAAATGACAGACTTTTACACATATACATCACATGATACCAATGAGTCCTGATATTTTAGCATGACCTCACAGGAAAGCAGAATAAATATGAAAAAAAACACAACAACACCCACACCTTTTCTCTCTTGACTACCTGTATTTGACTCTTGTTACTCCTTTAAGCCCAGACACAGAAGTGGCTAGACTGACCTCACTCTGAAGTGCCAAATAGGTTCTAATGTACAAGCACAAGTGCCAAGAACACCTACCTTTTCTGCAGAGTCCTGGAGTCCAAAAGCGATTATTTCGTAGAGCACCCTGTGGTGGAGAAGGAAGTTGACTCCACCACAGGCTCCTGGTTCCTGACGTGACACATTCTGGATGCCAAGGCAGTCCTAGGGGTGTATGTAATCACACCAAAGCACATCATGAAGTGTCGCTGTCCTCTCGCTTTGCGCATGCATACAAGAGCTTCAATTCACTTTAAATGTAGCCATGCACTCCAGACGGTGCTTGGTGAAATGAAAAGGAAGAGCGACTTCAAATGTCAAGTGGTATTTTTATAGAGTACTGTCAAAGAAGCGTGATTCATCCATCTTCCTCCTACTTATTTACATATTGGTGCCCCATTGAACCATCCCACATTATACCTGAGGTAGATTATTTATTGCTCTAGTCTGCACTCATATCTAAACACTGACCGCCTATATAAGATGACTTGCTCTGACCTGGACCAGGTTGAGAGTGCAGGTGTATGTTTCCGTCTTGACAGGCAGTAAGGGATGAGAGAGCAGCTTGAGGAGAAGTTTCTGACTCTCTGTTTGGAGGAAGGGACTGGGCTCATCAAACTTCCACCTTGTGATGGACAAACAAAAGAATGTAGCATGAATTTATTTAATATCTAAATGTAAATTAATAATGCAACTATGCAAAGTATCTTACAGGTAGGAGCAGATGTGAACACATTCCTTGACGATGGGTAAATGCTGGTGGAACGGGAGGCCATGTATGGCTTGGTCTGCCAGCTCCAGTAACTCCAGCCAGTTCTTTTCTCCCTTGTTGAAGAAATAAATCAAGAAATGTTATCTATCATGCATATTTAAATCACAGGATAAACAGGTTACTTAACCAAAAGACAGTTCATACCTCAGCCTGTGCTTCCCTGAGAAAGCTGCAGGTTGACTCCATCCAGATGGCAGCACGGGTCACCTGCCTGTAGAGGTCATGGCTGTCAGAGTTCACCTGCTCCAAATAGGCGACTGCTGTCTCTTGAACGCTGGGTAATAACGCTGCCAGCGATGTGTCCAAGCATAGGTGGAAAAGAGCCGTCGCAGTGTTTTCTGGGAGATTGTCACAAGCCTGTGTGAGGAAAAAAAAAAGGCTTAATTTCTGTTTTTTATTAAATCAAATGAAGTCACAGATTTTTTTTCCAAACAGGAACACATAAACACAAACCTTCTCAGGTGGGAGGATGGTCTGTAGGAGTTTAATGGTGAATATGGCGGTGCCTGTGTAGGCCATTCTGTGGTGAACCAGAGAGCTGTGTGGAGCATCTTCTGGATAGCACTGATGGTAGCTCAGGATATCCCCTAATAGTTCCAAGAAGGCTTTCAGCTTCTCCCTCTAAACACACACACACACACACACACACACACAAACAGAAATGTAGCCAAACAAGCACATGCCACTCAAATACACCAACATACGCACATGCGTTCACATTGTGCGCATGTTCACATTCACAGACACACTCTGACGCACAGCTACTGGCGGACAGCCAAGAGAAAAATGGTTTGTTCCAGGGGTTAGGAATTGAATGTAATCAGATTTCAGGGTTATTTTGGGACGAGATACAGATCCACCCTATCTCAGTATGAATAAATTGGGACAATCTATTCTCAGCCACTTTGTTCTAGGAGCAGAAATTGAACAATGGACGACAAACACCAGCAGGGGGCAGTAGATACCCTGTGCATTGCCGTGGCTGTGGATAAACAGTTCGGCCCATTCCCATAGGAAAAACCTAGAGGTCTGGCACAGAAAAGCTGCTCTCCACATAAAGATGACAAAACAGTTCTCAGGCTGCAAGGCTCTGGGCATGTATTAAACAGCAGAGGGCCAGAGGGGCCTGGGCTTGACAAGTGTATAAGTCCCCCTGCAGAGGAACATACTCTTTAAACAGTCAGGGAGGATAACAAATGATCCTGCATGGTAAAAACACACACACAAGTTTAACACAATCCATTGTGTGGACTTCATACACATAATAAATGAAGACATTTACTAACCCAACAATACTGTGCTCAGATACACCCACGGGTATCGGCGAGAGGTGTGTGTGTGTGCGAGAGGCTCTTTGTATCCAGCAGAAAGCCTTTGTAACCTTATATAATTCATTCAGCTCAATCACATGCCTACAGTTCTCCTTGACAGTTCAGTACCGTATGCCTTGTGTGTCTGTGGCAAATTGTCTGGTGGCCAACCCACTTCCCCTTTTCAGTGTAGTGTATCCATTCATCTACATAAGAGGCTGTCATGAGCCGTGTTTTGACTTGCCAGCTCCATTCCCACCAGGCTGCGATCATCCCAGACCAGCTCACAAACACTGTCCCCGAGCAGGAGGACGGCGTCGCAGAGCAGCTCCAGAACACGATGGAACACATGTGAACCCTCTGAGAAACAGGAGAAGGAGAGCAAGAGCAACATTTTTTTGACAAGAACTGATAGCACACTGTCAGGTATGGAAGCAGATGAGTGGGAATTTGCAATATTCAAACAAAAAAAGAAAGGGAGAGAGTGAGTGATCGCAGATTTATATATTTTAGAGACTTTTTTTCTCACTTCACACCTCTATTTTAAGAAACTGCAAAGGTTCCTACCTGTCTTAAGTAGTGGTATGGCATGGTCCATGATGGCAACTGTGAACTGGGCCAAAGTGAGCTGTTGTAACTGCAGCTCCAGGACATCTTCTGCTCCCAGGTCAGGAAGCTCCAATTGGGCCACGTCTGCAGGCAACTGAGGCGTCTGCCTGGGGGCTTGGACTGCTGCTCCACCTCTGTGCGAACTGCCACTGGATGAATCACAGACAAGAGAGAGGGAGACAACTGTAAAATCATGATCTGTGCTAGGACCACTCAAATACAAGGAATGACGTATGAGCTGCATAGGGATGGATCATAAAAACTGAATATGCCATCACGGGAATCAGAAGTGATTTTTCAACACTGCAGACTAGCCGCTAGAGGGCTCCTCATGTTATTCATATTTATGAAGAGGAATAAAATCCCTCCAGCCTTCCTCACATAGTTTTATCTTCTTTTGTGGGTTCCTGGTGTCAATAGCAATTTTGTCATTATCAAAGCCATGGAAAATCCTACTGTGCACAAATCTCCGACAAACACCCCCCTTAAGGTCTGATGAACAGAATAGACTACGATGCCAAATCATATCAAAAAAGTTATTTATAAAAGCAGGGGAGACATACAGTTCTGACACAACATCACTAATGCCTCAGAAATGCAACTGAAGCCAAACTGAGTGAATCTCTGCCCTCACTCAACGTGATTATTTCAGACATGCAGAGAAAGTGATGCTTCTTTTTTCCTTTATGTTTTTACTCATTTGCACACACCTGTCGGAAGCTGCATCCCCGTCTTGGCCATCTCCGCGGGCTCTCTGTCCAGTTCGGCCCACCACGGAGGGCCGGGGGGAGCATTCTGCCGCCGGGGACGAGGCCTGCGAACGCTGGGCTACCCGAACGTCGTGGGAGTGGGAGAAGGAGGAGTTCTGGGACACTGGATCTAAAAGTTCAAAGTTGTATGATAAAGCAGAAAATAAGAAATTATTCGGTCATGTTGAAAGTCCTTTTTATGAGCAATGAGTCACTGTTGAACATCAATAGTTTAACCCTAGCTATGCTACCTCTATTTAAATAAGAAGAAATATAATGCTATGATATTGATTAACTATATATATATACACATATATATAAGGTTTCCTTAGGTTTATACTTGGACAAGTGAAAGTTTTACTGCAGCCTGGTATATAGTATGTACACAAACAAGATACGCATATAAAAATAACTACTGAGATCAACTGCTATCCAGAATAAATAAAAAAAATCTGTATATCTGCCTAAGTCATGAGGCATTCTACCTTGCTTTGTAGAGTAGAAGCTTGGATCTTGATAAAAGCGCAGTCTCCTCCATAGCCCTGCACAAAGCTGCCGCAGGCAGGAAAGAGCCTGCAAGTGGAGGTAGCTTGCCTCACCTTTACCTGAACCCACCCTTAATAGGGACAGGAGGTTCTGAAAACAGAAGTGGATATCATAAGTATTACATTAACATGAGGGAAATAGAGGGATTTTCAAAGGAAAAAATTATTAACCACTAATAGCCATTTAGGATATTGATGTCTCTGGGTAAATGTTGGCTAGATTACAAAAAGAGAAACAAAACAGCAAGAGTTGAAACAAACACGTACAAAAAAATCTGTGTAAATGGGACCGGAAAATCAGACAGTGACAGAAAAGTCATAATAAAGTCCCCTGCATAAAAAGGGTAAGTGGGATTGAATTATTGAAACAGCAATTTGTTCCAAGTTGAGATTTCCGACCCTCCGTAGCTAATGATGTCATGTCTCTAAATCCAAGTCTTTTAATTTAGCTTAATAGCACCAGTAACTCAAAGGAGGGACAAGTAAAGCCACAAGAAGAAAAGTACTCCCCAATAATGATTTGTTTTTGATGATGAGACTGCTGGGTGACAGTGTGCTAACACTGCCCTGAGAGCAATGTAATGTAATGCACCACTTTATTAACAAAACAGTAATGTTCACAGTGGCTCAATGGTGTAAAATGATGTCTCCTCCAACACTGCTGGTAAATACAGCAGAAAGAGCACAGCACATTTTACACAGATGGAGAGAGTGCAGTTACACTAACTTGACACTTCACATTTAGATGGCAGCTCCATAGCCAACAAGACCACAATGAGGGCAGTTCAAACGCCTCAATTGTTTTTCACACAATCTGATATTCAAGAGGGCCTGTGGAGGAAAGAAGCAAAAAATATCCCACCAAGGACCTTCACACCACAACAGAGGTATATCAAGACCAAACCGGCGTCCTCACAGCAATCTGGTGCCTGCTCAAGCAGAGGAAGTCTCCAGAGGCTTCCACAACCTCCAACAAGATCAGGGACACAGAATTATGAATTGATGTTTTGTTCAAGGGCAATACTTGACAGGATATTATGTTGACAATGGCGAGAGATGACCAGCTCATAAATGCATTATGAGGCGTTCATGCAATTCCCACAAGACCACACACTTCATCTAATCGATGTGAATAAAAAGGAATAAATGTAATATGAACAACAGTTGTAATAAAACTAGCAGCAAATAAATTCTTCAATGGCATCTTCACTTTGTCCCATTGGCTGCTCTTACTGAATGAGCGATTCAGAGCAGTATTTTAAGTTTAATTGGTGTAAATTTTCCTTCAATCAAAGGGATTTTTCTTGAACATGGCCCCCAAGAGTTGCTACAATTGAAGCCGACATAAAAAGGGCACCCAACAGTAACTCTAATGCACAGCTACTAGGTAATGACACAATTAAAAATTCAAGATTTTAATTAATGACATACACTCATCAAGTCGATATGATTGGATCACTAACCCTGTTCCCACTGCAGCCTCAGATTTTTATTCTTAGCTGACAAGAGTGTAACGTGGCATTAAGTTCTGCTGTCGGAGCTCATCCACCTCAAGGTTCGATGTGTTGTGGAGATGCATTTTTGCTCACCAAAGTTGTAAAGAGTTGTTATCTTAACTCTATGTCTACTCAAACCAGCCTGTTCATATCCAGTGTGACCTCTCTCATCAATGAGGCATTTCCAATCCGCAGAACTGCAGCTTAAAACTGAATGCTTTTTGGTTTTTGCATCATTCTGTTTAAAAACCCTAGAGACTCTGTTTTGGGAGAAAATCCCTGGAGATCAGCAGTTTCAGAAGCACTCAAACCAAACCATCTGGTACCAACAATTACTCCACAATCAAAGTCACCGAGATCAAATCACAGATTTTTTTTTTCTGATTCTGATGTTTGATGTGAACATTAACTGAAACTCCTGCCCCTTATCTGCCTGATTTTATCAACTGCACTATTGCCATATGGATGATTTAATAATTATATGAATAATCAGGCATGGAAGTGTTCCTGATAAAGTGTTCGGTGACTGTCTCTGAAATCAGTATAACCTGATAGCAAAACATTAAAATAAAAAGTAGCTATTCCCACAGGACCTATTATAACTTGGTATCCTAACTGTGACTTTTTATGAGAGAAACTGCTTCGATTGAAGAGTAGCGTGTGTCTGGTATAGTTTCATGTT
Source organism: Decapterus maruadsi (assembly GCA_030347415.2). Lineage (NCBI taxonomy): Eukaryota > Metazoa > Chordata > Actinopteri > Carangiformes > Carangidae > Decapterus > Decapterus maruadsi. The sequence continues at coordinate 3,523,391 of CM064890.1, forward strand.
TGTTCTCTCCATTCGTATCTTTCATGTTTTCACAAGACTGTTAATGATGGTACCTTTACAATGCTTGGCCTCTGCAGGAAGATCTCAGAAGGAAAGTCTTGCATGATGACATCGCACAAAAGATCACAGGTGGTCCGCACCAGGTTTGGGTTGCTGCTCCTTAGAGAACTATTTCAGAAGAATTATAGAAGGTATGTTAAATATTCAGGCATTTAGCAAGCCTGCACACTTGTGAAATTGATTACCGAATCATTATCTTTTGCAAATTTTACACTGCATATTAATAAGGAATATTACAATATTAGTTAGAGATGCTCTGTCTCTCACCTCTCATTTGACGAAAGAATGTGTCTGTCTGTGTTTGTTAAAGTCAACCAAGGGAACACAGAAAACCTCAGACATATCACAGACTCATGCACTGTAAAACAAAATGAAGATTCTCAGGGACAGGAATGAAACTTGAAATGAAAAGAAAATTTTAAAATTTGAATCAAACACATTACAACATTTGGGATCATATTTACAGAATAGTGGACTGGTACCCGCTATCTTGTGAGGTGGCACATCTGTGGTGTCTGGCAAACTCTTGTGGAAATAGCCCATTTTAGGAAAATCCTCTTCAGGAGGAATAACTGCAGGGACTAGGGCAGAGACACCGTATTTGTTAAAATTACATTTCACAACAGTTTGATCAAATGCATTTAAGAAAAATCGCAACCTACACCACCATCTCCCACCTCTCTCCATTATGAGCATTCAGTAATTTGCAGATGACAGACTCTAAACACAAACATGTTTTTGGCTTAATGTGCAACACCTGTTGGAGCCGTACTACGCGGTCCATGTGAGTAAACTATTATTTTACTGGGGAGTAGATCAGGTAGCTGGAACAGCTGGTCCAGGGTACCACTGATGACAGCTCGCAGTCTGGGCTCCACATTAGGAGACAGTTGGGTGAGGAAGTCCACCGCCCCAACGTCTCTCAGCATCTGGGCTGCACTCGGATGCTTGAAAGAAAAAACGACAGAGCAAATAGTCACAAAAAAAGAAGAAAAAGATAAACTTCAGTGAAATGTTAGCTGCAATGCTGCTGAAAGAAGACCTGGCATCAAAATGTCACCGGGCAGAGCTCAGTGCACTTTTAAGTCTCTGTTAATATTTCTTACAAAGTGAACTGTGTTTGTGGTTTGAGGACAGTCGAAACTTCTAAGAAAGCTGTTTGTGCTGTATATTGAGAAAGGCAAAGAAAGAATAATCCTCTTTTGATTGACTGAGGTCTGGTCAGATGCTGAACAGATCAGCTGCTTCCCGGAGGTCACTGTCGCTTTCAGAATTATCTTCCCGTTGTGAGACATTTAGCTATTTACCTTTGATAAAGTTGTGAGCAACTCAAGGACCTCCTCTTGCATCGGCACCTCGGGGAAATTAAACCACTCCAGAAGATACACAAACAGCATCTTCTCTTGGACAATGTCAGAGACGGATATCAGGGAATGGTCCAGCTTTGATATGATGCTCTTCAATGCCCGGACTCTTATCTCCACCAAAGAGTGACCTACGTTTTGCAGAAAGAAAAAAAAACTGTGGTAAAGCTGCGAGGAAACATGAACAGCAGAAATAACGACGGTTTGTTTTTATTTACGTTAGCAAGTTGCTAACAGTGAGTGGAAGTAAAGGAAACTAAAGCTAACGTTAGCGACATCAATACGCTACAAATATATACATTTTTAATAACAACAAAATAGACATATAGCTGTTAGGAAGCATGCAAGCGGCTCGTTTAAGTAGTTAAAGTAAAGTCAGCATCCTGGTCCTGAGCTACACTGGCGTAGCTTCAAAGTTAGCCTACCTATTTTCTTTATAAGGGCGGATAACTCCATATCCGGTGCGTGTATTGCGTTTCCCGTCGTAGAAAAATCTGATGAAAACGGTTCATCGGTTGTAACAGCTTGTTAGTTTAGTTTAGTTGGTGGTTGCCTGCCCGTCATTGTCATGTCAACAACGTCTGCCCGGTTTTGTTTTCAACAACCGCGCCAGCGTCACTCCACTTCCGGTAGTGGACCAGGGTGCGTTCAAGAGGTGCAACTTTTTGACACTGTTGCTTATCCACCTCCTACCGTCATACACATAGTATTATGCAGCAGTATTATGTCGCAATGATAATACAAGCACCTGAGAAATAAGTTTTTGATTAGGCTATATTTACATTTGATTTTTTTTTTTTTTTCCCAAATTACAGCACCTTTCACAGAGCTGCTAATTAGCACTTTAAAACCACTATGCAAAAACACCACAAATCACCTGAGGCCAATTTTCAGCTACATAGATTATAGGTAAAAGTAAACTAAAAAAAAAAAAGGAAAAAAGAAACTGCTAATAGCCTATACCAAATGCAATTACATTAACAAAGCTGAACAACAGCAAATTCTTTTAGAAGCAGTAGTTTTGAGTGCTAGATATAAAATGTAGCTAGCCTATATAAATCTGTTTTCAGATCAAGGACAAAACATCTATTTGGAAAGAAACAGAAACAGTATTTGCAGTAGATCACAATCGATCAGATGATGTCTCTAGTTCGCTTCCCTTTCATCTGACTCATATGATATACCACTTACTGGGACCACTCTTGTCTGATCTCTGAAATGTTATGTAAACATGTAAGGGCGATTTCTCTTGCTAGGATCATTAGTGTTTCCATGCATACTTCAAATCATTGAAGGCTTTTGCTTTCCTGACATATTGAGTGAAGTTTTGACAGCAGCCACATTATCCTGTCATTAAACTAATCTTCTCAAACATTGATGCTCTAAAAAATCAAAGGTGATGTGCCTTGCCTTTTAACACTAGTGCAGATATAAATTCTTTTCATACTCTGCGTGTAAGTTAATCTAATTGCATCAGCTCTCACACTTGAGATGTGATGTGAATATGATCACCCGACAGGGTGATAATTAACTAACTTAGCAAATGGTAATTTGCTGTGACAATAATATGATCTCGCAGCTTTTGTGAATTCCAGTGGGATATCAGCCCATAATTAATTAGGCATTGCACTGTACTATTCCCTGGATTTTTAGGAGTTTGAAGAGGTAGAAGCTAAAATGCTTATTTGTACTAATCATAATCAATGTAGCTACATTTATCAGCATTCAACTTTAGTGTCCTCTTAAGTTATTACAAATTTAAATGCAGCACTTTATTTAGAGTCTTTGAACGCACCACATCTATTCTTGCTCTTCAGCTTCATTTATCTTATTTAAAGCACAGTGAGTCAGATATACCAATCCAAGAAGCTGTTTATATATGGCTGCACTATCACACTAAATTGAAAATCATTTTATTCACACATCCCTTCACTTTTGTATGACGTGTGGTATTTGTTGTCTATGCATCTTGCCCAGAATTTAAAGTGAAGTTTTGTGGGTTGGAACAGAGGTTGTCTTGCACAACATGAGTCATATTGATGGACCTGCCAAAGGGTCCATTGACCAGTGGAGGTTAAAAAATTTATTCCAGTTCCCCCAGCCTCTCATACAGTATGAGTTTTATGGATGTTTTCTATATTCTACAGATGTACAGTGAGAGCAGGAGTGAAAGCTCTGACATCCAAACAGCTGAGCAGGCCTTCTTTACCTGAGGAGAAATACATCGCTCTAGGTCAGGCTAGGAGTTCGCAATAGCTGTTCTGTTTGCTCCAAACCGTGCATCACATCATTTTTATTTGACAACTACTGTGTGTCTTGGATCATTTGTTAACATCAGCAGCAGACAAGAAACAAAACGTCACTTCAAATAAATGAGCAAGGTGTAAGTCATTTAGCCCTGCACAATTGTTCATCTGGGATAAGCTTTTCCCACAGATGTATTTTCAGATCTTTTTTTCTTTAGTTTTCCATAATTTTCTAAAATTCCCAGTATTCATATTCTTTGGAAACATTTTTGTGGCTGTGAGCTATACATATTTAGCTCAAAAAATGTGTTTTGTACTTTAAACCTTTAATTGCCTTTGTTTAAATGCGATTTGAGGGTTTCATATAATAATATTTCATATGCAAAGTCTGCCAGTTGTTTAACATCAGTTTAGATTACTCATATGCCAGAAAGCACCTCAGGCTGTTCATGAATGTAAGCCTGATCGCTCAGTGGAAATCATGCCAGTTTAGATACTTTGAAGCCAGATTTACAAGCAAAGCATGTCAGTCTCTGGACTATCACCACTTAAAACTGATTCTGAGTTAGCCAACCTGGACAGAAATCATGGACCACGAAACTATTGATGTGCATTTTATCTTGGGGATTTATGAAGGACGCTAGCCTATATGCTTTGGCTGCAAAACCAGTAGAAATGTATAGGTTGTTGGGAAGTTGGTTGAAACTTATATTTTAGATTTTTTAAAAGCAAGAGGCCCGATTGGGAGCATTGTGAGTCAGAAGGATGACTCAAAAACACACAATAAACAAAAACGTATAATCGTCTTCATTTTCTAACCTCTTCTCTTTCCCTCATATTTTTTGTGCAGTCCTTTCAAGCTGAGTCATCCGACAGGTAAAATGAGAAAAAGCCCAATTAAAATGATCACCAAATGTTTCACAAGGGCTGCCAGAGACTACGAAAAAAACATTGTTTGTTACCCTTATGGCTTTTCTTATGTAAAACAAGGTCAAATCAGCTAATTAATCATATCATTATTGTAATTGTCCAGAATCCAGCGCCCCATATGGCAACAAAATGCAAGGAGCTAGCAGAATTAATGATGTGAAGTCAAGGGTGACGTTATAACAGACTCAGAGAACAGGAGCGACAAAGTTATTCATTGTTGTAACCGTGCAGCCATTTGGACTGATTTCAAGTCTCTGTCGCTGAGTCATTACATTGTATGTGCACAAAGCTGGTGTAGCTTTAGATTAATGAATCTATGAAGACGCCTTATCTATGGATATGAATGACCGATTTAGCCACTTAGGTTCTAAACAAAGCATAACAGGGATCTGTGAGACAGTGAAAGAACGAGGCAGAGATGTGGACATCATCCTCACCATAAATGCTCAGCCTGCATTTTAAGGCTAAACCCTTCCTATGTTATTCCACAGTCACTTCTGAAACAAAACCCAAATGGTCCCACTGGCCCTGTCACTGTTTGACATGCCTGCTGTACCCGTCTTCCGCTCCACTGCAAGTGTTGAGGATATGAGGGTGGGCACCGAGGGGCCCCCGACAATCCCCCATCGGCAAAGGAGTCAAGTCAAAGGACTGAGTCAAACTGAAGCAAGCGCAGACATATTGTGCAAATAATTTATGGCTGATGCAGCATTCATTTGAAATTAAGATGAAACGCGAGGAGCTTCCCCACATGTAGAGGTATCTCATTAAACAGTGCAGCCGGCTTCATGTGTACAATGTTCCATCTTGAGATTCAGTGTCAGGAGTTGCATTTATAAATAAATTCAAATTATTTTGGAATTATCGATCCTGAGACACAGAGAGAGGCCGGAGGTGCCCTTATAGGCTGAGCTCTGCAGCGTTTGACAAAATCATGCAAACTTGTACTCAATTCCAATCAGCCTATGAGAGAAAGATTTAATTTGTGTAAAATCTAAACAACCTGTTATTATTAACTATTTGATCTGTTTATCCTGTCATAACAAAACAGACTGTGTTATGACCACAGCTGAATATCAACTTGTTTTTTACTGTCTGGCAACAAATATCAACCACACTAAAGTTTGTTTGTCAGGTCTAATTTAGCTTGTACAGACACTGCATCCTTGCTTCCCAATGTCCTTGGTTCTATATCTAAGAGCTGCCACCCCTCCTTCCTCCCCCTCCACCAGCCCTCCCCTCCTGTGCCAACACATCAAGTGAAGGCAGCCTGATCAACCCTAATAGGGCCTGGTAATTAGAGTCTTTGCATAGAGCCTGTCTGCACGCAGCTGCCCTAAGCAGGTTGGGAAAAGACTGCCATACACTTGACAGTGTGGAAAAAACAATGTAATGTTCAGTATATGGGCCAAATTAGCCTGGCAGTGGTAAACACAATCTACTTTAAAACAATACTGACACTAATTAGGCAACCAATGTATCATTTCAGGGTTCAAGTTTTAGTTGCTGTATCAAATACTTGAAAATACTTGGAGAGCCAATTTGATGTTTCTAGAATACAAATTAGGAAGACCTTCCCACATAAAGGCTAAGCACAAGCCGGCATTAAGAGGGAAAAAGTGTAATGGATGCTATTTCTCCACTTATCTGGTGTGGAAAATGGAATCCAGATTATTATATTGGGGTAATGGTATATTGTTGATATAAACTATACAGTGTAAATCACAGTAAAACAAGCTGAAAACAAACAAATCATAAAGACAGACCTAATTGTTGTTGTTTTTGTTTTGTTTTTTGCAATAGCTTAAGCCTTAAAAATGGGCTTAGTTTCCCTTTTGTTAAGGGGCAACACATATGTACATTAACATAAAGAAAGTATTTTCAATCTATCAGCTGTCATGTTTCTTTAACAGACACAGACAGAAGTGATTATATGGCATTCGTAATGTAGGACGATTAAGAAAAAAAACCTGCAATTGGTTTCTTATTTTTTAAAAAAAGTTCAAATAACTTTAAAGGTGCATTTAAAAATAGCTGTCTGAGGAGGTGTAGTCACTACCTTCAGACAATAATCTTCAGTAATCTGTAAAAAAAAAAAAAAAAAAAAAAGCCAGCAATTTCCTCTGCCATACGTAGAAAGCAAACTGAATAGCTGATTTTCTTTCAGTCTTTTTTCTCTTCTTTTCCAGTCGTCTTTCAGAAGTGCTACAATAATTTCAATGTCAAATATAACAGTTCTTTGAATATTGATGGGAGAATGTTCAAAGTGGGCTAGTCCATAAATTGACCTATTGTAGCCTAAATGTGCTGCAATCTATGGTAGCCAATTATACATCTTAACAGTTTCTTTTTTGTATCTAAACCAAAGAGTAAAACAGTAGATACCAGTTAATGACATTAGGTTGTATGTCTTTATAGGCTATCTTTATTCTACTGTATTTAGGCCTATTTCTATTTATTCTGTTTTCATTGTGATAGGCTACTGCTAAGTAGTGTGCATTGATGGCAAACATAATATAATTGAAATTATCTCTCCTTCTCTCTTTCTTATGTCTATAGCTTCAAAACTTATTTTTATTTTGTTTTAAGGGGGATGCGGAGCATGACGTTTTTTGTTTTGTTTTTTTCAACATCTTGCTCCATACCAGGGAGCTGTCCAGTGCAACCACATCCCTCTACTTTTGGGCAACTGAGCAGCCCCAGTAGAGCAATTATATTGGAATGTTTGTGTCAGTGATGATTATTATTTAGTTGTATTTCCCTTAACTTCCCCCGAAATGTTGTTCTTTTTTGGATCTGTGTTATCAAAATCTCCTTCTCCAACCCCAAAGTGTTTCCAACCACACTTTTCCATATAATAAGGTATCAAAAGTCTTTTTTTTTCTGTCAATTCTTTTTTTTTTTCTGCATAATCTTATCAAAACATTTTTTCTCATTTGAAGACAAATGTGTTAATTTGCAATAAGAATATTTTATAATTCTGAGATTTGGGAAATAATTTTTGAATAATTTGTTTATTATGGTAATTCCCCCCCTCCATATACCATGCACATGCTTTGTCAGGGTCGGGTTGTGTCTGTCTGCCTCTGGGATGTAAAAACTTGCTGGAGCTGCTTTGAGTCTGATTCGCTGCATCTGAATCTGCTCCCACAATTCAACAGGCAACAAAGGAAGAAAGGAAGAAGAGGCCGTAAGCTACAAAGTGTTAGCCAACCCCAGGCTGAAAGATAGATGACAACCTTATTGTGTAATTTAAATTCGGCAATGTAAACCGTACATGTTTAGAGAAGCGTTGAATCCGGCCGTACACACTGCGCTTTATGCTTTGGTTTGGGCGCAGGAGCTGAGGAGGAGGAAGAAAAGCGGTGATGTTTTCGACAGTAAACGCTAACAAAGCTAGCTGAGAGTGCTAAGGTGTCAAGCTAACATTAGCCAACAAACGTCAAGGAGCGCACCTTTTTAATGAACGTGTTTCACAGGACACATGGGTTATTCTGCCCTGTAAGACAAGCAGGTAAGATATAACAATAACGGGAATATTGAACTAATATATTGATAGGTTAACGTTACTAATCGACTCTTGGGAGTAGATATGCTAAGCTAACAAACTAACTGGTTGGTACCTGCATCATGTTAGCATACAAGCAAGCTAGCGTCCTGTAAATTGGCAAGCTAAATCGGATATGTTTATTTTCATTTCTTAATCATTTCAAGCAAATCAATATCAATAAATCGTAGTTATTGGGTTAGATTTGACCGTTTTGTCGTGGAAAGGCGCATGCTAACTAGCCGAGCTAAGCTAAAGGCATGCTGTTGTGTCCGTAGGCCTTGTCAGGTCAGGACAAACCTTGCTAAGGTTGGTTTAAATTATGACCCGCCGTGTGTTTTTATGTGGTTGGATAATGTATTGCTTGGGTATTATTTTCCTCGTTTTGAAATCACGTGCAAACTTTAAAGGGTAAGGAGTTTACAGATGGTCTTTCCTTGTTTTTTCACAGCATCAAATGAAAGGTGGTGGAAGTGGAACTTGACCCATCCAACTGAGTCACCATTTTCCTGCACATAATGGTGAGTAATCAGATTGCAGCTGTCTTGATTATCAAGCAGCTTTGTTTAGGCGTTTCAAGTGACACATGTCTCCACATACTGTCTGTTTTTAGTCTTGTTTGGCAGGACTGTCAGAGTTTTTGTAAAATGAAAAGGCAGTGATTGGTATTTATTTCACAAAACCATGACATCCATGCAGTGTGGTCAGTGAGAATAATGACAGTGACATTTTCTATCGTTGCCATGGCATTATCGTAAAAAATAATAATCTGATGTGCAAATGATTGCTTTTAGCTGTACAGTTGTTTGAAGTTGGTCACATCCCTTTTGGTGCTGCAGTGTATACATGGTCTATGGTAGTAAACAATGCAGCAGGACACTGATCCCGAACACACAGTCAAAGCAGGCACCGGGCTTTAGAGGCAAACGAGCGACAGCAACACTGACAGAGAGGGAAAATACTATCTATTTCTCTGTGGGTCATAAACACAGGCATTAATACAAGGGATTTATAATTTGATGTACACAATACACAAACTTAATGACTTTAATTATATTAATTAAATAGGTTTGTTTAAATGTGGTTTTGTGGACGTAAAGCGGTCAAACCAGAGATGAAAGTCACTGAGCTATTCATCCTGCTATTTTGATAAAATAAGTAAAAATCTACAGTAGAAGCTACATATTCTCAGTGTGAGGATTTACTGTCTGTTTTTATGTGAGGTCAATTGATAACTTTTGTCAGAGAAAACAAGATATTAATAATATTACATTGGGCTTCAGGGAAACTAATAGGATTATTGTTTGAATACTGGACTATTTGAGGACCTAGGCTATTTTTATTATTAGTTTATGCTGAAAATTATTGTTAGTTGTGATACTGAGTTAATACAATAAAGATATTCACTTTTGTACAAATAGAAAATACCAAGCCATTGCTTTAATTTACTATCACATGCTGCACTGTTATTGCGTTATTTATTCTATTGTGATGTGCATGGTTTTTTCAAATATTTGTATTGTACTGTTATGGGTATAATTTGATATTATGGTAGTTATGTAACTCTTGTTTTTTTCCTCTTTTTTTCTTCTTTCAGGGTTTGATGGCTTCACTGTATGCATGACTTGTTTTGTGTGGCGTGATGGGAGGACACTGTGGATAGTACTTTCATCAGGATACCAGGAGAGCCATCCCATGCCGCCACTTTGGAGGGCCTGTAAGAATGAAGAAGATAAGCCTTAAGACCATCCGCAAGTCCCTCAGCATAAAGGGCAAAGAGGAGGGTGACTTTGTCATGCTCCAGCAGCCCTCGGTGACTACAGAGTTTTCTAAGGAAGAGTCACTTTTTGGGGGCTGCTACACCAAAGAGCTCTCCGGCTGTGACCTTGGTGGAGAAGACGACAAAGCGGGGCAGAATAAGGGCCGCTCAAAGAGTGAGAGTCTGATGGGATCACTAAAGCGGAGGCTGTCTGCCAAGCAAAAGGCAAAAGTGAAAGGAGGCTCATCTGCCATAGGCTCTGTGGATGATGATGACACCTTTTCATCTTCTTCTGTACCCATCAGTTTCAACGAGGTGAAAGCCCAGAGACCCCTTAGATCTGCATCACTACGCAGTCACCATTACAGCCCTTCACCATGGCCTCTGCGATCAGTCAATTCTGATGATTCATGTATTAAGATGGAGGTAAAAGTTAAAGCCATGGTTCACTCTCCCAGCCCCAGCCCCAGCTTAAACGGTGTCCGGAAAGAATTTCATGATTTCCAGATGGAAGGGCTCTTTCAGGACCAAGCAGAATCCTTAAAGAATCTCCAGCAGCCACAAAATGGTGAGCTGCATCTAAATATTGATGAAAATGACGTGCCTGTGGTGCTGGGGTTGACACCCCAGGACTACATCCAGTACACAATGCCTTTAGATGAGGGAATGTACCCGGAAGGGTCCCACTCTTTCTGCCTGGACAGCTCCTCTCCTATGGAGGTGGTGACTGAAGCAGACAATGGGTCCCTCCACACAGACCAGGGACAAGAGGAACACGAACTGGTTAGTGGTTTGCCTCCGGATCTCTTCATGGAAACCTCAGTGAATAGTCTTCTCATCGGTTCTGCTGGTGTGATGCTCCAAAGCTCTAGAGTAGAGGTCCCGCCTCCCCTCTCTCCACTCCTGCCACCCATGACAAGTAATGGACATATCCCCAGGACTTTTTCGGGGTTCAGCTCTTCAGACAGCCAGGTAGCTGAAAGGGTAAGACACCACCTCAACTTTGACCCAAATTCAGCTCCTGGGGTCAGCCGAGTGTATGACTCAGTCCAGAGCAGCGGACCGATGGTGGTGACCAGCCTGACGGAGGAGCTGAAGAAGCTGGCGAGGCAGGGCTGGTACTGGGGCCCCATCACACGCTGGGAGGCAGAGGAGAAGCTGGTCAACTTGGCCGACGGCTCATTCCTAGTCCGAGACAGCTCAGACGACCGGTACCTGCTCAGCCTGAGTTTCAGGTCACAGGGCAAAACCCTCCACACCCGCATCGAACACTCCAACGGACGCTTCAGCTTCTACGAGCAGCCGGATGTGGAGGGACACACATCCATTGTTGACTTAATTGAACACTCTATCAAAGACTCAGAGAATGGAGCGTTTTGCTATTCCAGGTCTCGCTTACCAGGGTCTGCAACCTACCCTGTCAGACTAACCAACCCAGTATCTCGGTTTATGCAAGTGCGCTCCCTGCAGTACCTTTGTCGCTTTGTCATTAGACAATACACAAGAATAGACCTAATCCAGAAACTGCCCTTACCTAACAAGATGAAAGATTACCTGCAGGAGAAGCACTACTGAGGACACAGACAGGACAGTGGTAGCAATTTGCACTTTTGTGTTCAGTTGAGAGATTTAAACAAGGTTTACAGACAACTAGGGCTGGGCGATATAACGGTCTCGATACGGGATTGCGATAAATTTTTGATCGATTTCGATAATAAGCTATGGTTCTGTTCCTCGATATCACATGAAAGTAAAAAGCGCGACAGCAGCCGGTCACACTTCCGTCTGATACTCCGCCTCCTGCTGTGAGCATGCAGAGTTTGTTTGAGCTGCAGCTGAAGGGAGGAAGGATAAGATAGATAGATATACTTTATTGATCCCAAGCAGCAAACTGATTAATCCAGATGTGTCTGACAGTTGTTGCGACTACTGAGGTCAGAGTCAGACACACCTGGATTCATCAGAGCCTGTTTAAATTCAAGAAGTAGTGGGGCCCGGCATAAAGCCTGTTGTTTGGGTAGTTAAATAGCTAAATATTTGTCTACAACCTGTTCAAATAACTAGAAAGACTAAAGCCTAGCAATTGACACATTTTAGAGCTGAAAAAAGACAACAGAAAACAACAACAATGTAAATCAAATCAAACTGTGTGTTAAATACATATCGAGACGGTATCGAGAATCGATCAATATGGAAAAACATATCGCGATAAAGATTTTTGCCATATCGCCCAGCCCTACAGACAACTACAGTTTTGAGATGATTGGTTCTGGTTCTGGTGGCTCTTGATTTGTGTCCAGGTGACTCTGTTGCTGTTTAGTCCTCCATTCCACTGTTCTGGGATTTTTGCTGGTTTTAGGAGCCTCTACTTCCAGAAACACAGGCCAGCATATAATCTATCGCAAAAATATAGCAGAGGTTTACAGCCAAGTTCCATACATTAAGTGCAGACATTAGGCATGCTTTGTGATGTGTTGTTAAGTGTAACATCCAGCTGTGCAAGTAGACCAGATTTTCTAAAATTTGTCGTCTGCATTAAAGTTGGGCCAGTGAGAAAAAAGAAATTCTACTTCCAATTCATTAAATTTTATCCACTAAATTGTACATTTTAAGAGACGATTGCAAGGATGGAATTGTTTTCCTATAGTAAGATTTTTTAAAATCAGATTTCAAGCTTTGGGCTGACTGACCAACTTTGATCATCTTTTGCATTTAATTGCTTCTCAGATTGTGCGATGGTAACATTTTTTGTGAGATTGACCAGACTTATTTGTAATGCAAGGCATCTTTGTCTAACAACTGACAGGTATTTTATTTTTTGTTTTGTTTTTTTGAACGATGTAAAGCAAAATCTCAGTTTTGTGCAAAACTGCTTTCATCACAATATCCAGAATTCACAAATTACTACTTTTTTAGTGGATGCAGTTGCTTTGTGAGGTATTATCTGACTCTGTCATGGCATGTGACACCTGAGGTATTACAACTATGTTTGTACTTTAGTATAGTTGGAGTGGTATGTGCTCTGTCACGGTTGTTACTTTCATCTGTTCAGATATATGATCAAACTAAAGCTCTAACGCAAACCACAGTGCCACAAAAGTAAAAAAAAACAAACAAAAAAGTGTAAAAATCCCAGTTCCACAACTTGAACATATAGTTGCAAAAGATGTCCAAAGTTTGCTGGTCTGTCAGGCTTTTAACGGTTGGTTAGGGGAGTAGCTTTAAATTGTATGGCCGCATGTAGCCATTATATAATGTGCAAGCCTAAAGGTACTGACGATGCTGGATTTTTTCTTGTCATGCTGTTCTGTAGAAACAGCATCAAGTTGATGTATAGCTCTTTTCAAAATATGTTAATTAAAAGTTAAATCTTTCTGCATTAGGAATGTTACAAAAACTGCACCGCAGCTCAGGCCTAACAACTTTGTCACTGTCTGTAATGCTTGTATCTGCATGTAGTAAAGGCTTTAAGACTGTCAGTTAAAGGCACTGTAGTGTTACACTAATTGAGAGAAGATGTCACAGTAAAAGGATGTAAGATTTTCGGCTGTGTTGCTTAAGTGCAACTCTGACTAAAAGGCTGTTTAATGCACAATTGCGTTCACCTAAGGCAGTTCAGATGTAAAGAAAATTGCCCTCAATTACCCTACAACTGAAAACCGATTTCAAGTCAATTGACCTGCATCTGTATGTCGTGATGGCTGTTTCTTAGACTCTTAACGCCAGCACTGAGCTGGACCCAGATCAAAGGAATCCAAAAGAAAAAAAAAAAAAGGTGTGAGCTTAAGTCAATGGATTTGGCAGGGCCAGGGTTAAGTCCTCGCCATCTTGGAGTAAAACCAGGGTTTTAGCAAATGACAAAAGTTCCATCACAGCTGCATGGCACCGATGGTATCATGAATTTCAAGGTCATTTAAGTAAAAAAAAGTATCATTTTTTTGCCATTGCCTATCCACATCATCTCCAGGTCCCCACAGAGCTGCACTACCCCACAGATTGTCTCGCTACTGGGCTGTTTGTGCCAGAGTAAAGGGAAGAGCACACAGTATGCTACGCAAGTGCTTTATATGGATACTTTGACAGGGAATTGTTTTTTCACATAATGAATGAGTATCTTTTTCGACATCAGTGTCCTTAAAAGTATTTGGAAAATGGTCTCTCAGACAACTTTGGTAGGTTGTTAGCGCATAGTTCTAGTTTTAGTTAGCTAGAAATGTTGGTGTCTGAGGGAGTTACCATGAATCTAGCACAGCAGAAATTAGATAGGAACTTTGAAAGGTGTTGCATGTTTAAAGACTTAGCATTTCAAAGCTTTGAGTTGTATAGGAATGAAGGATCTAGGACGTGTGTTTGGCTGTATAGAAGGATGTTTCTTTGTTTTCGTCACAAACATTGGCTGGACATTCTGTGTACAAGAAATGTATTTTTCTTTTTTAGAGTCCTTTAGTGAATATTTTGTGACATTTGTCATCTGGGGGATGGGGCTGTACAAAAGGAATGTACGCTTATTTGAGGTATCCATTTTATCTGCCTGCAGACCAGTTTCAGAAAGCATGAGAATCATAAAAAAAAAAAAAACTACATTGACACACATTTTTTTTTGCACTTGAATATTCTCCATTGACATGCTTGGATCCTCTCCTGCCTAGAGTTGTCCTTCAGATGGCATTTAAAAAAAGAAAAAGAAATAAAGTCACACATTTGTCCTTACGTGTTCATATAAATGTTTAGACTAAACCAAGACTGTTTTTGTTTTTTGGCATATCTGTGGGATATAAAGGGTAAGGCACCAGCATCATATCTAAGCCTCTGCTAATGCTCATGGGCTGTCAAGGAATGGGATCATAGCAAGAATGTGGATGTAAATTTAATTTGTCTTCTTTTGGGTGCGTGTGTATGTGTTTCATTTGAAATGTGAAAGTAAACTGTTTTAGTCTTTTTTTTTTTTAATACAATGTTGTTTTAATTGTATTTCCATGTTCATTTTGCAAATGACGAGCAGGAACCAGTTTCATATGGTGTTGCTGCTGTGACTTTTCAAAAAAAATACTTATTTTGTTTATTATTAAGCATTATTGCCTTCAGTGTTTGATTCCAGAGGTTGATGCTTGTTAATAACAGCTGTTTAGCACTTAACAAGCTCCAACGTTTTTTTTTTTTTCTTTTTCATGCGTGAAGGTGATTGTTTACAATGTTAGGTTTGGAAATTGCCCTCCCTTCCCTTCCCCTTATTTCTTTTTTTTTTTTTTTTTTAACCCTCTTTCACATGAACATTTTTGGTTTGTTGGTACAATTTTAAAAACTCTTTATTTCATTTTAATGTGTTGGACACATTTGTGCTGCTTATGGATATGATTGCCTTTCTTGTATTTAACAATGGGGAAATAGAATGTCACGAGTGTAGATGTATGTACACACGACAACTCTGGTTATCACCGTGGGAGAGAAAAGCAGATTTGCAATTTGTTAACAACTGTAGTCAGTTAAAAGAGCATTAGTAGCGATTAGAAAAACCCTCTGTAGAATTTACCAGTTCACTCCAGTTTACATTGGTTGTCAACTGTCAACTTTCCAAAGTAGATGGTCTTTTTGTATTTTTCTTTTGGAAAAAAAATCAACAGTGATTTATTGCACAGTTTGGATACAGTTCAAGAGTTTTTTGTATCTGCCAATTATAAATTATAAATAAAAAACTATATTCTAAAGTTGTTTTTGTACACTGGTGTCACTCACATTATGATCAGACAGTAGCTTGGAGCTAGTGATGCACTTGACAAGAACCTGATCGTGCTTGCAGTTGTGTTAATGGATGAAATCATGGAGGTCTTAAGGAGATTCTTTCCACAGTGGGTACAAATTGGCAGCTAATCCCAGGGCTCCGGTTGCCTAATTTACAGACACAGACTGGGGCGGAGGGGGGTTCTCTTATAAATATAACAGAGACTCAAGGGAAAGATTAGCAGCAACGCTACCATCCTCGCTTTAACTTTACTTTATAAATCGACTCTGGAGAAACACTGAGAGAGTGCTTGTATTGTAGGAGAAGAGGGGGAGGAGAAGATGGGGGGTGGGTTGGGGTAATGGTGTCAGGTTTGGACTTGGATCTCCTGGAACATGGTCGGCATGATGATGAGGAGCTAGGCTTTGTTAACTGCTGTGTCTGACAGGCCTCTCCAGGCATCTGAGGTGAAGATACACAACTGTTTACTCTCTCTGCCCGCTGCAGAATGATTTATTCATAGCACACGCTGGTGGTCGCATGTCATATGGAGATGCCTCCATCATAAAAGGACTCATCTCTGGTTTTCTACGGTTATTTTTTTTTCTTTAATTTGCAGCTTTTCAAAACTGTTGATATTCAGATTTTAACCGGAGAGATGTTACTTCTCTGGGAGAGTGCGGCTTGTCATGATGTGACATGGCATCCCGGCTGTTTCTGGGGTTTGTCTGTGCACATCATGATATTCGACCTGCTCACTTTGCCACCTCATACCCAGGATGTTGCCTATTTATTCACAATGCTTCCCTGTGTGGTTGTTGTTTTTTTGAAGGGGAGCTGTTGCTTGACAAAATGTCGGATCCGTTGCTGTTCCAGCAAACACTGAAGTGATACAGGTAAAAACAATTTTTGACACACCAATGACATTTTTGGCACGTAAGACTTTATATTTAATTTGTTTGATATTAAAAGTGAAAAAGCAAGTTGTGGATTTGCAGAAGGTGATAAGCAAAAACACAATGTGAAACCCACATGTATGCAGATTTTTGCACTAATTAAAGGGGAACAATGCAAGTCTGGTAGCTTTTTCTCTGTTTTGCCTGGCCATGTGCATTTTGCCTGGCAATCCATGGAGCGGTGGATAATGTTATATATCATACGTGTTATAATGTGAATATTTGTGTAGTCTTATTTGTCATGACAAAGAAATTACAGATGCATGTTTGTGTTGGTGGTTCCACCGAGACGAGATCTGGGACAACGGGTCGGTGGTGCTGATCTTACAAGGTTGGTTTACGGCTAGGGATCTAGATGTCCAACTACTAACACATGGAATAACAATAGCATTTTATTGAGGATGTCCTTGTGATCACATGATGTTAAATTATCTAAACAAAACAACAGATTTTACAATGCTAAACAATGCAATGCATCTTGCTGTATAAAACCCCAAGAGAACTCCAGATTTGGGCATTTGTTCTTTACACTACAATGGATCCCTTTCATATCGTCATGTTGTGATTTCATAGATTATTAATATGAAATATAGATCTGGCTGCATTTGAAGTCCAAAGCATGGGCAGTCGATGACAGTGAATGCACAATTCTCAGAGTGCGTGTCGATACAAAGGCGCTCATTTGGGAGCAAATTTCCTCTCAGTGTGGTTCTTAGTCTGAAACTGTTTACTCTGGGGAATCCATCCATCACGTGTCTGCTGTCTCAGATTGATGATCCATTTCTACCATCTGGTGCTCTGCATGGTGCACCCATTTTTCACCCACAAACAGGGATGATGTTGACAGCTTGAATTAGCCAGCAAACATATATATCGCTTTAAATTGTCATGCCAGGAAAACATCGGTGGGTCTAGCTGGTAATGATAAAGCCGAGCTTACCTGCTGGCAACAGATGTCTTTCAGCCCAGAGTGAAGGGTTCGTCTCTATTAATGCTTGTGATCTCATGCCAGCAGTGCCGTAGACCACCGAGACCCTCTTCTTCTCCATCTATCATGCGCTAGATGCCTCTGAACTCCAATTAGCCCGGTTGGAGGAGGGACTGCCTTCATCATTACCAGGTCTCCACTGAAACAATGGCTCATCGTGGTATTCGTTGTGATCACTCTTCACAGTTTCCCCATGTATTCGGGGAGACTATGTTTGTTGAAGTTCGGCTTGGTAGCTTCCACTCTGTGTGTCTCACACTGTTGTGGAGCATGCTTCAACATCAAAACGCCTTTCATCACGGCCCCGCCGCCGTCCAAAAGCGATATCCCTCCCACACCAAGCAAAGATAAAAACTTAGCAAACAAAGTGAACGTACTGTGAACACAGCTTTGGTTCGGCTTTTCCGACAAGAGCGAGTACTCCAAGATTCTTGAGAAGTGAGCATGGTTAATGACCAGAAAATGGCTGAACCAGATGGCCTCAGCTCCAGGGTGTCGGCAAAAAAAAAGTAGCTGGCCAGTTTGATATGTGATTGATAATTCTTAAAGGAAATATTTCTTTTTGTGAGAGCCATTCTTGCTTCACTTCATTTTCTATCATTAATACACGATTTTATGTCAACTGCAATGATGTTTTTGTGATATTATTCAACAGCAGGAAATGTAAATTAGCTACCTGAGCCAAAGGAAGACGTCTACATAATTACAAATGGCATAGGCACAATGGCCTTGAATAATAATACCATGCAGGAAGTATATGTGTGTTTATGTATGTGTGTGTGCTGGTGCAGCGTGCAGACTGAAGGCCAAGGGGAGTCGTAAGACGGTCATAATTATGTCATTAAAAACAGTGACATCTGGAACTTGGGGGCCATCGAGTAACACGGATTACCCGCCTCCTTCCCTCCTTTGCCCCCCTGTGACAGTGACAATCCACTCTCATCCCCCAAACAATCTGCCCATCCCTCATGTGCGTGCGTGCTGATGTGGATGTGGACGTGGTGGTGTGAGGAAGAGGAGGAGGGAAGGGGAGGCAGGGGGTGAACAGGTGGCGGCCATCAGGAAATGGATGGGGAATGTTTTGAATGGGAAACTTGTCTCCATTCCTCACGGAGTACCTGGGTGTCTGCCCTTCAGCACTGGTCCAAGAGGCACAGCGAGGACGGGAGAGATGAAATGAGAACAGGTGGTGGCGTGTCGTTTAGCGAGGAATGGAGTTCCCCTGTAGATTGGCGAGAGCGCAGCCAATAGAGCAATATGGACTACACCTTCACAACAGGATCCCTACCCTACTGCTCACAGGTCTCAACGGGTCTCGCACTGTATCCAGAACAAGAGAGCTTTGCAGACAAAGCTCGACACGCCACACTTAACAATGCAGGTTTTAATCGTTCTGGCTGTTGTCAAATGAAGATTTGCCTAAGACAAAAAAAAAAACTGCCAGAAGGAAATGAACAATGTGCAGTTAATGACATACCTGACTCCAATCTGTTTTTGGTCAAGGGCCAAGTTACCATCATTTTGCACTATGATTAAATTAGAGTCTCACTCTCCACTCTTTGAACCACCAGTGGTGCTCCCTCAGCTGAGATGTAACAACCCCCGCCTACCCCTCATTTCTGCATTGCCCCACCCTCCCCTGGAGCCACATCCTTCTATTTCCCTCCACCCCATCGTCTCCCTCACAGCATTAATGTGCGGGCTCCAGAAGCTCAGGGCTTTCTCAACCTCTGGCGCCCCAGTGAGCTCATAGTCACATCCCTGGTTAAAGGCACCTGACTGCCACACAGTGAGCACGGTGCTTTGCAGCTTTCAGCCTCAGACCACCGTAGAGGGAAGAAAGGCATCTTGATACTCACATGGCATGTACTGCCATCCGTTCATTTCGAAACATTTGCCCAGCAATTAAAAAAAAGAGTTGGAATTTTCTCATCTTAGAAATGATATTTTCTCCTTAAGAATTGATATCCATCATTTTTCTCCACGAGACAGTGAGACTCATTTATTCTCTTAAGTCACAGCTCCAAGGCAGCTGCTTTCGACCTAATCACTATGCTAATTGTGCTGCTTTACATTATTGGCTGATATTCATCAAAATACCAAAAGAAAATAACTAAACTTTGACTAAAAACTCTTAAATACTTTATTTGTATTTCCTATTCATGAAAACAGAAGTTTATTTTATGCTCATGTGTATTGAATATACGAGTATGAATATATTTATCCTTAACGGTATGATGTTCTCTTGTCTTGCATCTCATTTACACACATTCAAGATAAGAAGACGTCTTCTTACACCTTACTGACAGTAAAAATCTGAATTTTTGACAAGTCTGATTACATTTGACCTTGATTACATTATCTCCATTGACATGCATAGCAACATAGGGTGGCAAAAAAAAGCCACTTGACTCAAAAATACACCATATAGGGTGAGGATATGATTTATAGCAGCCTGGGCTATGAGTTAAAGTTTATTTTTTTTATTTTTTACAATTTTGAAAATGCCTCAGATGGAATGGAAATCTTCAATAAAGCACTTTCTTAATAGATGCATGCACTGGAAGGTGGAGATCGATACGAGCTTCAAAGAAAACAAGTGATGAAGAAACCTTGATCATAACATTGCGTTCTCCATATTAATACAAAATCAACGTACTTTCTTCAGTTAGTTAGGAGTTGATGACTGCATATACTTGAATCAAATAGATTTTTGATAAGCATATTGCACATCCCAAAAAACTTCTTTGGGCCGTTAGTGAGTTATTATTTATAAAACTACCATGATTATTGGATACTTGAGCTCTTTATTAAAGTTTGAAATATCTAAATCACCCATTGGTTTCCATTGAAGCTATTTAAGATGCAATAACTGAGGTTTCTATTTAGAGTAAATGGGACAAAATGTTTATCCTTGCAAATAATTGTATTCAGCTCCGTTGTATCAGGATGGTGGATACCTCAATAAAAGCCCCTGGAAATAAGACCAAAACTTTCTCTATGAGTGAAGTGGGAAAATTGTTGTTTTTCATTATTTAGGTGCACTGACCCTTTAAAATACAGTGTTTATCCTATCTATCTCTCACATTGATGTAAATACAAACCAGCACACATTGGGTAGCTGCTTTAAAAGTCGGCCTGGGGGGAAGTCTTTTTAAAATTAGACACAAACTGAAGGAATTGTGAGGGATATTGGCCAGTGTGTACCACTTGTAGATATACAGAATGAATGTGGCTCCTCACCAGCTGATTTCTTGTTATATCCATCTCATGCCAAATGCTTCAATGTGGTTTTTGCATCGATTTTTATGAAACGTGTGGATGAAAGAGCCATGCAGTCGTTTAAGTTGGAGGACTCATGGACAGCTCAGGTCATTTTAGTCGGGTTAAGTCGATGTCTGCACTGGTTACATCAGCTAATCTCACTGACGTCGTCTCCAGCCAACCATTTATTGAGTCCGTCTGTCTGTCAGCCCCGTCCCCTCTCCTCCGGACTCCCTGCAGCCATGGAGGCGCTGTTGGAAATACTTCAATCCCATTAGGCACTGTAAGTATGTCTTTGCTCAATGTCTGTCCAGAACAAGTCAAACAGAGAATCCTTGTCCTGAATCTGTCCTTTTCTCTTCCTCCAAAAACAAACAGCAGCCTGAGAGAGGGGCGAGTCCTTTAAATATACCTTCACATATAATGGTGCTTAATGGAATATGACACACTAAATGAAATGCTCATTCATAATTCAGGATTAGGTTTTTAATGGGTGACTCCCAGTCCTGTAATACAGTGCTCCCTCAATTGTTTCCATTTTGTAAATAATGTAATGCAGTCTTGATGAGTAAAAGTGGCCATGGGCCATGCAATAGTAATGAAGACTGGGAACAGGCTCAAGCAGAACTGAAATAATTCTGTTTGAGGAGGACGGTTAAATATCCGCAGCTGTCATTAGGCAGATCTACGGGGATGTGCTCGGATAAAGGAATGTGTTCCTTTATTTATTCATCTCACAAACTGTCAAGTGCTCCAAAGACTTGGTGGTTTGTTTAACGTCAGAGTGTAGATGAGGAGAAAATGCTTTGACTGAGGTTTGATAGGAAACATCATTGGCTAATAGCGGGCTTACGGAGATCTGTCTTTGAGTTTATGCACATAATTGAACAAACAGGGAAGTGTTTTTTGGCAGTCATGACTCAGCATTTTTAAAATCGGCTTTATAAAATCTTCCAGTTTACTTCCATGGTTCGCCAGCAAACAGTTAAACTCCTTTATAAAACATGTAACATAGTTATCCTCAGAAGCCCTTCATCTTTCTTTGCTCAGGTCTCAAAGGTCAAACAACCTCTTGAATCTAACTCAAAACCACTAAATGTTGTACTGATTGAGTATGATGAGGAAAATGAGTGTTCCTGAAAAGGGCGCCTCGGTGTTTCCTGTTTGAGTGAGAGCCTTAAGAGACATGAAGTGGTCTTTGTGGTGTGTGATGTAATTTCTAGGTAGGGAGGGAAAAAAATAAACACAAACACACACTCACACACGCACACAGAGACACACATAAAGAAAATCACCATCATAACCGATTTGTGGATGTGTTCTGTCATACATCCCTGAATGAAGTGAACAATTACATTCATGCTGCGGTTATGCAACTTAACGCCATGAAAGACATCAAAAAACATTTTTCAGTTTAGTGTGTCAGTTTAACTTAAGTAGCTTTAGCCCATGCATGTCCGCTCCTCCTACTGAAGTGTGCCATTCAATTTTAAGTATGAAAAATCCTTCCAAATCCCCTCGAGAAAAACAGCAGCTTAAGTAAGGTTAATGTTCAGTATCCTTGCTTCCTCCACTCTGTGTAAGATTATACTAGTGCGTGTGGATCATTTCAAATCATACATGCTGTGAGCCATGAGGATGTCAGTGGAACGGACAACAACAGGACATAAACTACATGCATGTAATGTTTTTATTGATATCTTATGCAGGTACAGTTGGTTATATAACCTGTGTTCACACTATATTTACAGAGGCATAGTAAATGACAATGAAATGTGGAGTAATTAATATGATAATATCAATAAAAGGCTTACAAAGGGTGGAAATTTGTGCTTTTGAAAACAATCTTATAAATATGTATATCTGTAAAATTGAATTGCTGTTTTACTATGATTTATGAAGCACATAAAGGAAACATCTGTTTATCATGATTCTTGTATTATCCTACATGACCCATAGATGTCCTTGTTCAGCAAGTCATTCTGTCTGGGCCCTGCTCTAAAAGTAAGATATCCCTGTTTCAGGGAATACAATGAATATGTTACATGCATTTTATTTATTAAGACAATGCACTGACATAAAGTCTGGAATGAATGCTTTAAGCATCTGATTCTCTCTTCCTTTCCATTTATACCTCTTTTTACCTCTTCAAATTGAAAAGTGAGTTTAGATTGATATCATTTACAAGCGTTTGGTCAGATTTGCAGTCACATTTACAGCTTCTTGTGTTACGTGTGTTTCCTGTAGTTCTAAATAAGGATGTGTTTGCTGAGGGAAGCCTTTTGGAAGCTTCACTGCAGACTCATCTCCTCTGTAGCCTCTACAGAGGTTTCTGTGGTTCACCATCTGAGACACAAGTTGATCCAAGAAAGCGCCGGCAACGTCTCACTCTGATTCACACATTACAAAAAAGAAAGAGAGAGAAAGAAAAAAAAAGTGTAATCCCTGGTTTCTGTGTTATAGATGAAACAACCCAGACTGTTTGCAACAGATTTAACTTTTAGATTTGATTAGTGATCATGATTATTCATTATTTTCTCTGCAGCTCACCAGACTGCAGTTAGGATTTTTTAAAATATTACTCTCTCAACCTCTGCGTAAGTATTGTGCATGACCAAAAGATGTTCTTGGATTGTTTCAAAACCCTCTCACACTGTTTTAAACACTATGAACAGTCATTTGACAAAAATGGACATTCAAATTGCTGTGTTTGGAGCTGATCGCACAATCACAACCTGTAGCACAAGATTTTTGTCATTGTGGCTGGTTTTGTTTATTTCAGAAATCAAGAATATTCACTTTATTCTCTCAACATTTTTTTTATATTCTCTCTCAGGACTAAAATGTGTATAAACCCACATTTAGAGGTGTAAATATGCAGTACGTAAGGCTTTTGGATCTGTGAATCAAGGTAAAAGACTATCAGCTCCGGCACTGCAGTGCCTAGATCTTAACGAGTGAAGAGACAAGAGGAATGTGGAGCAGACGTGGGTGGTATTTAAAACTACATATAAATAAATAAAAGGTGAAAAAAAAATCCTACCTACATCAGTGAGCTGATAGCTATCTCCTGCGAGATGAATCCAAATACAGCAAATGGAGGACAAGCTGCTTAATTTTCGTAGTTTAGCCTTGAGACTTAATGTGCTCCTCCTTTGTATTTCTATTCTGCACATGCACATATGTCTTGACCTGGTCTACAGTAATTCTCAGTGCACTGGAAACATTTAAGTTTCCTTATCGTCATCACTTTCAAGGTTATAAATGCCAATGATAGAAGAGCAGTTTTTTCATCTTGTTCAAACTGAGCTTTTCAAAAGCTTTCCAAAAATGACCCCAAACGTATGGATTTGCAAGGCTCCTTTTGCCTGCCATTCCTTCAGGAGACTCCTCCAATAACAGGAAAAAGCCCTTTCATTGTTTATTCTGCAGCAGGTTCTTTCTCAAAAGTGAATAACATACCCTTATACCCACCTATATATATAGAGGATGTGCAGTCCTGGAAGGCAAGTGGCTACAGATCCTGGCATTCCCCCCTCTCCTTGTTTCTGATGTAAGAGGAGAGGTTTTATATGAAGTGTAAAAAACAATATAATGAATGAAATCATGAAAATATTTACTAATATGTCTTCAGATACAAGTGACTTAGTTTTGGGAATAAAGTAGGGTTGGGACAAGGTCATGGCAAAAAAACAAAAAAAGTAAGATGTGAGTAACACATCATTAAAAGTGCAAGAAAAAGGTTAGAGGCATAAGTTCAAGAGATAATGTTTCTTTATTACCTGTCTCTTGCTTCTGTCTTATACTGATCCGTGATGGACAGCACAGAGCAGGGAAGGCCAGCTCCACAGGCGCCGCATCTATCCAAAGTCTTGTCCAGCCCTGGGTTCTTAGATCTCCTTTCATCCAGCATCCCTCTCCAGCCCTCCCTCCTGCTCCCCAACTAGGTAAGCTGTAGTTTCAGAGAGAAGTAAGGTATGGGAAATAGCAGAGGAGGAGGATGTCACAAAGCAGCTGGAAACTCAAGAGATGAGACAAAACCACAGAAAATTATCAGGGCGTTGTTGTGGTTCCACTCAGCTCTATGGAGCGTTTTGGCGTCATTTAGCTCAGTGTTTTGGTTTTCTATGTAGTTTTCAGCCACAAACCTCTTAAAACTCACTGTGTGCTACAGAAAGACAGGAACTAGCCACTTAACATTTAGCTAAAGAACCAAACCTCCCCCCTCATGAGATAGTGGAAAACAATTACAGAGTGAATAGGCTATACTGGATTTTCATTCAGCTGCAAGTCTTAATGAATGTTGCTGCAAGTGTGCTGGATGTTTCAATTCACAACATTGCTAACAAGTTACAAGATAGTATTGTTTTTACAGCTGGATTCTGCTGCTAAGTGGCCAAGCACATATGATTTCATAATGGTGTGTATGTGCTGCCAAATGCTGCTAGTTTTGCTCTAAAGGCAAAAGCCGTAGACTGATGCAGCGTTGAGAACAACACTTGTTAAATTAAAGTCATGAAATTATGCATAACATTGGAAATTAAGGTCAAAAATAATCAGCGTGGTTATTTATTGATGTTAGATGAATCATTTAATCTTCATCAATTAACACAAATTGGAGCTGTTCAGACATTTTTATTTACAAACTAAAACTGTGTACCTGTTTGCATTTTTCTCTCTTGCTCTGCTTTTTGTCTTCGTGTGGTACATACTGTAGAATAACATGAGAAACTTTGTCTCAGAGCTCCAGAAGAAAGACGGTGCGTAAAATATTGATCACAGCACCATTGTTCATTCCTGGCTGGTCAAACTGACAGCGTTACAACAATCCTTAGTCTCCTCTGTATCTCCTACAGGGAACATGGCTTTTTGGTTGTCCACTTCCTCACAGCAGGGAAGAACGCAGAGGCAGCCACACAGCAGCGGTTCAAAGTCTTGCTCAAGGACACTTCAGCAGGACTGAGGCCACACCAGAGCATGAACCTTATAGTTCTCCACCCTGAGGGGCAGACTTTTCAGTATGAAATCTACTACCGTGGTGCAGGCACGACAGGTGGTTCACTCACGGCAATAGATCACACTTATTAGAAACACGAGACTATCCTAATTGCTCATGTGAAATTCACTATAAAATGTTAAAAAGCAAAGCGTCTCGCACCCAAATCAGTTTCTAAATTGGTTCTTATAAGGTTATAGTGTGAAGCCAATTAGCGCTCACAATGCAGTGTTGCACCACTGCTCTGTGGCTGAGACGAAGGTGAAAAGATGCCTGTTAGAAGGTTTGTAACCTAAAATAATAATAATAACAATTTCTAAGAGGAATATTGTTAATGACATTGTGCCAAGATACCAAGTGATTTAAATGTTTTTTTAATTTGTGAACAGTTGATGTTGACCTTCAGCTACCATGCTAGGCATCTAGCTTTGATTAGTAGTGATTTTCTTTCAAGGTTAATGATGAAGGCCAGAATTTCATTGATCATTTTAATTTAGCAGCTCCAGATAAATTGTTTCAGTTTGCTGGTTGCTCAACTATACTCTATAAAAGCAACATCACACTCAAGGTTGTGATGACTGAATATGAGCCTCATAAACAATGTCACTGTAAAATAACAGTAAAATACTGGCAGCTGGGATGCCAGCATTTTACTGTTATTTTACAGCTGATCAACTGTTAATTTTGGGCCTAAAATGCCATTTTTTGACAGAAATTTTTGCCTCTGGGGTTTTTGGTCATTTTCTCCAAAATCACAGGCCGATCAATAAAATTTTAAGAGTAAAAAAGCTAAATATTCATCAAGAACCAAGGAAATATTTTATCATGATGACAGATGCATGTAGTCTGACATTGAACAGAGATGCATGAACATCTTTATTTTTAATAAAATGAAATGAACAGAATGGCGTGTTGGAAGAGTTAAAAATAGGGAAAACAACAAATCAAACCAGACTGTGGACTTGTGAACTGTCTCACTCTCAGTGTAGATGAAAGTGAACTCATGTCATCCCCCAAACTGAAGCCATTCTCTGTTAAAGATTTAGTGAGGATGCTCCTCCAACTGGCAGCATCAGCATGCTGTGTTAGTGCGTGTGGAGCTTCCTACATGCCCCCTGCTTTCAGTTCAGTCCTGAATCTTTATCATTAAAGCAGAAGTAAGCGATCCGGTCGTTTTCGCTAATGCTGCGTTCCAGGCAGGCTTTTGAAATCGTAAATTACAGCTTCAAGTCACAACTTACGACTTTGTAGCGTTCCAGGCAACCCACTCGTGTTTCTCCGACCTGTTTTACCGGTGAAAGTCACTATAACAGCCATGTCCGACCGGTGAAACCAGATCGAACTGGTACCACTTCACGGTCGGAAAAATACGAGTTTCCTTGAACGCACCATAACAGTCCTCGTCCCTACGTCGCCACATTCACGGCGTTCCTTGGCTGCACACACAGCCCTGCATGCCGTTCTCTCTCCTCATTGGATAAAAACTGTAGGATACGATAAATGTTTTCTCCTCGGCTCAGAGCAGAGCAGAGTGACTGACAGACCCGTGTTTTGGTCCAAACACTCTATGTAAGTGATTGCTGTCGGAAGATATAACTATTTAAGACTTATATTAACACAAATATATCACTTACTTCTGCTTTAAATAAAAAAAAGTGCAGAATTTTTAAATAAAGTTGGGCTTACCAATGTCAGAAACAACATAATTATAACACGATTATTATAAAATACAGCAAGATACTGTTGTAAATTCACTGTAAATTTACAGAAATTTGCTACAGTGCTGTGGTTGCCATCCATGCTGTAATTCAGTACATCACTCCCTCTCACGTAATGCTGCTTAAATTAATTGCATTGTCAGTTTTAAATCTGTTGATTCAACCAAACATAGTTTCCAAATTGAATAATACTGCTTGTTTCTGCTCAAATATTTCATTGCAGCACTTGCTTCAGTAATTTTCAACATCAGATTCTGAATCACAGAAAAGCAAGACTGACTGGCTATTTTTCCCCCCAAGGAAATCAATTTGCTTTTTTCTTCTTAGCAGTTCCTCATTAAGGGTTTCTTTCTGGAAAAACACGTGAAAAACATTGAGAATGAATCATCAAAAAGAGAAAAACAACAAATCTGAACATTTCATATGTGTGATATATCTCACAACCAACTGGTTTACATATAGGACCTTATGATATCATGGTTCAGAAACGCTACTGAAACATGAATGTTTTAGTGATGGGGGAAAAAAATTCAGAATTCAGAATTACAGGTTGGTCTTGGTGAGAATCTATGATTTCAATTGACTTTTCATTGTTCATTCATTTTCTGTGGCTAAAGCAGAACCGCAGCGGTGATACATGTGCACAGAACTCTATTTGGTCACGTGTGGTGATAATAATAATGATCTTAATAATAAGCCAGATTCATCCAACTGACACCAGGCTCCTTGGGGACAGGACCTAGTAACCTGATTATACTGTAGGACAGGATGCATGTCACGTTGTTGTTACCTGTAAATTTATCAAAGTCATGATTTCCTCATATTCATATGGCGATTCAAAAGTGCATTAGAGCTACAGACATTTAGTTTGTTTACATTTGATCATCTCTTATCTTATCTTATCTTACAGTATCTTATCTTATCTAAAAATGTAATATTGAAGCAGAGAAAAGTTACATGTTGCAGTCACTTCCAAAAAAATATGGCGGATGGTAAGAAAGCACCTCAAAGAAAAAGCAACCACTTTCTACAGTACCTCTCTCTTGCTTCCTGTTACTCATCTTTGTCGCTAACAAACCTGCTAATCCTTTGACCTGTGCAGAGCTACGTCAGTCGCTGTGCCGCAGGAATCCAAGGTATTCTCCACGGTACCAGCTGGTGCACCACTTGTGCCTGTTTGATCCTTTGGCAGACTCCCCATCCTGTTTAAAGTGTATTTTTAGGATATTAGAAAAATGTAGAAGTGATGTTGCCCACAGTAACGTTGGATAGATGTGTCATCTTGCTTCTGCTAGTTGTCATGTCACTTCCCATTAGTTTCTCGGGCAAAATGTGCCCAGTGTCAAACACGTGTTTTGGGGTCAAGGAAAGGATTTGCTTGGGCATGCTGTGTTGTTTATTTGTGTGTGGCCTTCACCGTGGGGGGGCCAATATTAAGAAGCTACAAGCTGCGGTAGTTTGTCGCCTGAATATGCAGGAATTCACTTTCACTTGACTTGATATATGTCACTATGCCAAGATTTGGATTATAGATTATGCTTTTGTTTTGAAAGTACTCTTAAAGGAGTAGTTCAACATTTTAGTTTAAAGGATCAGTAGATCTTGTATACTGTTTATTTATTTATTTATTTTTTATGTGGCCACATCAGCACGGCTTCATCGTCACATAGCGACCTCAGTCCGACCTTTGTGGCATTTGCCCATATCGCCCTATGGCCAGTCCTTCACTACTCCCGTTTGATAGTGTAAATGCAATCTGTCGGATTTTGGCCGAGCCCATCTCTCGTTGCGATGGCACATCAGGGCACGTCTTGGTGGATCATGAGACCAAAGGGAGCCAGGTCATTTCATTTCTGGCTACCTAAATTATTATTATTTGTTAAATGTTATTCTTGAAGGATCCACAGGCAGGTCTTCACACACAGACACGTGCAAAAAAAAAAAAAAGATAGACAAAAGGGCACTTCAGGCATCAAGGGGCAACGGGGCGTCTGCATGTGCCTGTCCAGGAGCATGCAAATATGAATTAAATCATCACAGGTTCCTGACTGCCTGACACCACTAGCTTTCTGAAATAAAGGACTGTGTTGGATGAAAACGCTGTGAACCTACCTGGGTGGAAGGACTTTAACTAATGTGAAGTCAAGTGACTCACTCAAGACCAAAAGCAGCAGTCGTGCGTCAAGCAGAGCTAAAAAAATAGTTGAATAGAGCTGAACTTATCAAAATGTATAGGATTTATTTTCCCAATTTCAGTATTGAGCAACATGTACAAATGTCTGCAAAACACTTGACAATCATTTGTTTCACTATAAGCTCATTTTGACATTTTCAGTATTAAAGGACACTGCTCTATTTCTGTATCCTGTCTATCTTCACTGTATCATTGACAGTGAAGATAGACAGGGAGAAGTGTCTCTGCCTCTCCATCTTCCTCTTTCCCTCCTTTCCCTCTATATATTTCTTCCCCTTTCCTCCTCTCCTCCTTGGTGCCATGCTCCATCTCTCTCTCTTTCAGAGTCGCTGCTTTGGAATTCTTCCTGTGTTCCTGCGGTGGTATTGTGGCACCACATTCACGGCACTGGTGTCACAGTCTTGACTTCCCTTCCCTTTGTTAATCGGCAGTAAACAACATGGCTGTCTGGGGACTCTGCATGGCATAGGGACATATTTTTACCCCCGTAAAAAAAAAAATAGAAAGAAAGAAAGAAAAGAATAGAAAAAAAACCAACACATGATTAAAGATGATGCCTCTCACACTCCACACTGTGCTCAATGATAAAAGGTGCTCAGATGTCCCAGTGACAGGTCAAAGCAATGCACACAGCTAATTGATGCTGCCTCAGAATCTCAGCGCAGTATCAGAAACATGTTGCAGTTTCACATCGTTAGCGTGCATATTTATTCTCCTGGGAGAATTCATTTCTCTTATAATACTTTAAGTCAAGTAATCACTTCCATTTAGTACCTGTCATACACCAAATAATAAAAATAAATAAATAAAAAAGGCAGTAAATGTTGATATCCAGTTGATATTGTCATGTCTGATTGCTACGTTTTGGTTCAGCAAACATTTCAGTTTGTTCAAGGTGTTGCCTAAATCAACCGCATTTAGTTTTTTGGGGGTTTTTCTCTAATCATGTTGCTAAACCTGGTTTCTGATTTAAAAAGATTTTGACATTTGTTCTCTTGTCTCGATCACGAGTCAATTCAAGGGCAACATCATTTATAAACCCACGGGAGTCCAACGCTTTGCAGACACAGATGAACAACTTCAGGGGGAAAAGGGGTATTGGTAGTTGAGAGTCTAATGGTTTCTGTAATGATTCATGAAAATAGCAGGATCATTCAATACTAACTGCAGAGGTAACGCTGCTAATGGGAAATAGATTCCCGAAAGGTACAAAAAGGAACGTGATAGAGAATAAAACTGAACTTGGAACTGATCTTAAATAACGGTGTTTACATGAAATAACGAGAAGCTACTCAGACAAAGATCAACATAACTCTAAAGTGAAAATAATGTCATAACTCACATGCAGCCGACTTATGCAAAATGCATTTGTCTGTGTGTGTTGCGAAAACCCTTTTAGCTGATTAAATATGTGAATATTTAAAAACGACAATTCTCGGCACAGCTGCAGATAGTCGGCAGGTCTGTTCCTGTGGGAACCGCCAAGCTGTTCCTCCTGCATTCAGCACCACGCGCCGCGCAGCACAAGGAGACTCCAGCGCCATTGGAGGGGACTCCATGTCATTTGTAGAATCTGATTTTTCCCCCTAAATACCGAGCACTTGGCACGTTCCATGTACAAAAAGGAGGATCCCGGAGGGCTGTGGAGTGTTTGGCTTTCACTTCGCTTCTCCCTCGCTTCTCTGGCTTCCACCATTTGCCTCTGTTTGATTGTGGCGGCTGCAGCTAAGCAACCTTGGCCAGTTCTGCTGTGATCATCTGCAGAGGACTGTGTGCAAACATATACTTCTTCCAACATTTTTTCAAGATGCAAGACAAGAGATAATGTTTGGTAGTGCAAAAGAGGAGGGTGCACTCTCTCAATATGAGAGGTCAGGGATATCCTCTCTCTTCTCAGCATTTAATTGCCAATATAAAGACAAGTCAATGCTGCTGGAGACAATTTATGTGTTATGCAAACATCTTCACACTTGCATGACCTCACTTCTCCTTTTAAGTGCTCCTCTTTTGGCCTTTTTGCGATTTATTTGCTTCGTGATGCTGCAGGTATGAGGCATCGTGCCAGGCTTTACCTCTGCTGTCTCTTACTATCTTCTAGTAGAAAATATGTTGCCCATGCGGAGCTCTTCATTTGTATTTCTTAGGAACGGAAACTGACAGATGTCATTTACATTACAGCAAATCCAGTCCGGACATTTTCCATGTTGGACTGGGAAAAAAAGAGCCACATATTGTAACACAAACACAAACACACAGGGACGCACAATGAAAACAACAGACCGATAAAGTACAGGAATAGTCCACATTATACAACATTAAGATAGCAATCATTATCAATAGTTATCATTTATCAAGTTCACTAGCTATTGCACATATGCACAAAAAATTGGATGTGCAAACATTCATAATCATTAGTGTATTGGGAAAAAGTGTGTGTTCACTTACGCTGGGTGCCAATGCCCAGCCTGGCACCCTAGATTGATTGTGCATTGTGCTCTGTGTATGTGTGTGTGTGTACTGTATGTGTTTGCCCAGTCAACTTGAACTATTAAATCAATAACTGAGACTGTTTGATACAAAACCAAAAGTCTCTGGAGGCCCTCACATCAGTCATGCTGTACAAACTACAACCGCGATAAATCATTTTAACCATTAATAAATGTAGAAAACTAAAATGTCTTATAGGAATATTTATGTGCCAACTCACTTTCTTGCCAAGATATGATAGATCAGAGGATTGATACCACTCTGGAGCCAGGAGATGGTGAGCCTAGCATAGCATTAACAGTAAAAAAAGAGGTTGGAGAAGCTAACAGGAAAGAAAAATCCAACTTATCATCATGTTGTACCATTACATGTAAGGCATAACTGATATGAGTGGTATTGATCGCCTCATGTAACAAAGCTTGTTCCCGAAATCTCGACAAAGCCACCCACCTACCCTTTTGCACAATGGTGGCCTTTTACCACGTATCACCTGCTCACTGTAGCTCATTTGCACATCGAGCACTGATATTTCTGTTGGTGAGTGGGCTCCCCCCAATGTGTTTTTTGCACACTGGAATCGTGCCTCTGAGTCCTCAGCTCTCCCACCGCATCGCACACAGCCCCCCTGCTGGGGCCATCTGCAAGCTGAGCCCCCCCGCCCCCCCCAACCCGCAACCCCCGGCCCACACTCGTCGGCTCCTCCACTTGCGTCAGGCGTGCCCCTGACTTGCCCCATTCGCTCTCCTCCTCAAGTGCATCTCAGAGCTCTGCTAAGCCCCTGCATCACACTTCAAACACACACGTCCTCGTTGCTGTAACCCCCCCTCCCCTCCTTCTCAAACACACCAACACACATAGGAGGCAAGAGAGAGGAAAGAGGTCAGTGGGTCTTCTCAAACACAAAGAACCTCTTGAGGAGGACTGACTAGTTTACACTGCACTCAATTACCTGTATCTGATTATTGGCGTCTCTGGCGATTGGCTCGTAGCGCTGTTGGTGAGGACCAGCGTTTCACTCTCTACCCTCTCATCTCTCAGGTCGATAAGACATACTATTCTTGGTTTGCCTCACCTTTCCCAGATTTTCATTTTTGACTGTGTCAGTATTAGCCTACCTAGCAACCAACCACCATCCATTTTTTTCCTCTCACCAGCTTCATTTCTTTTCATCTGATTCTTATACTGCTTCTTTCTATTTTTCTCCCTCCCTTTCCACCTCTAATATCTGACACATAATCTGGCACACGCTCAAGGAGCTAGCTCCGTGCAGCAATATGAAAAGAAAATACATCACAAATAAGACGGCGTAAGCGGCGTCTGAAATACTCCCTGCACTTACCCGCACACATTTCACATTTCTCATGTCTCCATGCATGATAAAGCGTGCACTGTAATTATTAAATAACGTATGGAATGAGCACACTCTTCTTAAACAGCACTTATCCCAACAGCTGAACGCACTGAAGGATGCTTTAAGGGTTTCATCGCCGCCAAGAAACATAGCAGTTCATAATGCGCAGGCTGAGCAGTGTTTAGTCGACAGCTAAGTTGTTATTCTCAAGAGTTTTTCCCGGGACTTCCATGGTTGACAGATTTGTAGTTGTCAGTTCTTGAATAAATGGTGAAAAGGGGATAAAACACTGGGTGAAGTGTGAAGACCACTGTGGAGTTCTATCTTTGTGAAAGCCCTCTACCACCAGGCAGTGTCAGACTTACTGTAAATCCTGGCGTGATTTTCTGGCATAAATAAACTTTAGATCTGCACAAACACTTGCTCACTTATTTATTTCCAATTGATTTTTTTTCAGGAGTGGGTTGGTTCATGGCAGCAGGAAGCCCTTCAAATCATATCAGGGTTGGAGGAACAGACACCATTTCTGTCATGAGTAAACATTAAATTCAATAAAATAATAAAAAAATAAGTACGACATTAAAAAAGAAAAGAAAAAAAATCACTCAAACATCCTCAACTGACTTTTTACATATCCCAAAGAAGTCCCACAGGACATCTCAAACTACTTCCAAATTCACATTCTCATACATTTTGTATTTGAGACCTGCACTTTAACAAACATAACATGGCAAACCAAGGGACTTCTGAAGGAAACCCAAACACTGACCTTGACCTCCAATACATTCCTGGAGCTGATGTAAGACAGTTCCCATATATATATTGAACCGTCTTACAGGACCCATATGCCTCAACACGAGTCAAGTTGTTGATTCAGTTTATGGAAATGTGAAGCTATCCTGCACCAAATCTGAATCAGCCTTAAAATGTACCACTGTTACTGTAAGCTCTGATGTTATGCCATTTACTACTTTGATTACTATTAAAAGCAATTATTTATAATGACAAATGTTCTTTATGAATGTACTATCTTCATCCAGATCTCCCATATGTGAATGTCACCCAGTCCTTTTTCCCATGCAGACTGCAAAATAAAGGTCCCATGTTGAAGAAAGTGGAAATGTATGTGTCTTTCTTGTTCATAAAGCAGGTCGAGATGCTGCATGAATACTGTCATAAAAGCAAAGTGCTCAGTCCAGGGAGAAATGCAGACAGGGTGTATTCAGAAAGGGTTTCTGAAAAAAGTGAAACATAGTAGGCTAACAGAAAACAGTCAGCCAATCAGATGTGCAGCTCAGTCTCCTCTTTTCTAATTGGCTCACCAACCTATTACAGAATCCCTCAGCAAAGTGCGAGGGAGGAGATTTACAGTAGTGATCATAGATGTTTTTTGGCACGAAGAACAACAGATATATCTTTCATTGATCAACACTTCCAATAAAACAATGTAAAATGTGGGACTTTTCTGGATGTATGGGCTTTTAGAAAGATATTAATTCCATGTTGAGACACTAAGTTTCTATTACACTCCATTTTCCTGAATATCAAAGTTACCTTTCACACTTCCCATAAAATGAGCTTTCTAAATGATATAAATCAGCTTTAATTACCAAAAGACAGTATATTTAAAACAATGTTTTCATGCAGCAGACACAATAAATAACTGGCAACCCCACACTATGAATATAATTGAAAATGGAACCCAGAGGCTCAGTCACAAGAATCCTGCAAATTTCATTCCCCTTAATATGCTGCTCTATGATAAGTATGGGGTAGGCAAAATGTGGCACATCTCCTTGCTCATGAATTATCATCTATTTGACAGCTACACAGTGAAAAAGAAAAAAAAAACTTTATTGAAACTTTATCCCTGAAACATTAGATGGCAGTTCGAGCCCCTTGCTTTCCAAAAACCCTGGAAGATGGTGGTAAAAAAAAGAAAGAAGAGATGTCTTGCAATGGGAAGAGGTAAAAATATTTCTCTCTTTATCTACTATTCATCAACAGAGTTATGTAAGTTTATTTTAATCATTTCTGCTGTCAATCCAATGCTGTATGTCTTCACCTGTGAACATTGCTACTGTATGAAGTTTTTTCCTCACCTCACTGAGGAGCAAAGTTCACCTAATTAGCTTTAAACCCAGCTGAGCTCTGTCTGACAGGGGTGTGGTACCATCACAGGCACAATATCATCCTCACCATATTCTGTGGTGCTAAAAAAAAAGAAACGAGAGAGCCACTATCACACATCACATGCCTGACAGACCAAGCATCCATAGGCTTCCACCCCTAGCACTGTTTTTTCTAGTCTTCTCCACTCTCTATGTCTCTGTGTCTGTCACTCTGTCGTTCCCTTTCTCCCCCTCCGACCGCCCGCCTCCCCCCTCCCTTTCCTTCCTTTCCCTCCCGCTCTTTTTGTCACCTGCCTTCACCACCTACACAGCAGTCGCCTGTACATAGCAGCACCGAGATAACACCGCGGCCCGGACAGTCAGACACCTCATTTATCAGCTCATACTCTAGTTATTCGCTGTACAGCCGGAGCATCCCTGCAACAGGCTTTCAACAACACGACACTTGATCAGCTTACACGAATTACAATATGGAATCTGTTGTATAAGCTAACCGCAACTCACATTTTAAAATTAAATGCAAAGAAACATACAAAATACATTACACCTTTATTGATGTAAGTTGGACAGCGCTGATAAATCCTTTGGGATCTGCTGTTGTTTGAAGTCCTTTATGCACGCACATGTATCAGTATTAGTAATTACTCACATCAGTGAAGAAACGTTAATGCATCACTTCACTTTCACTTTTGATATTCTGAGGAATGGCGGAAAACATGCATGGCGAAACAAGAGAGTGTTGGAGAATCAAACAATCTAATTTCTGTTTCCTCCCTCCAAATATTCTCTTGATATTCAAATAAAGCCACTTACTGGGGAGATTTTTAACCATCCAGTCCTCACTAGAGGTGTCCGCACTGTATTCTATCAATATGCAAATCTTCCAGTTCAGAGGACCCATAGCGGCGTTACTGTAACCTCTTATGTAAAGAGCATTACCTGTGTGAAGAACTGCCAGTTGATTCTGTTATTCCTCTCCGTCTGTGGGATAATGAACTGGCAATAACGTGTCGGAGTAATGTGTGCCACATGTGCAAATCAGCCCCTATTATTTTGTGGCAAAACTGTCTCACATAAAAATTCACAACATCGCTCTTTTTTTTTTTTTTTTTTGCTGCACTTGCTTTCTTCAAAAATCCCTTTATTTTTCAAGGGGAATAAATGCCAGACTACATTTGTCCCTTTTGATAAACTGGGAGAGCATCTCATTATCGTTCATAGGAAAATCCTTATTAAGAGTTTAGTTGAATAGTCAGACTTGATAAATCAGGCCGTGCTGTATTTACGTACATGACCTTTTTTCTTCCTTTCTTCTTCTTTCTTTTTTAATACCTCACAGGATCACAGAAACATCTCTTTTTAACATTCTGCAAGAACGTTCAGGATGCTACTGGATTACAGTGAATTTTCTTTTCTCTCACCAGCTGCTGCCATCTAATTACAAGGAGGTGAAAGGAATTTGGGGTTTCACAGGGACTATTCCTTTGGTAGAAAGTAGCGAGGTCAAAGCGAGGTCAGTGGATTATAGGTAGAAATGGGGGGAGTTGGGGGGGGCACTGTCTCTGAAAGATAAGTTCCTGCTCACTCTTTGAACACCACAAATGCCACCTCATTAACCCCCGTTGAACTGAAGTGGCTGAAATCTCAGAGATGGCTATCCTAAAACTTTGTGACATATAACCACTGTGGTGTGATGCCTTGTTGACCAAACTGCCAGTATATTTTTCCAAGTGTAATATGACCTGCTTTTCACATAACTTGGTTGTAATCCTAAATCCTGAATTTTCATGATTATTGATCAGTATCCTCAAATGTAAAAAGAAATCTGACGGATACAAAGGTCTTGCACTTACTTGTTAGTGAATGCACAACCAATAGTGGATTTTTAGCTGCCGATATAATAATAACAATAATTAGGACTACGAAAAAGATGATTAATCGGCTGGTATGGAAAAAGCACATCTGTAAAAAGCTCCACTTCCATGATACAGAAGGTTTATTTTGTGTGCAAGCGCTTGTGCATAATAATAAAACATCTCAGGAGCACAACCTTCTGTGTGGAGATCTGGTGCAATAACATGATGAAGCCATTATCCACTATCGGGGCAGATACTACAGCCAATAACGATAGTCGATAAAATGTCCTATTGACGCAGATGTATCGGCCAGAAACAATTTATCAGTCTATCTTCAACACAGACAGTGTGTGTGATACAGTATCCTTCCTTGAAGTAAGTATACTGTATGCTATAATACCTGTGTCATTTTCAGATAATTGATGAGTTAGCTGCATTTAAATGTCCCAAACAACCTTGCAGACCCGGTTTAAGAGTTGTATTATTGCTGAAGGTTGCTCACAATCAGCCAGGACACATTCAGTCTTTTATGTCTGGTGACGGATTGGTTAAACCTGCGGAACCTGCACCTATACCACAGGCTCTGGTTGGCTGATTCTGCAGCGCCATCCCCAACACCCCTCTGTCATCTGAATTGACTTCTCCCCGCATTCTCGGTCCCACCCTCTGCTACATGGCCTTGTCCATCCATCCATCTGATTGACAGGTTATGAGCCAATCCCTGCATAAATGACTTTGACACACTAGGAATCCAGACCAGCTGGGTTCAATCAATCTCACTTAAACTATTCTCCATCGCAGCCGCGCTCTCTAATACTGAGACAGCAGAGAGGGCAGTTCCACGGTAATGTTATCAAATCTCTTCGGGAGCGATGGGCCAATCACTCTCCTGCAGAGTAAAGAGAATGTGGGGAGGGGAGAGAGACAGAGAGAGAGGGAGAGGGATGTCACGTAAGGAGAGAGAGGAGGTAATGTTTGTTTTGTGGAGGAATCATGCAAAAATGGAAGTACCCTACCATACAGTAGGTACAGTGTCAGACTTCAGTTAGGTATGAGGAAAAACTCATAACAGCAGCTGTGAGTCCCTTAATAGGGGTGATAAAAGTGAATGGACAGAGGAAAGCGGGGGCAAGCAATGTGGCACAGCGAAGCCCCCGAGGCTTATGTCATAACAAACATTGTGAGGACAAACACTTGTACAGAATCCCTCAGATTGTATTGACGTCGCTTCTTCTGCTGAGGGTTCGCTCCTTCTGTTTCAGGTCTTGCGTCTTGGGGAAAGTAAATTTACCCACGGACCCTCAGTGGTGAACAAGTGAACTTTCATTATTGCCGATTCTGTCGACCCACAAATAACTTCACACAAGAGACAGAATGATTGATACTCTTCATCATCTCTGCCTCCCTCCACAACCCCCCCTAATTCAATTCCAAATAACTACGAAGCTGTGTCACCCATACCAAGGAACTCACCAAAGGAGCGATGCTATTGATCCACAAACACCACAGAACCCCTATGCATTTTTACCCCGACCGAATGAAAGAAGGAGAGGAGGGGTGAGAACAAAACAGAACAACAACAGACCTCCATCCTTGCAATATTCTCCCAAAGCTCAAGGAAAGAGAAAGGGATCACAGGGGCAGGAAAACTCAATAATGAATGTGTGTAGTGTTACACCTGAGAACCAAACAGGCACATGTGCAACTTGCATTTCATGTTTCATGGAGGAAACATCATCCCAGATAAATGTTCTTAATTTAGGCCTCTCATTATAATGAATATGATCACACACACGCACACACACAGCTTCCCAACCTTCATTTCACTGTCCTTTTCCGGAGGTTACTACCAGTCAGCATCCTTCCTACTCCTGAATAGTCATCATTTTTCCAGCCACAGCGGTATAATCGGCCCCGATCAGGAAGCCCCTGGACTCTGAACGAAGCACTTTTATGCAGAAAAGCCCCAACAGCTACAGTCTCATCTTTCTGTTTTCAGGAGTGGGGTTGGTGGGAGGGGGGGTGGAAGCACCACACCACATAGCACAACAGCGTCGATAGTTGCTCGCAGACCCTCAAGTCTGTGTACATTTCAGTAGGGCTTCAAATTTATCACATCAAAGACACAGCAAATTGCTACATAATTCAGTTTGGAAAAAAAAAAAATCTGCCAAGGCTGCACAAAAAAAGGTGAGGGGTAGAAGCTGGGGAGGGGTGTGTGTGTGTGTTAGTGGGTAAGGGGGGGTAGTGTCTTAATTTCACAAGAAGATGAAGCATTTATTGCACAATATTGTTCGGGGCATGTTTTTTTTTTGGTTCATGAGAACAAAAAGTTTTTTGTGTTTCAGGCAAATTCTGTCTGGGTTTTTATTGCCTCCCCCCTCCGTATCTACGTGATGATGACCACCTGATTCTATCTGCTGCTCAGTGGAGATGACAGTTCCCACGATGCTTTGCTCAAACAGCTTAGCTCAGCAACCAGCAAAGACACACCCAGGAATACAACATCTGGCTTAGTCTCAGTTTCCTTATCTGTCCCATCGTATTCATCCGCACAGACATTCACCCCCGCGTTCGAGACTTTGTTTTTGAATCCTATCTCCCCTGACATTAGAGTACAAACTTAGTTTATGATGGAGCTGTATGTGATTTAATATTACCGGATGACATAATGTATTTAACAATGCACCCGGGTAAATATTATCAGTGAGGAATGGCTCATAAAGTGTCATCCGTCTGCGGTAGGCACGCACAAGTGTGAGATTAGGTGACGTCAGAGATGAGTAACTGACCTGATTAGACCACTTTGATAAACACTGAGAGGATTGTCTCTCATACTCACCTCCTCTCTCTACCTCACACTGCCGCCGCGCTCGTTAGCTGCCTGAATGGCGCTGCATGAGAACATTTGCTTTTATTTGAAATCATCCCCACCTTCACACAGATTGAGTTAGTTCCAGGAGGAGAAAATAGCCCCGATAGAAACAACAGATGCAACGCATTTTCATTCAGTCCTCCTGGAATCGTCTCATTTCTAACGTGTGTGTGCGTATACATCCCACCGTCTCTTAATGCTCCTAACATACTGTAGGATGAGGGTGAATGTAAATGAAAAATACATAATTCATATTCCCACAAAGTCATCTAAGAGTGTGGCGGCTGTGCCAAGATGCCTCCTCGTGCACAGGGAGGCAAAGAAAGACAAAGCACACCTACGCAATGTATTATCAGTTTTATTGATTTTCCCTCTTTTTTTTTTCTTTTTTGAGGTGGGGCGGGGATGTCTGCAACTATATTGTATCCAGAATCTATTTTTTCCGCTTCCAAAATAAGTTATGCACAAGCCTGACATGGTGAGCCAATGTTTTTCTACCTTTTCTTTTAAAAAAAAAAGATGCACTTGAATAACAATGAGGAGCAAATGACGACAGCGAGTCAAATTTTAAAAATACAGTGCAGAGGAAAAAGAAAGAAAAAAACCCCCATCACCCCCACCTTCCATCTCAATATGATTTATGACTCAGATGGAGAATTACATGTAATGATTCAGCATGTTGATCAAGCATCGCTACAACAGTGTGCGATCCAGAAATATTGCAGTGAAACCGAGAATAGACAGCAATGCAGATCAATTACTCCACAGCTCCACATTGTGCTTTCTGGCGTTCAAGCTGTGGCTGCGAGGCCTACACACTTCACTACATCACAGCAACAATCACCCCGGCGCTCTCTATAACATGCAACAGAAATATGCAGCCTTGTCAGATACATTTTACTCGCTTTTACTGTCTTAAAGAAAATGAAAAAGAAAATCAATTCTGCGTAGTTTCAAAGACATCTCGGATGAGAGGCAATTCCAACCTCTCTGTCATATTTCAATATTGCCGTGCAATTCGGAGGAAGGGCCCACCAGGACGACATGTAAATAATTAAGTAGTGACTTGGTCACAAGGCGCTGTATCTACAAAATGAGCAATTACTTTCTTCCTCCTGGGACGGGAGGCCGTTTATGGTGTTGGGTCAAAGGGGAAGATGAGCTCCACGGGGCAAACGAGCATCAAATCCCTCCATTAGTGATGTATCATACAGACTCTGGGCTTATATGAGATGGAGAAATGTTTGCATGGGCAGTGTGATGCTGTTATAAATAGCCAAGGGCATCCATTACAAGGCTGTAGAGAACTAATGATCTTGCCGATATCCACACATTGTTTGCCAGTTATGAACCCGAAACACCATTGAACTCTGGTGTCAAGTGATCTTTAATATTTAATTTTTTTTTGAAGGCACTTACTCTTTTAAAGGGGGGGTCGGTCAGCATCGTGCACCCGAGATTGTTCTGTACCTCGACTTTCTTTTCATTCCACCTCTTCTATTTTGACACTCAACGCAGCTGATTACAGGTAGGAGCTGGAAAAGGTCACTTGTTTATCTCTGGTGAGCGGAGCTGATGGAGAGGAATGACATTTACATTTGAACAGGTCAAAGAAATGAAGGTGAGGCCGGGCGAGTTCCCACTGTCACCACTACAGGCCGAGAGTGCAGAGGTATTATCTTTGTGACTCGGGGTGGAAGTGGAAATGCAGCCACAGCCATAATGATCCATAAATGTTTGCACTGAATCTCTAAAACGGGAGAAAAGTAATCCAGACATATGGTGCTATTTAATCCATCTTGTTATAGCAAACCTTGTAAAATCTGGCATCTGTTTCTTTAATAGGCTTAAGGAGGAAAGACCTTGCCCCAACCATATCCACCCACCTCCCTCCACTAACCTCAGGTGTTTTGTGCATGTCAATGTGTTTGTGGCGACAACGATCTGCTCCCTTAATCAGAAGCAAATCTTGTTTTCAATAATTAGCTGACAGACAAAAAGAAGAGAAACCTCATTTTCCTACTAGACTCGAATGTTGCGGCGCAATCAATATAATGAATGTCTAATGGCAAGCCTGTTTGACTCCACCAGGAAGTAAATGTAGAATTAAAAACATGTCAGATCTATCACACGTTTTTGGCTCTCCCACCCTTTAAAATCCATATCGGCTGTCAGGATTTTCGCTAATAAACGCAGCCTGCAGAGGTGTCAAGAGACACGCTGTAAACAATTAGGGAGAAAAGAAGATTTACAAATGATCTCACTTGTAAATATTTTATCATACGTATCATAGTATTTGGTTAGATTTTGGGATTATTTTACATTACAGTGATGAATGATATCCAAGCAAACATGACACTGTATTGATCTTTTTTCACACCATAAAAGCTTTCACTGACCTTATTCATTTAATTCTTTTGTTTATTTCTTGCAGGATTACCTATAAAAGGAGACAACGATATGTACCAGAGAAGTAACCATTGTAATTTGGTATGGATCTGATCAAAGAGGCATGTTTTGATCATTTCCCTTTTGTCAATGTCTCTGGAAATAAATAAAGATTGGATCATGATATACAACGTCTGACATATTTGTGGCGCTAAGATCTGCAAGTTTGATTGAGTGAATTGTTATGTAACTGTACTCATTTGTGCTGTATAATACTATGCATTATGCATTCTCATGTTGTTTTGCCTTCCATGCTAACTTGTTGACACTACGGTTTATATTATTGAGTAATTTATGTGATTAGACTATATCTTTCTGCCTTTATGTTTCTATTTAAGAGGTGGGCATGCAGGATTGTTTGGCCTTGGCACAGCTATGTGTGAGTGCCATTCTAGTTTGACATTCAGTCCTTCTTCTATTCAGTACTTGTACTCTCTCTGTTGTCTTCTTCTTTATTCTATTCAACTCCACAGTATCTACTGCACTTTCGCCCGCGCTGACAGTGCTGAGTGTAGATAACCCACGGTGACAGAAAACCCCAGAATCCAGTGTGTGAGACAGATCGTAAATGCATATACATCTTTGGGGGATATCAGCTCCTGATTAATGCAGTCGTCTCACAGCATGCTGACAGGAGTGTATTGGGCCCGGAGTCGACATCCAAGAAAAGCAGTAGTGATAAAGAACTAATTAAAGATGGTAAAAGGTGAATATGATTTTGGGGATCTGTCAGTAATTGGGCAGATGAAAGACACTGGCAGGGTGCAGAAGCTGCCACCGCTCTCACTTAATAAGCTCTAATGTAGAAGTTAGTGTATTCCAAGCCAGTGCCCAGACGCCTGCAGGAAGTGTGTGGCCTGCCCTCCCATGCCCCCTCACAGGGTGGGAGCCCCACAGGACCTTCTGTGAGTGGTAGGAGCGTCGCAGCCTCTCCCCAGTTTTAATTCAGTTCAGTTCAGAGCAACAGCTCAGAGAGCGGCAGAGACCAAGTTCACAGGAATGCAGGAGACACAGAGCTGAGACGACTTAGGATATTTTGGGAAAATATACTTTACTTTCTTGTCAAGAGTTAGATGAAAACACTCTTCAAAGATGACGCTGGAGCTAGCAGGTGGTTAAAATTACATTTAAAAAGTTTTAATGGCAACAGCTCTCCGATTTTTCCAAAAACAGCATCCCTGTTATGATTATCTACACAACACACTGTGCAGCTCCTATTTCTCTGGTAGGAAGTAGTTTCAATTAAAGAAGGTGTATGCTAAATATTAAGGTAGGATCAGCAGGTGGGCTGCGCCGAGACTCCAAACCAGAGGAAACTGCTAGCATAGCTCTGCCCAAAGGCAGAAAAACATCTGCCTTGCAGTACGTCTGTAGCTCGCTAATTAGCACGTTGTCTATTTATGAAAACAAGATTTGTGGTTATTTGGAGTGGCGCATACCAAAACA
This sequence comes from Decapterus maruadsi, assembly GCA_030347415.2. Lineage (NCBI taxonomy): Eukaryota > Metazoa > Chordata > Actinopteri > Carangiformes > Carangidae > Decapterus > Decapterus maruadsi. Next base: position 3,567,727 of record CM064890.1, read on the forward strand.
TTTTTTTTAGGTGGTTTTCCAAAGAACACAAAGACATTAGACAGGTTGTTTCCCTCTGTTTTTATGCTTACCAGTGCTAACCTGTTTGTAGCAGATTCAACGTCCTCTAACTCAAGGATATAATTCAAGGAGCAGAAGAATATAACTCTACCTCTATCTTTTATAGTTTAGTCATGCACTCAATAATGCTTCACCTGAAATGTGTTTTTACTGAATTTGACCTACAACAGCTCATGAACTAATAAGGTAATCTACAATTCATGGCATTATATACTGTATTGGTACAACATATTCTATGAATAAGATCCTTATATCTTCAACTGATGTGATGATATTGTCTTGATGTAATAGTTGGGTCACAGATCAAATATCCCAGTTGAAACAGGCTATTCCAGGCAGTATAGAGATGATGAGACAAGCAGGGACAATGGGGGCAACCATAGGTTGACTTTGATTTGCCTACACTTCCATGATGTCACATAATTAGTAGTGGGAAAACAGCGACTCCATACATACATCCTGTGATACACCATAGTGGAAGCTGCTATACTGACATCCTTCTTCCCATTGTCTACACATCTTCCCACTATATTCCCAGTGGGAAAGCCTGTATGTGGAGGTATCATGAAATGTGGTGTAAAAGGTCCTGTAAACATCGCTTATGCCCTTATAGTTTGCCAATTGTATTAAAACAGCTGCAATGAAGCTGATTAAAATTCACCAGTGATAGCAGAATATTTGTGCATGATGCTGCAGCAGCATGAAAGTTTCTAATATAAAAATCTATTGCCTAATTAACTGTCGTGCTTGAATTAATGAAGTGAGCTGAAAAATATCTGTAAAAAGGCACTGCAGTGTTCAGACTTGAAAGGGATATAACATGTATGGTAGTTTTTGCACCTATTTGGTGAGTTCTGCTGGTCGTAAAATCTCAGTCACATAAACAAATAATAGTTATTTTATTATTAAAACTGAGTGGACTGAAACCATAATCTTAGTATTATGAGCTACAGTGGCCATATTTTCCCTGCTAACTTAAAAAATCTGAACAAAATCTTCTTTTTATGCAGTAGTGGACTGCTGTTGCCTTAATTGAAGTTCAGATTATTAAGGGTAATGGCAGCTTTTATGGGTTCTTGAAATGCCCTAAAGTCTTATTAGCTTTCAGTGTTTTTTTCCCCCATCCCAAGGTTTATTTCTACTGCTCACTTACTGAGACACAGATAGTAAGTTTACAAAGTTTCAGAGGATTAATTTATTGTTTAATCGCTCCCTGAGGAGACAAGTGTCAGCCTGGATCTTATCGGCTCTTGTATAATGAGTAAAAATGATGGAGCTGGGTTGGATCCTGCAAAGGTCACACTATCACACCCTTTTACAGAAACAAATAGAATTAATGAAAGCAGTTTGTCTGGATCCCCTCCACTTGCTCTCCCCTCCTCTCTATGTTGCACTCCCTTAGCCCCTCATTATTCTCTCCCCTTCTCTGTCGTAGTGACACTGCATTCACTGTCAACATGTCTCTTCACCAGATCATCTAACTGTGCAACTTTAAGATCACAGCCATAGCACACTGCCATATTTATGAGCTGTTTCAGCAGTGTCCCTGCCCGTCTTTCCCAGCTGAGTTTCATAAAATCATTTTAATAAAGCCAAACATCATCTTGGAAGGGGGAAAAAATGAAATTAATGCATTTTGTATACAGGGAAACAAAAGATAACAATAAAAACGTACCAACGAAATGCAGCATGATTGGATTATTTCCGGGAAATGTATTCTCAGAGTGGGGTAAGATATTACAGACTCTAATATAAACAGGGATTCAGCAAAGTTTGGACTTCTGGGTGTTTGGCTGCAGATGGAAAAGAACAAAGGTAGCAAACAGCTTTGAGGCAGTGAAGAGGGCATGACAGCTCAAACATTGTATTTTCTGTCCAAGTTTTTTTTTTATCTAATGTACTGCATTCTTAAAGGTGTAGAAAACAAGGCTCTGGGAAGTGTCTGACATGGACGGTGAGCACATCAGGGTTGGTGTAGCACAGAGACTCACAATTCAGTGCTTATCGAATTTCCCTCTGGTCCGGGCATGAAAGGAATGTACACCTAGCGTAGCATGAGTTTTTCTTAGCATGTGGCAGCCTTCCTAGGGAGATCAAAAGATTGTCTCCGAACTCGGACTGAAGGACAGAGGGAAGCCTTGAGGCCATGCCACCCTCAAGCTGTTTGCTAGATGGGAATCAGATACCGAGGTTTTCTCAATGGGCTCTGCGGCGTTATCATCCATGCACAATGAATATGTGTTGTCATAGAGGGGATTATTTCAGCTGAGAAGGAGAGGATATCTGAGTGAAGGTTTTTCATTGGGTGTTCACAAAAGATTTGGTAAAAAAAAAAAAAAGAAAAAAGAAAAAGGAAAGCCTAACGACTCTAAAGAGTTGAATCATCCAGTCGATATTCTGGGATTTCACCTGGGGGGTCCTCCGCCGTTGTGTTTTGCACTACTGACTCACAGTATGTGTATGGAACACTGCTAAGTTTAGACTTGTGTATGTTTTCTCCACAAACGAATCTAGTTCGTAATTGGCAGATGCAAGGGGTGAAATATTGACTGTGTTTGTGTGCGTGTGTGCGCGCAAAAATGTAGTTGCTTGTGAGCGCCAGTGTGTGCATGTGTGTGTGTGTGTCTGCGTGCGTTTCTTTTTGGCTGCCATCCTGGTTTCATCTCAGTGTGCTACCGAGGAGACATAAGCCACTTCCATCTGCCTCGTGTTCCAAGTTTCTTTGTGTTCCTAATGACAGACAGGAAGTCAGTTTGAATCAAATTTTTATCAGCACACCGATCATTAAAGGATACGAACGTTTTTTACGAAAATAGTTTTTTTTACTGACTGGAATAAACATAGAACAAACATTAAACGAAACATAAATTATGATGTACGACTCGATACGAGATATGACTTTGCTAGAATCAAAACTTTTAGTTGTTATTTTTATATGCATGTTATGTATTATTTGATCATGATAGATGTGTTAGACACGCAATGACATGCAGAAAACACTCCATCCGGACTGTTGACAGATGTGGATTTGCACCCACAGGGTTATGGCCTCACCACTCAGCCATCAGACACCCAGCACTTATCTTATATTTTATTTCAATCGTATGCATCATGTGCTTGATGTGCTTTAAAAAGCCGTTTGTGGCTCCAGAGAGTGATGTGTTGCTTTAGCTAACGTCACTTGAGTGGAATGAACCACAGGCTCAAGGCTACGTTTGCTGTGACTGGAAGAATACATCCGAATCCTCGACTGAACTATTGTCAATTGAGTTGCATTGTGGGTGATGTGGGGAAGAAGAATGTGTGGGATAAGAAACGACAGAATTGGTTGTTCAGTGGCATCACGTTTAATCCTTTCTTTTTAAGTGCCCATTGTGACTTGGACAATGTTGTGTCAGTGCAGAACTCTTTTAAAGGCTTGAATCTTCAAATAGTCTATACAATATTTGCTGTAGTTTCCTAAATCCCTTTGAAACGCACTGTCAAATGTTAAGTATCCCTTTATAAAACAAAATATTCACAACCAATCTAAGTTTAATTATTAATAGTTGAACACTCTAACTGCATTGTTTGATGGGAAGTGGCCATGCAACATAACCCAAAAGATTTTGATTCAAACTACGAGTTACACCTAAAACTCAAATACAGAAGGGTGTCATGTGAAATAACCAAATAAAGATGCCGAAGCCATCCAGTTGCTGTAAACTGTTGACCACATGTTATTAGACTACCAGAATAGCTGTAGATGGAGCTGACTTTCTCAACAAGGCTTTAATTTGGCTTAGTCAAAATGTTTAATTGGCATTCTGTGGTTATTTCCCTTTCAAGGCGCTGGAGGAACAGCATGGGTCACCGATCACATAAACAAAGAAAAACAAATGGATCAGGGTCAGGGTCGAGATCCGGGTTAGGCTCCGTCTAATTAAGATCCTTGTGGGTGAGATCAAATTCAGCAAAGGATACATAAACTTGCCCAAGCCACGGGCATATAGGCCTACACTCTCTTTTGTTTTCAGTGCTCCTCTGTTTGTTTCAGTCATTACTCAGTGTAACTTTGTGCAACAACCTGTGCTTTCTAAAGCAGCAGTGGAATCTAGAGTAGAAAACTTTTTTTTTTAGAGAAACAATCAGTGTTGTTGGTGTTTCTGCCTGTATTTCCAACAATGGTCAATAATTAGAGGAGAAGGAATCTGTTGCAGAAGAGGAAGCACAGCAGCATCTGGATGCTGGATTCAAACATACCTGGTGCTTGTTTGTTTATAGCCAGATGTGGGGGGGTCACAAGTGGTAGGTAAGTTGAGTAACCTCCATGCATTCAGGCTGTCAAGGTGGGAAAAACCTGGCCTCCTATGATAAATTTGCCGAACCTGAAAAATATAATGCAAAACCTTTTACTGTTTCTTTGTTACTGCATTAGATTTCAAAGCTTAGCTGTTAACTCTGAGGACCATTGAAGGTATGAGCTGAAAATATTTATTGTTTTTCCTTGTATGGTGGGATCAGAATCATGGTTTCAGAATCGAGGGTATTTTGGTGTAAGTAGGAATAGAAAAGTGAAGAGGCAGAGGAGATATGTTACAGTGTGATAGTATTTCAGGGAAGATGTGGGGCAATGACGACTATAAGAGGTCTACAATAAAAAAAGATCACTGATAGAATCCTTATTTCCACAGGGAATATAGGGATAAATATAAGTGAAAGCATTTATTGAATTTAGCAGTGAGCAGCAACAAAAAGGTGTTTAAGGCTGCGAGTGGCCATTTGTAGCACTGGTAAATATTTTGAGAGTTTACGTGATTGACAGCCAAAGTGTTGGACCCATGTAGAAGACTGCAAATATAGAAATAACTGCTTTTTGGCTCATATGATGCAGATTGCCTATTAAGAATATAAGTGATGGAGTGTTGATTGGACTTAAGACCGTCTCTAATGTCTTTGAAATAGTTGGAAATGTCAGTGCAGTGCCTTGCTCAGTCCAAATTGCAGAAGGTTTGGCAGGCACGTTTGAGAAGCTTTCCAAGTTATCACTGCCGTGTTCATTTTCAAAGTGTAGCTCGTTTTACTGTCAAGAACCAAAACTGACCAAATGTTACTCACAGCATTCAAACTGAGCATTTTGGCCTCTCTAAGGCCCCCTGTTGTCCGGAAGATGTTGCTTCAGACCCTTTAATACTGTAGTTTCACCTGAACTGAGCCTCGTGTTGATTAAAAAAAAGAACTTCTGGCCACATCTGTTTCCATAAAACTCCTCGACTCCAGTCATGAAAGTTCTGACAAAGAGGTGTGAGCATCTGTGCAAAGTCTGTGACTTTCATGTCACCAATCTGCACATCAATGTAATGATCTCTTTCACTTTTTAGGTACAGTAGTCATCTTCACTTTAACTGAAACAAATGTCTATTATAATCCATAAGGAGGAAATAACAGAAGCTAAAATACAAACTAAATATTAAATATGCCCTCAAGGGGCCAGTAGTGGTAGTCCATAAGAGCCTCAGGGCCAATGATTCTGACAGTGACAATACAAACTAAACAATGAGAAAAGTGTGACATGTCAGTGCTTCAACAATGCTCTGACAGACCTGCACCTGCAGATTAAATGGCACCTGACACACTGCCATTTGAAATATTGCCAGCGTTCCCTTGTGGTGGTGTTATTCAAGATGACTAAATGTGGTCTGACAGACAGAGACTTTTGATGTCTGAGTGAGGCCTGCAGGGGAGTGACCTCTTACTAATCACTTGTGTGAGTCCTTCGGCATCGATATGATCACAAGTGATGAGCTCGATGGTCCTGCTAGCTGACTGGCTACCGCGCCGACTAGAAATGGTGCCTTTGAGCTTTGGATGTTTTAACATTCATCACGCATTTGCAAAGTCTACACACAGGACACTAAAATCCAGAATTCAAAAAGAAAACCTCTCTATGAAGAACTTGTAATTACACTAGTCTGAAATTAAATATATGGCAGAAGAGGCTCAACTGGTTCATATGAAATAATTAAGCAACATGGGAAAGACAAGGGACATTTTACTTTACACTTCTACATACTTAATGCTATTATGGGGGAGTAGCTTTATCACAGATCCCACAGGGCGTGTTTCCATGTTTTAATCAGGTGCTAAGTGGCTACAGCTCAACAGTGCATAGCTGTACCTGGAAAGAAGCTCGGCTGCTGTCTAATGAGGAATCACATTCAGCTCTGCCTACAAGTGTGAATATCAAACACATCTAAAAAAATCTCTCTCTTCTTTTTCTTCTTCTTCTCATCAGCCCTTCCCTTCTTTAAGCCGTAAGGTTTTCATTGCTGATGATGGTTACTCTGAGCAGACAGACGAGGATCGAGCCTGGCGAAGTACTTGTGTGCACTCTTAAGTAAGTGTGTGTGCATGTGTGCAAAACAGCTCCAGCGAAATCTTTGCTCATCATGTAAATGTTCTGATTAACTCTAACATGTTTGTGGTTGTTTTGACAGTTGAGTGTAGTAAGCACACGATTACGCCAGGCGCGTGTTGAAGAAATGAAATTAGATTGGTGTTAAAAGGGGTTTTTTCCCCCTCAGCAAGTACAGTATATCAAGCTCCACACATTAATCATCATTACTCATGGATCTCAACACAGCCTCATTTTCATGTTTGTATTTGTATTTGGTGTCCACATTAGAAATTACGAACCGGAGAGCTTCTTGGAAAGTGTGAACATTAAAAGACGAAATCTGTTTCACTTGACTCTGGTGCAACGATGCAGACAGAATTTAAGCTGGCAGGATGAATGTTAAGGCGCTGCTCGCTACTGGAGAAGGTAAAAAATTACTACAAGGATAATTTAAATGTTTCATTTAAATTTGTAAACGTTACAGAATGCTGGTATAAATGTGCTACTTACAGCTTTTAAATAATACACGAATAGAGAGTTTCTTTCCACCGCTGTACTTCTGGAATTTGATCCGAATCCTTTGATAACCAGTCCCTCCTCTGTTGTGATATCTCAATTTCAGAGTCTCGTTGTTTTCTACACATGTTGCAACAGATAATTGTGCAGATACTGGATAACCTTTGCTAAACAGCAATGTGTTCAGTAATGATGATGTCGACACAATAACCTCTGCTGATATGCAGGCCAGATGGCCAGCCAAGTTGCCCTTTCAGAACCCTGCTATGCTCAGTGAGGGATGGTGACAGCCCGTGTGTGCACGTCGGTCTGTGTGTGTGTGCGTGTGTGTGTGCAACTGCAACTGCGTATGTGTTCTGCGACTCAACACATTTAATGAGACGTTGTTTTACCTGAAGTATCATAATGTAATACTACATCACATCACATTTGAAAAGGACAAGGCTGTCATTAGTCTATATTTTACTGAAATATTCCTTAAATCAGAAACATCATCTATAAAAAAATTTAATTGCAAATTAATAATACATTTTTCAATCGTACAGAATGTACTTTATAGATATTTCAAGTGTTTTAAAAGCTAGACGTACTCCAGTGATAACTCATTTCACATTGACAGTAACTGCAAATAACCTTGGTTTTGTCGAAAAGACCCATCTGGCAGGACTTTGAAGCTGAACTTATACAGAAGATTTTTTTTTTTTTTTCATTATTCATTGCGGCGCCATCCGAGCGGTTACTGGTAGCAACTGTCAGTTTGTGACTGTGAGCTGATTCATTTCCGGCGACAGAGTCAAACTAAAGAACTTGCATTAACGCATTATTACCATGTTAACTTTGGCACCCAGTGTGTTTAAATGTATGTACATTTTCCATAATGTTTTTGTAAACTTCATTGATATAATAATGTGTTTGCTGAAAAACTGGAGCCGTAGGTCGAGGTTGTATTCACACAAACAACACTGTGCGAAGAAATGCAAAAAAAAAAAGACAAAATACCTCTTGATGGCTTCAGCTTTACCATAATTTCATCTGGCAAGGCACTGCGTCGGCCAATAAAGTGTGTGCAACTGCACGATCATTATTCTGTACAAAACAAAACTTTTGTCTACCAGAGGATAAAGAATAAGATCATCGTCACCGTGATAACTTTCACAGTTGTTTTTATGTATAACTTTACTGCTCTGGACTTACTGGTTTCATTTTATGCCTCTTTGGAGCCTCGAACAACACACCTCGATGTGAGCCTTGCATTTGTTTACAGTGGGATCCCATTTGAGCTGAACGCTGCATATCTGGTGCCCTAATGAGTCTTTACAACAGCAGGATGGTGCATGTTGGGCTGACTCAAAAGAAGCTACGGTGCCCATGTTCGTCGTAACGAAGGCACACGTCAGCCAGCGCAACACAGAGTCTCAGTGATGTGTTTTTAATAGTTCAGGATGACAATGGAGCTCTGTATCAGAAACTCAGGAGTTTATGTGCTGAAGGTGAAGTAACTGTATCAAAAGTGGTGGGAAAGCCTATATTTTCTGCAAGCAAATGTTTTTGCTACTTTACTTGTGTATTATTTTGATTTTATATGTACTGCTATCGTACTTCCACTCCATTATGTCTCAGAGGAAACTATTGTTTTTTCTACTTGGCTACGTTCATTTGACAGGTCTCAGTTCAGTGAAGCACACACCTGCACTGTTCTGGGTTTCCCCCTCTGATTGGCATTGTATAATCTGCATCTGATACACAGGCAGTGCTCTCATTTTGATACTTGTTGGTTTAAAAATATAGTGTCCATCCTCGCTTTTTTTTTTTTCCTAAACACTTTTTTTGGTTGCACTGGGTGTGAGGGAATGATTCATTCTAGCAGCATAGACAGAGGGAAAAAAAAGAAGAAAAATCCCAGACTTCTGTGGGATTCACAGGGAATATCCTGGCTGTGTTGAACAGGTGAGGAGTGCTCTGGAAAGCTCATTGGGTTCTTAACTTGTCAGAGTAATCCAGGTCCAGCCCTGAGGGGGAGCTGGCTACTGGCATTTTCCCTGCAATTTGTTATAAGAGTGAGTTTACATTTAGATTTAATAAGGCCCATAGGCATGGCCCCAAACAAGAATCAATCATCAGGCTGAAGCAAACGAGGCTCTGGCCGGCGGAGAACAAGTTGACTGGCTGGGATCAGAACAGCCTGGAGTAACTCACTCTCTCTACTTACCCCTTCTTCTCTCTGTCCTCTCTTAAACACACACACACTCAGACATACACACACACGCACACACACTCTCGCTAATGCTCAGTACAATTGTGCCAGTCCATATCAGTCATAAAATAGATGGTTTTCATCTAACCAAGAATCAAAGGCTTTGTCTACCCGCATGATTGTTAGAGGCACATGAAGGAAGCCGTTTCACTTTAATAAAATATGGCCTTCTTGCGAAATGAATGAATGCAAATGTATTTAAACCACTGAATCACATGCTGCCTGGAGACTTCAGAGCCTGCAGGGCCATACTTCTCACTGTTCCATTTCTCATTACTGTCTAATACCTGGCTCCCTTGATATGGCCCCAAAGCCTCCTGATGGAACATTCATAATTGATTCTGATTTGAGTCCCTCATTACCAACAAGTGACTCTGTATTGGTGTGTGTGCAAATTCAGCTCCAGAGGGCAAGTCCTTTGGAGTGAGAGTTTTCAACTTCGCTTTCACCTCGCTTCTATGTGTGTGTGTGTGTGTGCGTCGAGGAAAGGGGAGTCTATAAAAGTGAGGAAGGGTTGACGTCCTTTGGAGTGAGAATTTTAGTTTGCTTTTCCGTCCTTTCTTGTTTCCTTTGTACCACGAGTGCACACATGCACACACACACACTCACACTGAGACACCTGTCTGTTCTCTCTGTGCACACCCTTTTTTCCCCCTGCGTCTCACACACAAAACAGGAGCAGCAGGACGGTCTGTTTTGCAGATCAAGGCAAAACGGTAATGAAATCAAAATTGCCAGGGTGACATTTACAAAGGCGACGCATTTGCTCTTTTTTTTTCACAAAACATAACAATGAGTAAACACGCGTCCCTTCCTGTTGGTTACTGAGAACAGTCGCCAACAAATACAGTAAGTCTTTCTCTCGGAGGGTGTGATGATTAAGAAACCACATCTCCTCTGGAGTGGTCGCTCTTGAAAATAAATTGTTATCGTTCCTTCAGCAGGTGAAGGGGCCAGGGACTGCTGCGCTCCGCACTGAAAACACTGCACCCACGTGATGAGATAATAAGCTTAGTGGCCCTGACCTTGTCTAATGGCACTTCCGTCATATTTACCAAATGGTATTTGAAGCAATCACCGCCGTTGCAACGAGATGGATAGATTGACAACAAGGTAATCAGACCCACAAGGGTGTGTGTGTGCACCCACGGCGGCTTATTTCGACAGCAACCTGTTCATAACGCGGGGCAAACAAGAGGGATTTCATCACCGACACACCGAGCCCCCCCTCTTTCCCTCTGTCAGGGCAAGGGCGCCATCAGCACTTTGTTCCATACACTGGGATTTCATCACACGTGATCAAGTCAGAGAGTGAATGTTTAAACAACAGGTTGCTCTCCCTCCTTCTCTCCCCTTCCTTGCTTTTTCTTAAATGCATGAATGCCTGCATTTTGAATCAAGTCTTTCGGCAATATTTTCATCTCCATCTGTGATGTTTGCCCCTCCCACGCCGGAGAGCTGGGGGATGCAAGTGGTGGCGGTGGCGGTGCTGGTGGAGGTGGGGAGGGTATAGCTAGCATGAGTTTCTTTCAGCAGCAGGTACAGCCCATAAAAATTCTACAGGAATCATCCAGGACAGCCCCTCATGGACTGCCCTCCTTGGAGGACAGTCTGGAAATGGCTCGTGGTCTTGTCAGCCATGGTAATACAGTGCAAGACACAGCAGGGATAAATACCTGGGTGACAAATAAATGTGTTGTAAAAGGGACATTAATCGCCAGCTTTGTGGGACGTGTGTCCTTATGACAAAGAAGGGAGACATTTGTCAGTCTGTTCCACAGATGGCCCCACAGAGCCCCTTGATGAATCACCTCCACCTTGTTTTAACTGGCCACAGAGGCGGCAGCGCCACAGCCTCTACATCTGCAGCCGCCTGGCACCCAATCTACCACGGGGTAGAGGGAAAAAGAGGAAACACACACACATACACACACATACACACACACACACACACACACACAAGGTTTCCAAGGGCATTACACTGAGGCCTAGTCCACACGAGCCCGGGTATTTTTGAAACCGGAGTTTTGCTCCGCGTCCACACGAGTGGTGTAATTAAAATACTCCGTACACACGCAACCGTGGAAACCGCTATCAAATGACGCAATGCACACGTGGAGGGCTGTTTTGACCAATCAAAATACAGTGGAAACCGCTTATGGATCAAAGGCATGGGACGGAATCATTTATAGTGTTCATTTTTGGTCATTTTGTGGATGAAAACATGCACAATAACAATAAAGTGTTCCTTTGACATGCACGGCTGCAGCAGTCTCCACCACTGTCGGTGCGGCGCAACTCATTATCACTGGCTGTTGTGTTGTCTGTACACGGATGACTTTCCATTTATATCAACCGCGGACGTCATGAATAGATTTTCGGCTTTTTGGCTCATTCCGTTCATCTCCGCATCGGCTCTATTTATCACTGCATGACAGCAGTGCGACCCCCCTCCCGTCGGACCCGGTGGCATAATGTGCCTTCATTCATAAAATTCATCCCGAAGCACTCTCAATCAAACAAGGTGGGGAATGAGAAACTGCGGCGCTACTGTAGTAGTTTTAAAAACACACCGGCAGAGGCTGTAAACAAAACGTGCGCAGCTATTGAGAACAACAATCACGGTTGCAGTGTCCACACGCACCCGGTTACCCTGGACCCCGGTTTCAAAAAACCACGGTTTCAGGATTAGTGTGGTTGCGTGTTATACGTTCACGGTTTCAAAAATGCCCGGGCTCGTGTGGACTAGGCCTGACTTACATTTATTCCCGGAGACTTACATTCGCACCGCCGGCACAAATTCGCATCCAATCGCGTCTGTACATTGACTTTGTATGTAAAAGATAACAAGTATTATACTAATCGTAAGCTTCCCCTGAAGGAGGACTACGGTATGACACTAGCCATTGGCTAAAACTGGCACTTTTACATTTTTATGTTCATCAAAGTGCACTGTCCTCTTTCAATAAACGAATAAATAAACACATAAACACACACAAACAGACAAGTAGTGTTGGACACGTTACTTAATAAAAAGTTAATTAGTTATAGAAGTTACCTTACCCCAAAAGTAACTGAGTTAGTAAGTGAATTACTACATTAGAAAAGTAACTAATTACCAGGAAAAGTAACTAATGTGGTACTTTTTTTAAAATAAAATGCTCAAATATGTCAAACTACTTGGACTCACCCCCCTAAGCCATGTATACAGTATAACGTACACTTCATTCGGCAATTACAATGTTATCACTATGATACTCAAGTTTGTGATGAATCGAATTAAGCTTTAATGTCCTATAGGAAATACTGTCTATTATTCATGTCCACTTCCTTGGCAAGTGTTCCTGCCCTAATAACTAATTAAGCGTCTGCCCACTGCTTTGCTGCTGCGTGAATATTTGATGTTTAACAAAAGCAGGTGTTTTACATTGTTTGAAAATGTTGAAATGTTGAACCTACTGTGAGTATGGCCCAACGGAGACCTTTCCGTCTGAGCAATCCTGACTCTGTCTGCACCTACTCATTTCACAAGCGCTGTATTCTACAACAGAGTGAGCCACAATCTTACACGACTCCACCTGATGGCTTTTTTTTTTTCTTTTCGTGGTCCCCGCCATTTCAGTGATGGACCCGGGCAGTGAACCACAATGGCACTTACTGAGCAGAGTGGCCCCGGCTCCCTTAATTGGTCATTGCTGTTCACAGTGGACGTGATTAATCACTGGCCAATTAGCCACTGGCACCTGTGCCAACACTGGAAGAGGCTGAGAGTGCATACAACTCCAGTAAGAGTCAGCACCACTCTGCTCACTACTTCACTAAAACTGTTTTAATGACTTTCCCACTTCATGTTTTATTTTTATGTCTCTTGCGCTAAGCGTATACTGCAAAGGACTCCCTGCGAGCGAAAACGATCAATTATGCATTCCATTAAATATGTATATCTGCGCCTTTGTTTATTCGATTGGAGTACACTGATATTTCTTTTTCTCCTCCCAATGATTTACAAAGAAAGTGGCCTCTCCTTTGCTTGTAACTGCGCCTGATGCTACTGAGCTTTGACAGTGCTGACGAATGTGACCCACACATGACTTCCTGTGTGACATCACTTTAAATCTCCTTTTCCATCTCGGCTCCGTCAGCCAATCAATACGGTCTGCCTCCGCCTACCGGGGCCTGCAGGGACACCTCCTCTGGCACCTCAGAGTATCTAAATCCTTTTACAGTGAAGCCTTCTGGCCGTCTCACAGCTGACTGATGATCCTGTATTACACGTTGAACTGACACAGAGAATAGGCACTTGGTGGAAATCCTCCATCCAGAGAAAAGCGGGAGAGAGAGGAGAGTCTAAACGCCGGCTTGGGATGGACGCCGAGTCTACTCATGACTCAAAGACATGTGTTGGGGCTGGTGGTTGGAGGGATTAGAGTGCATAATAGATTTCAGAGCAAGGAAGCCCTGATGCAGCCCCCAGTTCAAACACTGCCTGGGGCCTGTAAGCTTTCCTCACCAAAGATTGCGGGAGGAACGATAGTTGGTTCTCTTTTTTGCTAGTGGGGAGGCACTAATAGCCTCTTAAGAAAATCCCAGACTTGTGTCAGACAGACCGGTTTTGTTTCAGTGGCAAAGCCGCACTGAAACGTTCAAAAGGTCTCTCCTTGACCACTGTAGCCTCGTCTCGCATCTCATTTTTCAGATCCCCAAGAGTTCCCTCTCGAAGACGACTGTGAGAAAACGTCAAGTGTTTCTCTCAGCGTTAAAGAAGACTACCCATCTGTTCTGAGCTGGTGTCTGAACTAAAAGTAAACTCTCGGATAAGAGGCTGACTATTTGCGGCTTTTTAATGATGCAAATTAAAGCGCTCTTGGACTTGTTGTTGAGAATAAGCTTTTGTTTATCTTGATGTTAAGGATCTGTGGTGTGTTAATGTGATCTGAGCAGAAAGATTAGGCCCTGACCACTGACCCTAAACACCGCTAAGCCACATGGAGACAGATAAGGCTATTAAAGTACCATAATGGAGGGAGAAAAGTGACACCAATTAGATTAAATGTGCTAGATATTCACCAGGCCTTTTCCCTTCTAATTTCTCTTGGCAGAGAACCAGAGAGTAACTCAGACTGGATAACAGAAGATAATGATCTCATTACTGTACACACTTCCTCTAGTCTGGGTAGAACCTGAGAGAGGACGGGGGCATGCGCCATGACTGACACACAAACACGCACGCACGTGTGCATGGGTCAAACAGTCCACTTCAGCTGAAGTAAGGACAACAACAACAACAAAATCCCTCCTCCAGTGCATATGCAGTGATATCTGAGTGAATATTTAATCCAAGGCCAGACAGAGTATCTAAGGAAAACTGAACATGCTACAGCTTGTGCTCCTTGAATTATTAAGCGTTTTAAAATCTTCCACATACCCAAAAGTTCCCACTGCATTAATTAAAGCAGCTCAGTTAGAGGAGCGATGTTACATCCCCCTTGATGGAGGTAGACAAGGTACAACCATTACATTGCACTCAGGAGAGCATTTACGCTTTTCAGACCTCTGTGTGGCTGTTTGCCTTGTCTTTATACTTGAAACTGAGTGAAGTGATTATGAGCAAGACTAAATAAGTAGAAGACGATCTCCCTTTGCCAAATTATCCTTAACTGGCTGTTGTAGCCATTACTGCGAGAGGACGACAACAATCCCGTGGACCCAGACTCCCTGTTTATCAGCACGTAAAATACATGACATAATAAAATTCTGTGTCTGATATCATTTTCTAATAAACATTTTGGGAAATATGCATAATCAATTTCTTGAGACAGTTTGACAAGGTCAGTATAATGTGATGCAAATATGCACATATGTGATATAATTATTTATTCTGTTAATGCAAAAGTAAAACAAATGTTAAACTAATCCATATTCTATCTAAAATTAGCTCTAATGCAATAGTTCGGTTTGTGACTCAATCTGGTGACGATAGATAGTAGTAAAAAAGTCATGAAAAAATGACCATATTGTGCTGTTTCCAGTCTTTATGGACACCTAAGCCAACCAGCTCCAAGCAGGATCTTCACATATGTGAGAGTAGCATCAATCTTACTCCAGCCAAAGAATTTGCTTCCCTGGCTGCAGATGGAGTGTATTCCCAAATGTCAAAACTAGAAAAAATGTGAAACAAAATCAAACCTTCTGCCTCAAGTAAACTGGTAGCCATTTGGTCTGACAAAATGTGTAAACTACTCCAGCCCTTTATGACAGTTCCTGGATCAGACGTCGCAGTCAGACCTTTGTATTCACAAACCGCCAAACTTTGAATCGTTCAGACTTTGAAGCAGATGCCACAAGTTAAAAGGCAAAAGTCATGAGTCATATTTGGTCTGATGAGTTGTGGTCCATCTGCTCTCACAAGACACTGGCACTCTGGCTGCCATCCTCCCACTACTCCCATTTGTTTTGTGTTGCCGTGTTGTTTAGAGTGCACTCATCAGGGTTGAGAGGAGCACATAAGAATAATTTAAGACAAATGCAAGCATTGAAATTCACTGTCTATTCAACCCTGCCTCCAAGAAATGATGTGCCTGTATTAGGGTTACACAGACTAGTCGACTAGTCGTCATTGGCTTTCATAACATTAGAGTCTACTAAAAATCTGAAGTCATGCAACCTAATCTGCACAACCAAGCTGCAAAAGCAAATACGCTCCAAAGGACACATCACTGGGAAGCTACATAATTTCAAGTAAGTGCTATTTAGCAACAGAGTCAGTCCAAGTAACCATCAATACTGACACATAAGGTAAGCCTATGTGGTTAGGTTTAGTGTTCAGTTCATGGTAGGCTACCATAGCATTATGAAATGGGACTCATGGGACTAATACTGTCATTGGGTTATTATTCTGTGTCTTTTAGAAAAGACATGAAACTGTCAGTGACTTGAGTGTCCAGCACTTACCTGTGCAATGAGGACAGCTGAACCCAGAGGCTTGTTCCTTGAGCAGTGTTTCTCCATCAGCCACAACTCCTGGGCGCCTCCATTGGCAGTTTCTCAAACCCACTGTCAATAAAATGCAAAAGTCCAATTAACTCCCACTCTTTTTAATCATAAACAACAGAGTAATATTTGTCCAAACAATGCAGCCAAAGTTCATGTATCTTGCCTATCAGTATATAAAAGTTATTATCAGGTGACGAGTGTTCACAGGGAAATGAATGGAATTGGGCATTTCTAACTTTAGATATTTGCAGGAGAAAATCACGTAAACAAGCGCGAGATTAGACGCGACGTCACACGCGACGACGTTTGTTGCCGGAAGAGACTGCCTGTGAAGAAGACATCACAGGAGGGACAACAGGGCTGAGTCAGGGCTTTATTGGCTGTGTTTATGCAGTTTGAGAACAACAGGACTGGTTTCATTTCGGTAGGCGCCCTATCAGTTTGAGACCGAGTTTACAGAACACGAGCTGAAGGAAATGGAGGAGAAAAGTGAAAGAGGGACAGCTGCCGCCGGTGGAGACTATACGTGCTGGACCTGGGGGGTGCGAGTGGTCAGGCTGTGGTCACCGCTGAAACCAGATGATTGTGCTGCCAGTCGGACTGGAAATGTGTTGTCAGCGCGTGGATGCTGGACGCCGAAAGTTTGCCGCATCACTGGATGAAAGTGGGTGAGTTGTTTTCGTCTCTTTTCCAGGCTAAGCTAACAGATGTTTGATGCCTCGTCGTATGATGTGCTGGGACCCTGTTTGTACTGTTGATGACGTTTGATGCTGTATTTGTGGCTGTGAGTGGCTTTTTGATCGTTTGTGCATGGATCAATAGACTGAGCTGTTATGGTGCAGGCATTGCTGAAGTTGCTACAACTAGAGAAGCTAGCGGTTAGCAGACTTCATATCTGGAGGGACAGGCCTCCAAGTCGTTTGCGCTATCATTATCAACTCAAACAACCAACACTTTAAATGGAGACTAACATCTCTGTACAATCTCACCTGTATGGTCAAAGATACTCTCCATCTTTGCTGTGGTTGCGACCAGAATCCTGCATTGTGTGCCCATGCATCCAACACACAAAACGGCCTAGAGACGTTCAAGGTGCGCTCCAAACGTAGGAAACCTTAATGCCTTGACAAAATTATGCATTTCCTCATATTGATGTTCACAAAACAAAATCAGACTCACCTAGAACACTTTTCAATACAAAAAATTACAAAATGATTGAACTGGACTGGAGGGCATAGTAAAAACAAAATATCGACAAAATTATCAAAATAATAGCCTACATCCACATTCCTTACCAAGTGAAATAAGACTTCAGCAGAAGTCAGGCTGGGAAGACAGCCTCTCCAAATTGTTTTATCATGCAGCAGCAAAGATAAATAGATTTGTGGGAAATCCTGAGTTAGCTTTTTGTTTTTATTTCTTGCTGAATATGAGTTTATGTTCCATAAAATTCTTTTGGGTAAATTAATTCTGCAAAGAATATATGCATTTACTTACAGCTGACAAGTGTTTGGCTGAATTTGAATGATGCTATAAAATATAATTTACAGGCAAGTCTTTCAACTCCTGCTTTACAATATGAGAGATGTCTGTACGTTGGCAATATCTGAAAATGTAGTGAACATTCAGTCTACCCGAACACAGCAGAAAGATTCCCATTTCTTTGTTTTTAACTTTTTTTTTCTTTTCTTTTTTACCTTGAGTATGTAGCATAACTCAAGGAGAAGACGTTATCTAACTTCCTGAACTCATGACCTGAACTTTAAGTTAACTCTTAAACCCTTAAGGAATTATTTTCAAAACACAAGTTCAAGTTTGAGACGATGGTTTTCCATTAAAATCTCATGTAACCTCATGTAAACCTGTTGAAGGCTGTGAGTGTACACACACATAGGCCTATACCTCGGTTAAATTTTCAAGGTTGGATTTGTTGAAAACAGAATTTACAGTAAGAACTGCAAAAAAATAAGCTAATAAGTGGGCTAGATTTTGTTTTATAGGCACACTTTCTTGAAAGGTTTAACATTCTTTGTTTCAAAGATTACAGATACTGCAAAGTTATGGATTACTTTTGAATTATGGGAATAAACGATTCTCAAAGAGAGTGTTTTAGATTTCAGGGCTTTTTTGGAAAGTGAACCTTTCATTAGATCTTATTTTTTTCTGGCCGCCTTTGTATTCAAAATTGCAGCTGTACTCAACTCTACTATTTCTTCTAATGCAAGTTCTTAGATAAGAACAGCCATCCAAATAAAACACAATAGCATGACTCTGATTGACACATCAGTAGGAAGCAAAGTGCAGATACAAGTTCTCATATTTTTCATTGGCTCAATTCTTTTTGGAAGTGCTGCTATCAGTATTTCTTTCCTTCAATCAGATAAAGTGGTCCTATCATTAGGAAGTCACTGCCTCATTCGTTTGCTTTAGACTTCCTCCCTCTTGCCACCTTTTTTTCCCCTTTTCTTCGCCACTCATTCAACGTCTCTTTCTCTCGCTTTGCCTTCAGATTGGCAGCGAGAAAGGGGATAAGTGCAAAGGCTGCAGTTGGTTTCAGTGCTCTAACATCATGCTAATCATGGCAGAGGAAAAATGATGGTAGGGGGAGAAAAATATGATTCAGACCTAATCTTTGCAACTTGCTGTGGCAGCTTACTGGTGAGTTATTGTGCCCCAAGGGTGGATTTGGCTTCTAGTTCTTTCCCTCTCCTTCATCTTCATCACCGTCTACAGTGAACGCCTGCGTATGTGTGTGTGTGTGTATGGGCCTTCCCTCATGTGACACCAATGCCAGTGTGTCAGTGACATCTTCTCACATGTGCTTGTGCTTATGTTCACTGTTTATTCTCACATTTACGGCCACAGTTCTGTTCGCATCTCTTCACCCTCGAAAATAACTGCTTAACGTGATTTTTAACAGTATTTTGGTGAAATTCGTGTTTGGACAGAGGGTCAGCCATAAACTGTGGCCTCAAACTGTGTCACAATGAAAGCAATTTCCCACAACTTCAGGAAGTCTGAGAGTTTCCATTACAGTAGGAGATTTGATGCCCTCAAGAATGACTGTCGCTACAAAATCAAAAGGGTATTTGGCACATTCGAAAAAAAGAAAAAATAACAGTAACTATTTTGTCTCGCTAAGATTTTTTTTACAGGCTGAATCATCCAAATTTTATAGATATTGAATGATAAACCCCTGGTAATCGGAGCACTTCATCTGTCACTGTCCTTGCCACAGGGAATAGAGTGAATGCTGTTGCCACAGATAATAGTGACTTTCTGTAACAATGATTGAAAGGGGCACAAAGAGGGGGGAAAAAGAAACACTGACTTTTCCCAGAGTGTAATCAAAGGAGAAAAATAACCCCGTGTTTCACTGAACTGTTAGGTCCTCACATCATGTGCAGCGGGAAGGAGGGCAGAGTGTATCTACATGTGATAGCCAGTCCTTTGGTCTGTTTCTCAGTGAGGCCAGATGGCATCAACCTCTTTGTCTCTGTGTCAACAACGATTCATAGCTTGGTGCTGCAAACTGAAACCCAAATCTGTCGGGCACCAGTGCAAAGATTCCTGTAATTACTTCCTTTTTCCTCTCACTTTGTTTGAAACATACAGGGAAAAGGGACAATGAGGAAAAACGCAGAACAAACAAGGAGATACAGATGCAGTAGATGTAGTTTGAATGGTCTGGGTTCTGTAATGTCCTCTCTTTGTGTTCATGAGGGCTTGTAGTAAAGAAATTGTGACTCACCAATATGGACAAAGGTCACACAGTAGATCTGAAATCACTCTAGTCGGTCAGAATCATTCTCAGCATCCTATCTGCTCCTTTTTTTTTGTTTTCACTGCTTTTATCTTCAGATGCCAGCATCCCAAATGGAAAGAGGGACCTTAGTCTCGGAGTTAAAGCCAAGCAGGGGAAGGTAAAATAGAGTGAAAGCATATTACTCTGAAGTGTTCCACGGATACATAAAAAAAGGGGGAAAGAGGTGTGGGGGAGGGGGGATCATCCATCTCATTTCCCTGTTGAGGACCTCTATGAATTTTCTGAATGATGCTGGAGGCAGATTCACTCTTTTCAATCCTCCCACTGTGAATGTGCTCCGAAGATGACCATAATAAGAGGGGCGGGATCTGAAAGCCATCAAATCCTCTGGAGTGCATTGATAAGGAGCTGACTGTGTGTGTGTGTGGAGTGTGAGTTTGGTCATTGCATGAATTGTCCGGTGCTGTTTGGGAATGGAAGTCCCATCAGGGAATGATGGAAATAACTTCACTACTACAGTTCATTGTCCGACTTCGGTGCTCTTATTTTATATGTATTATATTTTTATTTCACCGAACCAACATTAATATTCCCCAGAGCATTATCCCAGTGAAAAATGTCGCCACCTGCTGGATGGATTTGAAAAAAATGTTGTAATCGTGGTTCCCAGAGGATGAACCCTGATAACTTTGGTGAACTTTCCTCCATCACGAGATGGGATATTTTAGTATTTGCTAGATTTCCAACAATGTGGAACATCCATGTCCCTGATGAGACGATTAACATTCTTTGGACTTTTTTGTAGCATCATGAAACAAAATTTCCTTTTGACCAGTTCACGAATAAAAACCTACAAAAATGACATTTATCAGGCTTTTATGCTAACACATTCAACTATTGTTAAATGTTTTTTTTTTTTATTATTGTGTGGCGTCAGCTTCTACAGATAACCACAATATCTGATTCAATAGGACAATAACTTTCAAATTTGACAAAACAACAATTTAATCAATAGAATGTGAAAATAGAGAAAGTAAATGAAAAAAATAAAAGGTACATGAACAACTCAGGAAGTAAATTCCTCTTGTGCAATATAATGCACCATGCTGCTGTATATTGCAAATAAAAGCACGTAAAACATAGCTAAATAATGAAGCATTAACCCATAGTACTCACAAACAAACATTGCACCTTCTTACCTACTTCACATTGTCATTGGGAGCATGTGCAGGCTGATAAAAGCAATAACTTATGCCTAAGTGCAGCCTCAGAGACCCACTAGCATGGCTGTAGATTCTTAATCTTGTTTTGTTTTTTATCTTTCTCTCTTCTAATTGTTTCTTTCTCATTCACAGCCTCCACTGTGCGCTGTAGTTGCGGTACTTTACAATTTAAAAGTGTGATTTAAGAAAAGAAAAGGAAAAAAAAAACACATTTGCCGTTGGCCAATCGCATATTAGCAGAAACCCACACAAAACTTAATTGCCTTTGCCATCTGCATTGATTTGATGAAGACTGCACACTATTATCCCACAGGAAAAATATGCTGCGGTTCAGACTCATATACTTCATAAATACATTCAGTTCTCAACTTGTCTTTCTTTTCAGACACAAAATCATCACATATAGAATCTGTGCGCACAAAAACAATATTCAAAACCTTACAGCCAGAAAAGTTGAGAGTGCACTCTGTGATATGCAGCTCTCGCTCATATTTCACAGTGATGACGATCAGCTTGAGTCTACAGCAATCAGACAAGAACTACACTGAAAATCTAATAAAACCAAAACACAATTAATCATTTCAGCCTGCTTGTATCTGAATGAAGTTTTACCTTCCTATTGACAGAACTTAGGCTTATTTCTTATCTCAAAATCCTCCGGGATCATCATTCAACTCTTATTTCATTTGTTTTGTTTGGTGATCTATGACCACAGCGCACTTGGATTTTCAGTCCTTTTTGCACATAAATCCACAAAACAGTATGTTGGAGAAGGAACGCTGACTGAAAGCACGATCGTGACCCGGTGATATACTAAAGGGATAGTTCACCCAAAATTCAAATCTTTTCAAATTCAAATTTCAGAGTCCTCCGTTCCTTCTCTGAGTTACGGGGGGGTCCGTGCAGCAGTATTTGTCCATATAATGGTTGTCAATGGACACCAGGTTTCTTTGTCCAAAAAGACACACCAAAAAACATCCAAATACCTCCATACTGCTCGTCTGTAATGTCCCTCTTGTATTGAAGCCCCGACATGAGAAATTGTTCTGAAAAAAATTAAATAAGTCCATATTTTAAGCTTGTTTGTAGCAGAAGCTCCCAGTGTCTCAGTTCACTGCTCTTCCTGTGTCAGTGCAAATCTCACGTGATTTGTACTGACCAGCGGAACAATTTCTCATGTGGGGGCTTCAATACAAGAGGGACATTACAGACGAGCAGTATGGAGGTATTTGGATGTTTTTTGGTCGACATGAGGGTGAGTGAAATTTGAATTTTGGGTGAACTATCCCTTTAAGTTAGTAAACCTTTGATTGCCCCTTTACTGAAACTGAACAGAAGTTAGTATAAAGACACTTTGCAAGTGTTTGCTAGTGGGAAATAAGCTATAAGCCGATTAAAAAAACAGAACAATTAGTTTTACTGTAATATATTTGCTTACTTCTTATTCCTCTTATTCAATAATTATTAATGAGGTTGCTATTGTGATATTTCCCTCACAAATCATTCATACCCATTAGATGTGTCGAGTATAATTAATGGTTTTTAATAAAGAAAAAGAAATTCCTCACAAGGCAGCAGGGGCAGGAAAAGGTGCAGTGTAACACTGTATTAAAACATATTGCAATGCTGAGAAAGGGGAAAATAGTCATTCATCATACCATGGTAATGTCCATGCTTCAGTATCCACCAGTTCACAGCTGTTGCCTGCGTTTGTGTGTGTTGCTGCTTTTCTCCGTGTGCATAGACTTATTCGTGTGATTTGTACTATCTGAGTCACTGGTGTGTGGTTATCTATGATGTAGTTCCTCATTACCACATAATTGGCCTGGTGATAAAATGATCATGGTTAGGCTAAATCACTGTCCATGCACACTCTGCTCTGTGCAGCCATTACTGTCGCTGACTGCAGGCAGCAATACATAAACTGAAGTCCTGCATGTGGTGCACGTTTGTGGGGCGTACGAACAGAGGCTGCTTTCAGGATGGGGAGCTGTCACTTTGATTTTCATACCTTCAGCTGCTCCAGATTCTGGTATTTGTTAAAATGTGTTAATTAAAAGATCTGGTAATAAAATCCAAATTTTCATGTTTATTTAGAAAGTTCCGGCACCATCTGGTAGCGAAAGAAAAATCAAAACACATCCACAGAGAATCTTAACTCTGAATGCGACAAAGAAAGTGTATTTCTTGTCTCTGCGTACTTCTTCTCCATTGATAAGTTTTGCGACACTTGACCCGTGTCTTAGTGAGCTGCAAAAAAAAAAATCATCTCAAAAATAAATAAATAAAAATATCATCTCCACGAGTCAGACAGACGCTGAAGGCAGCCACACTGGAATAGGAAATAGAAAAGTAAATGTGATATTCACTGTTTTTATGGGACACAGCATATGTGTACTGTAGTTTCTGACACATTATACTAAGAGTCCAAAATGTTTCAAGGCAACCATATGAAGCTTTTACTAAACTAAACTAATGCTATTCCTATCATGTTTTAAATCAGTGTGGAACGTTAACCACCACCAGCAATCATCAAGTGAGGCAGTAAAAACCCCTCAGTGCACTGAAGTTAGAAACCATTTCTTATTGATTATATATTAAACTTTTCATTTATGAGTCTGTTTCTTTTTTCACAAGTTAATAACAAACAGTTTTGATTTAACCACCACTAAAAAAACAAAACAAAATGCATGTTCGGGCTCTGCACAGAGGTGGAGGTTGGGGAATACAATGGGAGATAATTGAGATTTATTCCTTGTTAAACCAGAAACTCCTCTTGAGTTTGTTTTCTGGTGCTGGTGAGTGCATCCTCGCTGTTTTCTCCATAGCTGCTCTGGTCCTTTTAAAATGACCTCGTATTCCTTGGCTGAGATATGACCTTGTGGACGTGTCATCAAACCCAATGACTATACCACAAGGTGAATACCATTATGGATGCCTGTCTGTGTGCAGGCCTGACTGTCTATTATGTGAACTAGTCAAGATGTGGGAAACACATGTTACATGATATAGATGATATGATATAAATACATGTAGAATTTGCTTCATATTTTGCTTTTTAAAGCAATTAATGCATATTTGCTGCGTGTACAGGCAAACTGCATGGCAGCCATACAAAGCAGGCATAAATTCCAGTTTTGGGGCGCTCATTACCTGCAATTTAGGTCGTGGTTGGGTAACAGAGGTGCTAATTAAATTCAGTGACATTTTTATCTAAGCTTGTATATCTGTAGCTTTTAATCACTATCCTGTCAAGTGTTTATCTCTTGTCACTGATATTCAGCTTTTGCAGCAGTTTGTCTCTCTCCACACAAAGCGAACTCTGCTATGATTTTACATAAATATGGTTTTTGACTTGTTTTTGTCGAAAGTGAAATGACTGTAATTGTGTTATGTTACCATATGAATGCCTCTCTGGACGATGCAGGAGATTATAGATTTTCAATATGTGCTAAAACTCATCATTTATTCCTGTCTCACCAGGAAAAAAAGAGGGAGAAGCTGATAAATGCAATATGTGCAAGTGAATCAACAGTTTAGACTATAGTAATGACTTAAATAAAGTTTAGAGTATCACTTTTACCTTGAATCTCCTTTGAAAATAATTTATAACGCGCCTCAGCATTCTTTCAATCTGATTACATATGCAGACATAATATTCATGCAAATGATAAGATAAACATTAGATAGCTGTCTACACATGCTGATCTTTAAGTGTATTGAGATTCTAATTCAGACACAATGGGCGTCTGTTACCGGTCATCTTATCCTTCCCTGTCCCTCAATAGGACTCCCCCTGGTGCTGAGCCCCCTTGTGAAAGAGCAGACTCCATCTGCAGCAGGTGCAGGTCTAATGATGCTTTGATGCCATATGTCAAATCTCATCACTTGCTGAGTCGACTGACATTTCAGTTCCTCCTCCCAGCAACAGCTTTACAAGTGGTCGACGCTCACCTCTCCGGAACTGCTAAGTGTTAACAGCAAAATAAATAGACAACCAGTTATTCACAACTACTTTCCAGTTTGTACCAATGTGACAACACTTCCATTTTCACTCTCATAACAGAGATGCATTTAAGCACACGTGGTGTTGCTCAAATCTTATAGCCTGTTGGGCACCGGCTTTTTACTCCTGATTACACATTTTCCTCTGTGTGTATTTGTGTGCGCTCTGTGTGCCTGACGTCTCATGTCGTCAGTAGACAACTTTTGATTATTGCATCAACAGCAGTCGTGTCTTTAATGCTAAATTGTGCTTTCAAATCATAGCTGCACAGCCTACACTTGGCTGGCTGAGTAACTAGTAATCATTCCACTTCTGTTTGATGTGTGGGGCGCTGTCTAGTCACAGGCAGGCCCATCAGAGTCAAGTGGTATGGAGTGATTGCATGCATTGTGGCAGTGATGGAGACAGAAGACACTGTTTGTCCTTGTACAATGTGTATAAAGAAAAAAAAAAACAATGAAAACAACAGCTCGGCCATGTGAATGTGTGTAGTCAAAGCTGTCTTTGTCATGTTTGGTGATATAGTTGCCAGAAAATATGGGACTCTCTGTATCCCTCTCAACTTTATGATCTAACACACTTCAACAGTATATGGGCTAAATGTATTGATATTAATTCATTATAGGATTGAAAAATGTTTTTCGCTGATCAAAAGTTTAAAGTGGCACCACTGAGGGGTGTGGCTGGATATGACATCACAGTGTACAGACACACCCTGAAGGACACATATAGTGTGTTAATAAGTGGCTCTTTAAATTGTATGGTCGTTCCATTCACAGCCATAAGTTTTACTGTAGTTTAATTTTTTTAAAATTTTTAAATTTTTGTCCCTTTAAATTCAAATGAGCCACTGCTTAGCCTGCCCCCCCCCTCTACCAGTACCAGTACTCACAGGTAGGGGTGGTATTATGCAAATTAGAAAACTCATGACATCATTGAATGACAACTGAGGGAACGTTTCATAAAACCACATGGATTTCAACATAGGGAGTCTCCAAATTACAATTACAGATATTTTTTGTGAACTCTCACATTGTTGGGGCCAGAAGGCAAGACAGACACCAAAATATATGTTAAAGAGCCTTCAAAAAGTGTTACATTTCCATAATATGTCCCCTTTAAATTAAGATTGTTGAAAATGATTGAGGCCTTTTTAATCTAAGTAAAATTAGTAGATTCATATTCATTGGTCAAAATTGCACATAGTAAAAGTAGAAGTAAAACCAGAGCTATAATGGTCAAGTATTGTGGGCTCAGACTTGAAGTTGCATTAACTTTGCTTCTACTTGATAATTGTAAATCAAGCTTCATAAACAACTCTACCTCAAGTGATTATTAATGATTCTTTAATTTTCTCAAGTTCACTTAAGTTGACTCAGACAAGTAATGCACAAATTGAACAAATACTCAGCCTCAGTGCGAGTTTTCTTACGAATGGGACCTATTCCTCAAAATCACTATATGCTACCTCCAACTCTAAATCCAAAAGAAAACAGGTGAAGGATTTGATGTAATGTCTTCTGTGGCTCCAGGGGTAGTTTCCTAATGTCTGGAAAATGGAAAATAACCCAGATGATGTCCTGGGGATTATTATTGTTATTTCATATTCAGTTTGAAGACAACAGATTTATTTATTTATTTATATGTAACACAATGCATGAATTACAAATTTTGAGTTTGGAGTTTGAAAGACATGGTGGCAAGTTAAAGTGATGACAGAAGTGTCCAGCTGAACTCGCGCTCACTTGCACATATCAGTATCATCTTCGTCTTTGTTTGCACATACGATCAATAGTTTTTTCAGCCAATGTAGGTTTAAACATATTTACTGTACATCTTCAGCCTTCCTCAGAGATGTCACCTGATGTTGTTGTCACGTGTCTTTATCAGCTGATTTTCCGTCAGACAAAACTGAACAAAAATTGCAATGTAATCTACAAAATATACATGCAAATCAAGCAATAAAGACATACAATAGGGGAGAAGGGCAGATCATTCAACACCAGAAGAAAAAACACCAAAAGGGATGTGAAAAAGATACATCAGCACGACTCACAAGAAAAACAAACTATCCTCTTTATTTTTTACTTTTACTTATTTAACTCTCCCTCTCTCTTGTTCTCTGAACTGTTCACTGTGTAAAATTCCTCGTAGGTGTTCAGAGGATTTCTTTTGACTATTTCAGCTCGTAACAATGGTCACCTTTGTTTATCTGCCTCCTGCTTTCATATGGTGTCAAGGTGAGGCGCCGTTTATCAAAAGCAGACTTTGTGTGGATTAGTGATTTGAAAGGAGAAAGTGACTAAAGAGTATTTTCCGAACTGCTGCTGTATAATTGACTGCTAAACTGTTCCCCTCTCCCAAATACAGCGATCTACATGGCCTATAGCTGAGACGTATGCTAATAGAGTTCCTCTCCGAGCTTCGGCATCGATGTTGTTAAAGGTGTATTCTCTCCCCTGATGGCCTCTAATCAGCTCCACTCAGCCAAGCTTACTCCACCTGGAGGACCGGCTACTGATTTTCTGTCAAAAGGAAAAGCACACCATAATTATGCTGCCATTTGAAATTCCATCACTCTCCTTTTGCAACAGAAATAAGATGCATCTCATTGAAATGTATGTGGAATGCTGGAAGGATATATTCATGGGTAAACCTTGTCTTTTTAATTAAACACACAGTGGCCTTGGTGGATTGCTTGTGACACAGGGAATGATCGGGGCACTTAGAGGGCTGCAGTTCAGGTAAATATGCCTTTAATGTCCCAGAGGACGGAAGTAGGGGCATGTCTTGGCATGTTTATACAGCTTTGGGGTTTGGAAAGCATATTTAAAACATACAGAGTACAATAAAAAAAAGCAGGTAACCTTTTCACCCTGAAGTTAAAGAACAAAGATAAACTAAATGAAAAATAAGCAGCGTTAAAAGCCCACGGTGATAGTATTCACAGCCCTGCCAGGAATATCTTGACTAAAAAATGGACTGCGCAAGGCTGCTCACACATATCCATCACATATTAAACCTGTGGGTAGATGATGAGACCCATTCTTTATGATATATGCAGATTATGAAGAATGATACAGGATCACGTTCTCCCAGGTCCCATTACTGGCATCCCACCAGCATTTACAAATCCCAAACAGAGCCCGCTCCCAACAAACTCTGACTGGTGACGGTCCGTCTCAAAGCTACTCTGGCTTGCAAGAACAGCACCTATTGCACACAAATGCGCGTTATCTCATTAATCGTTGATTTTTATTTATTTTTTGATGATTACAAAGCAAAAAAAAAATCTGTCAGTGTCTCACACGCGGAGAGAAAAGATGACACCCAGATCAGTGATTCTAGGAAGACAAAGTCGAATGACCTTGACATTTCACTTCGCCGGAATGCCAGTAGATTATTCAGCCGAGTGAAGAATGAGAGAGACAGACAGGAGGAGAGAAGGAAAAACAAAAATAGAATTATTCTGAGGGGAAACAGACATTTGAATTCCCAGTGATATGCCAGGAATATTTTTTAGCACAAGTTTTTATTTTTATTTTATTGCCATATAGAGGCGACAGCATTTGAAATAATTCAATTACTTTTCATTATGGTTTAGTTCTGGGTCACCTGTAGTGCGTCCCTATATGCACGAATACAGTATGTGTGTATTTGCTGGAGGGGAGAGGGCGGCCGTGGGCTGTCTGAGTCAGCCCTTACCCCCTAACTCTCCTCTCGCTTCACTTCCTCTCACCTCTCACCTGCCCTGTGGCCCGCCGCCTGCCGCCTGCAGACAAGCACGGGCTAATCGCGCCCTCCCTCCTTCCCGTCTTCCCTCTCTCCCTCCTTTCTCCTTCACTTTCTCCTCCGTATCCTTTCACAAACAGGACAACAGGGTCTGACTACTAACCTCCCTCTCTGACCACATCATTCACCCCGCGAAGCCTCAGAAAACCTGTTTATTCTGCTCGTATGACTTCAAGTTGATGGTATTCAGTAACCTTGAACAACTGCCAGAGTAGCAGCGACTTAAAAATGTAGATTCCTGCTCATTTTCATTATTGATGAACAGGAAATGAGATGAATACATATCTTCTGTGAGCCGCTCACCAGTTGATTTCACGCTACCAGAGACAGGGTTAAAATAGCATTACACTGTACGTCGAGCTGCGGCGGCGTTGTGGATGTCATGTTAAGCTGATCTCCGCTCATTGTGGACCATGTCCCTGTCTTGTTTAATAAATGCAGCGTGCCGTCCTGCTTCCCTTCTGTCCGCATTGTTTTGCCAGCAGTGCCGTGTCGCTCGGGCTCGTCTCTCTCTGAAATGTGCATCTGCATCACCTGTCACTCACAGGGAGGCATGCCATGTGCTGTTTGATTGACGTCTGGATCTGCTTGAGGAGAAGGGACTGTCTCTCACACGGTTGAGTGCGCCAAAATATGTGTGAACAGAAATGAGGACATTTAGGGAAAATACACAAAAAAAAACTGTGAAGAAGAAGAGGAGGAAAAGAAGAACGATGAAATTACATGAGCATGTTTTAGACAAATCCCGATCCCCCTGTGTTCCGCGTGTGTGTTTATTTGGCAGAGCTGCTTGTGTTTGTGTGTCTTTGCGTGTGTATTCCTGAGTGTATTCCTGTATGCATAGCTGTGTGTGTGGAAGGCGAGACTTTGAGATTGTTCTCTTTTTTTTTCTTGCCTCATCTAATGTTTCCCATCCAAGCTAAGCGACTGGCAGGAAGTGACAGGTATACAGGTGTGGTTTGACAGGGCTCGTCTGCTGGCCGCACATGGCATACAGAACCAGAGGGTGTATTTACACCCTGAGGTCAGAATGAGGAGCAACGGGACACAATGCACACATCTTCTCTCCGCTGAAAGCTTGTATGTGCTCGACTTTGATGTTCTTCAATCCCTCAATGTCCTCTTTGGTCACATTTTACTTTTCGCGGGGCCACAGCTCTTAAACTAGGGCACGCATCAAAGCACTGTGTGCTCTAGTGATGTCAAAGAAGGTCAGCGCAGCAGAGTCTTTTTCAAAAATCAAATTCTGGGCAAGTGGACAGTGTGGGAGATTCTCCGTCACATCAAACATGAATGAGAAAATTAAATTTCTTGCGAGCTAAGCCACGACGTTGCAGTTCCACCCAATGTTGGAGGAGCTGCAGCTTTGTTGTTGTAGCTGCACTTTACTCCCAGAATCACTGTGTTGACATGCTAAGTCTGAACCTTCACTTTTTCATCTCTTGAGATCATTTAGCAGTCACATTCTGCAGTGTAAGCCACAGAAAGATTTGCAGAAAGCCAAGCGACAAGTTAACAGCGGATCAGCTGCTTATGTGTTTTATTTATTCAACAATCGGCGTTGGCATTCTTCGACACAGTGAGGCTGTGTGTTCTGATAAAAGGACTCGCAAACTGGCTGAATTCACCAAAAATGAAAGGTTCACCTTTTGAAAGGAATGATGTGCCGTTTGAAAATGTGTCTCTGACAGTTGCAGAACACCCCCCACAAGAATTTTGAAAGAGCGGAAACTTGACAGTTTTGTGACTGTCGCCATGGAGACGGCGAGAGGGTCTCATTAGGGTAGAGCCAGAAAAATCTGTTTTGGAGGAATGACAAAAAAAATAAAATAAAACCCCGACAAAATAGCTGAGACTGGCATAATTTTAAAAGGAGTTAAATGACAAAAAAAAACAAAAAAAACAATGAACAAAGGGATGATACACTTTGCCTGGAAAACTGAAAAAAGTCAAACTTCAAAAACAGAGGACAGCAGAGGACTGCGATTATTAAACCATATTTGCAGAGCTGCGGATTCAAAATGGCTCTTGACACAGACTGAGTTTGCTGTTGCATCAGACAAAGCTACTTTTCAAGGGCAATCTCTCTTACATATCTGATGGGCTTTGCCAACCATTTCACTGGCATCGCCACCAGTTGTCTGCATCTCCTCTCCTTCAGCTCCGCTATGTATTTTCTCACACTTAAACTTTACACCTCGTAATATTTTCACGCCCACATACAGATGCAACTGACATAGACACTTTTTTTTCTGCATCTAATAGACGTCTCTGCGCTCAAAAGAAGCAAAAAAAAAGATTGGTGATTGATATTCTTCTCAGCTGACACATTAAAAGTCTTTCACGTTTTGCTTAAATGTTTAAAGGACATTCAGGGACAGTTAGCAGAAATATTTAATGCACAACATGCGATGTAAATCTGCCACCAGTTATTCAACCTGCGAATGAGATTCATCATTTATTTCCAGATAATAAAAAGACAAAATGAGGGAGAATGAGAGGTTGTACTTTCAGCCGCTTGTGACCTCTAGTAATTAATTTCCAATGACGCTCCTACAGTATCTGAAATGCAATCTTATGCAAAGCATGTCATGTTTTTAATATATATATTTATATCATTATCAGAGAACAATAATATGTATTTTAATTCAGGAATCAGTGTTACTAAATAATGAACTAATATTCAACTTGCGTTGCATATTTCTTTTTTATCTCAGTGAAATGCCCCCCAGGATGCAGCATAATGTAAAATAATGACAAAGCTGTGCCAGAGGAGGATGTGGGGGGGGGGGGCGCACACAACGAGTTAGGCTCATCATTAGTTATGAAACGCTATTTCACTTATTTCATTTATGGAAGTCAGAGGCAACTTTTCACCCAGTCTGAGGTTATTTGCCATTTTATCACTGTGGTGGGAAATACAGTCCCATTCAAAACAAGAAGATTGTATAAGATCATGCAGCGTATGCGAATGAAGATGAATTATACTAAAAAAAAACATAGCTGAAGGTCTAGCTTTCTACTGGGACTGCTAATATAAGATCCTGATGTTGAGAAGCTTCCTGCGGTCTTCAGCCTTGTATGCAAATGACCATTGTGTTTGCATTTTGAGCTGGTACCACTTATATTTGCTAATGGAGATATAAACAGTGGTAACATTTATATCCATTAGCATGGCTGTTACATAGCATAACATTGTGATTATCAATAATATCAGAGACAGCGTCGTAGCATTTTTTCAAAATTCTCTCTTCCAAATATTTTTAATGAACACACAATGGCCATTTATGAGTACTCATTAAAGACTACTTTTGCACACATCTTTCATCTTCATGCCTCTATGTAGAACAACATCATTAATGTTAAATTGAAAGTAAGTGAAAGGGTGAAACGCTTGCATTTTCGCATCCGGCTCAGGAAGCTTACAACAGCGAAGCTCAGAGCCGGCGAAAGGGCCACAGCATGCCTTGTGGAAAGCTGGGAATTAAGATGTATTATGCCAGGAAGAGAGGACTTTATTTATAGGAGCATCCGGAATAAGTAGAAGGAAATATGGTAGCAATACCTGGGGACAATGCTAAGTAGTTCGAGACCATTCCCAGGACAGGGATAGTGCAGGAGAACCAGGGGGAGAGGTGGATGTGGCTAATGAGAGCGACATTAGAAATGAACTTACAGCAAAACAACAGTAGAACAAGTGAAAAGTGATGTGTGTACATGTAATTCTGCACCGTGTTGTCGTGTCAGCTGGCAACATGTGTGTGCTTGCTACGTCTTTTACCTCACATATGATATTCATTACAGTTAACACCCCAGCAATCAAGCATGCATCTCATTATCAGGACACTACACAACACCGTGACTCACCGCAGGAGATCCAGCAACGGCCAGGAAGGTGTATGTGCGCCTGTGTGTGCGTGGTGCCTGTTGTTATGTACATGTTAATGCACGTCAGTCATTTAGAGTGTGTACGTTTATCACATGCGCCTATTTCTGGAAAAAAGGGGGATGATGCAGTGTGAGTGTTTGGCAGGTATCCACAAAGGGTGGGTGACAGGATTGTGGGGAGGGAGGGGGGCTGAACAGTGGCGGAAGAAGCAGAGAAAGACGAACGACGAGACAGGTCCATGACGGGAAAAGAACCTTTCCCTGATTTTTTGGCAGCCATGCTTCCTTCTGTGCGTTGTGGTGTGCGGGCCCTCACCCCTGTGTGTCGGCCCTGTTGGCCTGGAGTGTGCAGGGGGAGGAGGTGGGCTTGTTCTCCCCCCACCCACCCACCCACCCAGCCTCAGCTTCTGCCTCTCCTGAGAGCACATGACAGAGAGCATCGAGCAGAGCAAAGCAGCAAACTCTCCTGAGCCAGATTCCCGCAGCCTGCCAGCCAGCCTGCCTGCCAGCCGATGCCCACCACACCAGCTCCCTACCGCACTCCCAACCGGCTACTCCAGACTATTTACAATCAGCAGAGGGACGGACAAAATATTTACTAATCTTTGCAGCTGAACTGTGCAGCGAGGGGCTGGTGAAGTGGTGGTGGAGGTGGTGGGGGCTGTATGAGGCTTGACAGCAAATTAGTGCCCTACCATGACACATGCGGTGGTGTGGCTCGACAGGTCCCCTCTTTTCCCATTTTTATTATCATCCATGCTTGAATTATTCAGTGGCAGCCATTAGCATAACAGCAGCCATTTTATATTTAGCTCCCCCTATGTTGACTGCGTCAACATTTCACTCCACATATTCCGCTAACATCCCTGACAAGAGGGAAGAGGCAGCGGCTCAGAACCAAGTGCAATTAGTGACCAAGTAGAAAAAGAAGAAGAAAAGACCCCCCTCCCCTCCTCCTTTCGATTCTGAAATCACAAGACTAATGTCTTTTCAGCTCCCAACAGAAAAAAAGAAAAGAAACGGTCCATAATTTTGATTAGCATGGCAAACTGGCAGATTCTAATGGCGTTTGCCAAAAAAGAAACTGCCACACATTTATAGATATGCTATAAGCTATCACCCAGTCTCATTTGTCACTATTAGCTGTAATATGAAAGATCCCTCATCTCATCTCGGAGGTCTAATTTGTTGGCTTGCAATAGGAGCTGGACTGAGCAGACTGGAGCTACAATGATGAAAGCAGTCAATGCTCTCCTCCTTTTACTGAGTGTAAAATTAAAACCTTTGCATTGCAGCTGATCCATGCAAGCCACTCTGGTTTAAAGTAGCTTTAATTGAGCTGCATTTCATTCAGCGCGGGGGTCATGCGGACACCGAGGAGATGCACAATAATAGCTGTCGGTGTGAGCGCCTGTATGTCCACAATATGCTTGTGACTGGCATGTGGTTCCGTCTCTCCGCTGCGTTTTGTGCTCTCCTCATCCCCACCAGCTGTACACTTTGACCTCCCACTCATCTTTGATCCACTGTCAAAGAGCCCGCTCTCTGCCGTCGCTCAGCCACACTCCGCAAACCTTCACTTCTTGCTCCAGTTTTGGGCCTGGAGTCAGTCAGTGTGAGCTTCTGACAGTCTGTTTGAGGCTGCTCCCTGGTTAAAGCCCTTAGAAGAGAAGAAGACCCATTTGTGATTCGCTGGAACCAGAAACCTGGCATCGTAAAGCCGAGGCATCACAATATATTCAGTTTGTTAACTTAATTAAACTGCAAAATGTTGTTGGAATCAGGGGAAATAAAGCTGTCGATCCCATGTGACAGACTTGAACCCAGAGATGATGATTTTTCTCACACTAAAGCTTTTTTGTCTCAAAATCAGCAAATGGATAAAATATATAATTTATTATTTGTTGATCTTTGACCTGGAGCATTGCAATAAATGAATGAATAAAAGTTGGCATTATGTGCTATATGAATGCTTACAGTATATGTTCATCCTGATGATTTTACATTAGACATTTAGGGATGACATTAAGCATGTTCAACATTTAACAATTTCTTCATTTTTTTTCCCAGGCTCCAAAACTTTTCACTTATAATTGGCGCTTTCAGATTTACTCAACACCGTGTAACTCATTATTGTTTTAAAGAGACTTGTAAACTTCAAGGGCTGTGATGCTTTGCATGATTTAAGAGGACGGGGTGGAGGAGCTGCTCAGGTCCATTATTGTTACCGTGGGTCGAAATGTTTCCTTGAGAATCTGCCATGGTGTATAGCTACATATATGTGTGTGTCTATACGCGTGTGTGTGCGCGTGCATGTGTATTTAAAAGAAAGTATGAACCATGTAAGGCCTGCTCGGTGGTAGAACAAATTTATAAAATGTGGATAAATTCAGAGCTTTATGTGTTGCAATTTAATCTCCGTCAGCGCATCTGCCATTTGCAAGCTAACAGCATGAAAATTGCTCATCTCTAACACAACTGTGAACGAACAATAAAATCAAGCCCAGACTGTTGCAAATTTGGACAGCGCCGACACCAACTGATCTCATACTGATCCCTCGGTATATGAAGGAATATTTTCCCCTCTCCCTGGGACAGGCCTGTGTTTTCCCTTCCTTTTCTTCCAACTTTCTGAATTTGATTTACAGTGCAGTCAATACGGGGACACTCTTTGCGCTCCCTTCCCCCTTCTTCTTTCTGAATTAGCATAGAAAAGTATTGCATATGGATTTTCCTTCACTTCCTGCTCTCGCAACTGAAAAGTTCCACAACGAGAACACATCTCAGCCGGATGATGGTTTTCTAAGTGTCTGACATATAGTTCAACGAGTTCACATCGTATGCAGCGCACATATTTGTGCATTGTAAAAATAAATAGAACATGCAGGTTAATATTGACAGTGTGAACGCTGTCTGATGCAAACCTCGCCTACGCTGGAGATTGAGGAGACGCGTGTCACTGTTCCTCAGCCTGTGACACTTGTGTTGTTGCATGGGCCGGCAAAGCTCGTCTCTGTCTCCCCCCTCGTGCTTTATCTCTACAGTGCGCGAGAGGAACATGCTCTCTTTCTATGCGCTCCACGGCCTCCTTGTTCTCTCCTCTCACTGTAACACTGCAGTATTTCAGCATACCAATAACTGGGACTGTGGGGGATCCTCTCTTTCTCACTGTGCTGCCAGCCACCCAGGTGTGACTACATGTCAGGGAACAGTCTCACTACGGCCACAATTACACCCTCCTCTCCTGACTTGACTGTGCCAGCCCTCCTTATTAATCCATGACCCACAGAAATGCTGTCGTACATATGTATACATTTGCTGTCATGTATTAGCCATGAATGCCCCTGCACTTTCAGGTACAGCAGCTGATGAGGGGCATGTGGACAAGAACGAATCCCATATTTATTATTTTTTCTTTTTTTTTGTATGTGCTGTGAAGAAAGAAGTTGGTTATGGGCTGTGGTGCAACTGTGGTGACACACACATGAAGGCAGGTCCTGCCTGTGGGTTGTATTGCTTCTAATGCATGCTGGGCACAACAGCAGGCCAGTCGTTTTAAGGGGTTAAACAGACAGAAAATACTTGTTTTTAATGAGAATAGAGAGAGAGTCCTGTGATATTAAGAGCCACTAAGAGCAAAAAAACTCTGCTCATGATTCTCCACGCACAACACATAATTACATTTTTTCAGCATTTCTTTGCT
Organism: Decapterus maruadsi; assembly: GCA_030347415.2. NCBI lineage: Eukaryota > Metazoa > Chordata > Actinopteri > Carangiformes > Carangidae > Decapterus > Decapterus maruadsi. The sequence goes on from CM064890.1 coordinate 3,604,304, forward strand.
TCTCTTGTCATCTCTAATACCCACACTTCACTCTGTCACAATCCGTCCTCAGCTGACCTGCAAACAAAGACATCCAGAATATGAAGATGTGATAATAAACTTCACGATTGAGGCAAAATAGCTTTTTCTAAGGGATTATTTCCTGGTGGAGACTGCTGTTACTTCCTGTGGGCGTCAGGTGATTGACAGTAAGCAGGGTGTAATGCAATGTGTGCACTGACATGAAAACACTCATCTCAGTCACAACAGAATAACAATAAAACAGAGATGAAATTATGACTTCATACAGACTGTGATGGATTACCTCGCAGGGGAAATGTCAAAGTCTGTGGCTGTTTATTTTTTCCATGATGTACAAAAATGAATGGCAGTAAGTGGCACTATCTAAATTTAGGGGAGCAATGCTGAGAGTGGGTCCCCTAGATGATGCACATAGAGCTAATAAAATAAGATAATTAAATGATCATTTTAGCTTAACATGCAGATGTGTGACAATGCATTTTTCTGATGATCATAGTTTATTTAGCTCAAAGTTCATCAACTACATCTTTCAGTTTAGCTAAAGAAAATATTTTAACTGGACAATGACAATCCTTTTTTTGGGATTTTGGGAGTCAACTGATATATTTATTTACTGTGTTATAATAATAGAAAATAAGACTAGGATCACAGTCACTGCAGATTTACAAGTTTTGTATTCAACTCCTTTGAGTAAACCAGATTTCAGGATATTACAGGTTTGTGACAGCTGACATACCTGTACAAGTCCCTGCTGCATTACCCACAATGCATTTCTGTCAGGCTGAGCTGCAAAAAACAAAAAAAACTTCAGTAAACTCTTAACTTTGTTTCACGAGTTTAGATTTAGTGTTTATCAAAATGTGTTAACTTTTGCCAAATCACAGTCATACATAATATTACATCATGAATCTTTACTCAGCAGCACTGAACTGCAGCTTTCTGTTTAGAAATGACTTCTCTTATTGCTTCATGGCAGCTTATGCTGTATGTGCTAGTGGTTTTACAGCAGCAGTGCATGCTGGGAAGTGCAAATAAGACAACAATTATTCTATAAGTAAGTTAATTGATTTACAGTTCATTGGACATTTTATTGAATTAAGTCAAGATTTTCAACTCTGATTGTGTTTGAAATTCTAGTTTTATCACAGCTGAGTCACTTTTTTCCGGATAAATAAAATGAAATGGGAAATGGGAGCACATCCAAATGTAGATTCACTATTTCCTGTCCTTTGTGGCCCCCTCCACAGTTAGTAGTATGCCTAAAATACGTAGGCCACCCAGGATTTGTTAAGCTAAGGGTGATTTCTTTTATTTATATATATTTCTGCTGTAGCAGAAAACGAACTAAAAATGTGATAATGATGTTCAGCTTCCTCAGATATCCTGGGAATTTTCCTAGGAGCGGGAGCAGGTAGGCAGATGCTGACTTGCTGAGGAGCACGTCAGCGGGGTGGATGCTTGTTCTGGATGACGTGGAAGGCAGCCTCGGAGAGTAATGTAGGGGAAGGTGGGAGAGTTACAAGGTGGAGAGAGAAAAAAAAACAACAAAAGGGTGGGGTGGGGGGGCAGATGGGGGGTGGGTTGGTGATGAAATGCAAATGAGGATGAGAGAGACAGCAGAAGTTAAGGCAAATGGGAAAATGGAGGGATACAGGAGGAGGGAGAGGCCGGGGGATGAGGAGGGAGGAGCTGAGGTGTGATGGTGGTGGTAGTAGAAGTATGGTGGTGGTGGTGTTGTTGTTGTTGGGGCGGAGGGTGGGCAGGGTGTCTGACATCGCCCCCACAGTCATAACAGCAAGGTCTGCATATGGGAGCAGCTGCCGTTCCCTCTGCTTCCTCCCTGGAAAATATGGCTGGAATATTAATTGAGCTGCTAATTCTGCTTATCGCAGGTTTTCGTGATGCTCGGAAGGTCCAGTGAGCCCTGTTACATTCGCCTGCTAGTGATGATGACTTGTCTCGCCTAAGCATGGGTTAGACTACCGACTAATCAAAGCTTTATCTCTGGAATCACAATGGATTATTGGACCAGGCATTTCAATGAGCAAGAAAAAGACCTGCTTGATATTTAGAGGAGTGTTTAGCAAGTTTGTCTCTCAGTTGCCTTCTCTCTTTGCAGATATCATTTAAAAACAAGGAAAAGAAAGAAAAACAACTCGACTTTGATGCAGTGTACTGCAGTTTAAACCTTTGGCATCACCTCTGTTCCGTCTCACATTATCACCTCATTGTCTGACATGAGATCAGCTCGATCGGCTGCGTCGAGCTCCGTACAGGAGTTGGGCTAATTTGAAGTAAACTCTGCACAAGTGGCTGAGTCGTTGTTTTGTGACCCTGTTTGTGTTGGATGAGCGCACCGTGTCTCTCTTGGGAGCAGCCTACAGGCATCCCACAGATCTGACACGCAGCTCCGCACACTCGCAGAGAAAGAGAGGAAGGGAAAAAAGAAAAAAAAAAATACAGTTCCCCAAGAATCCTGGCTGAATATATTACAGAGAAATAAAAACTAACTTTATGAAGTTTTTTTTTTCCCCTGTTTCCAAAGCTGGGGTCAAAATAAGTAAAGATGAAACACACAAGCACGGCAAAGGAGCTTCAAGCATTCTGAGATTGTAAATTCACACTTTGTTTGTTTAAGGCGCTTTCACGTGTTGTGTTTGAGCACCTAATGTTACAAAGAAAGGGAACTTGGGATAAATCTACAATCCAGTATTCTGAGAGATTCCGAGTGAAAACTGATCTCCCTTCGAGGCGACAACATGCGGATATCTTTGCAAGATCAGAAAACATTCGGGACCTTTGTGAATGTATACATAAGGGCCTGCAGGGATTTTTTTGGGCTCCCCCCTCATGCCACTGAAGCACCTCGGCTCTCAGCAGGACCTCTCAGATGACAGAGGGAACCGAAATGTCAAAAGAAGGATAGAAGGAGAGGTGTTGAAGGGGGATGAAGTGAGAGAGGGGAGGGTGTGTGTGTGTGTGGACCCTTGGGATGCTGGTGTGCGGTGGATATATGCAAGGGAGGGGCAGGGAGGTCAGAATCAGTGAGTGCCAGTTTAATCTGATAGGAGTTCATCCATGCAGAGGAGCTGGAGATCCATGCAGAGAAGCAACAGTGATCTGCACAAATTATACACCAGTGAGAGGAGAAGACAGACAGGGGAAAATATATGGATGTGTGTGTGGAATGTAGATGATTTGTGACGGGGGAGCGGAGATGAAGAAAGGAGGCACGGGGCGCTTTGAAGACATGACAGCTGGAGTCGTGTGCAGGTGATCGCGTAAGGTATAGCTCAGTTGTTAAACAAACCTCCTCGTTTAATGTATGGCTCGCTACATGATGATGGGGGGAGGGGGGTGGAGTAATATGACAGACAGACAAAGAGATCCATGATTTGTGATCTATACAGGTGAACACTCGACCTACCTCCTCCACCCTCAGCGAACAGCGAGGGTCACCCCTGCTTCCCTCCCTCCTTCCGCTCCACTGCATCCCCTCGTCATGCACTGTAATTAAAACCACAGGTGGGACCCGTAACACTGCCTGGCTGCTCCCAGCATGCAACAGGCACCATCTGGTTCAGGGGAGGGGCGGTTTTTCCCTTTTTTTTTCCCTCCTCCAAACAGCCAGGGGTTAAAACATCAAAGGCTCGGATCTTTGATCAGACCTCAGCGGGGTCGAGAGCAGAGGGAATAATATCCACTGTCTCTTGAATCTTTCTGCAACGCAAAGCGTGAAATGGGAACGCGAGCTTGAGCTTGTAAGCCACCAGGTCAGCTACCTGCCATTCCTACAGGGACCTTTTGCCGTCACCTATACGCCCTCCCCGGTATCATGTCCTCCTAAAATGTCTGCCTGCGAACCTGTTAGAGAGTATCCTCCAAAGACTCCCGCAGTGCTGATTACTTTTGCTTCGGTGCATGCTCCTCTAAAGCGAACATGTTCACTACACCTTGAAACATGGCAGAAGTCGTGAGAAAACATGCACCGTCTAGGTCACAGCACATCACAGAGCTTTGAATACGATGAAATCTACAGTGTGCTGTTTGTTTATTGAAGCCTTTTTTTTTCTGCATCTATGAAATTTAATATTCTTTTTTTTTTATTTAATACGTGAGCTAAGACTGCATGGTAAGCTATTAAAAAAGAATCTTGTTTTGCAAGTGGGACAAATGTCTTTTCAAATCAATATGTGAAATGAAAAGTTATGAGGAGGAAGACAGAATCATCTCTCAAAACCTTCACTCTCCCCGTCGGTGTAATAGAGCCTTTAAACAAAGCATTATACAGATGTCCCCAGACACAGGATGACAGACCAGTTTTGAATTATTTTCGGTGACAGGAAAGTGTTACGGCACAGGATGGGAAAGCTCATTTGTGATCAGCACAGAGAAGGACAGGAGTTTTTTACCTGGGGCGTTGGCAGATTGCAGATGTCTGCCTCTCTGCACTCCGGTATGCACGGTGCAAACGCCGTTCATGGTGCAGCCCCCCCGGTGGAGAAATTCACTTAAAGTTTGGTCTCTGAGGAACAATAAAGACCCCAAACAGCGTGCCTAAATTTAAGCTAGCATGAAATCCCCCCGCTGCTCCTGGGTGGCTGGTTTGCCTCCTCCCTCCTCTTCAGCTATGTGACACAACGTTTCAGATGTTGCAACACGATTTGTATTTGCATGTTAGTTTTATGTACCGGGAGGTTTAGAGCAACAAAAGCATCAGCCGTGAGTGAGTGTGTGTGTATGTGTGTATGTGTGTGTGAGTTAACTGGATGTATCCTGAGCAGCTGTTAGTAGAAAAGAGCCTAATAGAGGTGGCTTTAGAGCTGACTTGAAAACACAGCAGCAATGGTGCATTATATAGCACACTGAACATTTACAGCGCTAGTGATGGGAGGGATTCACTCGGAGTGGCAATGGCTTGTGATACAGCGTATTAACAGTGCGCTAACACAATAAAAGCCCATGTTAACAAATGATGCCTGTGTAGACTTTCAACCTCAAAGGTCACTGCATGTTCTCTGGTAACACCCAGAGTGATGGGCAGGTAGTAATTGCTGGTTTGTTTGTGAACCTTTTGTGTGATACAACACGCGTCTCTGTTGGTGACGAGCACTTACACAATCTGGTCAGTGGGTCAAAGGCTTAATCTCATTCAGTGAAGGCTAGTGGCTTGGTTTAACACATTTCTAATGAACAAATTTGAATGTATTTTAATTGCTAGGTCACTAACAACAAAGGTGGCTCTCTTTGGAAATAAGCATTAGCCCTGCTGAAAGGAGAGCAGCAGGGACTAGAGGAGCTGGAAAGGAAGGTGGTCGAACTGTCATGGCGGAGCTCTAGCTATGCAACGCTGCTTCTGAACATTTCAACACAAAATGTCCATGCATGTCCACAAAGCGTTCACTAGAGCTGTGCATGGGGTTGAAGCAACACACAGCTCTAAGGCTAAAGGTAGACATATGCCCAATTCCAATTCTATTTTTCATCCCTACCCCTAGCCCCTAACCCTTGCCCTTGAAACGGAGCTACAAGGGGTAGGGGTAGAAAGTCAACCCATACGATTTGGGACACCACTTCAACAGTCACATACGTCATCAGTAGTCTCTGCTGGCTTTCACATAAGCAGACGTGATGAGCTTTCGCCACAAATCCTGTATTCAAAACCACGCTAACTTAATAAAATAGAATAAAATTTAGCAAGATGCATTCTGGGAAACTTCATAGCCCTCGGTCATAGCCCTCGGTTTGTAGTGTGCCCCTGAAAAATCTCCATTTCGAGGGCCAGATAGCCCTACCACTTCCCCCTAACCCTCGTCTGAATGAGTATTGGGACAGCCCTACCACTTCACGTGAACGCGCAAAACGAAGTGTTAGGGCCAAGGGCGAGGGCTAAGGGGAGAATTGGAATTCACCCATAGTATGTTGTCCACTTTTACATAAATGGACTGATCAGTTCTTCTTCACTGCCGTCCTTAGGCCTCATGTTTGGCCTTATGCAAATGTCTAACATTGGCCCCCTGCGTTGGCTTTCTGTGGACCAACCCAACTGCACACAAGGCCTGGCCCAGCCCAAGGCCACACTGGCTCCAGTTCTCTGAGGGAGGCAGGGGACAGGTACCATAGATCATGTCTTCTTCCCTTTCCTTTTCTACTTGCTCTCGCAACATACAGTAGCTACTGTAGTATAATTGAAACCTGCATTGAAATTATCAACATTTTAGACGACCTTTCATTGGCAGTGGTTGTCCCAAAATTGTCTTTGTCCCACATTTGTTTTTTTGGGATCTGGTCACCCTAGACAATAGAGAAGCGCTATTCAGCCCGAGGAACGTTAAAATATGGAAGGCATGCTGCTCCTATGGGAAATCTGATAGCTGTTGTTTAGCAACAGCAAGGTCTTTTGATTCAGTGAGTTCTCAGAGCACATATGGAGAGTGAGGGGCACCATCATTTTCAATGTGATCACTGACCTTGATCCAGATCTTTTTAGAGGACCCATTCTCTCTCTTGTATTTCAGGAGTAGTGTAAAAATGACACATCGAACAGCACACTATCCATTAAGGCTGGGCGCGGCAGGATATATATATATATTTTTTTTATCAAAATGCAGCACTTATTGATGGATTGAGATTCATGTCTCGCAGTTCAGATATGATAACCCACGCTGCTTGGCCTTCAATTCACATCTCTTTTTTGCCTCACAATTCATCCCCCCTCCCACTCGCCACCTCTCTCTCCGCTCGTTCTCCCTCCACACTTTCACCCTCACTCCATCAACCCCTCCCATCTGTTCTTTACACCATGTGACATATCTCTTTGCCCCCTGCCCACCACTTCCACCACCCTCATCTCTCACTATTCTCCTCCTCCCTCTCCACCATTTCTTCACCTCTCCTCCCATGCCCAGCGAGAAGCTGTCCGGACTGGCAGCTCCAGAATCCTGATCAGCCACTTTGTGGTCTAAGAAGGCTTGCCAAACTGCCTTTCCGATTAATCAATAGTTCCACTGGCTGTGGTTAACACTTGTAACCTCTGCATTACATAGAGGGAAATGTTCAGTCCTGGAGCAGAATAGCAAAAATCTATCTTATCCTGGCTATAGCCAAATCCTGCTTATTGCAAAACATTTTACCCACTGAGCAGATAAGTTCTCTGGGATTAGAAACATGAAGGTCTCCCTCTCTCTGTGTGTTTCTCATTTATTTGGAGTGAGCGAGTGAACAAGTGAGGGAGTGAAGGGATGAGTGAGTAAATGCTGATCAAAAAAAGCCTACCTGTGGGCTGTTTTTGTATCCGCTCCAGCTCCACGGTTGCTATATGGATGCGTAAGAAAAAGTGAGGTACACTTAGATGCTGCGATAGAGGTAAATGAAATTCATACTCCAGTATCTAGGTCATTTGTAAGGCCCAAAGCAACATCTCCTTCCCTGCCTGCCTGCCTTTTCCGTGTGTTGCTCGAGTCTGTGGAACATCAAGGAGATGAAAACACTCCACATCCTGTATATGCAACAGCTCACACAAGAATTGTGTGCTGCAAGCGTGCGAGCGTGGCCCAGCAGTTTCTTTTGACAGGTAGAAAAGGCTATTATTGTATCATTAATACATCCATATACTTTTGTTGGACTGATGTGCACAGTTGCAAGTTTCTCGATCAATTTAGATCATTATTATTGATTTATATAGTGTAAAATCGTGACATGAACAAAAATTATTGTTAATATTTTTGAGAAAAAACATACAGATCCTAAGTAATTATTTTCTCTTTCATTTTAAAATAGATAAGAACTTCTTTTTTTTTTTAAATATTATTTCTGTTGGTTTTTTGAATGATACATTTAGGCATTGTGTTTTTTCCCTGTAACTACACAAGTTTTCAGTGACAGTAGCAAACTCCTGTCTCAGATGAATTTGAAACATCGAGTAAAGTTGGAAAAAGACTGCGACGCTGCCCAGATTGCCTGTTAATCAATGCATTTGCCAAATTGCTAAATGTTGATTCTGAATTGGTCTTGGTTAAATATCAAGTCCAAAATGACTTGCGGGTCAAGGCGACCTGTCTGATTCATTAACATTTAACTAAAAATCCGGTCCCTCCCTAACGTCACTATGCAAATCCCAGTTTCCACTGTCGAATCCACTTTCTGCACCCCCACTAACGTCAACCGCCTCAACATCATTACATTTTATGGAAAAAATAAACCACTTTTAATTTCTCAGAGGCACAAACTTTGTGCAGAATCAAATGTGAAACGCTGCTTCTCTCTACTTTCATGCAACATATTCAAGAGAATTTGACAAGATTACATAATTAATCAAGCCACAGTGACTCCGATACATCATGGCATTTCATCGCTGCTTCCCATCTCTGTTGACATTTGTGTTTCTTTTAACTTTTGCCTTTTCCCTCTGTTCTCCTTGGTAATGTTTTCTTTTTTTTGTTTTTCGTCAGCCCCTATGGTGATGGAGAGGGAGGCATGTAAAAAGAGTTGGATAGAAATGTACCAACTCAGAGAATGCTAAAATGACAAGAGGATCACAGAGTTGTTGAGGAAGTTTGTTTAGGAGCCTTCTGTTGAAACTTAAAAGATGTGCCAGATCACACTATGATTAGAGCACAATTAAGCTACATACAGAAAACCTGGTATTTCTCTGTTTTGTTCTATATAAAGGGGCAGTAGACAATTAATTTCGGGTTCTGGCACAGCCTCAGTAGACCAGAAAGCACTGTCTGCAGCCATACATTATTGTAAGAACTGTTTTCATCAGCTAGAAAAACTCCTTCCTCTCCATCAGTTACTACTCCTACTATCATCATTGGTCTTTCCTTGAACACATGAATCTCAATTAGTTTTCTGATTTTTTGTTTTTTTGTGAATGAAAGACACCCTGGGAAAGTTGGAGGCAAGCTGATGCAAGTGTTTACAATGCCAAAGTAAATTATAGCACTTTATCATAAAGATGCACTGAGAATCGCAAGCTGATGAACTACAGTGCGAGTGAATCTGAGGGCGGGATTCTCCTTTAATGTCACTGGGGAAAATAGAAAAAGGGAAGAGGAAAGAAGAGAAAAGAGAAAATACTGTGGCTCTCATCCATTTAACTGCATCTTGGCTGTTTCCACTGCTCATAGATCACCGCTGCCTTTCTGCATGGCTCCTCAGCCTCCTCTGCCCGGATGAATTCCTATCAGATTAAGTAGGGTTTCACTGCTCAATCCTCACCTCCTCCTCCTCCTCTACGCTGCTCCTCCCTGCCACCCCCTCCATGTCTTCATCCACACACCCATCCTCCATCTATCCCTCCCTCCCCCAGGTCCCAGGAGAATATGTTCCCCTGCATGCTCCCTCCCTCCCTTGGCCCTGACCCTCACACACTCATGGCCCGCTGCACATACATAAGCACAAACACCCATACACACATACAGTACAGTGCATTGAAAAAAAATGGACCATGCAGTTCAACTGTCTTCTGGTGCATGTGTCAGTCACACCTCAGCAGTATTTAGTCCTTGCACTTGATTACAATGCTGCAAAGATGACTTTGATGAAGGATATAACATGATCTGCATTATTCTTTCCTCCTCTGACTGTTAACGTTATTAATATGCATGCAATCCACAACAGCGTCCACTAATTATGTAAAACACAACTAGACATCAGACTGCAGGTGTACATGCTTTTGTTGGGCCTTATTCCTACAGAAATACCTCCCTACCTCTCTGATGTTATTTTTATTTGCATTCAGTGAATAATGCAACACCAAAAAAAAAAAAAAATCACAACCAAAAGTTACTTCACAGCGCTTTTCATTTTCCAAACATACTTGACAATAGCTCAGTAGCAGGTAACTCAGTCTGGGAAGCAGATTTCCAGCCCAGACAGAGATGGTAGCTGGAAATAAAAACAGATTGTGGCAGTTGACAGGTGCAATGAAAAGTGGGTAGTTTCCTTGATGTCGAGAAAGCTCAGAAGAACCCAGATCAAAGTCGGAAGTGACTTTTAATATTTATCCAAGAAAAATATTTCTGAAAACATCAGTAGTTGTTTTTCCCCTTTTAACTGTTTACTTTGCAAAAAGGCCAAAAAATGTGGCATAATTTTAAACAGTGTTCACTAATAGTGGTTCTTCTGAACAAGCTAGTTAGAGGTGGGAGTGACTGTCCCTCTAGTATTCATTTATATATTTTATATAGAAAGCGCGCTGTATCTAAAGACGTTTTGAAAGTCAGTGCCAGCTCTTGTAGGAAGTTTTTTGCAACAAAACGAACAGTGAATTTTAACGCCAGACTTCACCAGCCTTCCTTCAAGTTTCTCAGGAAATATCATAAATCAAGAAAATAGAGAAGATGGATACAAGCTAAACTCATTCCTACAGACAGTTTATTGACTTTCTGAAGTTCAGTTATGGCTATGATGGGGTTTGGGTGTTGGGAAAGGGAGGGGCTGGTGCTTGGGGCTTCTAGTGAAACTTCATAATATTTACATTTTTCCCTCATTAGTTCCATATTTTACCCAAACCTTGAGAATTAATTACTGGGGCCTCTCATTGATTTCTTCCCTTTTCCTCCGAAATGATATAAATTATATCACTCAGGCATAATGCAGGGGCCAAACAACTCTCCGCAGACGTGGATTCACAATGCATATTTTAGATGAGTGTGTGCGCTCAGTAAGGGGGAGGTGTGAGTAAGTGAGTGTGAGTGAGTGTGTGTGTGAGAGAAAGATCGATAGTCTGTCTGTGGTTTTAGTTTCTGTAAAATATCTGGGATTGGTTTTAGACAGGTGGCTAATGCTTTAACATTAGAAAATGTATGCTCACTCCACATCTGATTGATACGCTCCAATTAGAACGAATTGATGATCCGTCTATTATCAGTGTACCAAAGTGAAAAAGAAATATATTGTGAAAAATGTTGCTCCGTGCAGGGTAAAGTGCCATAGAGAGCTGTAATAAAGAGCAAACGTTTTGATCTGCGGCTGTGACAGCTGTGCGTCAATAATTCAAATTAAAGTGCAAAATCCTTGGTTTTCCTCTGTGCCTCGGCGATGCAGCCTATGTTTTGTTTTTTCACTTTCTCTCACTGCTTTCCATTTCAAGTCACAGGTGATATTCCCTTGTTCCCCGCTGGATTGTCATCAACTGTCATCAACGGCAGCGGACCTTGAACCAGATACAAGATGAGGGATTTCTCTGCCTTGCCTAAGTGTGTTCGTGGCAGCCATACTGAGAGTGAGTCTGGGGCTGAGGACGGGAAGCACAGAGCGCCGTGTCTCCGGCCTACCAGGAGACCTCTGATAGCCAGTGCACCGTGTCTTAAATCTCTACCCCGGTGCCATCTCCCCCTCATGTTCTCACATGCAGCCCAGCCCGAACAGCAGCCTAGTCAGACATGAGGGCCAAGGAGCAGCTGGTAGGCTACAGAGCTGTGTGTGCACGGAAACATGCGCTTTATGCTTCATTGGCAGCAGAGTGGTTTTCCTCAACCGTGGCTCATTTCTATTTTATATTTATCAAGGTTTCAACCACTTCTGCATGAAACTGTGCCGTCTATTGGCAGAAAAGTCACTTAACTGTCATGCTCAGTGGAGACCCCGGGCCCTCTTAAAGAACACACTTAACATTATTTTATTACCTTGATACTAATTATCTAAGAACTGCTTATTAACCTGACTTCAGAAGTCTGCTAAAGGAAAATGACTCATTACTTCAGCTTTTACTTTTGGCTATAAAACACAGGGGAGTACAATGGATTTCAATTGCTCTGTGTCTATAATTGGTTTTGATATTACTCTTTAGACGGACCCTCTGCTCAGAATACCAAGCATGATTATTTGGATTTCTCTTATGGAAGTTTTATAATTTAATAAGAGCTTTATTGACATTGATAAACAGAAAAAGGGGCAATGAAAAAACAGCTTGAAAATACAATATCCCAGCTCTCACTGTATCGCTAAATGTCACTGAACTGTGGGTCCGCAAAAAAAAAAATCCAGAGGGGAGATGAAGAAAAAGTCCCAATGAAGCCACACTAAATTGCAGGATAACCTCTTGGGTAAAAGCATGAGGTGGCGTCCTTTGTCCTGAAGGTGTTGACAGAAGTCTTGGACGTCTTCATCAGTGTCTTGTGTTTTCACTGCTGGCTTTCCCTGCACTTTGCAGCCTCGGTCTGCGCTCAGTCTGCTCCCTGAGCGCTGCACAGCTGTGGGTGTCGATGGTGACAGGTCAGCTAATTAGAGCAGTGCTGTGTCTGTCAGAGGCTGCGGCGGGGAGCTGCTGGGCACATGACTCTGTACGGGCTCATCCAGGCCTCTGGACGCACCGAGGAAGCCATGCATAAACACACACACAAGCACACACACACTGACGCATGCAGAAATGTTCACACACGTATGTATTAACTTTGAATTAAGTACAGAAGTCAGAAACGCCGTGACTTCTTTGAGGTTTGGCACATTTTCCTGTGCTACATTGTATTTACACAGATTATTTCCCCTTAAAATATTTAAAGTTTTCTGTAAATTTCAGATGCAAATGTTGAACTTTTAGTTTGTTGGCTTGTTTTGCACATTTTGTGCAGTATAAGATGAACTTTGAGCATAAAATGTAGCTCATTCTCATATCTTTAAAATTCAGATTCACAAGCAAATGTTTTTTTTTACAAGATTGAATTTAGCCCGAGGTATTCATAAGGCATAGTACATAATCGATAGCAAAGATCGTAAATGGCCTCAACATTAAAAATACATAATGAAACAATAACATTTTTAAAGAGTCAAGTGCTGTGAAACCTTTTATAGCCTCTGTACAACTTACAAAAGCTCGTATCGCCCTAATGATGTGACTGACCTTGAAGAAGGCAGCAAGTTCAACGCATCCTGCCCAACCATTAGCCAGCCTGACCTTCAGAGATGCGGCATCACCACGACAACCACCATGTCAAAACCACCGCACGTCCATCTCCCAGAGCTCATGTGACCTCCCCGAGCCACGACGCTTCGTCATAACCCGTCGCCTCCTTGTGACACACAGTTTGACCCTTTGCTCTGAGCAATGACCATACTGTAGAAACAGATGGAGGCGAGCGTGCGTCCGGACAGACACATACTGTATGCATTTGCTCACACAGCGCATTGCCCTTTACTGTGTTTTTGTATAGGAATATAACGCTGTGTAAATCTGTGGTTCCCTCTAAAGCCTGCAAGCCGTATGATTAACGTTTAAAGGATTTCTGATGACCGGATTTAGATTCCAGGATCTGACAGCGCCATCAAATCTTTACAAGCTGCATTTAGTGTGAACTATTGCTTTAATATTGTCAAATACACCATAGAACATGGTCTATTTGACAGCGGTGTATCTGTATTGCTGCCGTATCCAGCACTTTCTGAGTTGCTGCCAAGGGAGGTCTTAGGGGTGAGCTTCTTTTCTCTCCGATAAATTGCTTATTTTTCCTCCTTCTTCCTCCATGAACCGGACCTTTTGCCCCGGTTGGCCCTTTGGTGGCTTAGGAATCATCTACTTTTATTGCAGTTAATGCTCCAAGGTACAAAACCGCTTCCAGTTTCTAATTCTGGCACCCAACACAAGTGGCAATCAATTTTTAATCACCATTTAATCAATAGTGGCAACTTATTTTTGAATAAGAAAAGAAACACTGCTTTAAAAAAAGAGAGTAAATGTAAAGTTGGGTACATTGTCTGTAATTGTTGGCAGATTCCAGAGACCTGATCTCCTGTTGGAGGCCGCTAGAGTTCCTCGGAAAGGTTAGGTCATATTGCAAAAAACACAAAACACATTTAATGGCCACTTAATGTGAAATATTTAAATATTCATTTATGCGTTTCATTTTATATATGCTGCAGTAATAAAGTGAGATTAAAAGGCCTATTTGAGAGTTTCTTCACTTGTGCTTAATGGATTGGGAAACTTTTTACAGCCTACACTGTCCCTGTTGTAATAATAGCAAATGTTGCCAGTTTTATTCTCCAGTTCATAAAGTCATGCTTGAATGCATAATAGAGCAAAGCAAGAATAGGTTGGGACCTTTATAATTGTAGAAATCTAAATCATGCATGTTGGGAAACACATGACACTGTAGGATAAACCCTCATTAACACCGTAAAGCACTTAAACTGTATCCAGTCACTTTGTCTTCAGGTCAACACGGATCACAACGAAAAATTCCTCCCTTACAAAAGGTGCTTGGTGTTGATATAATGCGGCGCATCCTGAAAAGACATGATCGGCAATTTGTCTTGCATGCAAAATGCAAATATGTAAATGACAAGCCTGCATCTAAGTGGCTGATTGTGGAGTAAAAAAAACACGGCAATAAATGAGTGGCATATGGTTGCAATCGTTTCTTTGTCGGCAATTCCTATACACGAGGCAATATATATACATGGAACTGCAGAGGCAGCAGAAACCTTAACTGGAGCCGTATGCTGCCGTCCTATAATGGCAAAATGAGGTTTTAAGTTTGGGAGTTCTGCTCCGGTGTGTATTTTTGTTGTTGTTGTTGGCAGACAAAAAAAAAACAATATTTCAAAAATGATTTCTCAAACATAATCTATGTTTATCATGCTGTGCCACACTCTTCACTCACTCTTCTCTAAATTCATATTAATGCAATTCTCAGTTTGTTTGTCTACTAAGGTGTACTAAGCTCCATTATTACTGTATCTTGATGATAACCTGGGAGGCTGCAGCCCACTGAGTGCCAAGATGTAAAAGCTGTCCAACGAGTTTCAACGATATGCAAAGCTCCCCTGTTAATAATTCATGTCTGAGTTTACAAATGGCACTGTTGCGCGGAGACGAATCAGTCGAGTCGTTGAAATGCTGTTTGGAGGAGATGAAAGTTTAATTCCTGTCCTAGATTACTCCTCCTCATATCTAAGCAGGCCCATTATTTTGCTCCACCAATGTTTCCCACCCGCTGTAATGGGAAATGAAAGCAGACGTAGGCTACAGTGGTGGGACACGAGTGGTTATGTACTCACGGAGGATCCTCCCTGATAGGTGACAGCTGTGGCGGCTATTTGCATCGCTGTTTGAGGGAGCGCCCTGTTAAGCCACAAGCTGCTGGAGGGAAAACAGGGCCAGTACTGTAAATGTAGCATGTTAATGTGTGTGTGTAGCACATGAGAGCCAAGAGGGAGACAGATAGAGAGACTGGGAGGAAGACATATGACACACAAAAAATGACTCTTATGAACGTGTATTTTTAAGCTAGAGCTGACTAATTGCTAATCCTCTTGGTGACTGTTGCTATGCCAATCAAGCTTTCTGTTGGAGCTAATCACATTATACAGGTAACAATAGTAACCATCTTTAAAGCAGAAAGTCATTGATCCTTGACCAACTGAAATGATAGGTGTTGCTGCTGATGCACGTTCCCGTCGGGGGCAGTTTTTCATCAAAGCAGTCTCTGCATTTACCTCGAAAACAACTCTGTCTCGAAATGTTCCGTTATTATCTCATAGCGTGGTGAATGTGCAGGTCACAACTTTTGCACCAGAGAGTTTTGAAGTGGTTCGATTGTGTATTCGATGAGTTTGATGAGGGAAACCAAGAAATCCCATTAGCCTCCGCAGCGTAGCTCTGAGCAGCTCGCGACTCTGCTCTGCCGTTCTAAAAATAGCTTGCACAGACTATTAAAGGCAATGGACCAATTTGCCAAAATGTCGAACTACCCCTTTAATCTCTCAATTGTTCATGCAAGTGTTTTGGATGTAACAGTGAATGTATTGGCCTTATGAGGGTGTGTTGTAATGTTTTAGGGATTAAAAAACAACTGTGTTGTTCTAAAACTATCAAGTGTTGTGTTTTGCACCAGATGTAAGGTAAGATTTGTGTTAACAAGTTGCCATTTACTTCCAAACCATTTCCAAGCTCCTGCTCTGCACTGCAAATTTTTTGATTTCCTAGCTGCGTCATCTTCTGACAAAAATCCCCGAACACATAAATTAAAAATAAAGAAAGTGCTGTGGGCAATGTTTACTTGTAAAATTATCACTCAGTGAAAAAGTAAGCACCAGAATACCTTTTAAATTACTGGCGACTCTCTGGAAAGTAGCAATTAAGTTTGATCATCAGAAGAAGAAAAAACACATCTGAGAAGTCATTAAACTCAGATTTATAATTCTAACATTGGCAAATTCTATCTAACATTCGAATTGGATGAAAATGGTATTGACTTTCTTTATTTTGTAAACTAACATGAAAACAAACTAGTTAGTTAAATGGAAAATTTTGCCTTAGAAGTAAAACAACTACTAGATGGGCGGGCGGATGACATGACAAAAATATATATTTTAATTAGATTTGGGCGGGTGGCGGTTGAACCAATTAGGAAAAATATAAAGTATACATAGTCCATATATACAACAATGGGCGGATGGCGAGCGGGTGTGGTTTTGAAAAAAACGTTGGTTTTGGTGGATGGAGGGTGGATGACGACTTTTGTGATGCAGTTGCAGGATGAAATAATTGCTTATCCGCGCATCTCTAATAACTGACTTATATACAATGTAAAATTAAGATAAAGACACCCAATAATCTAAAAGTGCTGGAGTAGGCTATTGCACGTGAGTGGGACAGAGCTATTGAGCTATTGCACAAAAAGAGTTCTTAGGAAAGACTTTCTGCAGCGTTCATTCTTTAGCAATTAACAGATTAACAAAATGTGTCAGACTCAGTTGTGAAAGCCACCTTTGCATGAATCCAAGCTGACTGTTTTTGTAGGATTTTTTTTCCACAACAATAAAGAGCTCTTTTTGGCATTACACACATCACCCAAACCTTGCAGAGATCTCTGTATGCCTCTGCATGGGCTCCTGTAGATCAGTATGCTGCCATGGCAAGTGAGGAAGTGTTGTCAAAGGCTCTGTAAAGCTCTTTGATAAACGCTGAGGGCCACCACCCCAACTCGCTCTATCTCTCTCGTGGCTCCTCTCTCCCGCTCTCGCTCTCAACTTGCAGACTCACAGCACTGAATCAGATGTGATCAAAGGTTTATTTGAATTGTTTCTCTGCCTCAAGGTGTGGGGTCAAAACATTTATAGTGATACCAGTGTCGCAGATAAGAGAGCATGGGGTGATGAGTCTCGGCACTGCAACCCCTTAAAACTGACCATTTTTCTTCCTGCAGCTCTCTGGATATTTAAATATAGTCTCACAACTACTTCAAATAAGTGTTAAAGTGAAAGTTAAAGCAAATCCCAGGCAGCACTTCACACATAGAAGTGCAACTGAATACACACAGACACGCCTGCCTGCACAGGCACATCCACACTCACACCCTCACACGGTAACAAGCATGGGCTGATCTAATTTGGAAGCTTAACTAATTTTGAGGTTTTAGTGTCAACTGACACTAAAAACAACAACTTGTTCATCCTGTATATCACAAGTGATTCACTGTTAACACTTGGGTGTATTTTTAGCCGCATGTCTTGCTCCATATTGTATTTGCTGCGTGCGCCAAATGTAATCAGGTCCAACAAATGAGTGATATGTGGAATCATTTATAAGAAGTGTATTAAAGCACATGTCACTGCATTTGTGTAAATGCATTAATCTATTAATAAATGATTCATCTTACACTTATGTTTAATTATTCCATCTCTGCCATTACAGTGCGTTTGCACATGGGCCATCAGATATACTGACTGAGTGTAGGCAACGCGTCTGGTGTACGTTCCGTTTGCTTTGACACATTTGCAAGACAGTTAGAAAACAAAGCATTCACACTACAGCTGCTGGAAATGCTAAACCGCTTATTGTGAACGACAAGTGTTGACATCACGTGTCGTGCGAATATCTAAACAAGAAGAGGGGGAAAAAACACTGATTGTGAAGTAGATTTTTTCCCACTCCTGTGTTCCTTGTATGTTCTTTTTTCCCCAAAAAACTTCACCAACAATAAATTCAGTTTGTTTGTGTCTAGTTAGAACCACAACCATCATCTGTAGCTTGGGTCTTGGGACTTAGAAAACAATGTTGTTGTTCTCAAAGATGAGGTGTGAGGAAAAGCCAAAACACACATGATTTTAATTAGGCATCTGAGACTGAGACTAAGCATCCTCACACATGAATCTTTAGGATAAAGCTTTAACCTTATATGGACCGAGGTCATCTAAGGCCTGGGATTTCAAACAATACCTAAAACCTGGTGTGTTATTCCTCGGATTCACATGCCGGCTGTGTGCTGCTCATCATTTTCTACTTGGCACTGAGCTTACAATAAATAGTTCTGCCTGAGACACCTGCACTCCTGGTCATTGTGTTTTCTCCAGTTCAATTTCAGTCACACAAATAACAAGTCATTACACACTCTGTTATTCTTTATATTGTTAAAACTGCAAACATTTGATGTTATCTCTTCATCGTTATCTCTGCTTCTATTTTGCACTTAACATTAGTATTGAGTCTGATATGTAATCCAACCAACCTCCACACATACACACAAACAGAAACATATATCAACAGAGCAGTTTGTTTAATTGCAGTATCTCATATCAGTTTTAGTAATTTCAGTTGGCACGATTCAGGCTGTCAATCAGTTAAAAATATTTCATCACAAATTGATTGTTATTGATTGCAAATTAATCACATATTTTCCATTTTTGCAAATTGTACCTTAATGTGCTTAATAAAGGCTTAACATAGTGCATAGTGCAGTGTCAACTCCAAATAACCCTAGTTTTGTCAACAGACCCATCTGGCAGGACTGAAGCTGAACTTGCCATTCAGATCTTTTCATTATTCATTTCAGCAGATCTGAGTGGCAACTGATGGCACTCAAGCTTGGGACTGCAGCTGATTAATTTCCAGGATCTGATTTATGGGTCAGGGCAAAGGTCAATGTAACAGAACATGCATTAGTCAAACATCAAAAACATAAAAATGGAAGAGGATTTGCATTACCACCTTATTATTGCGTTAACTTTGACAGCCATAGACATGTTTTCTGTAGCCTACTGTGTGATTATTTATATCTTAATTGGAAATTACAGCTATCCCAGTAACTCTCCATTACCTTGAGATATGGTAACTCATTTTTCCAGCAGTTAAATGAAGGATTGATATCAGTTTCTTCTCTGTATCCAGAAGACAGACTGATTCAGGATTCACTGGCTTGGTGCACAAGCAGGAAATTAGACGCTGCGTTTACTGTTGGCCTCGAACAAAACTGAGAAACTCGGAAGCTGCCAGTGTTTGCATGGTTAGCCCAGTGGTTCACAGACTCTTTCACATCAAAGACGCCTGAAGATAATGGACCCCCATCTGATTAGATTTTTAAATGCATTAAGATGTTTTATTACAGCACGACACCACCATGCCAGGGACTCGGGGGTCCCTTCCCCGACCCCTGGGAGTCTGCAGACCCCACTATGAAAACCACTATTTTGCTCTCATTTGCTGAGCTGTAATTGATCTGACTCTTATAAAAGATTTTTGCCCAACACTGTCCTCTATTAATTATACGCTAATTATTTTATGCATCATTCCATATTCATGAAATAGCAGCACACATCAATAGCATAATAGATTTGAGTTTTGCTTTATTTTACGCACTCACATTTATAAACGAACTGATATACAGCCTGATGCATGTTATTTAAACTGCCTGGGGGGTTTCCACACACAGCAACAGCCCCGTTCTGTGGGAGCTGCCCAGCATTACCAGACGACTACCACTGGATCATTTGGAAAGCTCCGCTGCCTTACATATGAGCACTTCTGCAGCAGTTGTCGAGGGGAGGGAAGAGTGTTTCTCATTCACCTCCTCCAACTCAGATATTCCCAGATGGTCATGAGGGGGGAGTCAAACTGGCAACCTTGCAGTCACAAACCTTCCTCCCAAGCCTTCAGGCCACAGCTGCCTTCCTTGTTGATTGGTAATTTCTTCTTGAGGAAAAACTGGATGCTTCAAAACATAAAGTGCACTCCAGATGTTTGAAGTGTCGTAACATAACAATGCAGGTGGTAGACTGACAGTGAGCTAGATTTTCCCTCCTCATCACTGCCAGCAAGAATCTTTTGTCAAGCCAGTTGCACACAAAAAAGACAGAAAAAATGGCTGCTGTTTGTTGGGCAATAAAAAGATAATTTTAGACATCCTATATATTTTGTCTACCAACAGGACACCAATTATGTGATTTTGTTAACCGTTCATAAAGCTTTCACTGTGGCTATCACAGATCCATTAATTAAACTGTTCGTCTTCCTCATACCACTTCCTCATACTGCTGTGACAACACTGCACACTTACTGTAAAGGCAAATCAATAGAGTCATACACTGAATCAACACATCTAATGTTGTTCCGTGTCAAGTGTGCCAGTTGTGAGTGTCAGGGAGATAGCCGTAGGGAATACAAGGTATTTATCATAGTCTCTTTACCAAGTGTCAAACAGCTATTCACAGGCTTTCACACACCACCAGCCTCATGTCCATCTATCTCCCTGCAAAACATGAACCCCAGGACACCGTCATCGGGTAACCAATTAATCTACTTAAATTGGCAAATTTGCATTTATTGCCATCTGGTAATTCTGGTAATGAACACAAAACACTTGCTAATTGATCATCACTTTGTTTGTGCATGGAAATATATAGTCAGATATATTACGTTTGGATCATATTGGTGTATTGTAATATTATTGGCAGTGCTTTGAAAGCCATGCTGTGAAGCCACTCAGTCTGTTTTTACAAAGTTTAATTTCACATAACAAACATGGTCCTCGAGGGGCTGAGTAAGATCTTACTTTGTTTTCAAGGAGATCTGCTGACTGATGAAGGATGACAAATAACTAATAATGTACTTGACACGCTGATCAAATACAAAGGCTTGTGCTATGTGCAGGTGTTGAAACTATAATTGGACCGCTATTGTACAGTACTCTCTTTCATCATAGAAGGATCAATAATCCTGCAGAGGGAACCCAAGAAATTATCCTGGAGATCAGCTTGTACGGTTCAGAGCCGACGATGCCACGGGCAAACACCTCAGCCTTGAATTTAATGAAAAGATTTCATTCGGACCACAAATATTACCGTATTTTAGCATATAACAAGCCCTTGAAAGTCAGAGCGCCCTCAGTGAGCATGAGGAATACACTGCTTTGTCTAGACATGTTAAAATTTTATGCTTCAAAATAAAATTCACGCTCTGTTCTGGGAATAAATATTCTTTTTGTGTATTTGTATGAGTAAGAGTGGAAGGGATGGGGGGATAGAGGAAAAACTACAGACTGCTTGACATTTTTTTTTTTTTTTTTTAAGAATAACAACCAAGCCATATAATTTTTACTGTTTGTTTTTATTACTACCCATGAGGAAACATCAAATTTAGGGGTTGAACCCTTCAACTTAAACTTTGGAGGACTCGCAGGACGCGGCCAAGTAGCCGTCACCAACAGTCTATATCACTGCTATATTTTTAGCCTGTCATGAAGGAGTCATGTGTGGTGATGTTTCATCTTTCTGACAGTGACAGTGTTATTCAGCCAGTCTCCCCCTTAGATCCTTTGAACCAGAGTGTGAGTGCTCACTTGTTAACAAAGCCTCAGTTATCACACACTTCCACAGGTGTGGATACTGTAAATAGAGGTCTCAATAAGCCGCGGCTTGAGCTGCGCATTCACGTCCACGAGTATGAGAAGTTCACTTCAACGTGACCATGTTTCAAAAGAACAATACAGTCGCTCTAAATGTGTACACCTCAGTTCACCTTGTGCACAAAAAGGCAGCAACTCTCATTTTGCACCTTTATTTCTAATGAAAATTCTTGTCAAAAAAACCCCAAACACTTACTATTTGAAGGCAGCCATGTCTGGTGATTGATAACAGCTGAATTGCCCATACAGTTGAGTTTTCCTCTGTTTTTTTTTCCGTCGCAGCAATAGTTATGGTACTCCAATAAAATCCTACAAAGACCAAATTGTTGAAGGAAGTAATTTCATTGGTTCAGGTGCAGGAAATTGATATAGTCACCATATATGTGGATTCTAATCGAACCAAGTGGACATGACAAAACTGGAATTAGAAAAAGAGGGAGATTGATGGCGGTGAAGAGAAATGAAAAAGATCTTTTGTTTAATAGGTGAAGCTTGTGGAGGAGTTGTTTTTGACACAAACACCACAAGTATATATTTTATTAATCTTAAGTCATTTATTCAGTGTCTTATCAGGATTAAATATCTTGCCCTGAGGTTATGGCTTACTTTGTGTTAATTCAAACGGCCATTTTTCAAACCATCATCAATACTTAAGCGTGTGTTGGAATTATTAAAATGTCAAAATATCCACAGGAGCTTCTGGGTTGTTGTTTTTTTTAGGCGGAAACTATTATGTTGTGTTTTACAAAAGAAAGATTGAAATGAACTCGAGTGATCTCGTCCTCAACCTAAGGTGAAATGCTGACTATGATGCATGACTTGACAGTTTCCTCATCCTTCAAATCTATTGTTTTAAATCGACTGTGCTTTCACACGATTCAATTATACAGTCTATATTGCAGGGCTGGCTTTCTACTGCAAAATATTTGATTATATGAGAACCTTGTGTGACCCATTTATTTTGATTTGGGAAAACAATTGTATCTCATCCCTAATGTCTGTCGTGGGCAGGGTTCATAAATCATGCCGCAGACAGCGTACAAATGTATGAAATTGTGGCAGTGGATTTAGCGATATCAAAAGAGAGAAATTAACATAGATAATGTCATGTATTTATCTGTGATATGTTTAAAATAAAGCTGCTGCACACAATGCCACCACGCTGTTCATATTCCCATCATGGTTTTGTAATCAGAATACATTCCTCAGAAGATCTTTGAAGGTATTTTCTTCTCTAAAGAGGCAAAGACACTGTCATTCACTGTATATGTTTTATGCAAAACAGAAAAAGAATAAGGGCATGAGCTTTAACACTGACAATAGATCAAACCCCTTGTGTTACCAATACTCTGCCTACTATTTTCTTGCTCTCTTGTCTTTTCTTCCCATGAAAGAGAATTATAAAAAAGACCTCCACCACTGCAAAAGAGGGAGAGAAAGTGAGTGCACGGGAGAAAGTGAGGGAGAGACTAGAGAGATAGTGTTTATTGCTTGTGGGAGGTGAATGATGGCGCAGCATAAAAACCGCACCAAACTGAGCAGATGGAGCCTATGTGACAGTAAAACCCCAAACGTCCGCTGAAGGTTTTTACCAGTGACTTATGAAAGCTATCTGTCAAAACAAAGGCAGGAGTTAGAAGGATGATATGCTAATGAAGCAGCATTGCTCTGGTGACAAATTATGTTCAAAAAGCAAATTGTTTCTCATAAGAGCCCTCAGTGTGTGAGCAAGGACAGTGGTGAGATTACTGGTCCAGGAAATGACATGAGACAAGTGGTTAGTGAAGTTCACAGCGAAATGGAAACTATAAATCCTGGCTTTTTCGGGAGGATCTGTTCCAACAAAAAGGAACTGTCTCAATAAAAAAATAAATTAATAAATAACTGAAGAAATGATGGTGCCACGCTGTTAAATCGCCCCAAAATCAATGGTGTGATGACTTCTACACAGTTTGCTACAATATATTTGGCCTCCAGACCATGGCAGAAAACCATCTTATTTAGATATTACAGCAGTGGTGGACAGTACTGTGTACACTGGCTCAATTCTGATGTAGCCTGCTGTACGTAAGTATTTGTATTTCCATTTTATAGCCTACTGTTGTATGTTTCTACCACACTTGATTTGAGAGGCATAATATGGTAGCCTTCATTTTTTATCATTATTGCTTCATAGCTAGTGAGTTCAACATCAGACTGCAACAGTTGTTACTAAGAATGATAATGTAGAAATAGAAAAACTGACATCTAGCATCTTTGATGTCACTGGGGTCAATTTAGCAAAAACTTAAATTCATTATTTTCATTTTTCAATCAATCAGTTCTTACACATTTTTGAAGAATAACTGAAATAAACCAAGTGCTTTCTAAATAGCTGTAAGATTTAGTGTTCCTACAAAAAATGGTCATCAGACAGCTTAAAGGGACAACGAGGAATTTTGGAAAAGCGAAGTGTTTTCACGCTGCCTCCGCGTGCACCGTAGAATTCCTCCACCGGCGCAAGACGGACTCATGTTTTCATTCATCAAGGATTAAAGTCAGAGGTTCAAAGAGGTTCAGTTACCGTCGTAGTTCCGACCATAACGCCGCCCGAATAGCCGTTATTCTCATTTGCGTCCGCGAAACCGAACCGAACCGAACCGAAAGTAAGGAAACGCTGGTCGGCTCGACCGGCATTTCCGCCACCACTAATAATAACAAAATAATGATAGAGACAAAACGATATATTGATCGAAAATGGAGCCATTAACAAGTGTGGGTAGCGTAGATTCATCCACATTAACGTGAGACTGTTTTATAACCGAATAGAAACTCCTCGTTGGCCCTTTAAAGGTGTTCAGAAATGGCCGTTTGTCCTGTTTGTCGCGCCGAGTTTCCACGAGGTGCCGCACAAGTTTACCTGAGTAAGGAAAACTGATTTGATTGGTCGGTATTGAGCGGGCGGGGCGAGACCGAGCTATGAGTGACGTTTGATTGACGGATGACGATATCAGTAGCTGATGAATCATGGGCAGGCTCAAATTCAATTTTCTTTTCTGTACAGCTTTAAAAAATAGGCTTCCTTCTCTCCCATATACAGTAACACCAAGAAGATTAGAGAAAAGTCCAAAAAATGATCAGTGACAAAATCTTCTTTACTATAACCTTAATCACCTCAGAGTTATCTAATGATTATCTAAGGACCTGACCCCCATTTTGGAAACCGCTGGACTATATAAATTCAATCTGGAGAGACTCCATGTGTGTAAACGAATAAACTTTTATTGTGCAAAACATGAGAGGAAAAGTGGGAGATGTTAGAGTCTTAGTGGATTAGACCCACCACAGTGTGATCGTATATGAAAAGGGGGTGAGGCTGTGTGAAGTAGTGCAAACACCCTGGGGTCCAAACACACTGGTGGTGGTCTTGAAGATTGGAGGAGGAGGAGAAGCTGGAGATGTGGTTGTGATGAGTAGTGATAATGAGCTCAGCCTGAGTGGAGACGGAGACTGGAGGTGGCTGAAGTGGAGGAGGTTGCAGCAGTTCGTCTGGATATGAAGACTAGGGGGCGAGGGGGGGGTGGAAGAGGGTCGTGGCACATGTCCTGAAGTGACAGCTCATGGCAAGAGAGAGGAGAGCAGAAGGTGAACGTGATTGGTTGGTTGAGATTCACGAGAGAGAAGTCATCTGATCCACAGTGAGAGAGAGAAAATGAGAGAATTGTGAGTGGAAACTGAATATTCACCTTCAATAGCTGCAGCAGTGAAACTCTTATTACACATTGATGCGTAAGTGTATCTAATGATATATCAGTACCACGACCCAGTTGCACTGCTGTACTGACTATTCAAACTTTTCACTGTCGAGTTACTCTGTTTAAAACATCATACAACAGGAGAGAAACTGTGCCAGAAGTTCATAAAAGTGGGATACACTTTTTTTGAGACCACATTTAAAGTTAAAAAAATAAAAAATAAAGGCAGTTAAAGTTGAGAGAAAAGGAATATTGCTGTGAACAGAGGGGGCATTGTGTCTGCAGCCAAAGCATATGAAGGTAAGAAAGGGCAAACCTGCAGGAGGTTTTATGACTGAGTTATTGTCAATGTTTACATGCCAGGTGTCAATGGTGTCACAGATTGCCATCCCAGTGTTCTCAGCAAGGCTTCGGCACAGTAAACAGACTTCAAAGGAGACAGCTCCGTGCTGAAACAGAGACACATATGCACACAGCCTCACACACACACACACACACACAGTTAGGTAAGCATGTATCTATCAGAGTGCACTCACATGCATAATAACAATAGACTAATATATAAATACATTGCATTGTATAGATAAAGGTGAGTGTGTCCAACCCTGGAGCAATGTCAGCATGACATGTCCAACTAACTAATAAAGTCACATTAAACATTCACAACTCATAATCTCAGGTGAGCATCATGTTGGGTTGACACGCACTACTGTGTGCTCTGCGTTGGATGTGTGCACATAAGGCAAACACGTGCGACTGTGCTCTACACTATTTGTTTATGAGGTTTACTCAGATGGATTGTGGGGATTTCATACTGTGCTGCAATTCACAATTTAATTAGGCTGAACTTTTCAAATAATCCATTATTAGCAAGAGTGGAAGATAAAGGGAAAACAAAGACAGGACTAAGTTTTATTTTCCCTCGTGCTGTCTGGATGTATCTTCCTTTAAATTTAGATTCTATTCCGTTGTTGTTTACACAGTGATGCTGCTTTCCCGAATAGGTAAAAGAAAAAATAAGACAGCATTGCATGGCATTGCAACAGTATTTACATTATTAATAAACTCAAATGACTTCCAATTCTGTGTTGTCTTTGTGAGCTACAGGCCAATTGGTATTCCAATTGTATACAATGTTTTATGAATCATGAAGCCGATAGCTCCTGGTGAAATATTTTCCACATCATAAAAAATCCGCTCATATATGCACAGCGGTTGTGAGGACAAAGCCGAAGAATTTGGTAGAGCAGTAAAGGTTTGATGTTTTAGGGAGTTTGAAGGTTTGCAAAAAACAGAAAGAACAAAATCCCTAATTTCTTATGCAGGCAGAGTAGATGTGCCTTGAGATACGTGTTTTGCTGAGCCACCGTGGAGTGTTTGATTTCAAACCAATTTTTAGCTGATCATTATATTTTATTAAATGCATCTCAGTTCATTATATAAAAGCCCTCTCCACCGTGGGAAGAAAAAGAGCCACACACAGAACTGAGGAGAGTAAGCCTTTAATGGGAATCCGGGTTTACACATTTATGAACCAAAGAAATAGATGCTACCAGAATAGCTGCCACTCAGAGTTTTACTCTTTCTGTGCAGTTATTACAAAGTGTATGCTGCTGCTGCGTAGGCAGCTCATCGGCTCCCAGCTTCCTCTCACTGCCAAATTAGATTGTTAAAGATGGGACGTTTAATTTATTTTCCTCTTTTTGAATGATGTTCTGTGTTTGGTGTTGCAGAGCCTAAAATGCAGCTCGCTCCTCCACGACCGGGCCAATCAGAACACAGAATGCAGCTTGTCCCTTACAACAACCCCTGTCCTGTGAGGCCATGCGTACCGAGGGGAACGCTGTCATCAACACATGTTTAATATTTAATCATGATAACACAGCAGCAAATCACATCAGAGCCATTGCATGCTAGATCATATTGTCTGATCCAATAGCATGCATCCTGTGTTGCTATCAATTACAACTTTGGCACCCAACTAATTTGTTTGAGGGCCGGATTGGTAATTTGATTTCGGGCTCACTCACTTGATTTCCCTTACCCATTAATTTCATTTGCACTTGCCCATCAGCGGCACCAGCACATGTTGAGTCACCTACGTCCCAGAGCTCATCTTAGCCCCGTCTTATTAATACCACCAGTTGTGGCAAGTGCCAGCCTGATACTCACACAGCATGCAGCCGCCGCTCTCTTTCCAAGCCATCACAGCCTGCATCTCTCCTTCAGTGGCTTGGAACCTCTTAACCTGTCCACTCTTCAGCTTCACCAGCCGGCTCCCGCTCGTGGCTCCACGCTGAATATGAATCTCTGTCTGCCAAATGATGCCATCTTTAAAATCCATTTTTATTCTGGGCAAAGAATCCTAATTAAAATGTGTGTCTTTGGAAAGAAACTCATTATTGAAATTATTTTTGGAATTGGGGTGACATGAAGAGATACATTTGCTGAAGAATAACCAACCGCGGGATTGTTATAGGTAAAGAGATGTATGAATATACAATGATCAAAGAGGTGAGGGAGATAGTGTCATCACTGTGTGAGTCTATTAGAAACATCAAGATAAAATATGGGGAAAACATACTTGTAAAACATACTTGTAAAAAAATAACAGTGTATCCAATTAACCTCTCATGACTCCTCTACCATTGTAATCTAATCCTGTCTTTACCTTATACCGTAGTAAATTATTCAGACTGAAACATGTATTTGTTTCTCATTAATGAAGATTGAAACAAACAAACAGGAAATAGCATAAAACGAATAATAGGATGTAGTAATATTAACAGTTAAACTCACTCAAATCCCATTTGTATTGATAAGACTACTGAAAAGTGTCATGTGCAAGAGACTTGTGTTATTGAAATTTTAATAAGGATAAATGGCGGAGACACAGTGTCATCCTCTTGGGAATCTTCCTCCGACTCCACACTGGTGTTACAAGGATGTCTTCTGTCATAATGCTTAAATGAACTCGGCCATAATTTGAGCGCCTCTCTATATTTCATATTCCGTAACATGTCTGTGAGTGAGTGTAATTTCTTTTCCATATGGGCACTTAGCTGTAAAGAGTGAATAATAAAGGAAACCCAAACAATTATGAGGCTTTAGTCGCGCATCGCTGGCCTTGGTAATGTCACTTGTCTGTGAGAGGAAGTGTTCTGTCTTAGTTAGAGGCTCTGTCACCCCGGGCCTTTAGATTCCTCTTTGTAAACAGTTACTATACAGCCCTTGAGGTTTCTAATTCTTTTTTGTTTCTCTTCTGATGCCATGCATATGCAGCCTAGTGTGTGTGTGTGTGAGTGTGGGTGAGAAGCTCCCAAGAGGTAACACGAACTTTGGAAAAAATCTATTGTGAGCACATCACATGTGTCTGGAGAACAGAGCGGTGCTGAAACACACAACCTACAATCTCCACAGTTTTCCCACATAAAAACAGATGTTACATCGTGTAAAACAGAATTAATGAAAATGCTGGATTTCACAAACTTAAGTATTGCTTTTCCTCCCCTCTGTGTTTAATATTGCATACTGATGTGGGGGGGCTGAATGGGGAGGGAGGTGTTTGCTGTGACTCTGCTGCTGAGTATGCAGCCCTGCCACCCAATTCCCCGACTTCCCTCCCCTGCTGCTAAATTATCAGGGCCTCTTTCATAAATGAGAATGAACAAAAACACATTTGTGGCGTATAATAAGATGCAGTAATTAATGTCATCGATTCACATCTGTAAGGATACTGACTGGGGGGAAATGCGATTACTTTTATCACATTTCAAAACTTGGAGTTAGTTTTCGGAGCCCTGTAACTCAGTTAGCGTGTGGCGGTGGAGAGAGCGAGAGGGCTGCTCTTGCTCTGTGATTGATGAGCGCACACGGGGCAGACTATTAAAAAAGCTGCAGCGTATTCCACAGACAATGGCAATAAACATATTCAGGGTGCTGAATTCAAAATGACTTATTTAGGGAAAGAAAATGCCTTTTTTTTTTTTTTGCTCCTACCATAACCATAAACCCTGGATTAATGGGGAATGCCGTGTGCACATTTAAATATGCTACTGCACAAACAGCACAACACATGCACAGATGTCTAATGCACATATGTGTTCACCCTTTGATCCTTTGTATATAAAAATTGCTGCACACACTTTATTACAATCAACAAGGCCATAAAATAACCATAATAATGTGTATCAGGCCCTAACACACACTATTAAAACACATAGTCTGACATTTGTTTTCTTATTTGGTGGAGAGGAAGACTGATACCACTCTCATGTCTGTGTTACTATAAAGCTGCAGCCCGTTATCTCAACAGACTGTAAACAGAAACTATTGCACACAGCCAAGCAAGCTGTTTCCTGCATTCCCTGCTGTTTATGCTAAGCTAGGCTAACCGTCCTCTAGCTGTAGTTAAATATTTACTCGACAGATGCAACAGTGCTGTCAATTTTCTCATTAAGTGAATTATTTCATATCCTAAAAATGTCGAACTCTTCCTTTACAAGGCAAAAAAGCAAGGAGGAAAAAAAGAAAAGAAAAGAGAGAAACTCTCAACAGCAACAAAATTCCAGCTACAAACTCCCACAGACACAGAATGAAATAATTTGGCAGTCAGTGCAGACATGCACCTTTCAGAGAGTCTGAAAAGGTTATGATTAAAATAGTGCTCAGCAGTGGAAGATGAATTATAGGCTCTTATTCAAAAAGAAATATCATTGGAGATAGAGCCGGTGATTAGCAATAATGTAGATGCTTTGCAAAATGAGGGGGCTGCTGGGTGGGGAGAGCTGGAGACCGAGGGAAAGCCACATTGTTACAAATGGATAATTCATAAATGTGCTGTTCGTGGTGATAGCTCTAGAGATGACAGAGTACATACAACTGTAAATTGCGCTAGATGAGAGTTTAATAGCAAAGTAATGAGTGTTTTGGCTGTAAATATAACATGCAGCGCCGATACCGAATCCTACAATAAACATCTCATTTGACAAAGGTATTTCCACGTTTGCTCTTGACTCAGGCTCACTGTGTATGTTTAATGTACATATACATGAGTGGAAGTGTGCATGCTTGTGCTGTATATGGACTGACAGTGTGTACAGGTGCTCCATTATTCAAAGTATCTCCTTGGGCTTTAAAGCTCTGACAGAGAACTAGACGAGGTTTCTCCCCCACATGCTCACAACCAGCCCCCCCCCTTTCCCTTCAACACCCCTCCCAACTGCAAAAATATTACCAGAGCTTCCCTGGGGAGAAGCAGAGGGGAAACGTGATCTGGAAGAGAGGGGCGAATCCACCACAACAACAGCTGTTTCCAAATCACAACAACCTGGGGAAGGGTTGTGGGTTATATTTTATGGGTGGAGAGGGACCACGGATGTTCATTTATTTATCTCCACAGTCAGCATTGAGGTGTGTGTGTGTGGTGTGGTGTCTGTGTATGTGTGTATGTGTGTGCATCTTTGTGTCAAGCTCCGTCATAGCTCACTTTTTACATATACAGGAAAAAGCCTAAGGTCACTAGTCACTCTGCAGAGTGCTGAGACCTGTAACGCCACAGCCAGTCATGTGCGCAAATGATGAATATGTATAAATAATCAATCTCACGCGTTAAAATATTATAATGAATGTATGGGACATAGAAAATCTTATTGAGTTGGTCTGGTGCCATTTACTTTCCTCTTCACTTGCTTTCATAGATTCCACTTCTCCATGGGTACAATTATGCTGAGAGCAATTTCATATTTCAAGTATGCAAATATCGATACTGTGCGGCCACAAACAGCCCCTATACGGAAAATATGTAGGCTGCAGCGCTGTAATCTGTTTGAAGTGTCGTGCTAGCACACTGTTTAAAATCTAAATTAGTCTGCATGTGCATTTGAACACATACGTGCTCCTGCACACACAGAGATACACAGAGACATGCGCACACACAGGGATCTAAATTAGCCTAATGGTTCTCAGTAGACCTAACACCAAACACACATGCCTCTGGTGGGGTAAATGGTGAACCATGTGTTGGAGCTGAATACAAACACACCTATTAGCAGTTGGAGCAGGCCAATCTATGGCAATAACCTTGGACATGTTCTTATTCTCTCCTTTGCTGCATGCTGTTATTAATGTGGTTATCTCCTGTTTTACATTCAGAAATAATACCTCACCTGATGATATTTATCCATCGTGGGCCGAACCAAGAGCTGCGCCTTTACATCATCAGGAGGAAACCACTAGAATCAGACTGGAGGAGGAGGTTATAAGAGGGAGACACTGCACTGGACCAGGACACCTGCCACATAAACACCATGTTAATAACTGAACTGCTTAAGCCAGGCATTGGAGTGCAAGTTTGGCCTCAGCCTAACTTTCTCTGAATCCATCCTTTTTTTACTGGAACCAGCAACAGCTTCTTTTTGACTGAGCTTTGACTGGTACTGGACCCAGACCTGGTGCTGCTGCTGGTGAAACAGAGGCTGGTCCTGGTCCTGGTCCTGGGACTGAAACTGGTACTGGTGTTGGTTCTTGTGCTGGTTCTGCTGCTAGTGAGAGACTTTTGCATATCCAGAACAGTTTTTATCATATCAATTATGTGATTAAATTCTGGTTCTGGTACTGGTTATGGTACTTGTTCTGGTACTGGTTCTGGTACCAGTACTGGTTCTGGAATCGGTTCCGGTACCAGTTCTGGTACTAGTATCGGTTCTGGTACCGGTCCGGTTCTGGTACTGGTTCTGGTACCGGTCCGGTTCTGGGACTGGTACTGGTTCTGGTACCGGTTCTGGAATCGGTTCTGGTACTGGTACCAGTTCTGGTACTGGTATTGGTTCTGGTACCGGTCCGGTTCTGGTACTGGTTCTGGTACTGGTCCGGTTCTGGGACTGGTACTGGTTCTGGTACCGGTTCTGGTACTGGGTCTGGTACCGGTTCTGGTACCGATTCTGCTACCGGTTCTGGTACTGGTACCGGTCCGGTTCCGGTTCTGAACTGGTTCTGGTATCGGTTCTGGTATTGATTCTGGTACTGGTTCTGGTACTGGTTCTGGAATCGGTTCTGGTACTGGTACCGATTCTGGTACTGAACTGGTTCTGGTACCGGTTCTGGAACCGGTTCTGCTTCAACTGGTGGAAGGATGGAGCAGAAGGAAGAATGGAGCAGAGAGGAGGGATAGAGGGATGGAGCAGAGAGGAGGGATAGAGGGATGGAGCAGAGAGGAAGGATGGAGCAGAGAGGAAGAATGGAGCAGAGAGGAAGGATGGAGCAGAGAGGAGCAGGGAGAGAGTCCTCACACCATGTTCTAAACAATTTTCAAAAATGAATATCATAGATTGTGGGAAATACCCCACCCCCCAGTCTCATTTTAAAAAAAGTATGAAACTCCGGACCTTATTTGTCATTTGGTCCCCCCCCAATGTCTACACCGTGGTTTTGGCCTTGAATAAACAGACAGTTAACATACTTCTGTTCAATACTGCAACATTGGTAATGGGATGGATAATAGGTAACGATAGGCATACATAACTGAAGAGTAAAACAATGAGAGAATGAAAGTAGAAGAATAAAATACAAGCAGAAGATTTAGGGGCGCACACTGTACTGTAAATCGCCTTATAAAGCATATTCACATTTCCCTTTCATTCATTATCTTCACACACATTGGCCTGCCACCTGTAATGTCAGATTCCAGATTATTTGAGTTGCCCCTTCCACACAAAAAAGAAAGAAAGAAAAAAAAAAGGCTATAGTTGCACTTGCAACTCACACTCCAGTCCAGAGGGTGGCGGTAATGCACCTGTAAGCTGGTTGCCAACCGCCGTTAAACGAAACAGAAGAAGAAGAAGAAGTTGCACTTGCACAAGTAGATGAAAGATTTACTTGCATTGTCCCGGCCTCCATAAGATACCCTCATTTGGGGGCAGTCTGCCCTGCCAAAGATTTACATGACAATGATACAGTAGATCTTTCTCAGATGTGTTTGAAAAAAACTAGTCTGTAGATGGACAGTGAACTCAACGTTCTCGAATTGTCTCGCCCACATCCTCATCTGATTGGTCACAAGTCAGGAACCTGCTGCACATCAACACGGAACCAGCTGTTTAGCTACCAAGGCTAGCATTGAAGGTAAGCGAAGATAACACCAAAGTTGTAAAAGAAAATGGCATTGAGAACTAAATCAGAAAATATTTAAGTTACAACAACACCAAACTCCAACGAACAGGTTCGTCTGTTGATTCACGACACGCTGAACGACAGAAAGCGACAGACGTAGAGCGAAGCGTTGTCGACGATGCTAACTGCTAAGCTAATGTAGCCAGTAGTCTTGCCTGTCATGTAAACAAACCAGCAGAAAGCTATGGAGGCAGGAGAACATAAGTTTTCTACAGCAGGTAGTTAGTCACTGTGATGAAGGAAACAGAGGAGCAGCACTTAGCACTACTATTATACCAGTAGCAGAAACTCTGTTGTAATTTATGTGTAGCTTGAACTGCTCTTATGGTCCTGTAATGTAAGGTATTTGTTTTACAGATTATGTTCTTCCAACTGTGTGATGTATTGTGGGGAATTGCTATTGAGAAACTGTTAAACAACAATAATCTAGTAGCTCGGTGAGGTTGGTATTAAATTTAGCCAGTAAAATTGTGACTAGTTTGTAGTAGAAGCTATACCAGCCCTACTAGTCTTTTCCCAGCTCTCACCCATAATGCTGCTGATTCATTCAATCACTACTGTGTGGTTTGTCCACTATTGCATCACTTTTCAAAGGCACTGGAGCACGTGATCAGTAAGTGAATGCATCACTGACTGTCTCCAGCTCAGTGGTAACAGTCAGTCTGGTGCTTGCTGTGAAACTTTTTATTAGGTGTATCTATAGCTTAGCAGGTGACTATCTGCAGCAGAGTTATTATTCCGTGTTCATTGAAATATCCTTTGCTTTTTATTTCACTGAGCTTTTTAGCAGACATAGTTAACACAGCCTAACTCCCAATGGTGATGTCAGCCATCAATGAGGACAACTTCAGTTTTAAAAACTACTGATTCATCAGTGACAATGATAATTCAGTAGTATAGCAGCACAATACAAGATGTTGTAACCATTCAGTGTTAGATTACAGCCTTCAGAACACAGTAATCATTCTCAATTTAAAGTCTAATAACAGTGTACCAGTGCCATAAGAACAGATATATACTGTAACTGCAGGTTGAAGAGAACAAGGTGTGAAGTTCAGGGAGTCAGGGAATTTAAGATTAAAGTGTAGTAAGCATAGTCTGGGTATTTTCTGATTAACATATTCTAATATAATGGGCTACTTACCCCATAATTAAATCACCATTTTATAATATGTGCAGGTGTTAACCTAAATGGAAAGGGGATGCATGCTTTCTACTGCCGTACACCTTGAGGGGCCCCAATGCCAGTCAAACACGGTTGTTGTGGAGACTAATTATAGATGAATAATAAGTGAGTGACACATATAATCTTGCAGGCCGGTTGAATTTTATCTGCCCATGTGGCAGGCGAAGCCACATGAGAGCTGCACACAGGTCATAAAGGAGGATGTTTGCTGCTGAGTGGCAGCTGATATTGTCCTCTGAGACTTATTGTAGCATAACAGTAACCTACTGTGTCCTCTGGACCTTTGTTTCAGTGTAAAAACCTCAATGTACCCCATAGGTATTTTGCAACTGCCCCATACCTTAACGGGATTATCAGTGTTGTTTGCCAGTACCCTGTGTTGCCAGACCATGCCAAACCTTGACCAAGTGTGAAATTAGCCTAAACATAACTTTGTGAAATGGGGGAGGGGGAGTGCTGCCAAAAAACACTTTGTGATGCAAATAGCCGTTTGCTTTCAGCCAAAATGTCCATAGAAATCAGTAATTCTTAGGTGAGAGGGTTGATCCAAAGTGCCAAAATCCAGTCCATTTGTCCCGAAAAAAATTAAATAAGTCCACATTTCAAGCTTTTTTGCAGCAGAAGCTCTTCTTCCCGGTTAGTCCAAGCCCCGCAAGATTTGCATCGACATCATTAAGATTAACTGACGCTGACGCAAATCTCACGAAGGAGCTTCCACTGCAAACAAGCTCCATACGAGCAGCATGGAGGTATTTGGATGTTTTTTTGGTGTGTCTTGACAAAGACTGCTGGTGTCCTCAGCGTTTCCTGATACCCATCAAATACAAATCCTGATCCTGATCTACTCCGGCATTTGACCAGCTCAAGCCGGCGTGACAAAGAATACCATTTTGTCCCATTCACACTTCACGCATTTATAATCATGACTGTTACTCGTTTGTTTATCAGATGTAACATCTTTATCTGCTGCACAGCTAGCCCACACTATCCTGGAGTCAGATTATAGGGCATAAACACAGAAATGTTTTTTTATTTCAATTTCTGATCATTCGTTTGATCTTAACTTTTTTTCATCTTACTGTACTTGCCAGTTGTGTAAAAAGATGACACCTCCTGTTTCTGTGCTCTGTCTAAATTGTGCAGTAGATCGAAGGGTCTATTTAAAGGGGAATTCTTTTGTCAGTCAATCTGAGCGTCTTCAACCTCTGACTTTCATTCTTGATGCTTAAATAAACGCTCTTTCACCTGTCTTGCGCTGATCCAAGAATTTCACTGACTGTGTGTGCGGAGGCCCATGGGAAATTCTTCCCTGATCATGATAGGGACAAAACTTCACTTTCAAACTCCTCGTAGTCCCTTTAAATTACTGTACTATAAATTACAACTGTAACTTTTAGTGTCATATTTGATCAAAGATTCCTCTCTGTTCTTTGTGCTTTGGTTGCAGTGTGTTTTTGTGTGTCGCTGAGCATGTTTTTCTGCCTCCTGTCATTTTCATAGACCCTGTGGCCACACTTCTTAAAAACCAAGCAAAGCAGCCTTACAGATGTACCGTACAAGATCTTTGCCGGGTGGCTCGGGAATTTGGAAACACTGATGTCAACTACAGTACAAGGTGAGCGTCCACATAAACAGAACATATGGGGGTATTACAGTAGACTCGTTATTTGCCAAAGTGCATGGAGAGAAAGTTTGTCTCCCTCTGTACAAGAAGAAACAATTTATCAAATGGGTGATAATTGTTCTTTCTTTCTGCCTTTTTTGTAAGCATCTTTTTACACATGACTTGACTTTTTCTACAATCCTGCCACACCTCAGATTTGCAAATCTGTCTCCAGGACAGTGGTGGCAGGCTGCCTACAGTCTCGAGCATGCTCAACACGTTAATTTGAACAGCCACTGGGGATTAACGTTACAGTCAACCCACGTCAGTTTTCAACAGAAATTAAGTCATGTTTAATAAAACAAAACTATTTTTCCACATCATATTGGGCTTGTCTTTAATTTGGTGATTAATGATCAGATCATGGCCTCCAGAAAAACGAGGTGGGCGGGGCTTTCCAGAGTCAAATCGGTTAACTCTGGAGGGGGCATTCTACTCAATCCACACTGCATATTTGGGCAGTGGGCTTGCGGTGATTAATGATCAGATCAACTCGTCGACTCCACTGGGCCAGCTTGAGCACAGGCCTGAAATATTTGTATAGTAAATGGCTCTAATAATTGACAGTTCACTTCAAATAGCATTTAAATTAGTGATTTATCGCTTGTTATGATGTTTTGTTAGTTTTTGCATAGCATGAATCTGTGAGCCTTAGCTCAGGGCACAGAACATCCTCCAAGAAGATTGGCACATACATTTGCAGGTCACATGCGTGGTGCGAGTTCTGATACAGATCTCATTCACGTTTACAGATTTGTATGCACATGCACAAATCTCAGTATGCTGTAAATCCGACAACACATTCACTGATTCCGCTACACATCCACAGCTCAGACGAGACATTGACAGATTCCTGCACAGATTCATAAATCAGTGAACACACACAAAGATTGAGATACTTTAACAACTTGACACAGTTTTGTGAATCATATTGCTACAGTAATACTCTCAGGACAACCTTTGACTGCATTATATGGTCTACAGAGACAGAAGGACCACACACAGTTATTGACAAAAGGCTTGCCACTTTGCCATAGTTCCTGGGTGAGAAAGCCTCCAAATGTCATGGTGCCTCTTTAGTTTAATTTATTCCTTAATTCTTTAATAAAGCCACTTTGTGTTTTCCCCATTGGTTGAGTTCATAAATGTCATTTTAATTGTTAAGCCTGCTACGTCTGCTGAGTTGCCCCAGCTTCCTGCCATAATGGTTTTCTAAAATGTGATGTGTACCAAGAGGACTATTTTCCTCTCTGCTGTTTTATATTGTAACTTTCTAACCTCAGTCAGGGATGCTGACTTTGATTCCCAGCAACTGATAGAGTGACAGATCAGGATAATGACAGTTTCTAACATTTGGAGACTGTCCTTTGTTGCTATTCCTGTTGTACTTTAAGATGTTTTCTGGATGAGAGATCTGAGATCTGTGGTGCACAACAACTTTTCACCAGGGGGATTCTCTGCCATTCTCTCCCTCTGATGTGGGCCTTCTCGCTCTTATTACCTTTTTGTTGTCTTTTTTTTCTTGTGTTTTTGTTTCGCTGCACCATCTGTCTGTCCTGTGCTTGTTAAATCAGTTTGCCCGTTCCCAGCGCCCTCTGCCTCGACTTCACCCCTGGCACTTTCCATTTAGTCTCCAAAACCGCAGAATGATATGCAAGTCTGAGTCAATCCACCCTGAGTTCTTGGATGTTTGTCAAACAATACTAGAACAACAGCATGATTTGTTCTGTGCAGAAATCTCAACAGTCTATACCCTCTTGGCATTGTTAAGGGAAGGCAGCAAAGGCAGAGACAGACATGGAGAAAATATCCTATC
Source organism: Decapterus maruadsi (assembly GCA_030347415.2). Taxonomy (NCBI): domain Eukaryota; kingdom Metazoa; phylum Chordata; class Actinopteri; order Carangiformes; family Carangidae; genus Decapterus; species Decapterus maruadsi. The sequence goes on from CM064890.1 coordinate 3,642,519, forward strand.
AATCTACAGGATATTAGCTGCAAGGCACCAGTTCATACTGCCAATGATGTAACCCTCTGTGCCAGTATGAGCAAGTGCCACAATAAATTACTTCACATCATCCAATGCTTTTATCTGATGATAGCACTCTGTGTGGGTTGTGTGATTTCGAGCTTAAGATTTTGTTGTTGAGGCAGTGGTGGCTCGGTGGAAAGAGAGGGAAGAGAGGGAATCATAAAACAAAACTGTGTACGAGACTGTAATTGTGCAGGGTTTATAATTTATGCAAAGGATAACTGAAAACCTGCAGACTCTAGCCAGCACTCCCCCAACCGTGGTCACATCTTCATCTTAAAATAATTCCCTTATTCTTTTGACACCATTTTTAAAACAAGATTGGCCGAGTTTATCTCATTAGCAAGAGGTCATTTTTGCTCATTTTTAACAAGGGGAGAATCTGGCTCTGCTATTTTTAAGAGAGCAAATGATTCAAAATGTACACATTGTTATGACACATACAAGCGGTGTTATATTTACCTCAGGTTAAGTGTTAAGTAATTGCATATGTTTAGACTCCAACACATCTCAAACAATAGTTAACTGTGCACATATTTGTGGTTACATTCCTCCCATGAATATGAGCTGTGTATATGCAGCCAATAGAAAATTGCAACCACCAAATTCTTTCCTCATTATAGAAAGCATCCTTTTACCCTTTTTTTTTCTCCCTCCCTCCCACCAATACCTTCAGGCTTGTATTAGTGAAATAACAGCAGTTTTACTTCGTCCAGGCTTGGGCTGGCAGTAGATAAGAGGAATGTGTGGGTGGTGGGCACACTGGCGTACCTGTGCAATCGTGGACTTGATGGGCCAGCGGGTGACACTGCCAGGCTGCAGACCAGTTGGCGAAGACGTCACCGCGAGCAGGATCAGCTGAGGAAGTGGTTTCCCAGGTGGGCACACTGGGCAGAGATTCCCGAGGAAAGCGAATAAGAAAACAAAACAGAACCTTTGATTTTGTTTAGTTAATTTCCGCAGTAATAACTCCGTATCTAACTGCAGAGGAGACAGACAGACAGACAGACAGACGGAGACAGACAGGCAGAGTTGGAGGGGTTACAGTATTAATCTGGTTGCTCACTAGTATTAGCTACTGTCTGGCTGCCAACATCCAGAAGCAAGTCTTTGCCAAATAGATGTGAATAGCAGACAGCGCATTCATCTTTGCACCCCCCCCTCCTCCCCCCATAAATCTGCAACGCTATCCTCTGAGAATATTTAACAAAAACATGCTTGCTAACCTATTCATTTACTAGCTACTAATTTTCTCTTGTCATAGATCATTAACCTTAACTCTATCACTAATCTCACATAACAGGCAGATTAATGTGAAATAAAGCTATGTAAACAGATGTTACACTCAATAACTTGATCATTTACTCTCAACTCCTGATTTATTTACCTGTTATGTACTTTAAATGGGAAATGACAAGTAGATACGTGTGTTGGGGGAGGGGTCCATGGTGGAAATGATCTTGAATCAATGCAGATTTCACTATTTATCATATCATTCTTATTAAAATTAGAGGATTATATACAGGTCAGTGATTTACATTATTTGCATTATTTACATTCAACTGGTGTTGATTTTGTAAAGCAAGTCAGTTATTTGAATGTTCATACAAAGCATGCAAACAACAACTGTAATAATCCTAACTAAGTAAACAAACCGATCTTCTCATTTTATGAGGACTTTATTAAGGTCAATCTTATGTCATTTAAGGTCATTTAAATGAGCCAAAATTATCACTATACTCTGGTTTTTCAGTGGAGAGATACATTAATCCAACTGATCACAAAGCACAGCAATACATTTTTAACTTTGGTGTGTGTTTTTATATATTTTTCATTTCAGAAAAATATAAGCAGCTTGTTTCTCGTAGCCTACATGTAAAAGTCAATGTAACATATTGCTGATTCACCATACTAACTTAAATGTTCAGTCGTCTCCTCTACCCCACAGCGGCCAGAAAATCTGTCGTTGCAGCTTTGTCGAATATCTGCTGATTCATAAGTAGCTATCATTAGCTTGGCCGCTAACATTACTGCAGCTGTTAAATTGCTGTCATAACTAAATGGCTTAATATTTACGGGTAGATTAGTTAGTAGATTATTTCTTGGAAATGACAAAAACATTATCTCACATTTTTGTGGCAATCAAATAATTATTTGCCTGCAAAATTATGAGGGTAGCAGCAGCAGCAGGATACATTGATTTTCAACCAAAGCCAAATATGAGTCATTTTGGATCTAATGGGATAAACTCCACTGAGTTAACATTTCTCATGCCACATATGGAGAACACCTCACAAAACAGACAGGTGTCCATACAGAGCTCCAGGCTGCTGTGTTAAACTGCCAACTATGTAATTAATACAACAGACAACATCATTTTAGTTTAATATGAAGATATTGCACATATCTGAGGGGTTTCTGACACATTTGATAAGTCACCGGGTTAATTATACTGATATTTTCTCTTAATTAATGAATAATTAGATATGCACTGGGAAATCTTTTCACATAAAAAATAATGTGAAAGAAAACATACACAGAAACAGAGTTAAATCTTCATCCTTCTATGTAAGGAAAACCCAGCTCAGATAATATACTAGTGATAGCAGCCACCTATAAAAAATGTGCTGTGTTGTTGTTTACCAAACACATATACTTTCACTAATAATGGATGAAGAGAATCAAAGCACACACTGAATCTCCAATTTGTTTTCTGCTTGCTGCTGTTTCATCTCCAGCAACACCATGTTTACTGACCTGGCAACATGTCATGTTGTGTCAAGTCCTCAGTCCTAAGAAGACTCGCTGAACAGAAAGGTCAGAAAAGCATGCTCATAAAGGGATGTGGACAGCTTTTAGCCTGTGGCTTTGCTTTAATCAAACTCAAATGCAGTTGCAGTCAGAAAACACTTCTGATTTACTCAAGCAACAGTGAACACTGGCTCTGAGTAAGACCTGTAGGATTTGTGGCGTTCAGGGCATTGACTAAGAAATCGCAACATTTCCTCCAGAGGTATGAGGTGTGCATGCATATACGTGAGTGTGTCGCATGTTGCATGTGTGCGCGCGTTGATGTTTGTGTGTGAATGTATGTGTCCTTGTGGCGAGTCCATGCCGTCGGCTGTTTTTTCCCCCCGACTTTGTCAGAAACATGTGGCATGAAGCAATACACCTGTAAGTCATGGTGTTAAGTCACTTCATAGTCCTTGGGCCAGTCCATGGTTAACCAGATTTATTCCTTATCTTGCAGAGAACAGCTTCATAACAAAAAATAACCTCCAATCATTTCCAAGATGTATTTCAATCCTCTCACTTTGTGCTGAAAAAAAAACACACACACACCCAAACAAGCCGTCATACAACTATTATTATTTCTTTGGCTAATTATGCAGATGAAGGCATTTCTCTCCGAATAGAAGCGCATCACTGCCTCTGTGCAGCATTGTGAAGAAAGACGAAGAAGAAAAAGAAGAAGAAGAAGAGGGGCATTTTTGTTGTGTGAGCAGCAAGCGCGCCCATTTGTGAACGCTCCTCCATCATGATGAGAGACAGCCCACACAGCTCCAAATTGCTGATCAGCTTATTTTTAGTCGAGGGGCTGCCCCAGTGTCTGGTTTACATGTGGGATTGACGGAAAATGTAGAGCAGACTACTTGTATAGCAAGCCTTCCTGCTCTGTAATTAACCAATTAACAAGCAACATGCCCCTCCAACACCCTACCTGATTCAGTTTGCAATCAGGAATGCGCGTCTGCAAAGTTTTAATTGTGCCCGAGGCAATAACTTACTGTTGGTAATCACATTCTCTCTCCCCCTATATTGCACCATGGTGCGTTTGGGAGGAAAAAACTTACAGTCGCAAGCTAATTCGGCAAACCTCCATGTTGGAGGTGAGCACAGTGCACATTACTGGCAGTGCTTAGGGTTTTGCTGAACAACAAAATGAGAGTTAATATGCTCCCCGAATTATTTACACATTGTGCATTTATAGCCTCCGAAGAGAGATGAGAGGCATGCAGGGGAGCTTTCACTCGCCGTAACCCCCTCCTCACAGCAAGACCACAGAATGCAGATACATGCAAAGAAGAAACCGGCTGCCTCCATATTTCAAAATGAGACATTAGGTCAATAGATGCTTTCGTGCAAAGCAAAGGAGACAAAATCACAGGGTTTGAGTCGGGGAAAACCTGCACGCTCGGCTTGCATGGTAGAGGCAAGCCCCTGTGCCAGAGCCAATCATCGTTCAGGAGGCAGACATGGTACATGGACTAGATGAATCACTAAGCTGTCATGTGTCTGTTTCACATTGTGACTATGGGAAAGCAAATTATAGGTGACTTAATGTTCCTTTTTTCTCTGCTTTCTGGTGCGCAGCCAGACAGGCCGTACACGGAGCCTTTTATTTCAGTGTATGGCCTTATGTGTAAAAAGAAATATTGTCTGTCAGATGGAAGCTGCCACTAATTGTTCAGCTCAAATCCCTCCATTTTTCTGTAGGAGACCACAGCCACCCACCACTTTTAAAAATACATGGTTGACGCTATTGGCTACAAGAGACATCAAGCAATTACAAGAGTCATGCATTCTAATATGATAGACAGAGAAGCGAGTGGAATTAGCTTCGCACACTTGATGGCGCATACACACACACACACACACACACACCCAACTGCAAAACACAAACAATCTAGGGCAGCTATTCCAAATCCAATTGTTGTGAACATGAAGCCAGCTAGTTTCAGGCAGTGGGGTGAGTTTGGCCCACACATACCAATTAGGCCAGTTTCCAAAGCAATACCGCACAATGCTGCCCAGAGGACTGCAGCAGAACAAGACTTTGATTTCCCTCAATGTGATAGTAATTTCATATTCCTCTGAAAAGCAACATGGCTGCTGAGGCTCGAGTCTCGAGGTGAACAATGAAGAGCAATTCTCAACGAGATTCTCGTCTGGTCATTTACATGCAATCTCTCAAACGGTTAACGCAAATACGTTGAGACCAGTTCGGCACACGCTCGTGTAAAACGCAGCATCCTCTGATACGTTCTCCAACCAACCAGCCCCAGCAAGGCCTCTTTAACTAAGCCGGTAACGTCCCTTGGTAGCTTCGTTAACCGCTCGCATTTGATCAGTTATTGTATCCCGCTCCTCCCCTCCCCACCCCCACCCCTCCGTGCTCCCCACGTCTGAGATTACTCCTTGCATCTGGGATCAAAAATCAAGGCCATAACTGAGAATGCAGCCTGTGGTCTTCATACCGACTAAACGCCGTTGAGCCCGAGTCCCACCACAGCGCATCAGACAGATTGAGGAATAGAGAGGGAGGAGGCATGTAATGAGAGCCAGGAGAATTACTACTCTCTATTTATAGGGAGTGCAGGATTGTTTACCTTCGTTCTTAGCTCCTTGTTTTGACGGGTGGTGAACCGCTAATGAGAGGAGCTATCTTTCTGTTGCAATATTGTTGTATCACCTTCCGATACTAACGGCATGTCGGGCTGCACCTATGAGAGCCTCAGAGCTGTTTTCATGATAAATCCTGAAACTCTGCATGTCCTCCTCATTTGATTCCGCTCTCTCTTACTTCCTGCCATTGAAAAAAAAACACACACAATCATGTTTTTGGTGTTGGGAGTTGCAGCAGCAGCAGCATCAGCAGGAAGACGGCCCTTTCTGTTTCTCTGTGAGACGGTGTGGGAGTGCCTATTGTTGGAATAAATCTTCACCCTCTCATTTGAATCACTGGGAACGGTTGATCATGTGTCACAGGGGAGGAGAGAAACCAAAGTACCCCAAAGAGAGCCGAGGTGTTACTGCATGGAGGCGGCCATATTAGCAGAGATATTCTTCAGGATTATGTGCCCCTTCAACCCAGGCCAAGAATTTGTCAGCAGAAGTGCAGATATGGCTCTATCAATAATCCATGGCATTGTGTATTTCCCAACTGATGCCATTATACAGCTGGGGGATGACAGCACTCACCAACTCCATCATCTTATCCACGGGGACCAGGATCTCATAAAGCGCTCTCAACATAGACATCTCATATAACGGGTAATAACTCCAGCCAGTTAATACAGGGGAATTATCAGGGAGAGGAGCGATGAACCCAGCAAAAACCAGGGCAGCCACCGCTGTAATATGGTCGCAGAGCTGAGAGAGAGAAGAGGAGGAGGCGAAGGTGTCATAGGAGGGGGGAGGGATGAGAAAAAAAGCGAGGTAGGAAATAGAAGGGGGCAACGAGAGAGCATGTGAGATAAGAGGGGGAGAGTTGGTGAAAGATAAGACGACGGAGGAGGAGAGAAGTGAGAGGGAGAGAGGTTGTCGTGTGAAACAGATGAGCAAAAGTTAGAGAGGAGGAAGGGGCGAGGAGGAGTAAGAGAGACAAATGAGGTAATGATTTAACAAAAAGATGTGAGGGCAGAGCCTCGGCTAAGTGTTTATGTCAGTTTTTGCTGAACTCCGAGCTCTGTTGGAAATCAGCAGAGTCTGAGGATCCTGTTTTCACACTGCTGCTGTGAACTGGAAGGTATGTTTGCAGAAGACTCAGTAATGAGAAGCTTAAACTATAGTAATCTCCCTAATCCAAGTGAAAGCTGTCTGTAATTGTTTTCACTAGTCCTGTCAGAAATGTGGCTTTAGCTTTTTTTTTTTTTCTTAATCCAAATTTTTAAAAACGCAACATTTGACAACCAGATTTGTACCAATGTCTACTTTAAAACAGATCCCATCAATTATTGCAATATTGTTTCTTTATTTAAAGAGGAGGGCGATACATGCAGAAATACTTCTTACCACTTATCCATGTAGGGTTGGTTTGAAAGACAAACTCACACAGTTACAGAACACTTTTTCATTAGATTAAATTAAGTTTTAATTAAGCATCTAATTATGGAAATGTTGAGGAGGTTGGAGGTGGTGGTGGTCCTCACCAAATATTCCCCCATGAGCTGGTGACAGCAGCAAGAGGCGCAGGGTGGAGAAGGTGGTGAGATGATTGGGAGAAGGGGGCGGGGAGGTGAAGTTGTTCACAGCAGGAGATGAACAACCAGCAGCCTTCTCCACCTCCCTGTCCCCTTCGCTTGTACAACTAATAATGATAATGTTTGCTGCAGTGGGTGCTGAGCAGGATCAGTTGCATTCAGAAGATGGATGTTTTTTTTTATCAGGATATTTTTTTCTGGACTTGCCTCCCACTTTCTGTTCTGCTCTCCAAGTCTGGAAGCCTCTTGTCTCCATCGGAGCCTGGTACTTCTCTAACAGTCCCAAAAATCTTTCCTGCAGCTTCTGTAGGGGCTTACATGTATGACTTCAGTATTGCTGCTTGCTTTTTCTTACAAAGTGACGAAGAGCCGGCTTGGCTGGACTCTGGAAGTCTGCACTCCAACCCAATACCCTTTCTCTTTACGGATCTGTGATGTGACCTGATTCTTCACCCCAGAGGTCAGGCACTTTAAACTGGCTGCTCGGCCTCTGCACGTCTCCTCTGCTGCTTCTTTTCAGATCACTCAGTGACCTGTGCTGGGCTTCTCTCCTAACAGCATCACCTTTTCTACTGAAGCCTCTCCTTCTTCAGTTCCTATTTTTGTTTCTCTGCAGACTCAGTTGCCCTTCCCAACGCCCCCTCTCTTTTGACAATGATTGTATTTGGCAAGTTGCAAAATACTAATTATCAATGTAAAATATGTCATAAAATCTGCTATTCCATTAGTCTGCAGTATCCACTTGCAGCAACTACAACACTATTAAACTTTTCAGGTAAGATTAGAGAAATGACGGTTCACGTATTACAGAAAAGGCTGCAGAAACCATTTCTAGTTGGGCTGCACAGTAAGCAACAAATATCATATTCATATGGGCAAAGGAATAAACAAATGGGCAGACATTACAATTGCGATTTCCGTTGCAATTGTCATTTTTGCTTTTCATTTTCACTAAATATGGAATTAATGATTTGACTCCTGTTGGGTCTAGTTAGTACCAAACACCTTTCGGGTTGTGAAAATCATTTTTCCACAAAGGGCATCTCTGTAGTAACACAATACTTATGGTGCTAACAGTGCACAACAATGTTGTGACACCGTTTATGTTTGTCAAAAAGAAATAACATCCCCTGTGATTTGGATATTGCACTTGGCCATAAGCAATTTTCATCACACTGCAGTTAATTGTGCAGCCTTAATCTTTAGTGTCACAGTATGATTTGGAAATTATATTAGTTTGCATAAATAGGTTGATCTCTGAGATTGTGCTTAGTTGTATATTCATATTCCTCCCAAAACAAGGACGGTTTTTATTTACTATAAGACATAACAGTGTGAAAGCACCGTGTGAGGTAGGTTTACAGATGTTATGCCTGTCAGTGACTGTGCCTCATCAAACTCCCAGGTACTCGCAAAGTACACAAGACTTCAAACACATCTGGTCTAGCTTTTTAATTCTATTACACTTTTGGTTTTTGTCAGACTTTTAGCTGCAGAGCCGAGCCAATCTATGTCTCCTTTGAGGATACTAGAGTAGAAAACAACTTGTGTACATACCACAGAAGTCTATTATACCTTTTGATTGCACTGTAGAGGCTTCAAATACACATCAGGGGGTAAATGGGTCTGAATGCAGAGGAAATCATTTTTGTGAAGCCCAGCACTGCTGAGAAGTGAAATTAGATATTCAGACATGTGCATGTGTGCCAAAATCCTTCCATAATTCATGATTTTTTGACATATGTGGTATACTCTATTGTGCATAGTAAATTTTTTGACGCATTCACATCGGTTTTTTTAGGAAGTAAACTTGAGAGTGAATTTTGGACAGAGCCGAAGCGTGGCTGCGTTTTTGTGGTGCTGTTCCTTAAGAACGCGTTTTGCATGTGGCGCTGTTGTGCGCTCTCAATACAAACTGTTTGGACATTCATGCCACCCCTTGTCATCTTTGTTCTGTGTCACTGCACATTAAATCTTAAGCAACCAATAATAAGCATCTGGCTCCAGCCCTTTATCAGGCCTTTTAGTTTTAAAAGTGGGTGGGTGCCAGCCACCAGTGCTATTAGCAGGGAGAGGGACAGGAGGGAGAAATAAATATATAATAATGCCACCCACCAAGCAAAGATAGTCAGTGTTTGCATTTCAGGGGACAATAAAGAGGGCCATCTGTTCCTGTCATTCGTGCTTTATTGTTTTCCTCGGCGGGCTACTCACTTTGGAACACCACATCAAGCCCTCCCCACCTCACAATATCTGTACTCCAGACCAGCAAACATACACGCACTGCACTCAAACTGTGTGCATATAATAGGCACATAAACAACACGCAGACACGCGCGCATTACTCTCACCCTTGGCCTTGTACAGCTGTAAGACAAGGAAGACAAGGAATGAGCTCAAAGGGCTTTTGGATTTTGGATTTGAAAAATTGTGGTAAAAAAAAAAGAAAAAAAGGCAAGATGCTAAGAGGGCATGGCTTTGAATAAATTCTTTGTCCTTGCCCCTGATGTTGGCACCAGTGGTAGCATGGAAAACATTGCCAAATGTTTTCCTTTCATTTTTGATGCAAGATCATGAGAGGAGAGGAAGATGTAACACAAATGATAATTTTCCTCCCAGCTTAGGGTTTATGAAGGAGCAAGTCTGTAATATTGGCTTAGGAAATGAACGGCTCCTGGGGGAGATGTCTGCCGAGCGCCTGGTCCCCCATGTAGCACCGAGGGCCTGGCAGCTGGATGGTATATGACGAAGGGTCTGGGGGGCAAACAGAGGGGTACACAGAGTGGATGACATTTTAGTTAAAGCAGAAGTAAGTGATATATTTGTGTTAATATAAGTCTTAAATAGTTATATCTTCCGACAGCAATCACTTACATAGAGTGTTTGGACCAAAACACGGGTCTGTCAGTCACTCTGCTCTGCTCTGAGCCGAGGAGAAAACATTTATCGTATCCTACAGTTTTTATCCAATGAGGAGAGAGAACGGCATGCAGGGCTGTGTGTGCAGCCAAGGAACGCCGTGAATGTGGCGACGTAGGGACGAGGACTGTTATGGTGCGTTCAAGGAAACTCGTATTTTTCCGACCGTGAAGTGGTACCAGTTCGATCTGGTACGAGTTCACCGGTCGGAAGTTACGAGTGGCTGTTATAGTGACTTTCACCGGTAAAACAGGTCGGAAAAACACGAGTGGGTTACCTGGAACGCTACAAAGTCGTAAGTTGTGACTTGAAGCTGTAATTTACGATTTCAAAAGCCTGCCTGGAACGCAGCATTAGCGAAAACGACCGGACCACTTACTTCTTCTTTAAGGATACAGCAAATGAACATAGAATAAAAGGACATTTTAGTTTTTAATCATTTAGATTAGAAGATCAATACCTTAATTGGGTTTTTTTTTTTACATGACGGACAGCATCAAGTAGCGAAGATATCCAGTAGATACTTAACAAAGTTTCTGGTCCAGAACAAAGAAAAAGTCCACTTGAGTTTTTCTATAGATTGTACAAACAAGACAGAGCCAGGCAAGCTGTTTTCCGTGTTTTCAGTCTTCATCTGAAGCTAAGCTAATCGGCCTCTGGCAGTATCTTTGCATTCAGCGTGCAGATGGAAACGTTGTATCAGTCTTCTTTTGGCGAGACAGAGAATAGGTGGATTTTCTAAAATGTCAAAACTCTTCCTGTGACATTTTTAGGCTTTTTGGTTAACAACATCTTACATTCGTTAGAGTTAAGTTAACACTGGTTTTGACAGCCAGGATGGATGTGAACCTACAATCCAAGGCAACCCAGTGTTTAAATGTTTTTTATACGCAAACATATTGTGTAAAAGAATATTAAGCATCTTTTAAGGCTTTTAAGACAATAACACAACACTGTATATTGTAGCTTGTCATGTGCATGCGACTGAAAGGAAATGCATAATATCCCATAGACATTACAAGGAAGACAACACTCACAAGCGATGTTTTCTCACCAGTGATCTGACTGAATGCAAGATTTGCAGGTGCTTTTCCATCACAGTCAGCAAGGTTAAACTCCAGAGAAATTAAACAAATTGCTCCTCTAATGCAGAGTAAAACAAATGGAGAACTTTAGTGCACACGTGGAACCCTCTTGGGTTCTAATTATGTAAAACTATAGACATCAGAAGGCACTGAATTCTTTAATGAGCACTTGAGAGAACAAAGGGAATTTAAGTGCATGTTAATAAGAGAGGCGAGACAACAGGAGGAGGCAAAATGCCACAGAAAGAATCACTACACATTAAATGGGGGCATTTGCTGTCTTACCACCACCCAGCAGCTTCCGACAGTTACAAAGGGAAGCAAAGAATAGTTGAGAGGAATCTATTTCTCACTGTCGTTTGTGGCAGTGAGAATGAGTGCGCAGTTAATGTGCTAATAGGTTCTCCATGGAAACAACATACAATAAATTGAGATGAATCGGGTGTCAGGGAATTGAGATTTTGCTATTAGTGCAGGGGAAGATGAGAGATTTTTCTCTCCACAACCTGCAGTAAGTGAACTGATGACTTCCTTGACCGGTGTGTCGCACGCAGGTACAAAATTACAGGTTAAACGCCCTTGTTAGATCCCAGGGCTGGCAGTGGCTTCCACACTGCCACAGGCGCAGGACCATTTGGATTCACTCAATTACAAATAAGCCACGATGCGTTCGGGAAGCTGTGTTCCACTTCGCTGGATGGTAGGCTGGCCAATTAGCATTGACAAAGACTCCCGTGTGTACAGGAAGGCAGAACACCGCCCAAGTAACACATTTCTGTTCAGGAGCCAAAATGGATAGCACGGTGGGGGGTCTTTTAATCCCCACTGTTCCACTGAATAATGTTTTTAAGCAAGAAGCAGCGATGCAGGATTCGTCATATTCACACTCGTATTCCTGCTGTTGGTGTGCATTACTGTTGCACACTTAGCCAAATTGCCATGTTTGCATATGCTTGTTGGCTGAAGGCCGACAGTTGATGGTATGCATGTGTTTCAGTGTAGGTATGTGTTTCAGTGAGTAGAGTGCACAGATGTGGAAAATGTGAATGTGAAGAAGAAATCTGGGAATAATTGGTAATTAATGAATAACTAAGGGACTTGCTCAAAGTGAGATTTATATCTGATATAATTATGAATTACAATAGATGACAATACTCTTGATTCTTTGGTAATGAACTTGTGTGTAATTATCATATCGGTTCTGTAATCATTTCCTTAAAGCTGAAAAATACAGTGTCACTTCCTTCAAAAACAAAACAACTTCTGTGTGATCTAGTGTTGTCGTGCATGAATACTGGCACATTTAGCAAGTCTCCATTACTTTCAGCTCGCTAAACAATGACAAGTCCCGATCAAAGCAGAGCTGCTGCCCAGGAAGTGTCATGTTCTACATTGTTTTTGCTTGTGTTTCGTGCGCTGATATCAACAGACAGATGTAAGGAGTGGATCAACTTTTTTCAGATGCTGGTTCAATTAAAAGGTGCAACATTAAGCACCATTTATGTGACTTATGTCATGTATTTGCAGGTGGTGTATCAGTAAAGCATTGTTTAAAGGGATAGTTGAAAGGCAAATTGGCCTATTGCCATAATTCCTATAGTTTTAGCAGTAGGTTTGTTGCCTTTAATTGTTGGTGCAAGCTATTTTTAGAACGGCAGAGCAGAGCCGGGAGCTGCTCAGAGCTACGGAGGCTCATGGAATGTCTTGGTTTCCCTCATCAAATACACGGACCAACAACTCCAAAACGTTGTGACCTGCACATTCACCACGCTATGAGATAATAACAGAACATTACGAGACGGAGTGTATATCTTGCCTTCCGGCCCCCAAAATGCAAGAATTGACAAAAAAAAAATCAGTTATTTGTAGGCTCCCTAGATTGAAATCCATGTGGTTTTATGAGCTGTTCCCTCAGATGTCTTCCAGTGATGTAACTAGCATTGAAATTGGCATAACCCCACCCCTACCTGGCACCAGTAGAGGGGGTGGGGCGGGACGAGCAGTGGCTGATTTGCATTTAAAGGGACAGTTTCTGAAACCAGCCATTCTGAACAAGGCTGTTGTGAACGGATGAAAAGAGAGCCGTGATGTTGGATCCTTGGGGTATTTTGACCATTCATTGTATTTAAGACACCTGGGAACTATTTTAATTTGTGGAAAAGGGGCATAATATGTCTCCTTTAACCCTAAGCCTTCAGTAGCACTATGTGTAGTTCATCTGCCATGGCAGTTAATTTTGTTAACAGCAGCAACAAAGTGTAACTGTATATTTTTAAATGGCCCATAAACACATTTTACATTGGTATTCCACACATATCTTATTTAAATTTTTTTGCGGCTTAACACACAAGGATGCATCATTACCTCAAGATAACCTCACCGTTACCCACTGTTTATGTGCCTGCTCACGATGAGTAGTGCATCATCTTATTAAACTGTCAAGTAAAGTCTGAGTTTTGCGAATGCACCAAATGCACCATTACTTCATGACACAGCCCAGAGAAAAGTCATCACAATTAAATCACTTTTAAATTGATATTAACAACCAAAAATGTTGCAACCACACAGAAATGCGAGTAGTTTATTGTAAAATGTTACCAACACGTGCACTTATGTCCTCAAATTTAGTATATTTGCATATGTATGACTCTCTCGAGTAAGTGCTTTTAGTAATTGGAGTGAAGGGAGTCATACAAACGCAAAGTGATTCCGGGTCTATGATCCAAACTTGTGCTCTCTGTGGTGCTGCAGTTCAGTCAAAATGAGAGCCTTTGTTTGTCATGAATAGCAGCAGATCAGTACTGTACCTTACAGGAGCTCCAGCAAAACTACGGTACTGACAGAACAAGGTTACCACAGAGATGCAGACACTTGCTGAACTGCAAACTCAAGGCAATCCTCAAAAGGCAAAATCAAAAGGTTTGTTCATTTCCAAAGACGTCTTCCTCTGTGACATATGGAATATAACAGTATTTCAGGAGGGTTTGTCAGTGGAGTTTAGGGTCTTGTGAATTATCAATATGTTTACTCCTCTGTGGGCCGACTGTGGCACAAGCATGAATCTGACAGCGCTATGTACCCATTTACTCATTTTCCATTTTATTTACTCGCACTAACCTCAAAAGCACTTTGGCTGTTAAGTGGCCTGGCCTTCACTCAATGATTAATCATTATCACTTCAAAAATGGTCTGAGTTTTTCCTTTTTTCTTTTTTCTAACCTCTCCTCCAACATCAGAATTCATACTGGCTGTGGAATAAAAAAAAAAGCTCTGTGAGTATTTCATCCTGTTCTATTCAAATTTCACAGCACCATCTTTGATTTCCATAGTCCAAAGTAAGGTAAGCCCCAGGGCGGTGACGGACTGTCATCCCTCCCCTGGGGGCAGGAACTACACTCCTCAGCCCCCTAATGATGCGTCTGTCTTTTGAACGAAGAAGCCCATGCCATGGCCTATCACTTAGCAAGCCTAACTAAGCAGGGGGTGGTGGGTTAGACAGAGAGCGAGACAAAGGCAGAAACAGAGGGAGACAGAAGTGGGATGGTGTAGGTTTGGCTTCTGGCAGATGAAAGCCGTCCCTTCCAGAATTTAAAGCAGAAATGAGGCAGATTTTAAAGCTGGATCTCCATGACCGAAACGGTATGAAAAAACATGACTTGCTCTTGCAGAGAGGCGTATGGGTCAATTACTTTGCCATTCAGAGAAAATAAGTCAACATCTTACTCAGAGAAGTTAATAGAAAAGAATACATGACACAATTGCTCCCGAAAGAGCCCACAATCCATTAGCCTCAGCTGTTAGAATTCACTCTATTGTGCTCCTTGTAAGAATTAGGTAATTGGAGACATGCTGGAATGAAATACATATTGCATAAATGACAGGGAGTAATACAGCTGTTGTTGTCCCAGTGTCACACTGTAAATATGAACATTCTCAATCTGGAGGACTTGGCATAATCACTGTTTATCCATTATATCCTCCTCTCTCCTGCTGAATAGCAGCACACACAGTCGGATTGCCCTCAATCATTCAGTAATTGATGCTGTCGCATTTCACGCTCATATTACCCAAAACAGCCTTGGTTTACTCTCAGACGCCCCTCCACCCCTCCTATCCCCCGGCCCCAGCAGCCCCAGCACCAACCCGCCTTGTCTACATCTGCCTCCTTTCTCCAAATAACCCAAGGCTCCTTTCGCTGCAATTTTAACTTTAGATTGATTTAAGCTCTCCTGGAAGCCAATTTGGTCTGTTTGAATGTTCTCATAATCTCCTGATTTGATTCACCAGGGGACTGTTCTTAGTTGAACAGAAACAGCCCGTACAGCAGAGAAGTAAAGAATAGCATCACACAGACATTGTGGCAAAGGAAGTACAATCCGTGATAGAAGAAGAGCAGCCTGAGGGTGCAGGGAGTGGCCACAAGGACTCCCTTTCTTCCCCCCCTCTGTGCTTTTGTTTTTTTAATTATTAAATCACACAAATGCAGGAACACCTGGGACAGCCCATGAAGGAGGATGCAGAGTCGGTAAGAAGGGATGCGGTTGAAGCGCCTCCCCGAAAACCCTGCTGTTTTGAAGAATATGAGAGTATAACAGGATTCTTGTATAGTCTGTGGCAAGGATTAAATACAGCCCACACTGTCGAACATGGATCAAGCGCTCTTTTCATTCTTCTCTGCCCACCGCTAACTGAGCAGTTTTACTGTGTTCTAAGAATCTGAGGGGTTCGACGCAAAACAGGCGGATCTTTTGATGTAGGACATGTTTTAAGGTTCATGTGTGGTGTGTTATCACCCCTCATCCCTCTGTTCCTCTGCACACAAAGCTGAAAGGAGCTTTTCCTGTTCTTTGGATGCATAAAAGCTGCAGCAGGGAGAGTGCCAGTGTGTGCTGCTAGAGAGGCTGTTCATTATCTTTGCATACATGTGCATTTGTCCTGCGTGTCTGTCTGTGGGTTCAAGAGATGTTTGACAGCTGTACGTTTTTTTTTGTTTTGTTTTTTTTGCTGTTTCAGTGTACAGAGGCTCGGTCTGAGCATCTGGCTCCTTCCTCCTCACGCACGTTCAGATGAAAGATCGGAGAGATAGAAGCACTTGCCTTAAAACCCGTTTGAAATAAAGTCAGAACCGAAATTATATGTGCAGGAGACGGGGAAGGAGGGAAGAAAAAGAACGTCACGTCAGTGGTATCATCTGGTGAACCTGTGGGAGATGGAAAAAGAAGTGTGGATTGGAAGAGGAAAGGAGAGAAAGAGTGAGGCAGAGAGATAGAAAGAGAAAGGGAAGGGGGGGGGCACAGATACAGAAAGTGTTCTGGGATGGGAATGCACTTGGGGAGAAGAAAAAGCACACCACCTTTGCATTTAAAAACACTCCAAAACTTTGCAATATAAAAGGCAGGAGTAGGAAGGCAGGACACAAAAGAATATTCACAATGCCTCTGCAATGAAAAAAAAAGCAAAAAAAAAAAAAGCGCTGTTTCTTCTGCTTCCTCGCCTCTCTGCCTGGGTAGCATCTCTGCACGTTGATCACGATTTACCGTCTGAAGATGCATTGGCAGTTGTTGACAGAGACAGAGTTTGTGATGGTAGTCACAGTTATTCCGTAGAGATGGAGGAAGGAGGGGCGACGAGGGGGAGTCGACTCCCCTCCCTTGTTTTCTTGCTGACTCTCTTAACTGTGTTTACTCTTTCAACACTGTCATCCAAAGGCATGCAGAGCTGACAAAACTTTCCTGCCAGCTGAAATTTAACACTGTTTTTGGTGCATTAAACTTGTGTTTTGCAGCCTCATATTCTGTCAGTGTTCATTTAGCACCGAATGCAGAGGAAAGTAAACAGAGCTGGATATCTCTGTGTACGAATGAGCTGCCGCTGCTTTTAGCCTTCTTAGCTTTCAGGAAAATAGCCCTGAACCGAGCCCTGCATCATAATTTCATCTAGTTTTTGAAGTTCTAGCTCCAGTTAATCAAATATAAATTTTTACCTCCTATTAAGCAGCTAACTTGTCAGTCACTTAATTATTCAAGGGAACAATGAAAACCATCTGTATTTCAGAGAGAGAGACAGATAAAAGGAAATAACAAAACACATCATCCAGCTCCCGTGAAGACCATTAGCCTGACAATTGGTCTTTTAAGATGAATAGAAACGGCCTGTAAAACAATCACGGTTTTAAAAATTAACAGATGGTTTAAAAGCCTCTTTTTTTTACAGTAGTATGGAGGCATAACACTTAAATTTCCATCCCAATAATCTCAGAGTCATATCTAAGGTGCAATATGAGGGTTTCTATTGTGCAAAGAGCCACTCCTCGGGGGCAGGCGTGCGCTGCTAGGAACTGGTGGCGACGCTGGAGAGGCTGTGATCATGCCTAAGTTTCATCTGAAGCGCCTGAGCCATGATCGCAGGGAAACTTCAAGTAAAAACCGCAAGAGCAGCGAGTGGAGATGAGAGAGGGGAGGAAAAAACAACTGATTTCCATCAAAACAGATTGTCAAACCAGATGGGGACTATTCGAGAACTGGGGCAGAATGGATGGGGAGGGACTCTGATTGGGCAAATCTCAACACAAACCAGACACGAGCATCAGAACAAAATGGATTTTCGAAGCACTGCTGCTCCGCTGTCATGTTATTCTAAATGGTTTTAAATAATTCTGAATTAAGTTTTTATTCAATATACTGAATATTAAAGCATTCAAAATTAGGGAACCCAGCATGGGATCGCACACGTTACAGAGAGCATCCTTGTGTTTGTGCGGAGCCTTCAGCTCTCCTCAGCTGCTCTGTCAGGGTCAGTGGTGATGGCTGCGTTTAATTTCCTGCACCCAGACAGTGGCTCTGACCTTTCACCTTTTCAGTATGACGTTCACATGTCAGCAACAACGATCCTGCATGTTGTCTGTATGTGTGTCTGCTCGGTGTGTAGGTCATTAATTCGTCCTGAACCATCAGTGCTCCTGCAATGGTTCTGCATGCTTTGACCATTATCACGGTGCCTCTGGCAACACCTGCGCAAAGCTCATCAGCATGCCAGCATTGATCCCGCACAAGGTTCTCCCCAAAGTGGATTCTCTCTAACGCATCCTTTAAACATGTGATCTGAGCCAGCGCATGCACCAGCCTCCAACAGGAGGCTCATTCTCGCAGCCATAGAGCACAGAGGGTAAACACACACAGAAGCTCATCGTCGGGCCAAGGGAGGGACTCATTTCATGTTGTGGGATAACAGTGTTCAAACAATGAAAATGTGAATTTTAATTGGTTGAAACTGAGAAAAGCAGCAATGATAAACAAACGGGAGGTTGACATTGTGGGAAAATATACTAATTTAATTTCAGAGAAAGAGATCAGGAGATTTATACCACACTCTTATTGAGATGGAACTAGCAGCCGGTTAGCTTAGCTTAGCTTAGCTTAGCATAGCTCAGAGACTGGGGGAACAGTATAGCTTGGCTGGATGGAAGTCTAATTAACTTATGTATTAATATATGTTGTATCTGTTCAATCCAATCATTAGCCTAGAAATCTAGACGCACCCTAGTGGCAGCAAATATATTTGCTCAGCAGATATTTGCTGTGATTAGTCGTAGTACCACCCTATTGCATGCAGAGGCCGTTTGAAAGGCAGCCTTCGTCCCGCCCCCTGGATTGAGCCGAGGTCTACCGGTCGTTGCCAGACTATACATTTTAATGATATAGTCTGGCTTGTCAGGCTATCCAATCATTGCTTTGTGACCATATCTTGTGGTTCATCCTGTCCAGGAATAGTCAAAAACATAACTCATTGTGAAATATCAAAGATGGTTTGAAGAGTAGTTTGTTCCAAAGTAGCTCGCTAATGCCTCAAAAATGGTAATGGTGTGAGTAAAGAACAGACTGGGAGAAATTAATATTAATAATATTAATGAATCCTGAGGTCATAAGTAGTTCATAAGTATCTGTGAATTGACATAATGACCAATTTCTTCATAAGTATCCGCGCCCCCCCAACTACACTCACTAACTCATGAATTTCTGATCACATGAACACTGATAAATAAATTGATACAGTACATCCCACTCAGCACAGTTACCAACTAATCCCTCATTACTTCATCACCACCTACTGTATTTGTGCACCCCAAAGCAAAGTGATACACAATAGGAATTAGTCTAATAAGTTCTTTAATAGCAAATCATTCAGTAGGTTTTCAAACATGCACTCCATCACAGTAGTCAGGTCCTTTTATTCATCATTATTCCCCTCTATGTTGGTGAAATAAAAGTAATAAACAATATTAATTCAATAAAGTTTAAAGATTTAAACATAGATTATTAGCTCATTCGGTAGAAACCCATCATCATAACATGTCAGCATTCATATAGTCTTTGGCAGTGGAAGCCAAAACAACTCATCAACAGTCATGGCATTCCTCAGTTGTTGTTCACAACCACACTGTTGTGTTACCACATTGTAAAGCAGATGTGACGTGTTATTTTGTGAGCTTTAGAGGTGGCGATGGGAGCCTAAGGTAAGATAACCAGCTGCTACTTCCATCCTCATTCTTACTGTGCTGACACGAGAGTGATACCAATCACTATTTCTTTAAAGTGAATTTCTGATTCCCATTCACAGTGGTTCAGTGGTTAGCGTTGTCATCTCACAGCAGAAAGACTGTGAACCCGCTGTTTGGCCGGAGCCATTCTCTGTTGGGGTTTGAATGTTCTCCGCCGTGTCTGTAAGGTCTCCATCTGAACACCACAGCTTCCTCCCATGATTAAAAAACCATGAGGGTTAGGTTAACTGGCAACTCTAAACTGCCCATAAATGTGAATGCTGTGTTAGTCTCTATATGTCAACGCTGTGATGGACTGGCGACCTGCCGTCCATTGACGGTTGGGATTACATCCAGCCCCCCTGCGACCCTCAAATGATGAGCTGTATGACTAATGGATGGAAAGTAAATGAAACTAAAATTAAATGAAATAAAGATCATGCAACTGGGTTTGAATGTTCCCATGAATAATATGTTTTTTTTTAAACAGATGTTCCTTGACCTTCTCGCTCCTGGCATATTCCTTCTTATGTTGCAGCAGTGTAAAGGAAGGTGATTATTGACAGCCAGATGAATTTCCATTCTTGGTGTGGTAGACTGATCGCAGATCAACCTCCATCTCTCGCCTCCACTCGCTTTGCCCTTAAACATGCCTGTAGCATTCCTCAAGGTCCCCCGTGAAGCCCGAGGCTGTGGAGAAACTCCGATGAACACGGGCTCAATTCAATCCCTCCACCAAGCCTCTCCACCCATGTGTTTATCATAAGATGCGCTTGACATGCACGGGCTTTTATTTCCTTTTCCACAGAGACTTTGATCTAACCCGCAGCAACATGAAATTTGTCAATATTGGAATTTTTAAAAGGCGCGTATACACAAAAAATAATGACATGAATTCCAAGTCCTATGAAAAAATATGGCACTCACTCTGTCTTGAATGTATATTTTCCCCATAAAACATTTTATTGAGAGATAGAGGAGCTCTTTCAATCTTCCCTATTTCTTCTGCCACTTACAATCCCTCTGAGGATACTGGGAGGCTGAAACTGTGGGTCAGGACCTAAAATCTGCCAATAAATGGGCCTCTGTGTAAGAACAGCACATGCATATTTAATGACTTCCTGGAACCGATTAAATGTCCTGGTTCAGGTGCCACATCTGTGAGTTTTTTTGGGGGTTTTTTTAGAAATTCCCAAATGTTTCACAGCTTGTCTTATTGTTTAAAATACCACATGTGGGCGTGACTGTCAAATGTGTCCAAAAACCAACTCTCCAGTAGCAGGTAGAGGCGGTGTACGGTGAATCCTGGAAGCTGGTGTCATTATTAAAAGGCAGCAGGAAGAATCCAGGACAACAGCTTATTAAGGTGAGAGATAATGATGCCTGAGATTGTCCACATGTGAAGATGCTCAATGCATGAGGACATCCTGTTTTAGCACAAATTCCTGGTCACAATATATTTTCAGTAGGCTACAGGTGTGTAGGTGTGTGTGACCATGAATGATGACGGACGACACTAACTTGTTGAGACTTTGAGCAGCCGTTAGTCAGAGCTGGCGGAATATCTTGTTTGTTTGGCGTCCAACTCTAATTCTGGAAGATTGTGCAGACTACTTAGATTTGTCACAGTCACAATATTCAAACAACAAAAAAAAAGTCTTTCATCTTGAAAGTTTTGTCAGAACTTTATATTCATGATACATTTTGATTTATGTTATGTATCTGTGCTATGGAAGGAGGAGGTCATTCATTTTAATGCTGAGAATACATGCTTAATCCTACTCTAAGCACCCTCAAATTTATTGTCACATACTCAAATATTCATGCAGACTTTATATGCGAACCTTTGGATCTGTCTAAATTATCATAAAAGTAGTTTTTTATGGGAAGAAATAAAACTTCACTGCTGTCTTAGAATCATAAAGCAACAATCAAAATCATCCCTCTAAATTGTTTTGGACAAGTGACTTTAAAGCTTACCTTAAAGCAGGGGTTCCCAAACTTTTCCATGCTAAGGACCCGAATAGCATTAGCTTCTGGCCGAGGAAACCCTTTGCAAACCCCCCAAGTTTGAGGCTCGACATCATGGGTGAGATTTGACTGGCAGGCAATTAGAAAGAGGAGTGTGGCCCCCCCACTTTGTCTGAAGGCAACTTCCACGGCCACTAGATGTCACACCCACAGTTAGTTGTGTGAACAATATGCTCAAGTGTGTGACCTTGATTGCGCAACATGTGAACATGGCTGTCGACCACCTGTTCACTTGATTTAAAATTATTGTTTGAGTCTCCCTGAGTGATTCCCCTCCGTCATGTGATGTGGAAATGAAGTTGCTCATTGGCGCTGCCACTGACAATGTGTCCACCTTCCAAGTCTGGCCATATTTCCCATATTTGTCAATGTCAGCGCACCTGCGCACTGGAAATCGCAAGTGTGAGTTGAAGCATGCAAATTGAGACAGAGCAGCTATTCTCCCACAGTGCATTGCAAAATCTTTCCAGGAAGAGCTCCAGAGATGCAAAGTTTAATTGGCAGAGATCCTCCAAAGTCAAGACAACTGTTGTCACACATGATGTATTATTTACTGTGAGAGAGTAGTGAGGGTACATCAACAGAACTGTATACTGTGATCATCAGTATTTAATATGTACTGCGCACAATAAGGGGTGGGTGGAAAATTGATACAGCATAGTATGGCAATATACGAATGCCAAGGATCAATCTTTCATTGTGTAAATTGAAATACAAATTGAAGTTTTTGGTAGAGCACTAATTACTGTGATAATGTTAGTCAGTCTGTTTGCTCAACAATCTCATTTACAAGTGTAAAGATTTAAGTTAGATTAACAGACTGAGAAGTTTTTCACATTAGATAAAAACAGATGCTGACAAAGTTTTCCTCTCTTGAGATAATTTGCAGTTGCCAAGAGGTAATAAATCACAATGTGTCACAATATTGATACTGCAATACTCCAGATATGGCAAAATGTTGAAAATCACAATAATATCATACTGTGTGAATCTATCCTGATATTACTGTAGCCTCTGGTGAGTCCCGCTCCTATGCACAGTTAGTATGTAGCAAATACTGGAGACACGCCACACCACGCTGATGTCACACCTCCTATACTGTATTGTACTGTATGTATTACAGAGGACACAGCCTGTATTGAGCATCACTCCCTCTATAGGGTGAGAAACTCAGTTTGACACTCCGCTCTAATTATGGCTCCTGCTAACACCTCCCATGACTTGGTAATTAAGCTGGTCTCTGTATATGAGCATAACATTTCCATTGTTTAACAGTGTTGTTCAAATAATTCACAGTCTGATGTGAAAAAACAAACAAATATCCACTGCGGTCGATAGGATCAAATCGATATCAACTGGGTCCAACCGTCTAGACGCATCAGAGCTGCATCCTCTGTCATATTAGAAGAGAAGACTTTTGTGTTGGTCATTACATGTGATCTGAGGCGATGGTCTATCTATAAAGCACTAGAGAGTTATCAGTAAACCGCTCACATCTCTGTCCATGTGGAACAACACAGCGAGTGAGCGCTACAACAAGTATCTGTGCCATCACAGACTTGTGGTTAAACGCCATAATCTACAGCAAAGTCTCAGATTCTGTTCCATTAACATTCATAAGCTGACAGGAATCCCCCCGAGAGGCTTTACAGAAATGTTTGTCACGCTTCGGGCAGTTTGACTTTTCAGATCTGTTGATGAGCGTCCTTTTATTTATTTGGGTTTTTTATGGCATCTTTTGCAAAAAAGCTCACTTGTGTCACATTGTTTTTTGTTTTAGTTTTTTGTTGTTTTGTTTAAAAAGCTCCACGCATAACGAAAGAGAGACTTACATGTGACATCTGATTTTTGGTCCCTTGTATCATCGACCCAGAAAACAAACTGTGCCTTAAATGTTGAGTTGTGTGTGGGTTTTCCATTAGCAATATAACATATACAGGCTGCTTGCCAGTGCTTGGTGATAGTCTATTTTCAGTTACAGGGGCAAGAAATGTAACCTTATTAAACCCTGTGTTATATCCCTTCCAAATGATCTATAAAATTACCATAACCAGAATCCATACCTACACCTGTAAAAATAGTCTTATTGCCTCTTCAGTGTGCATGTCTGTGTGTGTATGTGTGCATCTTTGTCACTTGTGCAACACAAATGTGTGTATTTCTGAGTGTGTTTGCCTGATCCGGAGGATCAACAACTCACAGTGTGTGTTTTGTCATCCACCCCAGCTGGTTGTGCTGAGGCACAGTTTTTCCCATTCTAATGAATGTCGTTAAACTGGTTAGGTTCTGGGTCCGGGATGCTTTCTCTCAGGCTTGCTGTGCCTGAATCTAATGTGTAGACAGATGATGTATTGGAACTATCACATCAAGGAGTTGTTCATATGAGCCTGGGCTGCCTGGCGCCGCGTTGCCTACTGTCTGTGTACGGTGTGTGTGTGTGTGTATGTGGGGGGGGTTTGGACGAGGTTGTATTTTCTTTGGGGAATTGCGTGTTTCAGCAGTATGGATATTGCAGGCTGTGGCAGAAGGAATAAACAGACTTTCTCTGTCTTTCTCCTCTCCCCCCTCTTTTCTTCAGGGATGGGCCTGTTCACAGAGGCGGTTCTGTGACTGATGTTTGTCTGTGTTATGCGTCTATTTATTTGTTTGGCAAACAAATGCATTATTAACAAGCCACTGCCACATGTTGTCCTCTCAGTGTATTCTCCGTTTGCATCAGTGTCTTTCCATTCAAGTGCAAATTAGTTGGGTCACTGCGAAACCCCTTAACTGTATTACCAACGCCTGGGGTGAAATCTGACTCAAAGGATATTTGACCTATATAATCTGATATAGTCTTATGATTAACAATAAAAATATTAGAGTAAAAAAAAAACTCTTCCAGTTAGGTGAAAGTGCTTCAGAGGGCACAGGTGGTTTTATGTCTTACACAGGTTATGTCTCCGCGCCTTGCCGGCAAAATACCACCATTACCACAGCCCATGAAATTAGCAGGGCTCATTTGGAAGGAAACCTATGGAAAGAGGTTTTAAAAATGATATAAAGAGGTCTGGACCATTAAAACTGGCAATAAATCCTGACATTCAGTATGCATTTCCTTTTAACTTGCAGCCACATTAGATATTAGATTGAGTGGGCCCCTAAGCGTCATTTCAGACCCAAAAGGAACTGCCTGTAGGTTTGCCTGGGAACAGCTTGAATAAAAATAATGCTGTGAAAGGCTTATTCGCACTCACAATCACACTTAAGGCAATTTCAGCCATAACAGGGACTAGGACTGGGAGAAAATGAGTCGATGGCAAAAGACACCTTTTCTGAGAGTTTTTTTCCCCCCTCTCATGCATACCAATGTATTAAGCTCATCTGCAATCAAAAGGAAAGGTTGAAAATCTTGTTAAGGTCTCTCTCCTTTGGCAGTGTGTATCTCTAGAACGACACAATGCACGTCAGTCCACACACTGATTTCCAGCAGTAGAGAGAAGAGAGACGCAGAGAAACTCCCTCTCAAAAAAAAAAAAGAAAAAATCCAAACACATTTTGTATCAAACTTTGCCTCATTAATTGAACTGACCGCCGCAGTCACATGGGTATTTTGAGATAATTATTACATTATGTCTTCAGTTTACATGCTCAGCTCTCTGTTATTGCTTTCTGTGGCTCTCGGAGGAAGCAAGCAAATCAAAGTGCTCAACTCCTCTGCTCTTAAACCCTGGGCTGGGATTCAAGATGGGTCAGGAAACTGTTTCTTAAGGGGCTCGCCGTTTGCCAACGGTATCAACACGTTTTCCTGACCTCAAGATCTCTGAGTCGAAAAAATGAAATGCTGGGTCTGAGGATGACAGCTGCTCACTGACATCTTCACAAGTGAACTCTACACAAAAGTTTCAAGGTGAGACGTGCTTCCTACCGACTGAAAATAGTCTATAATTCTAACTAAAATCAAAGATTCATGTCTCTTGTCGGTCGGAAACCACATTAAATAACATTTAAATTGAAGCTTAATTACCAATATGCCAAACAACATGACAAAGTGGTGCAACATTATGCCAAGGATTGAAAAGCAAGAGTTTCTTTTCCCCACATGTACATTGATTTGTGCCAGAAGAAACATTATAATAACAATTTCAGCATCACGCAAGAGCAAGGTTTAAATTTTACAGTCTTGTTTTCCAATGAAGGACTTGTCACTCAATAGAGAAATTGAAGTGGTTTTTGATGCAAGGAGAAGGAAAGTGGTGCTCGTCTTGTTTGCACAAATATTTTTCTTGTTAAAGATTTCCAGATAAAATGATGACAACTGCTAACTATCATCCCTGTTGAAATCGAACAAATCACCCAGTGAAGATATGCACAGGCAGTGTAATTAAATGTTAGAGAATACAACAGAAGCTGAAAAGCTGCCTTGATATTTAGATGACAGGTTCTAAATCAGCCGTGGACGAGTTTAACTCTTGTCGCCAAAATGGTTCTAATGCTGTTTTCCACAACGACTGAAGATAAGTCTCCATGTTTCCAAATAGGAGCTGCTTTGTTCAAGGCTGAATGAGCAGGATTTAACTCTGTGATGTGTGTGAGTGTGTGTGCGTGCATGCATGTACTGTACATGACGGTTAGAAGTGTAAATGTGCTCTGCGTGTTCCAGCCTGCGTGGGTGTTTACACACTTAAACAACCTCATTAATGAAAAACTGACGTTCTCCATGAGAGTCTGGAACCAAAGATGACATTCGCCTGATGAGTCTATTACATAATTTAGATTCCAATGCATTTAGCAGCGCTGCACCTCCCCACTGCATGAGGCCCACGGTGCCACCAGCCTATGATCTTAATGCATGGGCTGTGTGCGTCTCCGAGTCATACAAATTAAAAAGCCAATCGCTGGGGAATGTGCATCACAAGGGCAAACATGAATCTTTAAAGAGACCATGGATGATCAAGTAATGCTCTGAAATTGTTTAAGGCCATAGGGGTTCAGGGCATGTGCCTTGCATATCCCAGAAAAAAAGTGCCGCCATGCACTCCACCACATTATTTGAAGACTGATAATGTTTTCAGGGTGGGTAAATTGTGCCATACTCTGATAATGACTCTATATTTTCTGCGACAAACAGTAAAATCCAGTTAGGCTGTGTATAAAACGTCACATTACGGTCACATTTACAGATTGTTTTGGGTATAACATTCCCATTAAGCTGCAAACAGTTCTCCTAGATATGAATTTCAACAAGCATGTCAGCACTTCAACAGTCCCAGGTACAAGTTACTGTAAATCCTTTACATGAAATCACGTAGTCAGACTTTTTTTTTGATAGTGTCCAATAACCCAAAAAAGTGTGTTTATTTTCATTTCTCATTTGCTCAGTGCACTGATATGTTTTGACAACTATCTTAATAAGCTAAGGGGATCATTTGGAAAGAGACTTTTCATTCCAGTATGGGCACAATTAGCACTTTATAGGCCAATTTAATACACCCTCCAAATCACTCTGATTTGCTGGCAGTTTCTGCTGCTTTGTGCAGTCCTATTGCTGGCATCAGCAGGCTATCAGCAGGTCTTTTCCTTTGTTCTCAGCTGTTGTGTTCTGTTATTCACAAGATCAAGGTATATGTAGAAAAAAAACAACAAAAAAAAGAAGATGGTGGAAAATAAAAAGATAGAGGCAAGTAAGCAAGTTTCCAGATGCTCACATGTAAGATATTATCAGTTAAGAATGCAAATGGTTTCAAAGCTTAGCAGCTGCTGGGTCACATTTTTAACCCAGTGAAACAAACTGTTATGTTCATGTTTTCTTATGTTTGTCTTCGACACAGTGGCTACAACGATGGAGTGTGTCTCAAACAAGCTGGGGATTATCACAAAGTGTTGCAGTCTGGCTCGTAACTCTGCTGACAGTATTTTTTTTTCTGTCATTGTCACGCTGGCTTTGTATTAAACAGACAACTCCACTGGAAAATAACTTTTTGTCAGGATTAGTATCAGATTTGCAACGCTCAACCAATCAGACGGTTTCATCTGGCCACTTAAGAACCTTCCTCGTTAAAGAAACCAGTCTGGAAATTAAAAGGAGAAAAAAAAGTCTCTGGCCGGTTTAAGCTTGAAGAAATTCAACATGTGTTCCCATTGACTTCCATTGAAACAAAAACCATAGTTTCAATGGTAAAAATCCACTCAAAAATGCATTTACATATCTCAGACTACACCTCTAGACCTCATCTTGTGCTGTTTTGTTTGTGTCTGTGCCTTTGAAGCAGGTCAGTTAAAGGAGTAACACGCCTGGACTTGTTTGATGTCAAGCAACATCGAGAATTCCCTGGCAGACAATTTGCATCCTCCATCACAGGTTTGACAAAATTTAAGAAAATCTAAATGCATGAGAGTTGATACCCGTGTGTTGATGATGTTGCAATTTCACACAAAGTAATCAAGAAACCAGTGGTTTTTCTCTATTTCTTTTCCTTCCAAATCTTCGTGCACCTGTACTGCGGAGGATGTTTGTAACAACAGCAGAGCCCAACGCCGCCCAAACAGGAAGTGTTAACATGTATTGCTACTGTATCCCCAGAGATAGCACAACAGCATTTGTAAGACAGCCCTGCTCCAAAAGCACTAAAGTCCTCCACCACACAAAGCTGAGGCATGACAGTCCAACCTTTGACCCAACAGCCCCACATCAGCCAACCATTTAGACCTGCAAAATGAACGACCAACTGCAGCGAACAGCTTAGGCTACTCAACTTCAGAGTTGTTCAACAGACTAGAATTTTTTTTTCTGATATCGAGCAGCAGTACTTTTGCTCTCGCTCAGTTCAACATCTCAAATGCCCCAAAGTCTCAAAGTTGTCTGCGACTTGCAGAGATTTAACAAAGGAAATCAATAGAGGATAAAGGCTTTCACCTGAATTCAAAAGCAGCAAGTGTCCTCAATATTATTAACTACCAGCGGATATTGCCCACAGAGACTTACTTAATGCATTACATGTATTTAGATGAAATGTTAAAATGTGGTGGTTGAATAAACTGTATTATTCAACCATCAAGTGGCTCTGAAACTGAAGTATATTGTTTATGTACAGCTGCATGAAGTAAGGCCTACACAAACCCAACACAAGTCACTTCTTTTCCTGGATTGGCTGGAATCACCTGAATCATGATTCAGACTTTGGCTGCGTTTAGGGGGCAGGGAATATATTTGACTGTGTGTGTGTGTGCGTGTATGTGTGTCAAAGAGACAGAGGGAGAGAGGGGAGGGGGGTGTCGTGTGTGGGCGGAAATATCCTGAAAACGTTGATTTTCAAACAAGATGGCATCCAATTATATGATGAAACCCAAAGTTGCACCACAGGGCGGAGGAAGTTGAAGTTGTTAAACTACAGAATAGGCGAGTTTTTTTCTCTTTTTCTTTTTAAAAAAAAAATCATTTCAGCCTTGATATAATAATAATACAAATTCTCGCGATTCTCCACTGTTTATTCTAAGAGGGACTCGGCTTTGTGTTTTGTCGAGCGCTGCGTAAAAGGCGCATCCAGTGTGACTTAGCCGACCTGTAAGCTGATTGCTCAGTATTTCCATTCCAGCATTTATATTCCATTAGATAAGCACGTTTAAAATCACAATTTAACAATAAAAGTTAGTTTCTCTGTTTCTCTGTGGTCTCTGCTCCCTGTTAAGTTCTCATTTTACACCACCGTGTAACAAGTGCTGCTGCGCCACTTTGAGTCCATCTGTATATTTCAGCACCTCGGACAGCGACTGAAGCAGCTGCGTCTCTTTCTGCTTGAGGCCCTTGAGCTTTTTTTTTTTTTCTTCCCCTCTACTCCCCTCAAACTGAAAGCCATGTGAATAAAAAGTGATCAATGCGCTCAGCCTACATACAATACAATATCTTTTATTAAGCGGGACATATAGGGATTCTTCTATTATTTCCACAATGTACATTTGGTGAGCAACGTCACTGAACATTAAATCAGTCAAAGCTACGCAGATTCCGAAATGGAGAACACACAATAATGTGAATATGTACTTTATAAATTATATAATAATTTTTTTTTAATAAAAGGGCTCTAAGTCGTCTCCGGTGGCTGAAATATGTCGCCTTTTTTTCTCTTTTTAATAAACTCTCGGCGGCCTACATTTGGCTTATTTTCAATATGTTCAGCATCCAAACGCAACACCATTGACAGCACAAAACATAAAGGAAAAAAGAAAAAGAAAAAACTTCCATTCGTGCAAAAAAAAATGCCTTGGGTGTGAAAGCATTTCTTCTCTGGATGTCCATAATTCCATATATTTCACTTGGACGGAAACCATATATTCTTTAAGGCTATACAAACATAAAATAGAGCATAACACACTCTGCCTGTCCAGGACATCAGTTCCTCCACTCCTCATCTTCTCCCTTGTCCATTTTTTTCTCCAGGTGCACCCGTTTGTCTCTTGACAAAAGTTTGTTTTTCCAAGCAAGAAAAAAATCCACATACCCGACAAGCACACGCCACTTGCCGATCAATACGTTTAATCATCCAGATTGCGTTAAAGTTGACTGATGGATTTGGATATATGAAACTCCAAGGAAACGTTCATATTTGACTAGATAGTGGACGAGTGTAGGTATACAGATATTCGTCGGCTTCCTTGGCTGACAGTTATTTAAAGTTAAAAATAAATGGCATGTTTTTTTGTGTGTTTTCTTTTGTTTGTTTTTTTCGTTTTTTTTGTTTTGTTTCCTGTTCCTCAACCTAAGCAGAGTCCCGTGCGACGTTGGCTCATCGCAGATTAGATTATAGAGGAAAGACTAGGAAGCCTGAGAAGGTGGAGTATTTCCATCCACCCATGAGGGTGCCCCGTTCCAGCTTCAGATAGACGCGGTCCTCCCGCTCAACCATCAGCAGTACTCCGTTACTGGCCGCCTCTCTCGTAACGTCCTGGTCACCGGCGAAAGCTGATATAACCGGGTAATCATTCTGCATCAGGTTGACCTGCAGGGAGGGGGCACACACGCACGCACACACACAGACACACGGTCTTGTTCAGGATTTTAAGCACTAAAATGTTCCAAAATGCTGAATGCATATTTGATCATTGCTCACCTGTATGGTTTGTCTGTTGTAGACCTTCACCACATGAAAGCTGAAACTATATATCCCCCTCCTTGGAGCCTGGAAGACACTTGCTTTGAGATCGAAATGGTTGCCGATGTTCACTAAAACCTGTGACCAGAAAGGACGCACAATGAGACAGCGCTCCATCTTTTTTTTTTCTTTCCTCCCCAATGTGCATGCTTCACTTAACATAACAGCTGCTACTGTGTATTGTTTGTCTCTGCTACGCTACGTGACTACAGACAGGCGTATCAGATATAGGCTGGTTCTGGTTCTGCTATGCCAAATGTTTTTAGGCTGAACTTCAGTCGCAGTTTGGGATGGTTCCCAACAAAGCAGGCCGCTGTCCAAAGCCTTCAGCCGTGAAAACTTATTGGGACATCTTTACCAAAAATAAAAAATAAAAAGCTGCGCAGTGCACGTGTAGATTCGGCCGAGGCCTAGCACGCGCATATGTAATAACTGATCATGCATGGTTGATCATCCTTTTGGCAGCGCATCTCCAAATCGTGCCAGTTACGCAGAGCATTGAATGAAAGGGAAGCAGCATTGTGTTCTTTTAGGTTGGGGGATTCTCAGGGCTCAGATCACACAGAGCGAGAGCAGCGATAGAAAATCTATGAAACATGACCTTAAACAAGTTATGTACGCCCACGGCAAAGAGATTTTTAGGCGAGGAGAGGGAAAACAATAAAAAGAAAACAGTAATGGAGACAACAAATTGGGCCAATCTCATTTATATTACGCTGCAAGTGGATTATGTTAGTGCTCAGTTCTGACCTGGTCAAAATAGATGGTCATAGACGTGTTGCTCATCTCTGACGGCTCATGGTTGGTTCCACGCACGGCGGAAAAAGCCACCTTTGCCCCAGCGGAGCGGACTGATATGCCAAGTGAGGAGGTGACCGCTCCGTCCGAAGAAGGGTTCGAGTCGCACACCACAAGACACTTCCCTTCGAGCACGATGGGCTCCGTGTCGTTCTGGCCGAGGCAGAAAACCACGCCGCATCCCAAGAGGAGGGCCAGTGCCAGCATGGCACAGGGTCCCGGGCAGCGCGCTGGCACCATGGTCAGATCGCTGGTCCCGTGCACACTGATACAACCCGGCAGCCCCTTGGAGGTTTGTTAGTATTCGATCACCTGGTCCAGACTTACTCCCTTCTCTCTTCCCCTCTCTCTTTTCCTCTATCTGTGATGCTCCCTCACTCTCTCAAACAGCCTCTGACACACAGACGCACTCAGACTCTCTCCGGCTGAGACTCCCCTCCCTCCTGTGCGTCCTCGTCCTCTTAGTTTTGGGAGAGTATTCAGATAACCGTTGTTGTAAATCCTGATGATAAGAGAGAGAAAAAAAATGAATTTTCATGTTAGATAGCCAAAGGTGAATGCCTTTTATAGTGTGGTGATTCAACTTGAATATTCGTATTCGTGCGTAAAATGGCTATCGTGCGTAAAAAGAAAGACAGTCGCTTTCTGTAAATGCCAAAATCCGACAAGTCGTGTTATAGATTTGATTAGGCTACTCATTTTTGCGTTTGTCCAAATTGACCAAACCAACTATCTGTGCTACTGCGGAGTGTTTCCTCACAGATTAGTGCGCAGCAGCACTTTCCAACAATATATAATGTCAATGGAAGAGATGATACGATAATCCCCTGCTCTTGGTCTAACTGATAATTATGGCAAAACAAACACTTTAAAGGTATTTATACTGAGAAAAAAGGTAAATCACGACTTACCTGTGCCATCCATCCCGCTGGTGTGCTCTCTGTCTCTGGCAGACTGTGGACTGAGCGCTCAGATCGCTGGTGCAAAAAAAGCAAGAGTCTCTGGGCTCCCTTTCGAGGGACAACTCACGCCCATTCTTTGTGTGTAGCCACTGCAACAAGACTCATCAGAAGTATCCCGCAATTAAGAGCACATGCGTGGATTAATGGGTTTGTTTACATATTAATCAGATCAATGCTGTGAGCGCAGGGGCCCCTCAGGACGGCAGAGATCACTTGCTCTCAGTGTCTGTCATTTATATGCGGTGGGTTTCTCATGTCTCATCCTGATTAATCTGAAATGAAAGGGGCTGCAGCGGGTAACCTTGCTGCTGCATGGTACAATCGGCATGCATGTATATGTTACTAATTTCAGACGTAAACGAGCATTTTTATGAGTCCAAGAAAGATACTCGTGCGCCATCCAGTGGTGCGTTTCAACTGTGCAGCTATCTGCTCCTCGGTGTAGGTATATCAATGCATGAAAGTGATTCAAATAATAAGGTTCAGTGGAATCGGGCTTGCATATATTAGATGATAGAAGTGGAGTGGAGTATCTGCAGGATATTTCACATGTACGTCAGGCATAATAAACAAGCCATAATTAATTGAAGTATGTTACACATTGAAGTATTCTCACTTCATAATAAATTCCCTGTACCTTTTTATGCCTTTCTTCCCATTTCTTGACTTGTCATCATCCTTTAAAGAGTGGCATGTAGAGGGTCCCTATCAGTACTCCACATTTTTGAAGGGCTATCGAGAGTGGGCTTGGTCGAACCTTTAATGAGCTGTCACTTTCCTAGTTAAGATATGCTAACTGGCCATATTATGCATGGTACTCACATTTGCAGGGGAGAGGACTGTAAAGACGGTCTTAGACTTCATGCAGCTTGAGTAAATAGAAGGAGAAGACATCATTTCATTGAACAGAGTGGAATTTGAAATTTTGAATGCGAGGAAATGGAGGGCAAAACTCAATCATTCACTTAAAGCTGCTGAATGTGTCTGTGAATAAAGCCGTGAAAAAGCCTTGACACAAAATGACACAAACGCAGATGTGTTTGTGGTAACATTTCTGCTGCAAGTTGGTTTGATAATGGCAAGATTTTATCAAATCATCCTCACGACGAGTAGAGAAAACAATTTTTTAGACTTTAATCACAGTGATCCTTCCCCTCTTTCTCGGCCCCACATTGCACTGTCAGAGCTGACTGACAAACCATGCGGAAGAGTGACATCAGGTATCCAAGAGTCACAACTGACCCCAGGCCTTCAGAAGGACACATAGCTACAGAAAACATCAAATGTCAAGTAAGGGGGGGGCATGCAAGGGAAAAGGGATGTGGCCTACATGGCATTACCATACCAGCGGCTGCCGTTGCCCTAAAAGGGACTTCACTTCCATCAGGGAAGCTGATCGGCGAGACTGACAACAATGTTATGGTTATTTTCCCTGACAGCTAGCAGAGCCTACTGGCTTCCAGGAACGGGGAGGTCGATTATGTGGTGGGTCTTAAAGCGAGCCATCTGCTTTTGCAAGGAAAAGGACTTAGCTTCAGTCTGGTTGGTTTTGTGTTCTTCTGTACCAAGACAAGTATTTCTATCAGCAGGATTCCTCTGATTGAGATTTTGCTTAACGCAGAAGGCATTTTTCAGTCATCTTATGCCTAATACACAAACGCTGTGCACTAAAAACGCAACAGCACGGCCATATGCTTCATGAAGTCTAAAATACCCACTTTAAAATAAATATTTCTGTCCATCTGTCTGCCTGTCCATCTGTCTGCATGTAGCCATAAACATGTCTGTATCTTCATATTTGAAATGAGGTCAGATTCTCCAACAAGTTCATTTGTGAATTCTCTCTCTCTCTCCCTTTCTCAGCGCAGCTCTTAAGATAAATATCTGACAGCGAGAAGGGGAGATTGTGTTGTGTGTCTCTAGCCTTACATCAGGAAGGTGTGACCTCTATCTTAGCATGTGTGAAGAGACAAATAACATCAATCTGTCTGTTCCTCCCCTGCTTGTACTGAGCCAACACCCTGATGAGGAATTATATTGCTAACCCCTGAGAAAGGTTGCAGCAGACCGTACTGTGCTTGCTAGAGCTTACAGTAACTGGTATTACACACTGTGTGTGAGCGTGTGTGTGTTCACATTCTGGAAACCAACTTATTCAGCTCCGTATAGCGACAGAAAGGGTCCCTCAAGGTAAACTATGTAGGCGTAACTTTATTGATAGATTTGAATGCAGGTTGTATTAATGGAAACAACTGACTGTTCATGTTAAAGACTTAAAAATGCGACCAATTGGACAGTTGGATTGGTTTGCAATAGAATGATGAAGAAATGTGAAGCATTTTCATTATTAATAGTTTCGCTATCTGTAGCCTATACCAGAAGTTATAGGCTAAATGTAATAGGCTACTAAAGATAGCCTATTTTCAAAAGTAAACTGCCTGATTAGAAGAGATAAAGATTAGAAATGGTCAGAAACAGGCTGGTTGTTATACCTTTCCTGTATCAAACATTTAAAATCACTTTTGAACTGTAACTTGTCGAGTTTGAAATAAACAAATTTGCCACTGTGAGTTAGGACTTTGAGTTGCTGTGTTGTTGAACTGTCTTTGCCTCAGAGATTTGACACACGCCAGAACCTTAAGGTCAGCACATCTCATCTCATCCAGTGCTGCTTCAATTTTGAACATTTTGTTTTTAATGTGCCTCCTGTGAGCCCCCCACCTTATTGGAAAGTGCAGCAGGCTATTGAATCACTGGTGTACTCACTTTAATTCATTGCCGGCCTTTCAAATTACAGCAACACTGCAGAAAGCTGACCTGGTTACTGAAAGACAATCTTGCAAACTATTCCCAGCAGTACTTCAATTACTGGATTTTTAAAGTAGATTCAATTCACAGACTGTATAATTTCCATACAGTCTATGAGTAATATTTTTTTTTCTCCCCGCTTTTATTTTGAAGGTAGAAGTGCCTTTACCGACCGGAAATCCTGCCTCTGCTCATGGACGGAACTTGACCCGACGTCACCATGGCGACTTGACGCGGAAGTTGAGGCAGTTGAGTTAACGTTGTTGTTGTGGTTATTTTGTCAGCGGTTTTAATGAGAGAAAACAAACTTTACGTTCACGTTTGTCCATTTAGCGTCGAAGTTTTACTCAATTACTTTTTTTTCCTTTTAGCTAAAATGCTGTTGAACAAACATTAGACAACATGGCCTCACAAACTGAACCTGTATCTGACCCAAAGTGCTCAAAACCAGTGAGACAAATGTTGGCTTCAAAACAAATGACCTCCAGGGTGCGGGCAGTGAGGACGTCCAAAAGAGTTGACAAATCATCTCAGCCCTCTCTAGAAAGGTAATCTGTCAAAAACACACTCACCATTCAAAAATAGTAGCCTACTGGAGCCAGGCTGTGTTTAGGAAACGTGCTGCAGTCAGTGCTTTATTGCCTTCTAAGTGAAAGGATTTATAGACAGTGCTCGCAGCAATACACAATAAAAGCACAGTAAAATCAATATGGGTGAAAGACGCTTCACTACATGTTAAATTAAGGAATTGGACCCCTCCCACCCACTGAATGTAGGCATTAAATGCAGCAGTGAAACGCCAGGCTTTTCCCTCGAATGGCTATTTCCACCCAGTCTCATTCTCTTGTTATTTTAGTGGAACTATCAAACAAAAGTGTCTAATCAAGGTTGTTTTATGGTGCTCACTGAAAGATACGTTTTTCAATTTAATTTTCTAGAAACTGTCTACTCTCCATAGCTCAATAAGCACAAATCTTGTTGTTATTATTTTAAATGGCCACAGTTTGCTTGAAAAATATGTCCAAAACATTTAAAGCACCACACAGTATTAGTTAAGATTAGTGCTGGAGAAGTGTATGAAACATATTGAGTACAAGAGAAAGTAATTTTCTGCTTGTTTTGTACGACCAGCTCTCTAAAACAAGATGTTTTCAGATAATGATGACATAACAAAGAGTAGGCTAATGTTTGTATGCACATGTGAAAAGCATGCACCAAAGACTTTGTTTTGTTTGGTTTGTGCATTGTGTCTCTGCAAGTGGCTGCATGCATTGCTGTTTTTTGGTGGTTGGCAAGATACACTATCCACCATGTTTGTTGTTACAAATATTGAAACGATTGCTATGGATCTTTTTACACACAGTCAGGGTCCTCAGAGGATAAACCTACAGACTTTAAAAGCCACATTGTCTTCATTCTGATACATCTGGTCTGGATTTTAAGTTAACGTCGTGACTATTCACTATTGTCGTGAATGTTTCCCTCCAACTGTCACAACCCAACTAAGGACATTGCCATCAATCATTTACTGTTAATTGCTAGCATACTAAACTGATTAATATGGGAAACCATTTTGATATACTGAAGGTATAGCCTATACTGTATGATGCACTGGTTTAAGAGCAACAGTGTCATTGATGTGCCAATTCACTGGAAATGCTGTGGATCCATTGGATCTTCTACTTGCAGCAGACTCATTTCCTGTCTAGTCTCCTTCTCCCAAAGTTGTAGACCTGCCAAACTTGACGAAGAAGAGCACCTCTGCCTTTTGACAGCTCTAAATGTCAACGGGAGGTTAACTATTTGAGCCCATTTGAATTTTAAAGCTGGAATATGTGACATTCCCTGTGTGGAAATTACACAGAATATGATTTATTCATTTAATGTCTAATTTGGAAGTTGTTTTGTGTGTTTGTTGACATGAAATGACTGACCAGGCAAGAAATGTGAACATGAATATATTACTCACTCAAGTCATTTAATTGGAAGCTAGTGGCGTCATTAACCAGGACAGGTGCATCCAGACAAGTCTGATCAATAACTCTCAGTAGTATATATGAGGAAAAATGTGTCCCTTTAATTGTTTCAACACACTAAACAATGCAAATAGGTGTAATAATGATAATAAACAGTACACATAACAGATGTTGACATAATATCCAAACATATGGATGAGTGCTTGTTCACAGTTTGGCTCTCACCCACACTTAAATTCACCATTTCCTCCACAGTGAGAAGGGTCTTTTTCTGACACCACAGATTCTGATTCCCTGAAGTGTCAATTACAGAAGATGTGACACTCTCATGTTTTGAGATTTAGGTGGATTTTTATATTGAGATCTTTTAAGAGCACTTTACAAAGACGATGAGTCACTCATAATACGTTTATGATGTTACACCATGTCCACTAAATGAGAACACTGACATGGGTGGTTTGATTTTCGTGCCAGAAGTGTTAGATTGCCAAGTAGCCTGGTGAGAGTATATTCGTTTCGTACGCTGGTTCCTCTGCATGGTTGGCAACAGGTGGCTCGAAAAACGCTGGTGTCACTTCCTTGTTCTGATGTCTAATTGCCTTTTTTCCAGACTGCCATCTGAGATCCTGATTAAGACTCTGTCATACCTGGATGCCTCTGCTCTTTTCAGCCTCAGCCATGTCAATAAGCTCTTCTACCGGCTTGCCAACGATAAGTAAGTATCAGGCACGTTTTGTTAACTTCACATACAGTACATGGCATATCTTACAAATTATTATGTTTATCTAATTAAACATTCTTTTACTCTCTCTACTTTTTTCATTTGACTAACAACCCCCCCCAAAAAAAGATATTCTGTTTATTATCACAGAAGACTTAGAAAATAATCACATCCAATCAACTGGAACTGCTGAATTCACCTAAATGATTAATGTGTTATCAGAATCTGTTGCAGATTAATTTTCTCTTCCACAAGTCGGCAAACTGTTTCACCTCAAGTAAATTTAAATCTGTTTCAGTCTGTTCTCAGCTTCTTTCAACAGTTTTGTGAAAAATTAAGGGCTTGTGAACAAAACAAACCACTGGAAACAGTTTGAAGAATGTCTAATGCCATAGCAAATTTTTTTTTTTAGATGCAAGTGACAAATTTGTAGGACTCATCTTAAGCAGACATGGAGATACTTAGCAGCGTGGCAGTGCTCTACAGAGAAGAGCAACATCTTTGTCATGCAACCAAAATAATGATGTACATCTTAAGAAAGACAAATATCTAGATAAAGTGTAAGATGCAATGGAATATGAATACAGTTTTGTAAAGCGGTTTTCATGGATATAATGCACCACAGGTCTTGTAATTCTGAGCCTACGTAACATGCTAGAACACGGAGAAATAATGACTTGTGAAGAAAAAAAAAATAGCATGGTGTGAGTGTGACCAGCAGGGAGCTGAGTAGGTGTCTCACTGGGACCAGCGATCGCTAACATCACTTTGCATTGATCTTAAGTTTTCTAAATAAGGAGGCAGCAAAACCGGTGGTGAACAACTACAGTAGAAGACAAACTAATTTGCAGATCAGCTCAGCGTCCCGACAGGCTGTAATTTAGAATACATAATTAGGGAGTAATTAAAAATTTCAAAAAATGCAGAGGCAGCCAGTCAGTATGAGGCAGCTGCCCAGACTCTGTACTGTACTACCACACTGTGCTATCATCATGACATCACTTCTTTTATTGTATGGCTTTGGAAATGTAAAGCATCCATCCTAAATAAAAATGCAGATTTTTTGTAGTAAACCTATGGTTACTGTTGTCTTCAAATGTCTTACATACAGTAGTATCAACAAAACAACACCAGATATGTTTATTGTCATTCAGTCAGTTGTTTCCCTTTATTTTCATTCACTGCCACCTCTCACCTGCAGTGCTCTGTGGAACAAGATATACATAGCAGAGTTTGGCAAGAAAAAAAAGCTGAAATCCAAGTGCACGGATGAGCTGCTGCTGAAGATGGCCACAGTGGAGCTGCGGGATGACGCTGCTGGCTACTGGAAGTGGCTGTACTTCAAGACTGTAGCCGCGTGTGACATGAACAAGTGGAAGAGACATCTTGGACTCATCAGCCGTCACACTGGGCTGCCCAGTCAAACAGAGCAGGTTCTCAGGTAAGAGATGGAGCGATGCTAAAAAAAAACAAAAAACACCTTTTGAAAAACCACTCAGATGAAGCACCTGGAGTGTATGATTTGTTTAATGTACCAGATACTTGATTTTTATTCACTAGGTACTTGAGTAGCCCGAGAAGAGCTGCTTGTAGTTAAACTAATCAAGTGCTTACCGTGTTTTTTTTTTTTTTCAAGCATTTGAACATCTGAGCCACTGAGGTGAGAGAAAGGGGCTCATTATTTCTCAGGCAATCCTCGTATTTTACAGTCTGTTACTTTCTACAGTCAAATGGAAACGCGTTGCCTGTGTGTGAAACATACTGTAATCCACTTTCGCCCCTTCTGCTTGGTATGTGTAGCATCTTTTGCAAGGTATCATGGGAACCCCTGGCACCAGGCTGCATCGGTTTGCAAACAGTAAAACTTTGCAGATGCACCTTCCCTGTCGAGACGGCTCAGAGGTAGAGACTAGAGGACAGTTCAAGCCACTGGCAATCAAAAACAAAGCACGGCTTGTTTTTATATTGCACTTAATGACACTTTCTTATTAAAGGTGAGAGAGGAGGTCTCTGTCTGAATGTGATGTCTGCTCAGGGGGATGCCGGCACGCGGGGGAAGACTCCCTCTCCGCCTCCACCGCGGTTTCTGCTGTGTTTTTATAACCTCTGATTAGAGGCTGTGCAGCACTCAATTTTGAGTTCTGTGGCAGTCGCTGTGGTACAGAGGGGAAGTAGAAATAATTGTGTTCCTTGCAGAGGCTGTCTGAATTGTTGAAATAAATTACTTAGCCCCCCAACCCATCATCCACGGCACACACATTGCACGCAAGCACGCTTTCTCCCTCCTCCCACCTGACTCAGACAATTCCCCGTGGGGGTCTGTCTGTTAGAAACACTGAGGAGCATGCGATTTACCTTGGTAATAATCATCACAAGACATCACACAGACAGACAATGAGGAGTGAAATCCCCTGGGTCATCCGGAGCCTCCTGGGCTGCTCCAGTTTTTAGCTTTGTTCCTCCACTTAATTGATATTGGATGGTGCCTCAGCGAGACACTGGCTGCATCACAGTAGGGGCAGCTCTGAATCACAGTTTAGACAGAACTGGATCAAGAGATTTATCACAACAGCTGCGGTTTCATTTCATTCGCTGCATATCATTTCATTAGCTAGAACAGCTTAACCGCAGCCATACTACTCCCTACTACTGTCAAAGAAAAGGCAGCACACACTAAACTCCTAGTTTGCATGATTTAAAGAGCGCGTGTCAGCTTTTACAGTGTCGATTATTTGCATTGTGTTAACCTCAAATAAAAGTCTTGATGACTTGGTTTTTGTTGAAAATGCATTTCACAGGCGTCTTCATGCAGCTGTCAGGGAACATCCAGTGAGTTAGTTTCTACTTTATAAAGTAGAGAGCTGGCTAATTTCATGTTTGTGTTTGAACCAATCACTAAGCACTCATCTGCCTTCCCTTCTGTTACCTTACTCTGTATATCAACTATAGTACAAAGCACAAATAACTGTCATGTCATACTCTAGAAACTTGTGCGTCACCTGGGAGCTGACCGTCTCTGATAAGTCAGGGCGCGAGGCCACATTGGAGCTGAGCTGGTCCCGGTTCTGCGAGACTTCTGTGTCTCTGTGCTGGAGTGGAGGACGCTGTTTGCCCAACTACCAGCAGATTTCCACCCTTCAACTTCACGGCGTCAGGAGGATAGCCCTCAGCTGCCCCGGCCTGAAGAAGTAAGAGAGGAGGTGTCCATCTGTCTGTTTCCTCTTTTTTCTGAGTGGAAAAAAAGAAAAAAAAACTAATGTTGTCTTTGCTTGTCCTGTCATACCTGGCTGGAGGTCCCTCATGGCCAAGTTAGACATGCAGACTTTAACTAAAGGCGCGCAGGTCATTGGCCAGGACAGACTGGTTGAAATGAAGCTGCTGCAGCCGGGAATCAGCATCGGTACCTGGAGGGTAATTAAGAAAATTTGTAATTGCTATGAATTGGTTTGTAGTAGCTGGGAAGGTGAGGTATGGCACCTTATTTACCTCAACATCACTGAGTTAGTAGGGCATTTTTTTCACAACGTCAGATGGCTATTCAAACATACAAGTTTGTTTACTTCAAGAAAGCTGAGAAGTATCACACGATCTCTAGAAGTCTTGCACGAGAGTCAAGTCGATGACTGAAGCTCCCGTTTGTTTTATCAACAAAGGAATATCAACTCAGAGGCACAACGTTTATGTTTGAATAGCCATCTGACATCTGAGGAGAAAAAAAAATTGCAGTTTTGTGGGATATAAACAGCCTAAGATACTTCCTCTGCCATTGCTGTGGCGATGTGGCGACAGACAGAACTACTGCATAACCGGAGACATTACAAAGAAAACCTTCAGATTCATTCTAAAATATTAGGAAACTACAGCCCCAGGTTGAAATTGCCTGCCTGTATTTGCCCTTTAATTGTTGACTCTCTTTGCAGGAGCAGTGCTCCATTGCCTTCATCATGTGCACCCTCCACTTCCACAGACTCGTGGAGAGAAGCATCCAGGGATCCTCAGTTTGGTAGGACACAATTGAACACACACCTCTCCTTCACACGTGTGACGTGCATCGTATCACCATCAGATGGTTAGGGTTCAGACTCAAAGGGTGTGATAACTGACAGGATTTAGTTGATGCTCCTGATGTGAGCCATCTATGATGCACTACGGGGTGAGAGTTGATGCGTCAGCGTCAGCGGCACCTGTATTTCAGCAGCACAGAGGACAATGTGACTCCATCACGTTTTTATATAAAGATGGCTATTCCTGTCATGTAGCGCCACACCACTGAGTTTTCCTCCTGCCATCTGTACACGACACAAAGGAAGGAAAATCACTTTGGTCTCAAAAACCTGATGCATCATTTGTAGACATTAGAGTGTTCATGTGTAATTTCCCCTGCATCTGAAAGTAAATACTTCATAAGTACCACAAGTTATTTGATACTTACTTGGGAGTTTGCTGCACTGACTCTAGAAAAGTGCCTCACTGATCATCTGAGAGACGAAGCAGCAGGACTGCACAGTTTGCTTGACACTGCTAAATTTGTGAGTCTTGCACTCGAGCAAAGTGTGGACATAGCTCCCTCTTCTGGTCTCTTGTGAGAGCACAACACAGTTACAGCATGATTACAGGCCGCTGAAGAAATAAACCTCAGAAAGTCTTTTTATATTGAAACATTGTTTTCCTCAATGTTTTGCTCCTAGAGACCTGTTTTAAGTTGAATTTACTTTGAAATAAAAGAGAATAGGGGTAGGACTGGATAAACATGGGCTTCATCCTACTTCTTTTTAAAATTGTATTGTGTTTTTTATTATACATTTAATGAAATTGAATTCATCACACAACACAGCCTGCAAATAATTTACCTTTTCTTTTTCTTTTTTACTTAATTCCT
Organism: Decapterus maruadsi; assembly: GCA_030347415.2. Lineage (NCBI taxonomy): Eukaryota > Metazoa > Chordata > Actinopteri > Carangiformes > Carangidae > Decapterus > Decapterus maruadsi. The sequence goes on from CM064890.1 coordinate 3,685,399, forward strand.
TCCTCCAGCCCCTATGCGGAGCCGATGATCAAATCCCCTTTTGATGACATAGATCCTGAATATGGTCTCCATGGTTACCACCTACACATCGCTCTCCACGATACTGTCTGCAAGCTCATGTCTGCAAGCTTCCCTCAGCTCTTTTGCCGCAAAAGTAAATCATTTATATATTTATATAAATTTCATTACATTGTGAAATTGTTGAGAAAGTATATATGGTACAGTAGTTTTTTAAAACCTTATTATTTATATTTGGTTAATAATCTTTCAGTGTTCACAAAGAAATTAACTTTTTAATTCAATGCTCTAAGGTTTTGGCATGTAAAGTAAATACGTTTGGACAAGAAGTAAACATATGAAGTTAAACTATTTTTATTATTATAACACCAAGACTGGCTGTTGATGTGTGGTGTTGTCTTTGACCAGCCCAGATCTGTAGCGGATACATCCCGCTGACTGCCATTAGCAGGACAAACTCGTCTCAGCACACCCCACTGTCAGGCAGCGTCACCCTGCCCTGGAGGTGTGAGGCCCTGCAGGGCTCAGTGGAGGTACGACACGGAGCCTACTGTCAGCTACTCTCACACAGTCCCACTATGTGTTATTAGAGGGAAGTAATGCATGCCCTAGGCACCCTAAGTATGTTGCTGACAACTGGTAAAAAGAAGGAGTGTGCAGTTTCTCATTGTGATGATCACAGACCTATTAAAAAGTAAATTTTAGAACTTCTTCCCAGGGAGGGGCTCCCTCGGTTCTCTGAATACAAGTTGAAATCTCCCTTTTATCATTAATTCTCAAGACCTTGAATTATACATTGTAGAGAAACCCCAGTTAGATCACACAGGTTGTTCTCACAGAAAAGAGGTCTTGACACGTGTTTTATTTTCTTCTTGCCAGAACTGCTGCATCATGAGTTTGACTCTGCTGGATGAGTTCAAGAACCCCTTCTGGTGTGTCACCTCACCGGTTACCATGGAGCTGGAAAAGACACCCTTTTCTTATGACTATGACTACGATGGTGAGCACTTCCTAATCCACTACCTGGACTCTGATGGCCAAGTGAAGATGAAACTTGCTTGGATGAGGGAACAGAGTCAGTTTGTTGTCATTGGTTTAGTTATCTACCTGAGTGTTTCTAATGTCAACAAGCATTTTGGGAGAAACTACTGAAGCAGCGGGATTCGTGAGAAAGCATTTGGGTTTTCTTCGCTGGAAATCTTTAAGCCTGGGTGACACACACACTCGCTGGCAACTCAGGGATAAATATGCCAGTTGCCAGCTAGCATGGCAGACGTCCACTCACCAGGGAAAGTGGCCGAGGCCGTATCAGAGTCTGCACTGCTCAGCTCAGCAACACCTTCGCATGAGTTGCTTTGCTGCTCGTTAGTTACCGAGCTAAAGGTCATGTCTTAGATCACCTGGGTGAAAACTGACCCTGTACCTGTAATCTACATCTTATCATGACGGTGCATCTTAATCTGCAACATCCACAGGTCAGCTCCTTGTTGGGGAAGCTTTGTTTCACCCCTCTAATATTACATCAGCATATCCACCGGGACAATAGATGCTTCAAGTGGTTAATCATTTTAGATTAAACCAATGGCCTTATCTGTTTTTTAAAATTATTATTTTGTATCTTTCAGTTTAAAAAAAACCCTAATAATACGCTTTAATAACTCCTTTTCCTTGTCTTGTGTTGTTTTTGTATTGGTCTCTTGTCATGCAGTTTAGTATTTATTTTGCAAAAGCTTTCTGAAATTAATTGTTTATTTAAAGTAAAAGAGGACAACTTGAGCCTGGTGTTTTGACTCAGTTACTTAAACAATATCTCGTCATTTATAACTGAATCATCAATACACTAAGTGTTGTACATCTTTTGTTACAAATAATAATACTTGTTTTTGTATTGAGGAAAATTGTTGATGCAAATTTATGTGGACAAATCGGATTTTGTTGAAATTTTGGAAACGATAACAGTGCTGCCTCAGTAGAATGAACTTAGAAATCGATTTTCCACTTAACATGTGAATAGAAATGTAGGCTTAGTGTTGATGCAGGTCATTTAGCCTCACACTGTACCATTACCTCACTCTGACCTTTGGAGACTCAGTTTGATTTTACACACACACTGTAAGACGCAGTAAAATTAAATCTAACTGAGGATCTGATTAATATCAAATGAATAAATTTTAGCCGTTTCTTTATGATTTGAGCAAATGAAGTTTTGTCTCCTTATAGTATGACATGACATTTACCTTAATAACCACATTACCTCAATTGCATTGTCAGACATTATGCAATCACTTTTAGATGAAAATTGAGTTTAATGTCCACACCCTGGGCAGGTCTCACTACAGCGATAGAATTAGTGTGGGAGCAATTGTTGGAAACAGTTGCCATGCTGCTGATGGGCCAGCACTGCTGATGGCAATAAAATAAGGCAGGCCTCTAGATAATAGGATTTCAGAGGCTTCCCCGCTTTTTTTTCCTTCTTTTTTTTCTCCAGTGAGGGTCATCATCACCTTGAAAAGATGCTTATTTTTCCAAACACATCACCAACTACATTGGCACTAGATCCAAAATCATTTGGGGAAATGAGCCAGAGGGAAAAAGAGGGGCAGCAGTATGTGTGATGAATTGTTTTTTTTTGCCCTGAGCTCCACAATTGAACTGAGTCAAAAACTGTGATGGGTGGAGAGACACTGTGTGAATCACAAAGACTCCATATGTTGCATTTTTAACATTTCACAGACCCCGTGCTCTCTAACTGTATCCAACACTGGGCTTTGTCCATGATGTCACAGTGACCAATTATTCAATTAGAGCCATATAGAACCACACTGGACACTTAAAACATTGACAAATTACATGACATTGACCACTATACGTGGACTGAATGAAGTGTGCCATGTATGACTTTCAGTTTACAACAGTGTTAAAACACATCTCCATCACAGTGACCTTCGTATGAAGGCTTGCTGTCACATCAACTGCTGCAAACTGCCAATCCCTCATTCCCGTTTTATTAGAAAAACCGGGAGCCAAGGGTATTGCAGGCTTGGGAATGGACTCATAGGAACATATAGCCAATTATACAGATGTTTGAGTCACAGTAATGGATAAACAAAGGATAGAAGTTTTGGGGGACAAGGTCTGTGGAGTCTTGAAAATACTGTGTAATCTGATTCTGTTGGTTCAGAAATGACTGTAATGCTCTTGTACATGTACATGCAAGAAGATCCACATTTATTTATTTAATTTATAGATATACATAGTTCTCCAGTAGATGGCTCTCTTTGGTAAACAATGAAAAAATCAATAAACAGCACAGTGGTTTTGATTTTCTCCCTTTATTCAATCCATCTTAACGCAATCGCAGAAAAACGTATAAATGTCTCATAGCAACATTTTCATCAGCACAATTTTTCTGTGGCTCATTTCTGCTCTCTTCAGCAATTGTGTTGTGTTCTCTCCTCTTCCTCATGTTGCATTTCTCTCCCTTTCTCTGCTCTTTTGCAAAGTAATTACAAGCCTGTATGTTAATCAGAACTTATAAAGACTTTAACACCAAATAACTATTAAGAAAGAATGGGTAAATTTAGTGGCATAAAGCTTCATTAAACTCATCTTTCTTAGTTTCCACAGGCTAATCTTAGAAGAAAATTGCTTCCATTTTTAGCCTTTAATTCTCTCCCTTGTGAGTGACCAAACTATTCAGGCTCAGAAGTCAATGACACAGTCCTTATTTAGTCCTCCCATTGGAGGAAAACAGGCAACTAATGAAATAACACCAGGAGGGAGCGTGATTGTGTTTGTGTGTGTGCAGGTTTTTTCATTTACAACAACCTTCTTAAATTAAATGACACTGCTGTCTTAAAGGAATATTAGAACTCAATCTATATTTCCCAAAAGTCTGGATGATAATCATAACCTTGCTCTACACTGATGAGTACAAAGACTTTACATTTCCTAACCTCTTATTACACACTTCAGTGAGTAGTTGAGGCCTTAAACCATTGAATTAAAATATAAACCACAGCAGACCGAATGTGAATCCCAAAAATCTACCATCACATATGTTGGTTGACAAAATAACAGTGAGGGATTTGCATCACTGGGGTTGAACTCTGAGCTACCACTGACCAGCGCTCACCCTTCTCCCTCTTCTTCTGCTCCTTTATGTCTTCTCCTCTTTTGATCCCTGTAGAGAAGGGAAACTGGATAGTGGGGGGGAAAGCTTTGAGCGGTGACAGTATTGTAATAGGTTCATGATGCCCAGTAAGATCTTCCCTTTAAATGGTGCATCAAGACCAGACGGGTGTGGAGAAATCCATTTATATCAAAGCTGCTGCCTGTCCTGTGGCTCCAAGAGCTCAATGGGAAGCATGAGAGGAAGAGTACTGTATCATCCCTGCTGCATGGTCCGAGGTTGCATCAGTCTACAATTACAGCATATAGAAGGGTAAATGTAATGCTACTCCATAGCCCTGAAGTTCAGGTAGAGGATGATGTAGTTCTCCTTGCACTAGAGTTGTTGTTCAGTGGAAGAAAGTACTGAAATACATTTATTCAACACAATACTGAGGTTTTTCCCTAGTTATTCTATTGTGCTGCCTCATATATCTACTGTACTCCACTACATGAATAATGTAGTGGAGTGTAGTGGATATAATGTATATATAAATATTATACATTTTACATCATTAGTTCATTTATCAGACAGCTATTATTACTTAAATGTAACATAAACAAAAACCGTGAGCCAAGAATATATAATGTGGAAGAAATTAGCTCTGCTGTCTTAGTGCATCAATAATTAACCACTATTATAAATACCATAACTCTTCAAAGTGCATTATATCGTTACTTTCACTTGCATAAAAAATTTCAAGCAGGACTTTTTCTTGTAAAGCTGCTTATTAACGCTGTGGTAGTACGTTTTCTTCTGGCAGTTGTACAGGAAAATAAACCACTTAAATTGATCAAATTAAAAATGAACTGACCCTCTGAATGGCCGTATCACCACTTACCGCTCACATCAGCGCAGTACATTTATTCTGAGGGCAGTGGCTTTACTTGGCATCCGTCCTTGCACAATGCCCGCTCCCAGGAGGGTGTCCATGTCCTTTACTCTTCCCTAAATTATCTATAATTTTGGATAACTGGGTGGTGAATGTTCTTTGTGTCAAAAAAAATAAATTACTCATCACTATTTCTCCCTCACTTTCGCAGTGTGTGTGCCAGAGAGTGTGGGGCGATGGCATGAGTCAGCGCATTATCTAGAGTGGGGTAGGATGAGCCACTTTTCATATTCAGGATCACCTCATCAAGAATTATAGTTTGGTTTCTAAATAACATATTTTCACATGGTGAGGTGAACACAACATCATGAGGGACACTAGTCACCCAGCACATAGCCTCTTCTACTATTTACCATCAGGGAGGCGCCTGCAGAGCATTAGAGCTCGGACCTCACGCCTTAGAGATAGTTTTTTTCCCCAGGTGGTCAGACTACTAAATGTTAGATCAAATGATTGTGAAGGCCACTGATGGTGATTGTGATTGTGATTGTGATTGTGAATGATTTGATGATGATTTATTGTTATTATAGGCTTTTATTTATTTATTTATTTATCTATTTCTCAAGGGCTGAGAGTGAGCCAGAGCAGTCTATATTTCAATGCATTGACTGTACACTGTGCTTTTTAATGTATTTGACAAATAAACTAAACTAACTAAACTAACACAAACTGCTGGAACCTTTCGGGAGTTTTGCGATTACGTCACATCTTGAGAAGAGTCCCTCGTCTTTCTCTTTGAAAGTAAAGCTTGTCTCACCATAAACAACTTTTCCTCTTTTCAGAAACATACTTACTGTAAACATAAACATCCAGAATCTTGATTTAACAGCCAAAATACATTCATTACATGTATACACAGGGCAGATGGCTCAACTTACCCCAAAGCTACTGTACCTTGTTGACTTTATTAGTCGCCACAGCTAATGGTGTATGCTAAGTTTACTACCTCATGTTCATAGATAACACAACTCATGCATAAAACACATGATTATCTCTTTGGCCCAAACATAATTGACTTGAAATTCACTTTCAAGAGTGAAAAATAAATGTTAAACCACTTTACCCATGTGGTTCTCACCTTCACAGACTCTATGAAATGATGCCTTCCTCCGAAATATTTGGTCACATACAAACTAACCCTGTGTGCCATCTTACCGCGTTCTCTCCGACTGTAGAAGCAGTTTCCACAAATTCACATGGTTCACTAGTTTGTATTACCCTCACAGTAACATCCCGTGGCTGTCTGGTCTAAGAGAAGATGTTTTGGTCGGCAGGTGCAGTCCAAATTGCTTTCTGATCCTGTTGCAGCTTAATGTGGGGTTCAAAAAGGGCTGCCTGGTTATCTAAGCACCATGCCACATTTCTGCTCTACTTTAAAGGGAATTTTTCGGACATTTTGGAAAATGTGATTATTCTGTTCTCGCTGCCCTGCTGGGAGTTTGATGAGAAGATCAATATTTGAACGATAAATGCGAAGCTGGTACCAGAAGCCAGTTAGCTTAGCATAACGACTGGGTACGGGGGTGCATACATCAGTCCGACTGCCCAAAACCCATTCTACAGTGTTAAGGTTAGGTTAAGGGTAAGGTTAAGGGTTAAATATTGAATGAAAAGTGTAAAATAAATGTTTGTTATATCTGTAGTGAGTTGCATGAACAGATTAAATTTTATATGAAAATGAAAATCCGGTTTACATCAAAACCCAATAGGCTAATTGACATGACTAATAGTTTAAGTCAGATGCTCTTCGCATGATAGGTTTGGAAGATGTGGCTTTTACTCAACAGCACAGCTTCAAACCAAATAAAATATCAATGTCAACTGTAAGTATTCTACATCTAACTGACATTGGTGCAAGACATTGTCCTGCCATTGGATTTCAGCCAAATATCAAGGTTTAACGATGTTAGTGGCCAGCTGTGTGCCTGCAGGGGTTGCTCCTTATCCATGAGAATGTCATCGATCTTCTCAACTAGCTCTTAGCGAGAAAGTTAAATATCAGGCTAAGCTGAGTATTAAATATTATCCTGAAAGGCAAACTGTTATTTATCAATCCATTATATCTAACTAGCCTTACAGCTGTTACTGTGGACATTGTGTATTCAGATCGTGACATTAAGAATGCGACATTGAGCAAAACAAACATGTTTTCCCTCCAACCCAAAGCAAATGTCAAATGCGGCACATTTTGTGGGATGCAAAAATCAGGCAGGCTTCACAGAAAACAGCCTGGATTCTGCGTGGACAGAGTTCGTGGAATAATTGGTTTTAGTGCAAAGGTCTGTGCCTGAGGCAAACTCTATTGATCTGAGCCACTATTAAGAGGGATAGACAGAGTGAGGTACAGGGAGAGAGAGATGAACCAAAGACAAAGGGAAAACACACAGAGGCAGAATTTGGAGACACACAATGAAAGCTGCACTTATTATGTGTGAACTGGCACGTTGAGGTGGAAAACACCTGCAGTCGCATGTGTTGTTTGGCATCTAATGCTGTGATGCTGAATCTATGCATGCATCTGAAGTGTCAGTGATATTTTCGCTCAATTACACTCAACCAGGCACCGTCTGTTTCCTCTGTAAACCCTCTCTACGAGACCAATGAATTATTGAAAACCCAGTGGTTACTTGGATCTGTGTCATCGTAGTGTGTTGTTTTGACTTTTGACACTGGAGACTCCCAGGGGGCCATTACTCATCGCTCGTGTCTGACTTGTTACTGTGAAGTGTCACACTGAGTTCTTCATTGCCAGCTTACAGCTCTGACTGAAATGAAAAATTAAACAGAGACGCTCTCAGGGTCATATGAGGTCACAGCTGGCGATCTGGCAACACGACTTCGGGAACAGAAATGCAGCGGTGACATGTCAGATTGGACTCACGTTAAAAAATGTCCTCATGTTAGGATTCATATGTCCTATTTATTTCTCAGTTATGCGTTTTAACATTTCATTTGTCACGTGTCACATGTCACAATCTGGATATCCCCATGGGAGCAGTAAAGCTGCTGATGCTGCTGCCGCTATTACACACACATTCAAGTGAGGTGGCCCGGTAGAATATGATTACCTTTTAATCACAGCTCTGTTGTGGGGCCACCTGTGGGTGACACCCATTAAAGATGATGGCAGTGAGTGTGGTTGGGATAACATTTCCACGTACTTGCCCCTGTCACTAAAGCAAATTAAGACAGATACGTCAGGCAGACTGCCACGCCGGTACCTGGGCCGTTCCTCGGAAACCTGCCAAATCATCCCAATGTTGCTGAGTCACAACGTTTTGATTCAGCGTAACTACTGTACCGCACAGGCTGTTCACTTTCATCACTGATGTTTATGTACAGTATGAAGTTTCCATTACCCCTCGTGGCACCATAACGTTGTTTATTTGCTTTCACTACTCTATGTATATGCTTTTACTGATTCTCCATCGCATGTCTTTGCGTTTTATGTTGCTGCCAGGATCTGGTTTTATGAAGCATATAAAATGGATGAGACTCACTTCTGCTTTTACTGTGGCAGATACCCTTGAATTAATTTTCCTGACCTCACTGGCCGTTGCACAAAAATAATGACCCCTGGATAGGGCAACATATGATGTGCTCTTCTGGGTAAATGCCAGGAAATAAGAGCACATTATCACCACCACCATTTTGGTCCAGACTGAAATGCAAGTAAATGAGCAGTTTCCTGTGTTCTGTGGGGGAAGAAAGAAACTCAAAATCAATCAAATGGATTGATTCAAAAGGTTTTCAGAAGATGAAGCTTAATGACTGTGGTTTTAGGTGGAGTGCCTTGACAACTATTGAATGAATTACCATTAAATTTCAGGGTTTCCGGCATAAGGTAGCATATTATCATGGTGAACAGCAGCAGCATTATCATTGTGAGCATGCTGACATTAGTATTTAGCTCAGAGCACTGCTGTGTCAAAGCTCAGTCTCACAGCTGTAGACTGTGAGTCATGTTTTGTATAAAGAGGATAAAACCAGCAGAGCAACGTGAGCGAGCGCACTCAGCAGCGTTACACTGAACAGGATCATACATTCAATCCCAACTCACACTCCAACAAAGTCGAAGTGGAAAGTAAAAGGTCAAGTATGGCGCGCCTTGCTTCATTATGCCGTCATCTTAATCAAATCCAATTCCTTTTACTCACTCACTCACCCATTTCATTATTGAATGTGTCAGATCTATATGGGATTGATGAATGTTGCTTTGCCAGAGCAACAATCCCTCAGGTGCTGTGTTAAATAATGATCAACATATCTGACTAATGAGCGCGGTGAGTAGTGGCTGAGGTGAGGCTTTCCGTTTGTCTCTCTTCCGCTGTGTGGTTTGTGATGAGAGCTCTCCATTTGCAGGTATGATGATGATTGATACCATTAAGCCCCAACTTTTTCACTGGAGTCTCCACACTTCATGATCATTCACCTCAGGTATTAGTAAGATGAATGGTCTTCCCAAGTCTAGAACCAGAGAGGTAATTTTATCTCACACTCGTGTGAAGGCAATTGTGGGAAAGAGAGAGAGAGAAGGAAAACATATGACACAGAGGAAACAGCTTAATGGTGATTGCTGGAAATAGTAGGGATCATTTTTCATGTTTGCATAAGTTGTCATGCGGTAAACATCCCCTATAGCTCACAAAGCTATGTTGTAAGCTTCACAATGAGATAAGAGGCTTTATCTTTAATCACGGAGAAAATCATAGGCATTACAGAGAAGAAGAAAAAAAAATTGCCTGTTTGCCTAAGAATAACCTTTAAAATGTATGTTACATGCTTTTCCTCAAGGTCATTTACGGTATCTAATGTCCTGTGGCTACTGGCAGTGATGCACTAGTGAGCAGGGAGCTTGGAAGAAAAGGAGGAAATGTGGCCACAAGAAGGCACTGAAGCGCCTTGTGACTCCCCCAACCCTTTTTTTTTTTTTTACCTGACAGAGAGCAGCATCCATGGCAAGAGGGCTTTTTAGTAACAAGATCTGCTCTTGTCATCTTTTACATTTACAGTATATGCACTGTATTTTTCCTATAATAAAACAGCCACACAGATCATTCCTAGACCTGAAAGTAATTGAAGTCATTTCTGAGGATTGGACAGGTCATAACCCAAATGTTTTGGCAGAAATTCAGAAAATCTCCTCATATATATTGCATGAAAGTTTGCTTGATAATCGGCTTTGTTGTTTTCCCGCAAAAGCTTGTTTGGACTGATTGCTGGTCATGGTCAATAAAACCTCCCTAATATTGACCCAGTACTTGAAATAAACGATGAAACAGCAGTTTAGTTTTCAGGAAAAAAAGGAGAAAAAAAAAAAGCCTTGCTTGCCCAGAGACTTAAGACCAAGAGCAGGGCAGCAATATTTCCCTCCCAAAAAGACTTTATTTGCAAATGATGCTTAAGCTTTTGTCATTTCAGCATCTGCCAAATGTTCCTCTCCATTTTATACAGCAGATGTAGATATGAAGAATTAGACTGTTCTGCAACAAATTCAGATTTGGGAAACAATACTGGTTAAGCTGTTGTCATTGGTTGTTTTAATCAGTCCATAACACTTTACACAATGGATTTGTCAAATTTTGCTTGCACAGACTCCAAGATGGCAGAAGAACGAATTAATTAAGACAGTGGCAGTGCTGCAAGAACACAGGGGAATGAAACCATGCAGACTGTGGTGTAAGGAGCTTATCTTAATGTTTGTTGTCCAAGTGCAGTGAGATAACATAAGTGTTAGGAGATGTGTCACAATATGAGTGTACTTATGCTGTAGGTACTCTTGGTTTGTCCAAAACAGGCCCACTCATGGAAGAGAGCCGCTGCAGACGACTGTTCCCTTGCGCCTGGTCTCCTGGGGTTATGGCACAAATCATTTTCAATCGGCAGCTCTCGTGACTTGATCCCCCATCCTCCTCCCGTGGCCTTGCTGTACTGGCTCCCACACCTTCACGTCATCAGTTTTTTGCTGTACTCGCAACCTTGTGGGCCAGAGCGCACACTGCATCTCATCAGAGAATATTACCTAACACTCGGAGGACAACATTCATCAACGTCACAAGGCTTTTGCCAACAGTGCATTTCTTTCTATGGTTTGCCCCAAGTCCATTTCAGTTGTTCCAGCAGCACCGCAGGGTACCTTGTGCGACCTGTGCCACTTCAGGAATGCACACGCGCAGTATCTCTTTCAAGGTTCTTCTGTATTCAGTTTCTGCTGATATGAACAGTTTTCTTCCATGTCCTGGTATCAGTGTTACTCAGCCAGTGCCTCTTTGTGTTTCCATAAAGATACTGAAAAGCTGGGTTTGCTATTTTCTGTCTTTGCTCCTTGTTAGCAAAAGTTAGTCACATGTCAGTGGTGGAAGTGTGTGTGTATGTGTGTGGACCGCTCCACTGGACTCACAGTTGAGCATTCAGTGTAAATTACAAAGTGAGAAAAATTCAGCACTGAAATAATGAAGACTAAATCACCCCAGCCGATACGCTGTGAGCTGATTGGCCAGTATAATGAAATGAGGAAACCAGAGGGCAATAATTTGGCTACACCACAAACCTCCGCTAAGACACTGATGGTTTCCTAATTTGCTGAGATACAATTTCTCTAGCATTTGTTTCCTGTTTCCTGAAAAAGAAAAAAAATCTCCTGAACTCTGTGTAGCTTACAGACAAATTCTCAGCCTATAGGAATAAACCATATCTGAAATGCAAAACCCGATTTGATTAGTCTCCAACCCCTACATCTGAATTAATTGATCCCCAAATCTGAGCCAAATATGCTCATGAACAGAAACAGGGGTGTAACTATCACATCCTTCCAGATGGAAAATAACACATTCAATATTAATATTTCCCAGAGTTTCTTTACTTTTTCTGTATAAATAGTGGTCTGAACCCAACACAACACAACACAACACCTAACATGCCTAAAAGCATGTTAGACATTAAACTTTCATGAGCGCATGTACACAAACATCACCATAACTTTGAATGGCAAGCGCATACTTAGTTCAGAAGTCCACTTAGTTTGCAGGCCTTGCATCACTTATTATATCAGTACATAGGCAGGCATGGCATAAGCACAGCTCTGGGGGCTGTATATTATTCAGAGCCTCTTAAGAACAACAGCCGTCCAAAAACCACCCTCGGGAATTTACAATGATCCTGCTATCTTCAAGAGTCACGTAAGAGCTACAGCCAACACACAAATGCAGGGAAAATCACATTAACTACTAGAAAGCCTTTTGATTTAAGAAGCACAAACACGTAAACCCTTTTAACTAGTGAGCGTCCTTGGCGTTTTTAAACACTGTAGGTGTAAATCTTGAATATACAGTAAGTGTTTTGAACAAAAGGGACAAAAAGTGTTTGGACCATGATAAATGAGACACAAGGAGATTTAAGTATGACTAAGATATTCCAGACAGCTCCTCACCCTATGGAAATGAGTTATATGTGGATCCCTTTGAAACCACATGAAAGATAGAGAAAATAATTGCAGTATATCTGAATATAAATATGAAATCACAGGGATGAACAAAGCAACTATTAAAATGGGTTTTATGTGGCATATAAATACCTCTGTTCTTCTCCCTTATGATATAAATGTTCCACTTTACTGTCATGACATATGACTAAGGGCTCTTTCTTGGGTGAAATTAGTAATAACAAGGCAGAGCATGTTATTTTCCACCACAACTCATCTTGCTTTGTGTCCTTTACTGCTTTGCCCTTTTCTTGTGGCTGATCAGTGCAGCAAGAAGACGACCTGGATCCTGGTGTATACACACAGGTAGACCAAAGCCAATTTCAGATGTGTCAGTGGAACTGATGCTGCCAGCTTCCTGTGACAGCTTGAGTGGAACAGCCGCAGTCCTCATCTCAAAATCACTGCTGCTTACTGAGCGGAAACCGTTCGTCACATATGCCTGAAACGCTCTGTCAATCCCTGTCAGCACACATCCATTATATTTATTATGTCATTATTATTAGTATTATTACTATTGTCAGACACAGCCATGCATATTCTCCTCTGTGGTGTAATTGGCCTTTGCGTAAGCCCTGTGCTGTGCCCATTTTACGAGCTGTTATGCTCTATTTTACTATGTCATGTATCTATATCTTGTATTGGCATTTCTCTAATTGCATTATGTTTTATCAATCAGGAGGATAATGCTTTTTGCAGGTTCAGTCCAAATATCAAAAGCGTCATGTGCCATCATGTGTATGAAAGACCTGTTTCAAACTTTTTAAACCCACCTGTTTTAACCTAATTAATTTGCATATATCACAGGCACACCTGATACAGAATAACTGTGCCTGTAACTCAAAATACATAAAACATCTCCTGAAATGTATTGTAGTTTAGTTCATGCATCCATATTTCACACCCCTACATTCTATTGGCCTGAGGGCCTCCACCTCTGCTCTGAGGTCAGCGATGACGTACATCTTCCTACTAAAACGTCACAAGTCCAACTTAAAAGTGAAGGATATTTGTCTATCACTTTATATACATTTTCTTATTCGTATTTATTTATCTAATTTTATTATTTCATTATCTTTTATTATTCTTTTGTTTTATTTATTATATTTTTTAATACTTTGTTTATTATTAAATATAAATAAAGATAAAAAGAAAAAGCTGTCTCTCTCCAATTCGTCTTAATGAACTTTTTTTTTTTTTGCTGTAACGCCGCTATTTTGTAGCCAGAAAGGTATGAAAAACAAGCGCACCTGTTGGCTGACGCATGCGCAGAAGCAGCAGGAGAAAGTAACTGAATGAGCGGTGATGGAAAGCAGGTGGAACTAACTTGGACTAGCCTCCTTTTTTATTTTTTATTTTTATGAAAAAACCCTTTTGATTTTTCTGACTTGTGGACTTTAACGAACAAAGGAGTTTAAAACAATGGAGGAACGGACGAACAATCTTCTAGAAAAACGTCTGAAGGTAAGAATGAACGCAACTGGTAGCTAGCCTAACCTGTTGCTCGTAGGGTGACTGTGATTATAGTGCACAATGAATTTAATAATTAATGGGTCCATGCACGGGCCTGTGAGATAAATATGCTTTCTAGTCTAAAACATAAGGAAACATTGAATCGAGTTGTCAACCGGGCTAACAGTTTAGCTTTAGCTCAGGAAGATGCTAACTTTAATCTGACAAAGTTAGCTAGTCTCCGCGTGACAATCAAAGAGAACTCTTTAAATGTGCCCACGATCATGATCTACGATGATCCATGTAAACAGTGACTTCACTTTTACCAGTAACTTACAGAGAAAAAATAAATCGCTTTTAGTGATGATGACTAAGCAGCAGTGTGTTTGGCAAACGGGCCATACAGTAATATTGGCTGGGGCTGTTAACTTCCCCAAATCCAATAAAGAAAAGGACAGAGCTGCCAACATCGCCATAACCTCTGAAAGCATCACATACTGTACACACACTGTTTTGTTGTTGTTGTTTTCTTGTTGTATCGTGTAATCTGACAAACCTGTGTGAGGAATGCTGCTTGGCCTTGGCAAAAAAAAAATCCAGCTACTTCAAATTGTAAACTAATTAGCTAAACATACTAATTAGTGCACACAGAGTATCTTAGCCTCTGTTGGAAATTGCAGTCTGAGGGAGGGAGGTTTAGCTTATGTGATTTAACCCCTTAATAGCTACAAGTGAAACAGCCTATAGATTTTTTTGTTTTGGTTTTTTTTCCCCTTTCTTAGATGAATGCCAAGTGTATTCATTAGCTTCACCTCCTCCACCAAAAGCTTAACAAGATTTTGCATACTCTTCTCCCTCCTTATTTAATTTCTGTGTTCTGGGATCAGTGAAATAAATCTTGTCAATGTAATTGGAGTCTGACAGTACACCACAAACCTAAGGCTGGGTGCATACTGTCTGAACTGAAGCCATTCCCCCCCTCGACATAAAAGCAGAGGGTTAGTGAGACAAGCAAGAAGTAAACTTTAAAGAGTAAAGTAATGTATGCGTCCCTCCGTATTTGATGCTGCTCTCTTGCATAAAGATCCATCCCTCAATGCCCATATTTAATGTGTCGAGTTGGAGCTTTTCTGTGTCACAGGGTTGCAGCAGAGCACAGCGGGTGTCACTGGGGAGCTGCGATCACACAGTCGCGCTACAGAAAGCATTCTGTGTTTCCCCCCAAGGAGCTCATTCAGCGTATTTCTGCATAATTACCTCAAAGTGATTACAGAAATCAATGGAGTACTGTCTCTGCCGAGGGCACTCTCCCAGAACCTGGGATAATCACTACATATACATATACCTGTCCAGCTTCCAGGGATAAGATTTTGTAAACGCTCACCATACTCGACACAGTTCAATAACACACACATTTGTCCTACTCCAACTTGTTGCCCGAAGGACTTCATACAATTATTGGAAGTGTGAGAGTGAGAGTGTTTGCTGCATTTTATGAGGCCCTGGAGACAAGAATCAGGACGCACCCCCACCATAGTAGCCTACTAACTGCATTTTTTATGGAATTTGGTACTGGGATGTGATGACTGAGAGCACACAGTCCACTAAATCATCCATCCTGAGACTTAGTTGGAAAGAACTGTCTCTTTGTAGTAATAGCAGCACCAAATACACCTAGAGTTGCTTAATTTTTCATGCTGTTGACAATAAATGCAAGTAAACCCAGCATGACCTTCTGGAAAAATGCATATTGTTGTCTGTGAAAGAGAAAATGTCTCCAATCTCCACTGTGCCAACAAACAGTTGGGGATTATATTGTTGAATTTGCATTATGCATAGGCTAATTGGCATGCACTTCATCTGACAGGCAAGATGTTATCCCCCCCCCTCCCACGCCTTTTGCTGAATTATCTTTGACAAAATTTGTCCTCCTCATCCCCCAAAGTGATAATGGCAGCGGTGAGTCAGGTCGAGTCAGTGAGGGCTGGTCTGGGAACACACACGCAGCGTGTTCTCAGTGAGTGAGTGGCAGGCACACTGAGAGAGGGTGGTAAAAACCTAATGGATTTTTTGACCGGCCCACTGGGATTTCTCCCGGCGCTCCCGATGGCCAGTGTTACTGTGGTCAAGTCGAGTGCAAACAGCAATGAAATCAGAGTGGAAGTGTTTTGGCATGCCGGGCAGAGTGGCGCTGTCTCTGGTACTTAAATGGAGATTTCATCCTCGGGGATCCTGGGTTTTTACCCAGTGTTAGGCTACACCTTCTTGAACATATACTGTCCTTGAAATAGTGAAGTTTAAAGGAATAATGCATCAGGATGACAAACAGCAACAAGTAAAACCCTGAGCAACAAATTCAAAAAATAGGCACATACCGTACCAAAATATTCACACCAGGAAGGTCATATTATTTCCCATTCATAAACACAAGCCGGCAAATAGCACAAACGGCAAACTGATGGATATTCCTCATCGTGTGGACTGTTTAATTAAATTTTTGGTGATATGTGAATGTGCCTGTTTTTCGCAGCTCAGGCGAGGTTGCATCCGAGGAATGTGCCATAGCCCTCCGAGAGCGGAGGACATTCATCGCAGTGCTTTTTTTTACTGTAGTGAACACATAGCTGTGAAATTGCATTACTTATTTATGGCACATGTGATTTGCACGCCATTTAATTCTAAGGAGACATAACGTGGTTATGACTTCCGTATTGTGTTCCCATTATTTCCATGATCACAGCCTATTTGCAAACACCTAGCTATTCATTTGGTAGATAGGACTAAATTTGTACACACGGTAATGTGATAGTTGTCAGGACGACCATTCATAAAATGGAGGTTTTTGCTGGGAGTGCTGACACTGTAATGCTGCAATGTGGTTGATATACGATAATGACTCCCAGGTTGATTGTGTTGGGCCTGTCAAGGACTCCTCACAACACGCTCGGTGCAGAGGTCAAAACCATAATTGGAATTTAGGAAGCTGACATGCAGGCTCGGTGTAATGTGCTGACCTTGGACCGAAAACCTGAGAAATGCACGGAAGGAGGTTAGGGAATATGAAGAACGAGGGTTACACAGAAATACCGAAAGAGGAAATGAGTCGCAGAGAAAAAAAAAAGGATTTTTGGTCATTCATGTGTGTGTTTACTTTCAGCTCTTGTATAATTTTGAGATGTAATATTAATTATTTATGTTGATTTTAATGAATTATACGTTTACTAATTTAAGCCCACTTCTACTAAATTAGCACTTTTACTAATTTAATACTTAATTAGCCCATTTTTTGATGGAGTTTATGAATAGTTTACAGCTATTTTATATAAAATGCAATCAACTGGAGAAATACAGGGTGGTTTTTATTGTGCAGCACTGTGCGTTCCCGTGTCCTGGTGGCATGGCTTTGGAGAGAGCACTCTTGGCCTGCTCGAAGTTCCTCCTCTCCCTTTAACTGTGGCCATGAAAGTTATGGAGATCTAAGTTGTTTACTGACAGAAGTTCTGTTCTTATGCATTGATAAACTCAGCATGTTTTCTTTCACCTTTTTAAGTTTTGCAGTGTATCACATTTGTAGCCAAAAAAATGCATCCTGTAGCAGAGAGAGACATTGTTTGTTTAAACAAAATCCAATTGGGCTTGCATTATCTCTTGGCATCCCCCCCCTGCTCCTCTGTGACACTTCATCATTTGTTCTCTTTCACCAGCTTCTCCGTTCTGTGCAAATGCATGAAGCAAATGATGACACAGAGTTGACAAACAGCCTCTGATATTGCACGAGCACACTTTTTCATTTTACATGACACCTAACAAATTCTCTCTCCGTGTTATCTCCCCACCACTACAAAGCTACATTATTTAGTGTGAACGCTGAAGGCATTAACAGTATTGTTATTCAAATCTTTCTTTTTATTATTCTTATCCTTCCGTTCTTCAGCATCTAACTCCTCCTACACCATTTGTGCTGCAAAAACCAGTCAGTATACAGCATACTGAAAACATTCACTATGTCTTCAGGATGATCAAGAACAAGAACTCTCTGCAGGACAGTGGTTTGTACTGTTACTGTCGCCACTCAGCTGGGATGTTCTTGGTCCCAGGTGGGAATAGAGGTAGCATTATAGAGAGCCTAAGCGGAAGCAGGAAGTAGCGCCGCCATGGGACCTCAACTCTGAAAAACGCTCAATTCAAATGAATGGGACTGAGAATTTTATTTCGTGATCCGATTGAATTGTGCCATGAGAAAAAAATATGACCTCTACCTGTTTAAAACATCAAGTTTCATCCGAAAAAATCAGCAGTTTATGGTAAAACGGCAACGGAAGAATGTATTTTGTGTGAAGACTGCTCTACGGACTATACAGATCTGGTGTCCCACAAAAAATACGTCACCAACTGACACGGTAAACGGCGGCATTTGGTGTGTGACGTCACCTACGCGACTTGTTTCTGGTTACAGATTCTTCAGAATTTTATTCTACGATAGTTTTACGATAAACTGCTGATTTTTTCGGATGAAACGTGATGTTTTAAACAGGTAGAGGTCATATTTTTTCCTCATGGCGCAATTCAATTGGATCACGAAATAAAAATCTCACTCCCGTTCATTTGAATGGAGCGTTTTTCAGAGTTGAGGTCCCATGGTGACCGTTACTTCCTGCTTCCGCTTAGGCTCTCTATAAAGAAGTGTAGGTAGCAGTAGAAGTACAGTAGTAGCAGGCTAGAGGCAGTAGTTAATAGCAGCTGTAGAAGGCTATTCAATTAGTAGCAGTAGAGCACACAGTGGTGCAGGTGCCTCTCAGCAAAACACACACATACTGGACCCCCTTCTCACACACACACACTTCTTACACCCTCTAAGCTTTTCTCAGATCAGATTGAACTGCACACATTTTTCATACAAGTCTCAGGTCAGATTTTTAGTGTTTGTACAACATTTCCAAAAATTTCCCAAACTATCTGATGTTCGGATGGAATTCATCTCTCTGACACTATTCCACCCTTGGCAATGAATTGTTTGGCTTAAGCTGTTTCAACATGTTTCACTTCTCTCTGTTGTAGCACTTCAGTTAATACGGGCTGCTTTTCAACCATGTTAACATCGCTTCAGACTATTGCTTCTGATTTGGCGTTGCATATCTTGCTGGTAAATTTCACACAATTTCACATTTTTCTCTCTTGGACATTTTTCTGCACTCATCTATAACAAATTTCAACTATTTTATGCCATTGAACCTCCTGCTTACAAGTTGTTGTTTTTTTTAATCTTAAGCTATTGCTTCAGCAATGTTCCTCAGCTGTCGGTTTGTATTGTATTTAAGCAGATTTCAACTGTTAACACTTGAGATTGTAGATTGTTTTGTATTTTTTTAACAATCTGCTGCTTTTTAAACCATTTAAGGCCGTCCAGCTTCCATCGTAAAATGTTGCTTCTCATTTATAGATTCAGCTTTTTCAGCATTGCTTTAGCATTTTCTTCAGCGACCTCACCGTTGCTTCAGCAAATCCCATAAAGTCCGGAGCATTCAAACGTATTTTCCTCGGAAATACATTTTCTAGTTTAACCTGTTGTCCGTGATTGAATCCATGAAAGTATTTCACTTTGAAATGTAGAACACATTGTGCTTCAGCTTTCCCCCAAGCTAAATTATTAACAAGATTTAGTGAAAGTCCTTTTTTTTCTCTCCCTCCTGTTTGGGGAGTATTAAGAGTGAACTGTGCTGAAGGGGAAGCTATTACTCTCCCTCCACCCTGTGAGGGCCAGCAGAGCAGGATTAGATGATAAAGTGCTTTAACCTTCAGTCATAAAGCATCAGGAAAGTGCATTTGTTTTGCCTCTTATGATAAATGTATTTCATAATAACTCTAATTTTGACAGGGACAAAAGAAAAAACCTTGAGAAAAGGTGAAATAGCCACCACTTTAATGCATTGCATGTTAACACAGGATGACTGCTGTAATGTTTTGAGGCATTTTGGGGATACAAAAGAAAAAATATCTTGATAGTTTGTTGTCATTTCATTTTTGATTAATATCCTTCACGCCACACGAGTATTAGCACAAAATACTGTACTAACTGTACTTTCCTAGTGTTGAGCGTTCAGGTACCTCCAGCCCCCGCCTCCGGTGTGTGTCCCGCAGTTGAACCTGTCCTTAATCTCCCCCCAGATGCTAAAGTGAAAACTTTCCTCCATGGGTAAATAAAAAGCAATAAAGTATAGATATTATAGTGATATCATTAAATCTCACCTGGGAACTGACAGGCCAGTTATTTAAGCTTCATTTACTAAGAACAGTGATTTAAAATCGTTTTCTTGTTTTGTTTCTTTTCTACTTGCCACTTGGAAGCAGAATGAATAAGTTGTGAGCAAAACACTGATACATAAAGTTGATTTGTGGAACTTAATTTGCTTATTTTCATTTTGTTACAGTCAGATGACTAGCCTACATTAATTTGTAGTCATTCTTTGAGCTCCACCAACCTGTCCAGGATATATTTTGTTGTGCAGCTTCTAAATGCTCCAGTGTGCAGCTTTTTGCTACACAGGTGTCTCTGTGGTGTGTGGTGCTGAGGAAGCAGTGTTTAGGAGCTGAAAAATGACACAAAGAACCAAAATAATACACTATAGCTAAACAATAAGGTAACTGTGTGAATAGGTTTGCCATGTAGGGTTATAGGTCCATGTTGTAAATGTGTATTGTTTGTTGTGAGTGAGAAATCACACTTTTTTTAATGTGGACATATTGTTAAGACTTAAAGTAAATTGAGGCATTCAGGAGCTTTGTGCTGCACAATGACATTGAATAGATCAAGTAAAGTAAGAAAATAAAGACTAGCCTATATAATAATAGTAATAATAAAAGACTATAGTCTGTAGGGATGAGTAACTTTGAGATCAAACATCTTGCTGACCCACTTTTTTTTACATTAGGCCTTTATTTAAACTCCAAACCATTTAGGCAAAGACATCAGGAGAAACTAACAAGAATACAAGATAAAAGAACAAACTAAAACAAAGAGAAAACAAGTATAACAACAAAATGAATCAAAGCATGTACAAACAGAAAATTAAATCTTAGATAATGGCTTTTAAATGACCAAGAGGAACCCACAAGTTCATTTTTAAAGTGCTTTGTGCTGATCCAGGTGGACGGTGGTAAACAGAAGCAGTTCTCCCAACCTCATGAGCTTGAGGGACATGAAGCGTTTGCCAGTCATTAGTCGTGGTGCGATGCGGTCCAGTGGACGAAACGACCAACGGAGGCAGCTTTCCAATAAGGGCCTTGTAAATGAACAAATACATATGCAAATCACGCCTCTCAGAGTGAGAGGACCACCGAACCTTTTTGTACAGGATGCACTGAAGGGTGTTATAAGCATCACCAGTAATGAAGCTGATGGCAGAGGAGTGGACAGCATCAAGCGGCTTTAGAGTCACAGCAGAGGCATCTTTAACTGATAAGAAAGTAATGTTTTCTACAATGCAATAGAAAGCAGACAAAAAGCCAGATTTGAAAAAATCTCACAATCTAAATGTCAAGATATAGATTGACTCATACTTTCATTATAATCCCCTTCCAATATGACATATTGCTTAAATAAAGGAAATAGCAGCCAGTATATCAGAACAAGAGTCTGGTTTTGCTAAGGCTAATGAGTGTTGAAGGGAAATAATTGACAATTAAATAATCAAAGGGCGTTATCCTGTCAAGCAAATCAGTCCATCAGCTTCAAGTAACAAAGAGAGCTGAAATAAGGGAGGCGTATGTGCTTGTATATGGTAATCCTACACTGAGCGAAGCATGTGAGTCAGATTATTAAAGATGACTTCAACAGGCTTATATTAATACTCAATATTTTAGAGCATATGCTGTGGCGTGGCTGTGAAGTGATACTGCATGACGGCATAGCTTTTCATGTTTGTTTTTTGTATGATAGCCTAAATAAAAATAAAAAAATCCATGTTTTGCCGACACCTCTCCGACAGCAGCAGGTGGGCAAAAAGTGTGAGATTTACAGTCTGCAAATGAGTGGGAAACTGTCGGCGTCCCTCTGTAGGAAACCGTCTGCAGATGTGCTCAAAGACGCTCGCGGTATTCAGGAGGCAGAGACAGAAAGTTTAATGCAGCACTTGCTCTGCGAAGCCCCGACCCCGGGACTCTTGGAAAACTGAACATGCAATCGGCCACGCCGGCATGAAACCCGCCCAAGTTTATTTGCATCAGAAACGCTGTCCTGCTGCTCGACTGACTGATTACCTGTAACGCCTGACTAAGCTGCATGGCTGCTACTGCAGGCCGAGACGTTTTCCAACACCTCTGGGTTCGCTCTTTGAATTTCCAGACGGCCGACAGTGAAATTGAACTGTTTGAAACATAAACAGGATTAGATGATGATCCTTCTTCGTCTCTCGGGAAAGAAAGCAGAGATAACCCCCACCCACCGCCGTCCATTCTCCTCTGCTGGTTCTGTAATGATAAAATGTGATTGATATCGATCTTCTGATTATTTAATGATGTTACCTTGCTGCTATGACACGGTTAGTATGAAATATGCGGTCCTTGTGCATTGCAACATCGATAAGCAAGTGGGGGGAAAAAAAAATACCACAAGGCTCTTCCTGTTTAAATTCATTATACCTAATATGCATGTAATGGCTAAAATAATTAATGCTTGATTACGTGATAAGCCGCTCTCTTCAGAGATCCATTGATTTAAAAAGATCAAATTATATGCATGATGATTATATCATATACGGCCTTCTGTGCTAAAATTGTGAATGTAGACGCTCATTTCCACACCGTGAACGCTGGGTCCAGCCATGTTGTGATATTAATTTGCTAATGATTGCACAGCAAAGTTTCTTTTAAAGTGAGTATACCGGCTCGGTGCATTTAGTCCTGCATTAAATAACCGTGAGTAATGCATGAAATATGCATTACTTTAAAAGGTTTTTCTAAACACTAGATAGATTTTAGATAGACACATATGAGCATCACACAAAGCCAGAGTATTTTCCTCATATTTGAAGTCTTTCACTCACAAAAGAGGCTAAGCAGCACAGAAGAGCTAAGCCTTTTTGTGGTTCATTGGAGCCGAATCTCCAGCTGCGGAGATGCGTCTCCTCTAAAAATAATGCGCACATGTAGTAGCTAATAGGAGTTCAACATTTGTTCAAAGACGTCAGACTTTGTTTGTCTGTCGATGACTAAACAGGATGAGTCACTGCCGTTCCCTCCCCTCAGTCCTCTCCTCCGGTAACTCAACAGGATCAGCACTCCCTCGAAACAAAGACTTGAGTCGGTTTTCTTTCGAAGCTTTGCCGGATTGATTTGCGAACTGCAACCGGATACCGTCTTGTATTAAGACAGGAGACTTAATTTAGCCTGACGTTCTGTATCATATTTACCTCTAGCAACATCACCACAACGCTGCATGTAAAGGAGCTTCGCATGCATCGCCCCTGCTTGAAATCCACTGATCTCCCTCTCATGACCTCCCATGTAGCATTTTGTGCTTATCTTAACTGACAAGCTCAACTGTTTTGCATGCAGGGTGGAAACATTAAAGACTGAGTTAATCCTCTCTGATTCCCTGCTGCTGTCACTCACACAGTCTGACTAAGAGCCACAAAATGTTCCTGAATCAAATTACACAGCTTCACACCGCTATGTAATTTAAGACTAAAATACAGTCAAGACTGCATCGTTTGAAAGGATGGCGACTGGTTTTTCGGCAATCATCTGAGAGATGAAAGTAAAATATAAGGGTCCTACCACTCCAATTTGCGTTCCTTGCTCCTTGTTGTTATGTCATCAAGGTTTTTACCCTTTAAAGTTCCACTTGATTATTATCTCAACCATTAATCTGATGATTAATCATTTCAAATCAGTCAGGAGCAACTTCCAAATTAATTTCCCTGGCATCAGTGTGTTGCCGCTCATTAGCATCATGTTCCATTCCTTGCCAAATAAACTTGTTCAATAGAAAGATAACAAGCCTGCGTATGCAAATATCCCAATGTGATTTTGGCCGTGGAATTAAAACTTTCTATCTTTTTGTACCTGTGCCCAAAAATACATTCCAGTACAATTAGGACGATTAAATGCTTTTGCACCGTGGCCATAAAAATGCGCTGTGCATATTGATTTACTCGATGGAAATGTTTTACTAGTAGCGTTTTATGCCTGTGTGTGTGTGTGTGTGTGCACCTGTGCAAACGTCATTTTCGTCATGTTCTTCTTAATCCTCCCTCTGTAAAGATCAGTGAAATCTTTGCCGTTCTCCATGAATGAGCAGACTGCAGCGGCGGCTGTGGAAGTCGCTACACAACATATCTCAGTCCACACCACAGCGCCTGGTGCACATGGGTATTTTCATAAGTCTTCTGTTTTGCCCCCCTTTTCCCCGTCTTGTTTGAATAAGGGCTCCACCCAGCGCTGTTATCATTTATTAATCTTTCCATAGGCTGACAGCTGTGCACAAATTCTGCTCAAAGTCATACATTTAATGATCTGTCAGATCAAAAGGCTAAACCCATGCCGCCTTCACTTGTTTACAAATTGTCTGCTTGTGGCTGTGCAAATAAATCAAAGTGCGAGATAACGTCAAAGTGATGCACGCAGTGTGCTGCGCCCTATCTTTTAAACTTGATTATTCAGCATTAGATTAGAAAAGGCCGGGACACAGGCAGTAACGGAAAGTTAAGCATCTTTACATTAGTTACTATTGAAGGATAACAAATCCACACGAGTCCACAAGTCCTAACTCTAACCTCCCAAAAAACATGAACCTGTTCCTTTAAGGCAGGTTTATAGTGATGCCCAGTGTTGAGAAATTTGTTCATTGTCATGTCCTGAGTAGTAAGTCACTGCATTCATTTGTCTACAGAAGGAAAAAGTCAATAATTGATTATATAGTAACTTAGTAGCTGTTAAAATATAGTTTCACTTCTGGTTCTGGTCCTTTTCATTTTAGTAAATAAGATACATTACATTTATAAGAACTACTGTCATAATAAATTATTCCCACACCCCACCCCGCCCAAATAATAATAATAAAAACACTGATGGGACGAAGAACATCTTTGACAGTGATGTCCAACACCAGAGCAATAAAGTGCAGACTCAGTGATTACACTCGACGTTTGTTTGGTTGAGGTCAGATCTGTAATTTAATGACCTTACTTCACGGCCATGTATTGAAAGTGGTGAAAGGCCAGTCTTTATGAGGCAGGCAGCGTGTGCAGCCTGTGGACAGGCAGCAGCATGCATTATTCAGGAGATGGAGCATCTCTGCTCTACCTCACATATGCAAACTCCTCTGAATCTCCTCTTGAGGTGAGGTTACCCCCTCCTCCCTCCGCTCTCAGGACCAGGGTGTTTCCCTCCTGAACCAAGAGTCCAAGTCCTAAACAAAGAGGAGTTTTAATCAGTCACTACTGTATAATCTCTCATATGGATTTAATAAGTCATTGTATTCTAACATTTTAACATAACTGTGATGATATTTAATGGCACGTCTTTCAAAACTCTTGAGGACTCACTTAACTTTAAATTATTTCTCGACCTCGGAACTAAAACTGTTTTAATTCAAGGTCCACTCGCTTAAATTCTTCTGGGGCTCCCTCATCAGCCTTCATTCCTATAATAATTGAAGGTGTGATTTTAATCAAGTTGAAATATGGAGATATGATGACAACTCTTACAATAACAACAGTTGTAATGACATTAATAAATATCAAGATTTGAAATTCAGAAGTGAATGTTCCCTGCTGCCATTTATCACCAGCTCATGTTAAATCAGCTGTTTTCAGTCTACTTGAATCTTCCCCGATTCACCAGACATAAGTCTCCATATAATTTGTAAAACAACACTGTGTTTATCCTTGACTTGTGCAAGCAGCTGCTAAATGTAAATATATATGCATGTAATCTCATTATTTTCTTAGGCTTCAGTATTTACTGCACTGAAACCCTGTTGTGTTTGTGTAGCCCAAGTTTTTACATTCGAGTTTTCATCTCCTTTGTATCATTGACAGATGGAAGGACTCAATTTCCAATTTATCAAATGCATGTTAGAGAGGCTTAGATGAACAGTTGCAGTTTTCAGCACTTAAACCTTCATGATGAAGATGAAAGACGAGGCTGCCAGCAGAAAAACAAGCGAGCTCAAGCGACGCTCCTGTGAATAAACAAGCAAACTAACTAACATATGGTTGCTGTTTCAATCCGCTTCCTCTTTAATTATTGTCTCCACACTTCTCTATAATGTCCCCGGCTTTCTCCAAAGTTTGGAATAACTCTTTGAAACGTCTTAATGTGAACTCGACTGAGGATGCATCATCTTCATTGACCTTTAAAGACAAATCCTCCAGCGTCTCCGATGCCTAGAAGTGGTTCAATAGTCCCGCGGAGAGTGTCTCTCTTGATGGGCAAAATCAATAACTGGTTTCCACACAACGTTCATCTTGGTGTTTGCCTAATCAGCAATAGAAAAATCACTGGCACTCTCTTCAACTCTCACAGGCCCCCTCAGTAATGATGCTGTGTGCTAATGCTAATCTGTTATCTCATGTGTTGTGGCATTTTCTGCTGCAGAGTGCTTGTTAATTGCCCATGCTGCCCTGATGTTTGCTTATTAAAGCTATAGCTTCAGACCTCTGTCTCCTCCTCATGTCTTCGGTCCTCACAGTCCTTAATTAGCATATTCACGCAGCACACCGAGCATTTTAGGCAATCAGCCATTCAGGCGCTCGATGTTTCTATAAGGCACAGGAAGAAGAATTTATCTCTATGCAGCCACTTTACTTTTATTTATGTACATGTAGTTTTTATCATTTACGCCGCGGTGCACACGTCATGTATCTGGTAATTACTTTGTGTAGTGTTTGAAAAATGGGACTCCAGGAATCATGAGTTTCCTACCTGCGTCTCTGGCGATTATTTCACATCAGACAGGTGTTTTAAAGCATTTGCATAGCGCGCACATAACCCACAAGAAAAATTGTGTTCTCAATTTTCTGCAGTGCACGTCTTCTATGAAAAGTGGCCAGCGCTTGCATTTTAAAGGGAAGCACTGGAGGCACCAGCCTCACCAGGCAGGACTTGTTGACAACTGGTGAAATTGAACAAGGATGAAAACATGATTGGAAGCATCAATGCTGCAGACAGGAAAACAAAAACCCAAGAGTAAATCTCCAAAAGCTTTCTGCATACCAACCACAGCGACTGACACGTCTGCACAATACTTCGCCAAATATGATTTACATTCTTTGCTTTGATTTATATGCACAGGGGCCACATCGTATCTGGATCTTCTGGTCTGTCCGTCACGGTGCCGTCGGCGTGGAGCCTTTCACAGATGTCAGCACAAGGGGCCACTATATTTCAGTTTTCAATCAGCTTCTAATCATTAAAGTGAGCAGAGGACCACTGATCTGTCTCTCCCCGAGCATCTCCAAAGGCTCCTGCGGTCACGGAGCCACACATGATCGATGCCTCCTGCACTGTTCTTGTCGCAGAGGCTGAGCAAAGGCAATAACCAGACCATGACCCTCTCAAAGCCGCTCCCCTTTGTCTTGAACACCTCCTAATCCCGCAAACATTCAGACCGCGACACAAAGACCGTCACGCACACACATGTGGAGGAAATACCGTACATTCAGAAACACACACCCCCCCTGTCCTCCGGCGAATCAGAGCTGTGAGTCAGCTATTGGAAATGTGGCAACTAAGGCAAGCACTTGATATGCAGGCATCTGTTTTGTGGCTTATCTCCACTGCTCAACTGTGCAGAGCAATTGCTGCTTGGCTGGCCCCGTAAAAAGCTTTCTCTTTTCCCTTCCCTCCTTCTCCTCCTCATCATTCTCTCTCCCTTCCTCCTCAGTTTGCTTTTCTCTAGTCGCCTGTGGCTTCACTGCTCTTAATTGCTATTTTGGAAAGACATTATTGCAATCATTTCCAATTATGTCACTTGCAATCAAATGGATGATTTAACCCTAATGTGAAAGATGGTCCAATGCCATTTCAAATTACGTTGGCGTCGGAGCGGTGTGTCGCTCGTAGGAAAATGAGGGTTAGGATGGAGAGCAAAGAGGTGGGGAAAAGAAACTTCCTAATCTGTGGTACAACAACGATAAGACAACTAAGTCACCAAGGTAATCTAAAAAACTACACAACTACACATGCCAAATTAATCCTCATTAATCCTCATTATGCGATTATCTCAATTCCAGAATATTAAAAACATTGGCTAAGCTTTCCATCTGGTCAAAAACATCTTTTGGGATTAAGGATCTAGGACCTACTGGATTCTTATTTGCCACATTTTCTCAGGCAATTTTATGGCCAATTTTAAACCCAGGCTAGGGTCACACCCCGGCATCACTTTGGACAGTAAATTTGCTTCCAGAATCAAACGCGTATTTCTTTTTGCAACGCCTTTTTGTAGTTAGATTTCTGTAAACACAAATACTATATGCTGCACATCATTCAGTCTTGAGCAGCAGGCTGTGCGTGCGGCAGTGTTTCCTTAACATAATCGTGTTCATCTTTTGTTTGCGAGCCAGCTTCCAGCGCTGTCTTGACAACAGAAATACGCAGCCGTCTGGTTCAGCTACAGGTCAGACTCAGTTTACCGCCGTCAGTCACGCAGGTAGTGTGAAAGAAAGACGCCTTGTGTATATAATGCGAATACGACTGGAAGTTGCATCTCAGTGTGGTTTCTTTCATTGATACAATGAGCTGAAAAGTAAAGCTCTGTAAAAACTCAAGTAGAGTGGCGAAGTTGGTGAAAATCTGTCATAACAAGACACCGTCACGCATTGTTGCATTGCTTTCACATCATTTGTCTGTTATGGGACCGAATGGGACCCACTTTACTCTCATACAAATGGACTAAACATATCAACACACACTCATAACGACAGTTGTATTGTTTCTCAGTTTGTTATTAACCATATTATGATGATGACATGATGAAAGTCCCTCTCCTCTTTCAATCTGAATCCATTGCAGCCGTCATTGCACACAAGTGGATGAAAATCAATAGTGAGCATTCACCCGACATAGTTTATGGTCAAGTTTTTCTTCATGAGCACAGTAACATGACACAAGTATACTCCACATGCACTCTGTAGCTGCCTGGCTACTTCTTTTATAATTGTACAACCATTAGAGCCCTGCTTATTTCATTTCACTTTGCATGGAGCACATCTGAAGTGTCACTTGGACTGTAAGGAATGATCCAACCCAGCCAGTGGCTCAAATGAGATAGTAAAATATTAAAAAGTTGAAGGTTTCCCCGGCATGGAAGAGAAATGCTAAATGCCCGGAATCCATTGAAATCTTCCCCACTTTTCTATAATGCATTCAATCTGCTAATTATTAAAAGGTCATAAGAATTTAACAACCGTGAAGACACCGCGGGGCTTCTGTCCTGTATAAAGTTTCACCCTCACATAGCGATGGATAGTGATTCTGTCATATCAAATCAATTATGACTCAATGTAATCAAGTTCTATTGAATAAGACGTACAAAACTCACAAAGCAATTGTTCTGCACATTAATGCTCAACAGCATGAAAGTATAGCCTCCATGATGATGTCATCAGCCATTGACATGGGGAACAAAAGGTTAATGTAAGGACATAGAAGAACAGTGAAGAGCGAGTTTACGACATTTCCATTTTTCTATTGCATTTCTTTGCCATCTTCAATTACACACCTATGAAGTGTTTCTGAATTCACTCTGATGTATAACTGAATAGCACTGATTATTATCATTAAATAGCTTGGCTGAATTATTTTGTTGCCACCTGCTCAGTGTAATTTGCAGCTGAATACACAGTCTTTCTCCTCCAGTAAACCTCAGATGGGATTCATTTATTTTTGCCTGTGTACACGTTTTTGTATAACCTTTGAATACCTTTCTTCTTTTTTTTTAATTCCCAGACCAGTGTAACAAGGGGAAAGTGGCAGACAAATGATAAGGACTGTTTGTCAGTTATTCCCAGTTCACAGCCATCCTATTATTTTTTTTTTCTAAGGGCGTGTGACACCTTCCCTGATGCCCACATCTATCACTTAAGTTTCCTTATGCTCTCCAGCAATAATCAGGTTGCTCACACAGTCTATATTTAGTCCATTCAATGTCGTGTAAGGACAGGAGGAGATATTCATAGCGTAAGCATAAAGTGAAAGAGGTTGTTAAGGCTGCTGTCTCTTATGTTGCCCTCACCTCTATACACAAAGCACTTTATTCTCCGTGGCATGGACTCCACACAATCCCTTTGAGGTTTTGGCTGGTGCTAACATGATTGTATCACAATTTCTGCAGGTCCGTCAACTGCACGTTCATGCTGCTAATCTCCTGTTATACCACATCCCAAAGCTGTCGAGCTGGGTTCAGATCTAGTGCCTGAAGAGGTCACTGAAGTTCACTGAACTCCACCTGTTTAACAAGATTAAAGAGGAGTGTTTTACCTTAACAATGCTACATTTTTACCTTAATTAAACAGCGTAAGAGTAATTGTGGTGGTTTTGATTTGAAACGACTTGTAACTTTTTACAAGGAGAATGGAGGCTCTCTGCCTTGTCTTGGCTGAACACCAACCTTGCAAGATCAGTGCCTTTGACCCGGTGTCCCTACTCTTGTCTCAGCAGCACCGTGACACGAACACACCCTGTTACCCGTAATCTCTTGTTTATGACAGATAAGACTACACAAACATACATGTTGGAACATCATATATGATATATAACGTTATCCATCGCTCCATGGATTGTTTTCATTGAAAACAAATGCACATGACCGGGAGGAGGGTTAGCAAAATAGTGGAAAAGCAACCAGACTTGCATAGTTCCCCTTTAAAACACTTAGAAGAGCTACATTTTCAACTTCCCCATCCACCACAGATCATTTTACACAATTGCATCATATTGGGATGTAAATTTAATCCATGGCGGGCCACAGTAAGCTGATGTCTTTAGAGCATCAAAAAGTTCTGCTGGGGAAGAGCAGCCATGACACCACAGTCTTAAGATCCCATGTGTGAGAGATTCAACTCTGCTGACCGTGAAACTAGGCTATATCCTTTTCCATAACTTCTCCCTTCTAGGTTGGAAAATAAATAGCCTAAATAAATAAATACAACTTGCAAGAAAAGACTGCTCGGATCCAACCCGAGTTGGCGGAAAACACGAGTTGTCGGAGCAAACCACGCATTAATCCATGGTCTAAACACCATGACTCCACATACTCGAGAGATAACCTGACAAATAATAGCAACTCAGAAAAGTCTGCATGATGACAAAACACTGCAGTCTATCTCCACGAGCAAACCACGATCAAAAAAGCCACTCATAACCACAAATAATGCTCAGAACAGATACATAGTACAAAAGGGTCCCAGCACATAATACGAGACCGCTGTTGTGCAGACTTTGCTGAAGTTGCGGTCGACAGACTTGATCTCTCGAGGGGGGGTCTTACCTGAATATACCTGAATATCCCTTTAAGCTAATCCTCATATCTTGCAGGTGTAGTTCATAATAAACTTTGAATGGTGCTTACAGTAAGCATGCCATTTAAGCCTATACAGTACTCCCACGCCTTTCCCTCTACCTACTCTAGTTCCTTGCTGTCTCTCTTGTTCAGCGTCAGTTCTACTTTTAACCATTACACGCTGTCTCTGATTACTCCTTCCACCTCCATTATGTATGTTACTATTAACTTCTGATGCTCTCCCAAATGCGAGTCCGCTAATTGAAATGAGGCTGGAATTACACTTTGTGAGGGCTGAAAGTGATCCCAAAGTATTCGCCTCAGTTGTTCTGACTTGTTGTGTGGCGCACACTGTAATACAGTTATCTACTGGCTGTCAGATGTAACTGCTGGGCCAGGGAGACAAGTGACATTGAGTGCCTCCCTGTTGTCAGATAGAGCGCCTTGGGGGAGACTTTTAAGTGTGGGTCCAGTGTAGTGACTGGTTGATAAACTGTTTTGGTGAGATGTGGTCAATATAACTGATGCTGTCATGCTTAACAGACAATGGTTTCATGTGGAATTTACAGATAGAGAGTCTTTCAAATGCAGAGAGCCTGACTGCAGAGCGTTGCTTTTGAAGATGAAGAAGACAAAAAGCTGAGTTTTTTTTCTTCTTTTTTTTTTACTGCGCATCAATCCACCTGCACGACATCCATCCAGTTTGACAATGGTGGCATGAAATATGACCGCGGTCCAACAGCGTGTGTGATTGATAATTGCTGTACTGTGGCTGCCCGTCTGCCATCTCCACCGTGGCTTGCCAATTCATCAGGCATCAGAGGCAGATTGGGCTGATGACTAATGTCTGCGTCTGTCTGTGACAAACCGCGGCTGTATATGCTTTTCTTGCTGCAGCCAGACGGCGTGCCACTCGCAAATCTGGCTTATTGGTGAGGTGACAGTCCAACCTCTTGAACCTGACATCAAATAATGATATGAAAGGGAAAGAAATTGTTTGTAGTGCCTTACGTTCCTGATACTGAAAAAGTCAAAATAGAGCCCATAAGTCAGAGTTTCATCACTTTTAACCAAGCCTTTTTATGAACCGTATTGCTAAACATTTTAAAGGGATAGTTCGCCCAAAATTCAAATTTCATTAATCTCCTCACCCTCATGTCGACTAAGAGCTGTGAGAATTTTCAGAGTGCTCCGTTCTTTCTCTGAGTTACAGGGGGGGTCCGCGCAGCAGTATTTGTCCATTGTCAATGGACACCAGGTTTCTTTGTCCAAAAAGACACACCAAAAAACATCCAAATACCTCCACACTGCTCGTCTGTAATGTCCCTCTTGTATTGAAGCCCTGACATGCGAAATTGTTCCACCGGTCAGTACAAATCATGTGAGAATTGCAGTGACACAGGGAGAGCAGTCAACCAAGACACTGGGAGCTTAAAATATAGACTTATTTAATTTTTTTCGGAACAATTCCTCATGTCGGGGCTTCAATACAAGAGGGACATTACAGACGAGCAGTATGGAGGTATTTGGATGTTTTTTGGTGTGTCTTTTTGGACAAAGAAACCTGGTGTCCATTGACAACCATTATATGGACAAATACTGCTGTGCGGACCCCCCGTAACTCAGAGAAGGAACGGAGGACTCTCGGAGGAAAATTCTCACAGCTCTTAGTCGACATGAGGGTGAGTAGATAATAGGGCTGGGACGATATGCTTTTCTCCCGATTCGATTCTTCTACGATTTTTTGGATGGCGATTCGATTTAAATTGCGATTCTACGATATTGCCGATTCTCTCGATTTTTAATCTGCATTTTTAACATTTATCTGCACACAAATACTGTAGGAGCCTATAAATTAATATACTCCATTATAAAGTGAACTTAAACCCTTTTCAAAACCTGTACTCTCTGTATGTAAAAAAAAAAGGCGAACAAATGCACATTGCACAGTATAAAAAAATAAAAATTAAAAAAAATAAATAAATAAAAAAAAAAAATCGATTTTTGAAAAAAAAAATCGATTTAAAAATCGTCAAAAAAAGATATCGCGATATATATGTGAATCGATTTTTTCTCCCACCCCTAGTAGATAATGAGTGAAATTTGAATTGTGGGTGAACTATCCCTTTAAGTAAACTCTTGCGCTAAATTAGCGGATCCTGCCTCCTGTATACACACATCGTCCCTGGTGTTAATGAGCCACTCTCTGTTCTTTGCAGATTGGCTTCCTATTTCTGGCCCTGGTTCTTAGATAGGGTCTGTTATTAAGCAAATGACTTGCTGCTCCAGTGGGCTTTGCCATCAGATAGCTGTGACTGAAGGTTAATGACAGTGTTGTTCAATGGGGAAGTAGAAGTGCAGAGGGGGGAACTCGCCAAGCGTGACGCCCAGCTATGTACATGTGGCCCCTGACCTGCCGTCACCTGTCTCGTGCCCCTGGCTCCGACTCCCTGGGGGGGGGGCGCAATCTGTGGAGAACAGGCGGCGCCAGATGCTCGATGCTAAACAGAAACAACATCATTAATCAGTGAAGGTAGAAAGGTGGCTTTGGTTTGCTTATTCCTTTCATAGTGTACATACAGTAGGTTATTTATAAGCAATCCTGTACAAGAAGTTAGCCAACAATCAAGGGAGGAGGCGGCGGCGGACTTGAACGCGCCCAAGGTTATTTTAAATTGAATACCTTGTACAATTCGCACACTACACACCCAGTGGGTACATCCAAGGATTATTATTCCCTATTATGTTGGCGGTGATGTTTTTTATGTAAAGATGATTTGCTGCTGGCAATGTTATAATCAAGAGACTGTAAGTTGTCATAGTGACAGAACAGCTGGACCTCAGAGTTGCATTATGTACATAATATCATTATAACGCAGCTCAAATTAATTGCTTTCCCCGTTTGATCCGCTGTTTCTTCTCGGCCCTACAGTACAGTAAGTTTCCCTCTTGTAGTAATGTGTTGTTTAACTTCACTTAAGCGCTGTTGTTAAAGCCATTTGCATCTGCTTTATAATTAGGTTTTCCGCCTTGCTCCGTCAAAGCGCACCGAGCGACTGCAGCAGCTAAGGAGTTTAGCTTCTCTTTTAGAAACATTCAAAATCCGCACCCCAAAAATCTCTTTTGCCGTAGGTTAATTGCCACGTTTGAAAAGTCAACCCCCCTTTTGCTGGTCTTGTATGAATCCTTCCTTTGTCTCCTGTGTGCCAAACATGAAAAGAAGAAAAAATAAATAGCTAGAATCCTTAGGGCTGGCAGCGCCGACAGACATTGCGCTTGGCTCGGTGCCTGGTTTCAAGAGAAGATTCTTTCATTTGCAGCAGGCTTTCCTCCCTCAACAGGGGGATAGCGGTGGATTTTCCCATATTACACCAGAAAATCGCTCTTGTAATTTTGAAATCTGGGTATTTTTGTCACTTTTTGCTTTCAGGGGGGGGAAACATTGGCAGTTATTCTCAAATGAGTAACAGTATATTTTAACGTTACATTCTGGTATTAAGAAAGTGACAACAAAAGAACACAAACAGCTTTTATTTTGATGTTAGTTTTAATGGTTGCACTCAGATGAACACCACTAGTCAATTAAAAGTTTTGCCTAAGGTAGACCTCTGTTAGCGCTTTCCTGCGTTTGAACTCCTTAACAAATCCCAGTGTACTTTGATAAACATGAAAGAGGTTGCATGAAAACATCACCTGATATCAAATGAGCAAAAACAAGAAAAAACAGGCTGGTGAATCTAACCATCAACTGTTTGCAGAGGGGAAGGTGCTGCTGATGTGTTCAATATTCTTCTTCCTTGGTGCATAACTGGTGTATTATTGTGTCAGAAAGCAGCGCCACCGAACACCAAGGACGCACTGTCTGCAAGGCAGAAGCAGAGCAGCTGAGGGATGTGTGTGAATGTGTGTGAGTAGCGAAGAGCTTGACTCCTTGCTCCACACAGCGGGGAGGGATGGAGCTCTTTCATACGGGTTCATGAGAATTGAACTTGCAGGTGGTTTTGCCGACACTAATGCACCACAAAGAGGAAGTGGTTCGGATGAAAGGGGTCAAAAAGTATCGTCTTTTCCTTTTGGCTTGCTTTGACACTGAACACACCAGTCAGCAACCATCCCAGACATTCAAATGACATGCTGCGTATTTTTGTCTCAGAGAGAAACGAAGAGGAGCGTCTTCAGTTGGGGCTTGTATTGTTTTCTATAAGCACAGAGAAAGGAAGAGCCTGTCAGTCAGTCCTCATCTCCATGTCCTTGTGTGAGAGTGTTGGCGTTCTCCAGGGGTGATGGGGAGCTTTTGCTCATTTCTTGTGTTCACTTGCTGTTTTCCATCTGAAGATCTGTGCTTTTATCTTCAAGGCCCATAGAGGAGGGCAGAGAGCGCCAGCCACTTAATTAATTACATACTTGGATAAATATTATGAAGGATGGCAGTTGACACAAGTATAAATAAATCAATGAATGATTAAATAATGCAAAAATAAAAAATATGCTTTTGCATGGATATATTAAGGGGTTTATTCATTTATTCATCCATCTATTTATGCCAAGAGGTTGGTTCATGTTGCTGCAAGGTCAGAGTAGGACAGTTAGACAAACAAACTGGTAGATTTTGATGGGCGAGACCATGGAGTCTGTTTCGTTTCCTACCAACAACAGCTTTTCTTTAAACCATAGAACTGTGAAGAAGGAGTAGTTGGGGAGCTCCAGTATTTTCAGGCACTGCTGGCTCTGATAGAAAAAAATCATAACTATTTTTTTTTTGCAACAGCCAATCTTAGGTCACTCACCGATGGCACACAGTATGAAACTCTCCAGCTTGAATTGATTGACAACTGCTTTAGAAGCGATCCAGCTCTGCGATAGAAAAAAAAAGCGTCATTTAGGTTTAAGGACTGGTTATTGAATAGGATATTTCAGCATACAGTAGTCATACTGAATTAAATAAGAATTACAGAGAGAAATTGCTCTCAGTTGCCTGGACTCTGAGCACCATGATTAAAGCTTTGCCCATTGATTTCTTCATCATATTACTTGATTTCTCACTCTCTGTTCTCTTCTTTCAGTTCAGACTAATGACTTATACATGGTACACAGGGGAGTGTTTCTATCCCATCCACCTTTTTCAATTAGAAATTAATTATTTAGAGAGCGATCTCCGTTAAATGCCAAACCTTGCCATTTGGACATCTATCATTGCCCGTTTGATTAGCGATCATTTGTTCATCAGCTTGATAACTTTTAATAGAGGGTGTCCACGGACAAGCTGAGTCTGCAATTCAGGAGTGGCCATCATGAGAGAGAAAAGCCCAAGGGTAATGATTATGTCACAAGTTATTGCTCTTTTCTTCATTTTCTTTTCTTGTCTTCTGCCCTTTCCCAGCTCTTCAGCACAGCATCAGCGATCTGGCCCAGAAGTTCAAACATTTCATCTCCCAGTGAGGAAGAGGAGCAAGCAATTAGACCCATAAATAAGAGAGAAGTCCAAACTAAAGGGAGCCAGACTGCCTGTTTCGTCATTGCACCGGGTTCACAACAAGGTCGAGACTTAAGATGATCCACGGTCCCCAAAACAGCAGAAATGGTGAGGAGCGAATGTCGTGCAGTCTGTACACCAAACAATGTGAACAAAACACACATGTCACAACTCCACAAATATAATCTTAAATGATTTATGTTTCATTTCCCATGACGGTACGTCTAGCTGTTTGAGTTGACCCATTTATCGTATACACTCAGGGCAATAAATTATGTTTTGTATTATTAACGATATCTCTGAAGGACAATCGTCTCCCGGTGTAATCCACCATGGAGCGTTGTTCCCAATTTATAATTTATGTTGTTCAATTAAGTTGGATCAAACAAACTAGCTTGGCTTTTCCCACTGTCTGTGCTATTTGGGTCTTTACGCTCCATGGAGACGTACAGTACTGTACTGTATATCAGCATCAAATACGATAATCTGGGATAAGACTTTTCTTCAAAACATCACATTTTCATCTCAGACGCAGTGTCCGGCTTAAAAGTGAACATTTTTCTGTATCTAATTTAAATCTCCAAAGCTGAACTCGCCACATTTTCCCACATCAAAACCAATTTCTTCTAACAACTTCCAAGACTAATCAATTTAACCTCTCCTTTGTAATTCCTTCCCAAGTATTCTGGACTAAATCGGTTTGAGCGGTTCCAACCTCCATTACCTACTTCACCTCAGACCAGTAGGTACGGTACGAGGGGGGACTTAACAAAATAACTTAATGAAGGTGAACTGAAGAGGAAAGCTGAGGTCAGTGCTCAGTGAGAACAGGTGTAGCTTCCAGTCGGCCTACTTCTGCCAGCGTGCTGCACGTGCTGGAGCGTGAGCTGCTACAAAAGTGGAGGCAGCGGACCTTGGGATACGGATACGGTATCATGCGGGTCACAGTGGACCAAGAGGAATTCAGCAGCTCTTTATCACAAAGGATGGGAAAGGACAGACAGTGAGGTGGCATATGCCTTAAAGCATTGTTTATCTCTCCTGCCAACAGTCTCTTTTTCACACTATGCACGATTTGTGGCAGTAGAGCTACAAGTAGGCCTATACAGTAGGCACATCATATTTTGACCTAGTATGATCAAGAAAATGGATTATGATGGGGACTTAAGGAGGCCAAGAACTAGATTTTTGCTAGTTCTTTCTAGTTTGCTAGTTTTTGCTGCCACAGTATTCTCTTTATAAGTAGCCAGATGTGAGGAATTTGCAATCAGTTGCCTATTTTTATACCCAATAGATATGAAGCACCATTAGCTTTCATTCAGATTCATGTTTGTGTCCACCTGATGGAAGTGTGTCCAGTACTGAGGCTCCGTTTAGCTCTGTTTTTGGTCTCCCTCAACTCTTAAGCTGCTAAATACTACGCAAAGCTTACAAGCTAGCTGCTAACTGCTGTTTATCACAGACCGAAAATAAATTAGGTGTCACAGGATGATTTGTAGTTTTATAGTTGATTGGATCGGTGCTTGATTATTCTCTTTATTGTTTTCATTAGGGATGCACATGAAAATTTTGGCCGATACTGATATCCGATATGAATTTTTCTGTTATGGCCGATAACCGATATTTACCGATATCGATATGTGTTGGGTTTTTTTTTAAATTTTTGTACAGACTGAAAATCATGCAAACTGAATTTTTGAATGTCTTCCTTCATTTTCAGAATGTATTTAATTTTTTCCAAATAACAAGGTTACAGGCTACCAAAAACCTCAACTTTGCAGGTTTTTGGACATAACCAACTGCAATTTTACTCATCGGACCGATACCGATATGTTAAAAAATGACTAACATCGGGATACGTGAGTTGGTAAGAGTTAGTGCATCCCTAGTTTTCATCTAACCGATGTTGAGTTGATCTTGATTTAGCTGTTTAGCAGTTGTTGTTTTTGTTCAAGGTTTGTTCAGTCAGGTCTCTCTTGGAAAAGAGGTTTTAAATCTCAATGGGTTTTTACCTGGTTAAATAAAGGATATTGTTTATCGAGAGATTTATTTGTCTTTCCAGCAGCTTTAAGTAACATGACGTTCTCTTTTACTAAGTTCAACTGGATAAACTCCTTTTCTGAAGGTCGCAAAAAAGATGTATACCATGTGTGGCAATTTCATGGCCCTTGTATTTTTCTTTGAAGCCACGTTTAATTAGAAATCATTTGAGTGTGAACAGTATCAACAACACGCTCATTACAGGTTTGCAAATTATATTTAGAGTTAACAGTTTGTTTAGCCCATAATACTTATTTGCCACTTATTTTTGATGAAGCAATATGAGGAGAACATCATGTTTTTCCAGTGAATAATAAGAAGTTATGGCAGACTGCTTCACGCTATGCTTTTGATATTTTTTAGCAACGTAACAACAACGGGCTGTGGGACACTGAGGCCTTAGAGAGAGCGTGGCTCGCTGCTGTTTGTGTGTTGAGTGATGAGTTTTATTAGTTACCCAATTACAGGAACATTTGAGTGAACAGCATAAAGATATAGGAAGCTATTCATCATGTAGAGCTAAAACAACTGTGCAGGTAATAAGGAAACACCCATTTATTTAAAACGCACTGAGGAATGGGATCGTGTGTGCAGCCCATTTCAGCCTGTTGTCACCTCTGCCGCCTCTAATTTAATGCTTGTTTCAACAAGGGCTACAGTTAAATGATTGATTGAGTTACTAAATACTATTATTATAACATGATGTCATACAATATTAGACTGGACGGGGATTCTTTTTTAAATGATCAGCGTCATCCATCTCGTCAGACCGTCTCTTCTTTCTGTGAAACCCACTTATCCCATTGATTTCTCATTAGCCGTTAAATTACAACGCTTCCATGTTGTTTTCCTCTCTCCTCTCTTTGCTGTAGGATATTCTCAGGAGGTTTTGGTTTGTAATGAGCTCCTGCTTCAAGTTTAAATGGTGACTCACAAAGAAAGGCTTTACATCTGCTCTCTGATTCAGCTTCACTCCTGACCCTTTTTGTTTTTGAGTGTGCGTTTGTGTGTTTGCTTTGAGGAGACGGTCAGCAGCGGAGATGACAGGAAGAAGATGGAGAGGTAACCTCAAATATGTACTATTAGCCATTTTGTTTCTTGAGTTTAGCAGACAGCTCCGACAACAGCGATGAGTCAGCCACAGTAATGACTTCAGACCTTCAAACCTCCACGGCACTGGGGTGTTTGTGTTTGTAACCTAGTTACTAACGAAGCCACAGTGATTGTCATTTGTCCAAAACTGCCCGTCCAAAGAGCTTGTTTAACAAAAATAACCTGAGGCTGACAAAAACATATTGCATCACATTCAAGCTGCCAGGTTTTTATTAAAAACTCAAATACGAAGAAAAACGAAACATTTGCCTTTGACGCTCAAAACACTCCTTAGAAAAGCCTCGTCTGTTTGAAACAACACTTTATACCAGGAATTTGACTTAATCCTTGACTACACTGTGCACGCACACCACCGAGCTGCTAATTTTGCAGGCAAACTCAATTTGCTGCAACCACCATATAGTTTAGTTTCAACCCTCTAGGAGTGTGTGTTCTGCCGTGGCTTGTGTGTGTGTGTGTGCATGCATTTATCATATCTTCCCACCTGTATGGAAATTACAAGTGCCCCTCTCCCCACGTCCTTTGACCCCAATAATTTGAGTTTGATTAGGGGCCGTTTCCATTGAACACGGAGGTCTGCTGAGATAATAAATATGGGAAGGAAACGTGGATGTGGGCACTC
Source organism: Decapterus maruadsi (assembly GCA_030347415.2). NCBI lineage: Eukaryota > Metazoa > Chordata > Actinopteri > Carangiformes > Carangidae > Decapterus > Decapterus maruadsi. The sequence continues at coordinate 3,726,163 of CM064890.1, forward strand.
GCATACGAGTGTCTGGAAATACAAGCGCCCAACAGCTCAATTCCTGCTTTAATTCGACTGCTCCTATCGTGCGCTAGAATTTTTAATCTGTATATTGTCTCCTATAGTTAAGAATCTATACATCAAGGCCTGTTTGTCATCTTATTATTCTTAGTGCAGCTGCAGACAGAAAGGCAGAACACAGATGGATGTGCCTCTGTCATAATTTGACACATTGCTGTTTGAGCTGCCATATCTTTGCTTTTATTTTGATAGTCCTTTGTGCTTCTTAGTAGAACTATCAAAGGACTTTCTTCCCTTCCTTTTTAATCTAACCACAATCAGATACTTCACATCACACATAAAGGGTGAAAGGCAAAAAAAAGGCAGAATCCTCTACTACTGACTTTGGAAGCTAATCAGCCTCAGCGCACTGTGTGTAATATGTTGAACCTTCTGGACATTAACAGTGGCTCACTGGCTGCAAGTGACAGCAGAGTGCTGTTTTTCAAGGCTGCCGGGCCTGGAGATGCAGGGTGCTGTTTAATATGCATGGACTCACTAATTACAGCCCTCTTACTCTAATGATGTGGCCTTGAGACTGCCATGCAGAGGAATGGGCTCGAATATGCATGCATGTGCACACACGCTTGGTGTCTTTTCACACACACACACCAGTGCGCACAAGTCGGTAAAACACATGACATCCAGTCTGGCTAAAATTCAATCAAACTGATGAACAACTTGAGCGAATCAGCATGTTAGTGGATATTTGAGATGCTGGGTGTGTAGGTTGATAAAGCACAGATGCCACAATAGATCAAGTAAGCCATGAATACAGAAAAAAAAAACATAAGCAGGCAAGATCTGTGATGACAGCATGACACAAGACACCCGAGATTTATGCCACAATTAGTTTAAGTATACATGAGGAAAAGCGCACACAGAGAGAATTGTAATGTCAATTGACGGATCAAATTGGTAATTTTGGTTTTTGGAGTCGCAGCATGAGAACCTCACGCTGTGACTTCTTCAAAGCTGGCGCCAGGACGCCAACCTGGGAGGCTGCCTAACGCACTGTCACCCAGTGTCAGTGAGTCATCTGAAGTCTTCCCCTCTTGCCTCCCTAATCAACCATCTATTACGCCGCCGTCTGCAGCTCTCCAGGAAAACGTGCACACGCACACAGACATCCATGCAAAATACAAACACGCACCTCCCTCGGTACTTTGGCTTCAGTCTCTGTCTTTCTTTCATACAGAAACACACACGCCCAAACAAAAAAATAAAATAAAAGTAAATACACACTCCTTCTCTCTAGCACTCTCCAAAGGCGCTGTGGGGACGCTGTGGTGGAGACATTAAATACATGGAAACAAAATATCCTGTTTGAGCCAGGGCAGACTGACACCACGCTGCAGCCATAGTCTTTGATGAATGCCCAGCTGAAATTTTTACGAAAATACATTTCAGCAAAAAAAAAAAAGAAAAGAAAAAAAGTGCTGCACATTCAGAAAACAACCCTGTGTGTTGCGGATTTGTGGGAGGTGGCGGCTGTTGCTGCGTTTGAGGAACACAAAGCAAATTAGTAATTCAAACGGAACACAAAGATTACACAGCAGCACATTTAGGCTACGTAACCATTGTGCTGCTTTTAGTTAATGATAGAACAAGTTTTTTTTTTTAGGGGTCTTGTACAAAGATGCACTGGCAGCTCCCTTGAGAGAACTCAGGCTGAAATTGGGAGCAAGGCATCCTAATTGTTCCTCAGCCCTCAGCAGGGCTTCTGCTTCTACATGGCAGGAATTCCACAGCTCCGTCGCAGCAGCAGCAGCAGCAGCAGTGGGGTGGAGATTATAGCATTGTGTATGCTTTCCGAAGCCGGATCTTCACCCTGCACCGCGGGTGGTTTTCACACCCACAAAATGGATCAATTATCCAGTCACAGACACCCCATCCACACCACTCTCACACAATTAACTCAGCCAGACACATGACAAGACGACTGGATGATTTGGGGAAACGCTTTCCTCGGTCGTAAAATCGATCTATAAATGCAGACCCTCCCAACCTTTACCGAATCTAACAGAGCTGTGTTCTGTTTCACTCCGGCTCCGCTTCAATCACAACTTCGACCGTCTGTGACTGCCTTATGTTTTTAACAGTAAAGGCGACCAGAGAGGACTGTGACAACCAAAACTGCTCGGACTTAATTAGACACGCGTAAAAAGCTCTCAGACTGAGCGGGGCGCAGTTGTTTGCACAGTCTCCAGCGTTGACCCAATTGGCAAAGTCATATTCGTTACAAAGTGATATGCTCTGAATGTGAACAACCCAACCCACCCACCCTCCCCCTCCCTCCCTCCCCCCGCAGGTGGTTCTTCTCATGTGGTTGACAGAGAACACAGTGTTGCTTTAATTGCTGTTTTGTTCTGTGCCGAGATGCAGAGGACACATGGAGGCAGGCGGGAAGGCAGGGACGCATTTCACCAGTGCTTTGAGTGTCAAAATGTTTGACATGTTTTTACTCACCTTGTTTGGCCTAGATTAAAATGTGTTCACACGAGAGGCTTTTTTAAAATTATTTATTTTAGAACAAACATGAAAGCATGCTTAGAAAAACAAGCAGGTCCTTCAGTGAGGCTCTGAATGAGTAAGCAGACTCTCGTACAATTAGAGATCTTGTGTTGGGCAGGAATTCATCACTGTTGGAAAAAATAATTGCTCAACTAAAAATAATTACTGGCAGCTTGAATTTCTTCTTCCTTCTTCACAACTTCAAATCCTTCTGTAGGCTATTTGAAATACGAAATGACAAGCGATGCTGCAGCTTAAGCAGCCATCCTACTTAACGGTAATTGCATGCAACATAAGTCCCATCCTTAGCAAAGCATTGTGGTTAATACTAATGTTATTTATAGTAACCATTGTCAAGGATTATAATTGCAATTCAGTATTTACATTACACCACCATCAGCCCAGTAATGTTTTATTATTTTGACAGTTTGCATGATGACTTCAGCTAGTCGTGAAAATACGACCACCGGTAACTCTGAAGTTGTTTTATTCATATTGATTGTTGTTTTTTCTTAATATTTGTTTACTTTATCTGCTTATTTTATAGGGACTGTGCATATTAATGGATGTACATTACACGGTTGCTGTAAATAGGCTACATCCATCCATTGTCCCAGTAGTCCCCAGACATGAAAACAATATCACATCAAAATTACAATACAAATGGGGCGCCAAGTGGCACAGTGGGTTGAGCAGGCGCCCCATGTGTTGAGGCTATGGTCCTCGTGCAGGCGGCCCTGGTTCGAGTCCCGCGTCGGACGGCCCTTTCCTGTTCAAAACTGTCCTATCAAATAAAGGCATCAACCCCCCCACCCCCCCCACCCCAAAAAAAGACAATTGCAATATAATACAGTGCTAACAAAAAGCTACCCAAAAGTACTAGATTTTAAAGTGCGTCCAAGGCAGGAGCCTGTCTGTGCCTGTTTTTTGTGAACACAGTTCTGATTCTTATTCAGCCACCACTGATAAATCCTTTTATTGCGAGGTGGAGGGTGAGTTAACCCTGCCGGCTAGCTGTTAATGGTTAGGAAAGCTGTCTGAAATGCAGTTTGGCTGTTTCCTGAACCTGCATGTTTCATTTTCTGTTGTGTTTGCAAAACAGCAGATGTAAGTTTATTGCGGAGGCTATATCGAGGTTGTGTTTGGAGTTGTTTGAAAAACACCTTTCGGGGAGCCGCACTAATGTAAGCAAATTAGAGTCACTGTTTAATTTGGCAGTCGTAACTTGTGAGGTATTGTCGCCTTCTCAAAGAGTAATTAATTACGTTTGTGAAGCATCTCGCTTTATACACCGAGCTCGCACATACGCCTCTGATGAATGGCTGTCCCTTTCAACCCTGATTCTGCAGCTAAAGGTAAAAAAGCGTGCAGCCATCCATCGTGTTGCCCACCGTGAACTCGTGCATGCACGTGTGTGTGTGTGTGTATGTGGCCAGGACGGCAGTGAAAGAGGAGAAGTGCTGGAGGAGAGCGAAAGGCACACTGACTCCAACAACCACGTGACTTCACCATGCTTTGTGGCGATCATGGCTCTTACAGAACATGAATAACAAGATCGGCCTTGCTACGTTTCTCACGATCCACATATGATTTCATACATAGTCACGTCGTGGCGATTACTTTGGGACAAACCCCTCAGAACAACTCACATTTCCATTACCATATTTTCAGCCAGACATTTTATTGCCTCCCTGGATTTTTTTTATTGCTCCAGCAGATGTTCTAGTGGCTATCATCAAAGAGATTTATGCAAGCTGATTACAGCCAAAGAGTCTCCAGAACTGAATAAACATATTGAAGCCGGAAATGGATCCAGGCTCCTTCTGTAGCTGAATATGGTCTGGCTTCATAAGGGTCTGTAGTTTAACCTGCATGTGGTAAGAGACTGGATGAGTTCGCTCTAGTGTGCTGTACTAATAGCAATCCTTAAAATCTTAAAATTGACTATAATGCACACAAGAAATGTGCAAGAGAAAGTAGCTGAAGATCAAATGCTGTCCACGTCTTTTTTCCCTTATTTCTTATTTTGCATTAGTCCCACGACAGCAATTCCACACATTTTGTTATCAAGTCATGGTCTTAAAATGTGTGATTTCCAAAAGTTTTGTCTCGTCCTTGAAATGTTTCTGCCAGAGATGTCCAAGTTATTTGGGAAGATTTGAGCAATTATGGTTGTTTTCTGCAGTAAACGATCGGATTCAGTACCAAGTGCTCAGGTCAAATAATGTCAACTGTAACGTTAACAAACCAACTTTCCTGCTACTTACCGGACTTAAGTTTTCCAGAAAGTTTCCCAGGCGGTGTTTACTCCCAGCAAGCCCTTCCAATTAAGAAACGGTGTGTAAGCCTATACCAGCCCTTCCTCGCTCCAGCATGACATCTAAAACTCCTTATTTTGTCTGTAGAGATTATTGGGATCAGCACAAGCTCTGGGAATGGGAACTACTCCATTGGATGAATTCAGTTTGAAAGTCTTTAAACCAAACACCAACAAAATTGAACAAGATGTAACATTACCTGTATGATCATGTGTTACTTTTGGTGAAAGCACATTATAATTACTGTATTTGATTATTTCCTCTACTTTTTATGACAAAACAACAAAAAAGCTTTGAAAATGTGTTTTTCATTTTTCAGAAAAGCTATTATAAATTCAGTCTTAACTGAGCCACATAATCAGGATACGCTCTGAAGCTTGGCGGGATATTTTATTTGCATTCCTGTCTTTGTTTGTGTATGTATTTATGTATATTTTTGGCTTTGTTTATTTCCACATGTTCTGTTTTGAACCTCCTGCCAGTGCTGGAGTCAGTGACTGTGAACGGTGGGGCCAAGAGTGGCAGCTGACATTGTTATTTGCTTGTTCCCTCTCAGTGCCAGCACCACTGAAGGCAATGAATTAAGAAGTAAACAGGTTGTTTGTCTATGCCGCAACACTTAATTACCAACTTCCAACTGAATGCATCCAAATAATCACGCAACGTCCCCAAACGCCGACGCCGGCCTGTGGCCCTGACCCGTCGATCAGCGCTCAACTACAGGAGGCATTCAGTCTTCAGTGACACCAATTCATTACCAACAGGCAGCACCACGGAGACCACCGAGGTCTCCGCCGCTGCCGTCTCCTGGGTCTGAGCTGTCGACAGCCGCAGTCGGCCCAAACAGTAATTAACAAAATAACCTTTTACATGAATATAGGCCCGGCCCTTAAATCAAACTGGAATAGTAAATACCTCACACTGTATTGCTCTCCTGTGTGTGTGAAATTTACACTTAATGCAGCACTGGGGCATTGGGTTAATGAATTCTACTTAGGGAGTCAGGAAGACATTTGGATAAAGTAATACATTTCATTTCCTCACATTATGGATGTGAACTACTGTTGCCTGTCAGGAGCGTGATCCAGATCTGGATCAGCCAGATTTGTATCAGTAGACTCCGACTGGAGTGATACAGAGAGACTCAGTCACTGAAACCGGCTGAACGCTTCCTGTTTGCTATTCAAAATGAAAATATAGTTTATAGTTTAAATGGCATTTATCCACTTTAGAGTGTGTGTTGCCCTTATCTGTGAGGGTAATGGGATCCCCCCATTATGTTAAAAGCATAATTACAAATGTTTTCCATTTAACTACTCAAATGTTCATTAGCTGCTCAATGGGAGGGTTTTCCAACATGACGCTTTGTTGCAACATCAGAGTAACATCTGAGTAATTAACGTCCTCTGTTAGTGAGCAAAAAACCCAAAACCTGCTCCTGACGAGGCGCCATCCTCCCGTCCGGTCCAAAGACTTCCGCCGCTTTCATTGTGAGTTTCTGCTGAATGCCAGTGAGATTGATTGATTTAAACACTAGAATTATATGTCTCACGGCACAATTAAAATCATTGATTTTTCAGGGGGTGGCTAAAAGGGCTTTTCTGTCCTCATTGATTGTTTGTCTATTCCAATTTGTTGATTATTTCGATTGATTTGAAGCTTTGGCGGTGATGACACCTCAGCGAGAAAAGTGCAGCTTCGTGCATCAGGTTCATCCAACTCTCACATGGAAAATCGTGAACTGTCAAGACAGATGATGGCTTCATGTACAGTAATTGCTCATTTTTGTCGTTTTTAGCAGAAGAGCAGTGAAGGAATGATTAAGTCTCATCACAATTATAAGCTCTCTGCTGCTCAGCCTATTACGTATTGTCTAAGTTAATCTATGAGTTCAAACAATGTTATGTCTGAATGAAATAACTTTTATTTTATTATTGTATCATATTTAGGATGTAAGGATTAAGTAGCTGTGCAGCACAGAAAGAACAATACTTTTTTTTTTTTTTTTTAATTTGAACATGTTGGGGCTTAAGCCTCTGTGTTTTAGCATCGTAGCATCAAGAGCACGATTGTGACAGTCAACAGGCTCTTCTTAATCCAGCGAGGTCTGTTTTTTTAATCTACATATGGAGTATTATTTGATTAATCACTTAAAAGTGCAGATGCCCTGTCCTGTGTGCAAACAGAAGGCTTTCATGAACCATCAGCTCCTCTTTCTTTCGTATTTGTGGTTACGGTTTTGCAGCTGCACAAACACACATATGCTTTCTCTCGTTCACTCACATACACAAGTTGGATGGGAGTTGGTATGGGCCTGTGAAGCGCCTCCTGCTCCCTGCGGTCTGCTGCTGGCTAAGCCTCTGTTAATTTCACTAACCACCTTGGCCATCTTCTCTACAGTCATCATTAATCATCTCTCTCCTCTCCTCTCCTTTTCCCTCCTCCTATCTCCTCTCCCTTTTCCGCTCTCTAGTCTACTCTCCACCCTTCCCCCACCACATCCTCCCCTTTATTTTCCTCTCCTAGAGTATTTTCTCTCCTCTCTTCTGCTGCCTGGTGCTCCAGTATGTGTGTGAGAGCTGCAGTGATGAGATAGCACCAACAGGCCTAATGGCAAGAATGCAGTAAAGTTAACAAAGAACCCAGGACATACAAATAATGCAGATAATGTTCTGCGACACTGCTGTGTGACACTATTAACTATTAGTGCTATAACCCATCTCCACCATGAATATACATTTTTTTAATTGCATTTTTTTTTTATGATGCAGCTCTTTTTTTCTAAAGGCTGCACACTTAAATATTGAGCATAACACAGAATCAAAAAGCTGTCACCCTTTTAATCATTTCAACATGCAGTTTAATGGCTTTCTCATTTGATGTGTTTGAGTTGAAGGGGTCAACTCTTGCATTACATGGAACATCAGCTCTTTCAAATGAGAGATCACAGGGATTTTCACCAGGATCTCAGGAAGTGAACATGGTAGTAGATTAAGGCAATATGGCAAGAGCCTGCCACCTAGATTAATTATTGAGCTGCCATATTGCAGCATAAGGCCAGACCCATGATTCACTCATGAATCCATATGCTTCCACAGCCTTTTGTGTTTTTGCTGAAAATAACTTATAATTTAAGGAAGTTCATGTGTTTCTTGTTGTTTTTCAGTTTAACAAACTGTTGCAATTACTGCATCACATGCCGCCGGCCGGGGCAACCAGGGAATACAACAGTATGTGCAACACTTTCTCATAGAAACTACAGTAATATGACAATATGATGCTAAATCTAATTGAGTGTCAATATACGTTCCTGTAGGGATAACCTTTAGTTGAAGTTTATTTAACTTACTGCATATCCATGTACTGGTATTTACATACTTTAATACAAGCAGTAGAGATTTTCATAAGTCATCAGTGAAATGTTCAAACTGAAAAAAAACATGTAAGACATAATTAGTGTTTTTGTTGCTATGGTTTGGCAACAAAAAACACGGTTGAAGTCAGGGACAACTAAGTTAGAGTCCTGAGAAACGAGCCTATTGATCATTTGTGCAGCAGATTATTGTGGTTGTGGTTACGTTTTGTTGCCATGCCACATCCGTATCAAAGACCTGCGCTCTGTATCCCACTACCTGCAAAATTAAAACACAGCGTACAACCTCGTTCACTTCATTTCCACTGATCTTAGTCCAGGAGGCAATTATTTTTGCACTGAAATATTTAGGATACAGTGTTGGTGTGCAACAACAACAGTTGGTAAAGTGCCAGTCAGCACCACCAAGAATGTCTCCCTGACTTTCTGGTTATGTCCTTTGTTTGTCTGATTGTTGTGTGATCATGAAAGCAACAGCTATAACAGCAGTGAGTCTGGATTTTGATTGTTCGGTTACTTCCCAACTGCACAAAAGTGGCCATTGATCAACTGTACACAGTGCCAGTATTTTTAGTATTTGTGTTGAACACATCCCCACAGGCATGACCACTTTAAAGCAAGAATAAATGTAACGTCAGTGTGAAGAGTTCTGCTTCAATAATGGAGGTTGCATTGAATATAGAGGCAACATCCACAGTGGTGGTGATGACTATACATTTCTTTTGGGTTCAGATATTCGTCCCCACAAAATCAAACTTGTGAAGTTTAACTTCAAAGTTCAAACTTTCCTCTTTCACTTAGACAAAATGATTTCTTCCATTATAGACATTAACTTCTGCCCTGTGCCCCAGAAAGCTGAATTTCTCACACATCAATGCCTGACTTCACATTTCAATGAGCAGGTTAGGACTTTTTCAACCACAGCACTTCCTGAAAGAAAAATGAGAAAGCTCTTGTTGGATAGTCAAGTTATGTTATGTAACTTAAAATACGTACAGAATGTAATGCGTGTGTTAGAGCGCTGTATTAAAAATGAACCCTTCTTGATAATAACTGGCAGGACTTCTTACATCTGGTTTTATCCAACTTATATTCTTCAGAAGCAACATCTCCTTGAATCCTGAATTATTTCCCCAAAGTGAACATGTACTCGACTGTGACATTTTCCAAGGCAACATCCCTCACTGCAGTTAAAGTGAATGAAATGTACCGTGGGCAAACAGCGAGGTAAATGACAATGTGGAAACTAAGCAGAGCCGAGAAGTGAGTGTGAGAGGATCTCAGCAGCCAGGTTGTGTCTTCAAACATCGTGGCCGCTCTGAAAGGTCATCTCTGCCCACTACACTCAGCCCATTCCTGCAGAAATGATCTCTCTCCTTGCCAACGTACAGCGGGATTCTTCAACACAAGACAAGGACGAATAACACTTTCACACCTCAGCACAGGAGTGTAAATTAAAAACAGCACTTAAATATGAATTTGTAAGGGTCATTGCCGCCATGACCTCGACATTTTGTTAGCAATTAACTCTTTATTAATCTGTGCCTCTGCTGTAATTGTTGCTACACCTGTCAAGGCTTTCCTCTCTGGCATTGCATGTAAGGCGTTTGTACACATAATTAATCTTCAGGTTAGCATATAAAAAACAAAACAAAAGCAGGTTGTTTTTATTTGTAACTGAAAATCCAAATCTCTCTTGTAAATCAACCGTAGCTAGTTAACATAAGATAATGCTGATGATAAAACCCACCATCTCTACAGTAGCTGAATAATAATGTTGTTGTAAAGCAATCTTGGACTTGATGGACTTAAATGTAACTCGATATTCCAGTCCTGATCATTGATCTTTCTAATGTAAACTGTTAACTGATAAAATAGTGTCAGGGATATAAAGTCAGTGTTGCATGTTAACATTTGCAGCTTGCATGAGAAACAATAAAGACCCGATGAGTTGCTAAACTACTGGGTATTTAGTCCATTGCATTGCCTTTTCTAAATTGGATTCCACAAACTGCACTGCATAAGCTTCGCACAACTGTTTTGAAATCCATCCGATTTGAACCAAATGCAGGAAATAAGCACAGGGGTCTATCTAAAAATGCATTTTGCTGGTGGTATTACATTGGTGACTAACTCCCCCGTCAGGGGTGTTATGGCCCACAGAGTGTCACTCCGCAGCATCCATGGTACCCCCCCACCAAGTGGCTAATGAGGTCAAATGATGAATTACACAGTCAGTTTAACCCAGAGGCTTGGGACTGCATACACAGAACAGATTGCAGAGGGTACGTTAGCCCAAATCCAGGACACCTGTGATGCAGCAAGTCACTGCTTCCTTCAAGTGTGATCATAAGGACAGGAAGGCAGCATGAAAGGCCTGCAGAGAAAACAAGGAAACAAAAGATGTGTTCAAAAGCACTATAAAGACAGCCCCCTCTCGTACAACTACTCTCCATACTACAACTAGAGCAGGAGACTGCAGACCAGCTCTAGCAGTTCTGCACACATTTAGGTTCATAGACAGTGCAGCTGCCTCTCTGGGGCTGAGATTAATTGCTGGATGGATAAAGCCACAGTGATTGACAGATGACTTGCAGCATTGAGGAGACAAGAGAGAGAATAGGCGCCGTGTAGCAGTTACAAAAAAAAAATTAATGTTGAGTCCTTTTGGATTCCTGAAAAGAAAGTTAACTAAAACCATTGTGACAAATCTGAGCATTCATGCATTAAAGATTATGTTGATGCTTGTGCATTGTATTGTGTGCTCAGTATTTTCCTATTAGAAATGTTCACCTGAAGGTCACGTATCTCATGTTGCCTCCATCTGTAATTGCACACGTGTACAAAGAACAAAGTACGGACATTTGACCTCCCTGATGTTCAGAAACACAACCTGTAATGAAATCCTGTTTAAAGAAGGAGTGAAAGCATCAGACGGTAACCTTTAATCACAGGTTACAATCACCCAACAGTAATTACAGCCTCCTCCAACCATCTCATCAATATTCAGCTTTATCATTGCTGTACTCTACAGTTTTTTAATTCAAATATGTATTTATTGAGTCAGGTTTGCTAAATTCAACATAATTTATGTTTACTTTATTTGTGTGTAAAGCTGATCTATTGAAAAAGTTTCAAAGTAATTTTCTCAAGCTTATAGTATTTACAAGATTTGATTGTTTTTGTGAATCTCAATTAGTAAATAAAGATACATTTAGGACTTCAACTGCCAGTCTGTCAAAACAAGCTATTTTGGGATATTTCTCTGTTTGCTGACATTTCAAATACCAAATCATTAGTTAATTAACTGCCCAAATAATTGGCAGATTATTTGATTACACCACTAATGAGTAGTGATTTTTCCACATGATAGCTGCACAAGTACTGTAGCAAATACATATTCTCGTCTCAGGCTTTTGGTGTCTATCAGATTTTTTTTTTTTCTCTTTTTCCTCGGTTCTTCAATTTGCATAATATAAGTTGGTCTAATGCTTTTTGTTGAGAGATTGAGAGCACGCTGAGCTCGAAAAAGCCAAGCTGCATTGCAAACTAACAAAGGCGCCTCAACAAAACTGATACCACAGGTAGTTCATGAGCTATCATTTGATGGAATTATTCTCTGACTGGCTGCAGGTGCGGAGCCAGGATAAAGGCGCCAGAGACCCAGGCGGCTAATGTAGCATAAAGAGCAGCTCAACTTTTGCCTGTAGTATGAGCGACCCTTTCTTGTAACTAGGTCCTGCTTAATGAACTACAAGGCGCCTTGAATGACAAATAAATGATGTTTTTTGGAGGGTGGGGTGTGGGGGGTGCAACAAACTGCTCAATGCATCACTAATAAGGTTAATTTGAGTCCCACCAGACAGGAGGCATTAGCCTAAGTGTTTATCCGCTTCAGCACTGTCCCCTGTTAGAGTGACAAAAAGAAACAGTGCTTGCAGTGTCATTAGAATGACACTAAGTAGAAGGTGAATGCCCAATTTAGCCATCGGGGTTGAGCCAAATGAACAGGATGCAATCATGAATTACTTACCGCTTTGTTTATGCTGCACGATGATAAACGTGTTGTGACAGTGCATTTACTGTACCTTTTTTTAAAAAAGTCAAACACAAGTGCAGCATTGATTTAGACAAACAAGCTGGAGGTTATATGTACAGGATAGTTATGTATGTAAAATGTGTGCTTCCTGGCCGGGATGTCCTATTTTCTCCAAACTGACTCCAATTACAAATGTAGGTGAGGCCGACGCAGCACAATAGTTATCAACAGCAAAAACGATAGACTTCTTTAATTAAAAATGGCAGACTTTGAGACTGCAGTTGAATGAATTATTTCTTCGAGATGCGCCACAACAACTGCCTCGGTGCAGTTCAGTCAAACACAGTTTATACATGCCAGGGAGCTGAACTGGAGGCTGCTGTTAAATTCTCCAGGGCTACTGTTGCATACAGTGGGCCTGATAAGACTCATTTGAATAATTCCCATATAGCTGTGCTCCCTTTATCTCGGGAGTTTACCCATCAGAAATGTGTGGCGCTGCGCTTATAAAGTTGTCAGACAACGCAGCGCCAGTGTTAATCAATAACAAGCTTTGGGCACTGCATTGTATTTTGGCTCAGATATTATTGACATCCCCTTAGACTGTAAGATCTATAATAGGCTTTGCCTTTGCAGGGAAATTGACATTTGAAATTCTTTTCGGCCATGTTTTGTTGTGTTTGTGAAATATTTTTTGGAGAAAGCAGAGCGAGCTACGCTATAAGTTTGTTTCTAGGCTTCGTGGAAGTGGACTGCACATAAGCAAGAGTGTGACTGACGAAGATATGGTTCTTGTGTTTTGGGGGTGGGGGTGGGGTCTAAATCCCAGGTCCATTAAATCACTCTGTACTGTATAACAGATTAGCAGGAACCTATTAGCTGAAAGGAGTTCTGTGGTTTCCTGCTCCCATACGTATTCTCCAAGTCAGCGTGGCACCTGCAATGTCTGCATTACCTGCTATAAAAACCAAACACTGCGAGTGATGAGTAACAGGCCAATCTGTGGCACAGGATGTAATTAAGAGGAGGGTGTCAGACACAATTGTAAGTCTTTATCTCTGAGATCTCAAGAGGGTTTCTGCACTGAAAACAAAACACAGAGGGAAAGAAAGACAGAAGAGAGAGAGAGAGCAGACATCTTTGTAGTCAAGTCTGTCATTGGCACGACTCCAGAAGACTTCACACAGACATCCACTGTCATTAACGTTTTATTTCAATCTGATCCCAGTCGTCCAGCAGATCCTAAACCGGTGACATCAACATACATGCAGACGGCCCGGGTCCAAGATTGCCTCTGCAGCAGGAGCATCTGAAGATGGATATTGTCTGCTGGGTGCCAAGACTATTTTAGGAGCAGGCCCCTGACTTGTCCCTGGGCACCCTCTGATCAGCTTTGTCATCAGGTGTGAGAGCAGCTACACACTCAGCGGATGAGCGTGGATACATCTCGACACTCACACCTCAGGAAACTACAGTATAATGTGTCTTTGTCATTTCCTTAAGAAAAAAACACACGTGAGGAGGGAAAAAGGGGGGAAAATAGTGCAGCCTCTTCCTGCCTATTCACTTTATCTCTCCAGTTCTTGTAGAAATTGGAAACATGGAGAGGTAAAGAGGAAAATCTGAAGATGCCATCCACGATAACCTTGGAGTGGGTGACATATGGGTTTTTTATTTTGGGATGCAGCCATACGAGGAGAGTGATTTTATAATGGTTCTTTTGAAGGAGTAAAAGCTTGAGTTCTGTGACTGCGATTGACCAAAACCAAATATGAAAGGCATGATTTTCTATCTCTTTATGCAAAACAGAGCTATAATTCTCCAGCCTCTTTCCCTCTGCAGGTTTTTTTTTCCACGTTTGATGACGCTGATGATAGACTCTTTGACATGTTCGTGTTTCTCCTGCTTGTTTATTCCATTTCCTCTCCCATTTATTGTCTTTTCTGCTTACCTTTCCATTTTCTTTGCGCCCAGGATCCAGCGAGCTGTAATGAATTCTGCGGCGCGTGCTTTACCGTTCAAACGCACACATCCAATAACACGCGCGCGCACACACACATAACACGTGCACATTAGCGCTTCCTCCTCTACTTTTTCCTTTCTTTTTTCTTTTCTGGTGTGTGCTCGTGCGTGGATGAAGTCGTGTCCTGGAGAAGTTTTCAACGCGTGCGTGGAGGAGTGCACGAGGACAGTGGCGCATTGGACGACTGTAGTCAGTGTTGGAGGAGCGGAAGGAGGAGGGAGATCATACATTAACTCATGCTGGCTGCGGGGACTCTCCAGTTGATACAAGCCAAGACAGAGGGATGCACTCACTACAACACTGACAGCTTCTCAGAGGAGGACGGGATGAAACCTAAAGGAAAATCCTCTTGATTTCTTGAATTTCTCTTTTTTTTCTTTGTTTTTCTTCTTCTTCTTCTTCAAATTTGGCAACACCGTGTTTTCCAGGGGATTTTTACGCACCGCAAAAAGAGTGGAGAAAACGCTGCAGAGATGAGTGTTGCGCGGCTCTACATGCTCCTGAAGGATCCCCTCTCCTGATAAAGGGACCAAAGAGGACAAAACAAGGCTGTCCGTTGTATTTCCCCACAAGAAGATCGCAAAGGTGGAGCGATTAGAGAAGGGCTGATGACGGGACTATTAATCCTTTCAGTGCATCAAAAGCACCAAAGGGTATTAGAAACGTTTGGATGGAAATCGGGCGAGTGTTTAGAACTGTTTCTGGTTTTATATGAAACTGGTGATTAGTTGTTGTGACACATCTGCAAAGATTTTTTTTGTTCTTGTTTTTTCCTTCTAAGGAGTCAATTTGCGTCTTTTTCCAGCGGAACGGTGTGTGGTTGTATATGAGCCTGTTCCCTCCGGCGTGAAATTTCCCACAAACTCTCGTCTCAATCTTTATTTTTCTTTTCAAGTATTCCTACATCTAAATGGAATTAGTTGAGTCTGAAGCCGGTTGTGAAAGGAACAGACATGGTACATGGACACAGCTTCCATCACGGTAAGACATCCATGGATTCTTCAGCTGAAGCTCACTTTGTCCAAGCTCTTATTGCTTCCTTACACCCTGATGAAAAAAATAAATAAAAGAAGTAGCGTACAGTGATTTTTTTTTTAAAATCTGTGTTAAAACTCCAAATATCAGAGCAACAGATTGAAATGAATAGGAACAGCAGTATGAGGTGAAACATTGACATCCTGCCTCCTACAACCTGTAAACTCACTGTTGAAGGTCAAGCAGTAAGTTGTTAAAGGGTTTGTTTTTCTTTTCATTCATTTCATTCATTCATTTTTGTCTCTTTTTTTTAAGGAAAATCTCATATGAAAACAGTTTTCACTGCAGATGTTTGATCTTTTTTTTCATATTTAGTTTTAAGTTTTCCATTATTATGTAATTGGAAAACATGATTTCCAAACATTATGTATATGCAAGTTACAATGAAAGCCTGCATGTTTTCTTTCTTTTTTATATCGCAGACTATTTGAATCCTCCTATCTGAGATTGTAGTTGCTCATTTCGATGATTATTTTCAGTATTGTTTGGTATTATGGGATTCTTTACAGAGGTCACACACAGGGCAGGTTCAGCATTAGCATAATGCTGATGTACAGGACATGAAATCCCAAACCTGAAATGTGTTCCTCGCTGACTCAAGCCTCTCTCAGCTGAAATCAAAGCTGCACACAACAACAGAAAAATAGCAAGAAGCTCATGTCACACAGGTCTTGATCACCAATGCATTTATCTCCCTTTCTATTCTTACAGTTGTTGCAAGTCTTCTCATACTTGGGTTGTCTGGGGCAACAAAAAAGGACGCAGCAGGTAATCATCATCACCAACTTGTTCAGATGCTGCTGCTTCTTCTGCTTCTTCTTCTTCTCTGAGCCTCAGTCTCTGTCTGTTTGCTTTGTACGATTTAGTGAAAAACAACTCTGGAGTGAAGCCTGCAGGTCAATGTGGAACGTGGGTGAAAGAATCAGAAGGAGGGCTCTTCACTTCTCCCAATTACCCAAACAAATACCCCCCAGACACAGAGTGCGTCTACATCCTTGAAGGTAAATATTCTCTTTAAGCACATCACCAAAGAAGCGAGGTGATCCAGCTGTTTATTCTGAGCCGAGGCCTTCCTGGGGTGGGGAGAGGGTGGGGAGTGATTGGTTCATT
Source organism: Decapterus maruadsi (assembly GCA_030347415.2). Classification (NCBI taxonomy): domain Eukaryota; kingdom Metazoa; phylum Chordata; class Actinopteri; order Carangiformes; family Carangidae; genus Decapterus; species Decapterus maruadsi. Next base: position 3,742,617 of record CM064890.1, read on the forward strand.
TGAGCAGGTTTATTTTTTTTACACTTGAACAAGGAGACTGTGTGTTTTAGATGAATTGACTAACAGCAGTCCTTGCTGGTGTGTATTGAACTTGAAAAGCCTCTAATAATGAAGTAGGTTGAGGATCCATCAATGAAAGCATGACTAATGTCTTACTGCCCGGTTTGTGCTTGGTGGTAATTATTTTCATTGTGTCTTCTAGCGCCCCCAAGGCAGTGTATCGATCTACATTTTGAGGAGAGTTATTCAATCGAGTCGTCTTGGGAATGTAAATTTGACAACATCGAGGTTCGGGATGGACCGTTTGGCTTCTCCCCAATTCTCGGACGCTACTGCGGTCAGCAGAGCCCGCCTGACATCAGGAGTAGCGGCCGATACCTGTGGATAAAATTTGTTACAGATGGTGAACTGGAAGCGGTGGGATTTTCAGCAAGTTACAACTTCACTGCAGGTATGTCTTCTCTTTTTCTTTTTTTTTTTTGGTAGTTGTTTTGCCTTACTGCCACTGTCAGATCATTTCTTCCTTTGGAGGCTTATCCATGCTTTATAGCTCTAACGGCAAGGCTCCAAATGAATAACAAACATCACCCAGGGAACTCGGCCTTGTGGGAGCCTCTTGCAGCTTTATTGATTCTCTGTCTACAGACACTCAGTATTTCCATTGGCAATATACTGTCATTGGCTGGGACACTCTTGTGACTGGCTGGGCTGTTATTTCTCCTCCCTTCTCTGGATCTGGAGTGATGTGGAACAGTGTTAGACTTTAATTCAGTTCAACAGCACCACTCCTTAGTTTAGAGGCCAGGAAGAAGCTGAGAGAGCGTGGCAAAGTAATCTGTATTGTCGAACACAATCATGGCAATTACGGTTGTGTGTAAAACCTTGACTTTCTTAATTTGCCTCATCTTTGCTTGAGATCCCATTACTGAGTCTCTGTGAGGATTGATGACAAGGAATCAGGGCATAACCATGATTTAATATTCCTTCACCTACACTTGACTGGGTTTAATAACACTGTCAACTTTTTTAGCGTGTTGAAGGCTTGAAAGGCACCGTGCCAGGAAACATGAACAGTATGCCAATTTGTCTCCACATCCACTGCACGTTCAGACAAAGATCTGAGAGTTTCATTGTTTATATGACGAACACTTGTGCATTTCGTCTGTGACACATGCTACTACCTACAGGCGCTGCAAAGCAAAGAAGGCGAGGTGAGGAGGGGCTGTAGATTTATGTGCAGCGACTTTATGTGCGCGCTGTTATCAAGAAATCAGCATGCTGAGGCTCTTCATTGGAAATTACGGTGAAAAAGTGCTTTCGGTCGCAATGAAATCTACTGAGAAATGAAGTGAAGAACCTTATACCATGGATTGTTGAGCAGAAATACTGCTGCAGAATGTAAAAATATACTGAGGGAACGTGTCGTTGCTCAAATGCATTGAGTTACACAGTTACACTGTCAGATGTGATATTTTCCATACAATTCAGAGAGGAGCTGGGAAGAAAAAAAAGAATGTTAGAAAAGTAAAACATGAATCAACACAAATTTCAAGAGTGTCAGGCGCGGTTATGTTCTCTGCTTTAGAGATTGCTGCCTGCCGAGGCATGAAACTCTTATCCTGCTGCTGGGTTGTACACATCATTCGCTCTATCAGCTTTCAGTTGTTCTGCTCTTAAGAAATGTGCTGTGATATATTCCATCAGCAGGGGCAGTTAAGTATCCAATTCTGTTGCAGGCAATACAACCAGGTAGCTCATATAAACTATGCCACCATTAAAGGAGTGAAGTCCTCCTTTGATTTTAGCACTGATTTCTGTCGAGCTTAATATGAAAGTATGGATATGTGCAACAAATACACGGTTAGCTTAGCTTTAAGTCAGCTTGTTGAGCTTTGTGGGGTAATGAAAGGTAATGAACTCTGTCTGTCAGCACATCTAAAGGTGTTTTCTAGCACAACAAAAACAGAATTTTCACCTTGAGGTTTATTTTTATTTTACAGAGCTGACCACTGGATGGTTTGTTTTGCTATGCCCCAAACTCCATGGTAAAGCTATCAAGATGTTAGCTTTGAGCTACGTTAGTGTAGTGTATTGAAGTGTCATAAGTGCATTTCCTAGTTTGCTCCCTAGGTGGCACTGTAGCTTGGTTGTGATGTTAACTGTGTTGATGTTGAGACCACAGAATAAATACAGCGGTAGACTGACAAGACATGGCTTCGTCCACTTCATATATTACATGGTGTCAGAGTGAAACTTAGGAAAAGAAAAGGAAGAAAATGGAGCAGATGAAACCGCCGACCTCATTAAGTCTAGAAGGAAATCTAGCGGAAAATTGGAGGGTCTGGATCCAGAGATTTGAACTCTTCCTTGTCGCCAGCGGAATTGGTGAAAAGTCCGACGCAGTGAAAAGAGCCACGTTCCTGCATGTGGCTGGGGACGAAGCAATTAAGGTATTTAACACGTTTGAGTTCGATGAGGACGTCGATGATTAGATACCTTGAAAGAGCTGTTCCGCCAACATTGTGAGCCAAGGAAAAATGTGAGTATTTGAGACACCTGTTCTTCACACGAGTGCAAGGAAAATCAGAAACTGTTGATGCATATGTGACTGATTTAAAGAGTAAAGCAAGAGATTGTGAGTTTGAGCATCTTACCGACTCACTGATCCGGGATAGAATCGTGTGTGGAATCGCGGATGATCAAGTCAGAGGACGACTACTGAGAGAACCTGACCTCTCGCTACACAAAGCAATAGACATTTGTAGAGCAAGTGAGTTAAGCCGGAGTCAGCTGAAAAGTCTACACGAGGAAGTTGAAATTCCTGTTCATAAAGTCACCAAGCAAAAACAACATGATAAAAAGAAAGATAATGGTGCTACATCACAGAGTACAAAAATGAGAAATCAAGGAAACTGCACCAGATGTGGCTACAGGCATGAGCCAGGAAATGCCCTGCCTACGGACAAGTTTGCAAAGCCTGCCACAGGAAAAATCATTATGCAAAAATGTGCAATTCACAAAGACACACAGATAAGCATAAAGTGCAACAGATAAACAAGGCAGAGGCAGATGATGAAGAATTCTTTATTGGCTCAATCCAAGCAGAAAAACATGACCATCCAGTCTCACAGATCAATACTGTCGATGCAAAGAAAGAAAAGTGGCATGAAAATCTGATTGTCAACAAGAAAGTTTTGAAAGTAAGGCTGGATACTGGAGCTGATTGTAACGTCATTTCCATGAGTGACCTCAGAAAGCTGAGATTGGACAAAAAGGTGAGCAAATCTCACTCCAAGCTTGTTGCTTATGCAGGCCACAAAATTCAAGCTAAAGGGAAAATCATGTTGACATGTCAATACAAGGAAAAGAAATATGATGTGGAGTTTGAAGTCATAAAGAATAAAGCACCTGCAATCCTGGGAGGAGAGTCATGTGAAGAAATGAGTCTTGTCAAAAGACTACATGTGCTTAAAACTGAGAGTGACATTCTTAGTGAATATGAGGACCTGTTCACTGGATTAGGCTGCATGCCAGGAGTGCACCACATTAAGACAGATCCAGATGTCACTCCAGTAGTTCATGCACCCAGGAAAGTGCCTGTCGCCCTGAAAGACAAAATTGAAACAGAGTTGAAAAGAATGGAAAAATTAGATGTGATAACCAAACAGACAGAGCCCACGGATTGGGTAAATAGTATGGTGACGGTAACTAAGCCTAACAAAGTTCGGATCTGCATTGACCCTCAGGACCTGAACACAGCCATTAAACGAGAACATCACCCACTGCGCACAATAGAAGAAGTGGTAGCTGAAATGCCGAATGCCAAAGTCTTTTCGGTTTTGGATGCAAATCATGGATTTTGGCAAATCCAACTAGATGAAGAAAGCTCTCACCTGTGTACATTTAATACACCTTTTGGTAGATATCGATTTAAAAGACTTCCATTTGGTATATCATCAGCACCAGAGGTGTTTCAGAGGTGCATAGCCAGACACCTAGAAGGGCTAGAGGGTGTAGTCAATGTAATAGACGACATCTTAGTTTGGGGAGAGAGCATTGAGCAGCATGACCGTCGTTTGAGGCAACTCCTGGACCGCCTCAGAAGCATCAATCTGAAACTGAACAAAAGTAAATGTAAGATAAGAATGACTGAAATCACTTACATTGGACATGTGCTCAGTGAGGAGGGACTCAAGCCTGATCCTGAAAAGATCAGAGCCATTCAAGATATGCCTGCACCAGAGGATAAAGCTGCACTTCAGAGGTTCACCGGGTTACTACAATACCTCTCTAAGTTCATCCCTAACCTCTCAGACACAAGCGCCCCTCTGAGGAAGCTGGACGGAAATGTGGAATGGCACTGGGGGACAGAACAACAACAAAGTTTTGACAAACTAAATTCTGTCAGCCATTCACCAGTACTCAAGTACTATGATGTTGACAAGCCAGTTACACTATCTGTTGATGCAAGCTCAGAGGGAAGGAGCAGTGTTGCTTCAAGAAGGACAACCAGTAGCATATGGTTCCAGGGCATTAACTGACTGTCAAAAACGTTATGCCCAAATCGAGAAAGAATTGCTGCAATAGTGTTCGGCTGCGAGAAGTTCCATCAATATCTATATGGACGACATGTCCATGTAGAAAGTGATCACAAGCCACTTGAAGTGATATTCAAAAAATCACTCCTCAGCGCCCCAGCCAGACTACAGAGAATGCTCATGAGGCTACAAAAGTACAGTCTTGAGGTCAAGTACAAACCAGGCAAAGAGATGCATATCGCTGATGCTCTGAGCAGAGCATTTCTAAAAGAGCACCATGAGAAACTCCTTGATGAAGAACTGGAAGTCAACTGTGTCGACCTTCAACTTCCAGTATCAGAGGAAAAGGTGCAGGAGTTTAGGAAAGCAACAGAAGAGGATGCTGAGTTGGGACTGGTCACAGATGCGATTCAGAGAGGTTGGCCAGATAAACAGAGGCAACTTCCAGACAAAATCAAACAATACTGGACATTTAGAGAAGAACTGAGTTATGTTGATGGACTCATATTCAAGAACTCAAGGTTAGTAGTGCCACACACACTGAGAAGTGAAATGCTCAGAAAAATCCATGAGTCACACATGGGTATGGTTAAGTGTAAGGAGAGAGCCCGTGATGTACTGTACTGGCCGGGCATGGCCAAACAGATAGAGGAAGTTGTGGCTCAATGTGCTGTATGTAACACACACAAGAACAGTAATCCCAAAGAGCCACTTATGTCACATCCAGTACCCGAGAGAGCATGGGCAAAGATAGGTGTGGATTTGTTTCACTTCAATGATGCAGAGTTTTTATTGTGTGTGGATTACTTTTCAAAGTTTCCAGAACTTGTCAAACTGAGTGGAACCGCAAGCAAACATATCATCATTGGACTCAAGTCGATATTTGCAAGGCATGGTGTGCCAGATGAGTTATTCTCAGACAATGGCAGACAGCTGGTGAGCCAGGAGATGGTGGACTTCAGCATTGAGTGGGGTTTCAAACACACCACCTCCAGTCCCACTTTTCCGCAGTCGAATGGACAAGTTGAGAGGGCCGTCCAGACAGTTAAAAACCTGCTGAGAAAAGCACAGGACAGCGCTGGAGATCCATACTTGGCCCTGCTGGAATACCGGAATACTCCACTGAGCGGGGTTGGCCTCTCACCTGCTCAGATGCTCATGGGGAGAAGGCTCAAATCAAAATTACCAGTGACAAAGACATTGTTGCAGCCAGCTCTCTATAAAAATGCCAGGAGCGACCTTGTGAATAGACAACAAAAACAAAAACAATACTTTGACCAAGGCACCAGGACACTGTCTGATCTCCGAGAGGGTGAAAATGTGAGGATCAGGCAAGGCAGCAAGTGGGAACCAGCCACTGTGATGAAGAAACACAATCTGCCGAGATCCTACATAGTCAAAACAACAGGAGGACAAGTGTACAGGAGGAATCGCAGACACCTGCAAAAAACTAAAGAGACTTCTTTTCCAGAGACATGTGACACTCCATCAGAGCATGATGTGGGACAAGACACTTTGCCAAGTGCTGATCCACCCAGTCCTACTCCAGGCTGTTCCACTGTACCACACAGTCCAGGAGTTGTGACTGACAATACTGAATCCACAAACAGCCCCGTGACAACAACACGCTGTGGAAGGCCTGTGAAAGTGCCGCAGCGTTATCTGGACTAATGAGAAAGACTGTTATAAGCGTGGTTTAACTGGTGATTACAGTAATGTAAAAGAAAAAAAAAGAGAAAAAAAAAAAAAAGGTTTTGTTAAGGTTACACATTGAGCAGTTATGCATTGTAATCTTTTCACATTAAGGTTATTCAGTCATGACTTTAAATTACTTATTACTCATGTTTTGTTAATTGAAATCCATTTGAGTATGTCAAGTAAATTGCTTGTTTGATGTGCAAGAACTGTGCAGACTGGTTAGTGAATCTGATTAGTAAAATCAGATGCCATTTTAGTTAGTGAAGTAAGTTTAATCAGGATTGTGTTACTGTAGGGTGTACAGTATTTTTGGTAAACCTGGTTTAATGCAGTGTATAACCTGTTGTCGTAAATGTTATGCCTTTGTTCTACATAGAAAAAAAAAACTATCTTGAAAAAGGGAGATGTAGTGTATTGAAGTGTCATAAGTGCATTTCCTAGTTTGCTCCCTAGGTGGCACTGTAGCTTGGTTGTGATGTTAACTGTGTTGATGTTGAGACCACAGAATAAATACAGCGGTAGACTGACAAGACATGGCTTCGTCCACTTCATATATTACAGTTAGCAAAGTGCGCCCACCCCAGGCGTGACTGACCTCACAGCCTCAGAACTTATTTCACCCCCAGTTTCTTTCCTCTTTCTTCTCCTCTCTGTGCGTCCATGAGGTAGGCCGGAGAATGAACACCGATCTTTCACTCAAGGTGAAGGATTTCCATTTCAAGCGATGCATCTCTGCTTCAGTTCACGCCACAACAGACCGATCTTCTTTTAGGACTTTGCAACCACATCAACACTGAAATTCAGCTCGACATACCTGTACAGCTTGAAACTCAAGAATTAACACATCACATTCTCATACATAATTCACATAATTCAATCTGACATGTTTTTTACATCTAAGTTTAGCTGCCAGCATTACACGAATCTTTTTACCTCTCAACGTGTCAGAAATATAGTGTGTTTGTCCAAAGTATTAATACAATAGCATTTGTTTGTTGGCGTTTGCAGCACATTTTGGATTTAGTTCACGTCTAAGATGTGTGATGGGAGTAAGGGATGTTATACAAAACTGTCTTCCCTACTGGATGTTTGTGAAAAATGAAGTAAATCAGAAACATCACTACTGTAACTCCAAAAAAAATAAAAAATCAGAGCTACACAAGAGGGATAATTTGTTGTTTTCAGCTCTGATAGTCCGACAAAGAATCTAGACTAAATTTTCTGTGATGTGCAATTGAAGTATTATTGCATCTTCCTGCTTCTCTCGGGAGTTTCATTGAAATTTTGCTGAGAGGAAAGAAAGAAAAAAAGCTCTGCCTCTCGACTTGATAGGAAATATCTGTGGCATATGATTTACATAATTAAAGGAGATAAAAGTCCTGAATTCACTTGACTTGATACTCGCGCAGAATCTGGCAGTGTGAATAGTGTCTCACATCTGCAGCTGCTCTGCTAACCATGCTAATTCACACAACCCTCCTCTGATGAATGGGAGCAGAGGGGAAAAAAAATAAAAAGAAGCAACAAAGGTGACATGAATCAGCTCCTACTACTCCTCTTCCTCAGTCATTTTAGTGACTCAGAGATAAAAACTCTTCTGCCTCTCCTTCACATTCTGCTAGTGTCCTTTCAGAGCCTCGTGCGCTTGATGACTAATGCGGCCCGCACCACGGCAGTGAATAGAGAAACAGCAACTGGAATCTCACAATATCCGTGTCATATTATATGCGAAGCACTTAAAGTCTGCAGATGCTATTCATTCAGTCTATACGAGGCATCGGAGGAAGGGAAGAGCTGCCGTTGATACAGACATGAGAGATTCACTCAGAGCAGTGATTAAATGAACTTGGCTGCCACAGTGATGTGATGTGTAATTTATTTGTCAAACAGATTACACCCAGATGTCTCATACTTGGTCTCCTCTTACGTCACAGAAGACTTCATTCTTCTTTCACCTCAGAAAAAACATATTGTAGGTAACTTTATGTAAGAGTCTGACAGGTATACGGTAGCCTGGGTATACTGTACCCATGCTGCCTTACGCGCGGTTTTATTCGCTCTGCAAGTCAGCCTAGAAGCCTTGGACCCAATTTTTCTCTCAATGAGGGAGCCAATCACAGAACGGGGAGAGGGCAGCAACACGATGACGACACACCGAAGCGACTTTGTTGATAGCTTGTCGATTCATCCATTCGATGCAGCACTAAGTAGTTTAGACTGCAAGTTTATTTTGAAAAAAGAGCAACATTTAGCAATCTACATACTTCATCGGGTATGATTTGATACGATAGATATATGGGGCAGTTTGATAAAATGTTTAAATCGTACAATCTGATCCATTATTATCCAAGACACACTTTCAGCAACAAGACTGTGAGGCACCTTTTTAGTCTTCAGTAGCTACACCAAAGCTTATTAGGCTGCAGAGTGCAGACTCCATCTGGCAAGCTGCATGTGTGACTCACTTCAGTTACCTTACTGAATGAGCATGCCTCACACTAAAAAAAAAAAAAAGCAAATGCCTTTGCCCACCTATCACATGTGGGCTGACAGCTGTAGATGTGCAAAACACAAGAGTAGGCTACAGAGTAACAATTAAGCTTTCTAGGAAGCACACTTATTCAAATGTCAACACCACTCATGTGTCCTTATGGTAAATACAACGGTGCAACTGACAGCTGGTTAGCGTAGCTTAGCGCAGCTCTGACTTTTAAGAAAATCAGCCAACGTGTGCTTCTGAAGCTCACCAAACATGTCTCATCTGTAAAGGCCTAATCGGTGCATGAAACCAAAGTGTGAGGACAGACTGTGTTGTAAGGGGGTTATTTCTCCACTGATGCCCTGATAACGTCAAAATGACAAAGACTCCAACAAAGCACCACAGAACTAGTGCAAGAAATATTTCCACACACACTTTAGTTGAATCGAGTCGTAGTTAGAGTCTTTGTGCTCAGCTAACAGGCTGTTGGGAATTGGCTAATAGCAGTGACTTCACATTAGGCATCTTCTCCTCTAATGCTCAGACAGAAACCACATATTATGAAAGCATGTTTAATAAGAGGGTGTTTTACAAAAATGCCACTATGCATTAAACTCAGCCTTAACATATTATCCCAATACCACTTTGAAGCAGCATGCAGGGCTACTTTGAGTGTAGGAGGCGTAATCAAGCACTAAATGCTGAACAATCATGTACATGTAAAATATACTGTATATATATAAAGTATTTCTGTCAATTAAGATAGGCAGAGGGGGAAGCTGTAAACCATCCACTAGAACAGTGTTTTAAGAAAGAAGAGGAGGCCTCGGGCCAGTGAGGGAAGACTGTGTTTGAATTTACAAAATTAATTCTTGAGATAATTTGTTGTTTACTTTATGTCTTTTTTTCTCATTATTCTGCCCAAATATATTCATAGTGAAGCAATGATTTAGTTTTGAAATGGTTGCAACTCGTAAAAAGTGTGACATTGAGCTATTGTCTGTGCGGCGTGGTGACGCAAATGCAACCAAAGCATAATGGCTAAAACATTTTGCTGTCTGCCCCGAAAGAAACCACTGTGGTAACGAGCTTTTTATTCTTCATAGCTCTGATGTTGCCTCGCCCAGATTCACATCATCTCTATGGAGGTCAGCGACGAAGCAGAAGGGTTATTTTGTGACAGTCAGCCCTGCACTCTAGTAATGACACATAATATAAAATTGCAAGTGGAATACAACTTGAAATCTCACATTGGACACAACATGTGGAGCAGAGAAAATGGAACCATGGTGTGTGAATACTGTATGTGTATGTGTGTGTGCGAGGCTCTTGGGGGACTTGAGCAGCGGTCTGGTATTCAGGTCGTCCTAGGGCGCCTTGACCTCAGGACCCTGTGGACTGGTAGATTAAGTGGTGTTTCAGCACCAAAGCCAGAGCAAATAAAAGCTGCAAGTTCTCCCACTCCTGCTCCCTGCTCTCTGATCGCTGAACATGCTGTTTGCAGAGTCGAGACCTGATCCTGAGGCAGATGCTGCCATAGGGAGAAACTGTATTTTCCTCCCTGGTAATATATTGTTCAAATATATATATATATGTGTGTGTGTGTGTGTGTGTGTGTGTGTGTGTGTGCAGCACTTCTTAGAAATGCTGCGACTTGAAGTATTTCACCTCTCTGTGCTCCAGGAAAAATGACATCCTCTGTAGGATTTGTGTTGCTTTCCATTTGCGATGTAAATTTTGACTGGGGAGAATGCTTCATCATATTTAATTCCTCGGATCTTTAACATTTGTAATTTAAATGCAAAAGTTGTACTAAACATGAACTGATATACACCAATGTATAAATATAGATCCTGCAGAAACAGTAAAATACAAACTCGCCAGCTTGTCATATACAGCCTCATATGTTACATTGATTTGCATTGTAAGAATACAGGCCGTCACTATTGAGTTTAATCAAGGTGACACTCATTGCTTTAGGTGCCTCATCGCCCCACCAAGCTCCAAATGGATGAGAATCATTTTGGAATAAAATGAGTCAAATGACATTTAAGATTATATCTGGAATAGGATATATGGGCCTATCATAAAGGAGGCAGAGTCATGAGATTGAACCTAGATGGACTCAAACTGGAAAATTGAAAATTGAACCAAAGAGATTGACTCTTTGCTCTTGGAGGGAACTCACAGGTACTATAGGCGGGTTGGACAGAAAGTTCGGTAACTGCCTACGTGGTTTCGCATCTGTCTCCAAAGTCATTTGCTGGTGGAAACCTAACATTTAAAAGGTTTTTTTTTAGTGGTTTCATTCAGTCACATCCACTAAATTGTCCATACCACTGCCATTACAGAGAGGCCTATAGTAATTGGTAGTAAAGATTGTCAGTTACTGCATTGTAAGTTATTCTCTATCCAAAAACATAGACAGTATGCAAACAATCAAGTAGATGGTGACAGTTTTGTTTTGGCGTTGCAAAATGGAGCTGTCATTGGCATTTGCTGCATATTTTCAAAAAGCAGAAACAAAACTATTACCCAACTCAATCTGTCTTTTAAGGGTAAAACGCTCCATGCAGTTGCAGAAGCACGACACATAGTATAAACAGATTTAATTCTTGTCAACACAACTACATGCTCACGAGATGTCATCTGGCTGTTTCTATTGCTTTGCCTCTAAATCCAAGAGAAAGAAGAAAAAAAACACTGTCAAGCTGTTGTCCCATAGCTGGTATAGCACCCAAGGCATTGAGAGTAAAATTTCATTTGCCATGGCCTAACACTAGTCGGGGCTCAGATTCACTGTGGAGCAGAGGAGAGATGAAATTCATGAGTAGCAATGGGGAGAGAATTCTCCTGTGGTGCATTTTCTGGTTTTCTCCCCAGATCTCTGTGAAGGGTGTGTCTGCCCGAACGAGCTGCTTGCATGTAGTCACTCCTAATAAACCGTGCCACCAAAAAATACAAGACCATCTTCCCTTCAGCGTTTTGCTCTAATGTTTATTGTCATTAGTGCACCCTGTGGTGCAGGTCACATTTTCTGGGAGCTCTCTGGCTGATTGTTCAGTTCTTCCATACTGTTTCTCTGATTGTTACGGGTCTGTCTTGTCTCCGCTGGGAAAATGTGTAGGTGTAGACTTCTCACAGCTTAGGTTTGCTTCTGGTGTATAATGCAATTTCCCTAAAGTAATGCTATCAGCTTGAAGGGCCTTGGCGAAGCAAAAATAACCCTCCTTTCTTTTTGTGTTTATTTTTCAGATGACTCATTTCAATGTAAAACAGCTGATAGCGGTCTAAAGAAAGAAACTCTCTCTTTTGTTTTTTGTTTTTTTTTACTGGGGATTCTCTCATGGAGCCTTCAGGTGTTTTGCGATCTGGCTGCTCACACCAATCTCATCTCAACGAGAACCTCCTCCGCTCAAATGTGGTGAGGAAGAATAACAGTCGCTGTATACGTCTGAGCTCAGCCGACACGCTTCCCTTCATACTGCCTCTGTTAGCAAAACGAGATGGACGGAGCGAGTTAGCATTGCAGGCACACCACTTGCAGCTGTGGAGGAGGTCGGTCGCGCCCTCACTCCCCTCGCTCCCCTCGCTCAGCTCTCTGTCTCTCTCCTTTTGCAGCTAACACTACTTCTTTTCTTCTCTCCTGCCTGTTCATGCCTTCAATTTTGCATCACCATAAAAGAAAAATAGAAAAGTAATTTTCTCACCTGAACAGTGAACTTTCTATTATTAAAGATCCAACCCAGTTTGCAGACATCATTATAGACAATGCAGTATTTATTCTTATTTTATTTCACCTCCAGATAAAGATAATTAAGATAAACCTGCCTTCTGTGGATCTGGAGTTTCCAAGTCTCCAGATCTTAGAAATGATGGAGAGACAAGTTGGACAAGGCAAGGATTTTATCTGCACTCTTGACCAATCACATTCTGCCCCACTCTGGGGAAATGCACAGATTTCGGCTTGAGATAGAAATCGATGGAACAAACATCTCTTCAAACTGGCTGGCTATCTTATTAGCAGTTATATTTACCTTTACCTTTAGTTTTCCAGTTATAGTTTCCAGTTTCCAGAGACACATACAGTACAGTAACCTCACATTGTGGAGTTTTGATGAATGGTTCTCATCGGTTTTCTCCATCTTTCTCTTCCTACTCCACCTCTTCCATCCTTCGCTCGGCTCAGCCGAGGATGTTCACCAGCTTATCAGTCAACAGGCGTGTCAGAGTGCATTGCTCCGGAGAACTTAACTCACTGTGCAGCAGGGTGGCTGATATTTACATCCTTTGGGTTTTTTTTCAGGCGCTTCTAGCCAATTACCCGGCAGATCAATCAGTGACTCAGCCCGCCTCCTGCCTGCATCCTCTGTGGCACTTTGTTAACCAGGCCTGCTGTTCAGCTGCAGATGCAGATGCAGATGCTGTGCAGGGCAGGGCATTGCACTGTTGTAACTGTAAGTCTGCAGTATAGTGGTGTGGCTTGGTTTAGGGACTGGAGTAGAGGGGTTGTGTGTGTGTGTGTGTGTGTGTGCATACTGTAGTGTGTACATGCACCATATGTATCAATACCCATGTGTACATACAGCACACAGGATATGTTTGTGCTGTACATCATACATCTTTCCCATCAGTTGCAGGGCCTTGGCTGCTTTCCCATTCAAACCCCTGCGTCCTTCCCGTGCTTCATCCACAATGGAGTGACCCATTGTGTATTCAGACGTGCCTCTTTCTCCACGTGTTGCGCATGGTCTTTGCTCTCTGAACTGCATTAGAAATTAGCTGGGCTGCTGTAAGTGCCTTTTATTCCACAGCTCGCTTCCTCAGTAGGCATAACAGCTTGCCTAGGGCTCTTTGTTTCATTAGCCTATCACCGTGGTAGATCCCTGGCTGTCATGCTGAGAGCCCGACTCTCTCCATTATGCTGTATTAGGCAGCAATGAGATTGAGCTGTGTGTTTTATCTCTGCACACATTAAGGCCTCAACCCATCAAAAATGTCTTGAAGAATTATTCTCCAAAGGGTTGATAGAAAAGGTCTTTTTTTTCTTTTTTTGTTCTTTTTCTTTTTGGAACGTGAGTGAGCTGCGTTGGCTCGGGCTTCTCGTTTGCAGCCTTGATTTTGAAGGACATCACAGAGCAGATTGCTTTCCATGCTTGACGAGTTTTGCTTTTGTTTTTTCATCTCCTCATCAGTGGGATACCTCCTCGGGGAGTTAGTTTATTAACATACAGGGTGTAACTGGCTCTAAAGGAGTATGACTGATGAATGCTCTGTTTTCATTATCTGCATGTTTCTCTCCCATTTTCTTCCATCCTTTCTGGCAGTGGATTGCACTCGCCATCTTATCGTCTAAGAGCAAATGTCTGATTCCAAAGGGGGGCCTAAATCACATTTGGCATCATGGGTAATCTAATAGGTAATGGTGAGCTTTTGTTTTGCCGCTGGGAAAAGGATGTCAACATTCAACAATGACAGAGGGCAAGACCATGATGGGATTATGAAATGTGGAATTTGAGTAATCCTCAAAACATTTCACAATGATAAAACAGTTGTGGATTCAAGCAGACTCTCACAGCAATATGTAATACCCCCTTGCAGGGAATGACAATGCAATGAGTTGATGGTATACATTTCATGAAATGAAAGTGCAGCTTTGGTCATATAATGCCTGTCCTATGCCACTGTGCTGTTGGGACTGTGTTGGAGGGTTAATGCATATCATTACCATTTGATAGGCTTATAGAATAGCCATGACAAGTGGTTTAGGGTTTACTGCTGACAGTAAATCTGCAGCTTCACTCAGTCCATCACATTTTATTTATACCGGGGTCGGTTGGGTTCGCCCAAGGAAGAAATATTCAATGCAATGATAATAGGACAAAAATGTGTATACAAAGCAGAACACAAAAGCCAATATCAGTCTGTATCTGTTCTGTGTTTGGAGAGGTGGATGAAGTGACGCCTTATTGTGCACCTCATTTATAACCATAATGGCAACATTTCCAAGCAGGCCGGGGACTAAATTTTCCACAAAAAGACCTTCTTAGTTTGTTCTGCCTGCATCTGTTTCGCCCTGTCTGTGTGAAGGATTGCCATTGCACAAAGAAGATTCATTACGTGAGCTTGCGGGCTGCTAAACAGTTCCTACAGCAAAGACCAGGTTAAATTTGAATGTTTACTGTTAGGCGTCCCAACGGTGCAGGTGACATTTGGTGTCCTCGAGGTGTGAAGCAGATTGTGTAATGTTCTATGCAGTCGTTTGAGTACACTTTTCCGCCATTTTGCTGAAGGTGTCGAGCATTTGCTCGACTACGAGACCTTGAGTCAGAGCGACTGAAAAGAACTGTCAGGATGACGGCGAGGTGTTGGTTTCCGTCCGCTTTGCTCGCACATTTAGTCGTCTTTCATCCCTGTCAAAGCTCAAATTGCTCATCCATCTGTGATTATTGAGGTGCAGGGGTGTGTGAGAGAACATTTTTATTTCCTCCTCAGACCACTGACTGTACACCGGCAGAGTCCAGCAAGTCAATTAAGACCATCTTCTTCCATTGGACAACTGAAATCTCTCTGGCAGATTGCCGAGAGCAAGGACCTGGAAAAGTTAGCAAGTCGATCATGTGTGTTCATATCTGTTTCTCTCTCAAACAAACACTAACAGCCTGCTGAGCAGCATGGCCTTGCTGGCATTTCATTTTCCATTTGGCAAGCTCGATTAATCACAGCGCTCCTATACAATGCGACGCACATGGCCACCCACCAGCGCTGGCTCTCATTATTCCCCGTTGCAGGAAAATGTACAGCTAGGGGAAAGTGAGGCAGAGGAAGAGCAAGAGGAACATCACAGCTACACTGCTGCACAGACTGTACGTGTGGAGGACAAAAAATTGTGGCAGGAGAAAAACGGAACAAGAGACGAAGAAGGAGGAAAGGAACCGGGGATTCGGCGATAGAGAGGAAGATTTGGATCACTGTGAATAGGTTATGGCGATGCTGGGAGGAAGACTGATAAAAGATTGGGGCTGCTCCATGTCCCCTGAAGGCTCTGCCTCTATCTGAATATTCAGTGAGCTGACACTGGCTTTTTCTCGCCACCGTCTATAAAAGGATGCCAATTGGCTTTTACCTTGTGGCTTCTAATAAGCCTCTGTGCCTAACGTGCATACAAACAACTCTTCGTAACACTGAGGCAGACAGTGATTCCTGCACTTCCATTTAAACAGCTTTTAAACAGCTTTAAGTGCCTGAACAGTTTGCTGTCCTTATGTTTGAATTGTCGTGCTCCAAAAAACGCATTACTAGATAACAGTCTGACGGTTGTTTGGCTTCATATCTCCAGGACTGAAATTGAGACTTCCTGACTTTATCTCCTTTTATGCATGCAACTATGATTGTTTATTCATTCCGTATGATGAAATGTCTGATCTGCTGCGGGGGGATGAAATTGTTTTTTTGGAAAAAACTACAGTTTGTCAAAAAAGTAGATTATTCATCCGTTCAGCACATTTATATAATTTTTAAACAGTCGCAATCGTGGATAGTCAGAGTTGGAGTAAAGCAACATTTTACAAAATTCTAACACTGTGCACAGGACAGAGGCTGACAATGCTGAACCAGGATCAGCTTTCTGGAAAAATCTGCACTCTGCAGATAGAACACCCTGCAATGATCTCCCACGCTGAGTTTGTTTGTGTAAATAAAAGAAGTAGCCTACTTTTTTTTTTTGTTTTTTATATTCACCATGCACATGGATGAGAATCATGCACATGCAAAAACACAAGGGTTCTCTTTATTTATTTGTATCCTAATGTGCGTAGAGGACATTTCTCATCCAAGGCTTGAGACAAGCTGGATTTTAGCTGGAGGAAACCACTCAAATCTGTATGCTACTCCTAATCCCCTTGCACAAACACAGACATGCTCCACACTGGACCTCCGCTGAGCAGCTCCGGCTATACTCTTAGATCAAAAAATCTGTCTCATTTTGTTCTCCAGTTTGTTTGGAGGGAGTCGCGATGGCTCTCGGGTTTGTACGCCAGAAGTGAAAACTTCTGGAGATTTAGATGCATGCAGAATGTAAACACAGCAGAGAATAATACTGAACACATTTTGTCCATTTCCATCAAAATACTTATTCATAACCACCAGTGCCATGTACTGTACAGCAATCTTAAATATTCAGGCATAATCCTTCTGGGGCTCTTCTGGTAAAATGTAGAATTCAAGTGAGATTGAAATCATCCCTTCCCTAGATAGCTGTGTGCCACAAGGACATCATTTTCTTTTTCTTAAATTAGAAAAGATTAGGTTGAATCTGGGAGGCTTGGCTGAGAATTTTGTCACCCCCCGGGCAACACTTTATAGTATTTCAAAACTCTTCCAACTTTACCTTCTGATTTAGTTGATATTTCACAGTTTCTCTTTAAACTCCCTGTCTCTTTGTTATAGAAGAAGGGAATATGTGTGTGGCTTTACCAACTGGAAAGTAATTTGTCTTTGTGTGAAATGAACTTCCCTTATCATTTCCAGAATCAGAGTCATACTTGAGTCTGTTGTTTGATGTGAAGCGGAAAAAACTGTAGAAAAACGGTGCCTAAGTTTCAATTTTTATATAACACTGCACACACATACACACACACAGAGACACATTATGTCCATACACCCCTTAATTAATCTCTACAGCCACAGACATCATCTCGCCACATAGAGAGAGGTGAGATAAACCACAGGGTCAGACATCATACAGAGAAATAAAGAAAGGTGGAGGGTGGGAGATGGCTGCAGGATTAGGTTCAAACCCCCTTTAAAAAACCTCATTGTGTGTTTGTAGCTTATAAGAGAGACCGACTGTGATCGGGGAGGGAAGTCTGAGTCATTGATTTTATCGTGCTCTGCCTGTGAAGAGGCGAGGCTTTGTGGATACTTAGATTGTGGTTGAAAGAGCTCAGTGAAAATTCTTAAATTGAGTATGTGGAGTGGAGGGGCTTTGGTGTGGCTTAAATATTCATTTGCTGGTGGCGCGAGCTCGGCGGTGAGGTTTTAGCTCCTAACAGCGAATCTCTCAACACGCTGCTTGTCAAACATCTGTGGGTTTTTGCCTTTTTCACAGAAACAAAGCGGATTTCAAAACAGTCTGGCATTTTAAGTGTCGAGCGAGCGGCGCAGCATTTGTTGTGTTTCCTGGAAGGAATCTGTTTTTGACGGAAGCCTTGGCTTTAATAAAGAGTCTTGCATCGGGCGGGTGGCGGGAAAAATTACTGCAATAGTCTGAATTCAACAGTCAAATAACTCACAGCTGTGCATTTAATCATTTGTGTGGTTTAATCTGCACTGCAGTCCTTGTCATTGTCAACTCCACACATAGTATCTGTTCATGCATATTTGGCAACAATTCAAGCTGCGGCCGTGACAACCTTCTTTTTCCATCCGTTCAATAAAATGCTTTTACACCTTTGAGTCGAAGCGAAAACAGCTGAGGACATCAAAACGAGCATGATGGGTTGTCACTTTCTGCCGTCAGCGTCATGTCGCACCGGGTGACTCCTGGGACTACAGTAATACCCTTGCCTACACTTAAATTAGCGTGTATGAGTCGTTTGTAAACCTGCTAAAAAAAGGCAATTGACTCTTTTCACACTGCCAGAGGAGTTTGCCTTCTGTTGGGACTGAGAGGACACGGACACACAACTGTGGGGGAGTAATGTTATCACACGCACGCACATACACACAGCAGACACAGGGGAGGGAATATCTTAACAGTTTCAAATAGCGAGCTGGTAGCTCCTGTGTAGACGGGTGAAATGGATCGGTTGCTTTTATCCTCGGGTCGGTGCTCCTGCAAGTGTCGGAGCTCACATGTGAAACGCTCCAGTGTCCGTATTTGCATGTTTTTAAAACTTATTTCGAGGCTGCAGCAGCTCACTCTCAGCAGCAGGTTTAGTATCTGCACCGTTTCTGCTTTAGCGGCACGGTGCCGTGTTTGCGCTCTGAAAGATGTCACAGCATGGAAAAGGAGCAAAAACGAGCAAATCGATCTGATGTGGGCGACGTGTTTACATCACTGGAGCCAGTAAATTTCTGTGACGACTGCAGAGTCAGGAGTGAATCTGGATTACATGCTTTCACGTCTCAGACAGAAGTTGGTGGGTTTTGTTTTTCCCACAGTGAAAAGCAGATTGTTGCACCTTGAGGGTTTGATTTCATATGTATGAACGGAGGTCATGGTGGGATCATCAAGTACTCACCTCGACTACCCAGACAAAATCCCTCAATGGATTCCCATTGCTTTATTGAACTGCAGAACTATATAAAGCTTTATTTGAAGGTGAAACCCATAACTTTCCACTCATCGTAGCTCATCTTCTGCAGCATGGATAACTGTAATGATGCTGCCATGTTCTGACTTCCATATGTTGTAGTGATGGCATGTGGGTTGTTGCTTCTGCTAAAAATAAAAATTGTGCTAAAATAGTTTTCAGCACAAACTCTGTATTTTTTTCCTTTTACAACAAGTTCTCCAACCTAAACGCCCATACAATAAAATATGGGTTGTTCTCATGGTAACAATGATAAACACGTAGTTAAGGTTAAAGAGTTTGATTGTGGACTTCACATCACTTTCGTCATGGTTACAATGATAAAACATGACATTTGTTCCTTTTCCTTTTTTTCCTTATTTCTCCTGTTTTAATTACTATAGTCGCTGGAAGTCATCCAACAATAAAATGTGAGCACGGCTCACAGCAGGCTTGTTTTTCAGACGACCTAATGGCTGTTTCTTCTTTTTTTTTTTTACTGGAGGACATTGTCTCTCATTGACATTTGAGATACCGGTCTGAAAGGTATTTTTGGCTCAGTGTGTCCCACTGCAGTTAAACTGATGTTACTTTTTATCAGCGAGTGTTGTGCTAATGTTTTGGCACAGCTTGTGTTTTGTCAACAAGCCTCAAAATCTCTTTTGGATGTTCTCCGCGCGATCCTGATTGGGACTGAGTTTTTCATTTCATTAAATGTGTGAAGGATTTCATCAGCCCGAGGCAACGGTTTGCCCGGGGTTCAGCGGTGTGAAGCAACAGTAACGACGACGGAAGTTTTCCCCCCTAAACCAACAGATGGGATTGTGAAGCATTAGATACTCAGTGACAAAAGATTTTACACGGGGGCAATGTGTCCTTCTTTTGTGCCAAAGGTTTCATTACATGTGATATAACGGAGGGGACGCCGAGGTCTTAACGACTTTCCCCGCCGCTTCCTGTGCCGCGACTTGGCCCGTGTGATTGGCCCGCACACCAAAGAGCAGCGTTTCATTACATTTGAGGGAAGATCTTTATTTGATCCTACTTTTAGCACATTTGCCTGTTAATACCCTTTCTGATGTCTGATTAAAACTCTCACAGTAATGTGCCCAAAACCCCCACCTACCCACACACACACACACATGCACATTTCTTTCCATCGGACACAAAAAGACAGTTTGAGAAAATTAAAAATCTTTTTAAAGGATGTAGTTATCTCACCGTTTTCCGACGGACATTTTTATGTAACTCAATTGATGCATGACTGCTTCCATTAACTTCTGATCCCTAAGTTGGTATAAATACTCTTTTCAATTTAGATAGTGGTGAGTGGTGAATGGGGCATTGCGTTGGCGTGCATGTAGAGTACCGACCTCCGCCAGACTTCTTGACGAATCATTCATTCTTTTATGATTAAGCTGATATCCACCTACTACTGCGACTCTTTCCCCCCCTGAGCCGCCTTCATTGACGCGGCGATATACATCTCTCAATCTGTTCTGGTGACTAAAGCCTGAAATTGCATATGTAAATCTTTTGTAACACACTCCTGTGCCACTATCTGATTCCTCCACTCATTCCCCGCCATCTCAATCAATTTGCCTCTCCGCTTTCCAGCAGCAGATGCGCGTTATTTATCTTCTCCATCATCCACTTCTTCACCCACTTTACCCCGGTCTTACGCTGTGGCAGCAGAGCAACCTTGTGTTTTTGCCCTCACACCCGACTCATAGGCTTTAAGTGTGTATGTGTATGTGTGAGAGATAGCAACACTCTAATGGGGTTTATCAAAGTCAACCTGAATACTCTAACAGTCTGGGCCTGAACATCAAAGCCCTACTCCCCACTCCACTGCCAACTACTCTGGACATCCATCAAACACCCAGGCTGAGGGAAAGCCTAAATAGGCTAAATTGGATGACGGAAATGTTTGTATTGTAAGGACAGATACTCTGATGAAGGTCTAATCCCATTGTGTGTGTGCGCGTGTGTGTGGCTGTGAATGAACCTTACATATTATGGCGCCACGAGAAGCTCCTTTCTATTTGAAACTACATGGAGGATGGGGTTTTAAAAAGAAAAAAAAAAGAGTAGGCAGTCATCCTCATTGGTACAGTAGATTATAGCAGAATGCTGCGAGGTCTGCTCCAACATACTTTATGACATGCTATCGATTCAAGAGAAGATGAAAGGAAATGCTGTGTGATTTGATTTCTCATTCAGGGGTCTTAATTCCCTTTGACACGCATTTGAGAAACAGACGGTCCTTTTGAATGCAGTGAATCTGACCAACAGTGTTATTCTCTCGGGGAGATCAGAGTGTTTCTCCACGTTATTTTTTATTAGACTTCAAAGGGTTACATGCAGAAATATATGCAGTGTATAATATACAGCATATATATATTCATCTTTTTGATTACTGTGGACATACTTATGTCAATCATAAATGTAGGCGTCTATTCATTTGGCTGTCGACTGCAGTCTGTGTACTTTTCCTGGCGGTGATAAATAAAACTCTATTTCTATATTTAACAAACATTGACGCCGTCTTGCATAGCAGACCCGCGCGCGGAAGAAATTCCATTATGTGAATTTTGAATTGAATTTGCATTTTCCACACGTCACAGAAAGACATATTTGCATAAAGTAGATCATGCCTCACTTTGAATAGTGACATAGTGAATTGCATAGTGACAGATCGTCTTCTTAGCAGGCCGTATTTCGCCACTGTTAAATGGAGCTTTCTAGTTAGGCTTGGGCACCAAATAGAAATGGATTTTGATATTATGCTGCTGCTCAGTGAGATTGCAGTCCCCCTTGTTGGGTGCATTAATATTGTGAGAGGAGAGGGGTTGAGATGAGATAAAGGGACCGTATTGACCATGTGCTTCAGTTTGTAGCCTGAGTGGAGAAGGAAGCTGCACAATCTCCAGCAGGCACATTAAAATCTATCTTAATCATTTAAAAGGAATTGCAGAAATTGCTTGCGCCTCCATATATAGTACAGGCAGGTTTATTATAGGCAGGATAATGGAAACAACTATAATCAATAGAGGAAAAAAAGATAACTTACCTATAGTTCAAGCATCCAAATGTATAGCAAGTATAATGTTCATGGTCCCCATATTTGTTAAAGTGAGTGCTAAAATTTGCTATTTTGAACAAAGGTCGAAATTCATCCGAGTCATATTTGTCACAAACCAAAGTCTAAGCATTATGGTAAACCTCCAGGACTCACCGTCTCTCTGTTTTGTGCAAAGTCAGCTTCATTTGACTGTTTACTGAACGTGTCCAGCCATATTGTTGCTGTATTGAGTCACTGTTAATAAACTGAACTTCTGGCTGTTGCTGCTCTTACAGCTTTCCATCCTATGCCTCAGTGCAACTACTGTACAGTACCCCTCCCTACTATAGAAAAACCCCAGAGGTCAGCTGAGAAATGTCAGTCCAGAAAATGCCAATATATTTGAACTAAATTAGAAACTTTCTCTCGCCATCACAGGTAATCAACTAGTTTAACCATGAGAGAGCACGACAAGTTGATTTTGAAATTTGGTAACAACATAAAAGTGGAAAAAAAAAGAAAAGGCCGATTAATCTCAAGATTGATTTGGTAAAATCCCAAAATCAATATCAATATCATGCCACAAAAATTCAGTATCACCGTGGTGACCAGGAGCAACATCACCATCCAGGGCCTTGCTGCTAGCATCCCTGCAAAAATACAGATACAGACTGACAAACATGCTCGGCCTCTGTCGTTCATATACCATATATTTCTATCTGCCACATAGATGCAGTGTAAGCAAACTGTAATAGTCAATGCACCAGTAACGCACACACTTTTAGGAGTGTGTGTGTGTGCGCAGCCAGCCACACACCTTAACTGTGTAGTTATTGATTGCTCCTCTCTATTTTGCTGAGACAGATGCTGTCTCTTCCAGGATGGTACTAGAACACTTGGCTGGTGGCCGTTTTCTTTCCCCTTTCTTGTGAGACAGCTATCCTTCATCTGCAGCCACATGCACACACATGCACACACACACACCTCGAGTCATCACATCACTACTAATCACCTGCCTCTCTCATCTGAGTCAAGACAGTTTGCAGTCCTTCACATTTGTCTTTTTTTCCCCCTCCGTCTGACTCTGTTTTACACATCACTTGCTTTTCCCATTTCTTGATACTGTTGAACAACGAGTTTTCTTTCACTTCTTTCCTTATTCTCTCTTTCCTCTCCATCTCTCGCTCGCTTTCTGTCTCTCGCCTCTCACTTTTTCCAACAGCCAAGACCGATTTCATTTTTGTCCGTATCCGTCTTTGTGTGTCACCCTGCTATTCCTGCCATTTGTCAGTGCGGGCATGTTGCACCCTGTCTGAGCACCGTGCTGGCCATCTCACTGGCTTCCCACTCAGTACACCTTGGTTATTTCATCTATAGTCTTCAGAAAATATTTGACTAGTGAGGCACAGGTGTCTGAAATAAAAAAATATTACAGTAATTTTACATGTGACCACTAAGCATAAGGAAGGCTTCCACTGTGTAAGCAAAGAGACATTGCTCCACTTCTGCCTTTGGATCCCATTTACAAGTTGCATCATTATGTACAAAGCAACATCTAAATGTTCTGTTTACTTAGTATATCACACAGTATTTCAGGGCAAATTGCAACATAAGTGTGTCCACTGCATTTTAATACAGAAATAATTCCAAAAATAGCAAATTTGAAAAAAAAAAAAGGCTTGTGCAACGAAAAAGCAAACAAGCAAACTTCATTTATAAACATATTTCATTCCACGTGGAAGCACAATGCTTTACAGAACATTCAACAATGCAGTTAAAACAATATAAACAGTAATGGGCCACCAACAATCAAGATTAATAAAAAAAAAAAATGAAATGAATAAACTAAAAACACAGTTAAAACAATAAAACATAACATAACAATGGAAATAAATAATTAAATAAAAGTAAAAATGAAATAAAATAAAAACACAGTTAAACAATAAAACCATAAAAAGGGAAATTCAAATATCACCAATGGCTGCTCCCTCATCGTGAAGTGCAGCACATTGACCGTTTCATTATATCTATGCCATGCACCACGGGGCAACATGGAGTCTGTATTGTACGGTAGGATACATTTAGGAACTTCCGAATCCAAAATTGCACTTCCTCCACATTCCTGTATGTCACACCGGTTCCTTTGGAAAGTTATCTCAGCGGGATGTGAGTCGTGATTGCCTGCAAAGCCTCTGACAAGCACATCCAGACTCAGGTGAAGCTTTCGCTGGGTTCAGCCAAGGTGTTACCGAGCAGTGCTGTGACTTTGACATTTCCTTCTTACTGTAAATCCCACTCAGGCCCTGTGGCTTTAAGCAGCTGTATGGAATACTGCGTGTAGCATTTTGTCGGGTTATTGAATAGACAGCACGCCGGTGTATTTTAGCGTAGGAGGTTCTCGTTTGTATTTGAGTGGAGACACAAGCCGTTTTTTTTTACATTGCTTATTTTGCTTGCGGGAAATAAGCCGTAGAGGTAATGGGGCCTGCATAATTGACTCAAGTGAATATTGAATTTGGCAATTTGACCACTGTCCTTTTATAAATTACAGTTAAATGCGAGAAAGTTGTTTCAAAGTCAAAGAAAAAATTGTAGTGCATTCAAACCAGTGATGTCGTGGACGTCCCTCTTCACCCCAGGCTTCCTTGTTTTCTAACAAGTGAACTGTGACCTGTTGAGTAATTTGGTTGTGGGAATCACGGTTGGAACAGCTTAACCAGCACTAATCTCCTCATCTGGCACTGTGCGCTATGTGTCGAGCACAAGCGTGCTTTATTTCACTTATTCGTTGGCACCCATCAAAAATAGATAGAACTATTTTTAACTTGGCACCTGTGAAATAATGCATGTGGGGAAAGGATAGTGAATGATCATAGCAGGTGTCAGAAGTATTCTGGTTAAGCCTTGGGGCTAGGGGGAAAATTGGACAGATCTTGCTAAGTTTATTTATTCATGCCCAAATCTGGCAGACGTGTAGCGAAAGCTATGTTGCGGTTCAGATCCCCACTGCTTTAGACCCTACAGCAAGTGCTGCAGGCTAACGCTTGGCTAGCTTCCTGTTGTCTTCTTATTGTGCTGGTGGCAGGCGAGAGTCCCGCTGCCAAGTAGGCCTTACTCGTACTTAAAGCTGCAAGTAGTTGTGGGGGGTTGGATAGAGATTTAAGTCATTCAAGCTAAAGTTGTACTTAAAAAGAGGTGGACAAAGTTCACAGCCCTATTACTTTAGTGAGAGTGGAGATACTGCCGTGTTTTTATGGCTGTGTTTTTAGGGTGATTTAACTCTATGGGTGTATATTGAGTATAGGTGGCCAGGTGCCTTTGTACTGTCTCTCTTCTGTGTGATTATAATTAAAGCAGATATCAGGTCGTTTTGGCTAATGCTGCGTTCCAGGCAGGCTTTTGAAACCGCTTCAAGTCACGACTACGACTTTGTAGCATTCCAGGCAACCCATAACTCGTGTTTTTACCGTCCTGTTGCCTGTGAAAGTGCACTATAACGGCCACTCGTAACTTCCGACCCGTGAACTCGTACCAGATCGAACTGGTATGACTTCACAGGAAGGAAAAACACAAGTTACGAGTTTCCTTGAACGCACCATGAGTTAGCAGCCCCCGCCATGTAAGTGATGCTGACGGAAAATAGGACTATTTAGGATTTATATTAACATTCCGCTGATATTTGCTTTAAAGCAAAAAACAAAACAAAACATTAATTAAATGTTAACTTGAGTTAAAGTATTGAGTACTTGCTTAGAAAAATCACTGTTTCATGTCAACACATTTTTTGATTGTTCCACATTTGAAGAGCCTACTGTATAAACAACCTACCGAATGACCGACAGACTGTAGAATAAAAAGCTTGTAGATTATGATACAAAGTCAAAACAACTCAACAATCAGGTCATTTCAATGAATTACATGTTTCCTTTTTTGATGTTTGGTAGTGGTAAACACAGCAAATATATAAAACAAACTGCCTCTCTTTATTTGTTGTGTTGTGTTTGAAACATAGTTAGGATGTGGTCATGGTGCTCTGGTGGAACCAAATAAAAGAAAATGTTTTTTTGTTTTGTTTTGTTTTTAAACTACTGATGGTGTATCATTTTCTTTACAAATTACTGTATCTTCTTGTTAAGACCACAAATAAAGTCTCACTTGTTTGTGTTCTCAAGTTCTGATGATTTAATTAAAAGAAAGGCGCAATCCAAGAAATCAACACCTCCTACTTCAAATAGCGACTGCTAACAAATTTGAATTTCCAATGACTGTGAGAGGAAAATAAGTTCAATTTCAATTTATGAATCTTGTTAGCTGCAAAGAGGGCCTAAGGAAGAAAAACGCTTCAGCTGTGCTCACATGTTGGTTTTTATTCTTCTTTATATTCTGCTGCTCTTTACATAAACAGACACACAGATGCACAGACACCGGGAGCAGATCCTGTCACACAAACTCCATCAGAGTCTGCACTGACAGAAGGGAGATGTTTGCAGAGATTGTGGTAGTTGTGATAAAGTGTGTGTTTCTCAGACTGGTGGAGGTTGTAAATGTTCCTCATTTCCTTTACATTAAGTGGTTTTTGGATTTCTATAGCGGATGTCCAGTAATGTGAACACTGTGTTTTCACTGAGCTTAAAGTGGAAACCTTAAACTTAAAGGTACAATTAATCACTTCAAGAGGAGCTGCGGTTGCATTTAATGGACTCTCTCTCTCTCACAGACACACACACTAATACAATTCATGGCCTAAATTGAACATCTTTATCTGTACACCACATGTACTGTACAATACGCACAGGCTAGGCATCAAAACTTCCACACAAGGCTCTGTGTGGTCATGACTTGTTGTGATTACACTCAGAAAGTAGTATCGTAACAACATCTATGTGTCTGCACATACACACATTGAAGGGAGTTGTAATTGAAGTTTTTCTCAGACTCATAAACAGATGCTGATATAAAGTTGTTGATTTACACTCTGCACCAGTCTCCATGATGAAAATGTAATGAAATAAAAAGAACACTCATATCTTTGTCACATTTGCATGACTTGTTGGAGTTTATTGGTCTGTGAGACTCATTTGGACCCAGACCTATGAGCATTACACATTTCAACGCACTATAAGCAGCTTGATTTAAAGTCTGGAGCTGGCCATAGCTGGAAGCAAATAGTAGCTCACCCACGTTAGCATTTAGGCTTTATACTGTATATACATTCAAGTGAATGGGAAAGTGGTGTCAGAGCTCAGCCCACTATGTTTTTACACAGATATAAAGTCGATGAAAGGCCACAGGAGGAACAGTGTTAAGAGTTATGACATGAGAAGATAAAAGATAAACCACAGGCTTTTATTTGCATTTGACAGTGCAATATATTACTTGCAGATTTCCATCAAATTTGCATTTATTTTATTAGGCCAATAATCACAATTCATAATAGTTAACAATAGTGTACAATTCAGCATTTTGTCATAATGATATATTTATGTTAATGCAATGCAAAAATAGTAATAATGACAAGGTCCAGCTCAAGACATACATTAGGTCAAGTTATTGTTAATGCTGTTATTGTATCAGTATTATTGTGAGATGGAAAAAGGCATTTTGACTGTGTACTCACTGTGTCTGTGCATAGACACAAGCACATGTGATGTGTGAGTGAAAGTGCGACCCTGACCCTTATTTAGACACGTTTTCTTTTTTTTATATTAATGCACTTTCATCTTCTTTTTGAAGTTTTGTACAGAGTCCATACCAATGTCCTTCTGGATGTGTACATTTCCCTCGGGATCAATAGAGTATCTATACAGTAAACAATCCACCATTGCAGCCTTGTATATCATTAACCTTGTACATGTTGGTTCCCATCACGTTGGGTGCTGCGACACAGATGTCATGTCACTAACAGCGCCGCGCTCTGCATCCCTGATGCAAAGTGATGCTAGAAATGTGTGTGACATGTTGAAATGATGCAAACCTCAGGGTCTGAGCATCGTGTCTGCGTTTCGGCGCTGCCATCACTCTCGTGGGTCCAAGGTTAGTGACCTTAGATCTGCACAATGACAGTGGAGCACAGAGACCACAGCCACAGAAAGCTACGCTAAAAGTGTTTATGTCAAATACGTGAACTCCAGGATTTGGAGCCTGGATGTTAAGCAGTAACCGATACAATGCGTACGTTGGACTCTCAATTTGATGGGTGACAATGTTGACAGTGTGTCATACAACCGAACAGTGACTGTCTGTCTGACATTTCCAACTCAAGAATGATGGGCAAAGCCAGAAGGATGAAAGAGGAAAAGAAAGGCTTTCCTAACCCCTCTCTGTTCTGCACCATGGGATAGAGAGCACGAGTGGGGAGAGGTTGACAGGACAGGAGAGGGAAAGGTTGGCATGTTGACAGCTGCAATCTCCCTCCCCCTGACACACACACATACACACAAATATGTATATACATAAACAGAGTAGCAGCAGATGTTAACACAAAAAAAGAAAGACATATAGGATACAGGGTTGCACTGCATTTGTACTGTGTAACTCTTGTCTGAGGTCAGGCGAACGGCTTCTCATCAAAACTCGCTTTCAAAAGTAGTCGCCCTGTCAACACTATCACCTTGACAAGTGAACTATAAAGTTGGGCTTTTAGGATGCAAGGTGTGCCAGCAGCTCCCTGAAGAGCATTGTTAAAATATTTTAGCAAGATAATATTAAAAGTGAACCGCAGGAGCTGATGGAGGGCAAAGCTATTAAAACTAAAAAGTACACAGAGCCCACAGAGAGGATTATTATCTCCCTTCTTTCACTGTTGTCTAGATTAAAATCAACCAAACTTTTACTACAAAGCGACGATGATAAAGAAGCAGTCTGTGTTGTTTGTTTCTGATATGGGGTTTTAAAGCCTGAAGACTAATTTTCAGTTTCATATAATTATGTATATTTTTCCATTATAAAGTGCCTTTTCAGTGTGAGTTACAGAAGAAAATTCTGCAATCGTAATGTATCTGCCCAAAAGGATTACTGAATTGAAACTCATATCCAACAATTTCTTTCTTTTTATCCACAGCAGAAGCGGATATTTCAGTTGGCTGCTGAGGGGTTGAGCGCAGTGCCTTACAATCGAGATCAAAAGTAGATAGTGGGGAAGGGGTAAATGAAAAAAAAAAAATAGGAACAGGATATGACAAAAGTCCAAAAGAGGCAGCACTATGATTCAATCATTAGACCTTTTTCCCTTTTACTCTCAAGCTCCTGACTGTCCAGACCTGGTTTTGTACATTTCATGGACATCCTAAACTCCATGGGACACGTATAGATTATCCCTCAAGGGCGGTCTCACGGCGAGCCCTCGGTACAGACTGATTATAGATGTAGGTAGCCTGTTCTTCTTCTGCTTCGACTTAGGATATCTGTAAAAGGGGACAATACTCAATGGCGCTGGATACTCGGCTCCCTTAAGTCACAGTCAAGGCTGTAGTAAATATTTCACCACTCGCTGTCACCGGTGTCCTACCTTCACAATTTGTCCATTCTGACAATTTCTTTTTCAGTAACACCCTACTTTTACATTCCTATGCAGTGATAAAGTTTTCTTCTTCCTTGGATCTCGCCCCAAGTAGTTGGCGAGGTGGGGTGAGTGTTGGTTATTCACTTTCTTCTCTGCAGATATCAACAAGAAGCCCTCAAGCCCGCCTTTTAGACCAGTTGCACCTGCTGTTTTTGGTTTTTTTCTCGTCTTTTTCTGCAGCCACAGTCCACTGCTACATGCCCTTATGTCTGTAACTGAGTGAGTGAGTGACAAAGTTGAGTTTGTGATGGATTGGTCAGCCAAGTAAAGGATTTTTCCCATTGGACATCACGCTGTCAAAATGTTTTGGCATGAACATTTTCTATTATGTTGTCATTTGGCAGTTACATTGGATTCAGGACATTTTTATAAAGCACCTGTACGTGTTTCAAACTTTAGTTACTCTCCTTAGAAGTCGGTTTCCAGTGCTGCGCTCAGTGCGCTTTGAGCCAGAGGCAAACCTCTAGTCTGTGAGCTTTTTTGAAAGACAACATAAAAAGTTATCTATCCCTTCTACCCACCAACACATTGTCATACCTACATGACGAGAAAGTTATATGCAATGAAAAATATCTGATTCCAATACGGTTTAATTTTCACATTCTCCCTCTACATGGAGGTGAGAGTGCAGGTTATCAACAGCAGCGCATCTTAAGAAGCGTGAATCGATGTCTTGATTCTGCCAGACACGCGACCTTAAACCTCTGCATTGTAGCCGGCATCTATTCATTAAACAGCAACACGAGCAGTTTCTCACAGCTCAGGGGAAAATAAAGGAGAGGACATGTTGTGATCTAGTGAAGTGTCTGCGCTTTGTATGCGGTCAGATCGTTAGACTTGACAACACGAACACTGAGCGCGGTTGCGATACATCAGCGGTGAGAGTGCGGACTCGGAGCCCTTCACTAGATTAGAGGTGTGTCCATATGGCAGCATGTCAGAGCAGTCATAAAAGCAATCACAGCGTGCAGGGCAACAAAATGGAACATCTGGGCGCTCAAAGCCAGGCGTGCATGCAAATCTTGGAAGTGCACATGCAGCCACAGTGAGTGGATGTCGGCGCTTATGTAGCCTATGCACACTTGCACATGTGCAGTTTATGGACACATGAAGATAAATACACAGTTCCCTTTATGAACTCTCCCTCCAGGACGTGTTACCCACAGTTTGATTGACCACAACACCATAACATCCTCATATCTCATCCACCTCTCAATAAAATCCGTCAGCGCTGACAACGATCAGTCATGTGCTGAGGTGAGGGTGTAATGAAATCTGGTGTGTGACACTGAAGCACTCCCCCCCCTCCCTTATAGCATGATGATGGTGAGGAGAGGTGTGCGAGGAAGAAAAAAAAATGGACACAGTGTTGTGTGGGTGGGGTTCAACTGATCACGTCGCCCCCGTGTGCATGCTGATATTTGTTTCTGTGCCGACAGAGAGCTAATCAAGTGTCACTGCGCTGAGTGGAAGTATATTTATGTGTGCGAAACTATTTGTGTCAGAGTGAGAAAGTGGATGGATTTAGTTGTAATGGATAAATCTCTACTGCGAGGGTGTTTATTTTGATTATTTGCTTTCTTACTGAGAGTTAGACAAGGAAATTTATAGGCCTACCACTCTCATGTCAGAGTTTATAGGGCTGAAGCTAGCAGCTGTTTAGCTTAGCTTACAGTAGTTTAGCATTAGCAGGATCAGAAATAGCCACCCTGATTCTGTCTAAAGGAAACCAGCCCCCCCCTCCCCAAAGCTGACTGATGTATCTCATTTGATTCATCCTTATGAAAAGCTTTGAACTCAGAGCCAGGTTTGCTCTTTATGCTAAGCTCAGCTATCAGTCTGCAGGCAGTTCATATTTGCTGGACATATGAGAATGGTATTGATTTTCTCATTTAGCTTTCAGCAAGAAAATGAAACTGCAATTTTTCATAAAATGTCAAAGTATTCCTCATGGATTTTAAGATAGATATGCTGCCAAACTGCTTGTAGATAATCATATACAAATATACACGCTGTAGCTAATGTTATACAGCAAATTAAATACTCGTTCACACCTGTTGCATACCCCAAACCCTTGGTATTTGTAGTATCATAACTTAAAGAGGAACAATGCAAGTCCTGTCGCTTTTCCACTGTTTTCCTAACCCTCCTCCTGGCCATGTGCATTTGTTTACAATGAAGCCGTCCAGAAAGCAATCGATAGAGTGGTACATAACATTATATGTATCATATACGATGTTATGACGTGTAGGCCTGCTAGTAGTCTTATCTGTCATAAACAAGAGATTACGGGTTACGGGGTGCATTTGTGTCACAGTGTTGCAGAGGTGAGAGCTGGGACACCGGGGCGGTGGCGCTGATCTTGCAAGACATGACGAGGAAGGCAGATAGCCTCCATTCTCAAGTTACATGTCATTTATTGAACCATAAATTACTCCAAAGATGTAAGGTAAAAAAAAAAAGTTGCATAGTTAACCTAAAAATCCTGCATAGTTCCTCTGTAACGTAACGTATCTCAAGATGCATATGGATGTCAATGGCTTTGAAATGGCCATGTCTTACTATTAACTCCAGGCTCAGTAGATGATAGCAAAGTAACCTAACCATGACTGTGGGAGGACAGAAGGGCTGTGCTCTTAGACTTGGCTCATTACGACAGAGGAATCGACAGATACTTAAACTTGCTGCCCTGCTCTGCTCCGCCGTGAGTCCAGGTGAGAACTGCTGTGCTGCCTGTGTAGTCGCTGCTTTAGAAAATGCAGAGAATCTGAGACCCTGCAGAGAATCAACAGGTCATTTTCATGGCAACAGCTAAGAAACATGTGGGATTATAATGACTCGTGTCGTTGCTGGACACTTGTGTGGGCAGCAGGGTGTTTCTGCAGCATTGTCACTTGCAACAGCATGAAGGTTCTGGGTTCAGTCCCCGGGTCTGGGTTAGTGTTTCTGGGTTGATTCTGCATGTGCTACCTGTGCCTGTGTTGGTTCTCTGGCTTCCCCCCACAGTCCAAAGACAAATTAGGTCAACTGGTAACTCTAAAGTGCCTGTAAGTGTGATTGCGTTAGGTTGTTTGTCTCCAAATAGCAGCGTGTCCCCTTATTGGATATTCACAATGTGGCTCTGCTTTGCTTTCTGGTTTGTTTTTTTTAAGGGCAGATGCATAAAGCTTAAAGAAATATGTCCTTGCCTTTACTCTCAGTGAGTAACAGATAAAATGTAAAAGAGTGAAATAAAAGAGAAGACTGTGAAGCTTATAGACTAATACTTTGTGTGGATTTCTACAGCAAGCCTCATTTCAATTCACTGTTCAGACTTTTGTAGCTGTTTCATTGTTTCCAAAAACGTCCAACACTGCGGTCGCCCTTCATTACCTTCTGGTCTGCTCTGCTGCGAATTGTTTGGAGAAGTAAAACCTGAGGTTTCGAGTGTAAATGCAGTCTTCGGTGTGCAGATAGAAATATAATTCCCATTACAGTACCCGTCCCTCTTTCAGCATCCCTCCCTCTCGCTGCCTCTGCTGATTGCATTTACTTATTTGGATGTAAGGGACCATGGCTGGAAAATATGCCATGCTGCAAGGAAAGCACTCAGCACTGGATATTTGCCATCATTATGTTTAAGCGCACGGGGTGATTACTTACCTGGTAATTTCATGCAATTTCATACTTAATGTGACATTTTGGGAGAACTGACAACAATCTTTGATGTACACAAAGTGAATTCTCTTAATCTCCAAATAACACCCGATGAAATGAGCGTTCCCGTGAATGCGAAGCCAGATTTGGCAGATTGCTGCCAGTCACTCCATCAAGTAGTCTCTCCAAGAATAATTTGCTGACTGACGGAAATATTTTCTGCTTGTTATGGCCTTAATGCACAATCAGAATTGCTTGGCTAAATTTAGCAGGCTTAAGTGTTTTGGAAATAGGCTGCGTAGGGGGAGTCAGGGAGGGTAAGAGCAAGACAGAGAGCGAGACAGTGCCACATGGTTTAGTCCCAGAACAATGAGGACGGTATATTATTTTTATTATGAGCTTATGATTTTGTAAAGAGGAAATTAATCCGACTGAATCCAATTCAAGCTGATGAAACCTACTTTTGCTGTTTATGAAGCCACGATTTTGTAAAAAAAAAAAAAAAAATACTGTACTGTACGTAAAGGAGGAAACTAATCCAGCTCAGTTTGATTCAATTTGAATACTGGAATGAATTAACAAGAGGGTCAAATACAGTACAGGCTCATGTGTCCTCATACAGTTTCTGGCTGAGAACACACCAGCCTTGCACGGATTATCCTCCGGTGGGGGTGGAAAGAGACCTAACACAGGTACCCCAACACACCGAATGTGATTCAGCCAATTTAACAGCCGCTGTGTCCCAACAGACAGAGGTCAGAGTGAAGAAGACAGAAGATCGAACCTTGTGGGTTTGCGCCACGTCAGGCTCCAGCAGCCTCACAGCATCTCTCCCCATCACATGCTCACTTGGTCCGGTCAGTGTTTGTGTGTTCAGAGGGGCCGATGTCGGGGTGTGAAGAGAAGTTACATCTCCTCAGTGACAACAGAACGCAGCGGCTTGCTGACATGTGTTAAAGCGTGTTGGTTGACCTGCCAGGCTGCAAGCTGCACAAAGGTTAGCCCCGTTTTGAAGTAGCGTCTTGTCCAAGTGGATTTTTAAATGGATATTAAATTATCATCATCATCATATAGCTGTTTCCACGGGCTGAGTTATACGCCACATGCCCAGTAAACTAAAGTATTCCCCTTTAAATGTTACAGCTGATTGGAAAGCATGTGTGGAATATACCTATAATAACACTATTTTCAAGCTCATATCAGGTTTTAGCAGCCATTCTCCAAAGACACATCTAATTAAATTATCTCATTCTCCGCTATACAAAAATGTCAATCTGAGCATTTCCTGGGTGACATTTGCTGTTTTCTCAAGTGCTCAGTGTTGAAAATCACTTTTAGATTACTCCTCAAATGAAATGTGTCATTTTGTAAACGCCCCAGTTGTGGGCCAGTAAACTACACTTCACGCTGCCAGCTTTGTTTCCAGGAAACACAAACACACACGTATTAGAAATAGATGTGAAGTCCGTGTGCTGAAGGGATTATTTTCTCAAAGGGAACATGAATGTTAGAAATGTATCCGGCACAGCTGACAGTTGTGTTTGTGACCAGAACTGAAGGTTTTATAGCTCAGCTCAGCCTCCGGTCTAATGACCAGTTCCCTTCAGGGCTCTTGTGCGACACAGCTGCACTGGTGGTGTAATATTCTTAATGCAGCTCTAAATCCTATTACAGTCCCTTTTCAAGAATTTGTCAATCACTTTGGTGATGGAAAAGTGTAAGAAACTGTGGAGCTCAAGGACCAAAATCTATCTCAATCTCCCCCTCTCGTTCTCTCTGTTTCTTAATCTCTCTCTGCCTGCCAGTCTCTCCATCTCTTTCCGCTTCCTCGCATTTTCTCCCCTTTATTTTTCCTCCGCTCGCTTATTCTGTTTATTTGAATGCTAATACTTCACACAATTTCCCCTTGAAATCACATTATTTCTAATCTTTAACCATAAACCTAACACCATCACTGTTACTATGCTAACATGGTAAGCAATTTGTTCAGCATCCCTCCCTTAAATCCACTCGTGTTTCGCATTGGCTACTAGCTAAAGTGTGTTTGGCTGCAGTTTATCACCCCACTGGGTCAAATTGCAGCCTGTTGTTGGCTTAGAAAAAGTCTGTGAGCCATTGATTCCCCCCTGGGCCCTCAGCAACAGAGGCAGAGCGGCAGTGAAAATTGAAACACCCCTCATAATTCCATGACAGTGAAATGCAACACTATCTCAAGTAAGCAATCAGACTCTCAAATTACCTGTCTTGGGGGGGTATTGTTTGCAGATCAGCAGAACTGTCCTCGCTCTGTCCCTTTATGTCACTGTGTCTCTCTCTGTCTCGCTCCCTCTGTCTCTTTCTCTCTCTCTGCCCCTCAGACACTCTCTGTGTGCAGTAATGAGTGGCAGAGTGGAGATGTTGTGTTGATTTATTGCATGGTTGCCCAAATGGAACCTGGATGGAATGTGTCTGTCATTGGGGCGTCACTTAGAAAGAAACACCTGTGATGCCTAGGGACACCTAACTGCTCCGTCAGGAATGGGTTCCCGCTTTAGCCATCAGTGTATCTCACACAGACACACAAGCAGGGTCGAGCAAAACAAGATGCACTTTGTAATATGTGTGTTTTTTGATTACTATTTTCAGTTGCTAATCCCAGTGATGCTCTGTTACTTTGACATTTGGAGGTTGGCTGTTGTGCGAGGAGTTGGATGGTGTGAAATCCTCTGAGGGCGGGACTTCTGGAGAGCTGTGTAGACTCAAGGCTAAAGCAGCTGTCAGTGAATCCCTCCAGTAAGGGTTGCCTGCTGGTGAAAGCAGCACACAAAGTCTAATTTTCTATTTTTGCAGGTGATCAATGCAAAAGATGCACAATGTGTGGGTTTTGCAGGATCCGGAGCTTAAGGGCGCATCTTTTGCCTGAATCAAGTAACGAGTAATGCAACTGCCGCTTTTGCTGCAGAGTAACGAGTAATTCATTACAACAGTGACAGTTTTTAGTCACTGCAGATAAAAGATTTTCCACACAAAACATTCGATCGTCTTAACGAAACAGAAAAGCGCCGCTGTGATAAGCTACCCGATGGCAAAGCTGTAAAAAGCCCCACAGCGTATCCGCCTACCCAAACACCACAACACTACTGCAGTATATCAGCGCTTATCCAACACATGCGTGCACATATACAGTAAACACACAGGACTGTGAACATTGTTGTCAAGGTGCCGGAGTATAGCCTTGTTTTGAGTGTCAGCTTTGTGCCGTTGTCATTGTTTCCCCAAGGGCATTCTGGGAGGAAGGAAGGAGGAGAGCTGCAGTTAACAGCTTGATCAATGGAAGAGATGGAAGAACGCTCACACTCACACCCCTTCACACACACACACACACATACGAACAGATGTGGGTGCACACCGACACAAAGCCGTAAACAGATTTCTCAAATCCATCACCGTGAATAAAGGTGCAAAATGAAGTGAAACTCCATCCCACCAAAAAATTCCCTGCCGTCCCCTCAAAGCCAAAATCTTCCATTCCATGTTGTGTATATGCTGCGAGTGTTAAGTCGACTGCAGCGTTTGCTTTGTCAGGGGGATCTGAGGACACAGAGGTGGATGAATGGACAAATAAGCAGATTAATGAACAAATAAGAGGTTTGCTCTTTCGACGCCAATATGCTCAATGAGCTGGAGACGTTCGGTGACATTTAGTCATTGAAATCAAAACTAATTAAGAAAGTAAATGAACAGAACACACTATTAAAGACATTAAAGCCCATCAGCGTATTTTCATAATGCAATCTATTGTATACTGATTACAGGGGTTTAGTGCAGTGATTGTCAACAAGGGTAGTTGCACCCCAGGGTGTGAGGAGAAGCTTGACTATTTACTGAGTCAGCTGTCACCCCTGAGCATCAGCTTTAATGCTAGTTAGATAGTGAGCAGAGCAGCTGAAACGGTAAACTAAAGAATGATGAATAAGCTTGAAACTGCTGATAATGAAAAAGTATTTTGTAATATATCAAAGGCTGAATTTTATGTTCACTCTAAAACTCATAGTTTGAATGCAAACATAACCTGACTTGATCTAAAGCATGACGAAGCACCGTGGTATGATAAATTCTGTTACATAACATCCAAACAAACACATTTAGAAGGCAGTAGGTGGTGTTGACGAAGGCTGTGCATGGTGGTGCTAAGAACGATCGGGAACCGGCGACGGTGGCCAGGTTAGAACCCGGAGAGTCGTGAATTCGCTCTACTGAGGCGTCCTTGAGTGAGACACTGTATCCCTGCATGGCTGTCCGCTCCGGGAGCTTTTTCTATAGCTGCCGCCCTTATGGAGATCAATAATGTATCATATGAATCATTAGTTCACACTCAAGGGCAGAGATCACACAGTTCTTGTAATGTATATGCCTCTGAAATGCCGGGACAGTCCGTCCTCCAAGCACTCACTGACCTGACAGACAATCTTTTTTTTTTTTTACTGATATATCTGGATGCTGAGCAGCTCCACTGGGGTTAAGTGCTTTGCTCAAGGGCACTTGAACCATTGGTGGTTGAAATAGAGGTGGGGATTACACAGAAGCCCCCTTTTTTTTTATTCCACCGAGGATTTCCCAGTCACCAGCTCGCCTCACTGACTATTCGTTGGATTCAGCGTGTTTGGTTTCGGTGGTTTCCGTGATAAATAGAGGTCAAGGTCACGCTGTCTGTATGAATATAAAACACACTGAGTTAAGCTCGCCTGGATAAATAAAAGAAACAAATCATGTCACTTTTCGCACCATAAGCACAAGGCGTGCTCCTTTTATTCTGCCTCTTTTCCCTCTGCCAGTACGGTTCTTAGTGGGCGCGCTGGCGTGTAGCTGGTGTTGTTCGTGGCGTGGCATCGAGGGGTACACATCGCTGCTAATCGCCATTCGGGGCACACACCCAGCTCACTGGCCATGACACCCAGGGTGTGGTGAATCCTATCAGTCCTCGGCAGATCCATGTGGCCTCTTCTTCTCTTCACCATCCGCCACCGTTCTGTTGAGTTACGGCCGTCATCCGCAGGGTCAACAAAGCACTGTCGAGTGGGTATTAACTACGTATATGGTTAATCTTTACGGCACTGTTTGATCAAAAAGGGTTTTCACAATAGCCCTTTGTTTGCTCAGGCAGTGTTTTTGAATAGTCCACTATGTAATGTGTATATGTTTGTTTTTTGGGAGTAGTGGAGAGCTGCACGATTGAAAACAGCAGATGCAAAGTGAATACAGGAAGCCGTGAGAGTACGACGGAGACAATCCCCTCGGCCGAAACAGTTCTTTCTCTGTGATTGAAAGGACGGGAAGTAATCTCAGTAAACTGAAGGAAATCTTTCCCTTTCCCCCCTATTTCTCTCTTTCCACCTCTTTTCTCTATCTGTCTCTCCAACTCCATCCACAGCTGTGCCTGGTGTGATTAATGGCAGCCATTCATTAGCTTGATCAACCACTTTAGCAGAGATTATTAATCAGATGCTTATTTAAATGTCACTGCTGAGCAGCTGAGAGGAAATGAGGCCACTGGGAAATTGAGTTTTTGTGTGTGGGCTGCTTGTCTGTGTGTGTGTTGTGTGTAGGGGAGGAGAGGGGGGGGCACTCTGCATGTTTGAGTCCTCTGGATCCGGGAATATTGCCACACAGTGATAAGCATGGGCCTCATTCACATGCTGTTTTACATACATCGAGCTCAGCAGCTAATACTGAAGGGATGTGTATGTAGCGGTGGAGCCTAATGTTCAATTCCAAATGAGATGAGTGTCTCATTAATAATACATAGTGTTGTGCCTGTATTACGAAGGGCGATACAATACTTTAGGGATCGAATAGTTATTAGAAATTTACATCTCCTGACAGTTCTGCAGTGCTCGGTTTCATTTTGTGTGTGTCTGTGTGTGCGTATTCTTTCCCAACAAAGGACATTTCCCACGACACAGCTAAACAGGGCTAATCACCCACTCATCATCTATTTTAGTTTTTCTTCTTCTTTTTTTTACTCAAACAAATTCTTAATGATTGTTTTCTTTTCTTTTTTTCTTTGCATCTGCAGCTGAATCGCCGCTGCTGCTGTTGCAAACGTTTTGTTGGTGACGACCACATTGGAGCTGCCATTTGCAAGCTGCTTGTGTTTGTTTCTGGGGGCATTTTGCACATAATTTCCTCTAAACTCTGATTTGTCACCGCGAGTCTCTGCTTCGACAGTCAGGTGCATTCCTTGCTATATACACAGGTGTGAGTCAGTGTAATTGTTTTGTCAGGATTATGCTTCGCAAGGATGATGACGGTGTTTTGCTCTTGAAGTATCTCAGCGTGTGCGTGTGTGTGTGTGTCGAGAGTGCTGCAGGGCAACTTAAAGTCTGTGTCCCGAGCTTTAAAGTGAGCATTTTCTGTGCAGCAGGGTAAATACAGTAAGCCTCAGAAGATTACACTGTTAGCAGAGCTTTATGAGGAGGGAAGAGGGCGTGGCCATGTGTGGATGTGCTCTGAATTCAGCCTGCTCACGCGGAGGCATCTGTACAGGGCTGTGGAGAAAGGCAGGCACCATGGAGAAGCTGCAGGAGGAATACAATGGAAAACACAGGAAGGATACAGCACAGTAGTGACCCCCCCCATCACCACCACCACCATCTTCCACTCTGCTCACCATGGTCTGTTGGGATGCTGTGACTGAGCTGAAGCATCCACATTAATAACGGGGTTAAATCACCTGCCGCGGAGAAGGCACACACACAACACATACACATTCTTTTGTGTAGTTCATCAATCATTTTATCAATCCAGATAATTGATTCGATCGATTAATCAAGGAGGACAGAGAAGGGGAGGATGTGATTGATGGCGGAAGGGGATGGGTCCGACCTGATTGAAATTCAGGAGCCAGAGTCTAAAAAGGTCAAGGGTCGCACGGGAGGCATTTATAGGCAGAGCAGCCTCAGTGGGACCTTTGTTAAGACTAGCCTTTATCAGAAGGTGTGTGTGCTTGTGTGCTTGTGTGTGTGTGTGTGTGTGAGTACATGCCTGCTCTGGTACATGCATCTTTTCCTGTGAGGTTACTTGGCCTTGTGATCGTGGCGGGTTAAGTGATGCCAAAGCCCAATAATAAATCTCTTGCGCAACCAGCACAGATGACCTGAAGGTCACTGTTTCATTAAGTGTCTTCCACTTTGATTTTCTCATCCCTCATGCTTGTCTGCCTCCCTGCCTATACCTGCCCACTACACACACACACACACACACACACACACACCCTTAAACATCCAGTGGAAGGTAACATGGACAGATGTGGACAGGGCGGAGGCTTTTGTTTATGGTATAGATGTGCTTTAAGGTAGAACCTGAACACTGGTGAACCTGCTTGGTGAGAAGATCAATGTCACTCTCATATAATATTCCATATGAATCTGGGATAAGACTTTTTATTTTAGCTTAGCATACAGACTGTTAGCTTGGCTGAGTTTAATGCTGACTCAATGCTAAGCTAAGCTAACTATCTGCTGGCTTCACCTTTAAATTAACAGAGGAATAAACATATTAACTGTCACCCTCTTAACATAAACATCAGCTGATCAGTGTTTTGTCAATAAACAGGAAGCAAAAAAAAACAATTTTCATAATCTACTGTTTTCTTGATTTAAAAGTCAATTAATATTGACCGTTGGTTCAACAGAACAAGCAAATTGAACAGTCTAAGGAGATGATGCTTTGCATTTTCTCTGTTTTTTTGTTTGTTTTATAGACTGAAAACAGCAAATTAATAGAGAATTCATCAGCAGATTAATCTATAATGAAGCCCTACAGTGCCTGTGTGGTTTCTGACTCAAATATTCAATCACTTGTTCATGCAAAGACACTGATGAGTCACCTTTATGAGTGATGGAAATCAATACTGTCTGTGCATTTGTCTGGCCAGAGAAAGAGGCCGGGTGGCTTTGATCCACTCATAAAGATGGAATTACAGACTGAAAGAAATCTAGGCGAGTGCATTTGTTTGAACTGTACAAGCAAAGCACTACTTTCCCCCAAAAAGTTATTCACCACCACTTAGCCGTCCAAGGCCAGAGGAGCCACTTGTGTTTTTCAATTCACTGGTCCCCATTCAGTTTTTTTTTTATAAATCGAATCATTTGAAGCTTTACTTGAAAGCAACAATTAATCGGGAGGGGAAAATGTAGCGAATGGCTGAGCAGAAGCTCTTGAGCGGGCTCTAAGCACCTCTCGCGACTGCTTTTGTCTTCACACGAATGTTTTACTTTGTCCCGGATGGCGTTGAAAGCACCGAGGGGAGAGAGGGTTTTTTTTCTGTAGCCTTGTTAGATTTGTCACAGGTATTCAACTTTCTCTTTTTCCTTTTCAACGTAAGGGGTGGTTCATCTTTTCTCAATTCCCGCAAGAACGCAGCTGAAATCGGGCCGAGAATCGCTCTCCTTTGATTATAGGTTTTATCCAGCGAATGTCATCATCAAACACACTGACTGCTCATCCTCCTTCACCCACTGTTTCATTCACTTTTTTTTCCTCTCATCTAGTTTTCTATCACCAGGCGCACGGCGTTGCCAGGTATATGGGTCTTGCCCCTCATGTCTACTGTGCACACACTGAAGCTCTGACTCATGTCTAGACAGAAAAATTAGGGCATACGTACACACACACACACACACACACGCATACACACACACACACACACAAAAGAATGGTGACATTTAGGCAAGGTGTTCACGCTGTGCAATCAGAGTTCATTTTCCACATTGAGCTCAGTCCGTGGTAGCCATGCCTCGGTTTGGGAAGGAACAATCAGATTTAATGTGAAGCCTTTTTTGTGTTTCCTGTTCCTGCAGAGTCTGTCCTCAAATGAATGCAGCCACGAGCTCTCAGCGAAAGGCTGTGAAAGCACAACTGCTCTGTCACTTATAGGTTGAGACTATCAGCAGGGTTGCATTTAATGCTGTGGAAGTTGTTAAATTTAATTGTTACTGTATATGCATTGTAATATGCATTGCAAGCTCAGGAATAACCAGTGATCATTAATTTACATTATATTTTCCTTTTAATCATGTAACAAACTTTTTATGGGTGGTATATAAACATCCTTTTGGAGCACATACACCTAAGTGATGACTCTAGAAAACCATTGATATTGTTCAAGAGTCAGCTTCTATCTTATATTGATATATATATATATTTATATACTGTATATTGATATCTTTCAAGATAAGATGTAACTGTGATCTTGCACCGGCAAGACGAAGCAACACACCTCAGCCAGGCCTGGCCTGTTGATGTAATTTATTGCAATATTATACAGAAAAACTCTTAAGAAACCTTTTCTGCTTCAAACTGGTTTTTATAACTTCAGCAGACACTTCCCTTATCTGGTTCACTCGACTAATGTGTGGCCTGAACTGGGCTTTGTTCAAGTTCTCACTGTGTAAGAGTTTGGTTAAGGATTAGATTCATACTGTAGTCCCCAGCGGTCTGTTAAATGTTTCCGAAACCTTTCTTTAGGACATTTTTAATGTTTTTGCTCTTTCATTTATCTCTGTTAAGCTTCAGCTCTGTTTTGTTCTGACTCTGCAAAACTGAACAAAGATAAGACTTAAACTTACTGGGGGAGCTCTGACTCCATTTTTACTGTTGCAGTCCAAAAACATTATTCCTGTTGTGTTTTCATTGTGATTTACAGCATCATTGGTCGCATCAGCCAGCAGGTCAGATGTCACAGGACAGCGGCCTGGCCATCTTTCCACCTTGTAGCTAAAATGAACCAATGGTAGACTAATAATAATGGATTCAGTCTGGCAGGGATTCATACGTCATGTCATCTAAGGAACCGATCTTTGTCAACCCAAAACGCGGTCAGTACATGTGCTGAGAGTTTTTCCTGATAGACAGAGCCCGATCCATATTTTTATAACAAGAAAGTAACACATTAACGCATTAAAAAACAAATCTAGACCTTTAATATTATTGGCTGTTATTCCTCTAGAAAACAACAATGGTCAACCTGTTTGTTTTATCCGCACCAATCTTTTTTTTTTCCTGCTACTTTGATCTTCAATCTTCAAAGGGTGCAACAATCGTGCATCGCAAGTGCAGGTTCAAACGAAGAATCTCACCTTTAGGACTTTCATGGCCCGAGAGCACGAGCCTCCGACTTGTGACGAGCGGTGACTCCAAAGAAGAGAGAGGGTTGAAAAACATTTAAGGATTCCAAAAGGATCCCAGCTATTTGTAGTTTTCTGTGCAGGAAGTTCCTCGGTATATTGTTACACCTGGTTGTTTTTCCCTCTGTGGTTTTGTAATCATGTATTAAAAATGAATGCCCCTTCTTCTGCTCTCTCCTCAGATCCAGACTTTGCAGATTTGGGAGTACCTCCACCTCTACCCTGTAGGTATACTCCTTCTCTCTCTCTTTCTGCCTCTGTTTTTTCCTTTCTATCTCTCTGTCCCTCTTGTCTTTACATTCACTCTTTATCTATATATATATTCTTTGTGCCTTAGTTGTCTAATGTCTGGTGTGTACGTGTGTCATATTTGTGAGTCAACGTGTGTTTGCTTGAACCGCACATGTATATACGTACGTGTGCATGTGTGTGTGTGTTTGTTTGTGTGTGTGTGTTCATGCATCTGTGTGTGTTTCAGCATGTCAGTATGACATGGTTGGTCCAGAAGGTATCGTTGAGTCTCATCAGATCACCAGAGACGGGAAGGCTGGCGCCGGCGAGGCCGTGGACTGCAAATGGTACATCCGCGCTCCGCCGCGCTCCAAGGTTAGTGACATGAGCCGCGCTGTACGTTCGCATCCAACTGTGAATTAGATTCAGAGTCAAATTTAGAAATGTCACGTAAAGTCAAATGGAAATGAAATTGTGTTCCCATCAGCTGGGTTGATGACAGCAACCCTTATTAATTTGCTGTTTCCATTCAGCATCCATCCGCACATGCGGCGAGATCGGAGCGTTGCATCAGGAAGCTTTGATATTGCATGTGGGTTTGTCTGCAGCTGTCAGCAGTATCCCAATGTGAGTGTTCGTGACTGCGGGGGGACTTGTTCCTCTGCTGGGGTCAGACAGATAGGCAGAAGGGTTTACTTGGGGTCAGGCCCATTTTTTTAATCAGCAAGCTGTTGCCAAGAGGAACAGAGGGATGGAAGGGGAACGAGAGAGAGCGATAGAGGGAGAGGAGGGGAGTGGGAGTGGGGGTAGACCGG
This sequence comes from Decapterus maruadsi, assembly GCA_030347415.2. Taxonomy (NCBI): domain Eukaryota; kingdom Metazoa; phylum Chordata; class Actinopteri; order Carangiformes; family Carangidae; genus Decapterus; species Decapterus maruadsi. The sequence goes on from CM064890.1 coordinate 3,787,100, forward strand.
ACAGACAGAGAGAGGGAGGGAGGGAGCGTTAGCGCTGATGAAATAGTGTTGCCATGCAGTCTGACCCTAAGGCCTGCAACAGCCTTTATTTGTTTTCTCTGCCAGTGTTCTCCACGCTGCCCTGCATGCATATACAAATACAGGCATGCTTATGCACGCATACACACACTTGTACACACACACACACACCTATGCTGCTTCTAATACAACCCTAGACATGCTTCCTTATCTAGCAGAGGTACCCGTGCTGCATTAATGCTGCAGGATTAAAAGTTTCCCGAGGGTAGAGCAGCAGTGCAGGAAAAGGCCACATTTTATAAATGTTATAACTTCTCATAGAAGTCTATGGCTCGATCATATACGCCCATACCCAGTCCAGTCTGTGACTGCAGTAAATCCCCTGCTGAAGAAAAAAAAAAGCGCTGGCTCTCTTCTGGGTGCATTTAATTTAACAAAATAAGAGCTCATTTTTTCTTTGACTTTTAAGGTTTGAACAACTCTTTCAAGGACAGGAATTATTTTATGAGGCCACAACACAAGGATATAAAAGGCTCACTTATATTTATGATTCTGCAACACTCCATAAATTTTTATTTTGATATTTCTAACATACGTGTGTGAGTGTATCTATGATAAAGATTTAAAGCCTCCTCTAACCACTGCAAAATGTTATTGGAGCCGGTACATAAGAAACAGTGTTTATATTCCTCTCAGGGGTGTGATAATGCAGCTGATATGGCAGCTTAACCGTGCCACTATTTGTTTCACTAATTCAGCGCCTGTTAATACTACGACATGTTATCTTTTCCCATTTGTGGCCGACTGAGAGATCTCTTTAAAGTCATACAGCACACATTAGGAAGCTTTTGAGCTACGTTCCACCTCTGATGAAAACTTTCATTTGGATCTCAGCACCTTCACGCAGGTTTCTTCATTCTGCGCTGCAGGCTCTGCGGGCTCCCGCACCGCACACACACACACACTGGTTTATGATATGTCTGGCTGATAATATTGCAGTGACTGTAATTCACAGCGACAGCAGTTGCTTTTATCTGGCGTATTCTTTGGGCTGCATATTTACAGCTAATGCCCTTGATTCCTTTTAGGCACGTCCTTCAGATTCAGCTACTTTAAGCCTCAAGGCCACAGCAGATTTGAGACTACGTCACCTACCGGTAGTCATTCTCTTCATCTTAAGCACTGGGCAGCTATATAATAAGTGTAGCATTGAAACAGTTTCAGACCTGGCCCTGGTTAAATGCTGTGGTTGATTCAAAAAGGCAGCAATGATTCTTCAGTCTCTCCAAGTGGAGCACATAACTCAGCTGCTACATCGCAGCAACAGTGCCAAGGAGGCCCATAAGTCAGTTTTGTGTGTGTCACATGCATGCATCCATGTGTGTGAAGCTGGGCCCTGGGTATGTGGATGAAAGAGCAACAGAGTGAGTGAGCCTGGCAGCATGATGTATTTTACCTGGTCTGAATCAGTGTCATATTTCGCCCTGCAGGAGTGTCTCACAAGGCAAGTCATGAGCCACAGGCTGACAGTCATTGGCACTGATGGACAAGGCAGCAAATAAAATTTTTAGCACAAATCAGTCCTGAAGCCCTCACTTCCCCCCCACAGCCGCTCACATTCACAGATATGAAACTTGCAGGATCTTCCTTTATCTCCTTTGGTTTCTCGTTTCATCCCACTAACTAAATAATACACATTCATGCTCACATATGTCTCCACCGACGGAGCTGGAGAAGCATGTGTGTCTGCATGCGTGAGATTGCGCTGCATGCGGGGCAGGGCTTTCATTTCCCTGTGCTGATACAGTGCTGCACCGTACGCAGTGTGCCAGAAACAGCAGAGAGATAATGACTTCCTATACCGGAGGCTCTAATTAGACTGCACCGGAGCGCTCCAGAGAGAAAGGAGGAGAGGGGGACAGAGTAGGAAAAATGGGAAAGAAATACTTAATAATGCATCTTATCGAAGATCTATATATGGATGGAGTTTAGGGGTGAGGTGGCAAACGGCAGAGGGATGAATGGCACATGAGTTAAAGAGAAAGGGGATATTCCTGCAAGTTAGCAATAATGACCAGGTACTGTTGCCAGAAGTGTCAGCACGGCAGGTTGTGACTGTTTTACACCACCATGTGTCATTTTAATTGCAGCTTTTCTTATTCATAGGTTCCTCACAAAAATAACCAGATTAATTTGGTTTTACTGGGAAAACCCTGAGTATCACTTTTTTAAAACATGTTTCCAAAATAAAAGCCCACGGTGTGAGTGAATTAGTAAATGATGTAGCAACTTGTCTTCCTCGTGGTATTTCTGTTTAGAAAGCTGTCCGGAGTCAGCTGACAGTTGTGTGGAGGAATATTTTTTATTTTTACTCGCTTCATTTTGACTCCTAACAGTTATCCACAGGCATCATTTGTGTCCTGTCTGGATTTTTTTTTTTTTTTTTCACCCACCACACCTGCCTGCGCCATCTGACACCGTCTGTTCCTTTTCATGAAGATAATGGCCAGAATATGGACATTCATTCGGACTGTAATGAACAGCACGAACACTGTTACAGGCGCCTTTTAAAAAACAGTGAGAACATCTTCTTCCCCCAGTCAGTGATGGATTCAGCGCCATTATTGGGCGCCGCAGAATCAATGAAGAGGCAGCCTATTTTCCTGCTGCAGCCAATCTCATGCCTTACAAATTGGTGATTGTATCTATCTGATCCATTGCCGTCATTTAGCTTTGTGATGCCATCTGCACTCTGATTTTTCTTCATCATCGGTCAGATGGAAGAGTTCGGCAACGGAAGCTGCCGAAAAAAACAACCTCGAGAGCGATTATTTTTGTATTTGTCAGTCGCTTTCACATTCAGCGATGAGGACTTCTTTTTACTAGCATCTGCCAGGCATTGCTTTAGTGAATGCAAATGCTGAGCAAAGATATCGCAGGCGAATTACAGTTATTAATCAGGTTGTCATCTCAATATAACGACGTGGTTTAAAAGCTTTTTTTTTCTTTCATCACTGTGTTAACCCACTCTGCCAAAGTAGCACTAACTGAAAACACTTTTGTACTCGGTTAAGCCTGTAACTATTATCTCTTGAAGTCACGGCCATATCCCAAAGCCTAATTTCTTTTCGTCCTTCACTAGTGTTTTAGGTTTTTACATGTTACATTTGCAGCAGGACAACAGTAAAGTAAAAAAAAAAAAACTTTTAATAATTTATCTCTGGTGTCTTCTGGGTACAAAACCTAATGAATAGATTCAGTGAGGTGTGTTTGATTGGTATATTTTGCATGAGCACATCAGAAATTAGTATTTTTCTGTCCCATTGCTCCTATTACACTGCAATTCCACTTAAAACATCCAGGAACTAGGATGACTAGGAAACTGTCCTCATGGGAGTACTAACATGAGCTGTAGCTGTAGCATGAGGTATACTGTAACACCTCCAGGCAAGAGCGCAGCCCTAATTATTCTCATCTGCTTTGAGAACAATTATGATCCGTTACCTTCTTGTGGAACTGCGTGAGGAGTCAGCAAAAACCTGCAACTCATCTCTGATGTTAATGCAGTTCTTCGAAGCTGAAGGGAAGTTGACTAAGCTCTGTTTAATCAAGCAGGTCGTGCATGGCCTGAAAACATAGATAGAGGGTATTCACTCCAGTGGATGTGCTAATCTAGTCGGTAGCTGTTGAGTTTTTCAACAGGATAAGTTATAATTTTGTGATAATTCTGGGTAATTTTTCTCTTCAATGATTAATAAATTGTTTGTGCTGTGGGTAGAAAACTTAAAGTCTAATTAATCTACTATAAGCTAATTATGTCGAAGCTAGTTGGCTAATTGCTAACCATGCAATGGCGGAGCAAGTGTCCTAATTAGTACGCTTGTTACTTTCCCCTTTATTTTCCTCTTGAACTATAAAACAAATGGAGACAAATTTGGCGAGGGCACCTAACCATAACCTTAACCTTGACTACAACCTTAATAATTACACATTAAATCTGACTACTTTGGCAAAGTGCCGCATGGAGCGAAGCCATTTTGCAACGTCATCCACCCAGAGCAACTTTGTTCATAGTCAAAGTAATTTCTGAAAGTTTGCCCTCCATGCTAAATTTTTCACATATCTGAAAAAGTGATTTTTAATGCATCTGCACCGGCGACATCTGTGGCCTGGAGCATTATGTTCGGCCATAGCTTCACTGTGATATCAGAAATGTTCTGCAAAAAAACATTTTCCATTTTTCCACACCATAACACAAGATGATTGTGACTATATTTCACATTTGGTCAGACACTGAATTGGTGGCGGTACGGCAGAGGGCCCACCTTGAAACTGTGGTGATTGTATAGATCTTCTGTGCTGCCAGACTGAAGATGAATGTGAAGCATCCAAGTTTTAAAATGTGTGGCTTCTTTACAGAAACATCAACATCTAAAACACTATCATGGCTTCAACCTCGTGTCCTGTCAGTATCAGCTTTATTGGCTAAGCTTAATTCCTTGTATTTAATTTATGTCTTCATTGATTGGTTGGCAGAGGCGTACAATCATGGGGCTGTAATTCTACTTTTATTTTACTAGCTACAATGTCAAGTGACATTGCTCTTACTGACCTTATACTGTCCTTCTGGAAGTTTCCTCCATCTCCACACAGGATCTCTGAAGCTCAACCAGAGTGACCATCAGGTTCTTGCTCACCTCTCGTATTGAGGCCCTCAGTTTGGCCAAGTGACCGCTCAAGGAAGAGCCCTGGTTGTTCCAGACCTCCTCTATTTTGGGTGTTTTTCATATAGCTATCCTCAGATCTATTGGCTTCTCCTCATGGCTTGTTTTTCTCTCATAATAACTCACTGTCTTCTGTGAGACCTAATCTAGACAGGTGTGGGTCTTTCCAAACCATGTTCCATTGATGCATTTTACCACATCTGAGCACCAATAAAGCCGTAGGAACATCTCAAACATGATCATGAAGAATGGAGGCACCCAAGTTGTATTTCAAGTTTCATACAGGTTTTGCTTGGTGACTATCATAATACACTGAATTGATATTTTAAACTGCTTGGAATTGTATTAGTATAAATTATGGTAATTGTGAACACATCTAAATAATTGTTTATGGCATAAAAAAGGTGCATTTCTTCAATAGATGGCATTGTTTCAGTGCAGTGATCCCATCATTGTCGTTGTTGTGGTACAATATAGAACTTTCTTGGTGGACAATGTTATTAATACAAGTCTATACGATTTGGGGGACAAGTTTGGAAAAGACACATTTACTCCCCATTAACGTCCATCTTTGCATGATGAAGCCAGCAGGTGATGTTTAGCTGTGTTTCATTCCATTGTCGCACTATGAAAAAAAGGCCCTGTTTCTTTGACAAAGCCAATTTAGCCAAGACGCTGGCAGAATGTGACATATTTTTATTAGATGGAAGATTATTGACACCAGTGTGAGACCTCTGGGGAATTGGGAGCTTGTTTTCGGCCTTTGATCCATTTCACTTGTCATGTTGTTGAAGCCGAGTTGACATTGCATGGTCCATTATCCTGCTCCATCTGCAGCTTTCGTCTTTGGGCATTTAAAGCATCACATTTCCCTGTCACAGTTCGGGAGTGGTCCACTCATTAACAGTAATGATGGCGAGTGCTGTGCGCGGCCGACCGGAACCAGAGCTGTGATTGGGTGATCTCGGCCTGATGAATGAGTGACAGACAATAATGCAGAGGCAATCGGAAGAGTCAAGGTGGATAGCAAGGTGGATATTTCACATAATAGGGGGATTGTTAGAATGATAAAATAGTTCTTATACTGTAGAAAAATGTCGTGGTATTAAAGTCTTTGTTATATACTGTGGGCTATATGTTTGAATTTCAAAGGAATGGTCTCTTAAGTGGATGACATTTTCTCTCTTGAACACCCAAAGCTTGTGGCAAAATGTCCAAGGTCTACTTAAAGTTTAACAAGGGTGTAGGTTTTTGTGTAATGCTTTATCTCAACAGATATGGATAATGAGTCTAAAGCTAATAGACTCTGTCTGTCTCTGAGTCCTCATTTGATATGCGTCTGTAATGACTTTGTACAAGCTGCAGTCTGTCAGTCTTATTCCATTACAGGGCTGCTATATCAGGCACTGGTACAATGAGGAAGATGCAGAAAGCTGAAAATCCTGTTTCTCACTCCTCTTTCCTCTGTTCTGTTCACCTCTCTCCACTGTCATGTCTAAATGCTGTAGCATCCTCACTTGATCTCTTCTTCTTTTTTTTTTTCTATTCACCTTTCCTCTCCTCTCTGCCTCTCTGGACAGATCTACCTGCGTTTTCTCGACTATGAGATGGCCAATTCCAATGAATGCAAGCGCAACTTCGTGGCTGTGTATGATGGTGGCAGGTGTGACATGTTGAATCTCTTCATTTTAATAAATCCTACACAGGCTCAAAGGGACCGTAGTTAATTTTTAGGCTCTTTATCTCATAATCATGACTTAATTGTCTCTTTATCTTGCTGCAACGACTTAACTTACATTTTATGCTTTTCTTGTGAGCAAGAATATAAGACAAGCAACTAATGCTTCTCATTATTATTTTGACAAGTTACAGTATCTCCGCCCCTGTGTGTTATATTGGCCGCACTACTGAGATTCATCAGTGAGCTCCTTTTCAGTCAAAGGAATCTTTTGATATTTTAGGAAACACACTCATTTGCTTTCTTGCTGAGAGTTAAACAAGGCGATGAACACCACCCCAACACCTGGAGAATAAATATTCAGCTCCTGCAGCAGCTGCTTAACTTATAGCTTTACAAAGTTGGAGAAGTTTTGAAGTGGGAACAGAAACGAGGAGTTTTGTTTGTCAGTGTAATATTTTCAGGCAACTAGCGAAGCCCTTAGGCAAGCACTGCACCCGTCCAAGAAATACTCATCACCCGATTGTAACGCCGCAGCCCGTAACTTTTACAGTTCTTGTACTTATTAAATGAGCAAGATTTAATGTGTTAAGTGGTGAGCTGTAGGGGAGCTGGTAGGCAGATTGTATTATCTTTGCACAAAGGAGGCTGGCTGTTTCCCTCTAATTCCAGTCTGTACGCTAAGATAAACTAACCAGCTGCTGCTGCAAGTAAGAGAGTGTCAATCTTTTCATCTACAGTAATGCTCAGCAAGAGGGAAAATATCATATCCCCCAGATATTGAACTATTTCTTTAATAGAACAGCCAGAATTCACATTAACAAGTTCACTGGAGGAGCAGTAACTTTGTTTTTCCATGTTGCTGTAATATCATGCTTAAAGAAAATAGCACTTGATATAATGACATGTGTTATGTAATGTGATCATTAACTACAATGCACATAGAACATATCAGCTCCAAGTCACTTGATATTAAACAATGTTCTTTTTCTCCTCACAACTCCTACTAGTTCGGTGGAAGACCTGAAGAGCAAGTTCTGCTCCACGGTGGCCAACGACATCATGCTGGTGTCCACGCTGGGCGTCATCCGCATGTGGGCGGACGAGGCCAGCCGCAGAAGCCGCTTCCGCATCCTCTTCACAACCTACCAAGAACGTAAGGGCACACTCGCACGCTCGCGCTGTTTATCGTTAAAGATGTTTACTTGAAACACGATCCGCCTAATGAGGCATAGCCGTTGGCTTTACTACCACACGTTGACGGCCCGAATAAAATGTCTTCAGTCTGGGGTGGTAGACACGGAGATGGAGCCATAGTGACCACGTTTATGGTGCGTTCTAGCGGATGTCATTCATTGGGAAGGTGCTGTCACAGGTTTCCATTTATTTTTATGACCATCTAAACTGCGGCAGACAGGAAACCAAGAACCAAGGAACACGATTTCCATTCTAATGAGCATTGCCTTTGGGGTGATTGCGAATGACATTATTGGTGGATTTGAGCTCAACTCTATAGAAGCACCACAGGTGGGGGCATCTGCACCGGCTAATTCCCTTATTGTAAAAAAGGTGAAGAGATGAAGAGAGAGCGAGGGAGAGAGCGAGCCTGAGACAAAGGCATATCAGGGTGAGCTACGGTTTGTTCGCATCTTTGAGCCAAACACCATAGGAGAGATTAAAATTCACACAAACACTCACACACACAGCCTTTCTCTCTCTCATTCACTGGCTTCTCAGTGATGGAGCTTGTAGTTTGACAGGGGTTGCAGAGGGCATTCTTTGTACTAGTGAGGTGAATGAAGAGGGTCTGAGGGCTTTATGTGCGCACACTATGTCAATATCATTCAAGGCCCTTCAGCGCCACAAACATACCTCCACTTTTGAGGCGTTGCATCTTCGCAGCTTTGAGTGAAATCTCTCAAACTGATTCAAACACAGGAGTCGGGTTAAATCTTTTCAATGCATTCCTAAGAAACACTGATCTCTCAAAGAGGCGCTTTGGTTTTTATTTATATTGTGACAAAAGGACTCTCTATGCTCGATGCCTCCTTTCAGAACGCTCTATTACAGTAATGCCACACTGTGTCATATTGGGATTATGGCTACAGAGGAGCAGAAATAATGCATCTTGGATTAAGGCATGTACACAGAATGGTTATTTGAAAGTGAGCTGAATTTGCTTTTCCCCTCATCCTGCATGGTTGATTGGATTTTCTAAATGTCAAAAAGTACACCCACACCAATAAGGAACCATCAAACGCTGAGGGACAATCAGTTGATGCCGCTTACATAACTACAACATGTCTACAGGGGGATTGTATGTGCATGTTGCAGCGATGAGATAAGATTCAGCTCTAAGGACCAGTTTCTTCAGAATAGGTGACATCGGCAGCTCAGTTGTTTGTGTTGTGAAGTCAGTGTCCCCTTTTGTAAAGGCCCTTTTTTTTTCACCAAGCACAGCCAAGATGTGCTGTTGCCGGGGTAACGCTTCTGTCTAAGTCACTCAGGCGAACCCCGGCCAAACCTCAGCCTTTAGAGCAACATCCACCACAGCTCAGCAGCACTGCACCAAACCTGTCAACAGTCAATGAACAGGTGTATCAGAGCTGTGGAGAGCAGACACAGCACAGCAGCTAATTCAGTCCAGTCCACACTCTCACTAAGTCCGAAACTTGTTTTTTAGTGCAGACGGAGCAACTTTTTTCATGGATTCTGTAAGAGTAGATCACAACACTGTTGTGTGGCAGCTCATTTATGGAGTAGCATCTGGCTTAAAGAAAACAGCAGGCTGAAAGTAAAGTGGGTTTGTAGAAAGAATACTACATTAAATTGACTATAGATAGATAGATAGATAGATAGATAGATAGATAGATAGATAGATAGATAGATAGATAGATAGATAGATAGATAGATAGATAGATAGATAGATAGATAGATAGATAGATAGATAGAGTAGCGTACCAGGAGCTACAGCATTTCATGAAGAGACATTGTCTGGCAGAAGGATGAAGGACAGACTGGCAGCAGGATGCCCTGTAGGTTCATTTACAATGTTTAAGGAACAGGACAGAAACCTTGAGCTGTAGATCTCGTCTAGATCGCGCATCAGTTTATTCTCTTTTCCTTCACGCACTAACTGACATAATCTCCAGCTGAGAAATCATTTGTGTAGGCAGACATACAGTAGTACAGACAGATGATTTTACTACATTTGTCAACATCGCTCCTCCCTCAGGGACTGAAAGGTTACCAAAGTATTTGAATGACTCAACTAAAAGAACTACTGTAGATTCCACCTGACATTTATGTGAATAAGCTTTTAAATCTGCTGTGTAAAATGCACTGTTTTTCAATAAGTATGCAAGTATAAAGAAGTCACATGTTGCACTCATGCTGTTAAAAGCTTTGGAAGAAGTAGTAAGGGGACCTTTAGTTAATATTGGTGTGTCATAATGACGGTCTGTGATTCCTTGACAGCTGTACTGTATGTAGGACTAAAGCACTGCTCCTCTCGCTCAGGTGTTGTAGAGTGAGTGTGTGTAAGCGTGTGTGTGTGTGGGTGCGCTCTGTTACAGGTGCACTAGCTGGGTTTGCAGCTTATAGACCATTTTTTACAATAAGTGTTCCCTTGCCGCAGTAGATCCTGAGCCATTATATATTTTTTCACAGCTGCTGGTTCCCAGTGGGACCAGCAGCTTTTAGAGAACCGTTCACAGCTGCTGACTCCCAGCGAGTTGCTCCAACGGGAGAGAACGACGCTCCCAAATGCTCACATCCACTTTTATCGTCCATGCTTTCTTCACGCCTGCTGATACTGGTCTTGGTCTTGCTTTGTTGTTGTTGTTTTTTTTTTTAATCTCTTGCAGGGCTCCAGCGTGAGATTAGCTATGTGAAGTAGAAGAAAGTGAAACCTATCCTTACCCACAGAGCAATTATGTCTCAGGTGATGAATCTGCTTGTGTGACGTCTCAGCTGTCAGCGTTGTTACGCCTCATCAACGGATACCAGTCTCTGGGGTTGTAGATGGAAATTTGCTCCGGCTTCACTACACACATCACTTCTGGTTTCTTGTAAAGCCTCTTTATTGTATGCATGAAAGCATTAGAGGCCAACAAACTGTAATATGCTGATGTCTGCTAACATATGGGACTTTACTGTGCCTTAGATCAGATTACATCATCTCTACTCCCTTGTTATCTCGGTAGCTTTGGGATTAAGCAGAATTTCTGTGCACTAGGTGAATGTAATCCATTCAATTTGCTGACAAAGCCCACTGTTTTTGGCTTGCACATTTTCTTTTACTACATGTAGTGTAATCCGTGGCAACACTTGCAGATTAACTCTCTCTGCAACAGAGGTCAAGCAGAATACAAGCTGAATTTTGTACATGTCACATGAGCCAGGCTAAGTCAGAAAACACAGGCAGAAGAAGACAGAAATTATATGGGATGAATGAGAAACAGACAAAATTGAACCAGGCTCATGGAGATATAAATTATTTAAAAAGTAATAATTATAAAAGTGCCTCTAAGGGCCAATTGTAAAAAATGTGCTTGGGTTTTAAAGCGGAGGTAAACTGCTCCACCGTCTGGAAACTGTGATGACGAAGACACATTCACCTTTGGACTTTAAAGGTCAGAGGCGTTTGGACGTGGAGTGAGGTGTCCAGGAGATACAAGCTGGTGCTCTTTTCTGTGCCGTGCTGTAAAGGCACATAAAATAATATTAAAATCCTTTCCACGCTATTTGTCACCGTGGTAACCTGTGAGGGGAGACTAGTAGTTTCATCAAACAGACAGATGGGCTGTCGTTATTTGGTTGCAGCGATTTGCATTTTGAACTTGCTGCAGGCAAAGTAGATGATGATAATAAACACTCTCACACAGTGTTTATTATCATCCATTTGAATTGTTAATTAATTGTTCGCCCGAATTACACAGTGATAGCAAGAAAATGTCTAACGAGGGATAATTACTACTATCATTATTGCAAAAATGAGAATAACATTGATAGCATCAGACAAAATAAGGGCACAGACACGTCATCCACACAATGCAAGACGAATGTGTAACGGTTATTTGAGTTGAAGCATCCTTGATGTGTGGATCCCTTCAGTGCTTCACTGCAGAAGCCTCTTTGCTCTTAGAGCTCCCCTCTGCAGAGACACCCAGACTATTTTCATCAGCCACTCATTTAGGAGTTAATTTATGCTTCCAGCAGTGACTGTGAATGTTTCTGTGTGGGCAAGAGGGCACTTTTATTACAGAATGTCTTGGAATTAATTTTGCAGAAGATTAGTGTGGATCGCGCTCTTTATAACGTCTGGTCTCGCCCTGTGGTGTGTGTGTGTGTATGTGTGTAGAGGGAGCCAGGAGAACGAGAGGCAGTGAGCTCCCTCTGGTGGTTATTAACTTAGATAAATGTTGCACTTTTGAAAGAAAAAAAAAACAGAGCAGAAACTGAGGTAGGGGGGAGAAAATGAAAAGAGGAGTGTCAGAACACACACAGAGAGCCAGTATGACTCAGGAAACGCTGGCAAAGGCCCAGAAAGGATGGGATACAGAGAGAGATGGCGATAAATCACTCTAATTTGGTGTGTTATTTTTCACTTGGGATGAGTGCAGGGATGAAAACAACTATACATCACAGTGGTAACACTGTCAAATAGTCCCCAGCTCTGCCATACCACTGGCAAGCTGCTTTTGTTCGCGGTGCCAGTGTTGTATGTGACAGAGGGGGGGGGACAGTGGGAGATAAAGAGACAGAGTGAGAGACGTCCGCTGAGGCAGAGAGAGAGGGAAGGATTCCTCCCCCTCCACCAAACGGCTAGCAACGAAATAGAGCCATCCATTATGTTCACGTTATTGGCACAATAAGCAACTTTGGGAACAGCGGGGAATTTATCGTGGCTACGTAGTATATGTTTTCCCTCAGGCGGATAACACATGCTTCACTCTTTAATACTCTTCCACAATGGTGGAGCCTAACGAAGTACATTTGTTCAAAGTGCCACAATTTTAGCAGGTATGTTTCTATTGACGTCCAAAGTTTGGACACAACTTCTCATTCAATGGTCTTTCTTTATTTTTATGACTTTTATGAATGTACTACTTGTGTTCCCACATATTTTTGATGTCTTCAGTTTGAATCTACAATGTAGAGGGTGATACAAATAAAGAAAAAGTAGTAGTACTGTACTATAGTTTAATCAAATAGTTAGAATGACCTCCTTAAACATGTGTAAATACATTTATCTGATAATATTAAGAAGTAAGATTTCACAGTCTGTTGTTGATACTTTTTCCTAACTACAGTGTCAAGTATTGTTGATATTACATTCTGAGAGAGTATACTTCTTACTAAAGCGGAGGATATTGCTAAAATCTGCATGTTTTGGTATGCTACATAAAAGAGTCTCCTTGAATTCAGAAGTTAAATGTGGTTTCAGTCAATCTAGTTAAATACATCACACTAAACTCATCCCAAAATTCCCTAATTTAGCCTTTGAAATAAGTTGTGTTGTATAAATCCTAAAAGCTCTGTGAGTAACTTTCAGTTCAGTTCAACAGGACAAGCTGTTACAGCCCGTGGTTACTTTGCAGTGCCATTGTTCCTGCTGTGATTGACAGCAGGAAGCAATGAATTAGCCAATCAGATGGCTTATGCATTAGTATGATTGGTAGCTGAGAGCAAGGGCACCTTGGCTTTAAATTATGTGGCTATAGGAGGACGGAGCCTGTAACATTACCACGCTGACTTTATGACCATGTCTCGTTGATGGGCGGCGTGGCTCTAACTCTCACTCTGTTGTCATGGAAAGGTGGAGGTTGGAGGGGTGGGGGTGGGGGGGGCAGGTGTCATGATGGATCGTGTGGTTGAGGACACGCTCATGTTTATTACCTGCTTTTGATTTGTGTTGACAAGTGCTGTGCACAAATAAACAACTTCTTGCATAAATAGAAAGGATTTGTTCGGGGGGGTTGTTGTGTATGCAGATGATTGTGAAATGTCATGGCTCTCTTTCTCTCCAGACACGGAAAACACACGCACATGCACACGCATACAGTACACACACATTTCGAGAAATCCATTCACATCCACGAGTTGTCTCTGCAAATGTTTGAAGAGGGAGGATGAGGATGAAAATTCATGAAGAACAGATGGGTTCAAGGGGAACAGGTCTGATTTGAGTAATGCCCATCCAGATTTATTTCTTCAAAATCTGGCACACTGGGAAAACTCTTCAGCTGCACCTCAAGTACTGATTTTATCCCTGCAGCGAGTGCCCTACTCATTCACTACTCCTAATGAAGAGAAAATCACTAAAAAGAAAAACTGAAACTGTTCCAGTTTTCTGTAATCCCTTAATTAATAAATAATAAGCTCTTACAACTCTTGTGTTAATCTGCTCTCCTCTCTTCCAGCTCCATGCGATGCAGATGCCTTCTTCTGTCACAGCAACATGTGCATCAACAACACGCTGGTGTGTAACGGCATGCAGAACTGCGTGTATCCCTGGGATGAGAACCAATGCAAAGGTAAGATGTGACGTTGCAGCTCATTTTATCCCACATGAACTGAAGGTTGCAAGTTTATGACACAGAGCTGATGCACATGAGAAGAAACAAAGGTTGAATGTTTCAGCACCACGGACAGCGACAGATAGTGAGCGACCGGGTCTATGTGGGTCTTTTTAACTGCAGATGGTCCCAAACAGAGGGAAATTACCCAGAAGTCTGTGAGCAGCAGCAGCAGCCATGATAAGAGCTGGTCGAAGTCTTACAAAGATAAGGAAAAGGAGCTTCAATGCTCCCTATCTTATCTCCTTTAGCATAGGGAACACTGGACCTTCCTGGATGAAACGCTGTCCCACAATTCCTTACTCCAGCAACATTTAAATATAGTTTCACCACAACGGAGCAACTTTTCAGTCCTGTTTTGTGTTATAAGTTAAAGTTAGTTTCAAAGCAGTCGATTTTCTTCTTCTCTCCTGGGTTTCCTTATGAGGTCTCCTTCACATCTTTCCTTGACCTCATGACGTTTTCCATCAAGGTCAAGAAATAGTGCGTAGGAGAGGAGATTAGTTTTACTTTTCAAGCGCAGCCAAGGTTTATAGGCACCGTTATTTCCCCAGTGACAACTACAAACTAGCAACAACCGTGGACTGTAAAAATCTCATCCACTTGAGTTTTGATCAGGCATTTAGTGCAATTCACAACTCTTCTGCTTTTCTCCCATTTAGCCTTTTTTTAAATCTAATTTTCCAAAAAAAAACCTAATTTAATACTTCAGATTAAATGTCTTTTAAGGAATGTAATGTTGTTTTAATATTTTGTCTTGCAAAGAGATGCTTTCATAAATAGAAATGTTATTGAAGTTATAAAAACCCTCACTATTATAATCTGATTTGAGTTCAATCTCAGATCCAGGTCTTGGTCCTGACTGATGCTTTGTTTTATGGTCTTTGAAGGTGCCCTCACCTTACCTTTGTTTCTGTGCCTCGAGGCAAACAAGGTCCTGTGCACTCGTGCGCACTTGTGATCCCATCAATTTTTTCTCCCCCATTCAGAATTGAAAGCCACTGGATCTATACATTGATCCCTGGTGTTTTGCTACAGTACTCACAGCTCCATAATTTATACACACCTCTGACTTGAGATTTCCTCGATGCAGCATCTTCATATGAAGCTTTTCCAGTAATTATCTGTGATGCGTTAAGACTCTTGGGATAAGCTACTTTTTCCTCTGCGTTACATTGCCGATTAATTAGTCTTCTGTCCCTCGACCTTTTTCTGACCCATAATCCAAGTGCATAAGGTAGATCAACACCGTAGCTCCCCTGGGGCCTCTTGCATCAATAGGTGCAATGTGTTTCTGATGATCATTAATGTACGCTCTTTCCACACACACCTACCTACTTTCCACTGAACCTCCGGCTGCACTCAACCACAGCTCTTCAAATCAGACGGAAAAGTGTTTTCTGTTGTGCTGTAACTCTCTGAAGCTTTGAAACAGAGGCAATGACAAATTGAATCAATTAAATGAATCCTTTACAGCCAATTCTTCACTCAGACCGAGATACCTTTCCACCCTGCGGTCTGAGCTGCGTTTGAAAATGTGCAGATCTCAGCAAGAGGAGGCCTTGTTCCTCGGCCTGTTCTGCTTACTCTCCGCTCTAGTACGGCGTAGGTCCACCACAGAGCCCACATTTGTCCTCATTAGTGGTAAAATGTCAAGTTTTATTCCCTTCTCCTTTACATCTCTGAACGTAACCATCGACTGTCATTGAAGCTCAGCGTGCTGTGCTACAAGTTCATCCAGCATTTAAATGTCACAGATCTCCCCGCAGATTGCCTCTCTCCACACCGTTGGTCCGCGCTACCCTCCGTGGTTTCTCCGCTGATAAATAGACTCTAGCTGAGACTCGATATGACCTTTTGTTCTGTTTGATACCTCATGAAGGTCGCAGCCTTAACCTTGTACATCATAAGAACCATTTGTGCAGAGATATCTTTACGTGTGAGCTGTGGTTGGTCTCAGTCTGCGAGCTGTTGCTAAGGACACCTTCGCTACATTTACAAGTCCAGATTATGCTACTGTTCAATAGAAATATTACTAATATGAGAAATGTTATAATAAATTTGTCCTTTTACGACAGAAGACTACAATTCTCGTTTCTAGCCAGTGACAGCTGATTTTACTGGCTGAAATTATAATATCAATGGAAGTTAATTAAACTAATGTTGAGTTGGTTGAATGCCCAGTCTCTACATGACATTTTAATTTTTTAAGTGGACCTGACTGAAAAACAAGAAAAATCTTCCTGAACCTGCACTTACATTATGTAGAAGATATGAAACAAAAGGGAGAGCACAGGGACTTGTACTGTAGTTTAGAGCCAAGTAGTCCAAGTATGATTAGGTAAATTGTGAGGTCAGATTTAACATAACACTCTTTGATCCGTATTGGCTAGAAAAACAGAGGTCAGATTATTTAAAGGTGTTCAGTGTTTAATGACTGAGGCCACGGCTCTGATTGGTTGTTTCTGGTCTTGCTAATGAGGTTAGTGGGTTTAAGAAGGAACCAGAGGGAATTTGTTTTCATAAAAGTTACCTAATGAACCTAATGGTTGGTTCACTTTGACAGTAACAAGAGAAAAGGCTTTTAGGATGAGGAATCGATAGTGTTTTGGTGAACGAAACACTATCTTGGGCCAGATAGACTAGATAGAGACAGATTGACTGGACCTTCTGGAGTGTAAACATCCTTAAATCCAGTCGAGCAGGGAATACAGTAGGTAATATCATCTTAGGGTGGCTCATTTGGAGCAGTTGTTCCAAAAAAAAACCTCTGTTTGTTTGGGCATTATGTGAAAACAGCAATGGTTAAACAAACGGGCCAAGATTGCCTAGAACGGGTGGTCCCGTTTCCATTCAAGTCCTGGAGTGGTTCTTTGCAGTGAGAACGTAATCGACTAATCAACCGACACAACATGCGACCCGCTGATGATGTCCAAGAGCCACGACAGCCATGAGTCAGGCCAGCCCAATCGATACGCTGGTTCGAGCCGGGTTTGGGCCGAAAATAAATAGGATGACTCGGGTCGGCTTACTATTTGTTTTTGGACGGGGTTCAGGCCAGAAATATATATATGACTCAGATCAGGTTAGGTCTGGGCTTCAACCACAGATGGGGTCATGTCGGACTCAGGTTTAATTTTCATGCCCTTTGAGAACTCTATTCTATCCTTCTGGGTAAGATTTCTGACCGATGAGAGAACATTTGGCATTTGTTTACAACTTTGAACCGCTTGGAACTGTTAGTGTGTGAACACAAACACCACAAAAGGAAAACAATTGCTGAAAAACAATTGAAAGTTAACAAGAACAACAATTGCATCGTTTTAGCCTTTGAAATGGAAGAAAGCAACCAAGCCACAGGTCTGAATACAGCCTTAGAGTCTGATGAGGAAAAGCTTCTACACAGTGGAAGAAGCATCACAGACTGAATGACTGACTCGGAGCTGGACGGGTCTGCTGCACCTATGGCTGCTAACGCTCAATTAACTAGGAAACCGTTGGCAATAACAGTTAAAATCACACTCTGAGATGTGATTTGTTTTGTGGTAGAGATAATTATCTTCTTATCTTCTTACTCGGGTCATTTTCTTATGAAAACTCTCTGTCTGTCTCTCTGTTCTGGTTTGTACAGAGAAAAGGAAAGCCAACATCCTCGACAACCTGAACAACACCAACGGGACCATAATCGGTGTCACGTGCTGCATCGTCCTCATCCTCCTCATCGTCTCTGTCATCGTCCAGATCAAGCAGCCGCGTAAAAAGTACATCCTGCGGCGCGAGGACTTTGACCCCACCATGTTCCAGGAGGTTTTCGAGCCGCCTCACTACGAGCTGTGTACGTTACGGAGCGCCACCACGGCCGCGGCGGCCACGGCGGACTTGGTGGACCTGGCGGAAGACTTCGAGAACTACCACGCCCTCCGCCGTGCCTCCTCGCGCTGCGTCCATGACCACCACTGCGGGTCCGTCTCCAATCCTGGCTCCGCCCACATATCCCAGCTGTCTCTCAGCGGACGGGGAAGCCGCGGAAACCTGAGCGCTCGAGACGGGGGGCCCGCCACGCTGCTCACAGACCTTCCACAGCCGCCGATGGCAGTGCGGCCCTTGCTGCCGGCCACAGGAAACCGCAGGAGCATCTTGGTCATGAAGCACAGCTATTCGCAAGAGGCAGCGGACAATGGATGCGACCTGGACGACGACCTGGAAGAAGTTCCCACCACCAGCCACCGGCTTTCACGCCACGAAAAGGCAGTACAGCGGTCAGTATCTATAGATTTCTGATGAGGGAAGAACAACAACCCTAGAGTTAAACTATGGGGATGTTTGAAATGTGTGTGGGATAATTACATTTATTTAAGTTTTCCTCTTATTTTAGCTTTGTTCTTCCTCTTCCCCTCATTACTTTTTTAAGGTTATGATAAGCTTCTTTTTTTGCATTGATCCTTGTTCTTTGTTCCCTTTCTATCATTAAAAACCTTTTCAATTTTTCCACAAAGGGCTAAATTACAGCAGATAAATTTGCCCCCCTCCTGCATGCTCATCCTTGAACATGTCAAGCTAACTGCTAGCTTTCCTCACATACAGTACCTGCATCTATAAACACTACTTTGAGGTTTGTCATGAATCTTAAAAAGTCAGACCTCATTATCTTTTTTAGTTAATTCTATAATCAAACCAGTTTTGACTGTTAACCCAAGGGCTTAACCTGGTGCCTGGTATCATAAATATGCAGTTGTATTCCTAAGTGTGGTACTGAAAATATATGACTTATATTATATATAGCTTAATATTTTGGCATGAACAGGATTTTATATATTTGAAAAAATATATATTTTAATGTGTACTTGCACCTTGCTTGAAAAGTAACTGTATATGTTTCCAAAACAGAAAAAAGAAATGACTATATGAACATAAAACAATATGTGAAGGTATCAGAATACAAAATACTTTGAACATGCAACTTTCTCCTGCATGCACTTTCTATGTGCTCTTTCCAGAGTGTTCTTGACTGACTATTAGTTTTCTACAAGTCTGCATGCAAGGATCCCAGAGACTAGCAAAGCACTAATGAAGTTTGTTGCTGTTATGTAGCACAGTATGCATTCTGACCTCTCTATGCAAAAGGAATTTGATATTAAATGAAAGAGCCGTGACATTTCAGGTTCTGCCTCATTGGCTCTTTGAGCAAACATGAATCAGAGTACAACACAACTAGGGTCTAAGAGACAATCTCAAGGTAAGAACCCCTATCCAACAATCAACATCTATATATGTTGTGTAGTCATCATTTGCCCAGTCAGTATATATTTTTATGTGAGTTATTTTTTCCTCCTTTCTGTGATTTCTGCACAAGTTTCTATTTTGTTTGTTGTTGTTTCTTTTTTTTATTTTATGTTTTTTTAATTGTTCATTTTCACCAAGATGGTTTTCTTGCTTGCAGCCATCTTGTCCTCCTATAGTGAGTTTGTTTGAAGTCTTTGTGATGCTCAAGTTTACTGTATGTCCTCTTTTCCCGAGGACATACATTTGATCATAAATATTCATTAGCATGGACTTTTTAGTTGAAGCTGTTATCAGTTTATATGTCTAACCTCTTTTTCTCCCACAAGGCCCACAGCAAATAATTTATATCAACACTGTAAAAATCAAAGCACAGATTTAAAAGCAGACACAGTCCCAGATGTGTTTCATTAAATAACATCAGTGGGATTTTTTGCACACATTAAACAAAGCACACTGAGATTATTTAAATACTTTACTAAGCTCTTTGTAATTCACAGATCTTTACTGACCACACACATACAGAATTCCACTGTAGTTCTGCATGATTGATGTCACTTCTTGTAGTATCTGATTTTGTGTTTGGTTAATGGTGAAGCATAGTATTTATGCCTGTGTGTAACATTTCATGTGCATGCTCCACAACTATGCTTTCATGAGGTTGTTGTAAAGCACAATTTAGGATGTTAATATTGCAAATTAGCTGCATAAATAAAAAAAAATGCAAAGATTCTTCAATTCTTCATTTTGGAATTTAATTAAATACAAATATAATTCGGTGGAGAGCTATATAAGGTCCTGCTTGCAGCTTCGTGCCAGCATATAATGGAGCAGTCACATGAAGTGTTACCCATTGTTGTGTCTTTTGGTGTGAAAAATGTGCTGTCCTGTTGTGTGTGTATGTATGTATGTGTGTGTGTGTATGTGTGTGCGTGTGTGTGTCTGCTTATGTTCTACATTATGTTGCATTGTCTCCATCATGTAGACTTCTTGAGAATAGTGAAATCCTGGATCAGTACGAACGGGCGTCACTGACATATGAAAAAGCGGAGCGGAGATTTACACCAGCATGATGCTGATGATGATGATGATGATGATGATGATGATGAAGGGACACAATGACGAAAGGATACTGAATATGTGTTCATGTGCAAAGACGAACACAGTGGACAGCTGCAGTGCTGTTGAGAGGAAAATTCGGTCAGCTTTGTGCTCTATGTACTGTAGTCAGTCCAGATTTTTTTTTTTTGTCTCACTGGAAAGATATGGACCTTTAAAATGAACATGATTATTGATTATTGAAATTTCAATTTTGAACGTTAGTCAGAAAACTTACCTGTCATTATCATAGATTCCTCGCTGATAACAAAATTAATGTGATTCCAACATCTTCGAGTTAAGTTTGTAGCATGTGTTTTTCAAATTAGTGGCACACATATTATGATTTCAGTAGCACAATGTAGATGCTTGCAGTTTGTCAAAGTTGGGAAATTTACTTTATTAGTGAAAATTGGAATTAAACTCAATTAATTACTAACCTAGTAAAAATGTAATACTGTTGGAATAACCAGAAGCAGTTTAATCTGAATAACCACTCGAGGTCCAGTTGTATGGCTTGTGCATGCTTCCTTTATATCCATTGAAACATTAACATACTAACGTTAAAGTACAAAAGGCCCCCTCCACTAATACATTAGTCATATTGTCATAAGAAGCGATTTAAAAGAAAGCATCCTTAAATTTCATTAATTGCATTGCATGCAGTTGCTTAGCTAAATCATTAGATGAAGAGAAATATGCAAATTATATCACCATTTTCATTTGAAGTCAAACTCCCTTTGAAATATGTTGACTAACTTTTTGACTAGCAGCTTTATTTCGGCAAGGAGTTTTTTTTTTTGTTTGTTTCTCTGTTGTTGTCGTTGTTTTGTGTGTTTGTTTTTTGTTGTTGTTTGTTTTGGGCAAACACATTTACTTCAAGTCTGTTTGTCTTCTAACCCTCTTCTACTGTAAGAGCTTCATATCTTTGTATTAAAAACAGACTTTTCTACAAGGGCAAATTGAAAGGATGACAGTTTTTACAGTTACTCAAATTTATCTTTCAGGGCTGATTTTATTGATGCTTTGTAAAAAATAAATAACAATAAAGCTTCACTTTTTTTCTTTGTTTTATTGTCTTTTGGTCAGTAGTTTCTTTATTTAGCACGTCCTCAGACCGTCAGCACATTTCATCCACATCTTTCTCAACTCATTTCTGTCTATTTGTTGTGGCTGATTCTTGCCAGAAGAAGAAACCAAAACCAAACTGAAAAGATTTATTTCACCAAACAGGACAAAAAAAGTGTAATTTGATATTTGTGTAAGTACTTAAGTAAGAAGAATCAGCATCGTACTCCAAGTGGAAAGTTATAAAAGTAGATCAGAGCTGAGCACCATAACATAAAGTCATACAACACAGTCTTCCATTATGCACATTTTTCATCAGTGAGTATTTTTTCCATTATGTATACATTATCTAGTATTATGTATATCTCTGAATTATGTATTCTTTACATCCATACTTTTCACTTTCTTTTACTTTCATTCAGATCCTGTCATACACAAACTTGTGTTCCTGCAGATACTGAATAAAATATATATGTTTTTCTTTTCTTTGTGAACATTGTTGCCCTGCGTGTTGTCTGCCGACAGAAACTCAGACATACACAACATTCACTCCTCTTTCTCTGATTCTGTGTCTTTTACTCGTTCAACACATTCACACACACTAAGTCACAAATCATCTGCCAGTATATAGATGGAGGAAGACACCTCAGTAATTAAGTAAGTCTGAAGCAATTTGATCACACGCGGCCCGGCAGCAGATGAAAAGTGTAGGGCCCAGAAGAGACTTCAAGTAATAGTGTTTTCATCTCTCTGCAGATACATCAGACAGATGCAGCATTCCTCTGCATCTTGCCAAGTTTGACAGCATTTGGAGCTAAGGTTTCTCTCCCTTGTGCATCTTGAGTGAACTGTTGCCCAGAGCAACTTTACCAATGTAGAGTGTTGTGATGAGAAAAAAAAAATACAAAGAATAAAAAAAAAATAAAAGGTTTGTGATGTAAGCATCAAGTTTTTCTTCTTTGCTTTGGACCGCAGAGGTGCGTTTTCCCTCCTGGTGCTCCACGACTGGCTGGAAATTGAGGAGCCTTTGGAACACTGGTCATTTCAGATACGGGACTGAAAGTTTGTTTTATTGAGAAATAGAGTACCTTTAATGTAAAGTTGTTCATTGAGAAAAAAAAGACAAAAAAAAAACAGAATCAGGTTTTCTTTTTTAAACATTTTCATGTAACCATCAAAATATGAAATTGCACATTTCAGCTGCTGAATTTACATTATATTTCTTATTTTTTATGTCATGTCTTTATAGTAGAGTATCAGGTTGTTTTTATATATAAGAATTACCGAGAGCCCTGTTGAGAAGAAAAGAACAGGATGTATGAAATAAAGTGATGTGAAACTTCAAACATGACTCTTCAACTAACTTTTCTTTATTCCCACTTTTACTGATATCTGAACATGACTTATTTATATGTTGTTTCCCCTTGTTTCATTGCACTGTGGTATTTTTTAAACACATTTGAACATTTATTTGATATCACATTAAGAAAATGCTGGACGCAATGTTTTCAATAAACTAATGTTTACTGATTTTATTGTGATTTTGCCATTTGTGTCTGATTTCCTATTCTGTTTAGGACTAACACTCACTCATTTCTTTTTTTGAGGTATAGTTCATAAATGTGACTGTTTTCAGGCCAGTAAACAAGATAAAAGCTTTGTACTTTCTCACCAGAAGTCCAAGCCATGTGTGAAGACGTTGAGGCATAAATAAATACGAGAATAAATAATCAAATGCCTAAATAAATGCAAAAATTATTTGCCAAAAATGCTATTTTTGTGTTTATTTGTTTTTTATAGCCAATATGTCCTTTATAGATTTAGAATTATAAAATGCATAAAATGTAATATGCTCTAATGGATGTTGGAACAATAGGTTAACAATAGATACAATGTGAATATTGGACAAAAAACACAAAAAAAACTAAATCAAAAGTCTTGAAACTTATTGTGTATTTATTTAGTTAGCTTTTACAATTTAAACCTTTATAGCAAATAACAATAATACAAACTATATCAATTTATCTGTGAATATATGGCGTTTTTGTGTTTGTTTTGTTTTTTTATACCGTCTAAATCAAAAAACTCAATCTCCCATGAACCCTTTCTAGAGTGACGACATAAGTATGCGACTCAGGGATATTATTTGACACAGTCCTGCATGTAGCTTGATAAGCTACTGCAGTTTAGGAGTTAACGTTGGAAATTGAGCATTAATGTCCTCACTGTCGGTGGTAGGTCTTTGACTCAGCTTTATCCGTGTTATCGGTCGTCGTGCCAACAGATAAACTAAGCTGCTAAGCGGCTGTCGCTGGTGACAGGAGTTGAAGCTAACAACCCAACAGAGGACACACACAGCCATGATTTACACACGGATACTCCAAGCCCTGCACCGACATGTGCAACAGGCAGCGACAAACTACACCGTGCACACACACTACAAACACGCGCACACGTTTAGTCTGCTCGTCCACACCCACAGGACAGTGTCATCCGTGTCCACAGAGACCCTCCTCAGGAGAGCCCGGGCTCCTCCTGCGTGTGTCCTGCCGGCGCTGAGCTGCTTCAGCGGGGCGCAGACACGGAGAGGGGTCTGTCTCACCTTCTCAGCCAGAAATAAGAGCAGTCCCGGGGACAGAGACCAGCAGTCAGTGTCCAGGTATCAGGGTGGAAGTCCAAAGCCATCAGCTGCTCAGAAAGGTAAGTAAGACACAATGTCTTCTCTGAGTTTCAGCTCTGATTTCAGTAGTTTTCACACTGCCAAAGCAACTTCACTAACTCACTAAGCCACTACTAGGCGAGAGGAAGAATGCCAGATCTCATATAGCTATGTTACAATATAAAATGATAGAAATTTAAATTACTATAATCTCCCATGGTGTTTTGCAGTGAAGGACGCTGGCAGAGACTTCACCTACTTGATAGTTGTACTCATTGGACTTGGAGTGACAGGTGACTAGAAGCAGATTCTCACCTCATGTCAAATCATATCAGATTGCAAATGTTTTGACCTGTGTTTGTGTGTGTCAGGTGGGCTGCTGTATGTGGTCTTTCAGGAGCTGTTTTCTTCCTCCAGTCCAAATAAAGTCTATGGGAAAGCCTTCGACAAAGTCAAGTCACACCCAGAGGTAAGAATGACATCACTGAATGACTGCTGAGAACAAACAGCACCATCCTCCTCCAACCGTAATGTACTGTGTTAGGCTACTGTATATTGCTGCACAGATTGCATAGATTTGCCAGGACAAACCCAGCTTCATATGTCTTGTGTCATACCTGGTGTTATTGAAAATGTAGGTGATTGGTGCATTTGGAGAGCCAATCAAATGTTACGGTGAGACCACCCGCCGAGGAAGGAGGCAACAAGTCAGGTATGGATTAAATTACTATGAAATAGCAAATGTATTGATATAGTATAGAAGTTGCATTGGTATTAATGTATTATTATAATAAGTGTGTGTGTTTGTTACTTAGTCACGTGGAGTATCTGAAGGACGGACTGAAGCATATGAGACTCAAGTTTTACATCGAAGGCTCAGAACCAGGTCTCAAAGGAACAGTACACTCGGAATCAAAAGAGGTTTGTATTTTTCTAATTCTTTGTTTAAAGACAGCTTAAAGAATAGATGTGAAATACCAGAACAAAGGTGGCACTGGGTACAAAAATAAATAACAAACTTTTGTTTTACAGAATAATGAAACTGGAAAGTATGAGTTTCGTTACATATTTGTGGAGATCGACACCTACCCAAGACGGAACATTATTGTGGAGGATAACCGATAGAAATGATGGACGGAAGGAAGGATGAAAAAATGTGAATCTGACAAATTTGTGATTGAAAGTTGTTATGTCAGACATCAACAATGTACCTGATTTAAATGGACACCTTTGATTTAGACTTTGCTATGACATTTGGTGAAGAGCTTTGCAAACCAAAATCTCTTCACAGATATTTTGTTGTTTGGTTTCAGATTTTTATTTTTGATGGCTCTTGTAGCGTGTGTAATAAAAGATGCTTTTAAATTGTAATAAAATGTTGGTCACTCACATACAACAAAATTATGTTTTTGACACAGTTGAATTAAAATGATGTCACTATAATTTATCCTGCTTAGTTGGATTTGTACATTGGTGGTAATTTTGATTTTATATGGACAAAAATAGCCTTGCATACTATAGGCCAGGCCACTCTACTCAGCCAAAAATTAATCCCTTTTACTCTGCTCAGACATGATATCAGTCACATGTCCTTTCTCTATATATTTTACAGAAATAATAGAACATTGAAAATTCTGTTTTATTTTCTGAAATAGTCGTTTGCAATACAAAACAATGGCCACGAGATGGAAGCAAAGACTCAACAGAGGCAGCAACCTCATACGACCTTTTGTCTTATTTTCTTAACCCTCATTCATTCATATCTTTGCATGTATTTTTTGCAGTTGTTTGTATAGTAGTATAGTAATAGTAGTACCAGGGGGCAGACTCATTATTTACTATGAATCGGATTGTAAACACTGATCACCTGGATGATGGATCACTCTGAAAAAATAGTTATTATTCTGATTTTTCGTGTACTGATGTTAATCGTGTAAAAACACTGACATTTTAGCCTACACACATATTTGGTTCCATTAATAGCCCTTTGTCCGACAAAAGCTATGCTGCCTTTGGAGACCATCGGAAATATTGCAGTCTATGCACACCACAGTTTAAAACGCTCAAGTAATAAGTCGGGAAATTATTTTTATGAACTGATAGATATTCATAAAGAAAGATAACCTAATCACTATTTATAATCGAAACCTGACTCGTAGTGTTTTCTGAAATGCTTTATTCTCTGACTTAAATCATCATGAACCAATGTGATGTTGGTTTCCGAATTTCCGTTGTTCCGTGAAGGCATAAACTACCATACTGTACGGTGGAAGTCAAAGCGTCATTTCTGGATGTAGCTAATTCATGAAACCAAACCATCAGATTAAATGTATCGACCCTGCTGTGGGAGTGGCGGCTCTCCGGGAAGCAGCGAAAGCAACCCGTCCTGTGAACGCCGCCCACCTCTGTGAGACTGAAACCGACCGAAGGCAGCAGCAGCCGCCGCTGTCGTGATGAGCGCAGTCAGGGATGTGCTAAGTCAGTAAACGCTAGCTAATTTACTGAAGTTTAGTTGTTCCTTCCGTGTTGGAGTTTTACGAGCAGCTCTTTCAACTTGAGTGTGAAGATAAAACCAAAAACAAGAGGGCATGTTTATAAAAACAGGTCGACAGCGGTTGTTGTTTTTTTATTCTCCGCGTGGGTAAAACAGAGTAACGGCTGTTGTTGTTGTCATTGTGGCCTGCTGCTACACGTTAGCTTAGCAGCTAAAGTAGCTTTAGCATCACAACCCCAGAAATGACACGGGAAGCGTCTCATCTGGTCACCTAACTCTGGTAAAGTCAAGGAGCTGCTGCCACGTAAGTTCACAAAATCCTGTTAATGTGTTTGTTTTATTTTTTAGCTAAGTTAAACGATTAGGACGTCGGTGCTTAAGTTACCATCTGTTTTAAGTTATTGTGTATTGTACGTTTTACTCGGTCGTAGCTCTGATGGTTAAATACATGATGCCTCTGGATTTATAAAAGTAATGCAAAAGAATGTAATATAATATAAATATAATATAAATAAATACTGATAATTGTTACTGTTTTCAGGGCAAGTTGTGTTTTTGACCAGGGATCAGCTACATACCCCCTCAGATATGAGAACATCTGCTCAGTGACATCTCACAAAAAAATGGAGCTGTACTGGTACATGTAAGTATAATTCATGTTACACTGGCATGATGCAGAAGTTTGGGTACCCCTGGTCAAAATTTCTGCCAATGTATTGAACAGTTAGTGCAAGATGATATGATATCCCAAAGGTATAAAGTTACAGATTACACATTCCCTTTTCATTTCATTTCCTCTTTTACATTTTCAAAATTACAGGAAAGGTTTGGGCACCCTTCATAGAACTTTGGAAACTATCACATTGTGTAAATAGTGAATAGCTTGTCTAATACCTTGGTCAAAGTTATCTGAGAGCTCAAGTCTCATGGGTTTCTCATTTCTTTTGTTTAGCTTACTCTAAAATTGTAGAAAACAAAAATTAAACACTGATACTGTGTTTCATATGTAACTTTACGCCTTTCAGAGATCATTAATCTTCCACTTGCTTAACTGTTCACACTACCAGAAATATTGACCAGGGGTGTCCAAACTTTTGCATGCCAATGTCCATATCTCCTCCTTTAATAATAGAAGCATAGCTGAGAATAAATGCACAAATCTGTCCACTCCTCTCATACTCTTCATTCTTTATGCCTTTCTTCTCTCCGCTACAGAGTTGTCATCATATTCATCATCATCAAGATATTCTTCTATGTGTGCTGGTACCGATCCAGACAGAGGCAACTGGCAGCATACCTGAGCAACCCTCGCAATGCTCAGATAGTCATTGTTGGAGGAAGGGCATACCTTCATCAGATGTGCGAGAGACAGAGTGTAAGTACACATCATATGACCACAGCAAAGTATTTTCAAACTCATTATCTAGCTGACATGGCTCTGCCCCTTTAGCATGCATCTCTATTGTGGTTTGCGTCTGTCAGCTCTTTTTTTTCTTGGTATCAAAGAGCTGAGAGAGTTGAGTACAGCACGCCACACAAGAAGAGTGAGCTGGAGAAAGTCAAATAAGGCCATGGTTGTGTTACATTTCTGCAGAGGAGTTGTTTGCGCTCATGAGAGGACATGTGGTTTTCAGTTAGTCACTTTCACTGAAATGACAAGAGTCAGTTTCAGTCACATACTCACTTTGTGAGGTTGCCTTTAATTGGTGCATGCATCTGCTTTTGCATGTACATTTTTCTGTGAAGTTTGTTCGACCCTGTTGACGTTCTAGGTCTGGAAGGGCAGGTCACAGGTTTGACAGCTCCTCAGTTAGACAGAAACTGTGAGTGTGTGAGTGGAAGTTTGTCAAATTTTAACCCTGCATGTGAAGTTTTTGTGCAAATATGATCAGCAAAGATAGAGACAGGAGGAGACAGATTTACAGACAGCAGTGTGTGTCCTTCAGAGGCCGTCTTATATTATTTATTCCCCAACATCCAAAATGTCAGGCACGGATATTTTCTGTGCTACATGCTATGTTTGAGGCTGCATTTCTTTAACTGAATTATTTTTGTTTCTATCTCTTGTCCCATGTAAATCATAAGCCACACAGAACAACAAGCATAGTCTCCTCCAATATTTAATTAGCTTGACATTGTGAACAGTTTATGTAATGTAGTTTGTTTCGGCTGGCATTGAAATGAATTTCATAGTTGTGTTTCTGTTTGGTTGAATTTGTGATATCCAGATATATTTTGAAATTGGCTGTAAAATGCAGGTTTCTGTTTTATTGCCACTCCTGGGTGTTTGCAGAGATATATCTAGAATAATAATGCGTTTTCTTTGGGCTATGCCACAGGTGTAGACAGACAGTCATCCTGTTCGTGCTTCCTCCGGGACCTTCCTACTTTACTGCCTCCCTAAAACACCTGGAAGCAATCTCCACGATTCAGAACCTGCACAGAAATGCTCTTTGAACATTCGCCCACTTCTTTGTAGTTTTTACAAAACGTTGCATGAATGACAATAACAACACACGCTTCCAAAACCAGATTCATTTGCAAGGCTTTCTGCATTAGCCATTTCTTCATGATCTTGACTGCACACCTCCTTTCACCCACTTTTAATCGTGGTAGATACATTCAAGAGGCACATACAATGATATTTTTTAGCTACGTTTGGAATATTTATGCAACAGGAAATAGAAAAAAAAAGCTACAAAAATAAACAATGTAGTTGAAAGTTATGAAATGCCGTGGTTTTTGACCTTGGGTTTCCCCAGACCAGTTGCGACATCCTGTGTGTTATCATAAGTGTTTTATTCTGGAGAATGTCCAGTGCAGCCTGAGACTTTGTAGTGTCAGCGATGGTTAGTATTTAGGCTACATGTCCAGTGTCTGCTTAGAGACCGCTTTCACTTCCTTTTTACATTTGAGCTTCTATTTTTGTGTCTTAGACCTTTTTCTCCTCTTCGGCCTCCACCAGGACCTGAATTCACCTTGTCCTGCTACCGTTCGGTCAGCTCCCACTTCCTCTCCTGCAGTCTTTTCTCGTCCTCTCTTCTGCTTTCTTACTGTTCCTCTAACTTTCCCCCTCTTGCCTTGTTCCCTCTGACATCTCAGCTGTATAATGTTCCCTGTTTAGATTTTAATGGAATGTGCAGCAGGGAGGCCCCACGGTCATCCATAACCCGGCAACTGAAAGTTTTCT
The DNA here is from genome assembly GCA_030347415.2 of Decapterus maruadsi. Classification (NCBI taxonomy): domain Eukaryota; kingdom Metazoa; phylum Chordata; class Actinopteri; order Carangiformes; family Carangidae; genus Decapterus; species Decapterus maruadsi. The sequence goes on from CM064890.1 coordinate 3,816,889, forward strand.
GGAGAGACGCCAAGACATCTCGAGTCCTGGGCTTAAATGAATCAAACACAGTAGGGGAAAGTCTTGATGTAGTATCACTCCCTAAGCCTCTTGGACAGTTTTACTCATGGCTACTTGAAGAAACAAAATGAACCCAGAAGAGATATGGGCTAAATAGATACATGTTGTCTGCACAGAGCGAGATGGGAGAGATTGATAGTTTACAAATTATAAGACCTTGGCTTAATTAGTTTTGGTCTCTTGTTTATTTCCTAAATGAATTTTAATTTCTTTTAATGCGGTGATTTCCAATACAAAACCTCCAGACTGGTACCAGGCCACAGAGCACTCACTACCTTGTTACTTTATGAACTATTTTAGGTTAATTGTGTGCTAATCACCTTGAACTCTGCATGGTCTGTGTGCGCGCTGCATCTTTCCCCATCTCTCTCTATCACACCCACAACAACAGGATGGCAATTTTGAACTAATTAAGACATCAATCTCCAAGGTCATCAGTCTATCATCGCTGGACTCCCTGCTCGATCTGCATGGGCCTTCTTCCTGTTACCATTGCAATTAGTCGGATAACAAGGATTGAGATCATCTCCAGAGGAGATTATGGAGATAAAACAAACGTGACTTGTAATTCTAGCTCAGCCCCAAAACTGACAAGTAGCCACTCGCTCTCCTTGTCAGCTGTTGTCAGACTCTGAGCTTTTGTTCAGAAGAAAAATGAAGTCGGAAAAACGATAGTAACAGTGTAGCCTAACATCAACAACTACTTATTTATGTTATCAGCTGGCAGACGTCACACTTCTGCATTGTATAAACAATGTATTCATATCAGGTTTGGGAATTTTGGAAAACTTGTTGCACACAGAAAAGAGGTGGAAGACAGACGGCGTCTCTTTGTTCTCTAAGAATAACGTCTTGCTGTTTATTCAGTGATGTTTGTACGTCATCATGGTTAGATTTGAGTGTGTCAGTGGTGGCCTGGAGCAGAGCGTTTCAAAGGGACGCACACTGCAAGAGCATATACATGAATTCAACCCGCAGCAGCAGCACCATCCTCTCCTGAAGTGTGTGTGTGTGCAGTCAAACCAGCCCAGTCAGTATCCCAGCAGTGCCAGCAGTGTTGACTCACTGTTAGCTTTTCAGAGTTCATCCCAGCACCGTTGTAGAGGTTCCCATGAGGGTGTTGCACTTGCAGGTTTCTTTGCTCTGACTTTCCGTCCAATTCTTCCCAAACCCGCTCCAGGGTTTAGTTCTAGAAACTGTGCTGCTCGTACTTGTTTGGCTTTTTGATATAGACACGTCCCTACTGCCTGCTGATAAAATGTCTCAAATGTGTTTGCTTTAATGTGACCGATTTCTTAACCTTCTGTAAAAAGATGACTAAGCTAAAACAAGACAAGCATTGTGTATTCTTGTGTATACGTGCGTACTCATGAGTAACTCTGCATTTCTCTGTTTCCACAGCAAACATCTGTGTGGCCTAGTTGGTATGGCGTTCAGGACGACCTGTCGATAGAAGAGCCCTCCACAGCCCTGCCACCGGCCGCGTCCTTCTCCCACCTGGACATGCCACCGCCATATGAGGCAGTCTCTGGAGGTAGCACACACACACACACACACACACAGCTTAACACTACACAAAATATTTAATCGTGCACTTGCTGCTTCCTCATTCTTCAGGCCAAGCGAGACTTCTTCATTGTTATTTTTCCTCTTTTGTTGCATAACTTCCTTTAACTCTGAATTCTTGGCCGCAATAATTTGTAATTATAAATGCAGACCCCATGGGTTTTGAATAATAGTTGAGTGTTGAGGTCAATCACGGTTCTTGCTCTCCCTCTGTGGTTTATCTGCTGCTGCTTTAGCCATAATATGTTGGTCACTTCTGGCTCTGCACTCAACTGCTGCTACTCCTTCACCCACACAGAGGCCAAATGTGGACCAGGGTGAATTTTATTAATCCAGCTACCTACATTATGTCCACAAAATCCAGCTACCTCATTACCCAGCTATGTCAGGACTCCATCAGAATCAGTACCATGAGGGAAAGACCGGAGATTTATGAGCAGAACTGATCATGGGGGTCATTGCTACAACCAGGAAACTAACTCCAGATGGAGTTTAAAGCACGACTCTGGAGAACAGGTCACGTGTACAGGAGCGTTTCTGTTTGAAACTTTGATACGTGCACAAAGAGTACATTGTCTGTGTGCATCATAATGAATCCAGTACTTCTTTCTATAACAACGCCTCATATATCAGTCAGTGAGTGAGTCAGAGTTAACTCATTTCTGTGGTCAGTGGACGAATGGAGGAAACTGCAAACGTAGCTTGAGGCGACTTCTTCTAAATCGTTTCTTAAAACTCATTTTGATAGACTTGCTTTTGTGTGATGTTGGCTCTTTATCATCTCCATATCGCCCTGCTGTTGCTTTTATTGTGTTTGCATGTCTGTGTGTGTGTGTGGTTAATGTGGCTGCTCCCTCTATTTGACCTCATGTTGTTTACCCTGCTGCTGTGACTTATCCCTGCCTTGCTTTTGACTTTCATTGCATTTGATCTGTGTGTCAAAGCACCTTGTAATCTATGTGTTTGAAAAGTGCTGTATAAATACATTTATTACTAATATCATTAACTTGTTTCCATAAGGGGCACTCGTGTTCCCAACACGCAGCTGATGCCTTGGGATCTTGCCCTCTTGTTCAATTAATTCTCTCTGCCTCCCCCTCACCCCACGCCTTCCCCAATCCATTTCTATTTTTACATTTTTATTTCTTTCCCTCACCACTACCCTTATGGTCTCCTCGCTTCTCGACACTAATGTTTAAAGTAGGATAAAGCTTGTCGTTGTTTTTCCATTATGCTTCTAACTTTGTGTGTCTTTTCACATGTCAGATGACTACTTAAGTTTCGGTGTCCTCTTTTGTAAGCCACGTCTCATTTGATGTGAAGTGCTCGTCTGACAGCAGGATGTGGTCTCAAGAGGCTGGAAATGGTTTCACCACTAATTGTATTACATCATGCTGCAGACGCATTTTCGCTCTCACATTTTTTATTTTTTTCTCGTCCCGGGGCGGGGAGGGAGGGAGGGTGGCGGGTGGAGGTGGGAGATGTATTTTGTGCTAATGCATGTTGTGAGTTTCAACCTTTATCATTCTGCTGCTGACACGCTTTGTGCATGCTGTCGTTATCAAATCTGCAAACCAAAAAGTGTGGCAACTTGATGTTTTTAAAAAAAGCATCCTACAGGGTCATTTCAGGTGATTCCACTGCTCTGGGATCAGTTTTTAAAAAAATCAGACCTGGCAATGTGTTTGCTCTTCCTCGCCATCTTTGGTCAAGCTTTATCTTTCTCATTATAGAGATTCATTCAGATCAATGTGTTGTCCTTCCTTCTAGCACACAATTTGTCACCTGTCGTTTGCCGCAGAAAGGAGAATCAGGGAGAGTCTTTTTGATGCAGTGGATTTTGCCGCGAGTGCAAACACAGCAGAATCGTTGTCACATAAAAATGAGATTGTACAGAGGCACGAACAAGATTGCGATCTCGGTTTTGGCCGTGCAGCTGTTTTTGTCCTTGTGCTTGAGTATATATTTCTTGACAGCTGATTGACGGTTGTCCTGACTTGCTCTCTCCTTCCAGAGGATGATCTGAAGCCTCCTCCCTACAGCGAGTGTGCCCACGGCGACGAGGCCGCCGCTCCCCGTCCTTCCCGTCACACGCCTGTCATTTCCGAGGGCGGAGACTCGACTTGCGTAAACGAAGCCCCGCCCCCTTACACGCCGACTCCCCCCACACAAGTCAGTCAACAAGACGGCCCCATGAGCCACAGTGAGTCCCAGTCAGAGAGCAGGTCCACTTAATCAGTCCCTGATGCCAGTTTGCCTTTTTCCATGCACTGCCTTCCTACATTCAACCTCAGTGATCGTTGCCAGCCTAACTCTCATCATTTGAGAGCAGATGTTTTATTTGAATGCGAGTGTGTGCGTGTGCGCATGAGTCGTGTGTGTGTGTGTGTGTGGTGGTTTTTAGAACCAAGATGTTTTTTCTACTTTGTATTGTTTAAAAAAAAAAAAGTAGTGATGATGGTCATCTGATGAGTTTGGCAATAACAGATGACATCAGCAAGCCTGTGTGCCTCAGTCACGACCACAGAACCTGCCTCCCGGCTACAATGAGGATTATTCCCTTGACCTCTAAGCTCAAAGGGAATCTGTGAGATACAGATAAGCAGAGAGAGATGGAGACTTGAGAGTGTGTTCAGTTTTTTTCTTTTCTTATTTTTATGTAAAGTTTGCCTTCATCTGTAAGTCTGAGGCCACTTCCTTTCACAGATTACTCATTGTAGAAGTATGATTGGGGAAATGAGCAAATGCTTGTTCTTAGTTCCTGCTACTGTGATAAAAATGTGGGACATAATTTCATCTTTTTGTGTCTGTCTATAGACGGACAACACAGTAGTTCAGTAACAGGGCCATAATGAGAAATTCGTAGTGTCTAATGTCTTCAGATGTAACTTAAACCCAAATTTAACCCTAAAACCCATTGGAACTCAACTACATTTTAAGTAGTTGAACCCAACTGTAAGATAATCAGATGTGATGTTACTCACTTTTAACACAGCTGTGGAATAAAGTGAAAAATGTTTAAATTAAGTGGTACAGTCCTGAAAAAAATAGTGCCACAGCTGTGAGCTAAGGCTCCAAACATGAACATGCTGGATCATCATCATCATTCATGTCCATTCAGTAATGATAATTGTTGCAGAATGAAGACTAACCAAAAGTTGTTATCTTTTTTTTATTTTTTTTTTATAAACAATTCCTGTTCCTTGTAATGTTCATGTTAACCTGCCACAGGCTGGTGGAAGTCAGCCATCTTTGTGTATTTTCTGTTATAGTATTGCTTTTGGAAAGGTTATTACTGTGCATTTTGCTTTTTGTGTCACAGCATTTTTATTTTTTTGTTGATAACTTGGAAATAACACTCTAAGATGATAAACCCAAGTAATCAACCTCCATGTTTATGTCAGCAAAAATATAACCTGTGTACAGTTTCTGATGATAAGAAAAAAAATTTTGAAGAGAGAAAGGGGAAAAACGATTAATGCTGTATAAATGCATTTTTTTTCTTGGTCCAAGTATAAAAAGGTGTTTGTGGAGATTCAGAATTTGAAATGTCAAATGTAATGTGTTACAATGATAATCATTTTGTATTGTGATGACAAATCGTGGAGCATCTGTGGGTGATGTCTCCCACAAAAATCCCCTGTGGTTTTACAATCTGAAGGATGCGACGGAGAAGCTGCAACATACAAACATGAATTTAGCCTCAAATGCAGCAGCAGCAGCACGATGACGATTGACAAACTAAACTTTAGTATCACAGGCTTCTCAACAGTATCGTACGTCCTGTTTGTTCACTTCATGTTCATTCCCGTGAGTAGGTGACTCACCAGATCTCTCCAATGAGTAGCTTTTGTGACTGAAGGGGAAGTATCTTTTTTTTTTTGTCTGATTTGGAGGAAATATGTTTCCTGTATTAAACTGTTGTTCATAATATTGAAAGTGTTATTTTCTTGCTGTGGCTTGGGCATATTACATTTCACATTTATCAACTAGTTCATGCAAGACTGATCGCAAAGCTGCTTTTTTTTTTTTTGATGTGGCACATGACAAACAGATGAAAATTATAAAGGAAACAACATTCAAAAACAATGCATTAAAATTAGAACAGAAAAAAGACATTTAAATCAATAAAATGAAACAAAATGCAACTTAAGTCGAAGTAAGTTAGTTAGCTAGTGCAGTTATATTGTATATTATTTTTTAAATGAAAACCTGATTTTTTTTTCTATTTAAAAGTGATGGAAGCTGGAGTCGGGATGCATTGGAGATCATCAGGACTTTGTGTGCAGCTTCGTATCTAAAAGCAGTTTCACCCTGTTAAATTCTGACCTGAGGCACAAACAGTTGACTGCTTCCTAAAAAGATCTGGAGCTGGACTGGGTTTTTATTCTTTCAGGAGTCACTATAAATCAAGGAAGAGAGAAAGTGGAGTAGGCAGAAATGAATGACAGGTTTTGCCCTCCCCCTTTATGTTAAACAAAACAGTGGCAGCCTTGCCAGCTCCATCAATATCACCACTGCTACATTTTCATCAAATTTTCTTCAATCTTTTTTCTTTTCTTTTCTTTTTTTCGCCAAGAACTGGATGTGGTTCAGGAGCTAGAAAAAACAAATCCTCACAGATGGCTGTTTGCATGTGAGGTACAGACTGTCTCTCTTGGCTCCGATGTCCCTCATGTTTTAAACTGAGTTCAGGTGGGGGCTGAGGTGGCTCTCCGTCAAGGTTTCTGGCACGCCGCGTTGCATCTTAGTGCTGTTTTGATGCATCTTGTCTCCGCCGTCCTTGGCAGAGAGAGTGGATGGGCGACGCAGGAAGTAAAATAGGTTGGAGATAAACAGTTTTACTCCCGACTCATTCTGGCAAATTCCATCTGCCCTGAAAAGACGTCTGCTCTTCCAGAGGAAAGTTGTCAAAAAAAAAAAAGGAAGACGGTGTAGAGGGAACATGCAGTGACAACCGTGGCGTTCAGTGCCAACGATCAGCTGAATCTCTCAACCTGTCCTCTGACTGGTGGCAGAGGGGCCACTGATGAACATCTCAGTGTTCAATGAGCCATTTCTGTTCAATAGATCAGCAACGTCCTGTTTCGGTAATTCAGATGCGTTAGATTATGTTATTTATTTCACAGCCTCACTGCTCCGTATGTGCACTACGAAGACTTTTCCATCTTCATCTTAGAAAGCAGTACATTTTTAGGTATTCTTACTGCTTCTACCTTTTACATGTTGATGTTTGTTACCCACAGTCAGACTCTGTGTGTCGTCTACTGGAGAGGCAGGATCCTGCAGGAGTGCTGCAAATGCATGTTCTGTTTTTTTGTTTTGCAATGTGTGTCCAAAGCTGTGGCTGTTCGTTATTGACTCAGATTTCCAGATCTCCAGTCATTCTTATTCATACCTTGGCCTGTCTTGTTATTGCCTCAGACTCCACGTCACTTACCAACATAGAGCTGAACACAACACAGATGATCTCACATCAACAGTGTTTTTCAGATGAACTTATTATTTAAAATATGTGTGTAACCGGTTGTAAAACAGCATGCATTATATACCACAAAATTAATTATCTGCCATATGTATAAATTCTGAGGGCAAAATCTCTGCCTTCACAGTCCTAGACATCATCTCATCAGTGTAATCAATTATAAATCACAAGACACTTAACTCCCAGAAAACAATCAATGCTTTCATTGTAGAGAAATCTGCCTCTTTCTTTTCCTAATTAATCAATCAATCAATCAATGATCTTATTAGAGAAATGTCAAATTGTCCAGAGCAGTAACAAACACATGGCCACATTTATAGTATGTTTTCTTTCGTTTACTCACCGCGTTTTACTGCTGAGCTGCAGTGGGATGATACACAGCTATAAATAGAGTAACGTGATAGGTGTAAGTGAAACCGCTCAGGCCTTATATGAGCTCTGGATGAACCTGTGCAGTTGTAGCCCGAGGCCACATTTCTTCACAGATGCTATAGACAGGATGGATGATCACGTGGCCAAGTTGTTGAACTGTACAAACGGGCTTATGGGTATTGTTTTGAGGCAAGTTTCCTTTTCTCTTCTATGTCTATAATCAGCCACTAGAGAGCAGTGTTGCACCACTGATGAGCAGGACCATACGTTGTAAAAGGCTCCTGCCACCTGTTGCTGAGCCGGTGAGAGAGAGAAAGAAAGAAAGAAAAAGCTGCCTTCGGTTGATATCGCCTCAGTATAGATTGATGTCTTTTATTACATATCTTAGAGACAGAAAATGGCATTGACTTCTGCTCCAAACTTTTACACTTTAGATGGAAAATATAATTGGGCTCGATCAAGATCAATTGTGCAGCCCTCTTGTGGAATGTATAGCAGCGCAGATACTCAAGGACATTCATTTTTCATATCTTAGCCTCTCAGCCACTGCTTCACTAAGCTGCATACAAATTAGCTGAGCATGAACAATTCACTGTGTGTATACACTTGATTATAGAGCTTTTGCGGTAAGAAAAATACTGGCTGTGCCTTTCACCTGATTAATGGAAATTTACTAGAAGAGGCAGAAAAAAATTGAGAAACGAAATGAAAAATAAAGTAAAACTACTGTCATCGTGGGGCAACTGGTCAAACTCTCACTCTTTGGAGTAAGAAAGATAGAAAAATACACTTTAATTAGTAATCAAAATAGCCTTGTACACATTTGCTTAGTCTAATATTTAGTTTTTTGAAGCTGTTATTCAAAAATCACCTTAAGTATTGAAAAGGAAGTAATCCACAAAGACTCCAGCCTTCGTTCACTGATTCATGTATTCATGCGAGCGTGTATCCTGCGTCAGTGTCTGTTTGTCACAGCTGTATTCATGACGCTGGTTTTGCTTTTGAGTAATTGATGTTTTCAGGGGAAATATTTGCATATTTGGATACAGGCGACGATCCATCATTTAAGCCGCTTCACTAATCATTACATCTCGGTATAAACAGCTGTTTAATGCATACACCACAAAACACTCTCCTCAAGGATACTCACCGAGCCTCTTTCAAGATTATTGAGGTCTTGGAGGCCGTTTTTTTTTTTTTTTTTTTTTGTCGGTGACAGAACAGATAGCTCAATTACTGTGTGTTGTCTGTCAGAGATGTATCGCACCTCACCGTCCTGCATTCAGGTGCAGTATCAAATGACAAGTACTCGGTGGCTCGGTATATGTTGCAGTAGGCCATTGGAAAAAGCCACACCTTTTTTAAATTTGGCAAGAAAGCGCATTCCAGACGTGGGTGAGGACGGATAAGATGTCAAAAATACCTCTGCTATTGATTTCCCACCTCAAAGTCATTTCAGAGGAGGATACCCATCACCAGTCTGACCAACACTCTTTAAATTTTTTATCTGGCTTCAGATCTGTGCTGCACATCCGCACCCGCTTGTGCAATGACAGTTCAAACATCAAAACACACAAACACAGGGGAGGGGACCATAATGAGTTCAGCGGCTTATTAACTGATGGCATATACCTCTTCTTATCCTCGTTTCCCCATCTTCATCTGTTCTTTATTTGTTTTGCTCATTTTTATTTGGCCATATATCCAGGCAATTACAGTTTGGAATATGCAAACAATTTAATGATACGGATCATTTCCGTTATAATTACATGTGGGGAAACTGAGCCGAGTTGATAAGCGGTAGTTCTTCAGCTGCTCCTCCAGTATTCAGCCTGTATTTTCACACCATATTTGCTTCAGAAATATAGTCTGTGCGCTCAATAGTAAAGCGATTTGTATGTTTATCGGCTATTGTGGTCTGTATGGAGAGGCTGATTGCCTGTCATGCATCTCTCCCAAGGTGTCCAGATCTTAATATCTGCTCAAATATTGTCAGAGTGTGTGCATTATGTCAGAACTGGAGTCTGATGTCTTCATTCAGTTGAGTCGTTCCTCTGTCGGTGGTTACACTGTGTAGAAATCACATTTTCAATCACACTTTTTTTTTTTTTTTTTTAGGAAAATCTATTTTACATCTTGATTTTAACAATTTCAATGGTGGCAGTTAAAACGTAGTGTGACTTGTGGTCCTTTGCTTCATGTCACCCTCTTTTCTTTCTCTCCCCACCTCATCCATCTCTCTCTGTCGCTGTGCCTGTAGTAAAATTTTTGCCAGAAAAAATTAGTGTCTGGCTGGGGCTCAGTGTCACGTTGCAAGTACCAAAAGCAGCTTCACCGAGGAGACGTTTCTCCTCCGAATGTCTCACATTGTTTCATTTGAATAACTCTTTGAGGTTCAAAGGGGTAACTCCCTACTGTTTCACACACACAAAAAAAGCAAAGGCAGAAAATAATTTTTGAGAAATGAATCCAGGTTTGAGCAGCAGAACAACTCTGATTTTCTTTGTCCCTTTCTTCTTCCCCACAAATCATCTCATGGCCCATCAGGTTTATCTTGTGTCCCTTTGGGAGGTCTGAAACAACCAGTGTAATGAGCTCCACTAAAATACTACTTTGGCAGCGTAGGATCAGCATTAACAATCTCAATGTCATATATAATAATAGTTCAGGGGAGTGCTTTTAGCTGATGCCACTTCTGTATTTGTGTATGTAAGAGCAAATTATCCCTCTAGATTGTCTTGTAGGTTCTCTAAAGGCTCTCATCGTCCAGCAATAGGTCTGCATGAATTATTTCATATGGGATTAGATCTTTCTTTTTTTTATTATTATTAAAAAGTGATTCTATTGATAAGTGATGAGGATAATCGGAGGTTGTTCAAGGGGCAAATTAGAAAAATGTACCATAGACAGTCAGTGTTCTGATGGTTCCCTCTACATCAAAAGGACTGAGTGTGCGGTTTACTTCACACAGCCTTTTAAAATACTGCTGTCCACACTTGCTTTCATCAACATCAAGTGTTGAAAGTATGATAAGCAGGCTCATCTCTTCTCCTCGGCCTGCCACTATAGATACAATCTAGAGGGCAGGGACATGCCTGCTCCTGTGTCTTTGTGATGACAGGATAAGTGAGGATGTCTGAATGTCAGGAAGGAAGGATGAGCACCTGGTGCAGACAGGCATGTGCCTGGGCATAATGATTTGTCAGTGCTGATAGCAGGTTGTATAATTTTAAAAATGTCTTATAACCTGCTGGATATAATAATGATTTATTCTGCTGTGGACTTATTGTTGACAGCTCCAGTAGTTACAAGTCCCAGTAAATGGATCAGAGCTGCAAAGGCAGCACAGTCCCCCCACGGAGGTAATTTGTTGTTAACTGAAGTCAATATGTTTTTGCATTTTTAATTATAAAAAATTTCTCCAACTAGAAAGTTGTCATCCAGGAAAGCGAGCGTGTGACCCATATCCTCCGTCGGCTTCCCCTGGATCGGGAAAGGTGAAAATTAAAAACACTGTGCTCCTGGAGGACCTGCAGCTCTCCTCTCCATTGGCCTGTGAAGCAAAGCATTCATCTGTCCCACTGCTGTTCCTTCAGCACTGTCAGAAACCAGCTGAAGGTTGGTGCCGAAACTGTCTGGAAAAGTCTACCCGGCTTGGAGAAATGTTATAATTCTTATCTGAATTCACTGTTCCAAAGTGTTGCATTTACCCTTCAGTGTATTGGGTTTGACGTGATGTGCATTGCTGACTTTTTTTTTTTTTTCTTCCTCGGCTCCCTGCACACAATGTCTCTCCACGTTTACAGTGTGTAGAGAGACTTCAAATGCGCAGGTACAGAGCAGATTGAGTTTTTTCAGGCAGCTGTCAATAGAGCAGACAAAGACCTGCAATCCACAGAAGATACGTGTTGTGCAGGCAGAAAAGCATTCGGGGAAACGGCAAGAGACAAGACTGGTGTGTAAATCCCTCCGAATGGCCTGAATCCTGCCGACCTCCGACCTTTATGTTAATTTCCTCCTGTCGTCTGCCGGGCCCGGTTGCTCATCTCCAGCCCCCAGAACAACAACTTCCAAGCCTCTTTGTAAAAAGACGCCTCCTGTCTGGTGCCCGAGGAACTGAGAGGACTGTTGTTCCCATTTATCAGCTTAGTGAGAATTTACATTTTAATTGAATCCTGATGTTTGAGCCAAACTATACTTGCTAAGTAACTGGAGCTCCTTCAGAAAAGCAACTTACAGGCTTGAAGTGTGAGTCCACTGAAGATGACAGACAGTCAGAGCCGCTCACATTGACTATGCAGAATTTAACTTCATATGCCAAGATTGCTCACGCTGTCATCACCAGGAATATTCTTGGGTTTTGTGCATGTAGGAATATCACAGGACTACAGTTGGGCTTTGTGTCTGTGTATTTACACATCAGTTTGTTTGTATTTTAATGAGTTTGTACGTGCCAAGATTTTCATGCTTCCATTGCCAGGAAGATACTTGGAGCGTGTGTGTGAAGGCAGCAGGGAATTATAGTTGGACTCAAGGTGTGTGTGTGTGTGTGTGTTTGTGTGTGTCTGTATTCTCAGATCACTCACAGATCAACGCTCTATCATACTAATTAGGATGGACACGTCCACTCCTACGCCGTCTTTGATGTATCATGTTGGCCAACTCTGCTGATGGGAGAGATTCTGTCTAATAAGATATGAGATAAAAAGATGTGATTCATCAGCACCTGCCTTTGTTTTGTCTACGTTTTACATATATTTAGAATATTATATCAGACAATATGGGGGCGCATGCTGTGGGCCTGCAGTTAATTTTGCAATGCCTTGTCGGCTTGTGATGTGTTTATTATTATACTATTGCCAGACATCTGGTTGCTTTAAACTTATTTTAAAGTGGTAAACTTGATTTAAGTTTCTCTTTCCTGATGGCATTTTAAACATTTTCTTGGCCTGGAAAATATTCGCCCTTGAAAACTGTCCTCATCTGTCTCTGTCAGTTCTCAAGTGTTCTCAAGTATTCCCATTACTTCCTCGATCAATCAGTAAATAGTCTGTTCTATAAAATATTGGAGAGTATTTCAAAGGTTTCCACAGCACAAGGGAATGTCTGAAAGCAGTGTGCTTTGTCTGACTCACACTTTGAAACTCAGAGATCTTCAGCCCACTGTTGTGAAAAAGAAAAGGGGAAAAAAACACATTTTTAACAAATTTTATTTTTTACCTTTTTTTTTTACGGTTATTAATTGAGTAATTAATCTGTCCATCTGTTCACAAACTGAGGTCCAAAATGAATATCTCAGCAACTAGTATGGATTGCCATGAGATTTTGTAGATATTGATCGTCCCCAGAGGACAAATCCTCATAACTTTTGTGAACCCATAACTTTGCCAACATTAAAGAGGACATATTATGGAAATATCACTTTTTGAAGGCTTTTTAACATATATTTGGGTGTTTGTCTTGCCTTCCACCCCCAAAATGCAAGAATTGACAAAAGAAATCTGTAATGTGCAGGCTCCCTTCCCATCAGCTTCTGCTGTTCTTTTTTAATGAGCACACTAAACCAATGTGATCAACACAACAAGCATAATAATGGCTTAACATCAGTATGCTAGCATTGGCATTGTGTTAGTTTGAATCACCACTTTCCCCAAATAGCCAGGCTGTCTACTCTTAGACTTGTTTTCCTGTTTTAAGGCATTGATTAATTGACTTACAAATTGAACTCTTGTAAGACTCTCTTTGAGTTCTGGGCTCATGCCAGACTAAAAGAAATAAGATAATTTCACAGTTTTGAAAGATGTGGCTAAAAGTCGAAATAAAGCAACTTGAAAAAGTTCAGATGAGTGTCTCCTGTAAAGGAAAGTAGTCTTTTCCCATTTCCTCCACAGAGCACCACTTCTGTCTCAGAGGTTTTGTTCTCCGTGTTCTCTTGTACAGCAGGAACCAGGTAGAGGACTATTGTTACGATTTGTCCCATTTGCACAAGGATGGATGGAGGCCGAGCTCATTAAAGAGCAATTAAAAAGCTAATTTCAATTGTTATTATTACATCATTTCCAGACTGCGGCACCTGCAGCCCTTCATCCAACCGCTGTACAGTGTAACAAGATAGTGATTAACTGCTGCATTATTGCACTGATAAAGAGCAACTGAAAAGTCAAGAGCATAAATTGAACGACAGACTGTCAGAGCCAGTTTCCAAACGGAGCCATTAGGATTCTGACTAATTACATGAAGTCTGACCTTCCGTTCTCATTGCTTCAAACCTGAACAAATAAACACTGCCCTCTCTGCTTTAATATGCATATGTGGAAATGAAAATAGATGATAGCAGCAACATTGTAACTTAAGGAGATTATGCCTTGGTGTGACACTGAAAATGTTATCGTTATAACGGTGAAGTTGATAAGAGTTAATTAACTGATAATGGCAGTCTATTCACTGAGACGAAGTCAGTGAATAGGAGTGAAAGGGTGGGAGTCAAAGCGAAAAAAATTGAAGTTCTTTAGATGTCAAAGAAAAGCAGATAATTTTATTCCCCCTGATTACGTTTCACATCGGGATGGCATGAATGCAGAGAATGCTGAGTAATCTCTATCAAAGCTGCCACAACAATGACCTGAACCACGGAGTATGAATTTCATCATGTCTGTTTCTATACAAACTGCACGACGAGCCTCTCGGAGAAAACACTACGCCTGTCACATCGCAGCCTTTGATCACTTGATGATGACCTCTTTCATTCACTGCTGCTATTCTTCTAAACCCCAGCATAAGACGGCGAGAGCAAATCAATAGCAACAGCACCACACAACCCAAAAATGTACTGTTTTGGTGGAAGTAAACTTAACAAGAGGGCAAGAAAAACACACTTCTCCCTTCCTGTATGCAACGCTCTCCTTTTCTTTTTCTCCTGGCTTTCCGGCTGGGCAAGTCAGGGGTTTTATCAGCTCTATCCTCCTCTCTCACAGATGAGAAACAATGTGCTTTATTCCATTACACTGTAAATCCAATCTCATGCTTCACGCTCTGTAGAAGAGTAGCAGAAAGAGGGAATGAATGAGATGGTATGGGGAAATGTTGACACAAATCCCACAATCCCTTTGGCGACACCAGTTGGTCATTGGGGTACAGTTGAGGGATTTTGAGCAATTAACCAATCAATTAAGGGGTTGATGGGGGCCCCTGTGTAGCTATTATAGTAAAACATGTGTTGCTGAAGTGAGAAGTGTGTACTAGGGTTCAACAAAGCACCAAAGTCTGGTTGCGTATTCATTTTGTTGCCTACTCCAACCAAGAGGTCACGCAAGGGAAATCAGAGCCCTTCCTGAGGGAAAGCTTTCAAGTATACAATTAAGGATTAATTAGCATTTTACTGCTCAAAATGTAGATTTGCACACCCACACTCTATTATGTTGTCACCACAGAGGGCAATAGAGCACATCGAGGTCTTATAAAACCAAATGAAAACTTCTGAGCATGACTGGCTTGAGAACGAGTGCCTTCTCATATCCCTCTATTACTGCTGTTGACTCTCCCAGACATCTGATGAGCGCCTAAATTAATAATGAATCAGGAAGAAATAAATATTTAATTCTTTAAATCTGTTGCAAACAGCTTGTAATATTCACTGATCTGTCTCCTGTATGATTAACAGAGCAATATATCGCCTTTAAAAAGCTATATGCCTTTTAATGCTCCCTGCAGCTCACAGTGGTATTCATCTTCTGGCAGCGGTGAGAAAAATGTCTCGCATATGGAAGCGTCACTGCTAGGTGTTGAACACTGCCAAGTGCTGAGGAAGCTGATATGTGACTAATTACTGTTGATGCTGATATTGCCACAAAAAAAAGCCTGCTCAAGATCTCATATTCAATATTGCAACATAACAGCAGCTCTGCTCACAGCGAGCTGCAAATATCAACTAACGACTATTGACATCTTCACTCAGAGATGTCGTTTAAGTCGCTCCAGGGTTTAAACTGGTTATGATTTTTAATAGTGCAGACCGTGGATTGAGATGTCTCCCCTCTGGTTTGTCAAGTTTTCTAACTACACTTTTGAAACAGTTGTGTTTTTTTATTCATTTGGAAAATCAAGATCTCTGTAGCCAATCAAAATATGTAGGAGCCATTCTAGCTGTCTGGTTCTGATGGACGCCAATGTCAGTGCAGTGTCAGTCAGTCCAAGCTTCATCCATCCTCCATCATCTCATAGACTGCCATGACATTTTGCACAGACATTCATGGTGAATCATACAATTAGCAGCGTGAGGAAATCGACTTTCTTGGCTTTCAGTGAAATATCTCAGATAAGATGTCATGAAATTTGCAGCAGATGTTCTTAAATTGACACATAATTTTGTGCATTCATGACTCTCAGATGATGGGGGTTGAGCTCATCAACAAGTTGACATTTACTCAAAATGTTAGCATTGGGTATGGCAGCATGTCATTGTTTAGCATGTATCATGATATTCCATCGATAATATCAACTTTTATTACTGTGAAACAAAGTTGTTGTTTTTTAGCAGATGGCTCAAAATACTGCAATACCCATCAGCCTCGATCTGTGTGCACATCACAGACATTGTAGGTGAATTGATGTGACTCTTCTTCCCAAAAAGCACCCTAGTATTTAGCTTTTCCAAAAGAAAACACATTTACCAACAGGGTTTTTAGTGCTGTTGATTCAACTTGGAAAGATTCGTGCAAAACTAAGCAGCTGATGTACACAAAACAAGATAAACACCCTCACCTCGCAGCTGCTAACATGGCTTCAGATTTCTTTTAGCAGGAAAAAGGATGAAGTTTTACATAGAAAAGACAGACAGGACTCCTCACATATAAACTGGTGGTTGTCTAATTTAGTGTCGCCCCCTCTGAAGTCTGTGACCACCACATCAGAGTTGATTAATTACTTATTAAGCAGGGCATATTTTCACTCGAATGGCACCCTTCTCCTCACCAAAGCATACCATTAAGAAATATATTTTTGACTTTAGCATGAAGGCAATCAGTATGTCCAATACCGTTAAACCATTATAAAGTGCCTGTAATTCCTTGATCTCCTTTGAATTCTTGCCTTTAGAGGCGCTTTCCTTCACATGAACTGTCTTTGTGCGGTTTGTCTAGCATAGGCTGACTGAAGTGTTCAGACATTTACTTTCATCTTGTGCAGGAGCATGCCTCAAAGATGGGAAAAGGTGAAAGTGACTCTGCAGCGGGGGGCTGAAAAAAAAAAGGCATGTTCAAAGCCAAAGCAAGAGTTTCTTCCTTTTTTGCTGAGTGGCCTAAATTTCCCAGAAACAAGCTGGTGCTTCCATCTTGTAATGCTATTTTGATGGTTCCCGTTCTATTGTGTGAAGACAGGTAGACTCTCCTGGGCTCACAATCTCCATCGGTAGGCAGAGCAACTTCAGAAACAAGCCTGTCTAAATATATTCACTTGTCATCACCCCGGTGTATAGTTATGTCTTCTTTGATAAATGGAAAAGTAAACATCAGACTTTACCTCCTACGCACAGCCTGGTCCAAGACTGACTTCTTACCTCCAACTGGAGTGTTGCCAGTAATTGAAATTAATTATCTTGTCCAAAGTGAGACAAAAACAATTACCCAAGCACCCCCTGGCTTGTCAACAAAGCTCGTTTCTCTAGAGAAGAATGGGTAGTGTGTAACTGTCCTTTGCAGTCGGCCATACCGGAGACGTGCAGAGATGATGGATGTCTGTATTTCCAGTTGGTGCCTCCTTTCTAATGAGTTCCTCTGCCATATTGCTGGCTCATTATGAAAAAACACAGAACTGCATCACTGAGAATAATAAGAAGCGATAATATCCTGGTAATGACTATGATGATTATCAGTTTGTGCAACTTTTGGTGGCTTTTATCAGCTCCGTTGGTTGTTTTCCCTTCTCTAATGGGCGGTTTATGAGTCGGCGGCATCAGCTGTAATATACAAAGACAGTGATGTGCTACATTTAACAAGAGTGTACATATTATAATATAGGTTAAACATTTCTTCCAAGGCTTTTGAGATTCTTCCATTTACGTGTATCTCCCAGACTGACAAACGCTGAGAAACCTCTCAGATTTTTTGACATTTCTCGTTTCTGCTGCAGACCAGAGAAGCAAACACAAATCAAGGTTTCCAAAACTCCAGAGATCGAAATGCAGCGTAGCGAGAAGACCAATCTTGATTTCCTGTGCACACCTGCTTAGAGTGCATCACGGTTCACGCAAATACAAACTCCCCCTGCGCCCGTCGGCCTGAGATTGTGTAGGTGTGTTTTTGTGTTTGTGAAAATGAGGAGCACAGAGACCAAGGAACAAAGCATGTCATAGACATCTGAAAGTGTGTGCATGGTTGTGCAAATGTACACCAAACAATCTAGTGTTTGTGAATGTATTATCAGTGCGTATGATATCTGTGCCCTCGGTTGCCCCGAAACACAAGATGGTGTTGAAAGAAACAAATTTCTTCTACTTCTTCTTTGAAATTGGAAGATTTATTCCAGCTCCCTGAGACGGTTTGTTTTTGAACAATTGCTTCTGGTCCCCTGTGGCCACGAGGAGTAATGTACAGTTTATCTGTCTGCTTAATCTGCAACGCTGCATTGATGTGAAGCTCCATTAAGGATGTTGTTTTAAAGGTGAGGAAGTGGTTGTGACTGCAGGAAACTTCTCAACAGATCAAATTGTACTGTATTTTAAAATGACAGGATCATCACAGTTATCCACTTAAGAAACAGCCTTTTACATTCGGCCATGCACACACTAGGTGCCATATGGCAGTTTATATTCCCACTGGACTATTTCAAGCTTTTTAAAATGAAATATGAATCTTTAATTGAGTGATATTCCCCCTTTAATTTGGGTCTGCCTTTAGAAGATTACAGTGCACAGGAGATGGTGCTAGTTTTCCCCACTGTAGCCGCTCTGGATTATATGCGCCTTGAGTACTTACATAAGTGGCTTTATTTTTCTATCCATTTAGCCATGGGTAGCTTTTGCCTACTCTATCTTCACTTAAATTGCTTTTGGCCTCACAAAATTACTGAGTGGGAATAAAATATCTTCTTAACACAGATGAACATCAGCAGACTGCACTCTTTACCATGAATGGCAAACGCCGTGCCCAGCAGTCACATACATAATTGTCCTCCACAGCCTCACCCTCTCCATTTTGACATTAATTAATCTGAAGCAATCTCCAAACTGCCCATGGGGCCAAGACCTCACGCCTCCAAACCTTCAATTCCCATGATTGAATTTCACAGAGTTCATTTCTCCAGCCCTTAACTTCGCCACTTCGCTAATGGTGATCGAAAAAAAAAAGAAGACACAAGAAAAAAAAAAAGAAGAGAAGAGTGAGGAAAAAAAACTCACCATCAGCCGTATTCTTTTTGTGATCCATCATGGGCTATAGAGGGGAGGACAAAGACAAATACAGCCAGCCAGAATCTGGGCAGAGAGCGAGAAAGATGACCCCTCTGGACTCTAGTGCTGCGTATCATTATCTCACTCAGTCCATTCATTCACTACCTTTGGATGGACTGAGCCCCCCAAAACACTCTATCACACCCCTACGTTGCAATGTGGGGGACGGATGTGGACTGTACAGAGCCACTAGGAAAAGATAAAGATGGAGCAAACATCCATGAGGATCCTATGCGGCACGGCAGGGAGTCTAATAATCTTACGATGCTAAAATGCTAAAGTTTAGAGCAGCGTATAAGTTCGCCATCTTGCTTTAGCTTCTTAGCATGCGGACACGTGACACTAGCGTGGCTAAAAATTAAAAAAAAGTATCCGTAAGTGTTATTTTGTCTCTTTAGCTGGTGGATTAGCAGTTGTTGGACGTACTTCAGCCTCTTTGCTGAGTCTGTCACCTCCAGAAGTGCCGTCCCCCCCCTGTCGCAGACATACTTCCTCTGACACCGTGACAGTTACAGCATCATTGTCCAATCCCTCTTCCCGTGGAGCGTGGCAGTGAAAGTAGTCGTTGTGGAGTCCTGGCACTACAAGGCCCTGGATGCTGCTGCTGCTGCTGCTGCCGCCGCTGCTGCAGGGACGCAGTAAGGCTGAGTAAGCCTGAGAAATCGCATGGCTTTGGCCCTGCTGCAGCGTGGGATGGCTCATTGAGTCTGCAGGTATGGATCAGTGTGAGGAATGACTGCAGTCTTTCACAGCTGGCCAGCTTCTCTCTCCCTTTCTCGCCTTTTCGTACCATTCCTCCCTCCACCTGTCTGTCCCGAGCTTTTATTCTCCAGCTTCTTTTCTTCGGATAAAAAGACCAAAAACCTCCCTCCTCTCGCAATCTCTCACTCACCTGTTCTCAACCAGACTCCTGCACAATCACGCATGTGTGCAAGCGTCTGAGTGTGCCCGTATCCCCACCTCCACATGAGAAAATTTATGGCACTTATGTGTCAGTGAGTGTGCGTGCATGTGTGTGTGTTACGTGCCCCAGTGGTTGACTGGCTCTGTTTGTAAGGTGTGAGCTGACCCGAGGCTTGAAACGGCAGAGAAACCCGATGACAGATGGTGTGTTTGAAAGAGAGATTTGGGCGCTCGGCTACGGTCAACTGAGGTCTGGCACCGAAGCAGGGGCTTGGCCTGCTGTTAGTGTATCTCCTCCTCCCATCACTGTACACACAGACACGCAACATGGCCTTGAAGCATTACACACGCACATGTTGACAAAAAGGGAAACTCAGAAATAAACGAACAAAGATGTGACGGGGGAATATTCTCAAATTAGTATTTTGCCCTGTCTCGTACGCCTTTTCTCCTGTCGATAGATAAAAGTTGGCCTTCAGCTTCTTTCATCCTGACATTACTTTGAAAATATTATTTGGTCACCGCACTTAGTAGACTTTTAAAAAAAAAAAGATCCAAAACTCAATTTCTTCAAAAACCATAAAGATGAAACACGATAGGCTACAAACAAACGCACGCACGCCTTTCAGAGCCGAGCACAAACACACCCCAGTGAGATCATATACAACCAGGTGAAACATACGGGGCTGCCTCTGAAACTGAAATTTTTTGTGGTTGCCTGGCAACTTGATTTGGTTTGGCTGACATCAAAACACGAATGCTGAGCAACAGAGGTGGCCACACACACACACAAACACAGCTAGAGGAGAAGAGAAATGCTGCTTTGCTTTCCTCCCATCTCAGGCCTCCTGTAAACTTATATTCTCATAACCATCCCTCATCACTCATTCAAAGACACGGCATTGTTTCCAACCGATGAAACGTGAGGTGTGCCAGAGACTCAATCTGATGTTTGGCTGCAGCTCCACAGGTTTTGCCTTTGAGCCTTGAAATGCAGGTGAAAAAAACAGAGTGGTCTTGAATTCCTGAATCAAGGAGGAAAAGTTCTTCACTGCTTTCAGTCTAAGAATAAATTTGATTCCTAATTTTGTTACGAGAAATTAACTCGGTTTATTGTTATTATCAAAACTTCATTATACCTGTCAAGCACTGTCACTGCCTCTGGCATGCCGCCTCTTTCTTCATCCAATCTGTTCTGATATTTTAAGAAAGCAGATCTGCTCCCTCTGTGCCGCGAGAGAAAGAAAAAGGTTACCCACGCATTTCCCAGAGTTGTACAAAGTCCACTTGAAATGTAAATCTCAGCTTTACTTCTCCCCATCGTGGGTAGCCACATTTTTATGAAAATTACCTGATTTGAATTTAGATGTGGGTACACGGGAGCCGAGGCATTCACCGAGGCACGTTCCTGTTTAACGAAGAGGCGTATTAACAGGCTTGTTGACTCCACGACGTGTCTGTCAAAAAGACAGACACACACTTTGTGTCATAGCCCTAAAGCTGTGTGCAGCACTGTTTGGGCTTTTGGAGCTTCATAGAAAGCTGCGTTCATTCACCGGGGGATAAATGGGTAATTGAACTGGGGATGTCATTATTAAAATACACAAAGGCACAGAAACAAGGTGCTGTCACTCTTTATTCTGCCTCTGCTCTCAAACACACATGAATACACACAGTCGTGTCTCCATGACTGAAGAGGACACTGACTCGCACACATTTCCTGTGGACCTATCCAACTTTAATAATAGCCAATACCCCAAAAACAAAACAAGTCCTTAGAAAATGATAAATAGGAATGTCCTTTAATGTATTTATTTATTTCATGGGGTCTTTTTGTCCCCAAAAGGGAGAGTCCTCATAACGTCTCTGGAAAACAAGGTCCCCACAACATTAGGCATGCCTGAACACACACACACACACACAGTCCTTGACTTCAGAGGACATTCATTTTCTGTAGATTTATCTAACTTTAACCTAAACTAGTCTACTACTGTAAACTTAACCTAAACCAAACTTTACCCCAACCTCAAAACTCTGTCTCTAGTAGCATATTATAAAATGTTTTGGGGACTTACTGTAGGTCCCCACAACTTTAGTAATACCCGGATACACACGCACACACACATGAACATGAATTTCATTTTTGTCATATGGCATTGTCTGTTGTTCAGCCAACAGCTGACTGAACATTGGCCTTTTGTGTATTTTCTCAATCAAAAACGCGTTTGGCCGCGTGCTGCAGTCACAAAACACTTCATCCACAATTTTCGGCAGCTGCTCGCGGATATGCATGACAGAGTTGAAGCCCCACTTTCCGTGAGCATCCTCTCTGCTGAAGTGTCCTTGAAACTGAATCCTGACCATCTCTGTCACGGCCGGGAAGCACTTCCTGGAGACTTACAGGTGAAAAGAGGGGGGAAATATTTTTATACTTTTTTTTTACGTCATGGTTTTTATGCTGCTGAGATAATTACAGTGCACCATTACTGCACTGAGGTAAAATAGCTCAAACTGCCCAAATGTCTTCCTGTCCCACTTGTAGCTGCAGCGGTTATCGGGCTGTAGTCCTCTCCTCCACCTGCAGCACAGCTGTGCGCCGCTGCCACGTCTATCCTCGCTGCTGTGGAGTGGACGCGCGAAGTGGGGGCGCACTCCTCAGCCATCAAAACCCTTCTGGTGAGATGCGCAGCTGTGTCTGAGAGCAGCGCTGGACACACCACCCACCTCCCCTCTCTCTTGGCTTTTGTTTGTGCACAAGCACTGGACTGTTTAGTTAAAGGAAAGTTTTGTGCGTGTGTGTTTTTTTTCTTCTTCTTCTCTTCTCTCCTCTCCTTGCCGTTGCCTTTTCGCACCCGCGTCCTCCTCCAAAGAGCGGAGGCATATTGTCTGTGGCGCAGCGCGACAGTGCGGTGTCCGATTACAACCAGTGCGCTGAGGAGCCACCGGCACAGAGCGCTCCTCTGTGGGCAGAAATAGCACACAGGGCTCCGGAGGGACGAGAGAGAGCGCAGAGGAATCTCTACACAGAGAGAAGGAGTTTACCGAGGTCGTTTTTGTGGAGGAGACAGAGCAGAAGTGAGGATATTTCATCTTCAGCTCATCTTTATTTTGTCTTTCCTCTTGCCACTCTTCTCACCGGGACAAGTCACGCTGCTTCGCTCCCTACTAGATGAACGGGGAGCTGGACACCTCACTTGGTAAGAGGAACCATATTTCTTTCTTATGCATTGTGCACCAGCTTTCGTTATATAGATTTGTCTTATAGGCTTCTGCAGCCATTCCGTTTCCAAGCGCAAGGCAGCATTTGTTTTCAGGAGGAAACAAAACACCTTTCCCGACTTCTCTTGCTTGCTCGTCTTTAACATCATTTCACACAGTCGCATCACCTGCTCCAAGAGGTTTCACTACATCTTGCTGAACGACGGCATGGACGCATTTTTTAGACAAACCATACACTGATCCACAAATCCAAAATTACACAACGTAAATAATCAGTTTCAGAAGTTTTGCATTTTGCTCTGCAATGCCTGGCCACTTGGTGGTGCTGGCAGAGTGCAGCCTCCACGAGCTCCATGTCTGAGAGCTTCCATCAAGTCTTTATGTTCAATAAATTCACAGCACTGTTTGGTTTTCTCTCTCCTCTTTCTATGATATGGGAATTGATTAGGGTCTGCTATCATAGGCAGCTGCCTCGGGAGCACATGTTTGATGCGTTCAGTGCACATGTACCTATCAAGAGAAGCATAAAAATATTATATGGTCCAATATATTTTTCCTAATAGTCCAGGTGATGTCTGTGCGCCAGCAGCCTTGACAGACAAACCAGGATATTTCCACAGATGTTTGTTTTTTTTGTGTTGTTTCACCCTTTTTATCATTTCTTTTGTACAGCAGAGCTGTGTCGTTAAATGTGGCTTTCAGTGCATCATTTCTTGCTGTCTGACCCTTCATTTTTAACATTGCCTTTCTATTCGCTTTGGTGAAATTCTGTCTGTTTTCAATGAAATGCCACAGAGCTCATGCCCTTTATGAGAGACATTGATTGTGTGCTGTATAATACTACATTTTTTATATATTTGATTGCAGCATAGGAAGATGTACCAAGCTTCTTTTATTCTCACCATACCTATTGAGGTTCTCAGACCTTGCAGCCATACTGTACAGACCTCGAACTCGAAGTCTTCTCACACAAAGGCAGAGCCAGAGCTGAGTCCTTGAAAGTTTTTTATGTATAGTTTAGTTATTTGCATAAAAGCTCCACTTGAACTTTTCCTTACGCTCAGCAAGTTTTGAATTAAACATTGTAGCTTTTTTCACCAAAGTCCTGACATGCTCTCCACTCTAGTATTTGTCAATGAGCAGCTTCAACACAGAGAGTGGTAATAGTGTTGTGTAGGATTTTAATTTATGCTCAGGTCGCTGTGTGTTCATCTCTCATTCTACTCACTGATTAACTACACATAACTTTTTAACTGTCACTCTTGCAGTATTGAGTTTTTTAAGCCTAGGGCAAGCATACAGACTCCTTTCCATTCTATTGACATTCATAGTTGTTTTGGTGGTGCTAGCTTCGGGGACTTTAGAGCCGTTGTTGTGATAAACACAGTCAGCTCTCTGATATTATGGCCCCAGATGCATGAGGATGCTGTAGCGTGTCCGTCCTGTCACACTGTGCTCACCGGTGTCAAAAACTGCCCCTGATCCAGATGGTGGAATCATTTCAGATTCACAGTGGCCGGGGCCTTTATTAGACCTCGATGCTAAAATCCCTGAGGGGAAAAGAGATGAAAAAGAAATACTAAATGAGAGCGAGAGGGATGGTGTGAAAGTGCTGAATCAAGAAGAAATCATGTGACATGATGCCTTCTGGCAAACGATGCCAATTTAAATTGCAGCCGAAGCTCTAGAGAAACACTCCATGGAGAGAAAACAACATAAGAGGTGGAGTGGCTGTCTGGTTAATTGATTACTTGATCAACAGGAAATGAATCTGCAAATAGTTTAATTAGTGATGAAGTCAGTTTTAAAGCTAAAAACGTAGATTCTCCAGACATATCATATCATATCAGACCATCCTCAGATGTTTCTAGGTGTTTTATAGTTGTACATTTATGGGTTTTTGGCCCGTTTGATGTAAGATATACAAATACTGAATATGCCTGTTTGGGCTGTGGACAGCTGTGATGTGTGTTTTTCACAGTTTTCTGACACTTTGAACGTGTCAAAAATAATTCATTTATAGAGTGAATCACCAGCAGTTTAATCAATAATGGCCATAATTGATAGTTGCAGCCCCAAAGAACATGAGTGAGTCATTAAACAGATTAGGAGCAGATCCAGATGAGCCTGTGCTATGGAAAAAAACCAGCGACACATTCCAGCGCTGAGTGAGGAAGAGCAGCGTATGATTAGTGTGATTGATA
Source organism: Decapterus maruadsi (assembly GCA_030347415.2). NCBI lineage: Eukaryota > Metazoa > Chordata > Actinopteri > Carangiformes > Carangidae > Decapterus > Decapterus maruadsi. Next base: position 3,842,141 of record CM064890.1, read on the forward strand.
TTTGCGCTGCTTTGGGAATTTGCCCGTGCGCTGACACCGAACAGCAGCACAAACACAGCAATTAGTCCCAGCCTGGAGAATTCCATGATGAAAATGACCTTAGTGGCCTCAGCGGGCTGTGTGGTCGCTATAGAAACCGATTGAATGACAAGCCCATTGTCGCCGACCTTTGTGATTCGGCGTCTCCTCAGGGGTCGAGTCCTGTTGGGAGTGAAAGTGAAAGGCATTATCATGCATGTGTAAACTAAACAGCTATTACCCTCTGGCCCCTCGGTGCTCTTCAAGGCCCTTTGGTTACTTATTTATCTGACACCAGCAAGATGGGGCGACGGGATAGTTTGTCCGTGCACACACAGCCTCACAAAAGATCTGGCTTTATTGGCTGTGAATTGCTTGGAAGCCCTGATTTTACAAATTCTGCTCGGTGGATGATTTATTGCTCTTATGCAAGTAAACCCAGAGTCTCGAACAATAGCCGAAGTGGTTTGCTGTACTTCCCTGCCGTGCTTTGTCCTCTCACTACCACAGGCTATTTATACATCACAACCACTTTGCCATTATCTCCCTCGCTTGTTCTTCCTGCCACTTCTGATTTGAAGACTGTAGTAGCTTCAGAGAAGTAAGAAGATGCTGAGTCGAAACATTTGGGTTTGTTTTTATTGCGCTTCTTCTTTCTTTTTTTTAAGTTTCGTGGTTGTTTGTACCAATTGCAGTGTGTTCAGATAGATTTCTGACCTATTCCTACATATCTGACAATGTTGCCAGGGTGAAGGTAAACAGCTCGTTCTTTTCTCCTCCACCATTCTCGCTTATTTAGTGAGATGGTGTGATGTTGCTATGGCTACTTCAAGGTTTCCTGCAGGGGATTCAAGTGCCCGTCCATCAGAAAAGAAAAGGAAATGTGGGCAAAATAAAAGTTTATCATCCATGCCACTTCTGTTCTTTAAAGGCTAATGTGTCATAATGGTTGCCATAGGGATCGTGAGGAAACTATCAAGTGGGAACGACGATGCAAGCCCATCGTCACGTCTGTTGTGTGCCTTTGCAAATGTCTGCATGACGGCGCGGCTGCGGCCGTCACGCAGATAAAGTGGAGTTGCATTTCTGTCAAGGTCGGCTAATGAATGACAAATTCCTCTTCAACACACTGTCATTTTATTTACCATGGAGAATATTGTACTATAGCGATACACATGTGGAGTAATAGTGAGTTAAAGTGCACATGACAAGAAAAGACTGATTAGTTAAAGGAGCTGAGGAAAGAAGTGGTTGTGTGGAAACACACTTGCACACATCAAACACACATTAGTTGTCTTGTGGGACGGATCCTTGTAAAACAGGCAGAGGAAGCTGTGGTAATTTCACACTGCATGCTAAACAGCAGAAACAGCACAGGGGCAGGTGTAGGAAATAATTTGAGTTCACAGTGCGGCGAGGGGGGGGGGGAAGCGCAGGCAAGCGATATGTGATCCTGGATGCACTATTATTTCTGCTGCATGGATTCAAGAATGAATGTCTGTGGTTTTTTTGGAGTAAAACATCCAGTATCATGTCCACACGTCAGCGGGAATTAGCATGGCTAAACCAGCCTTCACTTGCTGCCACTGTTACACTACATCAGCTCTGTCCCTCTCTCCACTATACAACCTCAAACCCCACTCAAATAGCAGAGGAATCTGTCTTTTAACCGCGATGCCAGCCCAGGAAGAAGAGAGACTCTATTTGGGTCACGATTAAATAATCCCCAAAGCCTCTTTTTCACTGGGGGATCAAGCCAAGAGGATGTTTGAAAGGTTAAACAGAGATGGATCCAAACTTCTGTGACAACAGGAGAAGCGATTATTGTAAACTTATTTAAGTTTGGAGTTTGTTGTACTTTTCTTCTTGCACTTGTGTTGGTATGAGGCTGCACGGTGTGAGCGAGCAACTGAGGAGGAGGGGGAGGTGGAGGTGGAGGAGGAGGAGGAGAGGGGAGAAAGCAGCAGAGAGTGCGTGTCGAGGTGTAATGAGTCAGGGGAGAAGAGGTGAAAAGAGGATTTTAAAACCAGAGATCGAGGAAGAATGAGCGAAGAGGCTTTGCTGGTCTTTGTTTATCGACTGATTGAGTGCCACGCGGCCATTCGAAGGATGAAATGAGTCATGAGTTGTCACCACAACACACACAGAGACGTACACACTTTTTCGCCTCTGGGCTGTCACCCCAGCTGTATTTCTCTGGAAGATGAATGAGTGTGAGGCATGAATGAGAGGATCATTTGATAGCGGCGCTCAGCTCGTATATTTCTCTTTTATAGGAGCTTCTTCTTTCAGGCAGCAGCTCGCACCGGTGAGGTGAGAGCAGAACTGGACTGCCTCCTGTGAGACTTTGACACTCTCCGCTATGTATAGTCACAACTAAATTAGCAGCCTGCACCTATTATTAAAGCAGGTGCATGGGCATGTGCTTTGTGTGTGCGACATGATGTTGTGTTTTCCATGTGTTTGTGGGGTGGAGATGTAGTTTAAGTCTCAAGGGTTGGATTTTTAAAACATTTTTTTGCTCCTCATGGGACGTGCATCACCGTGTCTTATCTTTACAGCGCAAATCATTATACGATAAGAAGCTCTTTTGATGTGATGTGTTTGGAACTATCTGAGCTTCATCTATCGCAGCACGGCAAACAACCAGAGAAGCTCTAATTTGATCAGTGAGAGGATATAAATACAGAAAATCCTTTAATCTTCAGCAAATGAAAACATTTAGCTTCACTTTGAAATCATTATGAAGGGGTAATCAGAGCAAAATCCTCGAAAAAAAAACATTCAAGTTGCAAGAGAATGCTTCCTTCTGCAGATGAATGAGAAAACGAAATTACAGAGTGCGCTATATTCTTTTTATCCAACCTTATATGAAAGTTTGCGATACCATCTAAAAGATAAAGCGGCCCACTACTTGTAGTTCAGCCATGCAGGAAAAATGGGAACGGAAGAGAGATACAGAGGGAGATTAGAGGGGAGATATAAAGAGAGAGAAAGGGAGATTGGACAGCGTAGATAGAGGTGAAAAGATAAGAACTTAAGTTTCTCAGACAAAGAGGGGAGGGGCCTGCTTTTCGAAAGGAAAACAAAAGGTAAGAGAGGAAACAAAAGGAGAGGAAGTATAAGGAGATAGCAGGGGGTGATACAAGAAGTGATGAGCAGACAGGCGGGCTGAGCAGGTTTTTGGAGAAATGGCTAAATACACGGGGAAGACACTCTCAGGAGGTAGCGGTCTAGTCGGTCTCCGGATGCAGCTGTCAGTGCAGGAGGAGGATGGAGAGAGACGGAGAGACAGGACGGGACAAGACGAGACAGAAAAGCAGGAACATGCAGGGAGCGAAAAAAGAAAGGAAAGGAGGGAGGTGGGAGATTTGACAGAGGAAGAAACAAAAGGAAGTAGCAGGCGATGGAGAGGACGTGTCTGTCACTTTTCAAACTCTCCTCACTCCTTCATTTGAAGTTTGACGTCCCGACTCAAATCTCTCCACACTCGCACTGTGAAACTCAGACCTTGTTGCCACTAAAGTGCAAAAATGTCGACATGCTGCACCTGAATTGCTTCAAACGCTGCCTTTCACTCAAAACAGTTATCGGTTATGAGCAGCGCTGAGTGATTTTGGGACTTGTTTGCCCTGGGTTTCGCCTCTCAGGCCACATACACAGGTGGAAGCGTTGTACTCCAGCAATTTTAAAGTACTTGTACCTCACTGTATTTCTTTTTTTTCAATGCTTCCACTTCTCCACATTTCAGAGGGAATTTAAAATCACTGCATTTATTTAACAGCTGTAGTTGTTAGTTCCCCACTAAATGAAGATTTTATATGAAAAAATCATATATGCATTATTAATGGTTACAACGTTTTGGGTTCATGACAACTTTAAAGAAAATCTGTTTTAGGTTGTGACTCATTGGCACTTTGCATTAAGCTTTTTTCCCTCTAGACTTCTCATATGTTTTCATTTAAGGACTGACGTCTCGAAAATAGTTTTAGTAGTTTTTCCTCTTTCATGTCTGATGATGCTCTAGTACTCTTTAACTCAAGATTAGAACAGAGGACATTTATCTGCAGTATTGTCTTAAAGGGATATTTCTATTTTTCAACATAGAGTTGCATGAGGTCATCATATGTATTCAGTAGCTACGTTACCTGCAGTAGATTCTGTTAAGTTTTCTCCCTACTTGGAAAGCTGACCAGGAACACCAGGAGAGTGGCAGAGCTGTGTGCTGCTGTGCAGAAAAAAAATGTCTGGTAGACACTTTTGAAAACTCACAAATATGCTTCTAAATATTTGCTTCACGTAGAATATTTTCAGTGGTTTATCTTCCTGTGAAAACAGCACTTTCCTCATGCACTACTTTCTCAACTGCTGAACTAGTGTATCCCTACGCCTCACCTCACCCCACTCCATGTTATTCACTCGGCTGACCTGCAGGAACTGGACATCGGTCAAAGCGAACACACAGCAGCATAAACTATTAGAAAATATCCAGTGTCTGTTGAACAAACCATACATTATTTAAATTGAGTTAAAGTAAAGCCGTTCACACCTGAGAAAGGAAAGGGAAAAACAAGTAGGAAAACACACACACCTCCAGCATTGTCTTCCAAAACCTTTCCTGTAAACACATACCCACTCCACGCACACACACACACACTCCAGACATGAAACCCTCATGAGTCATGTCTTTTTCGCGGTCTGTGTGCAGTAGGCTACGAATGGGAATGTGTAGTCTACCCCGGCAGCAGATACAATGCTGCCTCAGTTCTGGAGGTGAAACCACACAGAGGATGTGTGGTCTAATCTAAACCACCAGCAGTGAATAACAAACCACTTATTATTCATTCTAAAGAACATTTCATTTTTCCTTGAATAAACCATCAAGGAAGAATGAGCCCTCAGTCGGAGGCTCGGCTGCCTGGCCGCCTGCCAGCGGCAGCGAACACCTTGTTTTGGTGACTGCAAATGAACAGTTGACTTGAAGAAGTGGTCACTTGGAATTGAATACCACTGTGCAAGAGCGAGAGTTGAGTTTCAAGGAATATTTTGTTATGGAACATTAAGTCTATTAAAAGTCTAGCCAGGTACTGGACTCGGGCGATAAGCATATCAGTTGCTGTAAAAGACAATGGAGTAATTCTAGAGGTATTACCAGGAGTGTCTCTTCTCCACAGACGGTGTTGGCTGGCTAATGCAGTCGTCTGATTATGCTGCTCATGAAACAAGAGAATGTTTCTATTCTCCTGCTGTGGCTCTATTGTGTTGCTGAACTCCTTTGGGAAGTGAGTTACGTTCAAGAGTTGTGCTGACTCGCGCTGCCTGTATACTTCTTCTTCCCTGGTGCTGCCCTGTCGGGACTGAGGCGGATTGTTTAAAGATTCTCCAGGATGAGAAGTGTGTTTTCCTTTCCCCTCCTCCTCGCTCCTTTGCGTAGAAAAGAAAAAAGACTCAAACAACAAATAACAACCAAACCAAAGCAACTTTAAAAAAAAAAAGAAAATAAGAAATAAAAACACATATCCCAGTGTACACAAACTTTTTTAAAGTGCTAGGCTGTTCAAGAATGAAACAGTGTAGAATGAGATTAGACAGAGACATGCAGAGAGAAAGTGGTGGCCAGATAGAAGATGAAACCGACAAATAAATCCCCAAGCATAAACAAACCTATACGAGTCGAAGCAGTAGCGACAACACGTGTACACGGACTATATGAAAGGCTTCCGCTCTTTATTTCTCACGTTCTTAGGTGTGGGTGTCGGGGCCCTGGAGGTCAGCAGAGTGAAAGAAAGGCCTCCAGTTTCACTTTCTCACAGGCGCCTCTGCTCCCGTCGGCTGGCCTTAGCTCCTCAAGACATGACCCCAGCTCCGACCCCGAACCCCCCCCCCCGCTGCTCCCAACGCTGCCCTTTTAAATAGATGTACATGTAGCCGTGGGAGAAAGGTGCACAGACGCATGAAAAGACACGCTCTCTCCGTGTTCGCCGTGTCAGCAGGGGACTAAGGAAAGTAATTATCGTCTTGCTTAATGAGGATAAGCTGAGATCATCTCAGTCAAATCATTATAAATGGAGAATAGAATGGATTTTGTTGCAGGAAGCATGAGCAGTTGTTTTTGAGTTAAGCCGTTACAGATTTCTTTAGACGGGTGCAGTGAGGGAGGGAACTCCTACGCAGAGGATAAATTTCCTCTGGACTTGCCACAGCACAATACTTTGTTGCAGTGCTCTTGTTGTCATTAAAAATAGACCTCTGCCCTTCTGAAGCAAGGACCCTTTGGCATCCTGATCTATTTTGTGCTCCGTTGCCGTTCCCCAAAGGCTCTATGGGTAGAAAAGTACTCCCTTCCCTGCTACAGTTAAGGGCAAAAGGGGACTCTTTTCCTGCAGGGTCGACGTCTTGTTATTGACTTTAGAAAAACACACCGAAAGGACTTGTATCACACAATATGAAGAGGAAACTGTTGCCAGAGTCCGTCAAGCATCCGATACTCAGGAGATAACCGTGTGAGTCATGATTGTATACATTATGGGATGTAATTCCTTTCTCTCCCTCCCACTCTGCATTGAAAATCAAAATATTAATAGAATACTTGATTCATCCCCTGTGGGAAATTAGCCTTTTCTCCTCGCCCTCCTCCTGATGTGGAAGGTCATAGTGCAGCGTTGCGATGCAGTAACTTATCCAAGGACACCGTCCGCGTCGAAGGCGTTGTTGTGTTTTCCGGAGTTTGAAACAACAGCGGCTTCGGCTTCTCGGAGCTGCACCGGCCCTGAACACCCCCACATGGCGGTGGCGGGCCCCTTAGCTCACAATGAGCCCCGCTGTAACCTGTCATTGTCTTGAGTTGATTGCCACACGCTGGCTCCCACTGCTGCACTGTCTGAGCCCCATATATCATAATTAACACTCTCTCATTCCAGACATACATCTCTTCATGCCTGGTTTTAAAAAGATGTGTGGGCTTCTTTTCTTTTTTTTTCTTATAAGTAATTGCATATGTGCACACATGCATGCTCTTAGTATGATTTCTCCCACACCCATATGTCTTGGGTTTCATCAGCTGAAGCAATTACAGTAATTGGCAGGTTGCACTCACATTTTCTCCATGTTTGATTCACCCTCCTGCGTGCACCTTTTTCGTGCAAACCGATGAACTCCTGTGTTGAAATTACACCTCTCGGTAACTGTAAAAGACAGTTAGGTGTTGGCAAAATACCTTCAGCAGAAAAGGCAAAAACACCCCTGACACAAATGCTCTGCATCCGCATTTAGTTGCAGAGCATGATTACCGCGAAGGAGGTAGGGGATGTTAATTGCAGTGCACAGTTCCGTGATTTACTGCTATTGTTGTAAAGCACTGGTAGCATAAAGCACCCTAAAGAAACAATTACACAGATAATACCGTTATTTCTGCCACAGCGGCGGGACTGTAATTTAGCCGCATGTCTGATTTAGCGTCTGGTCCCACATAGCCTGCCACTCAAAAAGACCTGTTTCCCCCTCTTTTTCTAACACATCCACACACTTCACAACCACTTCCATGCACTCTTCACGGATCCCAGTGCAGCTTGACGGGTTGATTAATGCAGCTCATCCAGCTGTTGCATTCTCGTGAGAATGGAAATCTTTGGCACATATTAGATACATGTTTCCAAAAGTGCATCAAGATGAATGTTCGCACAGGAAATACATTTATAGATGGATATAAAGCTGTGGCTGCATAATAAAAGATGCACAAAGTAGAAGTGGACACACACACTTTGGTGCACTTTGGCGCACAGGGAGATAAAGAAGTAACAGAGTTGGAGTTAAACACACCTGGAGGCCACATGTGGATTTCACCAGCCGCCCCCACCAGCATCCTGGGCTGGAAAACGCCATCGTCATCAGTAAAACTAAGGGTGGAGGGGATCATTAAGTCATTATTTATGTGCTCTCTGCTGTTTTATCACCTCCAGACGCAGTCTCACAATGCAGACACCCACACTCACGGCCCCAGAAGAATAACATAATTGTATGAGGCAGCCAGGGGGTCCCGTCTAATAGAAAAAGTGCAAACATTAACAGTCTGGCCCTGTAGTCGACGAGTCGCTGTTTTCTTTCCTCTCCTGTTAGGCTCGTTTACACCTTGTGTTGTTTATGTTTATTTACACACTGCTACCAGGATGAAACCACACGTCCAGATTTCCCTCCAGTTTGCGGGATGGCGGTAGCAAATGGGAAGTTTTCTTTTTTTTACAGGCAATTTCCTCCTTTACAATAACAGTAGATCGTTTGATAAGCCCGGATAAAAACGCATCGCAAACAACACTTTAAGCTGCTTCTTGGCCAATTTCTTCCTCTTCCCACACAATATTTTCTAGCCTGTAAAAACAACTGGGTTGTTAAAGGTATTTTTTGTGTGTGAGCTGGTTTATTTCAGGCTGCCTTTTCTGGTCAGGGAGGGCGAGCTTGAATCAATTTTCACCCATTCTGTCAGTATTTCATGTGTGATGGATGACTATAGTCGTATGATTGCAGTTTACATAAAACAAAACAAAGAAAAAACCACAGTGTGTCAGTGAAAACGGAGACAAATGGGGTCTAGAGGTGGTCTAGGAAACTAAAAGACATGGCAAATTGGAGTAAAATTGGATGTTAAACAGATCTGCACTGTGTTGCACCTGGAGCTGTGGCTCCTGTGAAAGGCCACGGAGAGTCAGCTCTCTGGACACCACAGTCCCAGATAGTCTGAATACCACTCTTTCCCCCCGGTGTTTCCTTTCCGTTCAGTTTAAAACGAGGGGAATTGTTGCTTTTCCAGCTGCGTCTGACCACCCTCACCCTGCCGCCTGTTGCCCTGTTGTTTTCATGTCCCGATTCAATTACCTCTGTGGGGCTGCTCCCCCGACACATGACATAGTGGACTGGAGAGATGTGAGGAATTGTAGTTTTACGGCATGTGGTGTGTGTTATTTATGGAAATCCCGCTCTCCATAGCAAAGCCACGCTCTCCAACCTTTCTCTCCTCTCCCTGAAGTGCCTCTAAACTCCTCAGTCCTCTTCTTTTTTTTCCATCTAAACTCATCTTCTGTTAATCCTCTCCTCTCCCCCCCCTGCACTCACGGCTCCTTTTGTTCCTGACTAACCTCTTTAACACCACTCCAACCCTCCGCTATCCATGCCCCGTACCCTAATTTCATCTCATCCAACCTCTACTCCTCATCCTGTCCTGCATCTCGCCTCATCCTTTGTTCCTCTATTCCTCTCATTGTCACCGACCTCTCTTCAGTAATCTGCCTCAAGTGACCCCAAACGACTTTCTCGCCTCCTCTCCCTCTCCAGTCCTTTTTTCTCCTCTCTTTACGTTTTGAAGAGCAGGTCAGTGTGAGACTGAAAGCCATTACTTCTTCATGTCTCAGGCTTCCCACACACAGACACACGCAGCGTGGAGGCCTCCAGGAATTCATCACCAGACACAGAGAAACATCCAGTCATATGCACACTCATATGTCCACATTTTCACACGCACCCTCACTTGAACGAAAATAATCCACGCGGCAAATATATAATATATGCAGGCAAACAGGCTGGAGCATAAATCTCAGTGTCGTTACAGGGCATTTGCCGCGCACATAGATACTTAAATTTGCTCTGACTTTGTCCACCGACTGGCTGCGTGCATTTGAACAATACAAATCAGTATAACCATGTGATAATCTGCTTTTTGGGTTCTTTGAAGGTGAAGAAGAGCTTTGCAATGGAGCAAAGGCACAAATCATAAATATTCCCGGCTTGTTCTGTCTGCAAGCACAAAGAATAATATGATTTAGACTTTCTTCTTCCTACTGGGGGAATGGTAGAGCATACAACATATAGTGCAGATAATCAGAAATAATAAGTGCTACGTTACTGCTTATCTCATAATAGTATAATTAAATATGTCGCTGTTGAAGATGAACATATTACAGTGAAATAATGTTGTCAAGTCCATGTGATCACAGCATCCTTCACAGAGACCTCTTGAGATCTCAAGTAGGGCGGTTAAGGGGGGTACAAGGGTGTTATGGGTAATTGTTGGTGGCAGAAGAGCTGATGCATACACCTCCCAACTGTTTCCCATCTTGTCATTGTCATTGGTCCCATTTACACTGAATTTCATGTCTTAATGTGCACAATCTGATTCTTTATACATTCATATGTCAGCCACACAACACAACTTAAGGCTTGCAGGCCACTAGTGCTACAGACAATTATTTTCATTACTAATTAATGTGCATCTAATTGTTTTGTTTTAAGTGCCCATTATGAATTCCTGGAGCCCGAGGCCACTTTACTATGATATTTGACAAAGCAAAGCAACAAGACATCACATCCGAGCAAGTGAGATTTGTATGGCACTGATAAATGACTTACTAAATGATCAATTATTAAAGCAGCAGCTGATCATTTACTTTGTGACTTGAATAGCTGATTAATCAACTCAATTAATCAATCATTTAGGATCTACAAAACACGCACTGTCTATTTTAGGGTTGTAAAAGCAAGAGGGAAAAAAACCCCCAACATGCCCACACTCAGGAAGAGACGTATACTGTATGTAAACCTCTGTGAGCTACACTTGTAAGTGTTGGAAATATAACACAAAAATAAGTACTGTATTAGGAGGCGTAGATGTAAACATGCACTCGTGGAGGAACATACAAGTAAACATAAACTGATACAAGTGGGTCAGGTACACTCACTGACAAAGAGGCGCTGCAGCAGTAATAGATACATTTGGGTCAGGTAGGCAGCTGTGCACACAGACACAGACACATGCTGGAAGATAGTGAAGAAACCATGCACACACACACGTACACAACAAGCACAAAAACACATAGACAGACAGGAACATCTGTTTTTTGGCCTACAATCAAGCCCAGATGGACCTCAGGGCTGGTGCGTCAACGACAGTGGAGACCACACATTAAATGCTCCCTGTATTCTTGCGAGTCACTCCTGGGGATTCAGAGCTCCGAGGGAGTATTAATCAGAACCACAACCTGTAGTTGTTATCATAATGACACAGGAAGTGTTTTTTTTTTTTCCAAATTAATAAGTACCATAATTTCGGGGAAAATTTAGGTCAGTCGACCAAAATCCAAAGCGTTTGTCGCCTTGTGTGGCTCCTCGGTGCTGTAATGTGTGTAGCTACGCCGCATGAATATGCATGATGAGGGCAAGTTAACTTTTTTTTTTTACCCCAGAAGCAATATGACACAGAACCTAAACATAGAAAGTGAATTAATATACAGTATTAGAGTTAAAAGTGATGATATTCAGCTTTGATGTTGGGCCATCAAAGGCGTCATGAAACCGCGCGGTTCAGAGGGCCAGCGTCGCACTGAACTGTATATTTAGCTGTGAGCTCAAATTAGACTTGTCACAGCTATAGACACATGCCACGCCAGCTCGTGTGTGTCTTCATCTGTTGGGTGGGAAGTTGATGTAGCTGTTGCTGGAGATTAGATGGTATTGTTTTTTTGCTCCCGGGTGGCGCTTTCGGAAGGGTTATGGCAGCGTGTATGTGTTGAGAAGAAAAGAAAGAAAGAATGAAAGGATGTGTAATGAAAGACAAAGATTGCCGGTGTGTGGTTTGTTCTTATGGTGTGTTTGTATAAGCTTGACCTTGTGCGAGTCAATTCAGCGAAGAGAGGGCACAAAGCACCAGGCCCATACCTGCCTAATCAAGTTAGTAGAGCGGCCTGAAGCTATGAAGGGCTGAGAGTTAATACTGGCTCAAATAGAGAAAGCAGCGCCTCAATTTTATCCCGGAAACCTTGGAGTTTCCCCCACAAAACTCATTAAACACCAACATGAAGCCTGGAGCCGCTCACAGACACACATACACATACACACACCTGCTCGTGTACTCTCTACCTGCTGACACATGCATTTTTACAACAATTATAGACCATCCACTTTTCCTCCTCCTTCTCCCAAAATGAGGGGATGAGTTTTTGATAATTCTATCTTTTCTACTTTTCCCCAGACAAAAAAATGTTAAAGATACACTACATTGTCTGTTTGATGTGTGATTTGTCATGACAGATAGTGCTTGTGATCACTTAAACTCAGACATCTTTTTTTGCTTTTGTGCTCACAGGCAGACAGACAGCATGTGTACTCTCAACTCTTTGTAGCCTCTAATTCCTGTCGCTCTCTCATTTTTCTTTTTCTTTTTTTTTTTAGGAGGGAAGTGATGACACATTATCAAAGTGATTTCTGTTTGTTACATGGCTCATTTGGGTCAATTAGGGGGAATTTTGTTTTGCTTTGGCAGTGTTTTGGGGGCACAATGGCACCGAACCCCATAGACTGCAATTAGCTGTCTGACTGTGACGTCGTCAAATATTCACAAATGTTTGTCGTGAACCGTCTTAAAAGGCTGCGATGTTGCCACAAGGCAGTTATGACATGATGTGAAAAGAGCATTGTTGTTTTGAAGAGTCTGAGTCTGTGTGTGTGTGTGTGCGCGTGTACATGTAGGCGCATGTGTGCAAGCTATTATCAATTGTCTAGAGACGCTTCATAATATCAGCCTTTAATAAATAGTAATTTTTAATTTCCATGTTTTGAATGTCCTCCCAAGTTGGCTGTATGCGATGACATTTATTTTGAATTTGCTTAAGTAACATTCATTATCATAAATTACTAAAACAGTTGGTGATACCACTGGCTGTAATGTTTGCTTTCAAAGTAAATTACCTGTTTCGTTTTAGAGCAGTTTTGACAAACAAGGGGGTCAATTTCCTAGTGGTACAACACAATGTGACTGTTATTTCTTTTTAAAAGATCCTGAAGTTGTTTTTGTCTATAAAATGTCAGAAAATAGTGTTTTTTGTTTCTTATTAGGCACTAGGTGACAGCTTCAAAATGTTTGTTTTGTCTGAATAACACTCACAGATTCAAAGATATTCAGTTTAGAGTCGAGGAAAAAAGTTGAAAAATAAAGCGATGACTGAAAAGATGAATCTATTATTCTAAAATACACGACAACATGTCCTTCAGCTTTATGCTGTCTATGCTGCAGGATGACTGGTGCTGTGCAGACACATGGCATGGACCCTCCAAACAGCGCTGAGCCAACACTGCTCTTCACATCTGGCAGAATGTGTGAAAATGCATGAAGTATTCATCTTAATTACATGCTCCATCTGACCAGGTCACCTGTGCATGTATTATTTCTTCGTCTTCCTTGCAAACCACAGCCAGCCTGCTGAATTAATGGTGCACAGCTCCTCCGTTGTGTTTCTGGCCATGCAAGGAATCCTAACATCAGTCTGTCAGGTGGTAGGTTGCTCCAATACTTGATGGTCCAGACTGGAAAATCTCAACAAATAGTTGAAGGTTTACCATGAAATTTAGTGCAGATGTCCATGGCGCCCAAAGGGTGAATCTTCTCCATTTTATTGTTCCCCTGACATTTCCTGTAGCACCACCTACAAGTCAAAGTTTTCACTTATATTTACTGTAGAAATGCCTTTTTGACACATTCCACTCTTCGATAAACCATAGGAAAATGAATCTTTTGTTATATAGGCTCCTGAAAATTGCATTGCCAGCACTTCCCAGTTTCCCAGTAAAACGTTAAAACGCTTTGAAACGTCAAAACGATGTAATTTCTAGCTGATACTTTGTGTTAATTAGGGTCAGGATCACAAATTTCACCTGTGGATGTAGTTCCTCCATCTCTGTATGCCTTTACTTGTCGCTGTCAGGTCTGTACCTTCCTAACTTTACTTTCCTCTGTCCATCTAATGTGGCAGGTTAATGATTTAGCAGCGCACCAGCGGAGTGGATTAAATGTGCAGTTCACGCTTTTCTGTCTGAACTTTCCTGCTTTTGAAGGAGGGCACAGTGTCACTGATCAGAGAGAGAGACAGTGCGGAGACATTACAGTGAGACCTGATTAGTAAGAGTGTAGCGTGACGCACCGAGGGATCAACATCAATAATGACACCCGGAGAAAATCTGCGTGAGCCACAGTTTTCTATCTCTCTTAGAAGTTTGATGTATTCCCTCCTGTCCTTGTCTACAAAGTGTGGCATCTTCTCAAAAGCACCAGCACCAGCACCACCTTCGCTGCTGTAAAAGTGTGTCATATAATCTGAATTTTATGGATTCCTGTGTAAATGCTACAAACAGAAATTTCAATTTGACAGCTACACTGATGTTAGCAGTTCACCTTTTAGTCAGGTTAACATGCGCCACTGTTTTTTTCCGTATCTCCATGAGTGCTTCCTTTTATATGAGGGCAAAACCCTCATTTAACCAATGTTTCCGTTCTGGCACGTCGTCAACGTGCGCTCCAATTCACTGCTTCTCCTGACCTTCCAACTGGCATTTACAGAGGAAATCTACCTGCACAAAAGGCTTTGTCACAGTGTTTAATGAGCACACAGTGAAGGACAACATGGTCATTAAGCCTTTGGACCTAAGCATGTAGATAATGACATCTATTGATGTTGGTCAGATAATGACGGGGCCATATGTGGCGTGGTCCCGAGCCTTTTACCTTATAGCGACATATCTGTGTTGACTTGCATGGGATTCGGTGTCACTGGGGGAAACATGGGCTGTTAATGCCGTCAGCTATCGGCTTCAGAGCTTTATAAATAGAGAGTGAGTGGGGAATATTCCTCCTGCACAGTGGAGGATGGCATTAAGGTTACAGAGTTATTTTCAACAAAAGAATGAATAAAGACGAGGAAGTGTGAGCTTATACCATCAAGCAGAGTTTGTGTGGCATTCTGCAGGGGTTGTGTTGTTCGAAATGTTGTTGGAGAATACAAGATTACAGTTTAAAAAACACAAAACTCATTACACAGACAGCATGAAGCAGCTATGTCATGATAGACAGCTCCCCATCTTTTAACATTATTGTCCGTACTCCTCCTTGCTTTTGTGGTTTTTTCCCCTCTGAGAGATGTGTAAGTTGTTGTGCTTCTTATTCTACTAGAAAAAAAAAACACACAAAAAAAACCCATCCTGGCTTCCCTCATGGGGAAGATACTCTGGATCACACAGAAGGAAATGCAATTACCGGCTCCCAGCAGAATCCTAATCACCGAGCCCTGATGTTAAAAGTTAGCCTCTTTAATGTGTTGAATTTCAAAGACGCAGCACAAATCATTTGATTTACTCACTCCCATCTTCACAGGATGTAAATAAGCTTATTAACCAGCCATTTTTAATATGTGCTTCCCATGACCTCAAGAGGAGCAGAGGACTTTATTCAAATAAGGTCTCAGAGGGATCGCCGGTGAAATTAATATATTTACGGTGAATATGTTTATTGAACTCTTTTTTTTTAGTCAACCTGAAAAATTGTGTTGGTGTAGCTACAAACATTGACAACAAGTTGCTTTTGCTCCCATGTGTGTGTCTGGTACACCTGAACAAATATCCAACCTCCTCCAACTCGGCACTTTTTAAACTTGAAGTTTTGTGTTGACGCAACAAATTTCTTAATGTGCAGATGTTTTTTCTATTAATAGCTGTGATGTAGTATGACCACTATAGATGTGTTTGTGTGTGTGTGTACTTTTACTGTATATAGTATGTACTATATACTGGACCCGTGTCTCCTCCAGACGGCAGCTGTAGAAGAAGAAGAAACATCAAGGCAGTACATTCCTTAGTTAAACAGAGGCTTTTGCCTTAACGTGGCCTTAATAGATCCAGAGATACAAGTTGCCTGCGGCTAAGGAGTACAAGTTGTTTTGAAAGTGGCTGCAAATCTCTGGTGTCTCTATTTTTTAGAAGACTAACTGTCAGAGTGGACTAGTCCATTCAGCTCATGGTGAAACACAATCCCTCAGACTCCTCCTCGGCACACTGGAAAAAAGAAAGAGAAGGAGAGGGAAAGAGGGAGAGAGAGAGGGGTGAGACGGAGGGAGATGGGTCTACATCTGTTTGCTTGGTCTAGCAGAGACACGATCACATCGGATGCCTGCAGGCTCCGTCTCCGACTCTGCTCTTCTGTTGTTCCAGTTTACCCTTGGGAGACATGTTCTGGGAGATGGGGGACTCAGGCAGGCACACACATGCACACACACACACACACACACACACACAAACAACACACATAGACCACTTCTGCAGCATCCTCTCCGTGTTAAATCAGCTGCCGTTAACCAAACCCATCTCTCCGTCTCATTAATGCTTTAACTTTCTGCAATTGTGCCCGTCTCTGCCGTTAACGGGACAAAGTACAAAGGCCAGGCACGCAACACACACACACACAGACATGCACACGTGCACACGCCTGAGTAATTAATTGGTTCCAGTGGAGCCAAGAGCTAATTTACTATCCCTCCTGCCAGATACAGTAAGACAACTCCTTATGGCTTCCTCCCCATCTGTAGAACCTTTATGTGTGATGAAGTATATGTGTGTATGACTTTTTTTTTCTCACCAAAGAGGTTGTTGTTGTTTTTCAGGCATATAATTACAGAGCTGTAGGAGTTGGCAGGCTTTTAGGCTTGTTATCTTGGATGTGTTGATTGCAAAAACTGTAGGAAGATTGATTATAGTACACTTTCCTGCCCCCAGCCGCCTCATGCCTTCAACCAATTGGGACTTTTGTCAGTGAAGGACTGGATAAAAAAAAAAAAAAAAAGGACAACTTTAGCTATTTCTGTCCATACAGTCTGAACATGAAGTGCTGGAAAATCTGCGCCTGGCTGTAAAGGTCACTAACTCTGCAAGATCAAGACCACCAGTTAGGAACATAATTAAGATGTACATTAAAGTAAATGTATAAAATCCACATTAAATAAATGCCCGTTTAAGAAAAACTTATTTTTTAAAACTAATATCTTTCAGCACATTTAATGCAAAGGGCTTTTAATGTTGAAGATGATCAAATTACTTCAAATCTCATACTGTAATAGCCTATCACAAACACACAAAGCAATGGCTATGTCCACTTAAAAGTCTGTATAATGATATGGGGATGATTAAATACGGTTGTCATGTTTTTCCATTTTATCGAAACAACTAGGTGATTTTTTGAAAGGATATTGAGACTTGAAAAAATGACAAATTTCTCGAAGGA
This sequence comes from Decapterus maruadsi, assembly GCA_030347415.2. Lineage (NCBI taxonomy): Eukaryota > Metazoa > Chordata > Actinopteri > Carangiformes > Carangidae > Decapterus > Decapterus maruadsi. The sequence goes on from CM064890.1 coordinate 3,859,242, forward strand.
AAAAAAAACACATTAGCAAGTTTATACCTCCAATAACTCAATGTTTGTTATCCATAGTATTTACCAGGGGTGGAAAGTAACTAGTTACTTTTACTCAAGTTACTGTAACTAACAACTTTTTTGAGTAGGTTTTAAAGTCAGTACTTTTACTTTTACTTGAGTACATATTGTTGAAAGAAATTTACTTATACATTTTAAATAGCTTTAGTTACTAAAAAATATATAATGAGCTTGCACTGCATCTGTGTGGGTTGTCAAAAGTACTACGCTGCTGTGCTGCCGCTTCTCTCTTTGTCCCTTCAGGGCACACAGCAGCAGCAGCATTAAATACGTGAGTTAGTGCATAATAATTTTCGCCATTAGCCACAGCTAGTGGTTAAAAGTGACGTTAATGATTAAAGACAATGTTATCAAGCATGTCGGAAACAAGAGGGACATTACAGACGAGCAGTATGGAGGTATTTGGATGTGTTTTGGTGTGTCTTTTTGACAAAGACAAGTGAGCACCATTGACACCATTGAACTATCCCTTTAATATCGATATTGAGTTGAAAATTTTAGTATCATGATCATGATAGTGACAACCTTAGTGCCAGTAACTGTCAATCTGATTGGCTCTGGACAGAAAATGAATCAAGTTGGTTCCACAGGAGCTAAAAGATGATGGAGACCAGTGTCTCGATGGAAAGGGACAAGTTTACACAGAGTTTGGAGAACGTTAGGCCGATCTCTGGCCATTAACTCAGTAACTCAATGTAACTTTTACTTTGAGTAAATTTTAAGTCTTTTTACTTTTACTTGAGTAGATTTTTACACCAGTACTTTTACTTTTATAAAAGTAACTGTACTTTTACTTGAGTAGATTTTTTTGGTACTCTTTCCACCCCTGGTATTTACATAAATAGTAATTTAAGTAAGTGGTCTGTTAAGTACCACAGTAAAATGTGCAATAACTTTTAAAGTAATGAGTAAGTCTCTGAATGTATACTGTCTACTACTATTATATTATCCTGAAGCGGTGCAGCTAATTAAAAGTACATTTTTCACTTTCCACCTCTGCTGAGGAAGATCCAACGGTGCACAATGTGCCGGTGAAATCTCTGTGCAGCGCTTACACTTACTTTACAGTGAGTGTTAGCACAGAGGGTTGACCTCCCCTGCAGTGGAATCTGTCTGCAAGAGATTTCATCCATCATTCCTCGAGTCATTTTCTGTCAACTCTAAAGCTGATATGATTGATTACAATATCAGTAATTGAATGAATCAAAACGGGTGAATTCTGCGCAGGAAAGAAAAGAAAAGGTAAAAAAATGTCTCTATCGACTGATTTCACATTGTCGGCTGAATGAGAGGAATTTACCCTTGGATAACTGTAATTTTCTTTTCATTTGGAGTCTGGTTAGCATCAAGGTAGCATTTCATTCTTCTACCAGGCGTGTCTGTGCCCTTTTGGAAGAACAGATCAATGAGTTGCGCCTGTAGTTAGTAGCTACCCTTGATGCTGGCAGAGAAGCAAATGCCCTCGCTTTGCTTTTTCACCTCCGAGGTGCAGAAGGCAGGTGTGTGTGTGTGTCTGTGTGTGAATGGCAAGTAGACCTGCGTCTGTGCACAGCTGTAGACAGTGATAGTGTAATTTTGTTCCCAGAGAGACAGTCGCCTACCCGTTAGCCAAGCATGTAATTAAAGGTTTAAAAATGTCACCATTCCTCAGCGCTGGGCTTTATGCCCCTTATCGCTGCAGTCCCAGGTGAGTGTGTATGTGCCAGTAAGAGTGCACAAGTTTAATGTTTGTGTTTCCTTCATGTGTGGTGAGTTATTTTGTTGGAAGTCTTGGGCCATCTTCGCACCGCTGCCTTGATCAGGCATCAGATGACACCTCCGGTCTCATGTGGATTGGCCCCGCGATTACAGCACACAGAGAACAAAAGGCCTTGAAATGGAGGAAATCTTTGATGCCGGTGCAGAAACCGAGCAGTTAAACGGTGAGAAAATGATAGGAAATTCTTCAAACATCCATGGGGGAATGGTTTTGATCGTCTTCAGGGTGAAAGAACAAAAAAAAGTAGATATTATGCTTGCAAATCAGTTTTAGGTTTTGGGGTCTGTGTTAATCTTCAATATTACCTGTTCATTCAAAGTCATCGATGACTTTGGAATGAAAAAGTCCCTACAAGGGGCCTGGTTGGCACGAGCTCAAACTCGCTTTCCTGACAGAGAGGTAGTACCTGAGTTTATATAGGAAATATCGACTTGATTAAATGTAGTTTTTGGGGACAGCTGTGACAAACACTTGGTTTCTTCTCTGAGAATTAAGCCACTGCAGCTCTTCCAGGTTGTTGTGACAACTTGCTCTCTGTGAACAGTGCTTCCCTGACACTGAGAGCAGCCCAGACAGTAGCCTGAGGGTCTGGGCTGTGTGTCAGAGCCGCTGTCTCAACAGCTGATCAGTGCCTGGGTCAGCCATGGGATTTTTTTTTTTTCGCAGGCTGACACTTGGTTATACAGACATCTCTCAGCAGCAGCGGCAGCACCACCACCACTAGCAGCAGCAGCAGCAGCAGCCTGGCTGTGTGGAGTCATGTTAATTGGCACTGAAAGGCAGAGCGTGTGCTGTCCATACATCCTTTCATTCCCACGTCCACACAGCATATTTTTTTTATTTTGAAGTCCTTCAGGGTTTTTTCTTTCTAAGAGAACTTTAAAGGAAAAGTTTTGCCTTTTGGAAATGCACTTATAGCATCATTCATACTGAGGAGGAGCTGAGAAGACAAGATCTATCTGAGTGTAAAACCTTTATTAGCAGCTGGCTAATCTCTCTCAGCAGAAACCACCCTGATTGTTCAGCAGCACTTTTATGAAACCCAGTCATTAACACGTTTTTTGATTGTGTGGTACAATAACAAAACATCCTACGGGAGGTTATATGTCTGACTGAATTTCTTTGTTGGGGCCACTTACTTCCTGGAGTCTTCTCCGGTTGCTTGGCAACAGCCTAAAGTCTACGACCCATAAAACTCTCACTCCCTTTCTGCATTTTTACCTAGGCCTATGTATTTCATTTTAATTTGATTAATTAGTTAAATCAACATTTTGTTTTGCTTTCCAGGAATAATAGCTGAGTGCTTGAGAAGAAGATCAATACGCAACTATCGGCAAAATCTGTCAAGATGCCTTGTGCTTTTAACATGTTAATTAATGAGCTTTACAGATGGTTGGCTTTTGTTACCTCAGGACAGACTCAACTTCACCTGCTGTGCTTTCAAAGATTGTGCTGCTGCTGCTGCTGCTGCTGCTATCTCTAAGAGGCTAAGAAATGAAAAAGAAGAAGCTTATACTTTTTCTGTACATGTAAAGGTGGATGTATAGGCTACAAGTCATGCCTCTGCTTTACCTTGACCCGAATTTGGTATAGAAAAGATTTGAAAGCCCTGCTCTGTATTCAAAGGGTTTTTCCCCGTCAGGCTTTCTGTAATAGTTTTAAGCCACAGGTCATACTGATCTACCTCCGGCAATCATGGAAGCAGGAAGACTGGGCCAGGTCATGCCAGTAATTGCAGTCTAGTGGCGTGTGAGAGTCTTTCACGCACATTTCTCTGTCTGTTCGGGCATGATGTCACTTTTCCTGCCACATATAGCATCCCGTCCGTTGTGTGTAGACACTCGAAGACCACATTCAGGCACGTGGTAATGCATCAGCATGAGCGCGAGGAGGATTTAGTAAAAATAACAGCAGGATTTGAGAACCTCTGGAGAGTTAGGGCGGGGCTCGGATGAAATTGCTGGGTGTGTTTTGGAGCAAGAGAGCGGAGAGAGTTTGTGTTTCTGTGTGACTCGAGGAGTTGTCTGCATGTGTGATGTAGTGCACGTCCCAGATTTAACTGGACCAAAGGTCTGGTTGTGGTCAGGTGAGTCACCAGGGCCAGGACAGGACACCACAGTCTTTTGGTGTGTCAAAGATTTATTGTTTTCAGCTTGTACGGGGGAAAAGAGAAAAATACAGAGGTGAAGGTGTGTACAGCCATTACTCAAGAGCAGGGGAGGGTGACATTATCTTAAATTGACCCTGAACTTTGAACCATTTTTTAAGAATACCTACCTGCCTCCGGTGAAACTCTCCTTTTGTCCCTGGTCCCTCGTGGCTGTGTCTCATCAGCTGTGTCCCTTCTTCATACACAGCAAATCACACCTTTTTGTTTTTCCAAATCTTTGCAAACCCGACTGCAGATTTGAATCTACCAGGTTTGAAAAAAAAAACTGGTCCAGAGTTTGTTCGGTTTAATGTTTATTCCAATTTAGAGGTGTTTGTGGAACAGATTGAAACTCAGACCGAGGCAGATTATGTGCAGAGGAAGATAGAGTCTTACAATAAAGACATATGCATGCGCAAACATGGACAAGAATAGCCCAGCAGTGACTGTCAGAAAGAAACCTTTTTACATCCACGGGAAAATGTCCTTGGTTATAGCAGTGACAAAGCAGTTGGAAAATGGCAGAACGACAAGAACAAGGTGGTAAAAAAAAGAAAGAAAAAGAAACGACAAAAGATTTTTTCTTCTTACTGACCCTTTGGTGAATAGACTGAGAGCTTAATTAGAGAACCTGTGATCAATACTTGACATTTTTGAGCCTAGACTAATGTTAGCACAATGTCGGATCTAAGGGGGCAGTTGTCGCACACACTCTAACTCTACTGTTTTACTGTTATTAGGTTAAAATTCTGGCCAATTAGGGCGCGGAAACATTGAGTGACAGGTCTGAGCAGGTCCAGAGACCGCTGTTTCGGCCGGCCAATCCAACATGGCGCTGTTCAGGCCGCCATATTTGAGTCACAAAAACGACTCCCCACAGTCTATGGTGGGATCACTATATAACTGTTCTGATGAGCCGTACTGTAAACTTGATGCAGTCTTTGTGTTTTCCCTTCCACAACTGTGGGATTTGTCACTATTTATGTGATAAATAGAAATAAGAATAAGAATTCGGCATTGTAATAGCAAAGTAAATATACTGTAAAACACAATAACATGCTTGCATAGGCCCCAGTCTGTGCCTCATACACATGTATGATGACTATTCTCTAGAAGCTGGAGTGTGAAATGCATTCTGGGATGGGGAGCATTGGGAAGAACCGTTTACTGAGTGCAGTGTGAGTGTGTCAGTGTGTGTGTGTGGAGATGCATTAGAGTGTGAGGAAGAGAGGGAAAGGACAGACTGCACATGTGCACGTTGATTTGTTCTGAAAAGCCACACTGTTCACCGCTGATAAGGTTTTTTTTTAAAACAAACAAGCCATTTTATCCAAGTTTACTTTTCAATCCCACTCCTGGACACACTCAAACATTTCTTCACACCGAATTAATCTGCCCTCTGATCTGGGGGGGTCACCAAGCGGAAAGGCTCCCGCTGGGCAGCAATGAGCCTTTGATGGCGATATCATCACTCGGTCATTCTCTCTTGTCACCCTCCACTGAGTCCATGAGACTCCCAGCGGACTGAGGTGGACTGAAAGCATCAACTGGGTGGGAAAAGGTCAATGAGAGGTAGAAAACAGAGCGGGGTGCGAGGCGGGAATGATAGAAGTTAAAAAAGTCAGACAGATGGCAGCAAAAAAAAGGCCAAAAAGGAGGTGAAGTCAGTCAGGTGGCCACTTGTGTCAATCACGTTGTGAATTACACAGCGGTCGTCCAGTCCGTCAGGCAGCTCATCAGTCTCTCTGTCAGTCACCTAGTTCGTTATTTTGTCAGATCACTTGTCATTCAGCCCGCGAGCCTGACACTTAGTCGGTCATCAAGCTTGTTGGTCACTCAGTCACCGAGTAACAGTCACCGATAAGTACTTGTAGTCGGATTGGTCATTTGTCACGTCAGTCAATATTTAATTAGTTTATCAATCAATAATTTAGGCCCATCGTGAGCTTATCAGTCAGTCTGACATTCATAAAATCTGATCATCAGCTGCCCACCTTCACACAGCAAAGTAGAAAGCAAACATCTCTGTCATTGTTTGTGCGTGTGCATGTGTGTGTGTGTGTGTGCGTGCGTGCGTGCTTTGGTCTAATCACAAGACGCCAAAATCACAGACACCAATTGGCAGACAGAGACAGAACAACAAACAGAAACTGGCAATAACCCGCCTGATAGACAGAGTGATAAACAGGCAAACACCCCGTCAATCGCATCCAGGCGCTCTGCCTTTCAAGCACACGGCTATATAAAGCAGCTCTGTAGTGTCTTTGTGTGCTCTGGTCTAAAGCAAAGTCTGAGCTGATTTAACTGGTGTGTGTATGTGTATGTGTGTGTGTGTGTGTCCTGTCTGGCCAGAGAGAGAGAGAGAGAGAGAGGGGCATCCATCAGCACTGTGGTGTGACCCCGATCTCACACTCCCCTGACTGTGTTTGGACAGATGGATCATCACCGCACCACTCACATCTGACAAACCTGTTTATATGCAAGCGCGCATGCATGTAGGTGTCAGCGTGATGAATACAAAGCCAGCCTTTATTTGGGAGTCTATTTATTATGTATAGTGTAATTTAACCATCATGAACTCCCCCTTCAGACAAAATCAATAGTGGTGTTAATATGATCCTCTCCTCCGCCCGTTACTGCAGGAAGACTTCAATTGATTAGTCAGCTGACACCTCAACTCTTGAAACGCAGAGATGAAGAGATGTGTGTGTGTTGGATGAGATGTGAGACTTGGAAATTTAGATTCAACCATTTTTACCTCTATTTGTTTTAAAACAACGGTTGTCATGGTGATTTGTTTGTATTTATACCTCTCTTCGTGACGGTGAATGGTGAAAAATAATGTGTGGGTGGGTTATTAGGAAAGTTATTTAGATTATGGTCTGTGTGTTTTAATAATAGGTGAAAAGACTGTGTCTGTCAACACTATCTGTGTTGCACTGCTCGGTACATGCGTTTCAAATGACAACATCGTTTACCCCATCTTCAGTTTTTGTGTGGCGCTGCTCTGTGTCCTGCATGTACCGGGGTGTTATCCATCACCTGCAGTCCCTGTAGGTTATTCTAGTGCTGTGTGTATGTGCTGAAGATGCACTGGTACTGTTTGAGTGTTGTTCATGTGTGTCTGTATTTTGTGAGAGAGGAGCAGGAGCAGAAGGGGGGGTGTTGGAGGTGGTGGTGGTGGTGGTGCAGGCTTGTACTAATGCCCTGGAGATGATTTAGAGTTTAGACCACCGAACAGCACAGAAAGCTCCTCCAGTTTTCTCCCACAGGACCCGTCAGTGGCTTGTGGTGAGTTAAAGAGAAAATAGGATCCACCAGAGATCACTTCGGGGGAATGAAATGGCAGTTCAAATGGTTCGGTTTTAAATCATGTCATAGCTGTCTGTTACTTACATTAAAAGGCATGATGCGTATATGCATGTGTGGGCATAAATCAGATCATCTGTGGGTCTTTAAAGTGACATATGTGAGCGTGTTTTTATTGTTATTATTTATGGCTGGTAAATAAAAACAGTATCTTAGGTTTTAGAGGTCTTAATTGTTTTACTGTGAAGACACTGGTTTTCATTAGAGTTCATTTTCATGCAAATACAGAAATGGGTTCATTCAATCCAGATGTAGACTGTAAAGCAAACACAATCGGGTTCGCCTGCAATTTGACTCTGACATTAAATATGCAAATTGCAAATGTTTTGTTTTTACTGCTGTCTCCAAAAGCAAAACCAAGAAATAACTTCTTTTTTTTCTCATCTTCCGGTACATGATAATGATTCCTTCATTATTCTTCATCATCAATGATGACACTCACAAGTGTTTGTGTATTTATGTGGTTAAATTAAAAGTACCTGCTGAGTTTTTTGGCAAGACCAAATCTGACTGACTGACTGACTGACTGTTCCCCAGGAGACTTATTAATAGTTGTTGTCTTTAGCTGTGCGAAGAAATGCGGTAAAGCACTAACAAGCAAGACAGGAAGTAACAGCACGTTTGCAAACATCGGTGTGAACAGTGTAACATGTTTATTAGCCCGTAAGGAGAGATAACGGGTGTTTTAGTGAGAAACACGGAAAATAAACAAGCATTTTGTTTGCTTACAAGAAAAGTCCACAGGGTGTCTTTAATATTAAATTAAACTACCACTAGAAACATTTTAAATTCTCCTAAATTAAAATGAGGGGAAAGCACAAGTGATTAAAAAACTAATAATAACAAATGGCTTCATGGTAGCTTGAAATCGCAGTACATATTGTACATACAAACAAGATGGTGGAGCTTTGTTTTCTGAACTTGCACATGTGTGTGGAGTCATGTGTGCGAGCTGACAGGAGGTCATGTGCAGAAATGTAACAGAAGGAGAAAGGTCAAGAAAGAGCCACGAACTCCCTGGCTCTGGCTCCTGCTTCTGTCAGCTAACCTCTCTGCATGTCAGTGTGTGTGAATACCACAGCCCTTTTGAATCCATGACCACACACACACACGCACGCACACACAAACATAAGACTTGAAACTTCAATAATTTCATTTTAAGTCACAGCATGAAAGCAGACATAAAGGTTTATAAGACTGTGGAAGAATGCCCGAGCTAACAGACTACCTGGGGAAAATGACTGCGCTAGCTCTCAGCTCTACAGGTAAAATGGCTTTTCGATAGGGGGGAAAATAGTTAAAACTGTCAAGTAAACTATCAGACAAAGAAAAGCGACATGTGAAACGACAGCGACTAAAGCACAAATACGAAAGAGTATAGAAGCCGACGTGTGAGCCGTCAAGACGAAAGGAAAAAAGGAACAGAAAGAGCCAACTGGCAGTGGCTGTCACTTGCTTCCCCCGCCGTGGATGACAGGTGTTTTACATTACTCTGTGGGTGAAGGCAAACCACATATCCCCCTGCCTGTGCATTTATACATTGGACTTTGAATGAATTCCGTAAAGGCCCCAAGGTCATGAAGCTTATTCATGCAGACTAACGGCAAAGTAAACTTTCCATTCCAGGTGCCTTATCATACTTCAGAGAGGAGTGGAGACGAGGAGAGCAAATGTTCTCCATTTCTTTCTTTCTTGGCTCAGTCTGGCCTTTTTTTTTATTTTTTTATTTCTCCCTGTGCAGATTTCTTCTGTGTTTTTGTCTTCCCACAACAAACACATTATATGGCTAGTTGTAATAGTTTTTGCTTATTTCCAGGTCCACCATTCACGAATAATAATAATAAGTATTCTCTACAGGTTCGGCCACAAAATACATTTCCAGATATGAAAACACTTTAGCAAAGCAAAAATTATTGGCCATTTCCAGCCAAGATCTCACAGTATCTCACTCCACCACACTTGCCGCTCATAATGTGGTGTATAGTGAGCAAGGCCTATGTTGTGCGCACCATGAATCATTCCTGGTAATAGCATGGCATAAATGATTAAAAAGTAACTGGTTGAGATTGCTCATCAATTCACAAGAAAGAAATTATAAACAATTGAGTTGTGCACAGTGCTTTGTTTGTCTTGAAGCAAATGACTTTTGCAGAAAGAATGAATCCACTGCAAGCATTATATAATGACTTTCACCAGTTTGATGTGAATGTGAATAAAAACACATCAGATTTACAGCAGCTATAGGATTTAATTGACCCACAAGGAGTGCCGTGTAGCTGCATACACCTATCAGTCATCCTCCATAAAGAAATGGACTTTTAATAATGGAAAAACACATGAATGCACACAGCACACACATACAGCAATTGCTGCTCTTCATCAATAAATGCAACATAGCTCCTCTCCAGTGGGAGCAAAGACATGCTCAAAGGCACATAATCTTGAATATTAGAGGACACATTCACACAGAGGTCATGCAGAGCCGTGTCTGATTCACACAGCAAGTGTCAGAGGTGAGAGATGTCTCTAGGTGCCTTCAAGGAGCTCACATGCTGTTGCTCAGCAAAACTTTCCACTCCTTTCCCCCCCTCGATCTGTCACACTCTCTCTTCTTCGCACCTCTCTCCCTTGTTGCGCCTTTTGTAAGGATTTATTTTTGCTGCTTTTCATCTCCCAGCGTGAACGCTTGGAGATTGTTGCGCTACAGAAATGCTGTAGTGCATCAAGCTTTTCAGCACTTGGATTAAATCAAATGTGAAATTAGCCTTTGTTTAAACCCAAACCTGTCTCTTTCTGTTCCCATCTCCCAAGGTGTGTCTTTCCGATGCTCTTGGCCCCCGAGGCCTGAGGAGAAGTAAGCCAAGCTCAGGCCCTCATGGGACGCCCTGTTACCCAGCATGCACTGCTGCTGCTGCAGTGCCTGCTGGTCCTGTGGCCTGCAGGCGTGGCCAGTAGGAGAGGGCCAGTGCTGCTGCCTGAATCACCCTGTCACAAGACGGAGCACCCACTCATCCCACACTCAGGTAAGTGTTGAAACAAATACACACACACACACACACACCAGGGTGAGATCATCGACACACCTCATTAAGTTTTTTATTTCCCTACATAGTTAAAGTGAACTTTTCTGTATATGCCTGTGCAGTAATTTATATCCTTTCATCCTACATCCAATTCTCCCAACCCCCAGTCGTTTACTCTTACCTTAATCCCATCCTTCCCTCCATCAACATCCACCTTCAGTCTTTTTGTAGACCATATATGGACATTTTATGGACCATTTCATCAAGACATTTTACTGTTGCTGGGAGATATACGCATTACGCAGACATGGGCAGACTTGTCTAACTCCAAATAGGTACATTTAATGTGAATTGACGGTTCAATAAACCTTTAATCTTGAACAATTATTGTTCCATCATAGCTAAGACATGAGAGGTGTATTCAAAAGCTGCCTCGATGCAGAGCAGTGCTGTGAACTGATTAAGTTTGGAGGGTGTTTTGTTTAGTGTTTATTTGCCTGAATACCAAAAACAGAAGCAAAAATGTCGAGGATGGAATAAACAGTACTGTGTGCTCCAATGTTACTATACCTTTACAGTAGTTGTTAGCAGGCCCATCTTACGAGCTTGCCTAATTAGCCATTAGGCTACTTTAGACTGAGGGTTGTACTAAAATCTTACTGAGGCTGCTCTGTCTTTCAGCATCATACCCTGTGTGCAATATTTAACTACAATTTTTCAGTCAGCCAGAAACATGAGATTTCTTATGCTAACTAAATGTTAGCTTAAGCAAAGTTCTGCATTTTAAGCATAATTTCAACTTGAAAGTCAATTCTTGTAGACTTAGGGACCCCGTGTTTGTTGACCTTTGTCTGAAAAAGTGTTGTTCAATAAGAGATACTAACAATTTAAAGTAGTGAATTTGTCTGCCTGGTCACTACAGTATAAACTATAGCTAAATGTGTTGTGCAAGAGCGGAAAGATTGACAGGCATAGCCACAACTTATCGTTTGTGGACTTGAATATATATTTGATATTTTACCCTGTCTAGGAAAGCTCTGCTTCCCCTTCTTTTATTCCCTTCATTCTCTCTTTATCCCCTCCAGACACAGCGCAGACATTTCTCCATACGAGACTTCCTCGGATGCCTTAACTACATGCCTCTGCAGTTTTTAGATACAGTATATTCTGCGTCAGATTTCATTGTCCGTACCCTACATCTTACATTACCATTGAACGACTAAACTGTAATGAAATGCTGTGAATTTGGTCGAAAGAAAGTATCGATAGCGATCAATGCAGCCCTGTCTACCCACTGCAAAGCAGCAACATATCATCGAGCTGTTTTCAGTCCAGCAGAGTCTCAGTCAGATAATCACATAGTAGTCTGTCTAGGTCGAAATTAACTGGAGCACCAAGGTCACTGTGTGTGTGTGTGTGTGTGCAAAGATCCATGTACATGCCAAAGCTCACCTTCTGTGCAGCACAGACACAAGCTCCTCTACAATCCTCTCTCTCTAGTCCATCTTTCCTCCCAGGCTTTGTCACTTCATTGTTAGCTGAGGTGGCACTCTTCCCTCTGCACCGACTGACGCAACAATGATGACTGACTGCCCAGCTAACGTAATGCATTTCTGCCTTGTGCTCTCTCTGCATGAAGAAGGGGAAGGGGGGGATCTCAAACCTGCCAGTGGGTCAGCACTGTGGTCAATGCGTTTGTGCTCTCTAATGTACCAGAATGGCCCATTAAGCTCCAGTGGCCTAATGCTTAGGTTGAAATATAGGAGCATTAATAAAGAGGGTAGACATTTCAGTAAGCAATCAGACATGGTTCACTAACACGACCGCTACTGTACAGAAGAAAGAGAGAGGCGTCACTATCCGTGGCTTATTGTCTTTGTTCTTAGTGATCACCTGTGTTGATAGCAGTTTTTCTCTTACTGCATAATGGTGGGTAACACTCTCTGGTGCTAGATGTCGTGTGGTAACTACTTCACATTTCACAGCATTGAAAAGGCCTTCATTAACTTCCTCCTCTTGAAAACATAAAGCTCGAGGGCGCGTGACGCATTGAGCTGGTTAATTTACATCCTGATTTGACAGTTATTTTCTCCTGTTCCTACGATACCAACACATGACAAAGTAGTTCATTTCCTACAGCACTGGTTTTTCAAAGTCGTAACGCCGACGGCCACCCTGGGACAACATTTAGACAACTGCAAATAAGCTATAAGCACATCCTTCTTGCACTTTACCCGTGGATGTACTGACGGCTATCATCGGATACTTACATTTAAAAATGTAATGAGTCTCTGGAAGGTTGTCAAATGAAACGAGTGTCATTTTCAGATGATTTCTAAGCGGCCTTACTGACATTAATTCAACATCTGGGATGATCTAAAAGAAAGCTGAGTGACTGAGGATGATAGTCGATGCAAATTCACCTCACATAAAGTGTCTTTGCTGCGTCTTCCTTTGTGCCTTTGCCTTTCCTCAGACGTCCAGAGCAATGTGCTTCTGTCCATCGTTTTTCTTATTAAAATCTCGGTAGGTTGTGAATCTCAGACACGGGAAGCTGTTGAACACATTTGCAAGCAGCTTTTTCTTTTTTTCAAATTGTGTAGCTGAGGTGAGAACAAAACAAACTCGACAGTTGTTTCCCGTGGGAATCAAAATAAGACTTGAACGGTTGTCTCCCGGTTGTCAGAAGGAAGTTGGAGCTTTCTCAGCATCCCTGGCTGTTAGGCCACTGGGTAACATGAGCCTTGAGTTATGGTGGCTGGCACCTGGATGATATTTCACAGTTCAAATCCCAATGAGTTACACCCTGTCGAGGTTCTGCTCTTTTGGGAGTCTTAGGTTACATGGTAAACCAGACACACTCATTTAATGCTACACATATGAATTAGAAGTGTAAAAAAAGGTGGAACTGTTTTTCTTGAAATTAAATTACACCGATCCAGAAATACATACACAAAAGCGTGGATGGACTCCTAAAGGTCCACCCGAAGTTCCTCACAAGCTTGCTGACGGTCTGCCCAGTTCTGTAAAGCCCTTAAAGCCCTGCAGACTTCTCATGACTAGATTTGTTCTCTCTGCAGTATATGAGGACAGAAAGTTTCATAGCATTCAGGATTCATTATTATTCTGCACTTTGTTTCTATTATAATTTTTTGTCACCTTGTGCAAGAATCTTTGCCCTTTTTTTGGCATAGCTGCTAATTCCCATTGTCTCATGGAGAGTTTTACTGTAGCTCGGTTTATTTAACAACTTTTCTGTCATGGCACTGATATCTGTTTTCCATGCAGTTCAAACACAGCTCATCGTTTTGAGCTGTACAAAACAAAAAGCTTTTTTAGGGACTGACAAATTACATCCCTTGCTTTTTTGCTTCTTTTTTTTTTGCAGTGAAGGCAAAAAATGAGTCATTACAGAATATGCAATCACATATACTCATATACTCAAACCATGTAGGAGGGAAGAGAAACCTCTCGTTAAACCGATTATCATTCGCTTTTGTGAGTCATTGTGCTCCATGTAATGTAGAGTAATCCCTGGTTGTTGGGAATATGGATGTCATCTTTAGCCAAGCTGGGAGAACTACAAACACATTACATATACCCCTGTGGATGACAACCACCTAATACTCCCTCTCTGCCCAGGGCAAACCTTATCCATTTGGACATACACATAAAGTACTATGGCTTGAGTCTCATAGCTAGTACAGTTGTTTAAAGGGATAATTTAACATTTTTGGTAAATTGGCCCATTGCCATAATCCTTACAGTCATACCAGTAGGTTCGTTACCTTTATTTGTCGGTGCAAGCTGTTTTTAGAACAGTGGAGCAGAGCCGTGAGCTGCTCAGAGCTACGCTACGGAGGCTAATGGAGATTTCTTGGTTTCCCTCATCAAACTCATCAAATACACAATCCAACAACAACTCCACAACGCTCTTGTGGACAAGTTGTGACCTGCACATTCACCACGCTATGAGATAATAACAGAAAGTCATTAGACAGAGTTGTTTTCTAGGCAAATGCAGAGACTGCTTGCCAAAAAACTACCCCTGAAAGGGAACGCACATCTGCGTTTTTTGCAAGAATTTACCTCAAAAACAACTCAGCCTGGTAACGTTCTGTTATTATCTCATAGCGTGGTGAATGTGCAGGTCACAACCGTGTCCATGAGAGCGTTTTGGAGTTGTTGGATTGAGTATTTGATGAAGTCCCATTACAAACCTACTGCTATTACTATAGGGATTATGGCAATGGACTAATTTGCCAAAATGTTGAACTATCCCTAGTATGATGCGGAATGCGGGCATTGAATAAAAAGCTTCAGCAAATGGTTGGAAGCCTAGCCTGCCTATTTTTAAAGGTTAAAAAAAACTATGTTTACCAGCAGGATGACACCAGGGTGAAGAGTGTACTGTTTTCCTTCAATTGCTCCTTGAGAAACTGTATTTCTTTTCTACTGCGGCTTGTTGACAGACTGAGCCAGTCTGGCAGAAGAAGAGTTAAACAATACCGAGCCAGAGTGGTTGTGACCCATCATGAGAAGCCAAGGTCAAGGTTTGACTGAGAGTGATTGTGGCCTGACTGTGGAAGGGCGTGCCCCACATGGGTCTGACCCCACAAGGCACGGCGGTTTTCTGACTTGGCACAACACTTGGCTGAGAGAACTGCTACTGTGGTGCAAGGATGCTACAGTCTAAACACTGCTCTCTACTTTGTGTGGCGGTTTTCAGAAATATGGAGTTTCAGAAAGAAAGTACACTCTGGAGTTCAGCTGCAAAGCTCCTAACGTTTACCCACGAGGTACGCTTGCTATGCTCTCACAATAACAGGTTTGAATATAGCCTCAGCAGAGGTTCAACGTATATGTCATTTACAGAGTTATTTTAGGAGGGGTGTTAAATTTTATCACACTTTCTAGAGGATGTGTTTTAGCAAAAAGTCTTCTGATCGAGCATCTGTAGTCTTATTCAAGCTGAGAGCCCCTGAGATATACTGTATTAATAAAGTGTTGTATTTAACAAGTGTTCCTGTGTGTAGGCTTGAAGGCTTTTAAAGGTTATAAACTGTGCTGTAAACAATGCCTTCACAGGCCAAGCTGAGGGCCATGTCTCTGAGGAGTGGAACCAGCAGACTTGTTTTACAGCCACAGACCGAACCCAGCTTTTATCATCCCTGAACGGCTAACACATCGTTAGAGAGAGAGGGGAGTGAAAGCAGGAAAAATAAACAAATGGCCTCACAGCATTCATAAAAGGAACAGGCTACGAGTATCAGAGATCTTTTAATTGGTCATTTGGGGATGATTCTTTTTAAATTTAAAACCCTCCAAGGTTTTTCAGGCTGAAATTTCAAAAGATTAACTCTCGCTCAATCTGTGGCCAAGGTCAGCTCCGGTCAAACCATGTTTTATTTTAATGGCTGCCAATGAAATGATGAGTCAAATATTTCTGAATTTTCATATCTTTCATTTACCCATCCCACATAATTTACCCCAACATACTGTATATATTTTCCTCTATGTTCTTTTTGGGTTGTTTTTAGAGATTTGGTTGTTTTATTATTAAGGTTTTCTTCTCCTGCACCCGTACGACCAAAGACGCCGCTCCTAAGCACGCATTAGATTTAAATAATTTATTGCACACTTATTTGTGGCTTCACGGTGGTTTGTTTTACATGATTCACTTGTTGCCTCGGGGGCCACAGCACAGCCACGGTAATTTGGGTTGTAGTTCTTCTAGCTGTAAAAAAAAAAAAAAAAAAAAAGTGCTTGTTTTTCTTGCTTTAAATAACCTTCAAGCACAGTGCCTTGTGCATGGAGGTTCCAACTGACCTTGCTTTTATCTTTAGACTTTCCGAAAAGTCAGGTGTTTATTTTTCAACCGCTCGTAGCAAATCGTTTTCCTCGCATCAACTTGACCAAATAGTTGCCATTCTTCAGCAGCCCATTACCACAGGGCAGCATTTAGAGTGAATTGGCTCTTCATTTATGTGAGCGCCTACTGCCACCCTCTATTTACACCACTCACAGGAAAACCATTTATGTCCCAGAATTGGTTCCACATGTTGCCATTGTTGCCGGCCTCGGTCCTGGCAGTACTGTAGAGCAGTAACTTTGAACGCTGGCAGACTCCAGACCGGCGTGGCCTCTGATGCTGGGTGTAAATATTTATATATCCTGTCATTTTGCCTTTGTGTCAAATGCGCCGTGTCAGAGCAGGGAATAACAAATGGGATGTGAGTGATGGGCTGTTCTATTTTGAGGAGGAGGGAGACAGGGGTTAAGGGGATAAGATGGGACCGAGTCGAGGAAGAGGGGGAAGTGAGTGTGTGTGTGAGTGTGTGTGTTTGTTGGTTTCATCTTGGCGAAGAGCTTTGGCTGCTCTCTAAATTTTTTATCCCAATCTGTGTGTGTGCGTGTATGTGTGTGTGTGCATGTGCACGATTACGCCTCCGTGTCATCGGCAGCCAGTCTCCAGATTCGGGCAACTGCTGTACAAGCATGGCTGTGTGATGGGATTACATTATCACATGCATTTAAAATGCAGCTGATATGAACCCGTGTAACTTGCAGAGCAGAACTGAAATCTAAGAAGTGAGATAGGGGATAGGATTTGGTTTTTTGAGGATTTTTATTAGCTGAGGGGTTTTCCTCCCTGTTTGTCTTTTCTCCTCGGGTGATCTGTTGGTTTTATATGGGATCAAGGAGATCGCTCTAAAATTAGCAAACTTGTCGCAACCCATCTGGAAACAAATGAATGTCAGAGTTTAGATCACGATGATGGTAACACAGCTTCTTGTTTTTTGAAGTCTTTTCAAGTTCTGCATGAAGCTACATGACATGCCAACCCCCAGAAGTTTGACTCCTCCATATATTTAGCTGCAAAGCCTTGGGAGGGTCCACCCATGCTGTTTATGAATGTTTATGAATAGTCCTTGGCCTCGTCACAAAGGGCCATAAATTCTTTGAGTGCTGTTGTGTTCAATTAGGTCCTTTTGCCCCCTTTTGCTCACTCCTAAAAAATTTCCCCTCTCTCTTTCTCTCTCGCTCTCTCGCTCTCTCTGTCGCACACACTCACACACTCCATCACCCCATTAGCGAGCCTCCCCCGGTGAGTCAGGGAGATTTATGGGGAGAGGCTGGGTTCGTCAAGCGCCGTCTTCCCCCCAGGGGGTGTCACAGCCACATTTGTATGCCAGGGATCCTCTCGATGGCGTAAAAAACAAGCCCAGTGGAGCCAAAGGATTGGCACATCCAAAACTTTGTGCATCCCTCCTGAATAAGCAGAACAGAAGCCATTAAGCAAAATGAAATCTTTGGGGGTGAAAGTTGGTCGTGATCTCCCAGATATTTATTTCTGCGGCTTCTAATGAAAATGTATTAGCACTGTGAAACCTGGAGTCAGACACGGGGATGCTCTCTTTCGCTGTCGTGGTTCTCTTGTACTTGTCGCTGGAGACTTGAAAGAGAACAAGGGAAAATGTCTTTGCATACACTGGCACTGTCTCACAGCAGATGATATTGTTTTGTTAGGAGAGCCAGAGTTTTGGTCCCACTACGTGAGCTGGAGGAGGCAGATGTTCTTTGGAAGCTCCCATTTTCTCGCTGTTTGTCTTCGTTTTGAATCACTCCGAAATCCCACGTTTGTCACAGAAACCCGAAGCACTTGCTTTTGATGCAGTCAGGGGAGAATGCGCTTTCATTTGAAACGCTGTCTGACAGGTGTGCCTGAAGAAGCAGATAATGTGTTTCGAGGAGGATATTCAAGCTGTCCTCTCCCTCTGTTCCAGCTCCTGATGGAAAGCTTCCTTGTAATTTGAAAAAAAAAAAAAAAATTAAATAAAATCCCTTTGAAATTTTTAGGCTGGAAATAGCTCACAGATGTGGTGATGAATGATTTTAAAGACAATTTAGTAGCCACTGCTTAATGCTCAGTGCCTAAATGCTCAAAAACACTCATCTACCCCCATCCTGGGAAAATTTCCCAATATGGAGATGAGTTTCTTAAAGCGTAATCCGACCTGTGTGTATATACAGTAATACTGGGGTCGGCTCTGACCTTGGATCAGGTACGTGATGAGCGATGGGAGTACACACATCGCCATAATGACTGATTGACCACCCTCGACTAACCCTATCGGATAACCAGACGGTAGACAGGCCGTCCTCATCGCTCGGCAACCACGCTGGGGCCTGTGATTCGATTGGTCAGGGGTTAATGGCTTGGGCGCCATGAGAACAGGCATGTTGTGGATAAGATGTCAGTGTCTGTCTGGGATCTCTCTCTCTCGCTCTCGTTATGTATGCGTCGGCCATACCGTGTTGGAGGAGACGAGGACAGTTAGTTTCCATAAAACGTCAGAATCTGGTCGTGGTATATGTTACCATGAAAGCACTCGATCAACAGCAGTTTTTAATGGCAATTAGAAATCAAAGCACTTCCCACTGAGTCATAAGACATCTAAATTTCACTCTTGTAAACTTGCATTTATGAACAGAGGTTTCAGGGCTGGTCTTATGGGTTTTAAGAGAGGGGCCTGAGAACCACTAAATGTCTTGGTACTTTGATCCATGCAAAATGATTTTTTCAAGGAGTGACCTTATCAGCCGAGAACAGCTCTAAGCACTTTTGTTCTGTCTTCGTCTACTATCTCCTCTTCCTTTCCTCCTGTAGCACAGCCCTGCTAAGACTTTGACTTTGACCTGACAAATTTTCTTAATGCACTGAAGAAGTAAAATGAGCTAAACTTTGCCATCATACAACAATTGCAAAAGAAAACACAAAAAATATAATGATAATAAGAAAATATTTGCATATGAGTCAACTTCAATATGATTTGACTCATGTGTCAAATCATACTTTAACAAATAATATCAAGGCACAGGTAAAACTCCCCTTAAACAGGAAGAGGAACAGGCTCTGTCTATCATTATGCTAATAGCAACAATTATAGCAGCAGCACTAAATAATAACTTTATTATAATTTAATTACAATGATGAATGTTGTGCGGTGGCAGGTCCAGATGCTGCAGCTCCAGAGTCAGACAGAGTTACAGAATGAGGACAGAGAGGAAAAGCAAAAGTTAGCTGATGACATGCAGCAGTTTCAAATTCAGAGAGAGAGAGAGAAAAAAAGTGAAGCACTTATTACATCATGTCAGATCACCCTGTAGCCTTGGTGATAGTCGGGAGCTCACCTGAGCCTGCCTTAACTGTAAGCTTTATCAAAGAGAAAAGTTTAAAGTCTAATCTTAAATGTTGAGATAGTGTCTGACTTCCAAACCCAAAGTGGGAGCTGGTTTTGCAGCGGCCTGACAGCTGAAGGCTCGGCCTTCGCTTGGAAACTCGAGGAACCACAATCTGGCCTGCAGTTTTAGAGCAGAGTGTTCTGTCGGGATAAAAGAAACTCCTTAAGATACGACGGAGCTCGGTCATTAAGGGCTTTTTTATGTAAGGAGGAGGACTTTAAGTTCTATTTTGGATTTAACAGGGAGCCGATGCAGAGAAGCTAACACTGGAGGAATGGGATCTTTTTGTCTTGTTCAGTATTATTCTACCACTTTAACTTAATTAGCAGTTATTGGGTCTGTGAGAATAAGGACTAAGACTATACCCTGGAGGTAGCAAATGGACAAGTTTTCTGTAATCATCTTGAGGATGCTTTGCACGGGTGAAAGAAAGCAGTGTCATAGACTTGTTTCAGCAGATAACAACAGCAGGACTGGAGGCCAAGGTAATAGCTTTCAGGGTAACTGTAGTATGATAAGATGGGGGGGAGGTTTAGGGCCAAATATAGTAGGATTACTTTCATTTTTATCTGGGCTTAAAAGTGAAAAAAACAAGACAGGTCATCCATATCTTAAAGACATGCCTGAAGTTTGACTACCTGATTAGTTTCATCTGGCTTTATAGATAGTAAGGTGTCATCTGGATAGCAATGCAGTACAAACCCTAGCGCAGAACCTTGGGGAACTCCATTTCAAATCAGCATAATGCAGTTCCTTGTTCAGTGGTGTCAAATGCAGCACCAGGATCTAGAGGAGAGATGAGTCCATCGTCAGAGACCATGAGCAGATCGTTCGTAACTTTCCTTGCTCTGTCTGTGCTGCCCTACATCTAGAAAATCTTCAAACATACCATCCATATGCAAATATATCACATAATTGAATACCATCTCTATGCAAATAATCACACAATATGCTTGCAAGAGCTTTTTTACGGCTTTTAGAAATAAAGGGGAGGATCTACAGTATAATTGGCTAAAACATCTGGATCAAGAGTGGGCTATTTTTAGTTATAATTAAGGGGAACTTTAAAGCCTGAGGTAGGAGAGCCTATTAATGAAGAGAAATTTATCAGCTCTAATACAGAAGTGTTAATTAAAGGTATGCTTTGCCTTTAATTAACACTACCATGTTGAACAGCCTAGTTGAAGTAGGTTTTAAAAGACAAGTTGATGGTTAGATGAAGATAATGTTGAAGGGGACTCAGAGAGGCAGAATAAATTGACAGAGTCATTTCTACAGACCACTCTACAGGGTAATATGTCCATGCCACTTGTGGGAAGGAGGGGATGGATTTTTTTTTTCCCTCTAATAATTAACATTTCATTTGTATAGAAGTTTGTGAAGTTATTACCACTGAGAATTAAAGGAACACAATGTTCAGTATATCTAGCCTGGCCACAGTGCTGAAGGTTCACCTGGAGTTGTTCTTATCTTCTCCCATTAAAAATGAATATTAGGTGGTTCTGACACTATAAAGGTTGTTTTTTTTTCTGAATATGTAATTAGATTATTTTCCCATGCTCAAAATTTGAGGTATATACAGAGGTGGCAGCACAATCTGCAGTATCCCCAAGTTAATATAGTGATGTAATTCTTCCCTGAATTTAGTTTTCAGCATTATCAGATAGACGTCTGCTATAATGGATTCTTTCTCCCAAATGCGGTGCAGTATGTTATTGTAAACTCACAACACAAAAGAGATATTCGGGAAGAAATAATTAAATGCTCAATTTCTATGTCATAAGTCAGAACGAGGTGGAGGATGTGATTAAAACAGTGAGTGGATTAATTTGCATTTGAGCCTAATAGTGAATTAAATGCAAAAGCTGTTGCTGTCAACATCTACATGAATATTGAAATCAAACACTATTATGACTTAATCTGTATTAAGAACTAACTCAGATAAAGTTGAGGAAGGGGAAGGTGGATATGGCGGGTATATAGTGGAACTGACTTTATGCTTTGGCTTTGGCAGAAGAGGACTTTTTTAACCATGTTTAGATCCAAGGTTTATAATAAAGCCGTAAAATCGCTGTGACCTCTCCTCCTCGGCCTGCATGAGAATTAATACGAGTGGGAGGTGTTGATTCATTTAGACAAACATATTCTTCTTGCTCCAACCATGAATAAATCTATGTGATAATCAGCTGTGAAATCATTAAAAGGATTTCAATGAGGCCAATCTGATATTTAATTGCCCATATTTAATGGTCCTGCTTTCTTGTTGTGTAAGATGTATCAATTATTATTAAGGTTTTGAATTGCTCTGATTTTTGTTTATGTTATATAGCCTAGGTGGTTTGGTGCACAGTCTCTATATGGACTTTAGGGAGTTTTAGGTCAGTGACAGCTGGATAACTATAGTTTTTTACAACCTGGACCTTATTTCTAGCATAAAATACTATAATTTTACTCACAACTTTGGTGTCATTTGGAGTCGTTTTGACGAGTGGAGCGGCGCGTGTATCCGTTATGCGAGAACACAGGGCACGCAATGCAGCCTCTAAATAACACATTATCCGCCGCAAAACTCGTTCATTTCGCCAATATTTTTGATGATACACTAGACTAGTGCTATTCCCCTCCGAGCCTGTGGTGGCATGTTAACAACATCTGCTGTAGGTTGACCTACTGACGTCTGACCAGGATGACGTCATCTCCGGCCGCTGCCCGGCTTATTCCGATAATCATTCCGCTTCGGCATTCTGGTCCTTTTCAGCTCAACTAGCCGGAGCTTTAGTGAGTCCATTCTGCAGAGAGGAAGCCTGTGGAAGCTGAACTTCATCCAGCTGCTCATTTTGTTGTGACAAGTCAGAAACATGCAGAAACGGACCATAGCATTAGCGGTAGCAAGTTAGCCACGCCGCACTGCGGTCGGAGATGACTTCATCCAGGTCAGCGGTCAGTAGGTCAGGCGCAGGATGTTGTTAACATGCCACCATGGGCTCGGAGGGGAATAACACTAATAATAATGTATCATCACAAAATATTGGCGAAAGGAACGAGTACGGCGGATAATGTGTTATTTAGAGGCTGCATTGGATGCCCCGTGTTGTCGCATTATTACGGATATACGCGCCGCTCCACTCGTCAAAACGACTCCAAATGACACCAAAGTTATCTGGGTGAGTAAATGGTCGTATTTTATGCTAGAAATAAGGTCCAGGTTGTAAAAAACGAAAGTCCTTTAAGGAAAACAAAAAGCATGCAGAACTGCTTTAGCTCTCTATCAAACGTAAGGGCTTTGAAACCAGTCCATCCCAATTTTCAATGAGGCATTTTGTGTGCTGGAAAGAAACCACCTCACTAGACATGTCATCACTGGTCAGATTTGGCAGAAAACGCCACTGACTCCAAAACGGTTCTAGAAAAATTGTACACTGACTCCACAAGATATTTGTTTTCCTCCAGGTGCCATTACTGCCAAAGTCCTACAGTATTTATGATTAACCTTAGCCAGCTGTTTCCAATATGATTCAGTTAGGTCAGGCCAGCCTCACTCCTGACACCAAAATAGTCTCAACAACAAGTAAGACTGGAAATGATAATGAGGCATGATTCTCATTAAACAGAAAATGGTCCCTGTGGGTGTTATATCATTATATATAGTAATATTAGATCATTGTTACAGATATATTAATGTATAAGCACAATTTTAATGAGGTGTGAAGCTCATTATATCATCTGTTGGGTTGTTTATTCTATAATGCATAATGTTGTTGTAATACAGTATGTTTATTTTAAATGTCTCAAAATCATGGCCTTCATGATTTTGAGCTTGTAAAGTGATGTAAATAATACCATTAGTTCACAGTTGTAAATCCTGTGAAATGGATGGTGAATTGTGTCTTTACTGAAATAATATAATGTCATTTGTAGTTTGTGACAGCTACACTGTTAATTATCACCTCTACCCCTTCAGTCAAGTATTGCAGGCTTTACTGATGAGTCGCAGCCAACAGCCATTTGCACATGTTTAGATCTCATGTCCCATATTTATAAGACAAAATATGTTTTCACTGTCAGAAATACTTTTTGAATTTACATTTACTGCCATCAAAACACACCTACCATTACATAAAGTAAGCTTGTTGCTATTATAATCCCTGCCTATGAGGAGCCTGCTCTTCTTCACAGTCTGGAGGAGAGTTACAACGGCCCTCTGAACGCTGCTAATTCATCAGCACAGCTGTCATCTTGCAGCTATAAACTCTCCGCTCTGATTGGCTCACTGTTGTTATGTCCTGTGGTGTTGTTGGCAGAGATGGAGCCATGGATCTTCAGGTTCAAGGCAGAGGGCACGGTGGATTACTCACAGCTGACCTTTGACCCCGGCCAGAATGAACTGATCGTCGGTGCCAGGTACTGTTTGTTTTATCTCTCTTTCCCTTTCTCTTGTTATTTCTTTCCTTTTTTTTTCTTTCTCCTTGTTTTTGAACAGGTTAAATCAGGTTGAGGCGTTGTCCTGAGTTGCCCTTTCACACATGCTGTACACAACAGGAGGCCGCACATGTCAGACAGTCGGCTTGGTGTGAAGGAGGCACGACATGATGCAAAAATATACGCTCACTGCATCATTAATAACCGAGTCTTTGGCCGTTGATGATCTTGGTGTCGGCCCTTAAAATTTAAATTTTCTGAATCTCATTCACTCTCCCCAGTTGGTTATTTTCAAGTGGAATATTTATGTGAATGACCCGTCGTCTACATGCTCAGATATTTGTATTTTTCCGATTTCGCAGCATCACATAATAGAAACCTTGCTGTAAATTCTCCAGGCGATGATCTGCTCTATTCACACATGGCTCAATCGGATATTACATAGACTTTGTACCAACTAGCTGGCGGGGTAAAGTCTGTTTAATGTCCAGTCCAGCTAATCTGGACATTTGCGTTCTCACAAATAGCTCCTCCGGGTATTGTGCAGATAGGCTCAGGATTGCAGTGCATGTGGGAGACCAACTTCTGTCCTCCCTCCTGTTTCTTTCTTTTGTTGTCTGCCCTTTTATTTCCCTGTCTTTCTTTCTTTCTCTCTCCCTTTTTTCTCGTGTTTGTTGGTGCATTGCATGAGTAATGATCACTTTCCAATAGATGTCTTCAAAAGCCAGAGAGAAATGGCTTTGGAGATTGTTTTCACTTCCATTGTCTTTGTCAAGCCTAGCCAAGTGTGTAGTGTGTGCGTGTGTGTGTGCGCGTGTGTGTGTCTCAGTCACATGTTCTTTGTGACTGAGACACTGAATTTGAAAAGGATTGCTCACGCTTAGTTCCTTTAACAGAGCACTTTTGTGTATGTGCACGACTACACGAGTAAAAATTAAACAGCGTTCTCAATGTGTGCCTTTTTTTTGTGCGGGTGCACGTGTGTGTGTGCATGCGTGCGTGAGGAACAGGTGTAGATACATTCGTGCCGTGTGAGTCTCCGGCTGATTCCAGATGAAGTGCGCTCTCCATGTCTCTTAATGGCTTCAGTCGTCAATAGAAAGAAACACTCATGACAACATGAGTGCAGGATAACAGCAGGAAGGAGAGCAGCAAAAACAAACAGAGACAGAGCGAGCCGAGGGAATTTACTAATACCCCGCAGGAACTTAGATAGAACAGCCTCATCAGGGAAAGTGTTCAGACAGAACTAGAGCAAAGGTCAGTAAAGGTAGGGTTATATTATATTATATTATATTATATTATACAGTGTTTTTGCAGGCTTTGTCTTGTTTTTAGTTACTCCTCGAACGGTCCTATCAACACATGGCAGCACTCGAAAGATCAAAAGGTTTAGTTTAAGGCTCAGGTTGAACTCTGCCTCTCACAAGTGTCTAACTGTGGAGGGTGATGTGGCGGGATGAGTGGCTGCAGGCCGGGTTGGAAGTATGAGTGATAATGGAAGGAAAGGGCGATCGATGTAAATATCAATACAGTAAAACAGTGGGTCGTGGCCGCGCCGAGACCTGGCTGATAGCCACTCTTCAGGACATTGATGGATCTCTGCAGAAGCATGAATGCGTGTGTGTGTGTGTCGGAGAGAGATAGTGATGGACTCTAGGATTTCAATTTCAATTCAAAACAAAATCAGACATCTGCTTTATGAAAAAATAATGCTCGCTCTTGTTCATATGAAATAAATCTATATTATGGGTTATTTATCTACAAGATTTTCCTTGAGAGTCTAGTGAATGTTTAAGACAGTTTGGTGGCACGACTGACAATTTTTAGATAATAATTGGCTCAAAGAAAAAGAAAACACAAATGAAGCCTCAAACTGAGAAATTCACAGCGAACAACGCCATTAGTCCTAATTGTCAGGTTTCATGTGATCTCATACTGATAATGGTACATAATGGATTTAGTAGACAGTCTGAGACATTGTTAGTCAATATACAGAATATTCCTCCAGAGAGGTCGTTCATTAGTACATAATGTTTCTCGAAAGTTTGAAAATACCAATAAAACAATTTTGTTTGTGCTTTGCCAATTTGAAAAGCTTCAGGCGCGACAGGATAAGCACTTATTAGAATGAGCTTTCTCTGCCAGGCTTTGATTTTCTTTCAGTCTCTCTCACTCACAAAACCAAGAGATAGGAGCATAAAACCTTTTACAGTAGCTTCGCCCAATCAAGACTGCTCTCCCCTCTAATTATGGGTCGGAGGAACATCGGGGAGCGTCATTTGTTGCATTCGTGGAATCTAACCATCCGCTGAATTCGGTCCCTGCGAATACCAAGACTAAACTCTAACTGCTCCACATGCCGATGATTGAAATCTTCATTTAATGTTTCAGGTGCAGCAGTTTTAGAGGCGAACTCGACAGATTTAGTCTGTGTGCAGGTCTTGGGGGAGTGCTTCAGCATATGCGAGGAACGTTGTATAAAGCATGCCTTCAAGGAAAGTGGCAAAACCTCTGGTATATTACCTCAAGTATCATCACTCAAGGCAACATTGGCTCCAGTTGGAGACTACAAGTTTTGCCGTTTCTGTTGCATTGATTCAGATGCTTTTAAAGACTATATACTGTGTATATATGACTCCAATAATTGGACCACAGTTGCTGAGCAGTTTAAGTTTGTCCGACCCTTTAAACCTCCCACCTCACTTGGAGATCCCTTTGTACTGTGGGCTCTCCTGCAACAGGAGAGCGTGCAGATGAAAGGACTTTTCGACCGAGAATGCGGTGAACAACCACACAGCTTCTTTTTTGTTTATTTGCAGGAAATGGCTCCATTAGCTGACATGTTTCCTTCTCTTTACAGAAATCACCTCTTCAGGCTCAATCTGGAAGACTTGACACTGATCCAGGTGAGTGCTCCCTCGGTCTGTCTCTCTGATTCTCCCACAGTCTGACTCACCCACTTTTTCTGGGTGAATATGTACTCACTCTGTCTGATCAGACGTCTCTGACAGTCACACACTGGCACATGCATCCGGACCGCTGCCTGTCTCAGACAAACACGGCGCTGTAGTCGTAGAACGCTGCTGCTGCTGCTGCCAGCGCCCACAACTTAAAGCTGTTACAGTAAAACGGTTTAGCATTTCACATGTCACAACAACTTCCCATATGGTGGAGTGACAGTAGGTTCAGTCGTCAGCGCTGTGGCTTAATACACAGAGGGAGGGAAAGTGTGTTGATATAAAGTCTAGTCAGTATTAATTCCCTTTGCGTTAAATCCAATTTAAAACTGTACATGGCATGCTCCACAGCTATTCTCTGTTCTTACTTCTCCACAGGGTATTAATGCCTCGTGCAATTTCTTCAATATGATGCTACCATTTTGGTTTTTCTAAAGGTAGTAAGGTTAAAAAATCCACACACAGAAAATCAAATGCTTAAAGCATGCTAACGTCAGGGATTTACCTTCTGCCTGTGATGACATGTTGTCATTTATTGTTTTATTTATCTGCACTTTCTTACTTTCCTGCTTTTTTATTTTTTATTTTGTATTAGCCCACATCCCCCCCCTGCAGAGTTAAGCGTTTTGCAACCCACTGTGTTATCATACAAACATTGACACATTGAAGGGTTTATTTCTAGGTGGTAGCAGCAAGACTTCTTTGATGGTTTGACAACTCTTGATGTTAGCCATTTACACCCTCGGAAAACCAGGGGAGAGGATGAGGAGGGAGAGAAAGAGAAACAGGAGAGTGAGAATGATTGGATGGAACAAAAGGGAGAACGGAGGGAGCGGTGTTGATATAAATCGGCCTGGAAGGGGAAAATAAGAAAAATGGTCAGACGAGACTGAATTTGTTGGATAGGAAGGAGCGCGGGGCGGCGCACACACAAAAGATTCAGGGAGCAGTGAGGAGGCGCACACAGACAGAGGGAAGAAAGCAGAGAAACCCCCCACGGAGGGAGATGAGGACTCATGCCGAGCCAGGCTTTTGTGGCCGCTCACTGGGACACAGATGCTTTTTAAAGATGCTCTTTGCCATCCCCGCACCCAATCATCCCTCTTTCTTTAATTCATCCTGCGCTCGGCTGGCGCTGCAGAATCAGCGAGGAGATTCCACCAACCCAATCAACCCCTCATCTCCAAGACGTCTTCTCTTGAGAGAATGGGACCTGGTAATCCCTGCCAAGGCCCGCGGCCAATTTAAGCTGACCTGTGCATTAGTCCCTGCTTTGCATTTGACTGGATCGGAGCTATGGAGTCAAGGGGAAGACGAAGTTCAACTGCTGAATTTTGAGGAGCGCAACTGCTATTCTTCTATTCACCCCCTTCTGAAATCTCTTCCTTTACTTCCCTTCTCTTTCAGCTTGGCATAAAACAGGAGATTAATTGCTCAGAGGTCTAGTTGCCTCTGTGGCAGGGTTTACATATCTTTGCCATTCTTATTGTTAGACATAAAGGAGCTGCCAGAGTGAATGAAGAAAGTTTTCACGCTCTGGCATTAGCAGTCCAGTGTGTTTTATTTCAGTTGCACCAACGTTCAAAAGAGTTGCATGAGGGTTTTTTTTTTTTCCTGCAGAAGGAAAACAAGCTAAAAGCTACACCTACGCTTGTCTTTGTGATTTCACCCGATCCCCATGCAGCAGCCCTGTCAGATAATGCCCGATGGCAGTGATTTGTTCTTGCATGGCTGGCAGCGCTAAGAGGGTGGTTGTGTATGGTTTGACACAGCACAAGGCTTAGAGCTGGTGTAATCCAAACAGCCGATAATAAGCTAAAGAGGTGGATGTAATTACCATATGATCGATGGCTGGCTGATCTCATCTGGAATTTACATGCATGAAACATGGAAGAAAAAAACAGACACGGTGGTTGTCTGCAGGATGATGAATCCCCCCCCCCCCCCCCATCCCATCCCACCTCACCCTGCTCATGGTTGCAGTATGAGTTATTTTCAAGCTTTCTGCAAGGCTCTCTGTGAACTCTGAATTCCTGGTAGTCTTGCTGCTGCAGTGTGGAAGGTTTAGCGAGCAGCGGCCCTGAGAGGTAGCTAAACACTCATGGTTTAACCCACTCATATAGGCCTAAGACCCAGAGATCGATAGAGCCTGAGCTCTATCAACAATAATCTCCTCATTAAATGGCGCTCCTTGCTTGGAGGTAGAAAAAGATAGAAAACGCCACAAACATCAGAGAGTTGGAGAGAAAGTTTTCAAAGTTTCTATTGGGCCAATCTGAGGACTAAGGACGTGTCTTTGAAGGCCACCCCTTGGATAAGGAGATAAAAAGGTTTGTCTGAGAAACTAATAACACAACAAACACAACACAACCTTCAACATTGTACAGTACATGGCTTAAAGGGGTAGTTCAACATTTTGGCAAATTGGTCCATTGCCAATTGTCGGTGCAATAGAATGGCAGAGCAGAGCCGTGAACTGCTCAGAGCTACGCAACTTTTATTTATTTTTATTAAGCTTTATTTATACAGGTAAAATCTCATTGAGACCCAGGGTCATGGGATTTCTTGGTTTCCCTCATCAAACTCGTTGTTTTTGAGGTGAATTCATGCAAAACCACTGATGCACATTCCCATTGAAGGCAGTTTTTCGACAAGCAGTCTCTCATAGCGTGGTGAATGTGCAGGTCACAACTTGTCCATGAGAGTTTTGGAGCTGTTGGATTGTGAGTTGACCTTTATGTGTGTGGTGTGCAATATTGGGAATATCGGAGCAATCAATGATTTAGAAAATCTTGATGTGGAAAGATAGAAAGTGAGTGGCTGAATCATATACTGGTGTGACCAACTCAGAAAGTTAAAAGGACCAGTACTACCAGTGGGGAAAGTTAGTCAGAAGTCTGTATTACATCAGGTTGCTACAGTAGCATGTACTCAACCTGAGTGGTAATTGGTGGTTGAGGAGGGAAGAGTCAGGCCTTGACACATGAGTCAGCCCTCCCTATGGCCTTGATTGGAGTTAATATCTGGTACTTAAAGTTTTTTTTTTCCTGCAGTGTCTCAACAGCCTGAAGAGGCCTTCCTCTCCCTGTCAACCTCTACCCTCATCCTCACTGATCTGGAAAACACTGTCAAGAACAAAAGGCGGTTACCTCTCCTCCCTCTCCTTGATCCACTTTCAAAACTTGTGCAGTTCAAGTGCAAAAAAAAAAAAATAGAAGGAAAAGAAGACAATGACTTGACTCTGCAGCATGCACAACTAATGAGACATTTAGAGTCACCACGGCCAAAGAATTAGGCAGGAAAACAGGCTGTACAAAGCACAATATCCCTCCTCCATCTACAGGTGATCCCTCTTTATATCTCACATCTGTTCAGTATTGTCCCTCTGCCCTCTCTGTCCCTCATTCAGCCCCCTGCCCTCAGCTGCTGCCAACCTTTGGCAGGCAAATCAACGCTGGCATCGCGATTATCCACCTTCCATGGCCCACTGCGGAGAGGGGACAAACACTGATGAATTGGGCTCTTCTGCATTTGCATTGTATTCAGTTTCCTATTGTGTTGCCAGGGCTGATGAATGGCCAAGCCTGCTCGATGTACCTCTCAGCGTTGTGTTTCTCTCTCTGCCCAAGAGCTTCCCAAATAATATCCTTTGATGATGTTGAATACCCTAATACAGTGATCCCCTTTCGCCCATTTTTAGCTGCATCTGTGCTTGTCCGCACCTGCTTGAATAACAGGTGACACACTTACTGGTCGTGAAGCCCGAAGTGTTTAACTTGCAGGTACAATGTGAGCTGGTTAAATTCCTCACATGTGAAGCAAATAAACAAAAGTAGAATAAATAACACCCCGTTCAAGACTCCAATATTAGCCCGCCGTTTCCATGCAAAATCGAAACAGGATGCAGGCGATGAGGCCGAGTTTCAAGAGAAACAGTGTGGCCCAGCATTAGTCAATAAGCACCAGGATGAGGAGGATCAGTGGCATTGTTCACCATTCAATACAGCACCAGAGGAGGAGAAAATAGTGGATATTCTCTCTCTTTCTCTCTCTCTCCGCCGGCACTGGCACATGAAAACACTATCCATAACAGCTCCCCTTGGCAACAGGCACTGTATGGTGTTGTTGAGATGTATATTTTGCTTCAATTTCTCTTTCCTTTCTTTGCTTTGTTAAAAAGGAAGCCGACTCCAAAGACAACAAAAGAGGTTTCTCCAGCCTCACATGTTGTATTTCCTGGGCCTGTCTCTTGCAATTACACTTTGTCAGACAGACAATTAGCTCTGCTAATCAGCAGCGAACAGATACTGTCCTCCATAGCTGTGGAGGCATCGGTAATTCAATTAGTAGATTCCACTAACTTGGCCATTTAAATGCATAGAATAAAAAGCATCAGTGGGATTGGAGATGCAGATTGCAGCTTGCACAATGATATCATGGACTTTGATGGCATGTATGCGCAAGTGGGTTGTGAATTTAAGTAAGAAACCAAACAAGTGGCCACTGCAGCACAGACTGAACTCTGATCTTTTGATGATCTATGTGCAGTGACCTACACAGTAGCTCAGACATCAAGACCAGTTTCTTGTGTAAATCTTTCAGCAGCTTACATCAGCATACATCAGTCTAAATAGTAAACATTGTGCCGGCACATCAAAAGGTACTATCATCTATTCATGAGACAGATTATACTTCCCCGGCAGGATTTGTCCGGCTCTCACTCTCAAGCCGCCGCCCCCTTGTAATGAGACACACAGCCAGTCACTTCACAAAGCTAGACAGCTGTCAGCAGCGAGTGTGTTCTCCGGACCCTCTTTATGCAAAATATATTCAATATCATGTCTGGAAACAGAGCTGTTTTGGAATTCAGCTCCTCGCTCCGTCCTCCGTCTCAGTGACTACTTCGCTCTGCCCACACTGTCTCTCTTGTTCTGGCTGACTCCTAACTTGGATTCAGTTTTCAGTCACAAAGATTCAGTCTTTGTTGTTTTTTTTTCTGTCTGTTTGTCCCTAATTTTTCCCTTCTCTGTCCTTCTTCTGTCACTGCCCGTCTCCCTCGCTGCCCACTGGCTCCCTTGGTATCTCTCCTACATCCACCTCGCGTTGACAATAGCCCCTCAGTGTGAGGGTTGACGAGAGGCTGGAGCACAATGGTTCATCTCTGAGGATTGTGCCCATTACAGGAGACAGCAGAGAGGGTGGACTCACGAAACACAACAAATGTCAGGATTTCTTTTCTCTTTTTTTTTCACTGAAGCGACAAATAACATATCAACTGTGCCTCTGCTTCTCTCTGAATTTATGCATCTTAATCACACTTTATCTTGCTTACACAACTATTCCGCTTTATTGTAATGCTGGGTTTTATAATTGGAGCTTTTCACCCTCTTAGGGCCTATAACAACACTTTTTTTTTCCACATATCTTGTGTTTTTCCTAATAAAATTGTCACCAACGGCTCCACATATTCAGGATCAGCACAACCACCACTAATTATATATGTCACTCAATAAAGACATCTGTTCACTATAATAGGGGTTAATATGACATAAAACAAAACAAAACAGGACCTTGAACTGGTCCTTATTTTTATAGACAGGCTAAAAGCTCCAAACCATATAAATAAAAGAAAACTTTAACACTACAATAAACTCAGACCAACCTCTCCTCACTCTGAGCTCAGAATAGAACATTACTGCTCCCATTCAGTTGGGGTGTGCAGCCAAGGCAGACCGAGCCTCTGTATCAGACGCCCTGACAGCAGCCACTGGAGCCAGTGGTGATGCTGAGTAGAGTAGCGTCATTAGCAAAGAATGCAGATAGGAATCGATCGATTAAACAAACGGAGAGAAAGCAGTAATGTGCCAGAAAGACGGCGAGAACGCGAGAGAGTTCCAAAGCCTTTGTAGCTTGTAATGTTAGTGTATCGATCAGCTTCAGTGACTCACACAGATGAACCTTAGCTTGTTAGAAAGCGCTGATTCTGTTGTTTAAGGAGAAAAATACAGTCTGGAGTGACGGCACAATATACAGCCTCTTCATGCCTAATAGCTGAACAGCTCAGTCAGGGTCGACCTCTAGTTACCGGTGCGATCAACACATGGTGGTTTAATCCCACAGGTCACAGAGCTCTGATCTGAAGACAGCCAAACAAAGCTCGTTGTGATTGTAAACAAAAGCCAGGCAGTAAATTGGCCCTCGCTGCGAGCGGCCACGATCTGATTTTCTGCTCCACACACCATGAATCTGCGTCATGAGTCGAACAAACTCACATTTCCTGTGACTTCATGATTAAAGTCAACTCATGCTTCACCACTTAAGTGCTTTTAAATTGTAGATTCAACATTGATTGGTTTGCATTAGCGGCTACTTAATATAGAAGCCACCGCAAACACTCAATTCATAATTGCAATGCTTTCATCAGTGGACTATAGGCTCAGTCACTGTTGTGTTACCTAGATACCAATAGATTGAATGAAAGTGCTACAGTAACTTTTTCATTATGACCATCAACAGCATTACTCAAACCAAATGTGATTGGTTGAAACGAACGTGAGAAATTAGACAATCAACTGAGCAAAACTTTAGGTTTGTCAAAATAATATGACAGGCGCAACCATTGGTAAAACTATTATCCACTCCGTCAGTTGTAAACGTTCATCACAGTTTATAGATTGATTTTGTTCACCTTTGATCTACGGCTGCTATACTTAATGCAGCTCCAGTTACTAATTCATCCCTGAGCACTGGGGCATTATTGATAGCTCCCTTTTTTTTCTTTTGCCCCTTCAACAAACAGTTTTGATCATCTGGATAAGCATTTGACTCGTTCATTTATCTGATCATCTGACCTATTTCAGACATGAAATATAAGCTGCCGTCCTTCCTCTGTTACCTCGAGTGGATCCTCAAATGAATGTTGTCATCGGTTTCATCATTTACCGGATAGAGGATCCTACTGCATACTTTATAAAGTCTGGCAGTCACAGAAATTGATTTTTATAGACTGATTTGACATGAGATTAATCTCCCGAACGCTGTGAAACTGGCTCGTTCAGACTTTTCATAGTTTATTAAACTGATTGTA
Source organism: Decapterus maruadsi (assembly GCA_030347415.2). NCBI lineage: Eukaryota > Metazoa > Chordata > Actinopteri > Carangiformes > Carangidae > Decapterus > Decapterus maruadsi. The sequence continues at coordinate 3,893,314 of CM064890.1, forward strand.
TTTTCCTTGAGCATAAAAGATGATATTTAACAGACAGATTTATTAAAGTAAAGGTGAACAAGGTGCACATTTAGTCTGTTACTGCTGCTGCTGCTGCTGCTGCTGCTGCTGCTGCTGCTGCTGCAAACCAAATTTTAATCTGATGACATTCATGTCAGAGTTCTGCCATATTATGGAAATGTTAATAGGTTCAACTTTGTAAAATTGCCATCACTCTTTTTATGTTAAAGTGACACTCACTCCGACATGATGCCTGCATGTGCAACTCAATGTCATCACCATAACTGATTACAATGATAACAGTAGAATTAGGAAGATAAATAGGTAAGATAATGTTGTTTTCAGTAATATTCAGTGCAGATCCAGAACCACACCACATATTTTCTTGTCTCTGTGGCCAGTCCCAGACGGACATGTGATCTCAGTCCTCTCTCATTCCCTCACCGTCTTTGTTTCCGTTTCAAGCCACTGCTTCACGTCTCCTCTAGGTAACAAAGCCACAGAAATAGTTTTTTTTGTGTAATGCAGCTTCCTGTGATAAAGCCAAGAATGATTATTTAACGACAAAGCAGCCCAGACATATTTCTGCACAAGACAAATTCATGGAGCACAGTGGCAGAACAATAGCATGTTAATGAGTTTTTAATGTTTCTTAATGACGCCGCTGCTTGCTTTTGCATGGCTGCGATTCTGCTCTTTTACTCTGGACCATTGGAGACAGGGGAGGCAGAGAGGGTGGTTTCAGTGGTCATTGCTGCCATTGAAGTCATCCCTGCACTTACACCCTTTCTTCAATAGACATAAAGCTGATTCCTTGGAGGTGTAACGATGATGCATTCTGAACATCTGCCTCCAGCTACGCTGAATGATGATAAATACCATAATCACCCCTTAATGATAAAAGCAAGCACTTTACTCTCATTAATGTGGTCTGAAGTTGTAATTTTGTATTGTTTTATGATTGATTCTCTTATGCTGAACACGGGTGAGTCAGGTTTTTAGGCCATTAACAGGTTTTCTCCCTCGATGCGATCAGTGAAAGCACTTTTCAACGCCTACATTCAACTCAGCTGGGACCGGTGCCGTGTGCGCTACTGTAGGTTGTGCTGCTTGTGCTGATGTGTGTGGTTTGTGTGTCTGTGGTGGCTGCACGGCCCCAGAATAGCCTGCTTTGGCCTGGAATGTGATCTGACACACAGAGAAGAGAGAGAGGATCCAGCTCCCATTAATACGCCATATCTTATCCTCCCTGAATAGTACCACACACCCTCAGCTCTCTCCTCCCTCTAAGCTCCTGTCCTGGTCCTGACAATGTGTGCGAGCGTGTACATACGGGTGTTTCTGTGCTCCCGAGTAGAAAGGCCACTGAGGCGAAAAGCTAAGGCCTTGTCATAAAACACACAGAGGAAATTCCCAGAGCCTTCTGAAAAATAGGAAATGAAAAAAGTCCTCCTTCCCTCCTCATGTCCTGGCATAAAACAATCCTGATACTAAGGTGAAATCTAATATTCTCACTCAGTTAGCGATATTTACTATATTCCCACAGAGAGACCGTCTCCGCCTCTGGCCGCTCGCCAGGTTATTAACGCCGGAGAGTCGAATCTCTGTGACAAGAAAAGAAGTTGGATAGTTTTGCTTTTGGAGACTTTTCGTCACTTGGCGTTAAGCGTATTATTGCACCAGCCAATTTTCCTGTTAAGTATCCCCTCTTTCTGCTAGTAGTCATACAGAGCTGGTGGGAGTGACGGCTAATTCTGCCTGTCACAAGCCAGAGTGTCTTAGTGGCCCGGTGCTGTCAAGAGGCCAAGTCTCATTTCATAAATAGAAGAACTTTTATCAATGAGGAACCCCGGCTCTCAACCCTCCCAGGAGGTCACGCTGAAATTAAATGGACAGAAACTGGAGCATGCCGGTGTCTTCAACCTAGGACGAGACGAGACAAGGTTTTATCTTCCTCTCTCTCCTGTTGTAAAAATGTAAAAAGGCGTCCCTCTGTTTCTTCCTCACATGTAAATTGCATTTCACATCCTTCTCTAGGGACTCGCCTGTTATGTCTTCAGATCCCTCCTCTTCCCCTCACACATAAATCAAATTGGCATTTGCCTCTGCCTCCTATTTCTTCAAGTCCCTGCTTGGTATTCACCTTAATTGGATTCTGTGTCTGTATTTAACATGGCTTATAAACTTCTGTGTACTCTAAGCGTGTGTTGTGTGCAAGCGTTTATACAACTATAAAAGAACAGTGAGGATCTAATGTCAAGTTCATTTACTATTCATTTCTGTCTTAATCCACTTCACCCACGCGAGTCAAAGAATAGTCCACACCCACAAGTGACTGCTGACACCAGTATCAAGCTCAGTATTTTTTTTATTTTTTTGCTTCTTAGCTGTGTTTTCAAGCGCCATGTGGTGTTTTTTTATTGCCGGCTATCTCAGACAAAGTCAGCAGACATCACATTTTACTTCAGAAAGGTGGGAATTTTTGTTGCAACAGTTGAAAGCCAGGCATTGTTTTGCTTGGGTTCCCTGAGTGGTTTTCAAAGTGGTTCATGGTGACAAGGCACCAAAATGTTTTGTGATGTTCGCCTTGTCTGGATGGTTTATTGGGAAACTTACGCTGCTTTTCTCCTTCCCTCTCTTCCCTGCAGGAGGCTGAGTGGCACTGCGATGAGTTCACCAAAGGAGCCTGCTTCAGCCGTGGAAAATCTGAGGTGAGTTTAAGTGTGATGCCTGAGAGCCTGAAATGTCAGTGTTATATTGCCTTAGTAGACACTTGTCACTGCATTGAGGGAAAACAAGTTTCTTCAAGTTCATATTTTGTTTACAAACAAAAAAAACATCTTGTCCTCTAAAAGCGTCCTTCATGAGTGAGGCTTGGTTTCCACTTTGCAGCGAAGTGAACCTGCTGAACCTGTCTTCCAAGAATTTGGCATTTCCTCGCATTTGTCAGAGATGCAGCTCAATATCATCTCTTCATTATATCTGGTAAATGCCAACATATTTCAGACTTCACGCCTTGTCTGCAAGTGGAAGGATCTACGGTACAGTCAGTCGGAGAGAATCAGTGCACTTTGCACAGGTATATGTAATATTTTTTTATATAGAGAGAGATAGACGTCGAAAGGGAAGTGGTTGGATGAAGGATGTGGTCACCACCTTGTCTGGGTGATCAGATGTCAAATGCCTCCTCAGCATCTTGGGTGTGTTCACACCTCCACTCACTTGAGATGGTTGTTAATCCAGGGTGTTAACAAGGTCTTGTGCTGCTCATGTAGCTAAAGATGTCCAGTAGAGATTGCCCTCCGGAGACGTTTAAAGTACAGTATTATGGCTATATAAACAACTACTGTACAATCTCCACCACAACCTTCAAAACAACTGATGGTTTTTCAGCATTTTCTTGTTGCTTTCTTTAGAAATAACCCACAGATAAATGCTGTTTACCAGTGGAAGTTTGGGACTTCCCCCACCAGCACTTCAGAGCTGCATAATAGTTTTGGCTTAAAAGGAAATTAAAACCTCCAAGACAGAAATCATGGACTTTCTTCATTTTAACAGACAGTGTTGAATCAGCTCCGGAGAGCTCGATGAAATTAAAAAATGTAAAGTTATGATGAAAACACAATGAAGCCTGAGAAGTGCTCAGAGCTCTTTATGCAGGCTTAACATATAGTCACTGGGAATCCCGTCTTTGTATAGGGGATTGGTGTCAAAGAGGATTTAAATCACCTTTTTAGTACAGTAAAAACAATCCCAACCACACCTTAAATCTTATTTATAGACCCCGCATGGAGGGGAGTTCCTATTGTTTTTGTAGTTTCTTTTTGAACTCCAGTGTATGTTTTTCTATGTGGTTTGCTGGCATGGTCTTTCTACCCAACAGCTGGTTTTCCAGCTGAACTTGACTTGTAGGTGAACTGCCCAGCCCTGATCACTGTGTGTGTGTCCACCACTGTGTATTTATCCTCCTGTGAAAGGTGGTTAGGGACCTATAATAGGCATACACGGGGTTGGCCGGCAGATAGCTGTTGTGAATTACAGACCCAAGCTACTTCAGTCCATGAGAGTCACTGCTGTCTGGTGGAGTCGAATTGTTTTGCTCACTGTTCCCTTCTGAGGATCGGCTCCTGTTCACTAAAAATAGCATTAAAAGACTTCATTTTCCTGCAGTTGACAGGGCTTTCGATGGTTTATTACCTAGCTCAGCGCACAGCAATATACCATCGCTTAAGCTATTACACAGATACCTTACCTCTGCTTTGAGTGAATTTACAAGTGATTGTATTTTTTTTTCCCTAATGTACGTGTCCGCTCCTCTCTTGCACATTTGATTTATTCAAACCAGGAGAAGAAAGGCGAGTTAAATTGACTTGACAGGACTTGATTGCTGCCTCTGTTTTGTTTTATAATGTGAGAGCCAAGTATAACAGCCTATGTATTACAGTATGGATGTGGAACATTTGTCAGGAAGTTTTCATAAACAAGTCAAGACTGTAAGGCTGGGCAAATATTAAATATGTAGTTATTTACCATACAAACAAACTGCAGAGAAGTGAATTATGCAGGGCCCCTTCACATCCCACCCCCACGCATGCACCCACGCATGCATGCACATACACACACAAGCACAGAGCACAAACAAGCTGCACAAATAGCACAAATATGTAGGCATATATAACGAGCATAACAACACACACACACCCGTATGTCATCTATTTTGAGGCACGCACACACACACATGGTTAGGCTGTGCTTAGCACCAGGAAACAAGTTGTTTTATGAGTCAACCTCCATCTTGATAGGGGGAAATAAAAGACCTTCCCTGCCTTCGTCCCTCCATCTCTCCTGCGGTGCCCTCCACTCCTAAATCAGACCCCTGAGAGTGGGAGGGAGGAGGAGGAGGAGCGGATGGGGTGGGTCGCCATGGGCACCTCGAGTGGCTCAGACAATAGCAGATTTACAAGGTTTTAAATTTCTACTAGCGGCCCTCGTCAACCCAGCCGTGGCCTCCTTTCAAACGACGGCGACCCAGAGTTATAACTTTGTCCTAGGACGAAAAAACAAATGCTGCTCTCTGACATGAATACTGACTGCTGTTGTTACGTTTACTGTGACTCTGTTGATGGAAATCCCCGGCAAAACCTGCATGAATGCCCAGCAGCTATGTCGAGGGTTCACAACGCTCAGCAGCAATCAATCATTCAATCAATCATTTCACTTCGTCAGACCCACTTTATTTGTCAGGCGTATTTAACCAAGTGCTGAGTGGTTTGCTAGAAACCCAAGCCAAATCCTCAAAGGAGGAACAAGCCAAGAAAGGCATGGTGAGCGTGTACTTATCATCGCCATAATATAGAGAAAAGTGGTTTGAATTGATTAATTCAGAGAGCAGGAAAAAAAGAAAAAAAGAAACACGATTGAATGAGGGAGGCTACACTTTCATTTCACTTTTTGACCAGTCAACAAAGCCAAGGCAATTTTCTAAACTAATCCTGATGGGTCCTCTCCCACGCCTGCTGCATTTATCTGTTCTCCACCTCATTTAGATCCAACTCCAAATCTGGTCCCTGTTGAATTAAGATGTGACATGGCTAAGCCGTATGGGCATTAGCCTTGATTTGACTCTGTCAAGCTTGACCACGTTTGAGAGTGGCCCTCCTGCGGCTGCAGGTGTTTGTCTCATTTATTGGCATAAAGTGTAATTCTGTCCCTCTGCCTAATGCTGCTGCTTGTCAATAGATGGATAATGGTGCCACTGCTAACGGCTAACTGTGATGTGTGTGTTTGCTGGTGTCTTTCCACAGGAGGAATGCCAGAACTACATCAGGGTGCTGCTGGTGAACGGGAACAGGCTGTTTACCTGTGGAACCAACGCCTTCACCCCCATCTGCACCAACCGAACGGTATGAACCGCGGCCAAGTCTCTTTTCGCTGCACCCCCTGTTCCCTCCATGCTGCCGCGCTGTTTGATGAGGCTCACACTAGGACTAATTATCCTCAGTGCAGTTAAAGCAACCATTATTATTTTAGATTACCATGTGAGCTCTTGTGTGACTGCTCTGATCCAGGTAAAGTTGTCAAGTCATTTTGAACACTACAGTACATCCTTAGTTGTAAGGTTTCAGTCATGTATGTAAAGTTGTGTTTATGTAAACCACCTTGGCTGTGAGTTTGACTTTTTTTTTAATTGGTTTCGAACAACATAAGCAGGCAAGTGCATTTAACAGCAATTAAATTCAGCCTTCAGATTTTACCAGTAGCTTCAGACTTACTTGATGAGGCGATCAACAGTAGCTTATGGTAGCTAACACGAGCTCATGTTAGAAAACCTGCAGTCGAAGGACGTCAGTGAGTCATTTAAATGAAAAACACAGCCCACTCCTTTGTCAAAGCTAATCAAGCACATTAAATAGGTGTTTTTCCTCATTCTGCAGAGCTTCATTATTTTTTAAGTGGTGCTATGTGTTTTAAATTCATTAGGCTACCCTCTTATACTGTACAGCTGATAAAGACGAGCCGGAAAAGCTGCCAAAACATTCGCTCTGTGGTTTTGTGACGCCTTTGTTTTGTTTTTGCCAGTGACACGACCCCTCGTCCTGTAGCCTGCAGCAGCAGTCCCACCGGTTTCTGTGCCTACGCTGCGGTGCAGGAGGCTATGGAAGATGACAGCAGCGATAGTGGCTTAGTCAGTGTTGACTGAAAAACGCTTCATGCATACTTAAGAAACCCATAAGTCATTATCTTTGAATCATAGGGATGGTTCACGCAGGATACGTCTGATTATTTCGCAAACGTAGTAAGACTGAACTGTTTTTGATTGAAGTTGCAATGTCAGAAGAGAAGTTCAAGGTTGATCAGCACATCTAATCAAGGTGTGATTGAGCCGTGATGTTGGTATCACAGAATTTGCTCCGTGAGACTTCACAATTGCTCTTGCCTCCTGGTGTGCAGTCAGGTAGACTAATTATAAGCGGAATCTTATTAAGCCTGGTTATTTAAGAAGTCATGTTACTTCAATCTTGTTAAACGCCGCAATCAAAACATTGCCGTAAGCTCATTACTCCTGATAATCATTGTTATCGTTGGCCTACAAGTAAACACATCCCGTGTCTGATCCGTGCAGCTTTGCCCGTCTTTGTGTGTCATTGCAATTATTTAGCTTCTGCTTTATTGTATCAAAATCTAGCTGTCTTGTATTTTCACTTCTCTCTCTCTCTACTTTCTACAAATTATTTGCAGCTCCTAATCCCGTGTTTTAAAGATATATTTAGTCAGACTTTTCAGTGTGAGCTGTTACTGTGTGTCAGCAGGTGCTTGACACAGTGATTTTTCTGTAAAATCAACAATCGGTTAGTAATTTGCTGCTACCCCTTTATTTTTATCACAAAAGCATTCGGGTGCTTTAAACCGAATATCAGCCAAAAAAGGTTTTTACACAATATTGTGGGTGACTAGGGCCCATTGAAGTTAAGTTTAGACCAACACTGAAAAGGCCTGAGCGTTGTGCATGCCACGCAGCAATGATCCGGTCATATCAAATACCTGGGCTTTGTACCGTGGGATTTCAGAGGAGAAAGCAGGAGTTTACTAATATGATGACATTTGTTTTCATCAAAAAAAACCCCACTGCATCCAAAGGTCAAAGGCTCATAATGACTGTTTACCACTGTGGAAATACATATAGTTGAAATGTCATGACATTATTATAGCAGTATTTCATCAGGCGCTGTCATATTTACCCACTGAACGTCCGTTAATGTGAAACACTGGTTGGCCACAGCTACGGCAGTGGAATCACGTTCAGACAGATTTACTATCAGGCGTGATGGATGAACAGAGAGCGAGCAGAATATTCTATTAGTTTAATAAGTGCTCGGAGGTTATAGATTAAACAGCTGTTAATTTCTCTGACTTTGAGCCATTTGTTACTGAAGAGTACCATGATGATGATAATGATAGGGATCACAGTGATGAGAAAAGTTTCTCAGGGAGGAGACTATACTATAGTTGAAAAGATAAGTCATTCACAGATGTCTCCGCCTAATAACATAAAACATAAATTAAATTTTTCTTTTAAAGCTTTCTCTCTTTCTTTTTTTAAAAAAAAAAAAAGCAATTATATGAAAAAGTGGTTTGGTTTCATTCCCGAGAAATAATCACTACTGCAGCTACAGATTGCAATCACATGCCCACTGACTAACACCACGTAGATCAATTCATTCTATTCCTGTCACAGTGAAGCATGCAAACCCTGTACCTGGATCTGCATCTGTGACGCATTCATAATCTCCTCAAATTATTCCAGTGAGTGGCCGTCCTGCAGAGGGGTCTGAGATTTGGAAAAGCAACTTCATGCATTAAAGGTCCAGTGTGTAATACGGGGGTAAAACCGTGATATCAAGCGTTCAGATTCTAGTTTGCAGCGCTCACTCGCTTGCTCGCACTCACTCCTCCCACTGGCAAAGTGACGGTGGCCTCTGTGGACAAAAAAACCTGTTTACCATGACTGGCACAACTGGGAGTATAGGCTATTTCAGGAGCATGGAGCCATGAGGTGAAGATAGAAACCATTTTACGATATGTCTGCTGTTCCCTACTCCCTCTTTCCTCCTGCCTTCTTCTTCGTGGTTTGTTTATTTATGCACGTGAAACTTGTGAAACACGCTCTCTGGCTGGCTGGATTCTCTGTTCGGGCTGCCGTACAAACATGGCGACGCAAGATGGCAACGAAGAAGAATTATAAGGCCAGGAAAACCAAACAAATGTTATTTTATACAGTAGTGATACACTTATACAAATATATTCATGGGTATAGTCAGATTTTGCCACTAAACCTTGCAGATTATTACACGCTATACCTTTAAGAACCTTTAAGTATCTTTTTGTGCATTTTCAATTTGTGGCAAAGAGCCCCTTCAAAAACTCTGGACATGATCTACATGAGGAGGAGAACCTGGTGTATCGTTATCAGGATAATACTTGCTATGGAAACAGGCAGGCAATAAAGAGACTGTTATAATCCTGAAATAGATGAAACAAACATAAATGCCATATTTCCAGTAGGTTTTGCATTGTTTGCTGCTATTTTAATAATGAATGGCACTCATTATTATTGTCAATTTGTCATGTCAATGGTTTAATTATCGCCTGTTGAAGTAGTAACACCACCAACTGTTTATCTGAACTCCTTATTGTGGCTGAAGATGAAAATATGCATTTAATTCGTAGTCAGATTGGCTGTTTAATACCAGGTTCATGCATCGACCTGTATGCACAGAGAGAGGACTTGATATAGATATGACATTGTGCTTGTCATCTCAGAGAGCTGTGTCATTTTCGAGCCATCCATCTGTGACTAGGTCTCCAATCATACATAGGGCAGGGTGGCTGAAAATGATCTCAATAGCTACAATAGTGTCTCAGTACCATAGTACATAGTGTCCAACTGGCTCTCACTGCAGTCTGTCTAAAGTGCGAGCTGTCCCTTTTCCAAAAAGGTCTCTATCAGAGGCATTCAGAGTCACTTCAGCAGCCTCCGCGCACAGCTGCTGGTTCCTCTACAGAGATGACTTTCTCTCCACTTCCTCAAAATGCAACGGATGCACTGCAGTCTATCTATTTATCACTTCTCCTCCTGTTTTTCTAAATGACCCAATTGACCTCAAAATGGCTATTCCGGCCCACATTACAAGTCCCGTCAATACCAGGCTTTCATCTCAGGCCGCCAGGGCTCAGACAGAGCTGTTCTGTTTTGTTATGGGTTCGGGTGAGGCAGTGGTGGCAGGAGTTAACAGAACCCTTGATCCAAATCGACCGGCTCCAGGAAATTGGCTAAAGAAGTCGCCTGTTCCCCCCCCCCAACACATGCCCTCAATAGAGTCTGGCCTCCTGTATGGAAGAGCTGTCCACAGATTATTCAGCCAGTGGAAATGAGAAAATGTGCAAGAAGAGAGGCAAGGCTGAGCTCTGAATCTTTCAAGGAAAAAGTTCTGCTGTCACTTCAGCTCTTCTCCAACCGAGTCAGAAATGTGGAACCTGACTGACTGATATCTGTCAAATAGAATCATTTTAATTGCATTTTTGCAGATTTCAAAACCCGAGATTAGTGCAGTCTTCTCTACTTTGCGTCATGCATTTGCCCACAGAATCTGGATGGAGCCATAGACCACGATCTAATCCCTGTATACTGTGTTTACTTTTGCACCATAAAATATAATTACATCTTGGATTTTTAAAAAATGCATTACTCCTTTTTGGTATTCAAGGCTGAGTCACTGAGCTACAGTATTTTTTTTATAAGTAGGAACCAGTGCAGTGTGTCAGGACTAAGCCAGGGTCATCCAGTAAAGTATTTTTAAAAAGCAGGGAGTTGGATTTGGCTTCGTATTCAAAGGCAGAATGTGAGGCAAGACTGCAACTTACATCAAGCCTCTTTTGAATTCAGGGAGGCTTCCTGAAGATGTGGTATAATAATGTTATAACCAGGCTGACAGCTGGCCGTCCTGTGCCGACATCAGACACCAAACCAAGGAAACACGGCAGTCGAGAGTAACTTGATTTAAGGAGCCTGTTGGAGGAGTTTTACTGCTCCCTTAACAGGTGGATTCTTAACATTTCACTTGAGGCATTTGCTCTGTTTACATGTTTAACGCCGCTATTGATTCAAAATGTGTTTTCTGATTAGGTTCCCTGCTCTTGAAGATTTCGTTCATATATCTCTCCAAAGTGAATCTCGCCGTAGATGTTAACCAAACAAAACATAATGAGACTAAGTATTATTTGGAGTCTGCACCATTTGCATATTGGCAGGAACAAACAAAACATTACCGCACTTCTCTGATTTGAATTTTAATGCTGCCCTTTGATACTCATGTCCCACATATGTAGGTTTTCTACAATCATCCGGTGTTAAGAAATAACAAGAATGCATATTATTACCATGGATGTTGCATCTTGTTGTCTTGACTCGAGGGATGTGTCTTCTACAAACTATCAAAATATGTTTTTCTCCTACTTGCCACTGTCTGTGCCCTGTTTACATTATAAACCTTCAACTTTTGTTCTCTCCCATTCCCCTCTCTCTACTACAGCTTACTAATCTAACAGAGATCCACGATCAGATCAGCGGGATGGCTCGCTGTCCCTACAACCCCCTGCACAACTCCACTGCCCTCATCACCTCCAGCGGGGAGCTTTATGCCGCCACCGCCATGGACTTCTCCGGGCGAGACCCCGCCATCTACCGCAGCCTGGGTGGCCTCCCACCGCTGAGAACTGCCCAGTACAACTCCAAATGGCTGAACGGTAGGGTGTTGCCAAACTTTGTGCTCCAGAAATATGTTATAGGTTTTGTAAAAGAAAACAGTTACATAAAGATGGGCCTTTTGAACCGAAAGAAACTCCAAAAAAATAAACTAAAAAGGAGTATGTGTCTTGTTACTTTTTTGTGCAGCTATTAAACATCAATCCTGCAGCTGGTGGGGATTCAGTGTTTCGCTCAGGGGTACTTAAGCATGTCAGATGCTTGTCTAATGTGGGAGTTGGTATCTGTTTCTCTTAGCTGAAGGATTGTATCCATTCTCAAATCACCTCTGTGCTGCGCAAAGTAGTTCCTCCCAACATAATTGCTCTGTTGTTCCTTTTGTCAGTAAAGACTATTCTTTCTGAAGTTACTAAGCCACTAGAAAATCTTTTTTATTCATCTCACCCTTTTGTTGAAGAGCATGAAGTCTTCAGAAATCAATGTTTTTCCCCCCCTTCTCCCTCTGGAAGCTCTGACTCACTTCACGTACTCAGTGCCGGGCGGAGAAGTTGAGACAGCTTAACAGCGTCCAGCCAACAGAGAAGGAGAGGTCAATCCGTATCTTGTCAGCACCTGACTTTTTTTTTTTATCAGATTCACATTTAAACCAAATTGAAAAAATAAATTAAAAGCCACCACATACATTGCTTTGCAGCAACCTTCTGGGGGAAAAAGGTTTAATCACTAATTTTATGGCAAATTGATTTTTTTTTTTTTCCCCCTCTGTCTCCCGCTGCACTGCCCTCTGAAGGTGCAGACGAGAAAAGGGTTGAAATGAAGAAGAAGGGGGGGGGAAACACTTTCATTTAAAGGTGAATTAAATCAATGTCAGTGAGAATAAAGTGTGCGGTTTAGATCCAATAATGTCATACATAAAGATGAAAGCCTTAGTCGACAGTGTTGTGGAGGTCGCGTGTTTCAGATAGGGCGAGAGTTATTACGCTACACCTGTTTTGGCCATTTCTCATCCTAACCTTTAGGTTTGGGGAGTGAAAAATTAGTTTTCTTATTACAACACAACACCATTAATAACTTGGCCTGTAGTTATTAATCCCAATCACCTGCTGTTGTGTGGGCTGTACACTCACACACATGCGAGTCAATCAGTCACAGCCCAAACCCATTTACTCTCCTGCTGCCTCTCACTCCCACAACCTCAGATATTTTTTCTTTTGCTGTTTCTTCTTCCTCTGTCTGCACTTCATCTTTTTCCTCAGCTCTCCTCAATTTGTTTTAATTTTTATTTTCATCTCTCTGGCGTCCTTCCACCATTCATTTTCTCCCACTTTTGTGTCCTCTCCGTCCACAGAGCCAAACTTCGTCTCCTCCTACGATATCGGCAACTTCACCTACTTCTTCTTCCGAGAAAACGCGGTGGAGCACGACTGCGGCCGCACGGTGTTTTCCCGCGCCGGCCGCGTCTGCAAGAACGACATCGGCGGTCGTTTTCTCCTGGAGGACACCTGGACCACCTTCATGAAGGCTCGGCTGAACTGCTCCCGACCTGGAGAAATCCCCTTTAACTACAACGAGCTGCAGGGAACGTTTTACCTGCCGGAGCTGGAGCTGCTTTACGGCATCTTTACTACCAACGTGTGAGTAACATGACTATGTGAAGTGCTGACAAATAACTTCAAAAAGATTTGCTACCTTGTATCAATTATACACAATGAAATTTAACGTCAGCGCCTAAGCGTAGACTAAGTCACAGGTTAGTTTATATTCTTGGACGTAAGAGGTTTGCAATCCAAATTTGCGAGTTTACCACCTTAAATTCTTTCTAATTCTAATTTTTTAAACAATTAACTCAACAAAGGCATACATCTTTCTTTTAAGCTGAAATATCAATCGTTGCATATCTTATTTTGCTGGCAAATTAAACTATCATTAGCTACAGCTAAGTTGATTGAAAATGCTGTCTTTTTCTGACCTTTCAAATCTCATTTTAAAAAAACAATGTATAAAAGTTTAATTAAATATGGCTGTATACATGTCCGGCTAAATGCTAATAAAGGCTACAGGCCCTCAGCAAAAAAACATCAACTCCTGCTGATTATACACACAGAGGATATGGAAATTAAAATAATAGCATGGCCATGTATTGCAATGACCAGCACCCTGTGATTTACATTTCCCTAATAGTTTGGTCTTTTTCCTAATTTCAGCCTAATATTACCTTGTTTGACTGCTTAGCCAACTTGAGCAAGCGTTGCAGCATTTGTGATTTATATATTTGTTTGTGTTTTTAAAGTTATATATAATTAGTTGCTCAACAAAACCCATTTCAGTAGTTTCATTAAATTTTTCATTTACATAATTTCTTTGTTTACAAATTGCTTCCCCCCCTCCATGAGGGATCTCTTTGTATATTTTTCACAAATTGTTTTGTTTTCCATTAGTCTTCATTTCTTGGCTGTTTTTTGTTGCAATTTGCATACTGTACATTAATTCTTTGAAGGAAAACCAACCCTTACGTGAATAAGATAAATAATGAGATTAAATCAATCATAAACTCATTTGATTTGAAATTTTCAAGTGATTTACAGTTATTTTCCAAAATAACTTTCAGTTACATTTGTATGTTTAATCGTCTGTAGAATTTATTTAGTGAAAGATGAACCAAAGTCAGTATCAGGTGAAAAATCAGCCCATATCAAATGTTTCTTTCATCCTTTGCTCTACACACAGACAGTAAAGCCTCATATATAATTCACTGTGTTTTCGGCATTACTCTATACATTTTCTCAGCACACCTCACCATGCAGCCATATTGACTTGCCATGTGACCTTTTTGTACCATACACACAGAGTGTACAACCTGCATGATAAATGACAGTTCTGTTTACAAAGCTGTGTATCTTGAATTTAATTAGAAATAGAAATCCTCTCACGCACAAACCAGCCACAAACATTGTGTATTCCAGCAGCTATTTGACATTTAAATCTCATAAAAGAAGCTTATTATCACTTATTAAAAGTGTTCACTTTGTCACACGTGTGGAGGACATCAGAAATCGAATTCACCCATGGATAAAATCTATTATTTTCAATTTTCACAAACATCACAAACCTTTCCTCTCTTCGTCTCCCCGTCTCTTTTCTCTTTTTTTTTTTTTCTCTCATACTCACAAACACACACGCACACTCACGCACAGGCACACACCATTATTAAAAGCTGAGTAATCTATTCTTTATGGTCAGTGCCTTCACATTGCTGAAAAAGAAGTCTTTTGAAGGGTATTGGAAACATTTCCCCCTCCAGGCACAGAGTTTAATGAACAGCCGCGTTGGATTATAATTCACATCGCCGAAGTCTCACAGTTTGAGTTGAGAGTTAATACTCTCATTCTTTACTTTCTCTTCGGAGGGAGGAGACCAGTACTTGTTGAAACTGACAGCTCAAAAAGTCAAAGCTGTATTTCAGGCCCGAGATCTGTACAGTTAATCAGAGGAGCTGAACACTTTAATTGTGTCCTCTTGCCTGATTTATAATCCAATAATGACAATCACTTACAACAGCAGTCTGCGTCTGTCTGCCTGGTGTTTGATTTGTATTGTTGGCTGAATGTAATACAAACACACAGAGGTCAGCTTTCCAAACACCAACAGAATCTGAACAGAGTTTCCTGCTTGTAATGTGTGTTGTGTTCTTTTCTAAATTTGTGTTTCTGTTTCTCTCTCTCTCTCTCTCTCTCTCATTCACCACTTGCTTCTCCCTTTTCTTTCCTGCCATTCAGAAATAGCATTGCTGCATCCGCGGTGTGTGCCTTCAATCTCAGTGCCATATCACAGGTCTCCCGTGTTGGAGTTGCCTTCTCCCCAGACTTTCCTAACCATTCAGAAATAGCATTGCTGCAGGATCAAAGTGTCTGTGCACTGCTCCTTTTCAATCTCAGTGCCATATCACAGTTTTGGCTGATCTTCAACAGGCTTTTGAAACCCTTCAAGTATCAGGAACCTGTAACTTGTGCGGTCCTGTTGCCTGAAAGTCACTGCCTCTCGTAACTTCCGACCCGTGAACTCAACCAGAGACTTTCAGGTAACAACAAGAGGACTCAAAGTGTCTGCAGCCATGCACTCAGCTCGGCAATCTTTTGGCTAAATGCTAACATTAATATGCTTACATGTGCAAAATGAAAAGATGTTGATGTTTAGCAAGTAGCCTATACAGTACATACTGTGCATGTGTCGGCCATGTTTATAATCTTAGTTTTGTGTGATTACATGCATCAGTTTTTATTAGCAGATTTTTACAGGGTGAATAAAAACTTCCAGCATGTTGATGGCGCTGGAGGAAAATTGAATAGATGGCCATTGTGAATAAGATTTATTCTCTTAGGATCATCAAATATGCAGAAAATGTCACAGCAATACAGTATCTAATACCTATTAGAGCATAAGGATCAACTAACTAACCAAACAACCAACCAACAGACAGACTTCCATCTAGAGCCATGCTAGTTATATTTAATTCAAAGCTAATCTTTAATGATCATTTGCTCATGTTTGAGGTAATTTGTTCCCAAGACACTGCCCAGTCAGTCAAACTGTACAGTATGTGCCGCCAGGTGCATATATATGGAGATGTATGCATTTAGTATATATGCGGGTATCGTTCTGAATAAATGTGTGTTCATACTGATGAACCTCCCCGATGAGTGTTTCACACTCGTTGATTTCACCCCTCGCTCTGCTCGTGAACGTGCACATTACAACCGCTCGTTATAAAATCCAGTGGTTTTTACAATGGCGCAGTTGTTCCTTTAAGATGTGTCACAGCCTTGTTCTTTGAACTGCAGGCCTTTACAATAAATCGCCCTTGTTTTGCACAAGTGCCACTTTATGTTTATATTCCACCCTAACGCCTCGAGGGCAAACCAAGCCGCACTATGGCGCCTTATCCCAATATGAGGCCCTGCATGATAGTGATGACACAGAGGGAATGTTTTATTAGCAGGAGAAGTGGCTCTCAGATGTATCAGGCTTAGCAGATAGTGAGGGAGCTAATCCACGCAGCCCTCCACGAGGGATTGAATTCCCTCTGAGGTCTGCGCTGCCAATGTGTGACACACGCCTCACTTCCACTCGTCTTTCCTTTTACGGCCCCTCGATCATGTTTCCGTCAAACCAGCAGATGCCTGCTATCAAGAACTTACACTCACATTATCTATAATGACATGCTCATGCAGAAAAAAGGGGGATGAAATGCCCATGCAGAAAAAAGTGCTAGCTGTGACAGTTTAATAAAGAAAATAAAAAAATAAAAAATATGCACACACCCATGAATCTGTAACACATGAGGCATCTCACTGCTGTCATGAATTCCTGTATCTACATGTCAGCAGCTAGTCAAGTAAAATTCACTTACCTTCAAGGAAACCAATTTTCTCTATCTGGTCAGTGCTGACCGCAGTTTTATCCTGTTCAGCATACTGTAGGTACATCACAGAGGGGTTTCTATAGACCACCGTCTTTCATAAGGCTGTGTTCCTCAAGGATAAACCAGGATAAGTTGTTCCTCTATATCCCCATCTCTCCACTTAAGCCCTTGCACAATAGCTGCCCCTCACCGCTGGACCGATGCGCACTTTATCTAGGTTTCAGTGACATCTTCATCAAGCATTTGTCAATGTTGGGGGATTAGATTTACGAGCTCAGGATTTATGGCCTGTCTGTTTTCATTCCTTTGTGCACACACACCTACACTCATGCCCATGCACAAACAGACACCTACACCACACCAGCACCAATAGAAGCCACTGACCCCATACATGCACATATCTTATGCACGTGTATACATATGCACAAATATAGGGTTATAGATTGCTGCCAAATAGAGATAATTATGACTGTGAAGTCATCACTCAAGATGCTCACACCGGTCATTGATTGAGAGCTTAATTCCCTGTCTGTCTGCAGAGAAAATCCCCCCATTTATTTGAACCACACGGATTGATCCAACTGGGTTTATTCAGGCTATGAGTCATGTTCGTTGTGCATTAGGAGCTAATACCGTCTCTGTGTTGTATAGGTTTTCTGTCACACTGTAATTGCTTACTGTAAAAACACATTCATTGTTAAGCTCCATATGAAGGAAAATATGTTAAGCGAGACTCTGGGCCAAATGCTGATGGAAAGTTTTGTTGTCTAATACATTTCAAAGAGGAGCAGGAAAAAAAAGGTGTCAGTTTTCTGTGCTTTCCCTTCAGCATTATGAATGATTCCATTAAAGTAGTCCCAAAATATTATAATCGGATCCTATTTGGATGCAGGCATTTACAATAACCTTGTGTGTATTTTAAAGAAAGCCAATGTTTAAAAAAAAAAAAACAACATACTGTAAAACAACCATATTTCTCCGTGGCAGTTAATTTCCTGGCAGAGGACAGTCACTGATGAGGAGCGGGACAGCTGAGTGTTGAATGGGCCTTCAGCCAAATGATGTCCCTCACCTTGACTGCACCATGGAAATCACAACATCCATCTCTTTGTACATTCACAGATGCCATAGACCCTCACTGGTCAGCGCTTAACATTGTCTCGCTGTTGCGGAAATGCGATCACGCCAACACTTTAGTATTCACACACATGCGATGCAAGGACAAAACCACAAAAGGAAACCTTAGACATATGTTATTATCTAGCCCACACCGCACCCACGCAACACATTTTTGCCATAAACAACAGGCACAATCGGGGCACACAAGCGCATGTACACACAAGTGTTGCATTTCCCCCGTCCTTCAGGGCTTTAATTTCCCATCTCCTGATGTGGCGAGGGCACTGATCCATTGCCCGTTCCAGGGGAAGCCCTCCATGTTTCTCTCATCTGTCATTCCCGGGAAGGCCAAGGATTGATCTGTATAGAGTCTCAGTGCTGCCGCTATACTGTAGCTGGTCGGCAACAACTAATCACCACCCAAGGCCCAGTTTTCAGTCTCTTTCAAGGAGGCTGTGTATATTATCAGGCTGGAGCAAATTCGTGCAGCCCATCTGAGTTGCTGTGCTCCAAACGAAAACATACCAGTCATTTGGGTTTGTGTAATTGTCGAGCGCAGCTTATTTTTGTTTTCTCTGTCCTGTGTCTTAGTGTAGGCCTATTCTTTGTGGAAGGGGCCTCAATCCACAATCCCGATCCCAGTCTGGGATACAGTATCTTTATGCTGAAAAGGACATGCATGGTTAGCCGTACTCATCCAGCTCTGCCTTGGCTGGACTTGGTTTAAGCTTCACCTTGTCCCGCTCTGCTTTCCAACCCAAAATACAGCAACAGCACTGTCCTGTGAAAACCAGCCATCAACATACAAACCCTAAATATGTGTTATTTTCTCTGGACAGGGAAAATAAGGTGCAAAAATCCACACTTTGTGTTCTTTGTAGTCAGTTTTTTTTAGTAATCTTGTGGTGCCATAGTGGCTGATGATAATGCAGCCTGTTTCTGATAGCAGTGTATTATATAATATCCAATGCTGGCTGGAACCTCTTTCAGCATGGAAAAGCAATATTTCAAAATGTCAAAGGTAATTTATTAGCTTGTTTGCTGGAAACGAAAAGAGGTACAGTTAAAGTAATGTCATTAAATTGGGAGGAATCAATATATTTTAACGTTAAGAACACTCAAAATCTTTTATATCCTGCAAAAGCACAAAAAACCAACAACATATTTCTGATGCTTTAATGTCTCTTCTTTTTACTCCCATTTGGAATCAGTTCAGCTTATTGAACTCTTTTTAATAAATGAACTAAGGGAAATATCTTACATACCAGGTATATTCACATTATGACAAAGTGCTCTGATACCGACTCTGCTGCAGTGGCACAGATCTACTGGGACACAAAAGCACAACTTTTGAGTCAACATCAGCTGATAAAATCAAATTAATATGTGACAAGGAAATCTACCTATTTATATGAGATACTCCAGTTATTAAAGTTGTTATTGAATGTTTCCTGGAGTCTAAAATCTTGGTTGCAAGTCACCCTGATACATATTTGACTGAGGGAGTCCTTTGTGTGAATGATAGCAGCATTTTGTGAGAAATACTAACAGTAGTAATGAAAGCTGCGAAGATGAAAGCGTTTTGGAGATGTTAGCTTATATCCGAGGTAAAAATGAACAATCAAGACACTATATTATTGGGTTACTAATAAAACTCACAAGCAATATATATGCATATGAGGAAGAGATAAGTTGTTCAGTCAAACGTTCATTCGCTCTCCTTCCAATCTGTGTTGACTGCAAAGCCTTTAAGGTTGTGAGGATGGTAAACCTTTGCAATGAGGCTGCAATTGACTTTAAAACCTTGTTCGCTTAATCATCCAATTCCCCACTTTTCCCAATCTATGCATGTACCACTAGCCACAGAAGTGGTAACTTATTAATGTAGCTCGCCATCTCAAAGACCTCGGCTTAAATATTATAATCGGTCAAACCCTCTTCTTCCTGACTTCTCCACCTCCACAGTGCGGCACCATCGACTCGGGCTCCTACGTCAACCTGACCGAGAGAAACCTGCAGGACGCCCAGAAGTTTTTGCTGATGCACGAGGTGGTCCAACCCGTGGTTCCCGTGCCCTACTTCATGGAGGACAATGTGCGCTTCACTCATGTGGCCGTGGACGTGGTGCAGGGGAAAGACATGCTGTTTCACATTATCTACTTGGCTACTGGTAGGTTCCTCATACTGACTCACAATCTGCTCTGTCTTTTGTGAAAAAAAACATACACATTCTGAGAGATGGAGTAGTTGTTGTTAATTTGTGTCTGCGCTCACGGGTTCACTTAGGGCTCGGTTGGAGAAAGTTAATGTCATAAACTTTGCATCATTCAGTTTCTAGTTTTAAATAGTTTCTTATGTATGAATGCTATGGATTAATACTTCTTTGTGAACCTTTGAAGTGAGCTCTTTGCATAAGAAAACAGGCCTGTAAGAAGAAGAATGAAACCAATAGATATGTAGTTCTGAGGAGACATCAAAGCTTCGTCTGCTGACACCAGTTTGATCGTTTTTCACCTCCATATGTTCTCCATATGACAGAACATACTCGCGTATCACACCACATATCACTCCTATGCAGTCCTTACAAAGAGTTCATAAACAGCAGGCCAACATTCATGTGTCAAAAGAAGACAAACGGGTAATTAATAATACACACACAGCTTACGCATTTTCCCTGTTTGAACTGCACGGCTCTGCCTGCTTATCAGTACAGTGTTTGATCACACTGGTGTGACAATATGTGATGTTAGACTTTCCAGAGCGGCGAAAACAGTATCAGCAAAATGTCAGACACACATCAGTGTCTGTTCCGTGTTATGATATAACACACTGTATGGATTAGGGAGGGGATGTACCGGACACAATTTGAACGTAGTGACCCACGTCACTGCGCTGATGTACCATAGGCCCACTGGGAAATGTCAACATGATCTTGCTGTTGTAGCATCAGTGTTATTTTAGGACATATCGCATGCAACACACACACACACACACACACACACAGACAACCAGTTCCAGTTCACTGCCTCTGTGCTTGGCATCTCCCTCAAAAACTCCCCTCTCATTGTTTGCATGGTGCTGTGATCAATGTAGCGTCAGACCAGAGCTGCCCACACTGCAAGTTCCCCAGACACTAACCAGACGCTAATGAAAACATCTGAAACACTGCCAAGGCCATTGGGTGGCATACATACTGTACCTAATCATATCCTATTATTAACGCCTAAATGCACTCCAGTGATTGGGGCCGTTATGGAGAAGGTGGTAGCTCTAAATTGGTTTCCAAAGGGGTCAAAGTGTCGGCTTCTTTTACACGATGCACACGGTTTGCAGTAGTTTCATCTGAATTGTTATTCAGCTCTCGTCAGTAATTGCAGCACCTTTCTACTCCTTCAGTCAGCGTGAACAAAATTCAGCAAAACGCTAAAAGATTAACTTAAATAGCTGCAGTTTGAATCTGACTAAAGGCATGTACCTTGAGAAAAAAAAAGAAAAGATTTATTCATTACACGTTACTCATCGAAAAACTAATTACTTCTCAACAGTAATTACTTGTTGCAAATGCTACTCAACCAAGCTACATCTAAGTTCCCATACTGATGCGTCACAGCCTCTGTATCATAGCACAGAGGAGTAAGAAGAATTGAAAATGGAAGCATTATGAGATATGAAAAGCTTTTATTGATCCCTGAGGGGAAATTCAGATGTTGCAGCAACACCAAGACAGAAAAGCTCAGATAAATAGATAAAGGTAAGTAATAAAAAATACAGTAACCAAAATATTTATAGCTATACAAGGGCAATTTAAATCGAAATTTCAAGGAGCACAGTACAGTATAATATCTATAGCTGGTGGTGGTGCAATAATAATAGTGTTGTGCCCTCTCACAGTAGGTGAAATAGTGCAGTGTGATTGATAGTATTTCAGTAAAATCTAGTTTTTAAAGGTCTACCGGTGTGGTCACATATGACATCACTGTAATACATACTGTCATATTAATATTTTGAGGTTGTAAGTGCAGTGTCAACACAACTACATTTCTGTATGAAAGGAAGACGTTACAGGTTTTGAAAGTCTTTAAATTGATGCATGAAACGTGTGACAGCCAAATGGAGACGCTGATCAAAGTGTTCATTACTGAGTTTACTCTTGTGCAAGGTTTTCACCGTACTTGTTGTTGAAAATGCTAATTTAGTAGATTTTCCATTTGCTCTGCTGATAACGTGATGTGACAATTTCAGCCGGTATCGTTTTTATGGTTCTTACCACCGAGGTCTGGGGACAAACATATTTGAAAATAGCGATTGTTTTAAATTAGTAAATTAAGCATTGCTGTGTCTAGTCATGCTTGAAAACGATTTTCACAGTCAGCCTTTATTTGCATTGGCAATTTTTGAACATGTCTTTCCACCCTTTTTTTTTTTTAAACTCAGTCTTTTAACTCAGATTTTCTTCTGCCTCCCAATTACTGGCAGCTCCAAAATGTGTGTATGAGGTTTCATGATAGCCATGTAACATCCGCAAGTGATGCGAGTCAGGTTGCTTTGAAATGTGCTTCAGGCCCAAATTAAATTGTGTGGAGTTTACTTGGGCTCTATGTAGAAGGTTATAAAAGAGGATCAGATATTATATTACATTTATGATATCATCATGTGTATATAATGTTACAGTGTATTTATCTGTAAGCTTAGAAAATATCATATAACCTTCATATGGTTTAATTATAGTCCAGGCTTCACTTTGAAGCGTATCCACAGTTTTAGAGTTAGCCACAGCTAGCACACAGCTAAAAGAGTGAATACATCCTCCAAGAATTAGTAGATAACATTAGTAATTCATCTAATAACGTACAAAAAGAAGAATAAGACAACTTCCCTGAGCCCGTCCCAGCTCCCAGGTCAGTCGGTTCAGTAACTTCAGAGTCATTTTGCTGATTGCGCAACTCCATAATTCTTTCTAAGACAACTACCCCCTAAAAAGTTGAAGTAACAAAATAGCACAAGTAACTATATAATATCTGAAATTCAAAGTTAGTACTTTGAAGTAATGTACTACTGCGCAACAGTGCTTGGGGCAATACTTAACTTTTACATTCCCTACCTTGAAACTATCTATTAGCAATTCACCCCTTCTTCTTTTGGCATCACTGTGCACCTAATTACTTTTTCTTCACCCAGGGGATTGCATGTATAATAGATGATGTTTGTTTTAACCCTCCCCAAAGACAATCGGCTTCATCCCATGGGGCCTACCTTACATAAAATAAAGGTCAGGACATATTCGCAATGACATGGATTTCTACACTCTTCTCTCCCTGATCTACAAAGTGGTTTGGAATATCCCCCTTAAAGAAAAGTAGGCCAGTAATTGTGTATTCAGGTGCCTTACCAATTCCCCGGTTGCATCTACAGCATTGCATGTTGATGGCGTAACCAAGGCTGGCACGGCTGCCCTCCCCATTTTTTTTTTTGACGTTGTTATTTAAGAACCTCTCTGTTCGGGAGTGATTGTTGTGTGGTTCAAATTGAGTTCACGTCAGCTTGTGTAAAGTTTTGTTATCCAGGATATATTGTGTGTATATATATGTTTATGTCCTCATTAACTCTCCGTCGATCTTTCCGCTGCTACTTTACCCGCTCCCGTGTAGATAAACACCTCTCCCTTTACTCTTTCTGACCGAATTTCACTTTACTTCCAGATTACGGGACTATCAGGAAAGTGCTTTCCCCGCTGAATCAGTCCACGGGCCGCTGCCTATTGGAGGAGATCGAGCTGTTCCCGCCCAGGAAGAGGCAGCCTATCCGAAGCCTGCTGATCCTGCACAGCCGCAGCGAGCTTTACGTGGGCGTGAGAGACCAGGTCATCAAGATCCCGCTCAAGAGATGCAGCTACTACAAGAACAGAGAGTGAGTACATGTAACGCGCAAACACCATTAATCTCAATGGAAACCGTCAAAAGCAAATGTGCACACAGCAAAGTTTTAAAGCTCCCTCTTTCATAAGATGGTCTTTATCTGCGAAGGCCAGGCCTGTGTTGTTTGTCAGAGGCCTTTGCTGAGATTTAAAACCCTGTAAATCAGCTTTTGTCTGAGCCACTGGAGGTGCCCACGGCTAGCCTCTGTCCGTCTGCCACTAGTTGTCACTGACCCACACAAGGAATTGTGTGTTTTTTCTGCCTCACACAGCTCTGCTGCAGCTGTGCGCGTGTGTGTGTGTTTATCAGATATATTGAGTTTCTGTCTGTCTGGAAGACAGGCCGTCAGGACATAAATATTGCTAAAGAAAACCAGATACAGAGGCCAAGGTGTGAACACTCACCACAAGATTGAGATCCCATCCATCATTGTATCCAGGAAGAGAATCACACCTACATCTCTTATCTCTCACACAATGAGCAGTTACTGGAATACACAAAGTTAAGGCTTCATGTTACGGCTGTAACTCCGTGATAGATGCTGCAGCCATTATGCCACTTCATCACCTCATCTTTCACGTCTTCTTGTGCAGAAAAAAAATGCGACGACAGATAAAAGAAATAAAACCGTGCGCTGGCAACTAAAGAGGAGTTACTGGGTGCATCGCTGACACTTCTTTGAGCTTTACCTGTTTGAAATATTAGAAGGCTGTCTGTCTTTGTTTGGCTGCGCTGCTCAGTGATGGGTGGTGTACAATCTGCAAGGCCCTTAAGGCTCTTTGGGAGATAGGCATTAGCTCGCGTCTTCTCTGTTTCATTTTGCACCACTGTCGTCTCGTCACCCTTGATATCCTTTCCCCCGTGCAGATACAGTCCATAACTCTCTGCTTTCGGTCAGCCACCCAGACGCTACGTCAGCCACCTTATGTGTGCAGGCAGGCGCAAAGTGTTTGCCTTTCTACATTTTCATCTGGATGGATGCATATGATCTTGTGCTCTTGCATAAGTGCACTCATGTTTGTGTCTCAGGCGGCGCAGTTCATTGTTATGAAACCCACGGACAGTTTTGGTTACATTTCACTGGGGGCATGTCAGCCTGCGTTGATGCCTGTGGCTCAGAGATATGTCATTGTGCTGTCATTGCAGGCTCATATTTGCATGAAAAGAGTAACATCAGGCTTTTTATTGCACTCAATAAACCACCTGAAGCAGATACGACAAAGACAGATCAGGCTATCTCTGCACCAGTATACTGTGAATATTTTTTTGGGCTTATAAGCCCAGAAATGAACGTGTGCGTACGTGAACGCAGAGTTGTAATCTTGTTGTTTGGCTCAAGATCACCTGAAAAAAAAAAAGTCAGCACATTGCGTTAAGACATAATTTCACTATGCTGATGCAATGTAAGCGTTGTAGAACATCCCAGTTCTCCGGGTTCATAAATAAACAAAATGAATATTAATATTTTTCTCCTGCCTTTCTTATTTCTCGCCTCCTCTCTGTCACTTTAGCTTCTCGCTACTCCCTCCTTTTCTCAAATTCTCTCTCCTCCTGCTTTTATGCTGAGCTTTGTGTATTCACACATGACAAGTTAATATAAGCCCATTAAAAGCAAATGTCGATTCTCTCTTTCCAGGTCCTGTGTGGGGGCCAGGGACCCATACTGTGGCTGGGATCTGTTGCTGAAGAAATGCACCACTCTGGAGGATAGTGTCCGAATGAGCCAATGGGAGCAGAGCATCACCAAATGCCCTGTGAGAATCCCCAATCTGTACATATATATCATTGTATTGCGCTTTCTCATTACTGTGCATGCATGTATTTGCTGTTTTTGTCTCTGCACTTCAAACTTTAAAGTTAGTTGAAAACAGAACTATCCTCAGCCAGCCTCCATGCTTACCCCGCTCGCCATATGAATTTAATACTTACATTCATCTGTGCTCCTCTCCTCTGAGACCCTGCTCTGTATTCTCTCTGTACACTCACAACTTACAAGCACCCGCTCCTAAAACCAGCCTTGGAAACACATCCGCGGCAAAGAGAAGCATCTTGGGACTGAACAACTTGACTTAAAGGGAGCGACGTGTACTCTGGGAATAATCAAGAGCACTGCCTCAATCATTCACCTCTGACTGCTTGTTCATTAACAAAACAGCTCTTCCATTTATTTTAATGTGCACCAAATTTAGGAGCAATATTAGGGGGTGGTAAGCCTATCAATTTCAGCGTGGCTCAGCTTTTTTCTGATGTTTTTTTTTCTTCTTTTTTTCTCTCTCTGCACATCATTTTCAAGCCAGTCACAGCAGAGAGCACTGTGTGCCTCCCTACCCTTTTATGTGGCTTTGTGTTCAGAGGAATATTTGGCACTGAGTACCCAGTGGCGTCTGTCAGTAGAGCAGAAATCTGGCCAACTCTGCATCCACATCGGCATTTAGACATATACACGGACACTGACACTCATGGATGCATATATGCATAATCAGGGACACACTAACCGTGCACACTAAATACACACTGTCATTTCAAGTCAGTTTTGCTGCATTGAAAATGTAAATACGGCGCTGTGTCAGGAAGCGGTTATCTGGAAACAGCTAGCCTGGCTATTTCTAAAGGTGAAAATTTTCCACCTACCAGCACATCTAAAGCTCAATAATTAACACGGGGTATGTTTAGCAGTGACCAGGGAGTCACTGCCTCCCCCCGAGTACAACTTGTCCATTTCACACCATATCTATGCCAAGCCAAGCTACAGTAACAACCTCCTGGCTGTAGTTTATATGAAATGGACAGATAAGAGAGTGGTGTCGATATTCTCATCCAGTTTCTGACAAACAAATATGTGCTTCTCCAAACAACATAGTAACCACCACCAGGTTTGCAGCAGCAGTGTAGCCACTAATCCTTGATATATTTTCAGGTGGCCACATACCACTGCCCACACCACTGATGGAATATGTATTTATTCACTTAACCTTGGTCTAACCAGGTCGATCCATTTAGAGTGAGCATGAATTAACATTGGCAGTAAAGACTTTGAATGCTAAAAGCAAAGAGATGGCCGTACAACACCGGTTCGGATGCCAGACCAGAATGGGAAAATTATCTGGTTGCAGCAGTTTCATGCCAAGATGTGAAAAAAATGGAAGAAGAAGAAGAAGAAGAAGAAAAAAAAAGAAGTTGTCTTTTATCACAGCTACAGTTTCACTCCCTGTGTATCCACAAGCAATTTTCAAAAAAGATCAACTGGCTGACTGTGTGCTCCAAATATTTGTGTAAGGGGCTTGGCTTGCCTGGAAGTTATTTTAATCAACCCCCACTCTCAAAAGGAAATATTTAGAATAACAAAATAGACAGCATTTATATTTTCAGTCTGTGGAAAATTATTTCTCTCATAATAAATAAACATGAGTGGTTTCTTTATCCTTCAGAGGTGATCTATCTATTCTACAGTATCCTCTGTGGCTCATGCCTTTACATTTTCTATATCCTTCCACTTTAATGATCGAAATCACACAGTATCTTGGTCACTGTTGAAAAGATGTAATTATTAATTTTGTATTTATTTTAGAGGGCACAACAGCACATAAGCCATATAATTGATAGTCTTGGCTGTAATTGATGGGTGAGAGAAATATCTGTCTCCTTCGAGTTGTTTTGCCTTTCTGGGCAGAGCGTTGATGCAAATGGTGTCTGTCTAAGCCAAGCGGCGGCCATTTAGGCACACAGCGGAGTTCAATTACCAGTAAGAGCAGAGATGTTAGATGTTATTTCTGCTTCTGCCGCAGCAGCTGATGATCACGCTCTCTTGTGTGAAAGTGTTTTTTTTTGCATTTTTAAATCACCCTGATACACAGCCGTGACATGTGCGCCTCTGAAATCTCACAACACTGCTTTTTGTATTTAGCTCATACGGCCTCAGACACCACTGGTAATTCAGCTCCTGTAACGTCACAGGCTTCCTGTTTGGCTCCAAATATCTATTTACGCGGCCACTTCTATTTCCTCGTATTTTTGGCATTTCAATGTGTCCGTTCACGGCTTTCATTTGCCTCTCTGAATCTCTCTTTTGGCGCCCTGGAATCTCATCATATCCCCAGACAATTTTCATCTATCTTCCTCATGTTTACAGCTTATTTTTGTCCCTATAACTGCACCATTTTAGATGTGATGTAATGCAGTTATTCTTGCACCTATTTGAAGAAAATTGATTTCTGTTTCCATCCGCTGCGGCCATGCCATGCGTTTCCCAGAGCAACGCATTCCTGAAAGCATCAGTCAAATTCAACAACCAGTTTCTGAGAAAAGCTATTACCCTCAAATGTTTTATTTTGAGCCCCCTTTTTTTTGTTGTTGTCCCTAACAGGTCCGTAATGTGACGGTCGATGGGGGCTTCGGTTCCTGGTCCGGCTGGTCCATGTGTAGCCATAACGATGGAGGCAGCGCCGGCTCCTGTCTCTGTCGGACGCGGGCCTGTGACAGCCCGGCGCCTCAGTGTGGTGGTCAGCACTGCTACGGCATCAGTGTGGAGGTTGCCAACTGCTCACGGTAAACTATCTGTAAATCTATCTTCTGCTCTTATGAATGATCCTCTACTGTATCATCTGTACGTCTAGATTTAGAGATTGGACTTTCGAAGGATCCACATTAAGATTTGTTAATTAATTCCACCCATCCTCACACTTTAGTCACTTGAAATCCACATGCAGTAAATTGTTCCGTGTTGCATATTCATTGTAAGTTATTTGGAGCTCACAAGTGTTGATTGGCTGTTTTTTATTTCACTCTCTCTGCTGACACATTACTGGTTTTAACACTCTGAGAGAGTTTAAATTAAGATGTTGCAGCTGTGCATCAATCCTCCTGCTTGCTTAACGGGGCATGTGAGCATTTGTTTCATGACAGATGAGCTTCATGAATGAAGCAATTCATGATTATTTTTTAACAATCATGAATATTTTAGTGTAATAAATGGCTGTAAGTAATGATACATGCTTAACACAAGTTGCCAGAGCCCAATCTAAAGACTTGAAAGCAGACCAATCAATCAGTTCTTTGTTTTAACTCTAACTGGCCATGCTGAAGCAAGTCATGGTATTTTGACACTGTTATAAAGACAGTAGATCATAAACAATACTATTTGGAATTTGACTGATAACTTAAGCATCAGGACTGGTTTTATGTGTTGTGAAAGCTAGTTTTAGCATTGTTTGGGTGTCGACCAAGGTGAGGAATGAGGTCCTAGCCCATGAGTGGTCTATAAATGTACCTAAATGAACATTTTGTTGCGATGTTGTGATCTTCTGGCCACCATGGCCGCTCAACCTTGGCTAAAGTGACTCACAGTGATGTTGCACTCACTCCGCCACTCTCTATAGAAATGGAGCGTGGACTCCCTGGACCGCCTGGTCTCCCTGCAGCACGAGCTGCGGCATCGGCTTCCAAGTCCGTCAGCGCTCCTGCAGCAACCCGACCCCCCGCCATGGAGGACGAGTGTGTGTGGGCCAGAACCGTGAAGAGAGGTATACATATACGCACCCACACATCTTCCACATTTACACATGCGGTCACATGTACTAATTAAAGCTAAGAAAAAGCTGTACATGCATGTGGTGAACGGTGTGCATGTGAGACACAAGAAAAACAACAGTTTTTTGCTTGACAATTTGCAACCTGCACTTAGGAAGCATGACTTTGACTGACTTTTTCTTTCCTTTTCTTCCCTCACTTTTGTCCAACTTTGTGACAGCCAATTAAGGAACGAGTAGGGTAGGCCTGTGCTTGGGTAATTATCTGGCTTTCACACATAGACTGTGAGTCTGAGTTTTGAAGCTTGGGAGGCTTTGGCATAGAATAATCGGCTTTTTAAAGATGTTTGTGTGGTTTCTAAGCAACCTTCAAGGCCTGAAAAAAAATCTGTTTCTCAAGGAGAAAGTATGTGAAGAAGAACAAAGAGACATACGAAGCAGCTCAGGTTGAAAAGGTCAAGAGATTAAAGTTATTCGTCTCTCAATTTATTCTGGTTATCTGAGAGTTGAGTTTAGCGCGAGCCAAATCAGAGAAGGACCGAGGAAAGTTTTGACAGCATCCATTGTGTTTGAAAATTCCACAATGGTTATATTATATTATTATTCCAGCTCCATCTTAATAAAGACTGGCGTTCCCTAATGATCTGAGGCGTTCTGTCATTGTCCCCTCAGTGTCTGTGTTGCGCATGCTGATGCGTTTCCTCCATCTCCTGCCATTAACCAGTGGTGGAGGCAGAAAAAGAGCAAATAAATACAGTTCAGAGTGCAAAGGAAAGTGAGGATGAGAAATAAATTGTTACCAATCGTTACCTTGGCAACTGAAACAGCATCGCAATGGATGAGTAATTGGATACGGCCTTCAAGGATGAACCTTATATTGCATCCTTTTTTTCCCCCCTCCTCTTTCTGCACTTTTTCATTTCCTCTCTGCCTGCTCTAACCTCCCACCTTCACTTTTTCTTAGTCACTGATGCTCCTAAGGACTGCTCCACCAGGAGCGCTGCTAAATATATGGAGTGACCGGCGCGGCCAGTTACTCATGAGCCGCACCAAAAAAAACACCGTCTGGTACTCAAGACCCTAGCAAGCCAGAAGCAGGTTTTCCCGCCCCCTTCATTTTCTCTGTCTGAGCTTTAATCTCCTTTGTTTCATCTCTTGCTCTTGCTCTCTGTACTTGCACTGTTCAGCTATTTAAAACACCTTAGGCCGGTTAGGAGCCAGCTGTGAGGCCTGGAAGAGGATCTTTGTGAGGGAGAGAAAGGGAGAGCAAGAGAGGAAGAGTGTTTGCAGGAAGAAGGGAGATAGACAGAAAGGGATTGAAGGAGAAAAATGTGTTAACAGATGAATTATGCCGTGTCAGTTTGAGTCTCTGAGGGAAGAAAAGATAAGATGGAGATGCTGCAAGTGCATGCTTATTTATATGTGTGTGTGTGTGCGTGTTCAGTTTGTTTGAGCATATCCAGGTGTGTCTGGAATGTATATCACCAATTTTAAAAACAGGGAGTAAACTAAACTCTTTGGACGTGCAGCCTGTGTAAAGACGTCCCAAAAAAAAAAAAAAAATTCCACCACATCTGTTGGTTATAGTTGCCCATGTGTGAAATAGGTGAAGTGTTCGGTGTGAGCTTTTATCTGCACAGCATGAAAAGAACTGGATCTTTATCAGCTTTTGCACACTGAATAATTCTTTTAATACTGTGGAAGGTTTTTATTTTATGGGGTGCAGGCCTCCTTTTTAGAGGTGTTGGGTTTCTGCTATAAGTCTCACCACACGTCTTTGTTTTTTTCTCCCATGTTGCCTCAAGTAACCTATTCAAATGAATGCATAGGCCTTTTGTTAAAACATGCATGTGGCGTGTGCTCCTATATACACAGACACACTTATTTACAAAGGCTTAAAAGTTTCAAAGACCAAACTAAACCCTCCTCTCTCACCTCTCGTCTGCTTCCTTTGTAGCCAACAGGCTTCCCATAAGTTTGGCCTTGATTGTTTGCAGCAGGCAGGGCTTTTAAAGATAAAGCAAATGTTCTGAAACCAACCGTGCACAGCAGTGCTATGGGCTTAAATCTGGCTGGTTAATGCCTGCATTTATGAACCTTCTGTTGGTATTTCCCTCCAGCAAGCTGACATGGTCCACACTGCTTACTCAGCCTATAGTGAGTAATTAGCAGAGGTTTAGTCTGATCAGCTCTGTGCATTACAGAGGGAAAAAGAAAGTATAAGATAAGATGGAGCAAAGCCACCGACTTGTCTGAGATGATTACAGCGTGTGCGATGAAGATATTGAAGCTCTAAATCTGCTTCTTATTGATCACAGCAGTTTTTTTTTTCATTGTGCTGTGGTGCACCGTGGGTATTTTGTGTCTTCATACAACCCGGAGTATAAATGTCTCTTTTGAGTGCGTGTTTGTACATCCCGCTCCTTCTCTTAGGCATTGGCTTGATTGTAATCCACACACTTCCTCACTTCTCCTCCCCACTATATCATCCCACTACAAACATGCAGATTAGTAAAAGTGGAAAAGAGCACACTACTCTAAGGATTTTTTTTTTTTTTGCAACAACCAGGGTATGCAGAATGTAGCTTTTGATTTGCCATGAACAATAGCAGAGTATTTGGGAACAGTACAATGGCAATATCCAGCCTGAGCCTCTGGAGGAAGGGTTTAAAGTTAAAGCTATTTTAGCACAAGAAGACTCGCTTTTCCTCAAAAGGCTGTCATATGCCAAAAAACAACAAAATAGCAATAAAAGCAATTTTATAGCATGCGTAAAAGTTATAAAATAAATTATATGGCTCTAATAAGGCTGGCAATCGTCTGTCGTTATTGTATAATGAGGACTGAGTAATTCAGTATTTTAGACATCGCAGTAATCCTGTCTTGTAAAACGATGTAATTAGAGATGATGCATGTATCTTTGTGGCTCTTTTAATAGGCTGTGTCAATGAATTATGCAAAATGCATATGCATGTTCATAACGATTTGAGATGGATTTTCTTAAATGTACTTTTATCTAACAGCAGCCATTACAAAACACACACACACATACACACACATACCATAAGAACCTGTCTGGCATGACACGATTCAATCAGATGTTCACGGCGCACCATGTTCTCTGCTCCCCGCGGCCACATCAAAGAGATGTGTTGGGTTTGTAAAAGTTTGTTTTAACTGAAGTTTACATGGTTTTGCAGACATCCCTGTCTTGTGGTACAGACTCTTTGTAGCTATTTCAGTTCAGTGGCAGGGTTTCAAAAGTGTGGTGACGTCTTCAGAGCCCTTCACGTATAATTTTAGCGTTCTGTCGTTTAAAGTAGCTATTCCGTTTTCCACAAACAATTCAAAAGACACTGTCATACATGTTTTGGACACACTAAGTTCTATTGTTAAAGAATCCAAACCACCTCATATTGTCTGTCTTACTTATGCCGCGTAAGCGCAGCACAGTCTAGTAATTACATAAAGTGGCACTAATGGTTTTTCTTAAATCGACGATATATGGAAATCACCATGTCAAATTTGAAAGGTGTCACTTGTATAGTGACGAGCCCACAGATAATTATCACCTCACTCCACAGCTCCACTCAGCTTTACAGTATTTTTAGCACATTTCAGTTCGTTATTATGGTCTCACCGCTCTCTTCAACCTCCTTTCACCTAATTATAGCCAAGAACCTCTGATAAATGGCAGGTATACAGAGTCAGCAGCTGGATAAAAGCTAAATGGAGGGAGATCTCACATACCTTTTGTCAAGCTGCTGTATTTCGGGTTGTGCTGGATATTGAAATGAATAAGTGTTTTCGAAGAGTTTCTCCCAAAGCAGCGTTAGAAGGTGCTAATATATTATTATCGCATTTTCAGCTTATTGCACTGCCCCAGACGTTGCCCAAACAATCAGTTAATGCATGTTTTAAGAAAGGTCCAACACTTTGGGAAATGCATTTATTTGATTATGGTTTTTAAACCACTTATATGCCTGTCGAGGAAATAAGGACCTACAGTCCCAGGTCGACCTCAAAAATTCAGTTCTGTTTAATTTCACATTTGTTTAGGTGTGATGCAAACAGAAAAAAACCTCTGTATGATTTTGTTTTCTTCTCTGCTGGTTGTGTGTTGTGTTGCTCTCAGTGCTCTGCTCTCCTGATCACAATAAAACTGTCTGATTAAATAAAGTTACGTATACTCATCCCCCTGCGGTCGCTTTCTCTTCCTTTGCCAGGTACTGTAACGAACACCTGCCCTGCCCGCCTCACGTCTACTGGTCAGCCTGGTCGGCATGGGAACGCTGCACCGTGCCCTGCGGCGGCGGCATCCAGTCACGACACAGAACCTGTGAGAACGGCAACGACTGCCCCGGGTGTGGTCAGGTACGTCACAGGAAACAATGGCTCTCGCATGCAACCCCCGTCCCCTCCATCCGCCTCTTCCCTCCGTCTGCCCATTGTTGCAGGGACTCGAGCTTAAGCCATTTGATGCGATGAAGAGTCAGCGGTGATGAAATTGGAGCATCTAACATGACTAAATCCCCTGGCTATATTTATACAGTGGCAGCATTCATCAGATTTATTACCAAGACCTATTTAATACCACACACACATACAGTAATCACTCCACATATGAATAGGCTTATTTTCTGCCACAAAGCTTTCTTCAAAGCACGGATGATGCAAGGAAGTGTTGAAATACGAGTGCTCTCCTTGTTGACAGAATGATGTGATGCTCATGTTATTTCTGGTGCTATTTTCACACGCGCACATACACATACGGGCGCAGTCACACTCCCTCATCCACAGCCCTGGTAAAAATAAGTGGGAATGAACATGATAGCTGTAGCCTCTCATGTCCCTCTTGGAAATGGATTAAAGAATATAGGTCAGGGTCTTATAGATGTATGCTTCCCTTGAAGTGGCTTGTTTATTTATTTGCTTTGTTTTGTTTTGTTTTTTTTGTACGTATTTGAGTTATTTGCTAAGTTAAGATCATTAAACCATCATTTTTGAATTTAGGTGGATTATCAAGATTACAATGGATAAGTCTTTTTTTTTTTTTTACAGTATTTTGTTTTTAAAAGATTCTAGAAAAACATTCAACAACCCAGATCACATTTAGCAGAAAAAGCACATCCTACAGGTTGTGTAATGGCCTCAGTGAAAAGCTAAATAATACACTGCCAGCAGTATGAAACATCCCACACAAGGCCTCGCAACCTCCAGAGCATATATAGTATCTGATAATTGCCCATGACACATTAGTAGCAGCAGAATACCCAAATGAAAAGACTGACCTCACATTAAGTAGCAATTTACAAGTCGCAGCATATCATCTGCTGCTACGGGTACTTACCTACTTTCTCTCTGCACTCTCACACACGTATACATGCACATTCCCATCAGATGGCAGCTGTCTCATTTCTGTCACTGCGCAGCAACCATTATCCTCACTGAAGTATCCTGGGAATGCAGCGGCCATTCCTAGAGGAACTCAACAGTTCACAAAAAGGAGAGTGATGGCGAGCTCAAGGGAATCTCGCTGTTGCGTCACCGCTGTTTCTAAAAGAGGAAGCCTGTCTTTGACATGTCAGTGGTTGTGCGGCGTTGTATTTTTTTTTATTTTATTGTTTTATTTTTTTTATTTATCCTCTAGTTTAGTGACAACCCAGGGGTGGGTGAGCAGGAGATGTGAGAGATAGTTTTTTATTGGTGTCAGGGGAACAGACGGTCTGGTAGCGATTACAGACAAGGAGGTGACATAGTAGATGGAGCTGCGTCGGGTCAGTGAGGAAGGTCAGATTGATCGCTCTGTGTAAACCCTCTCCATCTAATTCACCCGTTCCCTCTCCTCCTCCTTTTCGCCGCCGCTCTCGGCCTCTATGACTTTCTGTCCTTTTTGCTTTGTTTTGTTTTCTCATTGGCTCCTCGTCTTCTGAAATTATGACACGGACTTAATTGGGGCCATCTCCACAACCAGTCGTAATTACATGCAGACTTCACAAGCACCTTCTCCTTCCCAGGGAAGACTTTATTTGGACAGCTTGGCCAACTTGTATAATAGCTGCATATTTACTCAGATTAAAAAAGCATTTGCTTCCTTTCATTTACAGCTCCGATAAGGTGCTTAATTGCACAGCTATTAATGTATAACAATTGCCTCGGTGCACTTAAAACCTTTAAGAGGTGCAGCTTAAGTGTTTGATGGAGAGGACTTTGAAATTCAAAGTGATATCCACATCTCCAATTGAAATACGGACAAATGAATTGTAATTCACACTTGAAGATCAAGGATGATTTGAATATGTTCATTTAAATTTATCTGAGACCCCCCCTTCCCTCACAAAAGTGAAAAGTGTGATGGAGTTGGTTTTTCATGTGCCATCTGTCTGTGTTCTCTTCCCCCGGACAGATCCATGTTTAATTAAACAGAAGGAGACCACACACACACACATTCACACACATTGCAGCTTCTGTCATCACAGCTATGCTTTTAGCTCAGACACCCTACCAAGACCCAAGAAGATGAAGATTGTGTATGTCTAAGACACTGCTGTGTATGTGCGTGTATGGGTGTGTGTGCATCCATGTTTACCTGTCAGGACTGATATTGCTGCAGCCTCCTGTGGTCAGCTCCAGGCGTTTGCCAGACATTAATCGGGAGCGATGAGCTAACATCTGCTGGATGCTTTACAGAGATGTCAGGCAGAGAATTCACAACAAATAGAAACTTTTGGAGAATCTAAAGTGAAGAAGATCATCTGAAGTTGGCGCTAACAGCTTCTTCTATCCATGCAGAAGGTCAACATCGCCAACATGGTGTAAAGTGAATCTTTGCGCATGTAATCTATTCAGTTTTTACTTTTTTTGACATTCTCTTTTGATCCCTGAAGCAAAATTTTCTACACTTACATCCTCTCCACAGGGAGCTCGCTGCAGAGTTGGGGACAAAATAGCTCAATAGCAAATAGGAATTCAGGTCAAGGACACTTAAATTTAAACACAAGTGTCTCTACTCACATGCACCTCTGCTTCCCTGAAAACAAAATGTTGCCACTTGTGTGGTTAGAGGAACCGGCTCTCCGAGTGCTTTATTTCCATCAAACCTGCTGTAACGTTGACCTGTGTGTCATTGCCTTAAGTCCTGAGCTGCTCTGTGCCTAAACTTGCTGATCTAAAAGGCCACATGGCCGTAGCTTCATCAGTCTGAGCCCTGGCCCATGCCAGCGCTGCTCCGTCCCTCTTTGTTTCACCGTATCTGCATTACAGGTCCGAATCCCCCAGAGAAAGCAGAGAAATCTGGGCTGGAAATAAACAAGTGAGGCTCTGGTGCCCCGGCAGCGATGTACATCTCTCTACCAGGATCACTATATACTCACTGTGCTCTCCCCACTGTGTGTTGGTACAGTCAGGCAGCCATGGATAAATTGGAAGAATTTGTTGTCCCAACACTGCAGTTATAAATCACTATTCATTAACGTTCACTCGGTGAAAACAGACACAGACTTTATGGCAAGTTGACAGGAAGACCATTATTATGACAGAGGACTGAAAAAAGTTCAGTAACTTACTTTTTGTTATTTGTGGCAAAAATCAACATAATTATCAGATAATTGAGACAGAAAGTGTGACGTCTCTCATATATAACCTTTATTTAATCAGCTTGGCTAATATTATTGAGATAAAGATCTCTAAAATAAAAAGAAAATTGTACAAAGAACAGCTATATATAATTATACCACATGGTTAGTGGTGAGTCACCGCTGGTGATGCACTTGTCTCTGATTGCAATGCAACAAATCATGGTTTGTCGTGAGCTTTGTTTAAGAACAGAACATTGCAAAAAGTTTCTCTTCTGCACCAAGTAACACTGGCAACTCCAGGACTGCAGAATGGGAACTCCTCAATGGTTTTCCTTTGTATTTGGCCCAAATGTTCACTTGGAATCAAAAGTGAATTGATTAGATTTTGGCGATCAAAGACAAAGATAGTCACTGTGACATTTTTCAACCTATAACGCAAGAATGCACATTGCGATTGTGACCAAATTCCACATTTGTATATTTCAAATGGTTCATATCTTATGTGACTCTTCCCTAATCCCATCCTAGAGCGTCTTCGTCTGTTGGGAGTGTTTTGATTGAGAAACCTCCGATGGCAGAAAATCTTGTACATTGAACGTTAAAGACCGTACACACACACCCACAATTACAGGATGCATTTCAAAAACGTATGCGAGAAGTTAAACTAGGTCTCGCCATAAGTCATAGAAGTACAATTCTAAGCGCCTCGCTGTTATTCTTTTTAATTCCTGGTATCAGATGAAAGAAAACTTGCTCTGGAGAAGTCAAGTATTCGGGAAGATTGTATTGACGCTGGTATTTTCTACTTTCAACGGTTAAATACATCAAATATCTCTCATATTATCCAGGCATCAAAGGGAACCATTCTTCTCTTCTGAATGGCTCATCTTGACTCTGCCTCTCATAGTTAAATAAAAGTCAAATATGGGCTATGCGAAAGTGACGATGCACAGAGGTGCTTAATGACACCGAGAGCTGTTCTATTTACCTTCGAGGAGCTCAGTTGTGCAGCTGGGCTGTGAAATGAAAGTTAAGTACCCAGTGTTTGTGTGGGCAGATTGATGTGTGAACATACTTGTGTGTTTTTTTTTTGTGTGTTAGTCATTGTGTGCGTGCGCGTGCGTGTGTGCACTGGTGTGAAGCCAGGAGACCTGCTCCTGGCCAACAGCAGGCTTCATTATGGAGTCAGGCTGGTGGGGGAGACGGAGTGAGAGAGGAAATAGCGTTTGACAGAGTGTGTTTTGGTCGGCGCTGCTAATTGAACTGATGTGTCACAGAGACTTGAGGAACATTTGGCCTCCATCTCCACAGACTCGACCACAACAGATAAAGATGTCGGCGCTGGAGAGGATTAGTCGCTCTCACATCTTGCATCTGGACCGCTCCCCTTTAAACGCTGCGGTGCTATAAGTGTGTGTTTGTAGTGAATAGCACAGCAACACACATGCTTTTCTCTCCTCTTACTGTAGTGTCTCTGTGTGTCACACATACACACGGCTCGCCCAGTTCAATAAGAGTATAATGGGTGTAATGATGGTAGGAGGCTGGAGAGGCATGGCTCCTTATTATTCACCTCCCACAGCTGGCTGGACACCACACAGAGCCTTTTGTACCTACACACACACACACACACACTCTAGGAACACATACACATATAAAAGTCAAGACATGCAGTGTGTTTCACCCTCCACTCCTCACATATACATTCTCCAATCAAAATCGAGGAGGAAGGCTGAGGGTTTCGACTGCTCTAACACTCACACCCTCTCTCTCTTATTCTCTCCTTTTTTTCTTTCTTTATTGCTTTTTTTCCTCCTCCTTTTCCCTCTCAACTCGTATCCCCTCAGCGTATAACACTTAAAAAAGTAAGCAGAAAGGTCTGTGGCTGCAGACTGAATGCGATAGGAGCAGCCTGAATCCATAACTCAACCATGCATAAACTCATAAACATGCACACACACACAAATCAGTGCCAAAGTGCCAGACTAAAGTCAAACTTTCCCTCATCGTCAAGTGTAAACACACACACACACACACATAGAGAGAAGTCTGACCACTGCATCTATACTGACCAACAGGCAGCTTGTTTGTGCGAGGCAGTAAAGATGCTATCAAGCGTCCTCCCACCCACTCTACTGAGCTCCAGCCAGAAACACATTACAGTGCTGCCAGTCGCAGAGCAGCTGCCTGTTAAAGGTGCTGCACAGCACAAAATCGCTGCTCTCCATTTGCCCATAATGCATATCACTACTCTAGCCGGGGGGGGGGGGTGCAGATATGAGTCGAAATCAGCGGACTAATTGAATCCAATTTTGTGTTCCACATGCCACTTGTCACATTCGACTGCTCCACGCCATGTTTTCACTTTCAAGTGATTTCTCTGAAATTGAGCGAAATGTGAGCATGGCTGAGTGAAGACTGTTTCCTGGGTTTTGTTTTAGCTTTTTTTGGTTTGTTTTGTTTTTCTTTCTTTTGTAGCTCACCATACCAATCGGCAAGAAGGAGATTTTACATTTTTTTTATGCTTTTTTTTCCCGCTTTGAACTAAATGTTTCAACAGCGAATCAAAGTTTTATTCAAACACGACTCCTTCTTTTTGTTCAGACTGTCACATTTGCATAACCAACATGTTATGTATGTCCAAGATGAACTATTCAGTGCTCTGCACCGAAATTCATTTGAATGGGGTAATTTCATGTGGGTGCACGGGTTCGTTGGGGTTATGGATTTTTATGCTTAGACTGGACTGGACTAATGTTTATTAAACATCCGTGGGTCAATTTTTTATGTATTATTCAAAACCATGTGGAAAAATTTCCACTCTTGAAGCAGGGACTGTTAATGCTTTTTTTTGTTGTTTTTTTGTTTTTTTTCATTATGTCAGATTTTTTATTTGCATGTGTAGTTACCATAACAACGCTCTTTATGTAAGGATAAAACACTGTCCACCATCCAACAAAATGGTGATGGATGTAGTTGTATAGATACAGTAACAGCAGGGGTCCTTAACTATTTATTTCACATCATTAGGCCCCAGGTAGTGCAGTCCTCGTGGCTTTGCCTCACCATTATGATTTCATGCATTCAATCTAATGGCAACCAGCATAATCATTATTATTATTCAACTATTTTTTATTAAGTTTTCAAATAAAAAGTGCACCATTCACATCAATAATTTCAGTCAACATGCAGTCACAAGATTATTCCTGTCCCCTGCGAATAAATAACTGAGAGAGTTGTACATGTAATGACTGATGCAGGATTTAGTTTGGTTTCACTTCAGGACCTCTGAGCTGCATTTCCTGTTTGAATGTCCAGATTCCTACAATATTAAAGACATACAGAAATAGATTGGCACAGTTCTCCATGACCAGCTCTGAATCTATTGTAGTTTATTGATTACATCAATATCTATTACTCCTCACTCCTAAGCCAATGCTCCTTAATCTCCTCACCTAGAACTCAATACTGTCTTATGAATCTATACAATTGCAAACACAAACCTCCTTCTTAGATATCCAGTTCCACTGCCTAGTTACTAGAAGTTAATTAACCCGCCAGCCAATCGGAGAAGAGAATGGTATAAGATGAAATATCTACCGGTACTAATTTATCTCATGGAAGCGTAAAGAAACACCCTCCAGCTCAGCCTTTCAAAATAAATCCGCTCTTCAGGCTCTCCACAGATGCTCCGTATTGTCCCGTTTCTATTTATTGAATAAACTGCACTCTGTAATTGTGAATTAAAATGATCCCATTATTGGATTAAAAATGCTATTAACAATTCTAATTTTGTGATTTGCCACGAAATGTTAGTGACACGCCGCGGTTCCCACACACTGGGCAGTGACTCCCAACGCTTTTAGCTCGTGACCCCTTAAAACGAAACCATCCCTCTCCCACACATGCACAGCAAAACAAGCCGCAGAGCCTTTGATGTCGCTTCAGTCAGAGGAACGCATCTCTATTACTCACACTCCGACCACCTTGCTGCGTATATACCTTCACTGTATTTGATGTGAATGCCTTTAGAGACCTTGAATGAGGTTTTGCTTTAAATCCAGTAATTATCTCTTCAGCCCTCTGCACCGACACTAATCCTCAGAGAGTACAGGGAGAAACGCTTACCAGACAAGCCTCATTAAATATTTACTGTGTTTGGCCACCATCAACAACTCACTAGACAAACACCCACAGATCGTTTGCCTTTTTACCCCCTCCTCCAGTTCACGTCATGTGTTACTTTCCTCACACTGTAGGTGGCGGCGAGACACTGAGGTGCACTTTCTCTTTTTGTCTTTTCCTTTTTTCCCCCTTCCGTTTTGTTTCTGACTGATAATCTTAGATTGTGGTCTGGTCTGTGATGCGTGATGATGTTAAATATTAATGTCTGGAGATGATTACAGAGCTAGATGGAGAGAGGCAGGAAGTGCGGCGGTGGTGACACCCTCATTCATCACGGGGCCCTAACAGAATCTAAATCCTCCCTGTGTTTTTAACCTTGGTACCCTGGGGAGGAGAGACGGAGGGAGTGAGGGAGAGGAGGTGAGAGGAGGAGATAGAGGGGAAGGCGTATGGGGAGAGACAGAGAAAGATGAAACAGCGATACAGAGGGGAAAAAGAAACAAGAGGGAGGAAGAAAGAGAAGGCGAGCTATGAGCATTTTGTGAAAAAGAGGGTGAAAGAAACATAAAGATGGATAGATGAATGGAAACGACGCCAAGAGAGAGCATGAAAGACGAAGCAGGAAAGTGAAAAATAGACCTGCGTACTGTATAATGTATAGTGCTCTTCTCAGCTGACCTGTCAGCCTATCCCATGTGACAGGCTGACAGATGTGCAGAAAGGAACTCTTATCTTATTTTGTCAAGGTCTGGCAGTCACTCAAGGCCTATTCAGCATAAATAAACAAGTGCTGAGGAAAATGGCAGTCGTCTCACCTTCTCCTCTGCGGTGTCATTTTCTCCAGACGTATCACTCCCTCCACCTCTTTATTTATTTAGCCTGGGCACGAAAAAAAAAAAACAGGGGTCCAAAATGCCTATTACCAACCTATTATCTTCTCCAGTCGTTTCATCGGATATGGCTGCGCAGTAGAAGCATTTATGTTTTTAACCAGTGCTCCAGATTGGCTGAGAGAAGTGGAGGGAAAATATACACTTATGGCCCGTCTGAATGAGACTCGCATATCATATTGTTAGAGCTTCAACGCTGTATTATTCATTTTAACTGCCCAGCTCCCAAAAACCAGATGC
Source organism: Decapterus maruadsi (assembly GCA_030347415.2). Taxonomy (NCBI): domain Eukaryota; kingdom Metazoa; phylum Chordata; class Actinopteri; order Carangiformes; family Carangidae; genus Decapterus; species Decapterus maruadsi. The sequence continues at coordinate 3,935,387 of CM064890.1, forward strand.
ATATGAGAGCAAGCGTTGTCATTATTGCCTCCTTTTTTTTTCTTTCTTCTCCCCCCATCAATTCTTCACCTTTTCCTATTAACTTCTCTCTGGCATCAGCGCCCGCCCTCCCTCGCCTCACCTCACCTCACCTCACCCTCTTCTCTCTCTCTCTCTCTCTCCCCCCTCCTCCATCCATTCCTCTTAGTAATAAATTCAACTTGACCGACGACCTTTTCTGCCTGACTTGTTTGCCTCTTGCCATGTTTAGCAAGTGGTCTGATGGGAATGTAGCCTTAGTCAGTGCGTTGCGCTGGCAGAATGACAGCCAGTGTTGGGGACAAGCAAACAGGGCCTGGTTGGTTTGTGAAGATTTTTTTTTTATATTTTTCTCACACTGGGGGGTGAGCGGTACTGAACCCAGCTACATACAGTAAACCAGCCAGAACTGGAATCAGGAGGCTTTCAAGCATGAGCGACAATGAAAGCTTTGAAAAGGTTTTTATTTCCTCATAAAATAAGCTGTTTCATTTCATATTAGTCACTGCTGAGAATTTCAAAGGCTATTGTCCCGTTCATTATTATGCTTGGGAAATATACCAGAAATTTCCGTCTGAGCTTGTTTAATTATTGCGTTAATGATTTGTGATTATCTCTTCTGCAGACATACTGTAATGCGGTGAAATATGTTCCGTGTCTGTGTCTGCAGGAGTACCAGTCGTGCAACACCCTCCCCTGCCCCGACCTGAAGAAGACCACTCCCTGGACCCCCTGGACGCCCGTCAACATCTCGGACAACGGGGGACACTACGAGCAGCGTTTCCGCTACACTTGCAAAGCTCGCATCCCGGACCCCAGCCTGCTGGAAGTGGGCAGGCAGAGGATCGAGATGCGCTACTGCTCCAGTGATGGATCCACCGGCTGCTCCACTGACGGTGAGGCCAGAGACAGACAGATGGTCTCTTTCCAACTATCTCAGCCTCTGGACGTTTCTGTTATCTCACTCCAATTGGCTGTCTGCGTCTCTGTAGGCTAGTTACCGGCCTTCTCGCCTCAAGCCATTCCTTCTTTCTGCGTGTCTGTTGTTCATTAGACCTTTTTTTTTTCTTGCTTTCTCAAACTCTACCCTCTCTCTATCCTGCAAAAAAAGTTAATAGACCACCGTCTTAATCAGCCCTCGTGTTTATGGTCCCATCCTCCTCGACTTTATCAGTGGATCAAAGCATCACACATGTTAATGAACTTTCAATCCACAAATCCGATCAGCAGTTTACAACTAATTTTAGCTCCTCCACGCTATCTTTCACACAAACACACAAACACACAGATGCATGCAGGGAAGTTCAATTACAGCGCACACTCTTTATCCGTCATCCCAGATATTCCCTTTTGCCTGAGCGGGTGCTCCACACAAGTCTCAGTCAGCCACACCCCTGGTGAATTAAATGCTGTAAACGTCTGTACAAACAGGCTGCTAATTGACAAGTTGTTTATGTTGTCGAGAGGAAGGAGGAGAGACGGGCGGCGTGGCACCACAACACCGCAAACAGACTTCACATACAGATGCATCAGTTAATGTTTGTATATAGTTCACTGCCTCGGAGGGAAGAGCTGTTTTTTTGGGTTTTTTTTTTTTTTTTTTTTTTTTGAGTTAGCGGCGGGCTAAGCTGCGCCGGCCTCATATTGCTTTGAGTTCATCTGTGTCTCTGGGTGGTCTGTCGCTACACCTATCACACGCCACACGCTGTGGTAATCACCGAGCTTACCCTTAATGTACACTATCAGTGGGGTTTTTCTGTCTTTTGATCCCTCCCCTCTTTCCACATTTCTGACTATAAATCTCTGTCTTTCCTTCAGTGCTGTCGCTGGTACAAGTTGTTCTCTTCACACTTTGAAGCCGACGCTTAAATGTTCCTGGAGGCTTTTAAATGAGCTCTGGCAGGCACAGAGAGAGAGAAAAAACCTGACTGCAGACTCAAAGCCAGAAGAGACTGACAGCCTCACATCCAAGACATTAGCGAACAAAGACTTGAGCTTTAATAGGTCTGTCTTGTTACTGATTAGCGAGAGGAAGTAACAGACACAATGTGTTTCATTAGAGGTTGTCACCAGGAGCTCGACATCAGATTAGCTTCGGCGTTAATTACACCAATTGAAAAGCGAAGGCTGCGATTTCAGACGTCACTTCTGGCATCGTGTCAGTCTGTGTTGTTGGATGTAAGCGGCCCATAGGCTGCAGTACAGCGGGCAGATGGCCATGTATGAGGAGAATGGGACAAGCTTCAAAACCCATTCGACGACAGTGTGCAAACAAACATGGGTGTTGTTTTCTTGTCGCTGATAACAGCAGAAGATGGGAAACGCTGCTCACTAAGCTTCATTGATGTGTAAATTTTGTACCAGCAGTGCTGCAGGTTACATCTACATCCCCTTTTTTGGGGGGGAGGTTGTAATTTTCTCATTAATAGAGACAGACCTCATTATACGCTGTGCCAAAGATAATCAACAGCAGCCACTTGCCTTGACGCTATTGAACTTGATATTCCACTTATATTGGCATTTTAACAAGATAAATATTAACATCACTTCAGGCGGTGTTGCTGGTCTGCGTTCCCTCAAAGCATGGCCTTGTGAATAAAACTGGATGAGTTCAATAATGTATCTCCCCATTCACTATTTGTTAATGTTCAGTGAGCTAATTTCTTATCTAATCAAAACTGGTTTTACACAGGTTTTTTTCCCTCCATCAAATGCTTCTTTTCATGTGAGGGCAAAAAAAAAAAAGTAACCTCAACGTATAATATGAGATGATTTCTACATCCTTGAGAAAGAAAAAAGACATTCTGGTTGTAATGTAGTGTGGAGTTTGATTGAAAGGAAGACCTGCTGTGGCGTACATGGCCTCAGTGCTACTCTCCACTTGTCCCAGGTTGATTGTTCATCTCCAGACTTTAATATGATTCACTTCTCGGAGGAGTTTTAAGTCGTAACTGTCAAAGAAAAGAAAAAAAGATGGTTGACTCCGATGATCCACTTATTTATTTCTACCATTATCAAACTTGTAATCCATCTGGAGAGCAGTGGTGTGTGGATTTTGTGGGTGTTGTGCGGGGGCGGGTTGACGTGCATCTTTGCCAGTGTTTGTTGCTACTGTACCGTAGGTGGATGTGTGTGTCTGTTTATGTGCGTGTTTGCATGCTGGTTTCCCAATATGTCTCCCACTGCCCAGAGGCTAACTTTAGGATAATTACCATCAAAGTAGCAGTGTGTCCTCATGACCACAACTTGGGCTTTTACTGCAGGATCCGCTACACAACAGGTCGCCATGTGGACATTATGTTGTGGAATCGAATCGATGACTCGTTTCATAACATAGACTAAGAAGTCATCTGCATTACTGAAGTAATTGCTCAACAGAAAACACAATTAGCACTTCTTTCTTATTATCTGTTGTATTGGCTTTGCTCCATCGATTGCACTTTTAAACAGCTCTAAATTCTCCACCCACACACATCACATCTCGTCTATTTACCATGTGTGATATAAAACAAAACAATGTGGTTGCAGTCAGCCTGGAGGTTTTCCCATACAGTACCAGATTACATTAGTAGGTAGGGAGATCAATTTTTTTTTATTCTGGTAGGGGCTACCCACTTTCTCAACCCTCCCCGCACCTGTGCTCCAATAGCGCATCTCACAGCAGTCTATCTCTGAATGCATGGGGAAGAAATCGATTTCATCCCTCCATTAAGCACCCAGCAAGACAGCAAACCAGTGAACCCCCAAATTGTTAAAGTGGGATTTGTATATGTGATTTTTTTTTCTTTTTTTAGAAATTTGCAAATTATACTCCACCTCTCACATTATTGTAAAAGGTAATGCATTCTCAGCTCTCATTGAGTTATAAAGATAGGTAAGGTAAAGAATGTGTATATAATATGTATGCAAATGAAAAGAGACCTCCCTCCGAACATCTGAAGCAATCAGGAGCGCAGGGTTTGAAGTGAAGGAAGCCAGCACGGCCTCCCTTTTGTGTTTTCTCATTTGAAACCAATTCATGAACTTTGAAAGGATCTTTTGCTGTCTCGCTCTCCCACTGATGTTGTTTCCCAGATACTCAATAAAAAAAAGCCCATCTTGCTGCGTTGTCTGAGATCTTCCCCATCTCTCCCCTGCTCGGGCAGAATGTCACCATGTTTGAAGCTTTGAGAATCAAAGACATCAGATATGCCTGACATTTGACGATTTGGATTGTATTCACGGCCGCAGCGCATGTTATTGACACACCTGGACCTGCACAGATATGGAGAATTAATCCCCCATCAATAGGGAGAAAAAATAGATCTCCGAGATATGCTTGTGACTTCCCTGACCTCTCCCCAGCTTCTCTCTCCTTTTGTTCCAGCGTCTCTCATACTGAGATCTCTATCTGTCTTTATTATGAGAAATAAATTATGAATATATAGCTTAACCAAGCATTTACAATGAGCTTTTATATAACATACTGACTTGTTTCATTTCAGCGATCATGGCTTAATGATAGCGATGAGTTAATTACTTAAGATCTGTCGTGATTTAAAGACCTCTCTTGTCATGTATACCCAGTGATTAGTCTTTTAGCGATTGTAGACATTTTTCCTTTTTATCATAACTCACACTCCTCAATGAAAAACCAAACACTTGAGAATTTGCATAATTGCCTGTGCAGCCATGTATTTTTAAATGTCCTTGAAGCTAAATTCTATAGACAATTTATAAAACATGGGGTTTTCCATTTTCTACCCATTACTTGAGTCCTCTCTTCACCCACTAACATATTATGTCTTCATTTAATATTTACACAGTTAATACTACGAGGTGGTTTACACAAGGCAATTGGTGTTTGCATATTCTGTATATCCTGTGCAGTGCCCTGAACCAGAACCACAGTCTTCCTAATCATAACGATGCTAATGACCCTTAGGTAGTTACTATCTGTATCAGCCATTAGATTCTCACATGACACATGTTTACAGCGATAATGGCATTAGATGCACCATTTATGCCTGGAGCTATAACACGTGTAGCCTACTGTATCTATACTGTAGGTACTGTATTTCCTTCTGAATGAAGTGAAGCAATATAGTGAAGTAAAGGTAAAACCAAAGTGACAATAATAAAAGCACAAGAAGAAAAACAGTAGTTAGCAACAACAGATTATGATTTGTTTGTTTCATCTTTGGGCTTACATTGGACTGTTGCTAAGCAACACAAATACACATTTTCCTGACCTGAGCACTGGCTTCTCCAAATGTGCGCTGGAGCATCCAGGCCTCCTTCCTTCCCTTTGTGCTCCTCTGACAACCACACATCATTTACAGTAATTCAGATGTTATGTATGGAAATATGTTCAATTTTGTTGTGCGACGTTTGTTGTTGTATTCTAATCAAATCTAATCTAATCATGTTGTACCGCATCTGTACAGCATCTGTAAAGTGTATAGAACTTACAGTTGTAAAAACATAAATACAGAACTTTGTCTAGGCTACAAACATCCCACATTTCACCTTCAAATAGGCAAAAACAGGGTAGTTTGTTAAAGGGATAGTTCAACATTTTGGCAAACTGGCCCATTGCCATAATCTCTATAGTTTTAGCAGTAGGTTTGTTACCTTTAATTATCGGTAGGCCTACAAGCTATTTTTAGAACGGCGGAGCAGAGCCGTGAGCTGCCAAAAGAGCGTTTTGGAGTTGTTGGATTGTGTGTTTGATGAGTTTGATGAGGGAAACCAAGAAATTCCATGAGCCTCCGTAGCGTAGCTCTGAGCAGCTCACGGCTCTGCTCAGCTGTTCTAAAAATAGCTTGCACCGACAACTAAAGGTAACGAACCTACTCCTAAAACCATAGGGATTACGGCAATGGGCTAATTTGCCAAAATGTTGAACTTTCCCTTTAACAATGACAAAGGAGGGTGGTAGGTCAAACAATGCTGCACTACTGCTAAGGTTGGACTGGAAATGATGGTTTGTTTTGGGGATAGTGGTTTGAGAAAACACCAGTTACCAACCAGTCCACTGTAGCCTGATGTAGATGGAGCGCAGCCAGGCTTCAGACCAGCAGCCTGCCTGCTATCAGTCAACTTCCAACAATAAACATCTATCAGTCATTCCCTGTGCTGCGAGGCCAGCCCACCGCCCCAGTAGACCATTTCAGTGATATTTTCTGCAAAACCACATGTCAGTAAAACCGATCTGCCTGCCTAATTCAATCAATACCCCTGAATAAAGCAAAGGAAAAGTTCAGGAACCTCATATTTTATGACTAATATTGAATTTAAAAAGTTTTTTATATTAGACATTTATCCCAGTTTTTATTTTTTTATTTTTTTTATTTTTTCCACTTTTCAATTTGCATCACACAAAGGACAGAAGCGGATGCACCAAGAGAAAAGAAAGCACTGGAAAGATGAAAGACATTTCTGTAGAGGCTCTGTGAGTTTGTAATTTTACTGGCTTGTGTCGGTGAGTGATGGCTTCATTTTTTTTCCCAGGGAGAAGCGGTGGCGTGTCAGCAGCCTGATGTGTTTCACTTCAGCTGATCTAGTATCAAGGCCAGGGCCTTCTCATGGGCTACAGATTAGTTTCCCCTGCATGGGTGTCATGAGCAGACACTGAGTAGACACAGGACAGTGCTGAGGGATGCCTCTGACGAATGACAGCCATTCCAGTATCCTTATTGTCTTTTCTGTGTCTGTTGCCTCGTTCTCTCCCCCCCCTACAGTCAGCACTGGCTTTATCTGTGGCTGCAGTGTTTATCAAGAAAGAAGCAGAGCGAACAAGTGAACACACGGTTTATTTGAGTCATAAAGCTCATACTGCGTCTTTGTGGTCCCTCTTTATACAGTAGAATAGTACAGTATATGCAAATTTAGACTTTAGACTCCTGTTGAACTTCACTGAGAATACATTGGACTGCATGTTACAAAAAATGGAAATACATAAAGCCATAATTGTTGAATGGTTTGTTCTCCATCTGCCAGTCTGTGTCCATTTTCCAATCACCCATTTCTACCAGGTCAGCCAGTTTTATGATGTTCAATGGCTTAAATGCTGTAAGCTATCACCGGCACTTTTATACTGTAGAATAGCCATTACCAAGTTGTTGATGACAAGTTCTCTCCGTCCATGTCTCTCTCTCGGCCTGTTATCCCTCAGTTAAGTGCGTAACCCATGGCCTCGCCCAGATTACTGTCAGACAGACAGAGTTCAGAAACCTTACTGCAATTATCCTTGACACGAAATTTGTAGGGCACCATTGAACTGTCAATGACACACTGCCTGTTTCACTTCTGCCCCCACTCATGGAGTGTAACAGACTTTGGTGACAGAAAGTCAACGAATTAGCAAGTCAGCGTAGGCGGAAAAAAAAAAAAAAACACAGTGTGACAGAAAGAAATCCACTTTGTTGCCAGGAAGCCACACCTCATCCAGGACTCCTGCAGGAAACATGGCTCTGATCTCTTCAGAAGATTATATTTTGATGGTGTTTTTAACAACAAGGAAAGTTTCTGGTATCACACGTTCGGACTTCGAGATGAGCTCGTCCGCACCTGTCTTCTTCTTTGACATTAGTTCGCTTTCCGCTTCGTTGAGTTTTCTTGACCAATCAGACGTGGTCGTGCTTCAGAGTATAGAGAGCTGTGCTGTGGTACTTCAAATTACCAGAGAGAGGGAAAAGGCTTTTTCTTTGATGGAAGCAAGTTTCCTAAGGTGGGGGGAAGAAAAAAAAAAATCAATCCTGTTTGCACTGGTTGTTGGCAATTTCAGATTGTTGGAGTTGGCTCGTTCTTTTGAAAGCGCAGGACAAACATGCACTTGAATCTCACCACTACAGCCAGCAGCACCAGCTGGTTTTTTGTGTTACCTGTGATTGTATTGGCAAGAGCGATAAATGGGGGGAAACTGGTCTTGAATTTCCTCTCTTGATATTTGCCTTTTCTACTTGACACTAAAATGCAACAAAAAGAGAGAGCGATCACATGCCAGTGTAATGGACCAAGGTCACTCAGCAGCCGCTAATTCATACTGAGGAATTTGGCATACATTGATAGAATTACTTGAAAATGTTATTTAGTTTAATAAATTACTCAAAGCTCCAGTGATTTCTGTACTCAAACACTTCAACGTCACATTGTAATTTATATAGCTTCCAACAATTTTCTAAAGCATGCCATGAAGTTTTGGCCCTTCTAACCAGCTGCTGGCTTCAGTTCATTTTCACCCCCTGGTATAGAAATCAACTTATAGAGCCTTGAAACCTGCATGTGGAAGGCAATCCATCACAGAAAACATTCAGTTGCTTTAATTTTCTTGTCAGAACTTGTGTTATTGTTGCAGTTTGGAGCAGCAGGGACCATTTTCTACACTTAACACTCTCACTTTAGCGGTGCATTCAAGGGCAAATTGTCAGCCAGAAGCTTAAAATCATCACACAATGCTAAGTTACATTGTTGAAAATATGATTTAAAGAATATGCAATAAAGAGTGTTGATAAAAAGGTAACATGAGTTTAGCTGTTTGTTGCTTTCTGTCTGGCAGCTGGGTGAGATCGTGGATGTCAGTCGCTGGCAGTGAAGGAAAGGCTTTGTCATTTGATGTTCACAGCATAGAAATGTAACTATAAAGCAGAGTTTAACCTTCTAAAAATGACTTTTATCACTCAGCCAGTAGACAACACAAAGTAAACAAATATGGGACATAGCGGTAGTAGCACAGACAGTGAATTAAACCCCCTCAGTCCAATAAATCCCTTTGTAATCAAACCTGTTTGTGGAGAATGGGTTTCAGCTCATTACACCACAGTATGAAAGTGTAGGTTGGGCCTTTAAACCTCATTTTAAAAATCCCACAAGTTCACCTCAAGTAAATTCAAGTACATCCTATAACATTCAGCGACTCCCAGGACTGCTATCGTGTTTTTGTATCCTTGTTCTTGGCTGTTTGTGCGGCTGATTCTGTGCATTTACATGCACTGATCCCTCTTTTGGGAATGTGTTTTAATTGCACCCTTACAAACCTTTAGTTAGCTTTTCTACAGAGCAACTCTCTGGGGGGTTTCTCCATCCACAATTACTTGGCAGACCTCAGACAGCACAGATAAGACTGTCATATACTGTATGAGCAACCACAGCAGCGCCTCATTTTGTGGTTTTATAAGTGTGATGTACAGCATGTGAACACAGCCATACTTACATACAGTATACTTTGCATGCGTGCGATCACATGCACATTCGAAGAAATTAGTTGCTCCGCAGGGAGGCAAGTAAAGGAGAGGGAGGAGGACGGGGAGTAATGGGGAGTAAATGTGCAGTTGAGAATCTAGGACAGTCCATCCGAAGCATTTCTGCACTTTCTCCTCTCGGTGTGGTCCAGCGTTACTCTTGTGTCGATAAAACTTTGTTCACACATGGCAGTGCATCTCTCTGCGCTGTTGAAGGTTAGCGATTTTTCCACCTCTCCGTCTCTCACGTCCGTATCTCTCCAGTTTGCAGATGTCATCTCGTCTCCCTCCCCGCCTCCATCTCTGTCTTCCCCACATCCTCTTTTCTCACTTACAGTACACTGGATTGCACAGCATTGCGTGTCTGTGTGGCCTCAGAGTCCCCCTTCCTTCTTTTCCCCACATGCGTACGCCTGTATAGTTCCTGCACGCACTCGCTCGCAAAAGTTTGTTTACAGTGTCTTCTGCCTTTGAGGAGGGTGAGATTGAACAAGAGGGAGGGAGAGGGGAACTTTTTTAATGTCCTAGTTTCTTTGCAGTGGGGACTATTGGGTGCCTCGCCGTGTCCTTCTTATTTTTGGCTCAGCCCAGCTCGTCAGGAGAAAGAGGATTAATTCTCCCCAGCTGTGGGTGGTTCTCGTGCAGATCGATAAATCCAGTTGCTACCTATTTGAGAGGGAGGGCACTGCGCTGTTTGTTTTGGTGACGGGAGGGCAGCCCCTGTGAGGTCGCATTAACAACACCCACAGAGCAGTCAGAGCAGTCTCGGGCCAAAGCTTGAGCAAGAAGAGTGAGCAAAGGAAACTTGTAGTTGCATGGATGTCTGAATTTGCACGTGTGGGGGGATGAGCTTCCTGCACTTGTGTGTTTGCATGTTTGACAAGCATCACAATGAAGTACGCCAGTGTCATTAGAGCAGCAGTCCACAGTCTCTTGGGCTGCACAGGCCTTGATAAAGAGTACAGGACACAGCGGCGGGCGGGGCTGTCCGTCGCCACGGCCTGCTCAGAATCGATGAAGAGCGCGGGCCCTCGACAGGCCTGTCAGCGTTCACGCCAGCTTGATGCCAGGATGTGTCGGCCGGTGCGCCGCCAAGGTCGCGCGTAAGTTATGAGCAGGTCGAGGATATGCTCCAGGTAAACACGCCGTCCGCTCCATGAGAATACAAAGCAGCGGCGCCACAATAACTGTCAGTGAAAAGAGCGCGCTGACAAAAACAGAGAGGCCGGGTTGGAGGACAGCAAGGGAGTGAGACGAAAAGCAAGGAAGGTTAATGCGAAAGACGGAGAGAGGAAGAAGAAGGGTCGTCGTGAGTTTGCAGTGAGCAAAACAGATGAAATAGCGACACAAAGGGCGGAAAAAAAAGAAAAGTCTGAGATTAAAAGAGAGTCAGACAAAGGAAGAAGGTTATTGTGGGGTGTTTGAGTGGCTAAGACTGAGGATCCAGATGTGCCGCTGCTGTCAGACTGGGGCAGAGAGAAGGATGACGCAAAGCAGACACAGCAGAGACACAAACTGCAAAGACTTGTGTTGTTATCTGAAAAAGCAGATAACAGCCCAGTTTGTTGAAGGAGCGAGTCGTCAGAGAAGTGCTTGGACAGTGACTGTAATTCCATTGGAGGTGATTATTATTCTCTCAAACAGACAGATGAGTTCACTCTTTTCATTCAGAAAGGCCAGAAGCTCTCCCTCTGCTCGCTATCTCCCACCACAAGGCACATTTCCACACCGCTGATTAATGCATGCAGTAATTAGAGTTTAATAGAAATTACGGTTTCATATTTCATTAGGAATCCTCTATTTGAGCCATTCCAGATGAGAGTACACAGATTAGTCAGCTGATGTTTGATAAGCGAGAGTGTTTGCGGGTTGACAGGACACTCTGCTCACACTGAATCCATCTTTACGACAAGAGGTCTGTGAGGAAATGGATGATGAATGACATTCGTGCAGCTGATTTCTGAATCCATCATTGTCTGTCTATCTATCTATCTGTCTGTGCATACGCGTATATCTGATCTCCTCTTTCAGCACAAATCAAGTGTAAGCTTTTAGATCTATAAGACTAAAGACATTCACCATCAAAAGCTGTTATTGACTCTCTGCCCTCTTCTCTTTAGAACAAAACCACAAAGCGACGTCAGGAAGGGAGAGGGGTGGTGGTGGGGGAGAGTATCATCAGAGAGATGCTGTCTTAATGTTTAGACACAATGAAAGATTCACTATACTCATCTTGTCTGCTCTCTCTGTACTTAACAGGTGAGGTGCTTCGTCTCGGGAGGATCTCAGGCCACACGGTGAACGGCGGCTGGTCGTCCTGGAGTTCCTGGTCCCAGTGCAGCCGAGACTGCAGCCGGGGAATCCGCAGCCGTAAGAGGACCTGCAGCAACCCGGAGCCCAGGTACGGAGGCCAGACCTGCCTGGGGCCAGCACAGGAGTACCAGGAGTGCAACATCACCCCTTGTCCAGGTAAGAAATGGTCACATGCACACATGATAAAAGCCGTTTTAGATGCAAAGATACAGATACTGCACACCGTCACCCCAGACGCGGTAAACAGAGGACAACAAAGAGATAAGAGCATTTACGGGGCCAGGAGTCAATTATTCACCCAGCTCTCTTTTTCACTCAAACAGATAAATACACAACTCCCGCCATGCTCGGGCCATGCTTTTCCTTGATTAATGACTAAAGAATTACGGTGACAAAATAACTTACCGAATCATCAGGAATCACAAAAGAAATCAGATGCGGATAAGAGGTGTGATGAAGACTCCAATTTACACCAGGAATCAAAGAGAAACTCCCCGTGGCGCTGCACTATGTAATTACATTGCTGGGTAATTATGCTGCCAGCTATGGGAGGCCTTATTCTGTTGTGAAAAGCCCTGAGACAATGCATTTTCAACACTCCTCTGGTAGAAGACGACAAGAAGAAGCTTTCTAATTAAAAGAATACTCTGTCTGACAAGAGGAGTAAAGCTGTCTAAATGGAAATCCAGGGCCTAGTTTGGCATAAACCACACCTGGTGTCCAGCACAGGTGCCAAGCAGAGAAGAAGGACGTTGTCTCGGGTGATTATTAATCAAACGCCCTAGAAAAGGGCTCAGATATCACTCTAAAAGCCCCGGATCTGCGCATCGTCCTCAGCACCCGCGATCCGTCTTCATAAATTCCGCCGTGCTGTAAGCAAGTGAAAGAGACAAGAGAGTGAACGGCCATCAATACTATTTTTACAGCCTGTTAATTCATTCATTGAGAGTGCATGCCACTCTGCTCGCCGTGCAGCTTGAGCGTGGACGCTAACTGGGTCCGTTCTTCACAGCTGTGAGCTTACACGAGGACTTACGGTGGATTTAAGAACATTTCCTTTATCCAGGAGGACTCTGCCTGCAAGGTTGCCCCAAGTGTTCCCCTTGAGTAAAATGTCGAGTGAATGCACTTTGATTTCTCTGCACCGCATCACTATGCTAATACATGTAGTACACCCATTCTGGGATGTTGACTGTAATAATACCATAGCTACAGTATGTTGATGAGCAACTCAGCGCTCTTGTCCCCCAAAGGAACCGACTTAGCCCAGCCTGAGTAGCAATGAATACTAATGCATACTCAATTAGAACCCCGTTGAAATTGAGATATTATTTTGAGGGATGCAGACTATGCCGGTAGACCAATTGTAATCCTCCTGTGGCTAATCCACAGCTTTTTTTTTTTTTTTTTTTTTAAATGTGTTGGTGCACTGTGAATGAGAGGAAGAGAAAAGGTGTTATGTCTACCATCCATCTGGTTTGGAAACAAATGAATCCGTGTTTTTCTTGCGTCTGCGCCCGAGATGAGACGATCCGTCATTGAGGGCCAGGTATCGACTTATGTGTCACTTTGTGATAGAGAAATTACACTGAAATGACAAAAAGCATCGGCAACTTCAATTACCTGCACACTGCTGCCAGCTATCCTCAGGTCTTTAAAAGCAATTCTCAAGTGTTTCCGCGAAAAAAGGGAATTTCTCTCTGCCACAATGAAGTGAGGTTTTATCCAGATGATTGGTGAAGGATATTTCCCTCTGTTGTGATTCACGGCCAGAGATTGCCCTCATTTTATTGCTCTTTTTCCTCCTCTCTTTTTTATTTCTTCCCTATCTCCCTCTGTCCTGCTATTCATGTATTTATGTTTTCTTTGTGTGCCAATTCTGTCATGAATTTTTCCAGTGTTCTTAACAGTCAGTTGTTTGCCAGTTGGCACGACATGAAGGGAAGAACAACAGCAGCAGATCGTGATGCTTCATTTATCTTTATTAATCAGACTACTGTTGAGTGCAGCAGGATGGAGGGAGAGGCGGGAAGGAGGGGGGGAGGGGGGTCAGACACTTGTCGTAAAAGCTGGATCAAGCAGCCTTCCTGTCACTTCATAACACTCTTTCACACATACACACACATGCACAAATATTCAAATTGCCTCATATTTTTGTGTCACGCATCACTGTTTGAAATTGCTTGGAATGACTTCCAATCACTTCATGTTCGGAAAAAAAATGTCTTTTGAAATAACCTGGAAACTAAATCCTAGAAAACACGAAAACACACACTTCGTGGAATATTTTCCCGCAAACAAGGAACCACAGAATGTATTTGGCTATTTCCTGCCTCACCGTGTCAGTCACAGATGTAGTTTGAACTAATAACTTCATCAGGCAGTTTTTTAAACAGCAATGTTGTTTGGCTTTAGTGGACGGCAGCTGGTCGTGCTGGTCTTCATGGTCCAAGTGCTCCGTGACGTGTGGAGGAGGACACTACATGAGGACGCGAACCTGCAGCAACCCTCCGCCAGCTTACGGAGGGGACATCTGCCTGGGTCTGCACACCGAGGAGGCACTGTGCAACACACAGGCCTGTCCAGGTACACACAAACGCGCACACACAGCCTCGCACACCTCAGTGATAAGCAGCTTAGGGCCCCGACTCGGCCACCAATCCATCACAGGTTCATTGCTTATTTTCTTTAGTCTCTCTCAGCCTTTCCAGGAGACACTCATGCATGACTAATATGCAGCTGAGGGGGAGCACACACAAACTCGTACAGCCGCGCACACGCATACATGGGCACACGCTGGACAGGTTGTAAGACATGCTGTCATTGTCGTTTCCAGAGAGCTGGTCCAGCTGGTCGGAGTGGTCCCACTGCGACTCCAACGGAGCCCAGCTGCGTGTGCGTCACTGCGATGTCCTGTTTCCCACTGGAAACCAGTGCTCAGGAAACAACAGCGAAACCCGGCCATGCTCTCCTGACTCCAATTTTATACCAGGTGATCACACGTGCACATTCGCACACACTTGAATGGCTGCCAAGAGGAGGAGGTTTCTTATCTTGCGCTCATGCATGACCTAACACAAAAGTCTGAATACACACACACTCTTGCACCACCCACCACCAGATGCCCACAGCGGTAATTCGGTTAATTTCCAAGATTCCTGTGATAATGAAATACACTATTGATCCCTCGGAGAGACTTGTCTCAGGTCAGAGGTCAGGTTCAGCGACGGGGCAGCACTTTTGGGGATGGTTGGTATTAGTGTCTTGCTCAAGGACTCCAGAGTGCGGCAGGTGATTACACGGGGGCGTGAACCCGGGTGCTGCACTTAAGGGCAGTCTCTCTACTCATTTCAACAATCCTGCCGCTGTATTAGCCTCATTATGCGTCTCAGAGTCGTGTCAGGCCATGCAAAAAGCACTGACTCCAGCAGTTTCACTTCTTTCAAATGTTGGAGGAAGAAATTGTCTTTATGTGCTGTTGTGTACCTGCTCATTCAAGCATTCAGTCATTTCTTTCATTGTCTTTTTCTCTGACATCTATGTTTCAATTGTGATTTGCCCTTTTAATAATGAGACTCTTCTTAATTGGACTAATTGCAGTCAGATAGACAGTGTTAGGCAGCTTTTCTTTACATTGGTAACAATGCAAATCCAGCAAATTCTTAAATGTCAGCAGGCTTCTTATTTTCAAACAGTAACCTTCAGTTTTCCAAATGACTGCTGCTGGAGGAGCCACAGCTATATGCAGCTAATTGAGCTAGCATTAACGTCATCTTTAGCTGACCTTTTGATGTTTAAAGATTACTGTGAAACCAGAAACATAGGCTACACCTCAAACATGCCACGTGCATGCTAATAGACTTACAGTAGGCTAAAGCTGCATGTTCTGCATGTTAGCAAGACATGCTAACATTTGCATCTTGGGCAAGACCATTATGTAGCATAGCTTCTATTGGAAAATTTAGTTTTAGGTTTTGCAGTTACTTAAAATTACTCTATGGAAGACTGAAAGTTGAGAAAGTCCTTTATACACACACATAAACACACACACCCACACCAGTAGTATTGATATCTGCTTAGACAGGCATCTCCTTATTGATAGCCAGTAATGCGAGACACTCAAGACTATTGATCTGTGCTACTTAGAGATCATTAAAACTTTTAACAAAGGATGTTATTCACATTGTTTCACTGTGCAAACTGCAGATGCAATGAAATGTTTGCACATACAGTATGTGGATAAAGCGTGACTACAGCCTTGAAGTTCCTAAATCAGGAAACATTAATTATGAGGTAGAATAAACATTTGATTGAAACATAAATTTGTAACCTTTCTGTCTTAATTAGCTGGGATATAATACTCATGAAAACCCTTCACAGGTCTTTGTAGAATTACCCATTTGCTTTATACCTTATCATCCATCCCCTTTAATGGGAAAGATAGTCCATTAAGGTTCATTAGCAATGTCTTGTACTTCATTTCCTATAATGAGAGCTGATACTTTTCATAAACCACTCCAGGTGCCACAGCCATGATTAGCTCATGGAGTTTTTACGATAATCTGGTTCGTATTGAGCACAGCTTTCATCCTCACACTCACCTTCAAGGGTACAATTTGTCACGCTAACAGGAGGGTGTATGATTTTTGGCCCTAATTCTGCTGCCTTGTGCTATTTCTTTTCCTTTGTCAGAAGTCTCGATTGCACGCTCCAGTCAGGAGGAGAGGAACTGTGGAGGTAATTCATAAAGATGTGTGTGTGAGTGTGTGTGTGTGAGGGAGAGAGAGTTATAGTATAGCAGCTGGTATTGCACATATAGTATCTTGGGCATTAAGATAGATTTCCAATCATTGCCTATCTGGAGGAAGATGCACTGTATCAAATGTATTTATTTCAAATGCATCAATCTTCTCAAACCGTGAAGTCCAACTTTCATCTGCTTCATCTTTATAATAATATCTAAGTTTTGGAAAACTTGATGCATGACCAATACTGTAATTTAAACAGATAGTGTTTTGAGTTTGAGTGAATCAATAAAATCATTCATAACTGTCTCCTCTTGCTGCCCAGCAGCAGCAATCCTCATATAAGAACGCCCCGAGTTGATAAAAATGCAGATAGACTAATTTACTGCCAGTTGCCTCGACTGGTACACCTGCACTCAAAGCAATAAACTACATAAGAAGAGAAGCCAGGCTTTAGAGACCTGTTGTGCCATAAGTGTTTTGCCTCTTACACAGACTGCAGAGTGCTCTTAGCGTTGTTATTTAGCTTGTTAGAGGCTGTACGCTCTCTGCAAAAAAGCTTTACACTCTGCTCACAGGAATAACACCCAAACTACCTCTATCTCCTGCATGTTAGTGAAGCTAAGTCTGAAGAAAACGGCACTTTTACACAGAAAAGTAATTAATAGTTTGTAGCTAATGAAACACATAAATAGTCTTTACAGTCATAGTTAATTATCTACAGTATGTTTAATGAATGAAGAATAGCAGTTCTTGTGTTGTTATGGAGGAATAGGGAAAAGCATCTTCACTGATGTCATATTGATGTTTATAGAGATAAAAAATAATAATATTTGTTTTAGTGTATGTAATCTGATTTATTTTCATTCTCTCTGTCTCCATGAATGATAAAACCTGGAGCTCCATTGCAAATTAGCATTTTGGAGAAAGAAATTGAATAAACTGATGGCTGAAAACAGTTCTACTATCATTAACAGCCACTTTGAACAGCAACACAAGCTGCACATTGATACCGGAGGCAAACTGGGCATTAGTTTTGTGTTACTCTGGTTTTGGAAAAGGTACAAATTTCGATCTGTGATATCACACAGAAAACAGGAGGAGACAGAAAAGGAAGCCACACATATACTGTATTTTCCCTTAACAGTCCAGAAGGCTTTTTTTTTTATTACCATGTGAATTGCAGCTTCAATTACCTCATCTACTTGTGTGAAATGACAGGGAATTACCGCCAGTCTCTCTCTCTCTCTCTCGTCTACCAGACTTCAACCTCTTCCACATGATCGCCGTGGGGCTCAGCAGCTCCATCCTCGGCTGTCTGGTTACCCTGCTGGTCTACTCGTACTGTCAGCGCTACCAGCAGCAGGCGCACGACGCCACCGTCATCCACCCCATCTCCGCCGCGCCGCTCAACACCAGCATCACCAACCACATCAACAAACTGGACAAATACGACTCCGTGGAAGCCATCAAGGTCTGTGAAAAGGTTTGCCGTGCTTGGGTTCACCGTGGGGTCACGCTCGAGTTATATTCAGATGTGCAGAAAGAAGAAAAGTAGCAGTTTGTAACATTTCTTTGCCGTTTGACTTAATCAATTGATGTCGCACTCCCACTCCGACTCAGTGAGCAATGGTTTGCCTCTTCCTCTAGTGTCAGTTGTGATTAAATACACTTCTTGCTGCATGACTCTCACTGTCGCACCACCTCCTGTCATGCGCCGACACTCTCCAGTTGTGTAACAGATAGGCAGTTGTGCGTACATCCTCTCCCTCATGTGCTCCTCTGCTGTGTGTCCCAGTGTGTGACTTTGTTCTGTGTCAGTGGTCATACACTGCTTTCTCATAACATACTAATGCAATTACGTAGTTATCTGTGCATGGGTAGGTAATCAGCAGAGAGGCTCCACATCTGCACATTTCCCAGCTTAGACAGGTCTTTGTTTCATTATTGCATCCAAAAATGCAGCAGAGCCAATGACAGTGATCCAGCTGCTCTCATGGTACACTCAGCCTCTTATCCACTGATACATCAGCCCTTTAGTGCCAGACTGAGCTGGTGATTAGTGCTTGTCCACTGCTACTCCACACTCCAGCTGGGCTTTTTTTTTTTTTTTTTTTCAAGGATTCCCAGTGCTCTGTATTAAAGGGTATCTCAACTACACTACTCTTTTCTACTCCAAAAAGGATATTTAAAAGCAATGAATCAAGTAGTTGTTAAACCAATGATGACATTTGCCACAACATATTTTTTTGCAAATAACATTTGTAAGATTGTCTGGCACTAGTAGTCCACTTATATGCAGTGGCATCTATTTGTCTTAGTTTGACAGTTTTATTTCAGTCATGGATGATCCAAAATGACTGTTCACTAAGCCTCATCCCCCTTGGTTGCTGTTACAGATGTTTTACAGTCTCCTTTCTCACAGCACTGTTTCTATTTTTATTTTATTTTTTTACATCCTCTTCATGGATGAGTCAGTTCTTGCTGACTTTTTTGCTCAATTGAACATGCTATTATGTACTTAGTGATCATGCATATTTATATTTATTTATATTCCTGTATTTTTTATACATTTCATTCAACCTCTTTTCTTTTGGTTCATATTATCAAGTTGGAGTTTTAGCATTAGCATTACCTTACAATTGCTAGCCAGTTAATGTGTTGCAAGTGTTTCTTTTTCACTGCAGCTTACACTGATAACAGGGGCACGTTTCCCCCTCAAAATTATCACAAGGCAGCAATTAAACATCTTTAGCTGTAGTCAGTTAAGTTAACTGAGTGAGACTACTTAGTGAGATATTTGTTTGATATCTAATCTAATGATATTGTGCAACAAGACTGAGGCTAAAACTGCCCCAGGCAAAAAGCACATTTAGGCTACTTGTTGATTTTTTACATAAAGTGTTTTTTCACTTTTCTACATCACAAGAAATAAGGATTAGGTTGAGGACTAGACCGTGCATGAGGCTTTTTCTTTCTGATGTAATTCGTATGATGACAATCTATGCCTTGGAAGTGGCACCAGTTAAGCTAGTTTGCTGGATATGCTTGCAGTTCCAATCCACACTCTGCAGATAAATGCATTGTTTAATCTATTTCCTATTACCTGCTTTGGCTCACAGACTTCCAAGTTTTACACCAAAACTCATACTCAGTTCGGTGTTACAGTAAACTTGATTTTACTTGCCGAGTCAGCATCTCCTCGGGCAGGTTTTCTTTTGGTGATAAAGTGTCTGATGTCATAGGAACTCTTAAATGTCAAATATATATAATAAATATATGAGTGAGCGCTGGTTACAAAACTACTTCTCATATGAGTGTTTAGTAAAACTGCCACAGAGTCAGAACAGAACCTTTGGCTCCGAGCAAACGTCTCCAAATGTAATTTCATTGCAGAATAAAGGTGTGAGCAGCGTTCATCTGTCATACAATTAGAGTCAGGAGCATAGGACATAATTCAGTTAGTTCAGTTGCGGATAGAGGCGGATATGAATATAGACAGTCCATGTGAAAATACAAAAGGAGCCGCATGACAGATGAGCACTATCTAATTTTCCAAAAGCACATTCTGCCTCAATCTCTCACTCACTGAGGCTAAACGGTTCATATGATGCAGTGGATTTTCGCCCATTAAGTGCGCAGAGCAATAATATGCCTCTTTTGAGTGTTTGTAGGAAGGAATGATGAACACCTGATGCCATATTTCACACTCTTTGGCTGAAATCCTGATGTTGATGGCACATTAGTCACTATTATTATGCACCATGTATCCCTTCATGTTCATTTCTCGGCCAGCTGGAGCGTTTCCAGCAGCACTAGTTTACGACAAACGAACCAAAAGTCACTATTTAGCCGTAGTTGTGTGCAGTTTGTTACAACACCAGGCTTCCTGTCAGACAGAGTATGGCTGTAGGGTTTCGTTTGAGGATGACTCTTGCCCATTCCTCTCCTCCTTGCAGCCAGATGTGTCGGTTCTCTTGCCCTTGGACGACCCCGCCATGCACCAGCCTCTCTCTGCTAACATGGGGGTGTCCATGCGTGGCCTGGAGATATTCTACTAACCACTGACCTCTGACCTCTACAACATCCCGCCTCTTGATCCCCCCAACAACTCTTTGACCCCAACCACTACTACTTCCTCTTCCCCACCGTGCCCCGCCCTTCCACTTCCTGTGGCACTTCCTGTGTGTGGCAGGTTGGAGTACAGTACTCTAGTTTCTCTTTCTCTGCTCAGATGCCTTCATCCCTCCATCACGAATCCCCACCCCACCCCCACCCGCTCCCTCCCGGCTTGTGAGAAGGCAGTGTATCTCTCCCTTATTTTTCTCTTTCAACAAGTGCCACCATCTGCATTTTTTTTTTATGTTTGTCTTGCTTGTTTTAACCTACATTTTTGACTTGATTTGATGGGTTGAGAAAGAAAATTGATTGTGCGTCTGTTTTATTATGCTCCTCTGTTACCTCTCGCTCACTAATTCCACTTCATAGTAGAAGCAAATTTTGTTTACAGCTCCAAGAACTCAAATGTAATCATTCTTCAGCCAATTAGAGAGGTTTAAGGCAAGGAGACAAAGCAGATGATGCAAACAAGTATCCCTGCACAGCTGTTTAAAAGCAGCCATGGGGCCACCTGCAGAGACACATAACGTCTCCGGGGCGGCGGGACTGGTGATTGCTTTCACTTTGTGTGCAAATCACATAATGGGAACGAAGCAAATATACGAGTTTTCTCGTCCAGCACATTTGTTCCCTATCAGAATCTGTCGGAAACATCCATCAACAGCAAATGCAGCATCATCAAGTGTTCAATTACGCTGCCCCGAGGGACTGCTTACACACAGACAGACACATACACATACAACAGAACGGATATGAACACATCCATTTGCCAAATTGCTGATGTTGTAGAGAGCGCCACATCAGAGATTCATTCTATGTTTACCATGTCACGCAGAGACGGAGAAGATGCCCCTATGGCACTTCCTTATTGTTTAACAGAAAAGTGACTCTCTTTTGATTGATTTTTATGGTTTAGATTGTCCTAGAGGACCAACAATCCAAGAGCCATAAAAACTGCTGATGCTGGGTATTAGAGATGACAGAGGTGGACATATGGACTTGCATCAAAATAATTTACCCCCGTGGTGGTTTATCCTTTTTCCAGCCTGTTTGCAACTGCTTTGACCTTGGCTCTGTGAAATGTATGTTTCATTCACTGAGTGGCCTCCCATTGATTTGTGTTGCTCCTTTTTGTCTTTTTTTGGGGGGGATAGATGGATTTGCTTTTACCTTGCCATCTAGGCTGAATAATCACTTGATCCATGTGTCACAAACAAGTTCATACTGACTTCTACCCCCCTTTCCCCTCTCTCTGTCTTATTCTGTTTTTTTCTTTCTCCACAGGCCTTCAACAAAAACAATCTGATTCTGGAGGAAAGAAATAAGTACTTCAACCCACAGCTTGCCGGGAAGACCTATACCAATGCATACTTCGCCGACCTCAATACCTACGATGACTATTAACCTTTAACTCGGCAGTTCACACTCCATACCATAGTGGGAACACCAACCCTATCATCCGATTTGACTGTATTCTTTTCTTTGTGCTTTGTATTGAGATTCGTGACACCATGCGTGGGACAGTCCCACTCTGAGACTCTATGGCAGCTGGTATGTAATGAAAACACAGACACACAGTGTTGCCAACAGAGGGAAACGCCCACTTTCTCTCAGGTGCCTTGGGGTACACTCGGAAAGCTCTATCTTTGGGGGCAGATCTTGCCTTGACTCTCGCAGAGAAACGGACAACTGGATTTCCCAACGTGGACGAAAAAGGGAAAAAAAAATAAGAACTCAACTCAAAGAGACTGTGAGAAATGTGATCCCTTTTAACTTTCCTGTGACGCCTCCAAAACAGACCTGTATTTGTAATGAGGGAAATAACCACAAAAAAACGCTTTGCATGACTTCATCTGACGTGTTTTTCTCTGTCGTTCTGTTTTGTTTTGCATGATTGATCGCATTCCAGGGTTTGGGGAATTGCAAGCAGCGTCTTATCCGGTCGTAAAGTTCGGGACTGGTTTTGGAAGAAATAAATGGCTGCGATGATGCTGGGTGATTTTACCATTTACTGCTGCAGCAGTCTCCAAATGGATCAATATCCACCCCGAGTCCTAAAATCAGGATGTAGATATTCGAAGTCTGTGGTCAAATTTTTCTTTTCTTGTTTTGTTTTATTGTTATTTTCAGTTTCAGGCTCTTGCAGGGTCTAGCAGCTAGCAGTGATTGAACATTGTATTTCCTTTTTTTCTTTGCTTTTTTTTTTTTTGCTTTTAAAGGTACATATGTTTTTTTGTACAGGAAGTTAAGTTCAAAACTTATGTCTGTAGTTTTTCTAAATACTTTTATTCAATGTCTCAAGTGTTTAAAGAATTAAATGTTTTCTTTTGAAAAGAAAAAAAACGTTTATGTGAATTCTGGCAAGTAATCGGGAGTATTCATATCAGCCTGCATCAAGTTCTTTGTCACCGTACTTTTTATATTTTTTGTAAAAAAAAAAATAATAATAATGTTTTTGAATTTTGATAGTGTTCGCTCTTCCTTTGGCTTCTGAGTTAAATATGTATTTGTGAGAGCAGGATGTTAACGGCATTTACTGTACAGCTGGAGCGTAGCAAACACTATTTTCCTGAACCCCGACTGGAGTGCAACCCATATACTATAAGATGAAATTCATTCATCAAGTTGAGATATTTCTGTTGAGAGTGTATAACCAAATATTAGGTTATTCAATGATTCAGTTGCAACTAACTCTTTTTACATGTCTGCTTGTGTTACTGTGCATAAATTAAAAACTGCTTCGTACACAAATGACTTGTCAGAGTTTGAGTTACAAAAAATGATGTCTTTAATGTCAAAAACTATGGCTTCACGTTGAATGAAAATGGCCAGTGATGTGCTGTAAGTGTGAGGCGCCTCTGTCCGGGGAGGATTGCTCTGACAACTTTGGATACTTTGATATTCCTCAAGCAAAAACACTGTAAAGCCACAGCTCTGTAAGCACACCCCAGCACCCCATAAATCACTCAGAAGCAGAGTAAGAGACTCCCTCCACCCATTTTTTAAAGGAGTCTTCAGCAGGGCCTCGTAGTGACGAATGGCATCAGAGGCAGTGGAAGGGTACCTGAAGGATACAAATCGCACGAGGCAGCGGGGTAAAGGTGGAAGGGGTGCTGTCTGATGCCCGAGCTGTAATCTGTATGATGGGGTGTAACACCACACACCGTGCTGTTCTCCATCAACCTTCAACCTGACGTCCCATCTGTGTGCAGAGGGTAATGGAGGGGGTGTTATTAATCACCCCGCTGTTTGGTCGGTTGAGTTTGGGGATGGTGGGTTGGGGAGTGGGGGGGTTGATCCAGCCCAAAGTACAGCCCAGCTCTGTCTGACTCCAGAAAATCAATCTCTCCTTGCCTTGAGTCTATTCCTCCTACCTGAGAAAACAATGTACCAACAGCAACACAGACAGTTGTCTAAGAAGAACATAAAGGGGCCGGTGGAAATACAGTATGTGCATGTGTGTGTGGGCAACTGTGTATTAGAAAGTCGGGGGTGGTGTGAGCAACTGGAAATGTGGGTGCAGTTTGCTTTCAGAATTGTTTCTCCTCAAAATTCATTCTCAAGACAAAATGCAAAATGCATTTGGCACTTGTTCCACACTGACCTCACCAAACTCTAATTACTAGATGCACATACACACACAGTGTCTACATGTTTCCTGCACACATACACACATCTACAGCCGTGTACAGCCGAGAGCAGAGCAGGGTGCAAGCTCTTTAAGCACCATCACCCAGAGCCACACAGCTCGTAGTCAGACACATGTGACATTCCACTTGAACAGCACGGCTGTGGACAATAAATGACTTTCCCAGAGTGGCATTTAGGGGCTGTTAAAGGTCAAAGCTAAAGGTCACGAGAGCGGGATGTCTTACGGCTGTCAGGGAAACTAACAGCGTGAGTGCTTGCTTGTCCTGCTTATAAAGAAGTCAAAGTGTCTCGGGATGTGATAAGGCGGGTCACAATCTACACAATCTGAATGTCGAAAGTTTTATCTGAAAGATAAATACAGAAATATCTCAACAATGATTAGCAAAATCGCTGTGAAGTTTTATGCACCAACTTTAGTGTTTGTTGAGTTTTTTTCTCTAGCGCCTCCTTGAGGTTCACGTTGGTAGTTTTGAGAGAATTGTCTGAACATCTACGATCATGAAATCTGGTGCACACGTTCATGCTTTGGATGAAATGGGAGAATTTAGGTTATTCCTAAACATTTCATCCCTTGGCATCACAAAATCAAAATTTAAATCCATCTAATACTTAAGTTTAAAAATCGTTTTGCCTCGGGTGTTTATTGCTTGACACACGAAACTAAAACTAAACAAACATGGTAGATGCATGCCAAATCTCAGGAAGGTATGTTGGCATGCTGATGTTTGAATTTAGCTTAAAGCACTGTTTTGCCTCTTAAGTAGATTATTATAAAAATTTGGTCATAAACGTGTTTATTTTTTTCAAATGATAGTAGTTACAATGTAATGATTTCAATTTCAAAGGGTACACATATTTATCTCCAGTATAAGCACTGCAATCATGGCCATTTTCTGAATATTAGTTTGCATGATACCCATATTATGTTTGAATTTGAATAACTAATGCATTTGCTATAAATAGACATTTTCAAATATGAGCCAGGTTTGCCTGTGCACGTTACCATTTTGCTCATAAAGCATTCGGGAGCTGTGTTAATTAGCAACCTGTACACAGAGGCCTCTGAGTGGCAAACAAGGTGAGTGAGTGAGATTGTTCCTGTCAGGCAGGTAACAGAGCGTGAATATCCCATTAAACACCTCTTTTTCCTCTCGATGCCACATTTTCTCTCATTCACATGGATCACTGTGATTCATACTGACATTTCAGCACATCCCTGAGCTACATCCACCACCCTGTCGGCACAGTAAAATCAGAAGGCCTTGTATACAAATGCCTCAGAATTACATCCCCGGATTACAAGTGGGCACTGTGACGGCTGGTGTTGTTCAGCACCAGTTGAGAATGCAGCCAAAACTGTGAAGTCATCTGTTAACCACGGAGTCAGAGGATGTTATAGCTGTATGTCTGGGACTTAGGATCCATACAATCAACACAGTAGAGTCTTTAAAAAAAAAAAAAAATGCTTCCAGAGAAAAAAAACTCTCATGATGAATGTTTGCTGTTGTGTTATGTTTATACGAGCAGGGAGAAGTGATGGAAGTAACTGTTGACTAAACAACCTCAGGGAAGACTGAACACTACTGAACAATGCATGAGCTGTCATAATGTGCTTTTTTTTTTTTTTTTTTTTTGCACCAGGGAAATAACTGTGATTACCGACACCTTGAGTGGAGGGTGGTGTGTGGGTGGGGATTTAAGTTAGTGCAGGTCTATCTGAACAAACAGAGATGCTCTCATGTGTTTTTCTCGCACAGTGATATGCTATACTACTCCTGTTGATTTCACCTCTGTAGCAGTTGATATAAACCGACTTGGACTGAAGATACTCCAACTACTTCTCTTTGTGTTAAATTATTGGTTCTCGTCCTTTTTTTTAAAACTCAGTTCAAAAATGTTGTTTTCGCCAAAATTGTATACTCTTTCGCCCACAAGTCGCATTTTAGTGTCCCTTAAGTATAGTTGGCTGAGTGACTGAGTGACACCATTGGTTGGCCAAGTATTCTATTCCATCGTCAGTGGGCATTTGCATTTTCAGACCCTTTGGCTACCTTTAAATTTAAAAAAAACACCCAGAACAAATATTTTCTTTATTCTGCCATCTGTAACCTTCAATCTGATTTTACAGAGAGAGAGTAAAACTTTATTCAGCCCTGCCGGGAAATTCAGATGAGCTCATCACAAAAAACAGATAACAACAGCTACACTTCCAAATTCATCCAAATGAGCACAACCTAGCACAGTAGACTGTAAAGACAGCACAGGGGCATACCATAAAATAAGTGAAAATGAATTAAACTGATGTAAAGTTTAAGATCATCATCCAGGAAATGGTTTTGAAGTAACTGCTGGATAATACGTGGCTTTAAACGTGTGGTATTCAGGTCAATATTTCTTCCATTGTTTGAAAACTTTATGAACAGGTAAATCAGAATAAAAAAGTGAACATTTGGCATTAAAATGCTGTGTATGTGAGCACTGAGTTAGAGATAAGCAAACAGATACTGTAAGGAGCTGATATCAGCTGACATCAGCTAGAATGCAAATATGACATAAAGGTGTCATGAATATGTTGGTATATTACATCATGTTGTGACCTCTTCAGCAGGTTTTGGCTGCTTTCCATTGAAAGTGCTTGTTCCACAAGTTTTCATCGACTCCCTCACAGTCCAGTTATACACGACGTGTAGACCTACGCATTGTTTTTTCTATGTTGTGAAGCAAACTCTCTTTAGTACAGCCTCAGTCCAGCTTAACAGTGTTGTACTGTATTTAAAGCACAACAATGTGAAAGATTCAAAGCAGCTCTAATCTCCATGACCGCCTTGCTGTAGCTTAAAGGAAAAACATTTTGCATATCAGATGTCTTCAAGGAAAATTGTGTTTTTCTTTCCATTTTCTGCTTTCAATGATACTCATTACACAATCATTTACTGTTGGTGTGACTTAAGAGCGTTTGCAGCAGTCCAGTTTTCTCCGTTTCCTGCACTAACTTTTGCCTCGGCCCAGTCAGAGGGAAGTACCACTTCCAGCAGGGCTCACGCAGACAGATATGTGTGGGCTGATAGGAAGCTGGCACGACGCTGCCAGCTCCGATGTGCCATACTGAAGGATGAATGTCACCGCAGGCACTAATGCCAGTTGAGAGATGCCACCATAGATTCTACCCCAAGACATCTGGAATCCCAGGTGCCTGTCCCGCTGATCCAGGTCTCAGCTGCAGGAAGCCAAGAGTCTTCGTGGATGCCAAGAGCCATGCAACACCAGCCAAGCCACACTGAAGCTTATCAGCACCACCACAACCCTTTATGGGCCTATTCACCTCAATCAAAGCTGTTATTTAGGTAACGAGCCAAGATGGCGGATATTGCTGCGCTCCAATTACCCACTACGTCTCTTCCATCGTTCTCTGCCAGTTTCCCCACAAGCCCTGATTCTCCTCAGCGAGCCCAGCTGCTCTGGCGCTGCTCCGCTTCCTTAGTATCTGCACAGACGAGGACCTTTTTAGAACAGAAGGGCTCTGTCAGCACTAGATCCACTCACAAGGACTATTGATGACCGCCATTCTGTTTGGTGCAGAGGGTCTTATCAATTGTGGGAAGGTGTCTCTCACAGTGGAGTCAGTGGCAAGAACTAGTGTCCAATAACGCGAGGGAGAGCCATAACCATTTGTTTTTATCTTGCAGTGTCTGCAAAAGTCATCTGCAGTGAGGTTGAAAAGAAGC
The DNA here is from genome assembly GCA_030347415.2 of Decapterus maruadsi. Lineage (NCBI taxonomy): Eukaryota > Metazoa > Chordata > Actinopteri > Carangiformes > Carangidae > Decapterus > Decapterus maruadsi. The sequence continues at coordinate 3,963,179 of CM064890.1, forward strand.
AATCAGGTTTATCATTCTGTTCATGTACAAAACATAGATAGCTGTAACATTTTTAACATTCATTAACTTTAGTATAATTTATATAGTTACTACATACAGTACCACTAGCATTGCTCCAGGAGTCGCAACATCCGTCTGTCACTCCTACCTCTACAGTTGGATTGATTGGGATGGATTTGTTCAGACATCCATGACAATGAATCCAGTGACTCAAACTTTTCCTCTAGCACCAATATGAGATTGACACTTTTTTATTTTTAGTGAAATCTGTGCCAACTACTGGATGGATTGTCTTGCAAGTTGGTCCACAGTCGCACAGCCTCATTCACAATCAATCACTTTAATTAATCCACTCTCAGCTTTGTCTACTTCTTTGTATTTAGCGCTGATTAGCAAATGCAACCATGCTAACATGTTAATCTAAGATGGTAAATGGAGCAAACTATATCCTCTTACTTCAGCATGTCAACATGCTAATATAAGGGTTTAAAGCTGCTAGCATTGCTCTTTAATTGAATTCATTTTCAATGGTTTAATTTGCAAATTTAATTTGTGTGTAATTATGCTTTGAAATGAAATTTCAAACTTTGTTTTTTGGTGTCTTGTTCACAATGTCTTATGTTCCTGTGTGCATGTGTGTAGGTAGGTCGAATTCTGGCACAAATGGGAGGAATAACTTTTATTTGATCATCACCTTTTGTGATTTTATGATTTTTTTTTATTGTTACAAGTACTTTGGCAAATAAAGTGCATAGCAGAATTTATGATTTGTATTTATTTTCCCCACTCACAGTACAAGTGTAATAATCTCAGAGTGGAACAGAGAAATACAAGGGAAATCAAAGTGCTCAGCAGATCTTTGATCACCCATGCTTTTCATTTCTAGATGACTGCATTAAGGAAGAGATTGATTCTGTCCAAACAAAGCAATCCGTTTTGCTGTGTCTTTGCTTTAGTTAACAGAAACAAGAATAGATTTAAACTGTGGTTAAAGCTTAAAGGTAGGGTTGGGGATGTGGCTTTTTTTTTTTACTGAACTGCTTGAAATCCTCTCCACACCCCGATTGCAAAGAAGTAATTTAATGCTTTTTCACAAAAAAAAAAAAAAAAAAAAAAAATCAGTCACCTGGAAACGAACAAGCCTGTAAAAACAGCATCCAATCATGTTGAACGTGTCATTCTCGATGATTGTGATGTGATGTGTCAATCAAGCTGCCGTCTCCTCCTCTGCACGCACTCAGTGTCATCATGTCTTCAATTGAGTAACGACCGTGGAAAAGACAACACCATGGACAACACCATAAACCTAGAAATGTATGAAATATACAGTATATGAACAGAGGTGACCATGAGCAGCTGTGGTATGGCAAAACAAGAGGAAGCAGAGCACTGACAGTCTCTGGCCAAAATGCCAACAAAATTGCTTGATTTTTTTTTAGGACACAATTTATCCCATAATGAACATGAAAACAGAGAAGCTGTGTGCCTGGAATGAATAATTAAAGATATAATGGATGAAGGGACCTCCATTTGCTTGGGGATGAAACTGTATCAATAACTGAAAAATATCTTTTATGTGTATTTTGTGTATTTTTTATTGCAACTGTCTCCAGGTGAGTTACAACATGAATTCCTCCAAGGTTTTGTCGAGCTACTAAATCCTGAGATAGAAATGCAACAACTGTTCTAACCAGTTTCCCAGTAGAATAATAATAATGAAGTTCATGATTTTTTTTTTTTAAGAAATAGAAACATTACACTGGATCTTTCATTCATTAAATATGAAGGTAAGCTATTTTTTGTAATACAATTTCCAATTTATGAGTGAATAATTGAATTGTTCAGAAAGTTTGTCTTAAATTGAGATTTAATTTTATGATGAATTAAAATATTAGAAAGTATAAGACTGGTAAGAAATCGTAACCCCCATTGGTCCCGTTAATTAAACACAATGAATCATAGAAAAATTAACGTGTTATTTTCTAATCCTCTAACCTGAAATTGAATGCCTCACTAATCATTTAGTGGAATAAATTGGAAGCTTGAGGGATGATTCTTGTATCCCACCTGTTCCTGCTTTCTCTACAATTATCTTATGCAGTTGCACTTGAGTCTCAGTGGTACTCGGAGCTCCTCTGATGGAGTGGCCACTTCTCTGCTGTGATTGTCCAGGTCGTTCTCACTCTCCGTCCGACACCTCGCAGTTCCTGCTGATCCCACAAGAATTACAAAGAGGGAAAAGCCACTAATATACATTCATCAGATTCATTCAACGTACCCAGCAATATCCAATGTATTGTAAGTAGTATCATCACAAAATCCTATAAAAATATTCATGATAGCCTTGAGCAGAATTCACTTATGGCATTCCAGAAAATAAAAGATGCGAATCAATATTTCAAAAAACAGTAGAGGGAGTCATAAAAATGCATCTGTACCTTTACACCAAACTCCAAACAAACCACAAGATTTACTTTGTGCTTGTTTGAGCTTTTTACATCTAAATGACTTGTATTTCACTGCAGAGCTGACAGTTATGAAGCGGAAAATGTGCCCATATGCCTGCGAATTACTGCAGATATTATTTCTGCATCCACAAAAATCAGGATCCCATTTGTTGTCATCCTCAGAAGAATGAGCAATTCTTCAATTGTGACAGAGTGTGAGTCAGATTTACGTTTCCCCCTCAACTTTCCTTATGTGCTGGTTCTTCAAGTTGTCGCTGCTGGCATCCGTTTATTTCCGGTACAGGAGAAGAAACAGGCCTTTGCTTTTGGCTGTGGATAATACCTTATCATGTGGTTGTACCTCAGAAGAAATGAGGGTGGCACAGAACATGCATTTCACAGCCATTCACACCCAAATCCCTAATACAGTGAGACACAGTATCCAGACTAACAATGTAGCAGACAATTATAGAAAAGGAAAAAAACCATTACATGTTGGTTTGATCTTCTTTCTTTCTTTTTTGGGCACCTTCTTGTTAAATTGTTGTTCTTGAAACTTCCACTGACTCTCCACAGAATAAAATTGTTCAGTAACTTGCTGGAGACTTGAGGTTCCACCCATAAACACTGTCACACTTTAGACCTTATTATTTCAAATAACTTAAATTATTTCTTGCGGTAAAACCACTCCTGTCAGAACTGTTAAGAGGTGCTTCCTCCCGGTACCAGACACCACTAAAGTAGTGTCTGGTACAATACATGCATAACTGCATTAATAAAGAGAAAGGGGGGGAAAAAGAGGGCTGGGTGGAAATCTGGAAAAGCTAAGCTGTAGAAGGATCTTCAGGGCAACAAAGCACAACTAAGGGCTGCAAAACCGAAAATTACGCAACTGAGAATGTTCAGAAACATTATTGATAATGATAAAAAGAAAAACATCTCTTGCCTGTTTGTCTTAATTATAGATAAGCTGTGAAAGGAACACGTCTTAGATAAGCCTCACATTCATGGAAAATGTGAAGGATTTGCAGCTTTCTTAAACATTAGAATTATGAATATCAGATGCAACATTTCTACAATCACCCGAAATCCTTGCTCTGTCGCTCTGTCTCAATGAACTGATGGTGGATGATGGAGAATGTTGTTTGTGCCTTTAATTGCATATCTATCATTTGAACATGAGCTCCTCTCCTCTCTTCTAAGGTTTTGGAGAAGAACTCATTCAAGTCCTGCAATATCTTTGTATTTTAAAGGCTGCAGTTTTTTTTGCTGTCGCATAATTGTTGTTTCAACAGGTGTTTCTAGTATTTCACTCACTCCATTCAAATCAGTGACTTGTTTAATGCAATACAGTACAGTATCAAATCCTCCAACATTGTCATAAAGTTGAATCAACACCTCCACAGAACAAATTCAATCAATAAATACAATATAACCTCCATGAAGGGAGGATTTGATGCAGGGCTTCTGTATCAGACTGCATTAGCTTCAGATATGTATTCCCAATAAATTGCTTTGCTTAAAATCAATTCAGTGCTTAAAGTAATGTGTTGCTGCTAACCTTAACTCTTGACCACAAGCTGTTAGCAATTCCACCACAGATGGACCTTATTATTTCAGTATTCTGAAATAATTGTTTGATGTTAGAGCTCAATACCTGCATTTTCCCTCAGTTCAGTCATCTTGTTCTTAGTGACCCCTGTCTCTTTGAATTCTCCAACAGCTAATACCCATATTCACAGAATATAAAACTCCTTATATTTCCCACATTCAACTGAACTAACCACCACGGGATTTAAGATTTAGCATTGTCCCCTGTGGTAATATGTCCGGGGAAAAAAAAGGTTTATCTCATTTTAAAATGTTAGAGAAATTCAAGTATAAAGCAGCAGAAAATGACCTGAGACATGTAAGATATTATTTCATGACATCAGCCCGAGCCAAAACACATCTCTCCTGTTTCAGGGAGGACAGGTTTCACCCCTACAGGGGTAAATGATAACATTCGCGTTGGTTTCCAGGTCTGTTTGGAAACTGGATTTCATCTGACATTTCCCCCAAATCCTCTATCACATTATTTGCCTTGTGGTCATGAAAAAGTCTTTTTTCCAATAGAGTTTATTAGCACAGGTTACAAAAAGGCTTATCACATATTTTGTAAATAAATGAAAAAAGACAGACTTTGTTGGTATAAATATGAACCTGCAGTACTTATCAAGTAAAAGTTAAAGTTTCACCACCATCTACTGCCACAACACACACACACACAAAAAAGAAAAGACAAGAAAAAAGATGCTTTTTTATTTCCCCACGGCACCGCCATTCATTTCTCTTTCTGTTACATCATCTGTTATCCTGCTGGTTTGCTTTTTGTTGTAACCGGTCGGTCAAGCACAGAGTGAATGGCTAAGTCTGAGGACTGACATTGACAATTTAGTTAGAGTATTGACAAAAGACGTGACGCACGATGACGTCTCTCTCTGTGAAAGCTTTGATATAAAGGTTTTTCAACCTACAGACACACATTTCCTGACATTGATGGACAGAGAGAGGAGAGGCAGTAGTTGTTACATGCAGGGGGTGGACTGGTGATGCACTATAGAAAACTAGAGGAAAAAAAACCTATTCGCATATGCTGTATGGCTCCAGGTGTCATTTATAGAGTTTTTTTTTCTTGTTTGACTCAGCAGATGGCTGGAGTTTATTGAATTAAGATCACTCTTATAGAGCCAGGTTATTTGTCAGTCGCAGAAATGCAAACTCATTTTGCTTCATTCGCTCTATTGTCTGGGTGAAAGCTTTAAATATTTGCAGTTTATTGTGGTTTCCCATGTGGAAAATCCACCACATCTGGCTTGAACAAACAAAGCGTTTTCCACCATATTATTTGACCCCAGTCTCCCTCCTGGTTGTGGGAGCATGAAGCAGCATAGCTGATAGCTCATTAGTGGCAGAGTAGAGGTCAGGGTGAAAAACACTGCTCTCATCACCTGCTGGATGACAAATGAAGCCCTTCATGAGCCACAGGAAGGTGGGAGATGAGAGAGAAAAGAAAGTGAGAGGAAGAGAGAAGTCGACAGATAGAGGAGAGTCGGTGGTGAAGATGGATAAAAGCAAGAGAGAAAATAAGACAGAGGGAGTTACTCGTATTATTGCCTCTACTGGTGCCGTAACATCTTTCATTTTTACACATTATGAAGTTTTTTGTTTCACTGGCGAATTTTAAACAGGGGAGCAAACATCCCTCCAAGGTATGGTTTGTCTGTTTGATTAATGAAAGCACTCGACATAGACAGTAAAACACTTAAGGGATTCATGCTCATAAGAAAATTGATTACCTTTAACTAGAAAACAATGGAGAGTGAGGGAGTGTAATGACTGGGCACCTGTTTTGTTTCACGATCATTACAGAAAAGGGGGGGGGTGTGTGAAAGCAATCAAGGTGTTTTGTAAAACTAAATGAGAGCGAGAGTAAAACATCTCTAAAAAACACTAATTTGCTCCTCAGAAGACTGATTGCGGGCTTCATACAACAAAATTAAACATTAATATCACAGAGATAGAAGTCTAATTCTGTGTTGATTAAAATGAAACCTCTTTGCACATAGCCATATCTTTTTCTTTCGAACTTGGATAACTTCTCCAACATACAGAAAAGAACATTTCCGAAACAGTCACTCAGAAAACTGTTTTGAGGATTAATCAGCATTAATTTGTAATCTATTATCCTCAATACAGAAACGACCTATAACCAATCCTCTCTCTTTTTTTTCTTTACAGCTAACAATTAGAATCGGGCTTTACTGCTCTGGATTAAACCAACTCCTCATTTCACTACACCATTAGATTAATCCTCTTTGCTAATGGGCCTTGTGATGAGCTATTGATCTACAGCAAGGTTTCTCAGGAAGTAAGGAAGAAGACACTGAACGAAACAACAACAAAAAATGGAAATAATCTGCAATGTGGAATAAACTCAGTCTGGGTTCAATAGGTCTATTCATTATACATTTTTAGTTTTAGTTTTCAGTGCTCACAATTGACTACCCCCCCCCCCTACTGAGTCACCGTTGCTATATACCTGTCAGTTGCTCAGTCTGCCGTGCTATGCAGTTTACAGTGGAACAATGGCAGATATACCGCTCTGAAAGAGCAGTAATTTTCAAAACACTGGGTCAGAGTCAGACACAGCGTGGCTTGTTATTTCTAGCCAAGGACCATGAATTTAGTTTGCTGAAATGATAACTGTCACTAGTGAAATTTAAAGGGATACTTCTCCCAAAATCGACAATTCACCAATTTTTTTTTACTCACCATCATGCCAAGGAAGAGTTTTGGAGAACTTCCATTAGTCATCAAAACGATTTAGGAGTTCCACGGCGGCGGCGGGGGTCGGGGTCCGGCTGGCAACGGATTTTCATATAATGGCAGTGGATAGAGCTCTGAATCGTCCAAAACACACACTATGAAACATCCAAATACCTCCATACTGCTCGTCAGTACTGACCCAAGTGACCTGAAGCCAAACACCATGGATTTAGTTTGCTGAAATGACGACTGTCACACGCAGATTTAATAACAGCCAGCCATCGGGGTCCAGTATAAGCTAGGGCCTAAAGAATACATCTCACTTATAAAAGCTGCTGAAGCCACAATAATGGCTAAGGCTGTCTAATTTGGGTCTCAGGATATTCTCAACAAATAAATAAATCACCAAGCATCTGTTTCTAATGTTACTCCATATGTTTCCTGAACAAGTACATTTCTTATTTTGATAAACAGTTAGCTCATTTATAGCTACTCTCATGCCTGTGGAAATAAGGTTAACTACAGGTAGCAAACTTGCTATGTTAGAAGATACGAAGACGCCTCCACATTTCCTTACAACGTGAGTCTACAGCAGTGGCATTTCCTTTGCATTTGCTTTGAATTAATGCAAAAATTATTCAACACCAAACGGACTATGTGAACCCAAGGTCACAGAGGGAACAGCTTATCTTTTTAAATGAATGTTAATCAATCATTAACCCCTCTAACATGAATGCTAGCTTGCTAACATGCCCTTTGCTTTCTGAAAACAAATAGCGATTCATTTAACCTCTGACAACCAAAAATTATATAATAAAATATCTGCAAGAAATTGTCGTGCTTAGTAAAACTCCTCCTCAGCTGTGTGATATTGGTTATTAGTGATGAGGTTTTTCATTTCCGGAAGAGGATCAGATACATTAGGAGCAAGAGTGAGTGATGATGGTAATTAGGATAGAGTTGTCCTTTCACAACCTATGCTCTTCAACCTTCTCGAGACCTTTAAGGACTTTCTTTTCTGTATCAGGCTGGTTCAGAATGAAAGATTAATAACACCCATCAGACGGCTGTGATTATTAATAAGGCTTTAGACCTGAACCGTCATCCTGGAGGATACAGTGATGACACAGTGATGTTTGCATTGCATATGCTTTTAATCTATACGGAGATGGGTGTATGATAAATTGTTTTGCATGGTGTGCAGCCTGTAATTATCCTGCATCCCATTGATTTACTTCTTATCCAGCTTGGCCAGACTCCCCGCAGATAGTTTGTAGATACATTTACCAAAGCTCCGTTTGGATTCTGGTGGTTCAAACATAGCTCTATTATATTTCTCACAGTTCTCCATTTATTCATTGTGTGCTTCGCCTGCTGCTTGGTAAGATTTGCAAGGCAGTAGAATCTGATCCCTCCCAGAACAAATTGAGATGTACTGTACTTGCAGCGCTCAGCAGTAGGGCTATCCAGCAGCTCGGAGAGGCCATGTTGTGCTGACTAGACTTGAGTGCTCACATCACCGCACACACCTACACAATGGACCTTTATTCCCATGCGCTGCAGAGAAACCCGAAAAAAAAGTGTGCATGCGCCTGCTTCTGAGAGTGCATTTTGTGCATGTGCTGCTTTCGAGTTGAAAGGGTACAGAAAGTTTCACTGGATGAAACAGTGTAGGCCAGTGTAAGTGCACCTTTGTAGATGCTGTGGGTACTATATGCAAAAAAAATGAGGATGCTCATATTTCCATCCCAAAGCCAAGGAGAGGTCTAAAAGTGGGCTGAGGAAAGAAAAAAAAGCAGGTACTAGCATATCTCCGTTTTTTTTCTCTCTCTCTCACACACACAATGAAAGCAGCAGACAGGATGATTCTGGGTTTTAGACACATAAACACCTCTGAGAGCCAGCCAGGGGCCTTCGAGTTCATAGGATTGATGCTGCAAAGCCTTATCTCCCACTCACTCTCTTTCATGCACACATACACACACTGAAAGCTGCTTCTCAGCCTTCTTCCCTCCATCTCTTTCTTTCTCCTGCCCTCCCCACTCACCTTCTCTCATGATTAGATTGACTGGCTTTGTTTTGGGGCCCAGCAGCTCAGGGCTAGAGAACCGCTATGAACGGGAATTGCCTTTAACCGAGATGAGGTTTGTCTCAGCTTGCTGCTGGCTCCTGTTTTAAGCCACGGGGTATTCAGCGTGCATTGCAGCACACTGCCTATATGCGTTATCCTTAGTCCCCGGCCAGGAGAGGCAGATGACTTCTCTCAGGCTGACTCCATTCGCCTTTATTTGTATTGCACAGCCCTTTTTAAACCCACTATGGAAACATCAGTCAGAGCCAAAGAGGCTGTAGGAGAAATCCTGCCTCAGCTACTGAGTTGGAATTAAATTGCTAGAATAATTTTATTGGGAAATATACAGATGGCAACTTTAACCTCAAAGAGCATGATCCAATGTATCTGACGCTGCTGTGACATTGGGCTGTCCTATAAGTTCTTCCTGTGTGACTGTTATGAGCATCATAATGAGAAATGGACTCACTTACAGTGCGAACACCACTGCAGTATATCATTGGATTTATGCTTACAGTTGCCTTGCAGGTGGGCACCGCCGCCGCCGCTACCTATTTTTTTTCTTCCTCCTCTTTTTTTTTTTTTTTACTCCTTGGCTTCTTTCCTTGGAATTCATATCAATTTGTCCTCATTTTGCCTCATCCTGTGGTAGTGGTGTGAAAGCTGAGATGCAGACAAGGAGAAGTGTGTGTCTGTGTGTGTGTTTGTTTGTGTCGGACAAAGTCAGAGAGAGAAAGGACTACGGAGATAGGAAAGGAGAGAGAAATAGTGGTGAGGATGGCAGAGGTGGGGCGGCAGAGGGGGGGTCTGGGTTTCTTTCCGTGTCACAGGAAAAGTGTCTGGCCCATAACGAAATGCCAACCAAATGAGGACGGATCAGGGGGCCGAGCGTAAGCCACCCTGAGCCCCCATTACTGAGCAAAGAAGACGGATGGGACTGCTCGTCCCGCGACAAAGAAGAGAAACACACACCTGCATTAATACACAGCCTCACACTCTCATCCACATGCAGCCCTCAAGGACACAGACATACACACAAACACACAGATACGCACTACACACAATGGAGGGAAAGAGGCAAGTAAAGTAGATAAAGTGCCTCAGTCTTTGCGTATACACATTCACGCTGACAGTCGGCATCGACAATAAGACTCTCCAATGAAGATGTGAATCCATACCAGGCAGCAAATAAAAGCTCAGACGCTGACTCACTGATACACACAGACGCACACTACTTCGCACAACAAATGTCCCACTGCTATCAAAAGATGGCAAGATGCAGATGCAGATGGCAAATCATCAGCCGTGTCGCCAGCGAGCAGAGATGCACCGTGGCCAATCGTGATGAATGATGGAAGATATTGTGATAAGATTTATATCTCAAAAACCAAATCTCAAATAATCATTTGGCGTCTCCAAACACTCAAGAGCTTAAACTGTTTGCTTGCCTTGGCTTTTCATTAGTCTCTGTGATGTCTGTGAAACAATTCACATCAAACACGCGACAAATGATTTCCTCCCAGTGGTCTTTAACGACCACAAAGTGTAACTTTATGAGGCATGACTAAAGCACTTCTGCTTATTAATGTTTCTGGTCAATGGCTTCCATCAAAAGCAGAGCAGAGGATCAGAGAGGCAGCAACAGCTGAGCGAGGGAGATTTATAGACCAACCATGGCGGCGGTAGACCCACATCAGATGGCGATCAAGCCTTTTACAATGGCTGCACGTCAGGAAGTTCACACAGTGTCATACAATACTAGTACTAAGTCTGTCCCATAGGTGCAGCTGGGAAGCTCAGTGGGAACTGCAATTGGATTGAGAGGATGCATCCTAGTTATGGCTGGTGTGTTACCTTGGTCAACAAGGTCCGCAGAAGAAGAGCTTGCTTTCTTATCATGAATAAATGTGGGGGAAAAAAGTATTTGCCATAATCAGTAGCAGAACATTTCTGTTATATGACTGACATTATTATTAAGTTTTATCAAGAAGTGTCATGTAAGATAACATTATAGTCGACCTAAGTACTACACATCCCAGACCACATGAATCTTAAGCCTCATGACTGTGATCCAGAGCCTAACAGCAGCAAGACACTGATTACCTCTGTCTGAAATGAAAGACCCATTATTGTAAAAGTGACTAACAATGGCAAATGTGGCCGTTATCAGCTGTGCAAGAACAATAAGCTTGCTCAGGAGACAGAGCATCAGCAGCAGGTCTTTGTGAACTGTCACTTCAATCATTTAAGCCAGTCTTATATTTTCAGTGCAACTGTTTACCTGCCAAGAATTTCATGATATTAATATTATTCCTTTAATTTCGAAAGAAACGCAGCTTTGCTTTGAGGTTAAAAATGACCTGCAAACCCCTTTATTCCTCATGCATGCTAAATGATAGAGAGATTAATAAACATACAGGCACTGAAGTCAGCCAAATTCAGGATATTTTAAGCGCGCCGGCAGCACGCTTTGTTATTGTAAGCAATTATTATGGATGACTATGCATGCATGTTGTTTTTGTTCTTTCACCTTTGATGAGCGAGCATTATAGGGCAGGGTGGCCGAACCAAAGATAGATCGCAACAGAGCGAGACGGAGGAGGAGGTGAGGTGCGTGTGAAGCTTTGTAACCCTTGTTATTTCCACTCAACTCCCAGGAGGTTTGCGTCCTATCACAATTAATCCCTAATCAAACTGGGGGGCAGCAAACATGATCTGATTTGGCCTTCACATAGGGATGCTCTAATCAGTTTCCCCGTCCAAATAGGATTTGGAGGGAGGCCAGAGGACACACACCTATTCTGTTGTTTAGATTGTCCTTTGAGATATTATCACCCACTTTGACATGTCCTACCTGGCAACTTCCAATGTGCCTTGCACAGGGCAGTGTCACCACACATAGTTAGACGACTGTTAACTTGAATGCAAGGTGATAGAGAACGCTGGAAGTATTCTGGCAGTGTTACCTGTCCTCAGGCGAGTTGGTGGCTCTTGAGTTTGTACAGCGCCAGATAGCGGAGGGCTGGTGTCGACTGCATAATGTCTGAGGAGACAGGAGCCTGTAAACAAAATCTGATATATTATTCACACCTTAGCAAAAAAGGTATCCACTGGTGCCTGATGCTGTGATATGCGGTGACACATCACATCTGCTGGCTAATGAGTCTCACTGCAACAGGGCCATCTCATCAAGGGCACCAGTCGTTGCCCCACTGTGGGACAAAAGAAAAAAAACTTACATCGCCTTAAGGCCGAGCTTCTGCTGTAATAAAGAACAACAAGCAGCTGCAGAGCACCAGGAGAGCACTTAGATCAATCCATTAAGAGGCTGAGAAGCAGCACGGGTGAGGAAATACACATAGTGTACAGACAGAAGTGGAGCACACGAAGGAATTAAAAGTAAACTGAAAGAGACACACAGGAGGAGAGGAGGAAGCAATGAAGAATACAAGGCTATGAGGCAAAACCGAAATGAAGCAACGAGAAGAATTGGAAAAGAAAAAAAGAAAAACCACTCAGCATAAATGACCTCCTCCCTATCACATTTCCCAGATTGAAAGTTTTTAAACTGTGTTTTTTGAATTAACATTTCCTCACTATGCAAGGACACAGAGACAGAGACAGGACAGTGTATTGTAGCAGGACTCGTACCAGAAAATATGAAATAATGCAACTATGGTGATTTATGCACTGAAATGACAGGAGAGTGTCTGCTGGAGTCTGGGCACCGTGTCTCATAAATTATGTTGACCTGAGGTTAATTTGGTAGTTCACTGCCCCCTGGAGGCTACTAACACATTTCTGCTGCTTCGCGCCCACATTTCTACAGTATCAATAACTTTTCCCATTTCTGAGTATAAGATATTTGGTTGAAAATCAAAGTTAGATTTTAGAGGAACACATTACTCAGTATTTTTTCTTTTCTTTTTTTTTTCGTAAGAGTTTACCACTCAGAACTTGTGCTAATTTGCATCATGTGTGGGTGCGGTTTGATCAGGCTTGATTGACTGTTCTGCGAGCAAACAACCCCACAACTGTCATCCCGTTTTGATTAAACATTGCTAAATTGTGATTGGCAAACTGAAGCTGATTACACATCACACTTTTACCAGTCTCACACAAATCTCATTACTGAGCACACACCAAAAATACAACCAAAAAGTGTGCAAACACGGGCAGAAAATTGAGTGTGATCACGAAGGACCCCATTGCTCACAGTGAGCAGCTGAATGAGAAAATAGGTAGTCAAGGCCGTTAAGTATTGGTTTCCCACATTTGGCAGAATGCAACACAACAAGCCCCCCATAAAACAGTCATGAAAGCTGTGGTGTGCTGTTTGCTGATAAAGAGAATCTGGGAGTCAAGAATTCAGAGGCTACTTTGAGGCTGCAGCATTGCATGCTGGTCCACCAGGGTTTTATTTGTTTGTGGGGAAACTTTTATCTCAGCTTTTGTAATGGATTCGTTCTTGTTTGATTGATGATTATAAGCACGAAATGTTGAATCACCAATGGTTTATATATCACTGGAAAATATTCTACGGCTAAACTGAAAAAGTACAAAATCTGATCACTTAAGATAAACCAGGGTTCCTACGCAAGCATGGAAAGTACGGGAAAGTATGGAATTTGATTTTATACATTTCCAGGTCTGGAAAGGTATGGGAAATGGAAATTATTGCATGGAAATACTGTATATTTATCTTAATAGTTATCTGGGTTTGGTCTCATCTGTAGTTATCTGGGTTAATTATTTTTGTATGCGCTATTGTACCTATAGCAACAATCTCCTGGAAACTATTTGGTTACATAATGGCATACACATTCATAATAATGAAAACAAATGATTAATTGCACGACTTTTTTATATAATGCACAACTATTTACTCAAATATCAGAAATTATTAGATTTTTTTCTACAGAGAAGTTTGGAAATTAGGGTCTGGAAAAAGTATGGAATTTGGAAATTTCACTAAATTAAAATTAATTAACACTAAGAAAAACAGTGCTGAAATGCAAAGGTATTTTTAAGTTTATTTGATGTTAATTATTTGTTTAAGGAGGACAGTGCACATGAACGTCCTCCTTGCAAGGGGTTAAAAGCCATTAAAAGTAGCCTTAAGTGCTGAGCTGAATAATTTTATGTTGGATTTTCATTTAACCGCACACACACATACATACACTGCCAAACAAGCAAGCATTGTTCATCTTGCGGTTCTTATGAGTGGTCGTGTGCATCAAAGCGTACTTCGCCTTTCATAAAGTGCTATGGAAAACAAACACCCACTTCACTCAACTCTCAAAACATGAAGCATGGAGGGAGTGAAAGTAAAGTGAGCACCTCATTTATCAAACCCCAGTTGGCCACCGGTGGGTGGGCATCACTGTCAAAAGGCCAATTAACAAGAAGCCCATTGTGAGCACCACAGAGCAGCGCAGGAGAGACTATTAGCAGAGATCCATCATTAGGAAATAATGGGACCAGAACAGGAAACACATCCTCAGCTTCATATACTGTCAGGCTCTATTTCCAGCCAGAGAATGGGACTATCAGGCAGCCAGTGTATGTATGATTGTCCAGTAAAATGCTACATTTCTGGGATGAGTTTTTTCACTCCACAGATTTTTAAAAAATCCGTTTTGTAGCTGGATGTTCAGGGCAAAGCCTCCAAAAACATCTCAATTACCAGAACCCTGTTCAGAGATCAGCCGGAGCTTCTCCTTGAGCTCAAGGTGCAGCTGGAGCTGAAGTGAGTCCACCACTGCTCCTTGTCTTCACCCAAACATGTCAGTGGTGAAGAATCTTGAAAACGGGCCAGAGGAGCAGCACTGAGATTTCCCACAGTGAGCGATCAATGCAGCACAGAGAATATCTGAGGAGAACAGAGATGGGCTCTGGCGTTCAGGGATCTTTGGTGTTTTTCAAGAACCTTCATTGTGTTTTCTCTCTTTTTTTTGTTCCTCATTTCATTTTTATTTATTTTTTGTTCAATGTAGAGGGTAATAACTTTGATATCCCTTAGGTAGACATGGGGGATTTAGAGTATACGGCCCAGTACGTGACAGTTTGTATTAAATTCACTATGAAGCCATCTTGACAATAGTTTGCAAACTTTTTTCTGTTACTTTTGAATTTTAGATACAAATCAGGGGGGAAAAAACACTTTTTCTTAAAAGCCTGTTTTGTCTTTTGTGTTTTGGTAAAGACGTAAGAGCTCGATGGGCAGGTGCGGGGGAGGAAGGCAGGCAAGAGCCTTTGACAAAGTCTGACCCATTACAAGTCAATCAAGAATAATCATAAACATCAGGATGAAGCAAACAAAAATAACAAGATGAGTAAAAAAAAGAAAAAAGAACAGGGAAAGATGAATGTGAACCATTAAACAAGAAAATATTAATGGAACCAGAAACATGAAAAGAAAAACCAAAAGGGGAACAGGAAAAATAAAACCTGAAACTTTAAAATAGGAACTGGAAACATAAAAGGGGGAATAAGAAATACTGAAATTATTAACTATAAACATGAAAAAGGGGAATGTGAAACATAAAATGGGAAGATACATGAAAGATTAAAAAAAATGGGTGTGTGGGTTATTTCACAAATCATCTCACAATCTCCAGAACATCATGTGCAACGGCACTGATGGGTTCAGATCCCCCAGGTTATAAAACTGCTCACCATATTTCTTTCAAAAACTCTAAATAATTCATTCAGGTGAAATCTTAAAGTAAATGTCAACCACCTGATCCCAGAACCATGAACAGGAGGACAAAAAGCATCGTCCTTCCCAACTCTGCTCTCTCAGCTCTCTCCTTGATTCAACTTCTCCCTCGGTTCACTTTGAAAATGAGCTTTTCAGCCGCTGCTCAGGTGAATGCACGCGCGATTGTGTGTCCCTGAGTTTTGTGTCGCTGTGCTTGAAGTTGCATATTTTATCCCCTGGAGACACAGACTGATTAAGAGGCTTTGTGGGGTTTAATGACTTTGTGTGGCGGCGGCAGCTCCACACTGGCTCAACCCGAGCAGTGACCGCTGACGGGCTGTCCTCCCTCCTCTGAGGAGACCCAGTCCTGCAGCAGCAGCAGCAGCAGCACAGACTCCCTCACCGCGACCGCACCTGCCAATACGTGCAGCTTGAAATTCACCACACACACCAGCCGATGCAGTCTTTACAATGCACGCTCAGTCCTCCCCGTCTCGCTTTTTATCTCTGCCTGTGTTCTTCCGTCTTCTTTTGTTCCATTTCTCTCTTGTTGTGTCTGCAGCTATGTCTGTCTCACATTTTCACTTCATGCATCTTGCTTTCTCCACTCTGCTCTCCCACTCTCTATTCTTTTCTATTTCTGCTTTTCCTGCTTCTCTATGCTCGTGTCTCTAATATACACATCCAAAGTGTTTGCTTCCCACTCTCTCTCTATCGCTGTCTCTGTTAGACTTTGTCAGAAATATAACCTGCCAAGGTCAGCTGCAGCGATGAGCTGTCAATCAACCTGGCATGGGGGGGTAGGTCTGCACATGAGTGTGTCATGTTATGAGCTTGTGAGGTTGGGGTCTGTCAGTGTGAGGTCTAAAAAAGATAAATAAAGGTGGTGGTGGTGGTGATAGCAGTGACCTTGCTGCACTGAGAAACATCTGAGTGGCTCTGAAGTAAAAAAGCAACATGAGACACAAAAAAAGAGTCAGAGAAAAAAAGGTGAGAACTGAAGTTTGGGAATAGATGGAGCAAAAAAACAAACAAAACAAAACACGGAAAGTCTGGGAAAAGTTTCAGGCACAGCAAAAAGAGATAACTATAAATACACAAATCGCACACAAATGAGCCTATTCTTTAAACCACATCTAAGAATTGGAGGTTTTTGAGAATGAAGGTGACCTTTTCTGTGCACGAGCCTGAATATAAAATTGAACAGTGACTCCAAAGTTCAATTACTGGTTGGTTTGCAGCACTCTTCATTGTTGTGCCTAATTGAAACAGGGTTCCTAGCGTTGCATGGTATGTAGCTTCAATGCAATGGAGTGTAAAGGAAGTCATAGAGCACTCAAGAGGTGCAAATTAGCTCACACACATGCACACGCACACAGAGTGTGTCACTTCATTACTGTTTGTCTTTATTGCAGTCAAGCCTCTATGGGATATATACACCATGTTAGGCAAGTGGGGAAGAAAGCTGTTTATCTTTTTACTCTCCTTTACACACGCACGCACGCACGCACGCACACATCAACACACGCAGAAGCACACAAAGAGAAATCAGTCGTCAAGGGGTGTTACAGTGGATATCAGTGTTAACACAAGTAATTGCCTTCCTGCTTGGGAGCTTGTGAGTGTTAATCCAGCTTGACAAAGTTTGCTCTTCAGTGCGTGACTCAGAGCGCCGTGTTTTATCTGCACTCTCAGTTTCTGCTCCTGCCAGGACTACATCAATGGCGCGTGCTGCAATTGTCTCACAGCTGATAGGACTACAGAGGGCAACTCACTCCAAAAAGTGAAGCGAAGTTTATATCATCTCTGGGAATAGAGAAATAAGAAAACCCTCCAAACGGCACACATTTTCCTTCCAGTGTGAGGGATGAGTACAGGAAAGCCTTTTAAAAACCCAAATCTCATCAAATAAATACATTATCACACTCCCCTGATGGAAACAGACATAGTTGCAATAACACTGCTGCAGGGTTTGTTATATTTTATACTTATGATAAGATAAAGAAATGAAAAAAAAACTTACCTCATTTCCTTTGTTTTACATTTCACACATTGGAGACAAGGTGATCTCTCCTGGAGGTGTGAGTCCCCATGTTAAGCAGCCTGTTACTGACAGGAGAGATGTCATTCATTATGAAAAATGCTTAATGAGATCTCCCCCGATGCCACCCTCTGATTTGAAACTAGACTATCCCACCTCTGAATTTTTAATGACAGTATTAAATATTTAAGATATGAATAAAGACTGAGTTGACAAAGCAATTAGATATTGACTGACCTTTTCAGTGTGTTCAGTATTCTGAATCACTCACTCCAGATTCATTTTAGCTTCACACTGAGCAGCAAGGAGGAGAAGAAGGAGAAGGAGAAGGAGAAGAAGAAGGAGCTACAGATCTATTCTAGTCGATCAGCGCCTGAGGAGTCTGAGCATGGGGGGGTGGTCTCAAAGTTTCCATGTGTTAGGCAAAGCTTATGCAGCGAGGCAGGGCGATGGGAGAAGGAGTTATGCTAGCTATGAAAAGTAATAGAAGGACAATTTCTGCACCGTTGAAGTGGAAAGGATGGCACCAGGTAATTTTGATCAAGAACACACTCAACATAAATTTCAAAGCACCTCGGTGCGAGAGGCTGAAGGGAAAATGCCAAGCTCATTATTTCACATCTTCATCATGGCCATACTAAAGGTTGCAATAGCAGGAAACAGAAAATGGTACATCCATGAAAGGAAAAATAAAAAACTACTTACCAACGCACTCAATAAAGCAGCAATAAAGCCTGTTATACACTGCATCCCATGTGAAGTATAATTGCGACAAATTTACATCCATCTTCCTTTCCTTTGAAAGCATTTTGCTTTCTGGGATTTTCTGTACCCTTTAATTTTGGGATTCGGCAATGTTATTTTCACTCGCAGCTAATTTAAAGGACAAAACCTCGTAGCCACACAAAGGTGAACCACGTTCATCCCAGTCAATGCTATTTAGAGCCTTTTCCAACCGTTGACTGATGGGCTTGCAGACATGGGAAGCAATTAGAATGGCACCTCTCCAATTTTCGGCTCTATAGCAATTACAGCAAAGTCTCATCACCTCGTCTGTCCACAACATGAGCAGCAGAATAGTAAAATATACAGCAAAGCCAGAGGGATACCTGACGGTCCAGGCACACAGACTGGTCTCTTTCTGCTGCATTGTGCCACAGGCAGAGGTCCAACAAAGGAGGACTATTACTATCGACGTGAAGTATCTCAAGCTGACACGAAAGCTGAATTTTCTCACCCTGAGTGTTACCTCCCTACGTGTGACACCGCAGCACTTCATATTTGTGCAGCAGCATCGGCCATGACACACCTGTGAAATGCCCCCACACAGCCACAGTCCATATTTTCAGTCCAGTAGACAAAAGGGACTGCTTTATGCATTACTTCCTCGTAAAGCAGAGGACAAAAAAGCATCCCTGTGGTCCACGCCGGACCTGAATGAGCTCTAAATGCCCATCAGTTCTGCCTCTGTATAGCCCTGCTGCAGGGCCCCCTCCGAGCATACAGTTTGCACAATGAACCAAGAGAGCCGGTCTTAAGGCAAAGCAGGTATAGAACCATCCTCATAGACAACAGCTTGAAGGGGATTCGGACAATGGGTTTGAAAGTCTCCCCAGATACCACCTCGAGGAGTATACGCAGTCCCCTCTGATCCTGCACCCTGGCTGTGGACTGTCTGCTCCCAAAATCCTTGAGGCAAATTATTATTATTTCTTTCCCCCCAACTCCACTCATTTTTTTCCCCCTTGCTGCTGTAGAATGTGAACGTCACACATCCATGGAGTAGAGTGGCCCTGCCAACACATTTGTTGAGACTGTGACATTGCAATTACAGCACATGAATGACGTGGGAGCTGGCAGTGGAGGAAAGCCAGTTTTCTGCTACTGTGCCACTTGCAGCCCTATCACGGTGTGTCATGGCAGAGAAAGGGGGTCAAAGAGGTAATAAATTATTGGCTCTTACGGAGCGATGGAGACCCGCGAGAGTGTGAGACATCCTGTGAAGTTGAGAAACTCACCTGTCTATGCTTTACTTTTCACTCTGCTCCTTAAGGCAGGTGGCCTTATAGGTATTAGGTTGGACTTTTTCTTTGTTAAATTGACTATATAAATGCATACCTGCTGAAATGACATTAGCAAGACTCTCCGCCGCCCCCTGTCTCTATTACACACACACACACACACATGATATGGCATGTGAAAGCAGAAAGGTCAGTGACACCAGTGGCTAATTAGTGACTTGCCTCATTAGTCACCTAGTCTCCATCTCTGGCCCCAGCAATTATCCCTCTCAGGACCACACCAAGGTTGAGCCTCGCTGTCTTCATCTCTCTCACACTCACACACGCACACACACACACACACACACTCTCTTCCTCTCGCCACAGAAGACAGGAGCGTGTATGGAGACATGGTCGTTCCATTTACAGTGCTCTGATTTTTTTAATCATTAGCTTTTCACACTGATCACAAAAGTCGTTTGGTTGCAAACACAGTTAAGAAACCTTTATAAAAGTTTGTATTTGCAGCAGCGTTATTATGATCCTATGTTGTTTTATTATATAAAGCCTAATCTGTGCTTATTTTTTTGACAGTCAACCCAACAAGATCTCACAGTTAATACAGATACAAGCTCTATATTAACAGCAACAAATCGATGTCGCTTATTATTAAAAGCACAGCGGGCTGTTATTGATTGTCACTTTCTTCATTTTTTCATTGTGCATCATCTTCTGGATCCAATAAGCTGTCGTTAAATCTCATAAACTACAGTTTCACTCTCACACTTTTAATAATCTGCACCCTAGAGGCTGTTAGCGGGCATAGCATTGTGACTTTGTGCATAACAGAAACTGAGAAAAAAAAATCCCATTAATAAACTGTAATAACATTTCGAGGATGAGGACTGTGGGTCCAGAGGGGTGAAAGCTTCCAGCTCCATTAACCTAAAAGTGACCCATACAAATTGCTGGTATTAGCCAAAATGGCTTTGTGCAACAGTTAGCCGTGCACTCTAACCTTTTAGCATGTTGATATTAACACTACTCTGCAGAGTCTGCACCCACTCAGTCGATGTCAAAACAAGTCCTTCAAATAATTATCATGTCAGTATGATATGAAGTCCTGCACAATCAGTCTTACAAATGTTGGAAAAGGATGCAATACTCTAATTTTGTGTAATGTTGGAACAAATGCAGACAACAAGAAAGGGAGAAGAGAAAAAGCATAGTTAAATAACAAAAGATTATAGAGAATCCAAAAAAAACAGCTATAAACAAAAAACCCAGGCAATTGAAAGGGAAAAAAGAAACATAACAGAAGCCGACCAGAGATCAACAGGATGACGAGCGTATAGACAGACTGACAAAGAGACTATAAAGCACAGGTGAAACACATTAGGGCCAAGCAGACTAAAGGGGTGGATCGTGTGCAGACATAACTCACACATTTGCATAATGCTACTTTCGATTAGAAATTATTCACAATTTTACGAATGCAAACTCCATTTCTGATGTTCATAACAAACCAAACCGGCGGAAAATCTGTAGGCATAATGCTCCGAGGGAGCGACAGACGCTATGTCGTTGGGCAGCAGTGTTGGTGAGTCATCTAGTCTTCTCTTATGTATCTATGAAGCAGAAAACCAAACCGGAGGGAAACAGAGCAAAGACAGGAAGTAAAAACAAAAACAACGAGAGAAACTCAAGGAAAGTTACTTCAAAATAAAACAAGAAATGAGAACCTAACAAACTAATGGCAGTTCATTTACAAATCATTCCTATGTTAAGTATGACATCTCTCATTTACAGTGCTTCACTGCAGCATTGCACCAGTTTTTTTTCTTTCAGCAGACTGCATGTCGACAGAGGGCAGTTTAGATTTATCAAAGAAGACTGCTAGGGGTGCTCGTTTTATATATTTTTAAGTAGCAGTCTGGAATATCGCCTAAATATTATGCAAATGATCATTAGGTCTAATTGCTCAACATGAAATTTTTGATTTTTCTTTTTTTTCTTCTTTTTTTTCTTTTCTTTTTTTTAAATCCCTGCTCCTGTGGGTTTTGAATCTTTGATTCCTCATTAGAACTCACAGGCCAATTTTCACCCATTTTTGTCACTTTGGCAGCAGAAGGATATTCACAGCATTGGTTGTCTGTTTTCCCCTTGTGACTAAAAAGTACAGCTGAATTTCAAACTTGCCTATTAAATAGGCCGCTGGGGTGGTCCAAGTTTCAAGTGTTTGAGTGGCACATTATGTGTGTGCCTATCTGCTCCCCCCCATCTCATCTTCTTTGCCGCTCAGAGGAATACATAATGAGGTGCCTCTGCTCTGCATGCTTCATGGTACAACAGGAGAAACTCGCACAGGGTTAGATTAGGTCTATCTGTTGGGGCCAGGTCCGAGCCCAAGGTAACTACTAATACCAGAGCTCCCTCTCGGCGTTTCACACTAAGCAGTAAAATCGGTGTAGCATTTGGTGCAACTTCTCCTTCCTGGTTCACTTATCTTGTTAACTTGTAGGTAACTGGTGAAGCTTCTGCAAAGACACCTCAAGTTAAAATCCTCGTCTGTCAGCTTGAAACTTTCTTGTTGTGAAGCTCACAATATTCTTCATATATATTTGATACAAACCGTGCTGTGCGGTTGCTCTCTCCCTGCCAATGCACACTATGACAAATATGGATGGGAGATGGGTGTTTGTTAGTAAAGGAGAAGACAGATCAGAGCTCCAGGTGTTCAGTATGTGAGTCAAATCACGAAATGAGACGTGCTGCTGGCTCGGGGCATGCCGAGTCAGGTGGAGTAATTTTCCTCGCTGTTGTGTTATTCCAGAGTTTTCAAGAGTTGTTTGCTTTGACAGATAATCTTAATCCAAAACTGCAGGCTTTGAAACAGACTGAACAAGTGGACAGAGCAACTGTTTCTTATCTAAAATACACGCTCTGAAGTGATTGATGAGGGCCAGGACCTTTTCGCAAGCTGCTGCTCTTTCAAGAAACATATGGTGGGTAAACCAAGGAAATACGGTATAAAATCTGGGCACCATCTGATACGAGGATGGAAGGCTATGTACTTTTATGTCGTCGTACACGGAGGGCAAGGCGCGCGTGGCACTTGAGACATCAGCAAGTCTTGAATGTCACTGTGACAACTTTTTTTTTTTTTCCTTCAGCCAGGAGATACTGTGGGGATAAACAAACCTGACTTTTCTCCCGCAGTGCCGTGCACAAAAGGTCATACTCCTCTCTCCTCAAAGACCAAAATCCAAAACATTGCAACAATTGCATTATATAGTCCCAGTGAAAGGGAAACAACCTGAAGGGAGGACAAGAAGCTTGGATGTTCTCTCTAATTAGCGCGGGGACAAAGAAAGAGTCGAGACCTTGAGAAATGTTTTGTCTTTATCTTGCACTGCTTTAAAGTGTGTTGCATTTATATTATATATGATGGCTGCAAGTGGGTGTTATGTTTTACTAATCACCAGAATTACTGCACAAATATTTGTATTGCACTGCCATGACACCTATGGTTCTTTGGCATAAAAAAAGACTTTAACAATGCTCCTGCCACAACAATCAAAACATTCATTTAGTCTTAAATCCAGCCATTTCTCATATTTTCAGGTGCAAGTTTGCAGTAGGATATTATATATTTGCTATCTAACCTCAGGCTTTACCCTTTGACAATGCAATTCTCCAAAAGATGCAAGTCTCCTTCAGCTTTTTGACTCCAGCCCTGTTGTCGAGCCTCCTCTGAGGGTTTACAGAAAATATTCTCAGCACTCAAATGTCTCACTCAGTCCCTGCTTTTCTCAGGGCGAGGTTCATGAGCTCGCATGAAACCCCAAGATATCTGTCAGAGATGGTGATTTATCGTAGCGCCACAGCCAGTCTGCAGATAAACAGCAAATTTTAGGTTTCAGCAGTTGTCTCGAGTTGTGTGTGTGTGTGAGCATGTGTGTGCGTGTTTGCGTTTCTGTGTGCGAGAGAGAAACATGCATACATAAGCATGTGCTTCAACCCTTGAGGGAAATATATTACGCCGAAAGAGCAGATGACTTTTCATTCTTGTGATTACTTTTTTAAAGGACAGTAGGAAGAGCTGCCTTCTCAGTTTATTAGTTTTGATGATAGACTGTACTGTACAGCAAAGAGAAACAGGAGCACTAACCTTGGATCCCGACCCTCTGGGAGCCAGAGCCTGCTGGTTTTTATCCAATCAGGGACCCGTTTGCACCTGGAAACACAGGTGATCATAATTAACCGCAATTAAGAAGCTGCTGGGAGAGAAAATCAGCAGTGTTGCACCGGGTTTTAAAAATCACTGGCCTGGATATAATAGAACAAGTGCGAACTGTAATAAAGTGAGCCAGTAACGTGTCATTATGGTATATGGCAGAAGTTAAAACACAGCACAAGAACCCGACATGAGCAAGTGGACTGAGAGTAAAAGCCACACCAGGACTGATATATTTGTGCGGAGCTGTGGCTGCTGTTAAAAATTGGTTGCTTCTGGGCATGTTGACTAGAGAAATCAGTGCTGACTAGAGAAATCAATCATCCTGATGGGCTGGATATTGCAGCTCGCACGTTGCTGCATTCAAGTATGACCCAAATATATCATCACTTACTACACTCAAATGAAAATCTGGTGTTAGTTCTGCTGCACCTGCTGGAATAGGACAACTTCCACCTTCCTTCTTGTTAACAGTAGTCGTCAAGCAATAGGCTACACTCTTTCGGTGCAAGACATGTTGCCGTGCTGCAGCAGCAGGCAAAGCACAGGTGTGATTAATAACATACATGATTGCTCTGTTCTGCTGTAGCCTCCCAATAAGCCACGACTCGTGAGAGCTATTAATAAATACCTGAAAGACCTGCTCTCTTGTGCTTTGCCCGTTGAAACAAATCAGACATGGGTGCTGTGAAAAGGACCAAAATCTTTGTCCAGCTTCAACCACAGCAGAGCGGTGATTAGCCAGAATAACTGAAAGCACCTCTGTGGGTGGTTCAGAGTCTCTAATAACTGAAAGGCCTCCACAGTTCAGTGTGAATGGCTCGGCACTGTATGGTCCCATTAGATTTTGAACATGGCCACCAAAGTGGCGCGTCCTAAATTAATTTAGTGGTATCGATTTGACAGCTTTGAAACCACGAACTATTTCTGATTGTTAAAGTCAAACTGTGTAACAAGAAACTTTTCTACTTTTCTTACTTTATTAAAAAGGAGGTTCATTTTCATCAGGGACAGATTGTTTACGTATTATTGCAGCTCTAAACTGTTCCTACAGTTTCCAATTACAGTTTTTTGGCTGTAAATTGATTGAAAGTGACCCATTGTGTGATTTGTTTTATATCTTTACATATAATATTTACATAAAGGCCTTTTCCTGTCAAAGGAAATAATGAACACTAATCAAAATAATGATTCTTCCATTTAACTGCACCTGGGCCTGGGTCGTGTTAATGCGTGGTGACTCACCGCTTTGTGGAAGATTTTTTATTAATGCTATTGGTAAGACAGGTCAGAAATGGCTCCTGTGAAAACGGCTCATGAGGTGGCAGGAAATGAGGAGCAACAAGGTCAGTGTTATTTATGTCTGCTATTTCTGCCTCTGTTGAAAATTTTGGATATTTCATGAAATGTGGTGAAATTCGACTGTGGCGGTACTAATTTTCTTTTGCAGCAGCAGCAGCAGCATGGCGGAGTTAAGAGCAATTCCTCAAAAACATGTTTGATGACCTATTGTGCTTTTAAAGTTGTGCTTTATTTTTAATGAGCAGTAAGGCTATCATCATCAATAAGGGCAAAAAGCAATAAGAAAAAATCCATTAATTAATCATGGCTTTGTGTTGCAAGTTTCATCTGAACAGTTGATCTGCTCATGCACATAGCTGTAAACCTTTGCTGCCTTTTCCTCCCACTGGTTTTTAACAATTTAAAGAAAAAAAGAGTTAAGCAAACATGAGAAAATAAATACTGTTAATTTAATATGCATCAAACAATAGAACCACTCTTTGTACGTGCAAGTCGGGGCATTTGAAAAAAGATCAATGGTCACAGGAAAACCTCTGTTTGACTTTCCCACAGTGAGGTTGTCCTGCAGTTTACCTGTTTATTTCAACCCTTTGATAAGGCTGAGACTCTTTACTGAAGTGCAACTGGGGAGGAACCTCTTAGAAAAAACATCCTTCCTGTTTGCTTTCATCATTACTGTCATCAGAGTGACACACACTCAAGAGATGTGATGTTTCAACTACTATTAGTGGAACTAAGATATGTTGACTCTCTCTCTCTCTAACATTAGTGCAGCGATGGAAAGATCAGTTTGCAGGACCAGTTACTAAGCAACAGGCATGGCAGTGTGTTGTAGCACCACCATGTCTCCAAAAGAAAAATGTCATGTTTAAGCTCTTTTTAATCACTGGCTGTGGATCAAACTCCAGTATTATGGTTTTTTTGGAGAAAAAAAAAATAGATCCTTAACTGAGTCAGTGGGTGTGCAGTGATTTGGTCTTATGATGTAATGCATTTTGTCACATCTCAGAGGAGTGATGCTCACATGATCCGTGGGACTTTGGTGCACTTGGATGAAGTAGTGGAGTAACAACATGATGTTATTTATGCCTGTTTGTGTATTTATGTACCTGAAGTGGGAGTGGGTTGAGATTAAATTATATATAAACTGATTTAATCAGTGTTAGTAGCTTGTAGTGACAATGTTATATAGACTAACATAACATTTCATTAGCCTTCATCATCATGATTTAACATTATTTTGTCAGCCAGTATTTGGCTCGTTGTTTTTGCTTTTATGGCTTTTGTTTTCTGTGTCATCTTATGGTGCATATCAATAAATTAGAAGTAGTTCAAGTCTAATAGCCCCTAATAGCCCCCAGAAGGCCAACATTTCCATATTAAAAATGTTTTTTTCAATTGGTCTTTTGTGATTTTTCTAATTTTTTGAGATACTGAATTTTGGGTCTTCATTAAATGAGCCATAATTATTACAATTAGAAGAAATTAAATGATAAGAAGTGTGTGTAATGCATCTATATCATGTATTAGTTTCACTTTTTGAATTGAATTACTGACCTAAATAAACTTTTCCATGATATTCTAATTTATTGAGATGCGACTTTAGTAGCTATATTAATTCAAAATTATGGGTTTTGTATATTTATCCAGCTATGTGATAATAAGATTGACAGCTCACACTGTAGCCAGAGGGTTGTTAGCTTAGCATAAAGAGAAAGTGCTGCCAGCAGTTCTTCCTAAGTTCATGCACCATTTCTCATTGTATTAAACCTGCACAAAGACCAGACTGTGAAAGTTGTGTTGTGAGGGGTTTGTGCAGAGAGAAACTGTCTGAAGTCTGTGAAGTGGAGTGCCCAAACAACCCGTAGATGTGGAAACTGATTTAACTGGATTCTCCATCTACCAAACTATGTCCAAGTAGTTGAAAACTTTCTAATTCAGTGTAGCTACTAAAAGTTTCTCTGTTTTTTTTTAACTTTTTTAAACCTTTTTTTGTTTTCCTAGGAATATGAGGTTTTTAATATCCTTGTAATACATGTGTATATCCCTGCATATCAAATTCATTTAATACCCAGTCTCTCAAAAGAACTGAAAACATATTTCCCGAGCTGATGCATGATGTGCTCTGAACACTGATACGCTGGAAAACAAACAGTTTACGCTGTAACCTGTGTAATTGCTCCTCGTACATATAGATTTTTCAATAAAACAGTAATTACTGAGTGAAATCCCAGCTGTCCCATTACACGCACATGGGCTGTCACTTTATGGGAAGATGATTAATCACACAAACCGGCGCTCATTTTTAAATACATCCTTAATGCATTCTTTTGCCTCTGGGGCTATATCTCACCTCTTTTCCACAGTCTGTGTTTGATGAAAGTATAAAACTTTTTACGTGGCTTTTGGACCCTTGTTGCGCAAGAGAACCACTACTTTGGTGTGTGTTTTTATTAATTCACAACTGTGTGCGTGTGTTTGTGTGTGTGTTTGTGTTGTGGGGTGACTCTAAGGCCATCTATACACAAGTCAAACCTGAAAAAAGGGGTCAGGGGATGTTGTAGCTCACCCTGCTTCGCCTCCTGCTGAACAGAAAGCACAGTAATAAATTCAGAGTCAGGGACCTCTTACATTTTCCTGTTGCACTCCTACCTGTACGTATTGTCATTCGACATTTCATCCTCACCCCTTATCTGTTCATCCCTTTCCCCCTCAGAGGCAAATTGTTTTTCTATGCTTCTCTCACAATCTCTGCTCCTTCTCTATATTTTTACCCAATTTCCAAGCCCTAACAGTCAATCTTTCCCTCTTTACAATGTCATTCCACTTTCTGCTCTCTTTGTTCATCCCTCTCTCGCAGCTTGGTGCAGGGAGTACAGCTGGACATTAATCTGCCACAGATGAGCCCCATTCACCAGGCAGCTCATGGCTGCTTATCAGGCATTGGGTAAGATTAGGATACTCACTAGTACGCACGGAGGAGTTTTGGCAAGAGCACAGTGAAAAGACTTTGGGTAAAAAAAAAACAAAAAAACACTGTCATTACCTTTTATACACCTAGAGCCCTTGTCACGCCGAAAACAATAACAGAAGTGGCAATCTCTTCTGCTCATTATGTAATAGCTATAATAAAGCCCTCAGAAAAAGATGAAGCATCACTGCAGTGACCCACTAAATCGTCTGGCTGTGGTCCCTTTCAGAACTTTATTTTGATCTTTTTGTCACTGTATTTGTCTCTCTTTGTGCAAAAAAAATATCACAGTGAGATCAAATTAAATGTAAAGTGACAGCTCCCATGCACTTTCTCTACAGTTATTGTGCAGATGCGCTGTGATAGACAAAGTCTTTCATAGAATCTGTTTCATTTTAAAATTAATTTCTTTCTCGTCTATTTATAGAGATCTCCAGAGTAGGACATATTGATTATAGCTCCATGGTAACACACATTCAGCATATCCCACACACAACAAATAAAGACAAATGTCAAGTGCACACAGTTTATCCTTCTGTCCTTCCATCTTCCATCCATCCTTAATTGTACATGCATCTCTCTATATTTTCTTTTCTTTTTTCAGCTGAAGAGCCTCATCTCAGCACTTAACCTCCAATTTGCATAAGTCATTATGGCTGTCAGGAATGAGGAGGCTATAAATTCTACTAAGTGTTCATCCATCCTTGTAGGTTTGAAAATGCTCAACCAATTTTTACATTTTTTTGACTAATGGAGACAGAAAGAGCATCCATCGCTGAAACATCATTAATACATGTGATGAGCCAAGCAGTTTCAGCTTAATTCATTTGGACGTGCACTACCTGACTGGGATGGAGAATCTTTCTTATACGGGTCACTTTTGATATTGGCAATTATGTATTCAAAACGTATTCATTTTTGCGACGCGCTATCCTTAGTCGGTCGAATCTCGAATCTAAAAACAGAAAAATTTATCTTAAACCCAATGGGGAGAACAATACTTTTTTTTATTGAATACTTTCTGCTCCTGCCAGCATCAATTACAGCAAATGTTTGTTCTGCCAAATAGGAAGCAGGGATATCTCTCCTGCTCCATCAATAAACAGAGACCAGAACAACACTGGTATCGCACAGCGAAAACAGGAAACTCAATAGAAACGCTGCAGCCTTTTTAGAAAAACATAGATTTTCCTCCAGCACTCCTGACAGATGCCGGAGTTAAAGTGTTGGCGCACAGCTGGGACTCTGGAGAGAAGCAGACACTGTTTGTGTATGTATGCATCTCTGTATGTATGTACAGAATGTGTGTGTGTGTGTATGTGGGTGCTAGCAGAGCTGTCATCGACGCCACATCAAAAAAGCCGAGGTGACATTCCTAGGTCATGGGCTGCAGCCGGAGAACAGCAGAGACAGAGCGCTACTGTTCTTTTTAATGATAAAAACAACAGGTGAGGGGAAGATGGAAGAACGAAGCAGATGACGATTTCTGCTGACGGCACTAATAATGCAAGACGACGCCTCAGGAGTGGTGCAGATTTCAAACTGAATGCAAACTTCAATGGGAGGCTCCACACAAACTTTTTTTCTACCTCTATTTCTGAGAAGTTCTTTTAACCATCCGGAAGTGTGAGGTGTAAACTTAAAATCAAAAGGTTGCTTCTCTCCACACAGACACACAAACACGCACACATGCATTTCTTGCTTTACAGTCACAGATAGTTTCTACTGCTGACCTGCTTCTGCTCTTGATAACCCATATTAGTGTCTGCACGTCTTAGTATCCCTTAATATTCAGGGATGATGAAGTGGGAATATAAATCAGCCCCAGAGCTTTTGCACTCGAC
Organism: Decapterus maruadsi; assembly: GCA_030347415.2. Lineage (NCBI taxonomy): Eukaryota > Metazoa > Chordata > Actinopteri > Carangiformes > Carangidae > Decapterus > Decapterus maruadsi. The sequence continues at coordinate 3,993,103 of CM064890.1, forward strand.
TGGAGTGCTAAGAACACACCGGGAGACATCATAACATCTGCCCTGTACCACATTTTACAAGAAGCGAATAGTAAACTGAACATTAATTAATAATGATTTGTAGAAAAATACACCAAATAGAACAACTGCAGCATTAAAAGTGTAGCTCTTCTTTCATTTTTTTTTTTTATCTGTGAGAGTTGGTGGCTAGAGATTCAGACTGGACAGCACAGCAGTAAATAGAGGGCCAGATGTATTTTCATCTCAGTGGTTTTTCAGATTTTAATTAGCGTATTAGAATTAAGAGTCTACTCTGCTCCTGTCCCTGTCTGCTTAGATGTTCTGCAGAAGTAAAAAGGTACAAAAACATAGATGGTACTGTAGGCGGGTGGATGTGAGTGAGATGAAGGCCACACAGAGCCACACTGGGCCGTGCAGCCAGCCCCCTCCCGCCTTCCCACCCCCCGTCATCCGTCTAGAGTCAGATCCCGACAGCAGTGGGCCGCCGCCACTCTGCCGTGTTGATATTTTGGAGCATGTGACATCAATGATGAATCACTTCTCCATCCGCTACTAATCAGTGTTAATTGTTATGACCCAATCAACGGCGCCTGTAGATGTAACTGCAGTCGCTACCATCCACACACAAGCTGTTTACTGATAGCAAAAAAAAAAAAGACCAACATAACTAAAATTACATCAATGAGCCACAACGATGAAACGGGGCAAGAGAATATCTCTGGTCCATTAAAAAATCGCTCATTCAGAATCATTAGTAATTTCATTCTAAACTTAATCTTGCATTAGTTTCTATTTTTATTTCCCATGGCTTAATGGTTCAACTCGACTCACGAGACAATACACATCGCAGGCACAGCATTAAAACCAGTCACCTGTTTGAATGTTATGGCTGATTGGTAATGCTTTAGCTAATATACCTATACTCACAGCTGAGGTGCCACCTGTGAAGTTAGCTAAGAATAAGACCGAACATAACAGCTGGTGTCTGTTTCAGTTCAATGATCGACAAAAAATACATCCATTAAAATTTGTCCTTCAGTTACCTCAGACCCACGGATTCTCTGTAACATAAACACATAGGGGAGACCGGGATGGTTGTAACACTTTTTGTCTCAGCTCCCTGAACTTGCAGAGTGTTCATGGTAGAGGCCCCAGATTTTCACACAGAGTACCTTCATTTGTTCTCTACAAATCGCAATGCCTTCAACATACCACTGTTACAACCTACCACACTACCAGGGTTGGGTAGGTTGTAATACAACATGGGGTAAATTGTAACAGTGAGATTAAAAACATGCATCTCTGTAAGTTTATTGTGCATGTTCCAACACCAAAGCATTTTTCTGTGGTTCAGTATGAACGAAAAGAACTCATCACTGACGGCTAAATGAAGAACAGAGCCAGTGGTGTGGATCCTAACATCAGAAAGCTGTTTTAAAGAACATCTTAAAACCAAAATACCGATAAATAGTGAACATGTATGAATGGAAACCTTCAGCAGGAGGTTGGAAGCAGTCTGACTAGCTGGTGGTTGGAAATAAACATTGATGAAATGACTCATATTTCACCTAAGAACCTGCTCTTTCATCTTATACATTGTTATCTAATTCAAACTGTATCGATACTAGTAAAAAATGTAGGCTTGGTCCAAAATATTAGCTTCTGACCTAAAAAAAAAACCCTGTAAAACCTACACACGTATTGACACAGCCATGCAAATTCACATGCAATATTAGGGAGTGAGTGGGTACACATGATATTGATCACATTATCCCTTACTGGTGAAAGTGATGCTGTTACAAGCATTCCCCGGTCTCCCCTGCACAGACAATGCTGCACCTTCGTGGAAAAATGAATTGTCTAAAGTTTTGTGAAAGGGGGGGGAGAAACTTTTTAAATTTCCCCTTGCTCTGCTCTCCTAAATCTAGCAGCACCATGTTGTTTGAAGTGCAGTCATATTCACAGACCTAAGCCAAATGAATTGGACACATTGTCGCTTCCATAATTAAGGCAAATTCCTTGCACGGCTCAGAGTGTGGGAGGTTCCAGTTCCTCTCCTCATCATCACTTCTTGTACTTTCTGCACCACGGAGCCGAATGTTAAGCGGGTTCTTTCCAACATCTTCAAGCTCATTGATATAAAGTGCATCTTCCCACTCGGGCTTACTCAACACTTCCATAATAACAGTCATTATCTTCAACACACATCTTTCTGCTTCATTTAAGCCATTCTTAACAAGGGGTATTTATCATAGAGGTGCTACTGTTCTGCGGTCACACTGACCTCCAGCGCTCTGATTTATTCCTGACCATCTACTCGGCTCCGCGTTTCACTCTTACTGCAGGACAAAAATCGCCACTGTGAACCTTTTTAATTACAAAGACATAATTTAAAACTTCATCAGTCGTGGGTGCTTGCTACACGGGGTGACATAAGCAGCCAGCGGGCTCTCTGTCTTACAGTGGCGGTCATTTTTTAAATAGAGATGAGAGAATGTTAATGGGGTACGTAAATAAGAGCAGCTCGGCTCAGCGTGTACGTCACGGTTCTAAAATTACCCCAATAATGATCACGCTGGTGTCACTTTGATGAAACTTTCCGTCTTCTTACAACATGCGTGAGTATTTTTGTAATTTCCACAACAACAAATTGCGGCCTCGCGCTGAATGAGGGGGCTATACATCATCATGTGTGAGGGCGATGAGATTGGTGGTGCTGTTAGACACACAGCACATCATTATTTTGATTTTGTCGTCCTCTGCTCCTGTGACTTGGTGAAGCAGCGGGACAGTGAGAGATGAGGGTGAGGAGGTGCAGCCAGCTGAGCCTGGACAAACACAAGGACAGCTCTACCTCTGACAACACTGTATTAAACCAATTATTCACTATCAGGGATTGTTTTCTGCAACAGTAAATGTTTTGTTTACCCGGCCCCGAAAAATGTAGCGAATGGGTTGTCATCTACAGCGCAGGCGGTGGAGATTGTAAACATATTTTTCTCTCCCCTCCCTACAAGAGGATAAATAAAAAGACTGCTGTTAGAAGATTTAATTCCAAGAAGCCGCTCTCTGGGGTTCTGCGTTGTACTAAGAAGCCCATTGCGAAAAGCCTTCAATTAGCATAGTACGCTTTCATCTTCTGACCAAAGTCACCCTGAACAATCAAATTATCTCTAAATTTAAATAAAACAATCACTCCCAATCAATCAAGGTTCATTATCGCTCAGATAATTTCCATTGCTTGCATCCCTCCCTACACTCACACTCACCCACATACTGTAGGTCATGCACAAACAACACCTGTGTGTGCACAAGTAGCAAAAAAACAAACTGTAGAAAACAACAGTTTTACACTGAAATGACTTTTAATTCCTCAACACACAAGGCACAGATGTGTTTGTTTCAACCACAGTTCTGGAGACTTCTGTCGGCTTTGTGGGAGTTAGAAAAGTTGGGAGTTCACAGTCTCCAAGCCGACAGTCTGCTGGGTATGTGGGGGTAGACAGACACAAACAAAGTTAGTTAGATAAATTGCTTTGGTCAGAGCTGCACATTATCATTAAGAGTCACGCCATGTCCACTTGGAATTCAACCCAGTATAATGAAAAATTACTAAAAAATGTCCTCATCTCTAGAATTTTAATTTATAAAACTGTCACTCAGCCATTTTTTAAAGGCCTTACACATTAGCCGGTCTTTGTGGTGTCCTAAAAAAAAATATAAAGGGGATAAAAAAGTCAACAAAATCCACAGTGTTTTGGATGAAAATATGAAATGTGAGATAAAACTGGAGCAAATCAGCCGAACGGAGATGAATTCTCTTTTATGTAAAACAATTTGACTGATTACTAGAGGTAAATTGTGGTGCATTTAGCTGGCAGTCAGACTGGCATATTTCACAAACAAAAATAATTTCTCCCAAAATAAAAAAAAATTAATTTTGTTCTTGAGTGACAATAAATAATTTACTCTGTGTGTGTGAGAGAGAGAGTGTTGATTAAAAACTACAGATTGTTGTGTCGTTTCGCTCTAGGCTGGAGTCTCGCTCTGAGTCTCATCAACATCGCTCCGTCAGCCAACGGAAGTAGATACTTTTCCCCAGACGGGACGAAAAAAGGAGGCGGCTTTTCTACACTAAAACACATTTTCATACTGCCCGACCAATCTGAAGCACTACTGCCCTGATCAAGGTTATTTCTTTTCAAACAGCAAAAGCCCAAGATGATGTAGTGAACCGATGTCCCCAGGCTAGCATCATACATTCCATCTTGGTAGCATTGGGTGGTGTAAACTACCTCCAGGCTTCAGCATCCACAATTTTATGGCTCTGGAGGTTACAGCTGAGCATGCTGATTTTTCTCCCTATTTTTCTGAGTTGTAAAAAAAAAGCGCTCAGTGGATGCTGCGATACGCTTTTATCTGGTCATCCACCGTCAGCCCCAGATGTCCTGTAAGTAACGTTTCTCCTCTCTCAGCCCCGCCAGTCTCTTCATGGCCTCCAGTTGATCCACCTGAAGCTCCGTCTTCATCATCTCTATCAGGGTGTCGTTCACGTCCTTCGCCATGTTCTTTGCATCCCTGGAGAAGGTTGAAACAGCACAAATATATTAGGAACAACAATCAGCAATGCAATTAATACACACACATGGCTCTGAGGCAGCACTTCCGAGGCACAGTCTGATAGTTTGTAAAACCAGCGAGTGCTGCCAGTCCAGGGGTTCATCCCAGGAGGAAATTGCTGAAATCTCTATCTTGCTGTTGCAGCATATTGGGGAAGATTCATCATCCAACAGTGATATCTTTTTTGACTCTGAAAAATTCACCCTGTTCCGATGTTTCAAAAGTAATTTGCTCAAAAAAAAGTGAGGCAGTGACGAGACAGGAGAGACCAAGTGATGCTGGGCTGCACACAAAATGTTGAGGAGACTCTGACGTTGGCATCCCGACCCTGACTGAGCGTGTTTTTAGCCCGTCTTGTCATCTTTGCACTGGCAGGAAGAACCAACACTGTTCAGAAAGGTCAGGAGAAGGTATGTATACACTATAAATGCTACAAACTGCATAAAAGGTTGCATCAGTGTGAGGACAGCAGCAGCAAAGTAATGAGCAGAAAGTTGCTTCTGGCTACGCCTTGAAAAAGTGCAGCTCTCCTTCAACAGCCTGTCCTTAAGCAAGGCACTTCGGCAGATATTGTTTACTTTTTTATAAGTTTAGTACCTTGCTCCAAAACAGCACGGCCGATGGGTGAATTCAGCTTGGTCTGTCACTTGAGAGACATCCTCAAAAACATGTCTCATTCAAGTTTTAACAGAAAGGAAAGAAATTATGGCCCGTATTCATACTCTTACGTATTCAGTGTTAATCTCATTTAAAATATGGAGACAGATTCAAGATACCTTTTTTCATTTTCCATCCCACCTCTGGTAATCTCCCTGTTTACTTAAGAAAGATAAATTCTCCTCTTATCAGACCAGATCATCTGAATGGATAATCTTTCAGAGCCTTGAGTCTGCCTTGCACTTGGCAACGCTCCGCGCCGAGGGCTCGGAGACGAGGTATTCATGCCAGGTACTCAAATGCAACACCCAAACACATGCTGCATGAATCTAACTTGGAAAGGTGAAGCTGCTGATTTTCTGTATTTTTCATTATTGTTGTCAAATCCTATTATGAAACCAACCCAACAAAGAAATTGTCCTTCTGACAGATATGGCATATTGTGTGAGTACATCCAACATCCAATGTAGCTTTTATGCCTGTGCCATTGAGCCACACTGTAGCTATTAAAAACACATCATTACTGTCAAACAGCTCCACAGACTGATAACTATGATCACTATCACAGTGTCTGAAAGGATTTTATGTAAGGTAGAGGCCACACTGCATGCTTGGGTACACAGTTTGTCTTTTTTTTTCTCTTTGCCTTTTCAAATGGTGCAAAGTTAGTAATGGAAAACGGAGCACGCTGTCCTTGGTGGTGGAAATGTCCAGTCCACATGATTATCCACTTCTCTTTGGACCCTGTGAATGGCTGTCGTTCAATCAATGCAGCACATTCATTCTGCCCAAGTTGGCATTGCTGAGCACATTGTATCTGCACCACCAGTCTTTCAATGTGGCACTATCAATTGATGACATGACGCTAGTACCCCCTTCAATCTATCATATCCAAATTCAATCAAACTTCGGTGCAAGCTATTTTTAGAACGGTGGAGCAGAGCCGCGAGCTGCTCAGAGCTACGCTACGGAGGCTCATGGGATTTTTTTGGTTTCCCTCATCAAACTCATCAAATAAACAATGCACATTCACCACGCTATGAGATAATAACAGAACGTTATGAGACAAGAGTTGTTTTCAAGGCAAATTAATGCAAAAACCACTGATGTGCAGGGCAGTTTTTCAGCAAGCAGTCTCTGCATTTGCCTCGAAAACAACTCTGTCTCGTAGCATTGTGTTATTATCTCATAGTGTGGTGAATGTGCAGGTCACAACTTGTCCACCAGAGCGTTTTGGAGTTGTTGGATTGTATATTTGATGAGTTTGATGAGGGAAACCAAGAAATCCCATTAGCCTCTGTAGCGTAGCTCTGAGCAGCTCACGGCTCTGCTCCACCATCCTAAAAACAGCGTGCATCGACAATTAAAGGTAACGAACCTACTGCTATTACTATAGGGATTATGGCAATGGACCAATTTGTCAAAATGTTGAACTATCCCTTTAACCCAAAGCAAGGGTCTTGGTATGAAGTAAAAGCTGGTGAAGTAAGAAACACATTAACATGCCTGGGCATTGGTCTCTCGCTCACAGGAACAACTCTCCATACTGAGTCTGTGTAAGTGGTGACTGTTATTAGTCTGAGGAGCTGCTTCTAATCTACTTTTCCCATATTTTTTCATAATAAGAAACATGTCACCCAGTGAAACGGTGCGGCTCACTGAGATAGTTTAGAACTATGTGGCATAGAAGGATAAGCTAAATCCAGTTTTGGGAGGTACAAACAACACGCCATATGCATGTGAATTAGGAGTTGTAAATCCTTTTCTTGTTTTTGTGATGCACTAACAATTTGAACAGACCTCCTTTTGTAATTTATTCAAAGAGACTTTTACTGTGAAATGTATAGTTGAATATCATATTCCTAACCATTATAAAAACAATGTAAGCTATTTATACGGATTAAATAACAGATGATGGGACAAGAATAGTAGGTAGTCTGAGTGGAGCCAGAAGACGACACAATGGTGCTGGATGGTCATCAATAAGTGAAATACAAGTTACCACTGAATTGTTGTTGTTGTTGTTCTCAGTCTTACCCGCACACGTAGAGGTAACCGCTCCGTCTGAGCAAGATTTCGGTGACGTACTGGCTGTTGAGCAGCAAGTTGTGTTGGACGTATCTGGGTTGAGCTGCTGAGGTAGTGACCTCCTCCTCCTCCTCCTGCTGCTCCTGCTCCTGGTCGTCTCTGGAGAAACACACCTTGAGGTGGTTCAGGATGCCGCCCGTCACGAAACCCTCCAGCTCCTCCCTAGGAAAAAAAAAAAAAAAAAAGAGAGACGATATGCGATGAGTCACATCCAAAACATTTCAGCTCTTTGTAAATTTCACACAAGGTTATTCCTGCAGTTTATTCTAAAATAAAACTGATTCTTTCCAAACTCTTTAATTCAGTTGCTGATGTGGAGAAAAGATCATGTAACAGTGAAAAACACAAGCACGCTTTTATTATAATCAAGGTGTAAATGCCAATATCGCAGGGCAAGAATTCAACTGTTTATCCTTCCACATCCAACAACACTCCCGTAACATATTTAGCAACAGCTTCAACCAATCTCACAAGACATAAACCCCCCCTCCCCTAAAAAAAAACCTGTCAAGCTCAGTAAAACAAAACAATGATGGGCAAAAGGTCTGAGCAAAACTGTGCCAGGCAACCAATTTATCTTGCTTAACGAGAGAGGTGCAAAAAAAATATGTGTTTCATAAGCAAGGTCAAGTCACTTTTATAAGCATCTTTTTATAATCAATCCTCCCAGCCTTGCAGTTGGGTGTAACCTTGCTCCCTATCGGTGGTTCGCTTGCCAACTACTCCTTCTTCTGCCTCAGTGTTTTTACAGGGCCCGGGGTGCTATCGGAAGAGAAAAACGACAGTGGTGAGGGAGTGAGGTTTACTGTGGCTCAGAGCATCTTGTTTAAAGTTAAACAGTCGGAATGAGTGGAAAATACACACACACGCACTCAACGAGTTGCAGTTTTAAGATCATGGGTGAAGGTCTTTGCCTCAGGGGTCTGTGTTTTGCAGGAGCCCCTCGACTAAAATAAGGCATTCTCTGACTAACGCACGGACGTTGTGGCGTGAATACTAAAAGGCGCAGACAGATGTATTGTCTTTGTTCTGTGCGAAACGTCACGAATTGTTGCTTCTGCTGCATTATTTATTCCTCACCTTTGATTGAAGACAGAGTTATTAAAAGGATCTCGTTCTTTTGACCAAGACGTGTGATTGAAAAATCTGTTTGAACATGAGAGCAACATGAATGACAAGGAGAAGCGCGACGGAATCTTCTTTTGTTTGACATCCGAACATGAATCATCACAGATTGATAGCCATGTGAGCAGAAACTAGCGGAGGGATGACAAAGGACAGGTGACACCTTGGAAAACTGTCAAGGTTTTTTTTTTTATTATTATTCTGAGGGGTGAAAACTGCCAGACTCCTCAGTTTATACACACACAAACCAACACCCACAACAGCCTGTGGCGATATCCCGGACCCGAAAGCGAACCCAGCAGGTCTTCCAGTCATGTTTCCCCTGCAGCATGAAATCACATGTCATACAGAGGCTGAGAAATGGGAGGGAGGGGAGAAGGGTAAGTGCAGGGAAGAGGAGCGGGGAGGACGAGTTTGATGTGACAAGCAGCCAGATTGGCATCAACCTCTCACAGGGATGTTAAGTGCTGTGAGTGATTGAGGCATCGCAAGCTTTGTTTGTTTTTCCTGGTGGAAAAATTCATAGCAGGATTGTGATGTTGGGCACATCCCGTCTTGACATTTTGTAATATTTATAAGCATAAAAAAGCCATTTATGCAACTTTAGATTTCAACTCCTACTTATGACTTCGGCTGAACTTTTCTTTAAAAAATCTGGGACGCTCAAAAGTGCTATAAACTATGCTAAGCAGGCTCCTACATTCTAAGGCGATGTGACATCAAATTGCACTTACTCTTGGAGAAATCCAACCGAGATGAATGCAGGCAGGCCAATTCAACTGCAGGTATGTTGTTCTCATTCTGCTAACCTATTTAAATTGAGTACAACTCTTCACGGGTGGCTCATAAAACACAGACTAATCGCTTTGGTCAACACTGTGGGGGTGTTCATCAAAGAAGCCCACACTGTGAACAAACACCGCCTACTACCTGGCTGTGAGTTGGTATTTAACTAAGGGATAGAGGACACAGAGGGGAACAAACAACATCCTCTGTGATCTGTTCTTGTGTGATTAAGGATACTAATCCATTCGCACAATTTAATCCTGCAAAAGAACTCCATCAGTGCCCCAGCATTAAGTACATGAACACTACTGATACTAGGAAAAGCACATCAATTAGTATGTAGTCAGGAGAGAGTGAAACCAAAGCAAACTGATGTGAGACTAGATCTACACACGATGAAGTCAGTGTACAGGGCTTATAAACACAAGAGCAACACAACAAAGCAAAAGCGTGTAGCCTACATTCAGTGCAACTTAGTTGGATACAATTTTCAACCGATGCCTGATGGAAATATTGAACATTGTGTAAAAACTTCTCATATAACAAACAGCAGGGTTGTTGTTCAGATGCACACCGCACTGAATCTCAATCAATGCCTTATCTCCTTATGAAATATGAATGTGTTCTTTTTCATTATTCAATCCACTTGAGTTGTACTTTTTAAATGTTCAGTTACTTAAAATGTTTGTTGTCAAAAACTAAAACCAAGTATTACCATTTAAAAGCTCAATATAAAACAACACTTGAACTTGTATTACAATATTTATAGGAACTTCTTGGAGGCAACTTTTTTAGAAAAGTCCAACATTTACTCTTCTTGCAGCTCTGTTTTTTTTTCCACCAACTAAAAAAAATATTCAGAGGTTTAGCTTCTAAATGTGGAACTATGTTCACCAGCTCGTTGTTAGCTTTATCTGAATGGTGACGGGCAGTTGGTATACACAGCTCAGCTGTCTGCTGGAAAAGGCACTCACGTCCAGCAAGAGTGAGTCTAAATAGCTAAAGGGATAGTTCAACATTTTGGCAAATTGGCCCACTGCCATAATCCCTATAGTCGTAGCAGTAGGTTTGTTGCCTTTAATTGTTGTGAGCCGTGAGCTGCTCAGAGCTACGCTATGGAGGCTCATGGGATTTCTTGGTTTCCCTCATCAAACTCATCAAATACACAATCCAACTTCGGTGCAAGCTATTTTTAGAACGGTGGAGCAGAGCCGCGAGCTGCATAACAGAACGTTATGAGACAAGAGTTGTTTTTAAGGCAAATGAATGCAAAAACCACTGATGTGCAGGGCAGTTTTTCAGCAAGCAGTCTCTGCATTTGCCTCTAAAACAACTCTGTGTGGTAACGTTCTGTTATTATCTCATAGCTGATTGGCCATTATACCCCCTCACCCCCTCAAAAAAAAAAAAAAAGTAGCAGTGTGAATGTGCAGGTCACAACTTGTCCATGAGAGCGTTTTGGAGTTGTTGGATTGTGTATTTAATGAGTTTGATGAGGGAAACCAAGAAACCCCATCAGCCTCTGTAGCGTAGCTCTGAACAGCTCACGGCTCTGCTCCGCCGTTGTAAAAGCTGGTCATTAACCAAAACAATAAGATGACCACCTCTAAAATCCCCAATATTCATACATACAGTGACAAAACCTTTGGCTGACAAATAAAAACAGGAGGAAGAATGGAGATTTCATGAGACACTGATTAGCATCTGAGCTTTGCAATCCAGGTACTTTATCAACCTGAAATAGGATTCAAAAGAGAAATGCCTTCAACAACCTCTTTGTAATTTCCTGCCAGAGGTCACAGTGAAACAAGACACGTCTTCTTTCAATCGTAAGAAAATAACACAATAATGTACACACAAAATGAGATGTGCATTACAGAGGTCACACATTTCAATATGTGCAATATGCTGGGGGCAAGGTGAAGACTGAGAGCAGTATATACAAAGCATATGTGAATATGTGAGTGTATGCAGTCTTGGAACAAAGCGCGGAACAGACAAGAGGAACACGGCTCACCTGAATAGGTAGTCTCTGTCTCTGTGGCGACAACCAAAGAACAACCAGGTCTCACCAAACACAGCCTCGGGGTTCTCCTGCCTCTCCCTCTCTCTGAAAGTCAAACAGCAGACGTTAGTGGTCAATCAATACCAACAGACGACCAGAGCAGATGGAGGAGAGGAAGTCCTTCCTAGCAGCAAAGGTTAAAGAAGAGTAGTGACACCATTAAGCACTTTATACAATGACAGTACACTGAGCGCCACAAATGCCTAATGCACGGAAACGGCCGTGCATGCTGCAGCGAGGACATTATACGTATTATTAAATTTCACCCAAACAGAAGGATAGATCCCATCACTATAAACAGTTACACAAATGAAACCAAGGGCCTCTGCACTGTGTGTGTGGGTGTGCTGCTGTGTATATGCCTATGTGGTGCCCAACTGTGCTTGTGTGCGAAAAAGAACTGCTCTTGCAAAAGTTGATTCCTCTTGTGACTTGGGAGTTTGGCAAAGTTCCCAGAATCCTTTGCAGGCGATGGCAACACAGCGGCACAAAGCTGCTCTGAGGATGTCGGTATCTGCGCTGCACACCTGCTGCAAAAGGTGACAGCTCTCGCCCCGATAAGAACAGTTGACCCCCAACCTTTCATGATGCCATCAGTCAGTTGACTCTCTAAAGAGCCCGGCATTATCTGTGAGCCGGTTTTTGGAAGGGAGAGGGGGGGGGGCTGAAGTGACCAAGCATAACAAGGGGCTGAGGGATACCACAGAGAGGCACTGAATCTACCCTTTGTGCTGCACGGCTGCACTGCATGGATAAGGCGGTGCTTGCCCTAAAACCCCATAGTTTGCTATTCAGGTACAGGCTAAATCTTGATTTGTGTTCTGCCAGTTCTTACGCTTGATGAAGTTGCATGGTGAAAAGGGTGTTGAAACACTAATGTGGTGCTGAAAAAGTGGATGAATCAACGAGTTCAAGTGCAAATCTGTCACTTAACCATTTTAACGATTGAAGACCACATATATAAAAACAACCGTTTGATCAAAAATCTCATCACCCTCCCTCAATAAAAAAAAAAAATTCCAGACTGAGTGTTTTTAATTTTACAAGGTAAACTAATGGGTAAAAGATGGCTCTGCTTGACTCTGCACACGCTCTCTGTGGATGTAAACTGAAAAAACCACATATGGCTTCCAAGATAGCTGCCATGCAAAATCATCTCGTAATTGAATCGCTAAAGTCAGACTTAAGGTGAGGAACAGACAAACTTTCCTTCAGCAGATGAAAGGTCAAACAATGAAATGAAGTAACAATAAGTAGAAGTGAAGTGGGACTCAGTGTCGGCCATGGCCTCCTTAAAGGGTGTGGGTGTAGTCGAGGAGGGACAAAAGCTACTAGAGTTGAACGATTCAATTTCATGTGCGAACAATACACAAGAAGACAAACATTATCAAAATTCATACTTCATCATGATCCAGACAGCACGATGAGGAGTACAAGGACGAGATGAAAAAGATCTTTGACTTGTCAGTCCAAACAAGAATCAGGGAGAAAATAAGTGTAGCCGAGTCTTTGTCTAAAAAGTTTAACAAAGATCAACAAAACGTTTCAATCAACTTTGCTTTTGTGTTATTTTTTGATGCCAGTTTCCAAAATGTTACTAATGGTAGATTAAAATTTTAACACGTTTCCAAGGGCATGGGGGGCAGGGTGTTTTTTTACTTTAAGAAAGGCAGAAAACATTTCAGAACCACTGACCTATGCTTTTAATCACACAAATATCCCAAACATTAGAACCTTCTTAGCTTCTCAAATATTATTCTATTCATTGTGTCACTGTTAATTGGATATTTCAATCATATTGAGTTCAGAAAACTGATAGATTTGTTTCTATATTTTCCCGAGAGTATAAGATGATTTAGTTTTGCTTTAAATCATAAAACAATGAATAATCGTTCGTTCCGCATCTGGACTAATTAGCCGTAGCAGAAAAGGAGAAAAAAAACAACTGAATCAATGCAGAAGTCTAAATGTGAATAATAAAACAAAGCTAAGCTCTGCTTTAATTAGATGCAATTTGACCAGTTGAGAAAAAACACTTTAGAGAGGAGAAGTTCCTTTGAACTGTGAGTCTGTGAATGAGGCCTGGTAACAGAGCCGTCTGCCTGACTTCATCCAAACACTCAGATCCCGTCCATTAGCATCCTGGACGAGATTCTTCTGATCTGCAAACAGCCTCAAGTAAACTCATTTTAGTGGGCTCGTCTCTCTCCTCTCGCCGCCTGCCCTAAAGGAATCAATACCAATATGAAAAACCTGGATTCCATTCTGAGTAGACCACACCGGCGCCTTCCCTGAATACAAATCACATCACATCACATCCACACACTATAACAGCCTGCAATACAATCCCAAGGGAAAGGCAGCATCCACAGAGCACTCCATTTGGGGTCGAAATCAGAGGCGGTTGCCTTTCAGTGCCATTCAGATGATCAGCAGGAGAGGGGGGGGGGCTGCAGGAGAGGCTGAGGTGAAGACTTGGTAAACATCACAATTATCTCATATCTTTCATCCGTTTTCTTTCCAGCTCCGTGTAAATGGCGCTGAGTGGCTTTTAGGCATGAAAATATAACAAGAACTAAAACAAAAGCCTCCTCACAGCAACAGCTTGAGGCTTAATCAATGACATTAAATTGCAGAATAAAATCCATAGAAGTTCATCGTAGTGGAGTCAAAAGGTTTTCATAACGCAGAGAAAGTGGCAAGATGCTGCAGCCTAATTGTAATCAGCTGTTTGGTTACACTGATAAAGGGAGGCTCTGTATTTGCTCAGACAAACTTTAATACAAGTTGTCATATTGAATGTGCCAAGTATGCCTACTGGCATACCGAAGTATTGAACTGAGCAAACAGATTTTTTTTCCAAAATTAAAGCTTGTTAGAGCTGCTAAGGAGATTAAGCCTAACTACTCAGTTAAAAAACAATATTTGTTTAACTGTCACTGCTCCAAGCTAAATACAAAGACACTGGAAATTACATTCTCCATAAAATCCTCCCGTGCAAACTGCAGCAATCAATACCAGACTACTGGGGGGTCTTATTAAAACTCCTTAGTGCCACTAAGTCAGCCCTCTGACCTTCTTCTACGTGCTGACAGCAAGTACAAACTCGCACAAAGTACCTCTGTAAACAGCCGTCGAGTAACAGTGGGGGTGGAAGTTGCGGAGAGGTAGAAATATCGAACTGTCCCCATGTTGTTTTGTTGCTAACAGGACCTTTCTCAGGCCTCGAGGCAGATACGGCGTCCCGCTGACAAACCGGTGATTGTTATCTCCTATCAGAGCGCACCGCCGGCCGCCGAGGCTTTGTTTGGAATCTCAAGTTAGATTCCGTACAATGCCGCGCACCATGACAGGTTTTTACAATCCTCCAGCACAATATGCAGTTGGCGGGGGAGGAGATGAGAGAGGAGAGGGAGGACAGAGGAGTCGGACAAAACTGATCAATTGGTTCACATGAGTTTGTAGTCTAGCAGTGAAGAGACTCTTGAAATAAAAAATAAAAAAAACAGGAAAAAACATGTTTAAACTTCAATAAAAGAAATTCTAAAAGACTAAAAAAACATTAAACTCTCAAGGATGTATTTGATTAGAGGTTGGTAGTTGTATTATGAAACAAAGCCTTCAAAAAAAAAATCAATCAAGGTCTGAGTGTTTTGTTTGCACTGACAAGCAGGTTTGCAAGGACGGCCCCTTAATAAAACACTTAAATGTGTATTTTGATATCTCTCTTTTTTTTTCTTCCTTCTTTCCAGAGAGCAGCGTTTGGGTACGGCGGCGGCGGGAAGGATCAAAGTAAGACTTAAGTTCATATCAGTGTGGTTCTCGCCACCACAGCACTGTCCCCCTGGCTCAACCTTGATCATTAAGCAGAGGAGTCTGTCTGCGAGCGCTGTGACCGCGGGTCGCTCCGAAAAACGTGCGCTATCTTCGCCGCCACCCCCTCCCTTGCATCCCAACAGGCACAAACACCTCTCACCCCGGACGACCACTCATCCTCCCGAGGGGAATCTGCTGCAGACAATTCACCGCCTGCCGTCGCTCCTGCAGATGCCGTGTCAACTCTCCCGGCAATCACCTCACCGACGCCACCCGCCACAACAGAGGAGACATCCGGGGGATTTAGAGACAATTGGAGTTGACTGGGGCACAACCTCATTTATACAAAGCCACCCAAGAGTTAGACATGTCAGTCTGACTAAAAAGGCTTACTCTGCTTTCTGACAAGTCATGGGAGGCTCTGGGCCCTGGTTCAACACATGGGCTTCAGCCTGGATAGAAGAGGCTTTAGTCACATTAAATCCTTCTGGCAGGTCATCGCCCCGCAATCTTGATTCACCCGTCAATTCGGAGCCTCCGCAAAATTAAACAAAATGTCATGTTTGTCACTCCTCGGGCATTTGGACGTGAGGTTACACAGATTGAGGATAACTTCAACTCGCGCTGCTCGCAGTCAATATCCCAACATCTACTCATCAGCGATTACAAGCAGTGATTTAGTCCGTCTACATCGTGCGTGGCCAGCCACCACCTACTGGACTTTTACACTTTTAAAAAATCAATAACACCTTTCCTCGACTCCTCGCTGTTCATTACATACCAAGTCATAAACGTGTGCATCAGAGGGGGCCTAATTTGTTCCTGTTGAGACGAGTGATGCATCTGAAATAATCCCCCCGACGTGATTGCAGACCTCGCCGCTAGATTTATCGTGCCGTTATGAGATGTAGATGATGTGGACTTTTATCAGCTTTGAGCAGGGTCTCATTGAATTGTCTCCGCAGATTACTTGAAAATATGCAGAGATGATGTGAACTTCACGCGCATCACTTGAACACTTTGAATATTCATTACCAGGCGCAGGAATTTTTTCGCTGGAGTAATCCGTGCCACGCAGCACATCATTCAGCACATAACCTGCATGCATTCTGATGCTTGACATGAACATTTGACTGACCTAGTTCAGGAGTCGATCTTATAGCGTGAGTAAGACTGGCGGAGGATCAAGTGCATTCCCACTTGATTTTTCTTGATAAAGACATGTGCAAAATGAAAGATTGCTGCAAACTATAATGTGCCTCCTGCTTGATAAGATTGTGGTGTTCAATGTGCCGTACCTTTGTTGGAGGAATCCGATGAAGGGAGCAACTCCTGTGCCTGGGCCGACCATTATGAAGGGCACCGACGGGTCAGAGGGAGGCCGAAAGGAGCAGTTCGGTCTCAAACTCACATGGATCTGAGGACCAGAGGCCATTAGAAAGCATTTAAAATAATGAGAGTAATTACAACAATGCTGAGACGCCACTATGGGCTTACCAATCTATTAATTGATCTAGTTAATATTCTTAGACATACTAATGAGAAAACTCATGAGCTTCAACCGGAATCCATAGAGTCTGTGTTCGAGAGGATTTACTTGCTTTAATTTAAATTAATTTTTTTAATTAACCACACACAACTGGCCCAGAGGTTGTTCTTTTTTTAGTGTCCAATGCATTAAAGCTGAGCTTCCAGAGGAGCCTGAAACGTCTTGTACGGACAGGTTCAATCCCTCGTGCCTGACACTGCACACTTTTCAGATATTCTTCTGTCTCTTTTACTCAGGAGCCTCTTGAACTGGAATATTTGAAGTGAATTGGGCAGTACATGTCCCTTTATTTAATTTTATTAGAAAAATTAATCTCATGGAGGCTTAGCCTAGAGAGGTACATGTATTTTTTCTCCTTATAACCAGGGGGTTATAACTGTAATACCACCTGTGAACTTTTGTCCTCACAAATTTGAACACTTAGAAATACATAATCCAACCGAGGGCCCACAAATTTGCACTTTCTACTTACAGCCCTCTATTTTCCAGTGTACTCATTACCTTAGGCAGAGCCGGGCTGCCAGAGCACTCAGGCTTCCCAGGGAAAACCAGGCCAGGATTGATGAGGTCAAACAGCCAACCAGTACACAAGCCTCGCCTCCCCGCAGGCCGCCCAGAGCATGCTGGGAACTCTACCACGTTGAAGACAAAATGCAGCTTTCCCGGGTGCTTAAGACAGGAGCTATAGTGATGGGACGACAGAGAGTTTGAGATGGCAGAGGACAGAGGTAGAGGGAGAGGGAAGAGAAAAACAGTGTGCGAACAACGCAGAGACAGACGGTGACAAGCAGGGAGATGCACAGCGATGAAGTGAAAAATGGAGTGAAATACAGAGCAGCAGAGGGAGAGCAGATGGATACAGAAAGGCACATGTATTCTGAGGGAGGGTAAGCTCTAAACACGAGACTACAACAATGTGTGTAAAAAGGGTTCATGCAAGTTCATGTGAGGAAATATTACAGATTGCAACAACTGAACAAAGCAACGAAGCTATGGGTGGGGGGTTGATTCAATATTATTTATAAATCAATGGATTAATGTGTGTTAAAGTCGGATCCTCTCTGTTTCTTTGTCTGGCATATCCCCATTCATATGGGTTCAAGTACCCTTCATCAACACTACCCATTGTGTTTTTTGAATGGATATTTAAGCTCATGAATGCGACCATTTCTCAATTTTCTAAACTATAAAGTCATTTCTACTGTTTAACGTTTAGTTTAAAAAGGACTATTTGCCTCCTGACATCAAATGTGGTTTGTTGCCAGGCATCGTTCGACAAGTAAGTCACTGTTGTGTATAAGACAAGAGGTTATCATAGAGTTTGATCCTGAATTCAAAATGTGTTTTTTTTCTAGATTGGTAAGTGAACAGCTTGTAATGCAAATATCTCCTTTAAGCCAACTGCTTAGCAATTAAGCTACTTTAAATAAACTGCGATTCTCTACATTATAAATAGTTTAAGCACGACAGGTTGGTGAGAGGTGGCTGGAGGTTTATCACGCTTTGCCTTTACTAAAGATTAACATCCAGAGATGTATGTGTGTTTATCTCCTTACTAACCAAATAGAAATAATTTTCACAATTTCACAATTTTTTGCCAATTAACCAAGCCTCTCTACTATTTTTCCCACTGCCCGTCAGGAGACTACAGGCACACCCTCAAGGATTAAAGTACCCCTTGGTTGGGAATAACTCATCGACATCATAGCGTCTGCTCCTGCTTCATTCTAGACTAAAATAAAAAAATAAAAAATACTGCTGGGAGTGGAAGGAAAAATAACTTCCTGTCTGTTTTTCTTCAATAAAACCGGCTCTCCCTTTACCCATTCCTGGCTTCAATGCCGGCTGAAGCACTGTCACGCTCTCTCATCCTTCACTCTCCAGTTCCTGTGGGCCACTGGAGACCTCTATTGACCACAGCATCAATAATGCAGGCCTCTAATGTCTCTGCACCATCTGATAAACTACAGCCACCATCTCTCCTGTCCGTTCCCTGTCTCTCTGCACAAACATACAGGCACACAACCACACACATGCAAAACACACACACACACACAAATAAGCAGCTAAGTGAGGCACTAATGAGGGGAGCGGAGAAGTTTTGACATTGCGTTAGATGTTGCTGTTCCACATGAGCTTTAAAGCAAACTTAATGGGCACTAGCTTAACAGGAAGAGCAAATCAATGACAGGCTAAGTGAGGCAAAGAGAAGCAGCACTTGGGCCTATTTAAACTCGGCACAACCAGATAAAGACTACACACTATTTACAGTCCACTCATTTGTGCCGTTTCCTCTCCTCATCATTGAGATTATAAGGGAATAATATCTACAAGTACTTCATTCATAACACGGGCATGGACTATTCAGGGAGTGTGACAAAAGGAATTCATAACAAACACTGTTATTAGGTATAATATATACAGATTTATGCATGTCTTGTTTTCAGATAATTGTTGTTTTTATTTTTAACGGAGGCTTGAAACATCTCCAAATATTTAAATACCTATCAAAATGCCAAACTTAATAAAAGTCCTGGCGTCCTTTTTGCTGTCATAATAAAAATTTCTCAAATGTCAGATAATTTGAAAGCTCAATCCACCACAATGAAGGAGTTGGCACACTAGCAGATCTCTATAGCGATGCATTTCCTGGCTGCCAATAGAGTGGGATCAATATGTATTTTATCATGCGTACTCCGACTCTCTTGTCTAATAGCACCTAATAAACAAAGTGGAGGATTAAGCGACTTGTTATGATGCATGTGCAGTGATAAAATAACAACAACAAATTCACAAAACAAGATTAGAACATCACAAGAAGAAACATGAAAGACCCATTTCATCATTCATCTCATGTATATCTGCTCTGGGCTGCAACACATCTTATGCAATAACTTAAACAGAGCTAATTTGGTCATAAATTATGTGAACATTTATGAACTTTGGGACAAAATGATCCAAGTGTCTGGATTTTGTAATGTATTTGTAATAAATGTTTTATGATCTTCAGAAATACGCCATCTTCAATCAAATTTGAAAGACGACAACTGATTACAAGATGAGGGTTTAAAGGCTCCCTGTGTGGATTTCATTAGGTGTCAAACTTTAAATATCTGACTAAATGAAGATGGGGAGGTGATGGTACTGTATATTTCCCTCAAAACTGAATGAATGAGCTCCATCTCGCTATAATGTGTATGTATGATGATTATTCCCTCAACCTATCATGATTTAGAATACATCACCATTTCTAGCAGAAAAACATGAGGGTAAAATAGAGTGATTTCAACCCATTTCCAGATCTGAGCACCATTTAGAATCACTGGATTAATGATCAGGTTCATGGATTATTTAAATCCAGAGTGAGGTGTGTTTTTAATTGTACAGGATTTAATTCTCCATGAAATATCAGCGTCTTAATGCAATTTCTTAATGTGCACTATTTGTGCAGCTAGGAAACATCATCAGAAATTAGGGAAAGACTTAAGCCTCTGTGATTATTTGCCAAGAATAAGACAGACAGTTGTATGCAGTAGAAAATGTATAAAAGCTCCAGTCTTATTTTTCTGTCACCTTACCTGGCTGCTGAATAAGGCCTGGGCTGCAATTTCGGCAAATGCTCTGAAAAAAAAAAAGCAAGCACAGCTGTCAATCATCCTGATGTCGTGCTAAGATTTTGTTACACAGACAACCGTGACAGAGAGGAGACACAATAAGTGAAAGTCATCTCGGTCCATTGAGACGTCCTACCTACCAATCTACCCCCAGCAACCCCCCCACCCAGGTTTCAGTCTTGTTTCTAGGACACACTTCTATATTTATGAAATTACAAACTCAGGGTTATGGAATCCCAAGTGTCCAGATGTGGAGCCAGTAGGAAACAGATTGCTTATGCAGACCTTATTTCAATGCCAGCCATGAAGGTGCCCTCTTTTGGGTAATATGTTGTGCGCATTGTATCTGTGAGACGGTGTCAAGAGAAATCAGCAAAACGTATAACTTCTCCCGTTGTAGCAACAGGATCTGCCCATTTCCTAAGCTGTGACCGATGCAAACTACTGGACAAAAGGGATGATTGAGAGCTGCGTGATGTGCTTGCTATGCACTCCCCTTGCATTTTATTTGTATTTCAGTGATGGATGAACCTATGAGAGAGAAGCTGCACCATATGTACCAGCCAAGGCCTTACAATAACACATTTTTCTGCTAAATTGCTCGGAAAGACAAACAGCTGGACTAAATCTGCTCTCTCCTCTCTTTCTGGATTCTCTGACATCTAAACAGCTCAGGGTGCTAGTGAGGCAGCTTCGCAGCTGACACGTTTAAAACTAAGTTTAAAAGGTTTTGCAACAAAAACATAAGACCCTCCTGCTCGAATCGACATGACTTCACTGATTCACATCCTTCAGATACTAAAAAGACAAAACAAACTCTGGAACTAACATCAAAAACAGAAATTGCATATATTTGGATAAATAATGTATGAAAATGGTACAATTGTGAAAATTGTTTCAACTTCCCAACTCAGACCTGATATTTCACCAGTCAGTCTATTTTGAAACAATAAAATATATTCAGCGAACGAAAATGTGCCATCTCAGTGATATGGAAAATAGGTTTCATTGTGTTTGTTCAAAAACATTTAAGCCAGCCAATTACTAGGAGAACTGTGTGTCAGGTTCAAAACAAAGCCCTTTGCCAGGGTAAAATTGTGGCCTTATTTTCCTTCCTCTGCTGTTTGTTTTGTGCTCAACTTATTTAAAAGTTTTCCACATAAACAGATCGTACTTAGAAGGAAAACAGAAGAAGTGTCACCAGTGTTTATCTTCTGTTTCTGTTTTTGTATTATCAGATGTCTCATTATAATTTTGATCAGGGCTGCAACGAAAAAGTATTTTCATTAAAAGACTAGGCTTTTGGTTCTTTTCTTAAAAATGTTAATAAATAATATATTTAATTTCCCATAGCCCAACATGCTGCTTTTGAACCAGCACTCTAAAAGCCAGATAAATTCAGTCCAAGAAAAGCACTTAAAGCGTCTCACACTTGAGAGGCGAAGTTTGCCTGAGATATTGCTTAAACAATTAATCGACTGACAAAATGGTCGCTAATGAATGTTCTGTCGATTGGCGCAGTCATAAAAACTCCTACTTCAGTCAAGGAGACTTAAATTCCGAGAAAGAAGTAAAATGTTCAGACGTGGGGTCTGAAAAGATATTGGACTAGTGGGAGGGCACATTTTACAAGGAGAAGCTACAGCAGCACGCTCGCCTTTTTGTTTTGTTATAATCAATACACTTGTTCTGCAGATGCAGCTCACAGAGAGTCACTTGTGGGAAAAAAGAAATCTTTTTTGGACATATCCTCATATGCACAACCTCTTCTTTTTAGCCATCTGAGGGAATCAGTGAAAACACACACCTCTTGGATGAGAGAGGGCGTATCATGCACATTAACACAATCCTCCTGCAGCCACATGGTGCTCAAGTTGCTGCTTCCCTATCGCAAAGTGACAGTGCACGTCTGAAGCAGAGGACAGTCAATCCATCATCTGACATCAGTGCACCATCATGATACCGCTGGTAGATATGGGATACATCACTTTTAAAACATTTTGAGTGCCAAACTTTTTCTTTTTTTTTGCAGTAAGAGGCTCGAGGAGACATTTAAAAAGTATGTATTTCACCCAAAAAACAAAACAAAAAAATACAGTGCCTGGGTCCCTGCTTTGTTTTTCAGAAGTGATCATTTGCAGAGGTATCATGGATCATGCCGCACAACAATATAATCTATTCTATCTCAAAAGTCTCTCCGCCTTGCAATTTATATGCAGCAAGACCGTTTTTGAGGGGGAAAAAAGTGATATAGCAATATGGTTGAACATAAAAGTTATATTTCTTAAGATATATGGATAGTTTCTTTGGCTGCAGATGAAATTAAGGGAGGTTGTTAGCATTAAAGCATAGAGAGGAATCCTCTGTGGGAGGGATTTTTCTTTTTTTATAGCCCACAAAATGCTAATTACAAGTCACTTCAGAGAAATGGACCTGCTAGCTCATGGTTTTCCAAATCCATTCAAAAGTTTTCCAGGGCATTTTATTATATCTTAAATGAATGATGTGGGAATAGAGATGTGATATGTGGCGCATGCACTGTGACCAGGAAACTTCATTTCAAATTTCAAGCCTTTCTGGAGAGAGATGGGCTCAAGTCTCTTGAGATACAGACACATTCCCTTTGCTTTAGTTTGCTTTACTTTCTACCACAGGTCACAACAAAGGTAAAGAAAAATAAATAAACAAAAAAAAAAAAGAAAACTGCACCCAGGTAAAATTTTATTTGAACGCTGCAGTAAAGTAAATTGAAAAAGATGCTCATGGACAGCCTTCACCTCCCTGGGGCGATGACCTCAAAGTTTTCATCTGACACACTATATGAAACAATGGACCATATAACAAGGGAGCTGACTCCGGGAAGCAGGTATCTTTCTCAGTCTATACCCACAATTTACTCTTACCCAGCCTGCACTTGGCCAAAGACAGCTGGGCCCAGATATCTCTCCTCATTATTTATGGTTTGTGTATTACAGCATAATCTCTGATCAGCAAACGCCTCCTCTCCGGTCAGGGTAATGATCCAAGAGCCGTGCAGAAAATGCAGCAGTACACTTTAACGGTGACACACTGAGTCAGAGTTGACCATTAACCTGTGATCCACGCTGACCCTGTGCGCCCGTGTCCTTGCGAAGCTCCGTGACTCACCACTAAACCGCACCGTGTCCCTGAAATAACAGCTGTTGCCCCGAAGGGCCTCCGACTCCACATTTTTCACGAGGGCACGACTGTCCCGATTGCCAATTTCTCCATCAGTTCACCACTGCAAAAAAAGGTGCTGTGGCTGGCAAGCCGGCCAAAAATAACTGACATTGGGCAAGGCCAAGAGCTGTGACACAGCTGTTTTTAGAGGACAACTCAACTTGTATGTAAAGCTGTAGCCAACTAATTTCACTGTCTGCTAAGTTTTAGTCAAAGCTTATTAGATCTATAGTGACTGACTAGCCAGCTATCTAAATGAGCTGAGAGAAATGTTAGTTTAATCCCCAACAGCTGGCTCAAAGGGTCAACTAAAGGATGGCACGCAGAAATTATCAATATCATTGGCAAGCGGGGGGGGGGGGGAATAAAGATGACACTGAGAAAATCCCTCTTAATTTGCAGCTACAGTCGCGTCATTATAATCACAGGAACAGTGACACAGTGACTACATTGGAGCAATGTGGACTTCAGACAAGGAAATGAGCGTTGGTCCTTGGGGGCCCGTCCGATGTATGCTGTCTGACCATTCACTATAATTAAATGCTCTCACAAAAATCAGCCTTGAGACTCCACGCTCCATTTACTGGGACTACAGTGACCCCTACTGGAGGAGAGTGACCAACCCAGCTAAAAAACAAGGAACAGAAGGGGAAGACAACGTGACATAACCCTCAGGTCTTTTTCAAAGTGAATCAACTAGTTCTGAGGAAAATTATTCCAATGATATTTTGTACAGGTGCAGTCTAAATCCCACTCATGTCAATCACTGTAATTCCCCATTTGCTTCAGGTAATGTGAAGGTCTGCTTTTAATTAAGCATGAATATATTATAATAATAAAATGTAAAACAAAAATATAATACTGTTTTCTCATCAGGTTCTCAAAAAACATGGTGATTAAGAAATATACCTGTGACACGCAACGTGACATGCAAATTAATTATAATTTTGCATTATTTTTTAAATAATGATTGGATTTCAGAGAGACTTCTATGCAGCCAGTTAATGTGATCTCGCACAATGTTTCCTATAATCATGTTTTGCAGCAATCAACACATTGTTGTGGCCTCAGTACCATGAATTGTGTGACTCTGCATGGAGCTACAGAGGGGACACTGTTTTGCCCAACACACCTGTTTATTATGGACTCGCAGGCTCACAAATGTCTGAACCTCAACTGAGTGAGTGAGTGAGATAACAGCAGGGACTCTGACCTATGAGGAGGCTGAGAGGAGGCGAGCAGGATGGGAACGTGGCGAGAAGCTCCAAAAAGCTGAGGCTCGGGTCTCTCACATACAGGTTGTAATCTGTGGCGCCTTGTTTACTGCAGAGCTCCTGCAGTCTCCTCCTCTGCACGCTGTCCCCCGTATGCTCCACCAGCGCTCGCAGAAACGCCTGACACATGCACAGAAGAGAGAAGCAGAAAGAGAAAGTGTATGTAAAGTCAGTGATTCAGGTTCCCCCGTTCACCACAGTCAAAAGTAGAGCCACCTAATACATTTTCTGACCCTGCAGCAGGACAAACTTCAATGCCACACTGTACACAGGGAATATGAAAAAAAAAAAACTTTGTAAGTTTTCTGGCTAAATGAAAATTGTAGAGTTACAGCTCAACACCAATCTGGCTTTGGGACACAAATAATTCAATATACACAGTAATTTCTGCCACAATAAAACTGTTATAAGTTTTTTAATGCTCTGCAAGCTACAGAGACATTAGAAAAGTAAAAGAGGCATTGTTTCAATCCTTGGGCAAATGAATGAAAATCAATTAATGATTCAATTGCTGGACACAAGCAGCAGCTCATTCATAGCAGTTTGTTATTCGTTTGTAGGTGGCGATTTTAATCAAAATTGAGTACTAAAATGCTGCTGCTACACTACTGTTACATTGATCTATTAATAGATGTGTTTTGGTTATCAGAACGTCTATATGTTTGTCATATCCGTTTCATTTCAGTGACTCATTATAAACTTGCTGAATGCATAATGCAGATATTAGTGGCACGTTCTTCCAGGTTGGTATAACCAGCGCACGATGGTGGATGTAAATGTCAGAGTCTCTTGATGACATGTGTAATATATTTGTCTCAGTAGAGATGGAGATGGTCATCTACCTGCATGTATATGATGCCATTATTGGGAGAAGTACTTACTAAGAGGCTGTGGTTATTATCTTTCACTATCCTTAAAAATCACGGTGTTTAAAAATTATAGATGTTGTAAATGCTTTAGTAAAACAGATTAACTGCTCGGACTACACAGACAGGTGTTGTAAAATAAAACTCTTACTGCCTTGTAAGTCCATAGACAACACTTTGACCCGAAGCAATCAATTTCGGTGCAGGAATTTAATAACACGGGAGAAAAGAGTGTGTGCCTACATGCAGCAGGGAACTGAAGTGGTAGCTGTTATAATTTCGACTGAAGCTGAAAAGCCTTTGTTATTAAATCAAAACAGGCATCCAGCCTATATTACATACAGTTCTGCATTAGAATTTAATTTCAAGATAAGTTTTAAACATAATGAGTACATAAATAATGCTGCTGACCACTTAATATATATATTTATTTGAGAAACTTCTGGATTGCTGCCATGTTCTGACATTTTACAAATTGTCTTCCTTTCATCATTTATTGCTCTGTTTGCAAAGACCAGTAAACTACTGATGCAGTTCACGCACGCTTGAGAAAAATAATAGTTTTCCATTTCATTAAGACTATAGTGTGTTTATTAAATAAAAAATTGAGCTTACATAATAATAAAAAAAATAGTATGAGGATGAAATGTGAGCAAAAATGAATTCTAAGGTGGAAATTAGAAAGAGTGCGAGGAGTACAGGGAGGTACTTAGTGATTTACGATCCACTGTTAGTTGTAGTAATGGCGTTTAAAGGACTGTTGCAGGAGTTAGAGAATGATGTGAAACTCATGCTGACCACTTCCAAAAGTTAGACACCGCCAAAGCTCAAGGTGGTCATTTGACACTTTGATGCACCAAATGTGTTAAACTCTATTCCCACAGAAGACCAGACAAGTTTAAACATCACTCAGCCTTTGACCCAGACATATTAAATCCCATCCTGCCTCTGCTTTATGAAACCAAACTATGGACCCATGCAAATCTTTTGGGCCCAGACCCTGTCCTGACAGATTATTTGCACAGCGATGTGCCTTGTGAAGTAAAGAAATCGGTGGCAAGTGAAACAGTCAAAATGTAAATGCGCTTCTGCATGAAAAAGTAATACAGTGCTACAATGCCAGCTTTGACAAGACAAATAAAAGCAGCTTGCTCTAGCTGGAAAAACATGACACTAAAGAAAATATCTTCTCTCATATTATGCAGATACACTAAAAGAACAAATAGGATGTCACATGAAAGAGTGGCTGGGCTGACGAAAGTTACAAGGACAGCAGCTGCAGAGCAATGTTTGGACATATTGTACAATACCTTTTTAGGAACACTTCTGATCTCTAGACACCATGTGAACAAGTAGAGCAAAGAAACATTCTGAGCGATGTAAGATGGCACCTGGGCACCTACAGCAGAGAGCAAAGAACATCAGAGAGTTGTCAAAGGAGGTTGATAAAGACCTTTAGTAACATGCAATCATTAATATGCAATGAGCTTTCATCACACAGGTGCACTTCACCTTTTTTCTTGGTGTCTTTCTTGAGAGAAATGTGGACTTGATGATTTCTCTGGTCCTGAAGGCCCAGTCTGTGAAGCATGTCCGCCACCTCAGTCGGTCTGTTTGGGCAGAACACATCAAACGAATCCCCTGGCTGGTAGGCCATCGCTGGGTAAGCCTGAGAATAATAATTTCTTTTTTAGAAGACAAAAGATCTAAAGCATAAACTGCAGCCTAACACTATCAAAGGTTAAAGGGATAGTTCAACATTTTGGCAAATTGTCCCATTGCCATAATCTCTATAGTCATAGCAGTAGGTTCGTTACCTTTAATTGTCGGTGCAAGCTATTTTTAGAACGGCGGAGCAGAGCCGTGAGCTGCTCAGAGCTACGCTTATATGGAGGCTAATGGGATTTCTTGGTTTCCCTCATCAAACTCATCAAATACACAATACTCTGTCAAAACTTACAGAGATGTCCAACTCCAAGAGCAGGGACGTCTTGACTGAATCTCCTCTGGTCAGCTGAGCTGCTCTGGATATGAGAACCTCATGTTGATTTTCACAGGTTAACCGTGTAACAGCCTGTAAAAAATAAAATAAAATGAAAAAAATGAAAGAATGGGGACATATGGCAGAAATACTGTTTTTATCATTACTCACCTGTTCCATAGTGTCCACATCCTGAAGAGAGACTTCCAGGTAGGGAGAAGGCAGAGTAGGAACATTAAGAGCAGACTGTGACAGTGGGGGAAGGGAGCATGTCAGTGACGCTGCCAGAGCAGCATGTGGAACTCGAGCATCCCCGTTCTGCGTCTCCTGTGCTGATGTAGAAACACTGGCAGTACCATGAGACTGGGACGCCAACACAGCAGAAGTTGGCTTGAGATCAGAAACAGCAGTCCGTGTATCAGGAGCTGGAGAAGAAGCAGCAGATGCATATTTGGAGTCCGTGTGTACAGATGCTCCGACTGTCTCGCAGCTCTTGTGGTCATTAAGGCTGAGGAGGTTAAGTTGGACATCTGGTGCATGTGAATCTGGAGTTCCCTTTGGTGAATCCTCCACATTCTCTTTCAAGGAATCAGTCCTATCAGTAGCCATTTTTGATATGGCCCCTTTGATTGCTTTCCACAGTCCTTCAAGCCAAGGGTCGACAACCACTTCTAACCTGGAGAGAGGAAAGACCACACAAGGGAGCCAAGTTAGCAGCGTAGTAAAAAATATTTCACTTTTGGAAAAGAAAGTTAAATGCCAAATGTAAGGAACTGTATGTCTACACTTCATTTCTCTAAGGAACTTACCCTACACCATCATCTGCATATCCTGTTGCATAGAATTGTTTGGCTCCAAGTTCCTGTAAACGGCGTTCAATTGTCTTCCCACAGTTGCAGAAATTTGCATAATTAGTGTCTCCTAAAGCTGGAGCACACAGAGTAAAACAGATGAAGAAGATTTCTCAAGCCAGTAACTACTCAGCAAGTAAACAATATGCAAAGCTCTGCAGTGTAATGATTTACATAAATATGCTGTGGATATAAAGTTCCACATATTTACAGATGAAGCTACATAAACTCCAAACCCTCAGTGTGGAATTTACCTAAAAGTGCATAGCAAAGGTGTTTATAGTGCTGAGTGGGGAGGGTCTTCTTCTTGATGCGCTTTACAAATTGGAGGGCATTGTCTGGAGGTTCCCCATCTCCAGTAGTAGACACAATAAAGACCACTGGGGCATTCTCCTTCTCCAAATTGTACTGGAACCAGTTATATGATTAATAAATGACTGACGTTTCCACAGTCCACAGTAAAACACACATGACATTAATATCCTCACAATCAATCAGACAATATAAACACTTGCTGTGATGTTATTGGTGTGTTCTTGTGCATTAGTAGCCATGCTGTGAAAAGAGAATAAAACTGCTCTAGTGTCCAGTAGCCGTATACCTTCTCGTTCTGGTCCAAGCAACAGAGTTCAGCTAAAAGCCCCTGATCCTCCGCCTCCTCAGCTATTCCTTCTGCTATGGATTGAGCCTGGCCCTTCTGAGATCCGTACAGAACCACGACCCGAGGCTTCACTTCACAGGGCATACTGTGGCATCGAAAAAACACATCATTCCTATTCCTGAATGACATTTTTTAATAGGCATTTTTCATAACAGACATTTTTACTTTTTTTCCTAATGGAAAAAGCATGGATGTTTCAAATAACACCAACAATAGCACCATTGTGTCAGTCCCAGTCAGCTGTGCATGCACTATAATAGAGCTCTTCATCATTTTTATTACACCTGAGCTTTTCATGCCAAAATGCCTTTTATGAAATAGAAAAGGAGAACTAGAGAAGACAGTGCCTTGGCAAATTATAAAAATAAATGAAACAAACCAAAAACAGTCATGCTGCCTTAGTTAAATCTTGAATTAGAAAGGTCAAGTCACCAAGTTCAGAGACATTAATCTCCAGCCATAAAGTCATTTAACGTTACTTTATTCCTACAAAATAACAGACGTGTCAGTTTGGGCCTATTTACATCAGTGTGTTCACAAAGAGCAAAGTGCATGTTTAATCTCCCTAAAGTCCCTTTCATTTTTGAAAGACAATCGGAGGTTAATATATTCTAACAATAACACCACCTGAGTATTCAGTCATATGTGCCACTTCCATTTGTCATAGTCTGTTTTGTTTTCGTCATCAGCTTACCTACATACTTCAAGGTTTGAGTGGTTACAGACAGACTGCCACAAAAAAACAACCTTCTTCAAATTGTGAAGGGCTGCAGCTCTGAACGCCACCATTAACAACCCGGACGTTGCGTCAGAAGTTGACGGCGCTCTGAAATACACGTGGAATCGAGCATGTATCTTATCTTTTCGCATCTGAATCAAATGCGGCCACTTGATAAACACGGCAGGGTTGTGTATTTTTAGCTAATAACTGACAACACAGTTAACATGCGGAAGACATGAAAACGTTTTTTTTTTTAAGCGGGACCGGTACAAAACTGTGTAAAACCCCGTAATACAACAGAACATATATAATCATGTATTTTTACATAACTAAATTATACAGAGGATACAATCATACCTTTATCTGTGGCTTTTCAATCCAGTCCTCCTCACTTCCCCATGAAATGTATCAACACCGAAATTCTCGCGAGATCTTAATGGGCCGTGATTGAACGCGATAGGAAGAAACCATATTTTTGACAATCTATTTTTTGGACGTACCTTTTAAATATCACTTAGAAGAACCTTGAACCGAACATTAATACTTCGGCAACTTTATTATTTATTTATTTGTTTATTGTCGTCCTTCATAAAGTGGTCATTGTGTTTGTAATGGTATGACACTTAAAACTACTTGGTTCCGCCCTCCCCGCCCGTCGAGCCTTCCAGAAGTCGCCGGCAAACCCGTGCGGCTTTCAGCTTAGCCACACTCCAGCTTCTCATCATAAAAAGTCCATTATTTTAACACTTTAACGCGTATAAAGTGTCCTAGCCCTTCGTCAACATGTCCGCTTTGGGGACACTAGCCTTCGATGAGTATGGGAGGCCTTTCATCATCATCAAAGACCAGGACAAGAAGACACGGTTATCGGGCATTGACGCATTGAAGGTACAATGGGCTAGTTAGCGGTACCCAGCTGTGGCACGTTGGCTTGTTAATTAGTTGTTTGCCATTAGTTGCATGACGTTACGGGCCCAAACTGTTTTAAAGATTGGACATACAATGATACCCAATACTCTGATTTACAAGCATATACCAAGCTGACGTAAAGATGATTTAGCACTAGCTACGGATTAGCTAGTCATGCTAACATGCGGCCCATGTGCTTTCTGCTGTGCGTTCAGCAGCCGGGATGTTGCTATGTAGCTTTGGGCTGTGCCCCTAAATGGGCAACATCATCGATGCACATCACTTCCATTGTACTATGTTGAAGCGATATCACAAATGACAATCCCAGTTTGTTTTCGATATAACAACCAACAGCGACATAAGATGCATGCTAATTGCAATGTTTATTTTGCAGTCTCATATTATGGCAGCCAAGGCAGTTGCGTCAACGCTTAAAACATCACTGGGTCCTAACGGTGAGTATATATACTGAAGTGCAACCATATTCCCTCCCCTCAAATTGTTAAAACGTTTAAAAAAAAATCTGACGTCTATTGAAATATATTGTGTTTGACCACTATGTATAGATGTCCATTCCACATGCAATTATGATGAACCATGTCTCTGCTTTACAGTTCACTCCATCTTAACTATTTAAAAAGAACGAAAGAATGAAAAAAACTATTTTTCCTTCATTGCATACAGGTCTTGACAAGATGATGGTTGACAGGGATGGGGAAGTGACTGTCACCAATGACGGAGCCACTATTCTCAGCATGATGGATGTGGACCACCAGATTGCTAAACTCATGGTGGAGCTGTCCAAGTCACAGGATGATGAGATTGGTGATGGAACCACTGGAGTTGTTGGTAAGGGAAGAGCAGATACGGGGTGTGCTTGAATATTAAACATGAATTTATGCCTCTGCTGATGCGTCATTGTGCACCCAGTGCTGATGCCGCTGTCATAAAATTGGATTT
The DNA here is from genome assembly GCA_030347415.2 of Decapterus maruadsi. NCBI lineage: Eukaryota > Metazoa > Chordata > Actinopteri > Carangiformes > Carangidae > Decapterus > Decapterus maruadsi. Next base: position 4,024,847 of record CM064890.1, read on the forward strand.
AGAGCCCAGTTTAGCCTGTTGATTATCATAACATCATGTAACAATACGAAAAAGTAGACAATAATTGTACTCAGCAGTCATTTTGAGAGAAAATGTCCCTCAAATGCTTGTGCTGAGGAGAACATTGTTGAACTATTATGCATCCTAAAAAATAGACGGATATGGTTTCACTCGGTATCGTCGTGTCATGCAGAGTGTCCAGATGTTTTGTATTGTTGAATTACAGAATAACCATTACAAAATAAAGATCATTGTATTTGTGAGGTTAGGGTCATTTTCTTAATGCATAGAAGATGTCTTTAACACCGAAGTTATGGGCACCCAGCTATCATGACAGTGTACCTTTTTGACAATGTTTCGTTTTCCCTCCTCCTCCTCAGTGCTGGCTGGGGCGCTGCTCGAGCAGGCCGAGCAGTTGCTGGACCGTGGGATCCACCCCATCAGGATCTCCGACGGTTATGACCAGGCTGCACGCATTGCCATCGAGCAGCTGGACAAAATTGCAGAAACCTTCCCCTTTGATCCCAGCAACACAGAACCACTCATTCAGACCGCCATGACAACACTGGGATCCAAAGTGTGAGTCTCCTAGACACAAATGTTTGACCTGTCACTTTATAAGCATAACTAAATGTGATTAGGTAGTTTTTTTCATTTATAAATTAGAATTCATTCAAGATTTGGCTGAGATCTGGTCAGATACTTTATCTCAAAGTTCTTTCTCTTGTCTTTCAGTATCAACCGATGCCACAGACAGATGGCAGAGATCGCAGTGAATGCCATCCTCACTGTGGCTGATATGGAGAGGAAGGATGTTGACTTTGAGCTTGTCAAGATGGAGGGCAAGGTGGGAGGCAAGCTGGAAGACACACAGCTCATCAAAGGAGTCATAGTTGACAAGGAGTTCAGTCATCCTCAGATGCCCAAGGTATGAGCAACGAGAAGTCATCTTTGCAGAGGATGTCAGTGACATTGGAATCACATAACTTGCAGTTGATAAGGACATATAAAATGTGTATGTTTGTCATGTCTGTATCCACAATATTTAAAAGTTGGAATACTAATATGAATGATTCTTTGTCACAACACAGGTTCTGAAAGATGTGAAAATTGCCATCCTCACCTGCCCGTTTGAGCCCCCTAAGCCCAAGACCAAGCATAAGTTGGATGTGACCTCCGTAGAGGACTACAAAGCACTCCAGAAATATGAGAAGGAGAAGTTCGAGGAGATGATCCAGCAGGTTGGACCTCTAAGCTGCTACAACTTAACTCTTTAACATCTACACTGCTGCATACTGTATTGTTAATCTTGGAAATATACACTCATGCTTCTCTTTCAGGTCAAAAGCAATGGCGCTAACTTGGCCATCTGTCAGTGGGGCTTTGACGACGAAGCCAACCACCTCCTGCTGCAGAATGAGCTGCCGGCCATCCGCTGGGTCGGAGGGCCTGAGATCGAGGTGAAACACTTGATACATCACAGAACTTAACGGAAGAAAATCTAATATTTTCACTTGCTTTATTATCTCAGTCATGTGTTTTTTATTTTCATACTGGGCAGATGAGGAGAAAGTGCATTAGGCATTTTACATTGTGCATTGTGTTGCTCCACAGCTGATCGCCATTGCCACAGGAGGCCGCATTGTGCCGAGGTTCTGTGAGCTGACGCCAGAGAAGCTTGGCTTAGCCGGCGTGGTGAAGGAGATCACCTTTGGCACCACAAAGGACCGCATGCTGGTCATCCAGGAGTGCAAGAACACCAGGGCTGTGACCATTTTCATCCGTGGCGGCAACAAAATGGTGAGCAGCACAGATGTATCATTAAACATTTAATTTTTGCTGTTCTAGCTCCATTGGTTTAACATATTCTATTTTACTCACAAATAGATCATCGAAGAGGCCAAGCGAGCTCTCCATGATGCTCTGTGTGTAATTCGTAATCTGGTCAGAGACAACCGCGTTGTGTACGGAGGAGGAGCCTCCGAGATTTCCTGTGCCCTCGCTGTCAACCAGGCTGCAGATAAGGTGAGTAAAACGCACTATGCAAGAAGTTATGTGATGTAATTGCTCTTACAATTAGAAACCCGATTCTCATGTTACAGTTTTCCTTGTTAATTTCTGTTCCCTTTCTTTTTAGTGCCCCTCATTGGAGCAGTACGCCATGAGGGCGTTTGCTGATGCTCTCGAGGTTATCCCAATGGCGCTGGCTGAGAACAGCGGGCTGAACCCCATCCAGAACATGACAGAGGTCAGAGCCAAACAGGTCAGAGAGAACAACCCCTTCCTCGGCATCGACTGTCTGCACAACAACACCAATGGTAAGGAATGCAACAATCATAAATGATGTACCTTTTTTTATTTGAACTGAACACAACTGCACACAGTCTTCGGAAATTCAGTGCTACCAGTGTATCAGTGTACCAATTCATACGTTACATGAGACTGAATGTTTGTGTTTCGTTTCCTCCTGCACAGACATGAAGCAGCAGCATGTGATCGAGACCCTGATTGGCAAGAAGCAGCAGATCCTGCTGGCTACACAGGTAGTCAAGATGATCCTCAAGATTGACGACATCCGAAGCCAGGGAGAGAGCGAGGACTAGAGCCCTCCTGAACCACCACAAGGCTCGGCTGTGCTCTAGAACACGTAAAAAAAAAAAAAAAAACCCGTCTGCTGTTCTAGAGATTTTAGGCACTTCCCCGAGCACCATGTCCAAACCGCACTGCATATTGCTATTTATCATTTGATACAAAATGTTCAAGCTGTAGTCGTATCAAAAGTCATCATTAAAATGTTGGTCTGTTGAAATTCCCAATCTGTTGTTGTGATATTTCAAACCCCTATAATTCATTATACATGCCAGGTTTACATTAAAGTTCTTATCTTATAAGACAAAATATTGGCAAAATGATGCATAAAAAAGACATTTATTACATTCAACAGTTGATTTCTTACACATCTACATTTACTTCATCCATACAGCTTCCATGAAGGAAACGTCTGACATTTGGCTCAATGATCATTAAAATTAGTTCCTTAATATTCACAGATGCAGACATAATCCCTAAACAGTTACAACTATTTAGGATCTGGGAAATGTCTGGAATGACAAAACAATTGAAAATTGTGCAATATAAGTATAATCGTTATTAATGCAATCATTTTAATTGTATATCAGCTTGCTTTGAATAGCACCTCCCTCTATTTTGCACTTGGCCTTTTCAGGTTTTCACCCTTTCTTTCACAGTTGGTCCAATATGCAAAAATATTATTAAAGGCACCAGTTTCTAATGCAGGCCCACACGTAACCGATTCCATCGTGTTGGTTCTGACCTTCTTATTTACATGTATTTGTTGAGCCAGTTGAGCATGTCTGTTCTGGCTTGCTGGATACTGGGTTTGTCAGTGGGGTTGATGTCTTCTCTCTTGCGGTGGACAAACCCGTGAGTCTGACCAGGAAAGACCTTCACTTGATAGTCCACTGTGCATTTCTCCTTCAGCTTTTCTTCAAGGACACCCACCTGAACAGAAAAAAAATTGTGGTTGTTGTAAGTTGTTACATGAAAGATTGGGGATTTTTTAATTGGATATCTGCAAAATCTTTCTGTGTTTCAGTATAAAACATAATGTTTCTGCTTGGTGCTCAAGTACCATGAGAGGTATTAGGAGAGTCATAACACTGTTTGGATCTATAACTACAGAGTCGATGTCACTCACCTGGTCCAGTGGGATGACCTCATCTTTTTCCCCAAAAATGAACAGTGTAGGACTCTTCAGCTCATACCTGTCCTCCCTCTCACGGATGATTCCTGCATCACACAAGCCCCGTTATAAAAACCACTGTACAGGATCTCTTGCTTCCATGCACATTGAGTCAACTAATGTGCAGCAGCAGATACATACCATAGACTGACACTCCAGCTTTGACCTCTGGATACTGCAGGGCCAGGTAATGTGTGGCTACACCTCCCCAGCAGAAACCCACTGCTCCGAGGTGTTTGGACCCACACTGCTCCTTCAGGAACCGCAGCGCTGCATCCACCTCTCTGGGAAATATTATTATGGGAAAAGGAATAAATGGTAAGTTGCCACAATCCTGAAATTGGCAGATATTCACATACACAGACAAACATGTTGAGTTACTTGTTTATGTTTGTTGGCTTTTTGTCTTCAAGCCACTCTTGAAATTTGGACCAGTCGTGTGACGGACTCCACGGCTCCTTTCCAACATAGAAATCCGGGCAAATGGCACTTCTCAAAACAGATGCAGAATAAACAGTATTACAGATCACACTAGTCCAGCACATTTATAAGCCTCTCTGGAATAGGCAGGTGTTCAACCAGAAAAAAGTCCTAAAATAAACCTAGTCATATGGTGTAGTTCTCATTTCTTTTTTTACATACATGTAACCATTGGCAGCCAGCATATCAGCCATGAATCTGGTGTTGGGAAGCTGCCACCCATAAATGTCTTGTATGACAATAATGGCCTTATCAGATGCAGTGGATGGCTTGACCACATAGGCTTTAGTGTGCTCTAGTTGAATCTCCTGCCCGAGCCCTCCATACTCCATCCGATCGCCAATATCACAGGGGCAAGGCTTGGCTTCATTTGCCATCTGAGGACAGACAAGCAAACAGAAAGTCAGCTAGAAAGAGTAATCTGGAATCGGCAGCTGTAGATTTGGACACAGCTAAATGCCTTTGCGCAACACAATGACATAGCATTTTCCACAGATTGCTCTATACTTGTTTCTAGTGCCCCCTCTTAGTATCAAACAGAGACAATTACCACTGGCCGCCTATTTGATTATCAGCCTGTGCAGATCACACCAACGTACCGTGTTGTTTTCTGGTGAGAGGACACAGCCTGAGGTGTTGTATGTATGCGGGGCTCAGAAAGTTGCAGCGAGTCACAAGTCGGTGATTGTAAAGTTTACCTCAAGTGGAAAAGAGAGAGTGAAATTCCAGACATGCCCTTCAAAATAAAAGCTGCAAGTTTCTACATTGTAAAAGGCCACTATTTTAAAGAAATATGGTGATTGCAAATAGTAAAGTATATTTATCTGATGTTCTGTGCGGTTATTCTCACAGTGGTGCAAAAGGAAATCTTTAACAGAAGCTAGTGTGAAACAAGCATTGTAGATCTTGACAGAATGAAAAATGAATTCATGGTCTGATCTAACGATTTGAAATGTGTTAAAAATTAATGTTTTGATCATTGTTTTGTTTTAGACCACTGTTCAACCTTTTGAGTCTCTCAATCAATGAAGTGTTTTTAAATTAATTAAAAATAAAGTCGATATTAAGCTTTTTGCTGCTAAAGAAAGTAGTTTCCACTTTGTAATCTTATTTCGTATGAGTGTATGTATCGTGTTTCGTTACAGTGAAGTCCTGCTGCCACAAAGCTCCGAGAGTATCGTGTGCTCTGCATGGTTTGACTGAAGTCCGATGGCAGCGATGGCATGGTCAAAGACAGCTGATTATAGGGTTATGATTGTACGTTTCCCCGTCGAAACTTCCCCTCAAAAGGCACCGCTGGGATTCGAACCCAGGATCTCCTGTTTACTAGACAGGCGCTTTAACCAACTAAGCCACGGCGCCGCTGGTGGCGGGAGTTGGTAGGGCAGTAACAATTCGTGTCCAGCACTACACATTACAATTATTGCCATTGTCAACATGCTTCCATTTTTGTTATCAAAGCTCTTAGTACGCCGTTTTTTCCCCCATAATTAATCTGAGTAACTACACTGTTCAAATGTGTCCAGATGTTTGACAGCCATAGCAGGTTTTTGTGTTTTCTCATGACAGTGCCCAGGCTAAAACATTTAAAGCAGATAATAGGTTCATCCAAAATTAAAGTTCACCAAAAACAATTAACGCATTCAATTACAGGAAAGATGACAATTCAAGTTGCAGTCATGGGCCAATAGAGAGAATCATTATATCATTATCATTATTAGAGGTAGTACTGTTGTTGTTGCTGTTATTGAGTTTATTATTATTCAGTGCAAGGGAAAGGAATAGTTAAATAGGATAGCACAACGCACAAGCACAAGCAACATGCTCATCATGAGAGAAATTAATTTCAGTATTGGAAAATGTATGTCCCTCCAGTTGATAAAGTCATCTTACGAAGGGCTGTTATTTTATGCACAGTATTCAAACTAATTAAGTAAGGGATTTCTTCCTAAATGAACCCCAAATTACAAGTCATATTAGGGTCCACCAACTCTAATTTGGCCCACACAGGTCACATTATCCTAATGTTTGAAAAAAAAGGTGGTGGTTCGGGTAGTATCCTGCAGATGTCGCTATTAAGACACGTTGTAACAGCATATTCTCACCAGAGACGTTCTAATCTATATTATCACTGATATCCTGTTGAATTTATAGAAATATCACCAACATTAGGAGAAATTAGAATTAATTCCCCCTTTTCTCAGTAGGAACCCCAGATGTAATGGACCTCTACAATTTTATATCCTGTATCAGACAGTTTCCCTCATAGCTCATCATAGTGTGCTTATCCTTTTTTTCTATTATTATTATTTATTTATTTTTTATCATGATATGCAATAGACTGTATGTATTATGTAACTGCAAAATGTTTTGTTGTTGTGTCTTATCATGTTTGCTTGTTTTTACATGGAAAGCACTTGCATGAAAAGTGCTTTATAAATAAAATTATTATTATAAGTATTGTACTTGTTTTTCTTGTACTGTCCCTTAACAAAAATACTTTAAAAAACGAAAAAGAAAAGAAAAGTTAGCTCGCCCTTCACTGACCACGTGACGGTTGTTGTGGAAGTTTACCTGCCGTAAAACTTGATCCGATGTGGTAAAGTCTAAATTGTTATGACAGGGGCTATCGGTGACGTCACGGTCGCGCATGCGTTAGCGAGCTTAGCTAGCCATTTGTCTCCCTGCCTGGCTTTAACTGTCATTTCAGAGAGGATGTGAGCTTTCTCAAGTTTATTGTTTTACATTTGAGAAAAAACGAACGTAAAAAGAAAAAACAAAACAAAAAAGCATCAGTTTAGCGGCGAATACAGGCTTGATGTTAAGAGGACGCGGCGAAGAAAACGTGCTAGTGGTCAGTGTGTGGGGAAACCATTTTATGATTGTCAATGCATCCGACACATAAGGATACACTCGTCTCGCTAGCTTAACTTTAGCTAGCTAAACGATATTGTCTGTGTCGTGGATGGGTTCACGGAACAAAATACTCCTGGAAGAAAAGGTGACTGGTGCTTAGCAAAACATCATGGATACCGCCGAGGAAGGTAAGCACCCAGCGGAGGAGTGTGTTAGTACTTTCTGCCCTGCTGGGTTTGACTGACTAACTAGCGTTAGCCAAGCCTGGCCTGCTAGTGGTTAATTTAGCAGAATAGCATAGCTTGATAGCCTGTCAGTGTGATTAACTGAGGGAGACGGGGCAAGACTGCTAAACGGTTGATTTTTTTTAATGCAGGTGAGCTAATTGTTACAGGATAGTCTAAAGCAGCAATGTATAGGTGTGTATGTGTGCGTGTGTAGAAAGACCCAGAAGTTGCTGGTGATGTCATCAGTCTCCTGATGTATGGTCATATAGATAAGCCAAGCTTCATGTGTAACTTAGATTTGTGTATCTCGTTTACTGTAAATGTCAAACATGAGTGGCTTAAAAAAAAAAGCTACAAAACAAGATACTCCACCAGATACTCTATCATTAAAGACACGTCTATTAACACACCCCTCTTACTTTCCTGCACGCGCGCTGTCTGCACATGTCTGTTTTGCTTGGTTTTGGCAATTGTTGTCACATAATGACATGTACCGGTATGTGTGTTTGTGTTTGTGTTTGTGTGTGAAGCGGATATTTGTCGTGTGTGCCGCTCAGAGGGGACCCCAGACAAACCCCTGTACCACCCCTGTGTCTGCACTGGCAGTATCAAGTTTATCCACCAGGAATGGTAAGTCTGTCTGTCTGTCTGTCTCTCCCCCTTTCATTTGACAGTCAGTGTCAATATTGTGACTCTGCAGGTCCCTCTTTCTCTCCAGAGTCCCCCCTCCCACAAAAAATCTTTTACATGTGCACAGAATAGACCTGAGTAACTATACTGTAGTTGGACATTGTGTGAACTTTGTGTATTTGTATTTATTTGTTTATTTAGATGGGACTGCACATTGTTTGTAGTAAAAATTTCCATCTGTAGTCCCATTTACATAAAAACAGGTGAAAACAACACTACAATACTACAATACATAAACTCGGTACAGTTGTTCCTCTAAAACCCTAGTAGTAGTCAGTAGTAACATCACTCAAATACTATGCTTTTTTAAGGCCGTACTCCAGTGTTTTTCTGTAGAAAGTGTAGAACTGATTGTAAAGTTTTTACTTACTATAGTGATTGATTATCACTGTTGAACACATACGGATATTTCCCATAGTTCCACTATTCTTTCGATCATGTTTATCACTATTTTGGCTCTATACCCATGAACAAAAAGTCTTAATCTTGAGGCATGGATGTTTCTCTAACAGGATTACTGATCAAAATAAACAGTACAATGAATTGAATTTATTGCAAATTGTTTAATTTTCCAGTCCAATATGAGTATTTAATTTGGTGTACAGGTTGTGTACAAATATTGTCATTATAGTGATGGCTTGATAATGAATGCAGTAGAAGAATCGTGAAAAGCATAAAAGGTATCGGGTTCGCCCTCTTATGCCATCCAGGCTACGTAGTATCCCACATCACTGGCCGTAGGTGTGGTATTGGTAAAGTGAAAACAATACCAGCACCTGTGGGTTCTTTGGAGATTGCACTGTGTTCTCATCTGTCAGGTGTGTCAGCGGCGTAGCTGGTTATAAGAGGGTCAGGTGGATGGAAATCTCTAGGCAGAAGCAAAGGCCAGGCCTGGATTGTTCTGCAGTGACTGTTGAAGCTCCGTCCGTATTCATATTAGTTCGCTGTCACCCCCACAAAGTCAGAAAAACAGCCTATTGTGTCTAGATGGCAGTGCTCAGTGTATAGAGTGTTAAAAGAAGCTATGCTCTTTTATTTATTGCATGAGTAAATATAGAAAATACACACATAGCTCAGCAGTTCTAAATGAGGAGACACACTATGCTGAATTTTTATTACCACAGTCAGTCAAAGATGTATGAAATGTGGGACAGGGACTCCCAACACACAGGAGGGAATAAACGTCTCGCAGCAGGGTGCCCAATATGTGCTGCGACAGTTTGACTTGAACCCATGAGGGACTCAGTTTATCAGATCTCGTCTGTCATCGAGCACAGCAAGACTAAACCTTCAACAGCTATTCAATGTCTGGGTTTTATTGCTGGTGTGTGAGACAATGTGTCATGATTTAGAGCTGGACTGGTTTCTGTTATAGATAGTCTTCCTGTCCCTGATCTAAATACAGATTCTCTTAATTGAACAACAAAGGAATAACTATAATATTTGCATAGCTGTGCTTAGACCATAGTCATAGTTTTTATATAATTGCCTGATTGCAATTATTTGAGCTCACCACAAATATTTAGCATAATTGTTAAAATTGTTTCCATTCATCTGTATCAAAACAGCTGGATGAAACATCTTTCTATCACAATTTCCTGGTCCATTTATGGTGTTCCTGTCGCAATGATTTGTTTGGTAATTAATCGTCAACTAAAATGTCATGATTGTGACAGCCCTGGTCTTGTGGTGTAGTAATAAAGCTTACCATTTTTATCAGGAGTTGTAGATTAAAGGTTGGTGAAATCGAACTGAAACCTGATGGTCTGTTTAGGTCTTATGAGAAAGCCGGTGTAGGCTATATGTTGGATTCCCTTGTATAATCCACTTGTTAATCTCACGGTGTAGCCGTTACAAGATGAGAGGAGGTCGTTATGTACACATCAGCTCAGATCAGATATAGCTGACACACCCAACTTTGTTGTGCTGTTAATCAGAGAGTGAGTGTTTTACCATGACTGAGGAATGAGAAATGGTCATAGTCACAGTGTCTGTTGGATCCAGACGTCCTGAAGACGTCGAAAGAGCTGAGTTTACGTCCTAGTCACATCATATCCTTGTGTGATAAATCCTACCAAGGAAGACACAATGTTAGGTTAACACTTTCAACAATTTGTCTTTTTCTCCTAATAGACTAAATCTCTATCGGTTTTGGATAATCAGCGTTCAAGCAGACTTGAATATCATGTGAAATAGAGAAAACCAACATCTTATAAATCTACTGAAATTAAAACGTAAAAAAAGCTGAGTTGGCACATGTGTAACAGGGTGTTGTTAACTTTGGTCCTTTTCAAACTGTAAATGTTGCTTCACAGTTTGGTCCAATGGCTGAAGCACAGCAGGAAGGAGTACTGTGAATTGTGCAAGCACAGATTTGCTTTTACACCAAGTAAGTTCACCAAACCAGCCTTTCATTCAGCTTGTGTTTTACATACTATAATGATCTCATTTATTGACAAGTCATGTCTTTGTTAATACAGAATTTTTTAATAATTATCAATCTTCTCCCCTTTTCCCCTCTTCAGTCTACTCCCCAGACATGCCCTCACGTCTGCCCATACAAGACATTTGCGCCGGCCTGCTGACCAGTGTAGGCACGGCGATCCGCTACTGGTTCCATTACACACTGGTGGCCTTTGCATGGCTTGGGGTGGTTCCTCTCACTGCATGTAAGTCCAACACACAAAAATTTGATTATATATTCAGAGCCGCAAGGAAAACCCCTTAAAATAGAGGATTACACATCTGTAATAGCCTTTGTGTTGTTTCATAGTGTTATTGTCTCCTACATGTGTTATATTTCAAAGTTATAGCAACAGATTTGATCTGATTGCACCTGCTGAATGCGTTTTACAGACTTTGAAGTCGATGCTCATTTCATTATATCCAGACCTCTCATGTGTAACTTCTCGCTCCCACAGCGAGAGAAAGGAATGTCTCACATAAGTGCTCAGATTTAGGCACATGTGGACCCGTTTGCTCCTGCTGGAGAACATAATGCAGTCATTGATGCAGCGGCCATGACATAAACTTAACATATTAGCTCATGTTTATGATTTAACAAGATCAAGAGAATTACGGCTTAAGAGCCATTACATAATGTGCTATGCAGTATGTTCCAAGCTATATAACCCCCCCTCCCCTCCCACTACTCAAAACGTTGGCTCAATCGATTTATCTGTCATACATTATGTAAAGTGTATCAGTGCAGAGTCAGATTAATATAAACATTTTAGATGAATGACACCAGTTTATTTATCTTTTCTCTTTGCCTAAGGTCGCATCTACAAGTGTCTGTTTACCGGCTCTGTGAGCTCACTGTTGACACTTCCATTGGACATGCTCTCTACGTGAGTGATGAGACCAGTATTACCCAGCACTCACTCACTAAAGCAATGCATAAAACCTAATATAAACCATGTGTTTTTGTTTGTGCTCCTTCAGAGAGAACCTGCTTGCAGATTGTCTTCAGGGCTGCTTCGTCGTCACCTGCACCCTGTGTGCATTTATCAGCCTGGTGTGGCTCAGAGAACAGATAGTTCATGGTGGCGCTCCCCAGTGGTTAGAGCAGCACCAGCCGCCACCACCGAATGCTGCAGGACAAGCCAATGAGGTGCATTGCTTGACTGATTGTCAATATGTTAAAGTAATGTATTTCATTAAACAGAAATGAAAAGCAAAAGCATCAGAAGTAACTGTCCAATGAAGATATTCACAAATTCTTTGTGTGCATTGTGCTGCAACACCATATCCCGTAACCAATATATCTATACTGCAGTATCACACACATGGACAAAACAAATCTCTCCATATCAAAGCCGTGCACCCTGCTGTCTCACCCTCAGGCACAAGGTGCAGGTCAGGGAGCAGCTGATGAGCCCCCCGCTGCCCAGCCGGCCCCTGCTGATCCTCCAGCCCAGAATGAAGCAGAGCCTGAACCCCCTGATGTGCCCCCAGACCAAGCTGATGACCCAGAGCTTGAGGAAGAGGAGGGAGCAGCTGCTGAGGATGCAGACCCCAACAACGGAGCACAAGGTTAGAGTCCTGAAGTACTTTACGTAACATGATGTCAGATTTTCAGAAGAGTTGTCAGACTGTGCACAATGTTTTGTTTTTCTTTTATCAGTATACACAATAGACATTATAGAAAAACCCAGCAATTGTCTTCACGAGTGGCACTTTCCCTGTCTGTCTGTCACATTTCACAATGTGTGCTGTCTGGTCAGACTTTATTGAAATGCGATAGAATACCTGAATTACTTAAAATCACAAAACACTGAGAAAGTGGCTATGTTTATTCACAAATGAAATGAAGCACACATCATGGGTAAAGTGTTCCCAAAATATTTTACCTCCAGTGAAACAAACAAAATACAACCGTGGACCAGCAGGTTTATGAAAATGCGGCTCACACAGCAAACAGTATCATTGGCATCAGAGCATACAGATGGTTTCCATAATGGTCTCATTTGGTAACAATTTTCTTGTAGTAATTTGAGATAAGATATAACAGCATTCACATCACACCAATATTATGTTTTATTGTGGTTAATGGACTGATTTTTCAGCAGAAAGGGCAAAAAAAAAGTAATGAATTGTGATTGTGTTGTACATTATTCTAACAGTGGAGTATCACTACAGTTAAATGAATATACGCCTTATAATAGCCTGTTTTTGCACCGCAGAACTGATTACCCCAGAACAACATTAATAATGTAAGAGTTAACAGCATTTTTAAACTGAAGATATTATTTTTCTGCCCCGTTTGAGCAGACAAACACAACAAAGGCACTCTCCCGCCTTTATGCTGTGCACTGTAATGTTGTCGTCACCTCACAATCAGAGAGAACAGCGTCTTGTGTCGGATCGCCCGTACGCTGTTCATAGAAAATACTTTTTAAGGCTAGTGTTTGGCAGGATTGTTGTAATCCTTCCAGTGTTTCAAGCTGATGTGTGTCTCTGTAGATGACATGAACTGGAACGCTCTGGAGTGGGACAGAGCCGCAGAGGAGCTCACCTGGGAGAGGGTAAATCTGCTTGTCATTATTGATCCCCACAGAATCTATAAGCACCTTCTCTACTTCTCTGCTATGCATCATTTGAATATAAAACACTAAAAAAAATACTCAATTTCTGCCATAGATGCTCGGCCTGGATGGTTCTCTGGTATTTCTGGTAAGTATTAATACCCATGATTGTTTTTTATGTTGTGTAAAGTCAGGTTATTTTGTAAATCTTACCACTTGATGTCTTTATCTTGTAGGAGCATGTGTTTTGGGTGGTATCTCTCAACACACTCTTCATCCTGGTTTTTGGTGAGTAGACCGAAACAAGGATGTTGTTTTATGTATCATACTGCACAATATTATCATTCTGGTTCTTTCTCTCACACTGAACCACTGATTTAAAGGGATACTTCACCCAAAATGGATAATTCACCAACACTTGTCCTGAAGCTGCGACATGAAAAAGTTGTTCGGATAAAATTTGACCTCCTTGTTGTAGTAGTAGCTCCCAGTGGCTCTGTCGATGTTTGTGCACATGTGCATGATTTGCTGCGAGATGTTCTTGTTTTTGTCTTGTGTTTACATCATACATCCAATGGTTTAAAACGATGAACAAAACATCTTGCAGCAAATCTTGCATGACGGTGACAGTGAGTAGAAAATTGGTGAATTATCGATTTTGGGTGAAGTATCCCTTTAATTTGTAACATAAGTGTATGTGCTACAGTAGGGGGGAAAAAAAACCTTTCTTGTTTTTCTTAATGCAGCATTTTGTCCCTACCACATCGGCCACTTCTCTGTCGTTGGCCTTGGCTTTGAGGAATATGTAAGAACCCGCTCTGATCAATTAGCTGGATTATACGACCTCGTGTCTAATTATCCTTCATTAATCTGCTGCTCTGTGCTCTTCCACAGGTCCAGGCCTCCCACTTCGAGGGCTTAATCACAACAATCGTGGGCTACATACTGCTCGCCATGACTCTCATCCTCTGTCATGTATCCTTTCACCTGACAGCATCAGTTTTCACAATAATACAAGGCCAGATGTTGCATGATGAATGTATTCTCTCAGGTCTGTGTGGATGTAAGAGGTTGTGTGTTTGGTGGCAGTGTTGATCCTTAATTACCGTCTCAGGGACTGGCCGCTCTGGTCAGGTTCCAGCGTTCCCGGCGTCTCCTGGGAGTCTGCTACATTGTTGTCAAGGTAACAACCCCTCTAAGTGCATTTTTTTGCTCTGTGTGACGTACGCGAGTGCCATCCTTGGTTGAAATGTAAACAGAACTGTACGCTTACGGAGATTGACCTTGCGAACATAACACCGTATTTAGTCTTATTTGCAATCAACATATTATAAGCTCAGGGATACAAGTAATCTATTACAGACAGACCCACTTCACTTGACTCTTTTAGATCATCTACATTTCACATATTCTGTTATTGAGTCATATTTGTCTTTCCATTACAGGTCTCCCTGCTGGTTGTTGTGGAGATTGGTGTGTTTCCACTCATCTGTGGCTGGTGGCTTGACATCTGCTCTTTAGTAAGAATCTCACTCTGCTCCTTATAACCACTGTCATTATGTATCCACAGGTGTGATAAAATATCCAATTGCCCAGCTCCTGTCGCTATTTTTTTTTTTTTTTTTTTTTTTTTTGCATAATTGTATTTACAGTGTGGAAAATAAGTATTGAATGCATCAACATTTTTCTCAGAAAATATATTTCTAATAGAGCTACTGGCATGAAATATTCACCAGATGTCTGCAACAACCCAAGTCATGCACACATGCAAAGAAATCTAAACATTTATGCCGTAATCCGTAATAAAGTGAAATGACACAGGGAATTAGTATTGAACACATGAAGAAATGGAGGTGCAAAAAGGTTTGGAAAGCCAAGAAAGCAGCTGGAGTCTGTCAGTATTTAGAAAGTAATCCTGTCCACTATTAGTGCAAAGTAATACTAGCTGGTTTAGTCCAAATTGACGCCTATAAAAAGGTCTCATCACCAAGGTGTCACACAAGAGGCGTCTCATGATGAGGGGAAAAACAAAGAGCTTCTCAAGACCTTCAGAAACGTATGTTACAGAACATACTGATGGCATCGGTTACAGATGTGTCTGAATGCACCGTTTTATCCGTTAAGCCACGACCAGGTGTTTCTCACAAGATTTGTGACTCAAAAGAAGAGTTGTGCAAGAGCCAAGAATCAGCAGGTACAGTTATAAAAACAAACAACAAACAATGCGTAATGCATTTAACCGCCATGGCCTCTATGCATGCTCACCATGCAAGTCTAGTGACGCGTTCAATACTTATTTTCCCCGCTGTATGTAATTAAGCAGTTTAATGCTTGAATCATGGTAATTGAAAGGTCACTCTTTACTGGCTGTTGTTGTAATTGATTTTTCTTGGAGTAGTTTCCATGTTTTCTAGGAGGCTGCGAGGGTTCCTCCAGAGTCAGCGACTCTGTTTTCTGTGTTTAAGTGGATGCTTCATCCAAGTTGTTTTTCTAAAAATGAGAGCAGCGTTGCCTTCCCGTAGAGGAGTCTGTCACATCGCAGTTGAAGTGGCTTTTAACAAGGTTGCGTCGCGGCTCTCACTTTCCTCGTATGTAAGCAGTTGTCAGAAAATGAATCCTTCTCCACCCCCTGCTGCCTCCTGAACATTTGCCACCTATGCTGCTCATTGTAACTCACTGGGTGTGTTTTTTTTTTTCTGCGGCTGTTCAGAGCCGTCCAACCTGCCACAGAACAGATGGAGCTGCTCTCACTGCAGAAGGAGACCGCAGCCCTTCTGCTCTGCAGCTGTTTGCTAGGGAAAACAATTTGACTGGCCTGAGGAGAGGCTGCATGGAATAAGCTATCTTCATTATTTCAGTTTGTCCCACAAAATCAAAGCAACCTGTAACAATAACATAAAAGTTCTTTGTCCTCTTTTTAGACGTTATAGATAAATATTCAAAATTGAAAACAGTTAATTTTCCATTTTCAGAAAACATTTTTGTAACACCAGTGTCTAAGTCTAGTCACAAATCTTGCCATGTTCTCATGAAAAGGTCAAAGATTGGTGTCGCTTTGACTTCACACCTGCCACATTCTTGTGAATGTGAGGGGGAGGGTTGACATGAAATGATGATGTAAAAACCTCTCACAGATGTCCGTTGGGTTAAAGAGATGACGCGCTGTCTCTAGAAAACATGTTCTACATAAAAACTTCACTATAACGCAGGAACAGAAGGGGAGATTGTCGACATATTTCCTGCATGGTGGTGATTCTAGTTGAAAGCATATGGCGTGTGTAAATGTCCTTCATTTCATCATCTAGCCAACTGTTTATTCAATGGAAAAAAAAGTACTGTAGAAATTTAGATGTAGTAGAAATGATCAAAGAACAAATACTGAATTTGATTCAACTGAAAATGTTTTTGTATTTTTTTCTGTTTTCTTTTCTGCATCCTGTAGGAGATGTTTGACGCCTCCCTGAAAGACAGAGAGTTGAGTTTTAAATCAGCCCCTGGTACCACCATGTTCCTGCACTGGCTTGTGGGAATGGTCTATGTCTTCTACTTTGCTTCTTTCATCCTCCTACTGAGAGAGGTAGGATCACGTTCTAACATCTGTTTCCATATGTAATTCTCTGCTAATGATAAATATAAATGATTAAAAGTGTGTTTGTCAAACAGGTGCTGAGGCCTGGAGTGCTGTGGTTTCTAAGAAACCTCAATGACCCAGATTTTAACCCAGTGCAGGAAATGATTCACCTGCCCATCTACAGACACCTGCGGCGGTTCATCCTGTCCGTGGTGGTGTTTGGTTCTATCGTGTTGCTCATGCTGTGGCTGCCCATCAGGCTGATTAAACTACTGCTGCCCACCTTCCTGCCCTACAATGTCATGCTCTACAGGTAACCGCAGACAAGACAAAACTGTTGCATGTTTATTTATGTTGAAGCTACTCTAGTTTGAAACCACATCCTCTTCAGGACAGAAAGTGTTAGATGCAAGAATAGAGGCCCTCAGAAGACTATTTTTTATCGAGAGTAGAGATCTCAGTAGCTGTGTATATCACCATGTGGTACATGAACTGGAACACGCTGCTGAAATGTCTCTTTCTGACCTGTCCACCTGTTTCCCCTCAGTGACGCCCCGGTCAGTGAGCTCTCTTTGGAGCTATTATTACTCCAGGTTGTGTTGCCAGCTCTACTGGAGCAGGGTCACACTCGCCAGTGGCTCAAAGGCCTGGTCAGAGCCTGGACTGTCAGCGCTGGCTATTTACTGTAAGTCAAGTCCGAATTGTTGTACGTTCTCACTCTGAAATTATCTGTAGCCAACCAATCGCTTCTCTTTGGCCCCGCAGAGACCTGCACTCCTACCTCCTCGGTGAGCAGGAGGATAATGATGCCAACCAGCCTGTGAACAACAACAACAATAATAACCCTCCCCCCGGTCACCACAACAACAACAACAACCCTGCCCCAGCTGTTGGCGAGGGGCTACATGCAGCCCACCAGGCCATCCTGCAACAAGGGGGACCAGTGGGTTTCCAGCCCTACCACCGACCCCTTCGCTTCCCGTTCAGGGTGAGATGGTCTTGAACACTCAGGCTTAGGGGGCATGTCATAATTACTTGTTTTCACAATTAATCGCGGTATTAGACATAATTAATTAATGGTAAAGATTCCTAAATACCGTCACTTTCCAAAAAAGATTATGTTGGAATCAGATGCAGATGTGCACAAAAGTTAAGATAAATGTAAGAAATACTGGTCATCTACCTAACTTGACTGTATTTGATTTTACACAATCATATGTTGTGAAATTAATTAATGCATAATGTTAATCATGATAGTCGTAATACCATGATTATTTCTACCGCACCAGTTTGATATCCAGTTAGAGGAACTTGTGGTTAGATGAACTGATTTCAGCTAACACTTGAACCTTTTGGAGTGTGAAACCTGAAATCTTTTTTTAAAGTGAAGAAGCCATGACTGGCACCACAAGCTTCCCATGCATTACCAATGTTTATCAAAAGCTGCTGGGAATAGGCACACCCTCTTAATTTATAGTTACCCTGACACTCCAGGGTATGGATGCACTGAGTCAACATAATACTCTTTTTAAATAATAATGCATTAAGGCAGATAATATACGTTTGTGTACCTCAGGCTTTTCCTCTACTGTCTCCTTTTTTTTGGTTGTTTGAAAAAGGACTTACTACAGCTACCTGTAATTTGTGGTATCCAGCCCAATTTTAGAAACACGCCAACGCCCAAGGCTTGTATAACTCCACTCTGTCATTCCACTGCTCCTCCTAATGTTATAGGCTGTGATCTCCATCTGCACTGTTTTAACTGTCTAACGTGTTCCAGCTGTAGTTAAGAAAATGCAGAGTGTCTGTGCATATTTCTACAGAGCTGTCAGGGAGTGGAGAATAATAGTCAGGCAGAGCCAAATTTGATTATTGCCCTATATTCACTTTTATTCTAAAACATTTGTTGTGCTCTTCTCTCCAGATTGTGCTGCTGATAGCGTTCATGTGCATCACTCTGCTGGTGGCCAGTCTGGTGTGTCTAACCCTACCAGGTGAGATGTGTTTCTACTCTGACGACCAACACCCAAGCCGTAATTGTCGGGTGTATCTATGTATATTTATGTCTCCACTCTTTAACCCTTTACCTACCGAGGCCTAAAATGGCCATTTGGACATATTTTGTTATTATGGCTGAATGCTTTGCCTCCTTTTTCCAGTACTTAAACTTGAATTTGTAACATCTGGTAAATGATTATTGCACATGGTATGGAAGTATCAGCAGTTTAGATAAAGAAAAACACAAAAACAGGGTTTAGTGAGGAAAAATACTGTTAATGCACATGAAGTTTTGATTTGAAATCTGAAATGGGAACATGTACATGTTAAGAATCAATCTTAGTCATTTTTTTGAGTCTAGGGCTCTGGATTTACAAAAAAATTGTGCAGTAGTGACTCTGTTCACAGGCAAAAAGTGCAAAACCAAACTATATAGGTGAAAACACACACACTCTATTTTTCCCCCTAAAAAATGTCTCTGCTGCTCTGTATCTTTCACTTTACTCTAACTCTGTCTATTTCCCTCCTTTCAAAATGAAATCATGGATGTTACAGTAATAGACAGAAAGCACAGCTTCTCAGCCCTCTATCAGCCTTTCTTTTCTGATTGAACAAAGTATGATGATCAAGTGATGGTAATAATACTCTACACATAGCAAACATAGCAGAAGTTCTAGTTTAACCTGAAATAGTTAGATCTCAGTTAGACCTGAGACCTTATCTACTATGTCTTTTGTGTTGCAGTGTTCACCGGGCGCTGGCTAATGTCCTTCTGGACAGGAAACTCCAAAATCCATGAGCTGTACACAGCAGCGTGTGGCCTGTATGTCTGCTGGCTGTCTATCCGCGGTGTCACTGTGCTGCTGGCCTGGATGCCCCAAGGACGCACCGTCATCATGCGCAAAGTCCAGGAGTGGACGCTGATGGTACGCATCAACGAGCAGCCCCCGTTGTTGGCGAACACCAAAACTGGGCAGCAGAGTGGGGCCTTAATTACTTGTTTTCTTCTCAGCCATTAAATTGTCAAGAGCTGGAGTGTTTCTGTGAAGCGGTTGTTTGCTCATTGCAAGCTTTAAAGTCAATATCCATAATTTGGCAGCATCTTCATATTAGTATTGGACCAACTTTTAACTGTCTAGCCCGGCCAGTGCTGCAGTAGTTAAATCACATGTAGATGTTGGCATCATGGGGGATAAAACTTCAAACTGTGTTCAAATTGTGTTCATTTAAATGCTCTTTATTTTTGCAGATCCTGAAGACCCTGGTTGTCGCTCTGTTGGTTGCTGGAGTCATCCCACTGCTACTGGGTCTGCTGTTTGAGCTGGTTATCGTGGCTCCACTCAGGGTACCCCTGGACCAAACACCCCTCTTCTACCCCTGGCAGGTACGACTGTGTCTTTTTCCCATCCCTCCCTCATTTTTAAGGCTTCATTTTAGTTGTTTTACTGTTGCAAATTCATTATGTTGTAGTATCAATATTCATCCACTGATTTATTGTTGTCTGCAGGACTGGGCTCTTGGAGTGCTCCATGCCAAAATCATCGCAGCTATCACTCTCATGGGCCCTCAGTGGTGGCTGAAGACTGTTATTGAGCAGGTGAGTCTGAGATAGATATTATGTTTTAATTTTTTTACGCTTTAATTATGCTGTTTATTCTTCTTCTACCAACATGTAGTCATTACTTAGTAACTGCTGGGGGGGCGCGGGGGTATTAACCAATGAATCTGTGCTCACTTTGTATTCCACCTTGCTTGTATTCAAACACAGTAACTCCTCTGTGAATTCATTAAATTGGAAGAAGGCATATAATAATTCCCAAGTTTCCCCCTAGGTTTATGCAAATGGTATCCGCAACATTGATCTTCAATTCATCATCCGTAAACTGGCAGCTCCTGTCATCTCAGTCCTGCTGTTGTCCTTGTGCGTGCCGTATGTGATCGCTGCTGGAGTGGTGCCGGCTGTAGGTGAGTGCTCAAGCATGGGGTGTTTTTTAAATGTATTTGTTTAAGCCTTTCATTTTCTCTGTTACATTCACCAATTCAGTTAGTTTCAGGGATTTTATTACACCAGTAAATGCATTTTTCTAAGATTAGATCTCAGCAGCAAATGAAGCAGAATAGAGCACTGACCTATCGTAAAAAAAAAAAAAAATCCACTTGCACTTTCTGTACGATTTATCCTGTGAATATGCTTTTTTAAGTGCCATCACTTTACGGAGGTGTTCTCTGAAATATTACATTTCTTCCTATCTCAGATGACTGTTGCAGTAACCACACTTCAATCTAATAGGAGGTTAAGTGAAACAATATATAACTGAAGTGCATTACTTTTACAGGAGTGACTCCAGAGATGGAGATTCTCATGCAGAGGAGAATCTACCCATTCCTGCTGATGGTGGTCTCGCTTATCGGCATCCTGTCCTTCCAGATCCGACAGTTTAAACGCCTTTATGAACACATCAAGAATGACAAGTAAGGTTTCATTCTGAATAGTTTATATATTTGTTGTAGTTGGTAATGATAGTTTTAAAAGTAGATTTAAAAGTTCTGGTGCAAACTTGGACTGAATTAATTGTTAAAAAAAATTAACCTTTAAATAAAGTTGGTTCTTTCAAAAAACCTCAGAGCCAGAAACTCTGACAACAAAGATTACAACATAATTATAATAACGTAACAATCTGTCTCTGCAGGTATCTGGTTGGCCAGAGGCTCGTCAACTATGAGAGGAAAGCTGGAAGAGCAAGTTCGGTTCCCCCCTCCAACCCTGTTGCAGAGTAGATTTTTGTGTCACGTGTTGCCACGTTTTTTGCACCCGTCACGTTGCAAACACCCTAGCCCCCTCCCCCCGCCCCCATCCCTTGCCCACCTTTTTTGATTTTCAACGAACATAATCCTTTTGAATCTCCTGTGGATCTTGGTGGATTTGATGGATGCCATTCAATTCCTTGAGTTCCCTTTCAAGCCCACTGAGTGTGGGAAGGGGAAATGTATTATAATAATGGGACAGCCGAGTATTCCCCCGTGACAAATGGAAGTAGGCAGAAGGGTGAGGGGTTGGAGGTTTGATTCAAAGCTCAACATCTCTATTGTCGTTCATGCCTTGCTTTGTAAAGTGCTGCCTGATAATTGTACATGTGTAAATACTTTGAACGCAGACTTTGTCTTACAAAAAAAAAAAATACAGATATGGATTAATGCAATGACCATTGTACATCTTAAAAGTGTATGTATAATTTATTAAATCAGACTGACAATTTATCTTTTTTTGTTGCATGTGTTATCAAAACTGTGTTGGTTCAGCAGGTTCATTTGTGTTGTAATGCACTGCAAAGATCAAGTTGAATTTTCTATACTTCTGTTTTCACATCATCTTTACATTGGAGTGTTGAGATATCCATATGGAAGCATAATCAATACATGACTGGTGGTGGTGTTATAGTCTCATCCTTTGGTATGAGCACAGAGTCGAGCACAATACCAAATTTCTCAACCAAAATGACAGGAATCTCCTCATCTGTAAGTTCCTCGGTTGTGGTTTCTAACACCCTCCCTGCTTCCTCGTCTGGAAATGTAACGGTGATCAGTCTGTGACCAATGTAGGTGAGCCTTCCAGTTGGTTTTAAGATGGTGCAAAAGGATTTGCAGAAGAAGATGGAGCTGGGGGAGCTCTGGTGGTACTGGCACATCTCGGTGAAGTCCTCCAGACACCTGGGTTCAAGGGTGAACTTGTAGATCTCTGTCCACTCTCCATCTACACCTCTGTTTTCCTCTTGTTGCCACTCCAGGAAGTGCATACCACCACCACCTTCACCCCCCTCCTTTCTGATGCGGTACACCCGGTGGCCCTGCTCCTGGGGGCCGCTGTCCTCCAGTGAGAGCGGGGTGCTGAAGCCCGCCCCCCCAAAGCCGACGTCGGCCAGCCAGCGCCGGCCTTGCAGGGTCACCATGTTGATCAGGTGGTCGAAAGGTGGACCGTAGCGTCCGGTGATGGAGTTCTTCACCTGGCCGGAGATCACCGTGACCTGGAAGCCCAGTTTGCACAACAACCAGGAGAAGAGCCCGTTGTTCTCAAAGCAAAACCCGCCTCTGCGTCGGTTCACGATCTTGTCGTACAGAAGCGGGAGCTCGAGCTGGACGCGTCCGCCGCTGTGCACGGTGAGGTCCTCAAACGGCACCGACATCAGGTGACAGGTTTGGACCGACCGCAGCACCTCCAGGCTGGGCTCAGCTGGACCGACGAACCCGATGCGCGGCAAATACTTCTGCACGTCCATGTCCGCAGAGATCGACTACTAGTTTATAGGCTGCAGGTCAATACTTTCACTTCTGACCTCAACTTCACTGGGATAATGACTGATCGTCTTATCAGCAGCACACAGACATTGACCGGCTTGAAACTGCACGGTTCCGGTTAAAGTGACGTTGTCTTAAGGAAAGAAAATATACTCAGACAGTCAGTCATCAGATCTGCTCTGGTTGCGGCTTCTTGTAGGGAAGTATGAAGTCCACACGGGAAGTTACTGAAACTGCAGTTTTCTGATTGACCGCTGGAGGCGGAGTCCTGAGGTGAGTCGAGACCATCAATACATCCCAGGCCAAGGGTGTTCATGTTAGTTCAGGGGCAACAGCTCAATTTAATCTCAAGTGGGTCGGACCAGTAAAATAATAGCACAATAACCTGTAAATAAAAAGAACTTTTTTCCCTTTGTTTTAGTGCATTATGAAGATGTTTGCAGTTACAAAAAATATGAACAACCTGACATTTCTTGATTTAAAACAAACAAAACAAATTGCAATTTGAATGTGTAATTTTCACATCCTCTCTTCCTTCATCCTCTTTTTTTGGATGTCATTTTCACACTTGGAAGACTCATCCGGACCCTCTGCTGGGTCAGTTTTGGCCTGTGGGCAGCATGTTTGACACCCCTGCTGTAGTCTCACATCTTAATATACTCACATTTACTGCAGGGACAAACGTCATGTCTATTTAGGTAATGCATAGGTGTTGGGGCGGGACAGCTGGTGCAGCACAGTTGACCTAGCTGCTCAGCCTAGTAGGCCTATTTGTTCTATGCAAATATCAGGTAAATCATATGTTTGTACAGTTAATAACATTAAATGATGAGATCTGTGCTCCTGTATTTTCAGAGAGTGACATATTGCAAGCACTAATATGTAGGCTACATACAGCCTAGGTAATTAGCCAGTAAATTAATTAGCCTTTGTTTAGCCTTAAAGCAAATACAGTCATGTAAGCAATGCTAACAGGAGCATATCCTTGCAGCATTTGGCATCATCCATTGATTTCTGAAGAGCACCTTTGAATCTGTGGGCCACTCCACTATGACTCTTTGTACTGCATGTTAACATTTGTGCACTAGGTTATATTGGCATGAAAGGTAATCAAGAAGATGCCAAACCACCACAGACAATCATTTTTAGTTTAAAATCATGGCAAAAGCTTTTACAAAAATGTTTTGCAGGATTGCAAATGTAGCCTACTTTTTTGTAATTAATATTTGAGAATATAATATACTGCAGGATTGCAAATGTAGCCTACTTTTTTGTAATTAATATTTGAGAATATAATGTACTGCAGCAATGTGCGTTTAAAAACATGTTTACATGTTTCATATACTAGCTATAATGTTCAATTCTTTGTCTATTTTTTCAGTTTGTTTATAAAATATTTCAAATCATGCTGGAAAAGAATTGAAGTCCTTTGGAAATTAAACTATAGGCCTATATAAAAAATAATAATTTTATTCAGTCACAACTATCAACACTACAAACATTGCCAACAAGAAGGCACAGGCAAATTAAGCTACCCTTCAGCACTTTTACAATAGAAAAAAACAAACAAACCTGAAAGACCACAAACAACGTTAACAGTATAATAACAGAGAGAAAGAAAAAAAAACAGAGGAAAAAAGCATTTACACAATCATTACCACTTGTATTCTGCATCATAAGCCTTGTCTGTTGTGTATTGTGTGGTAATGAGCCTACTTCTAATCCAATCAATATCTCTAATTAACTGATTCTGCCCTTTTTCTTTTCTTTTCTTTTGTTTTTTTATCAGACCACCTCCGTCGTGACGTCACACGCCGACACTCCCTTCTCCCAGCAGAGGGAGAAAGATGGCGCCCACACACGTACTGAGATGCTGTCAACGGGGTTTAGCATGGATACCCGTGATTTTTATCGCGCTGGTCGTCTGCTGGTCGTATTACGCTTATGTGGTGGAGCTTTGTATAAGTAAGTACGACGTCCTGCCGCCGTGTGTTGTCTCCTTTTGGACCCTTTGTTTTCATTGTGTTTCACCACCACACTCACACAGACACACACAGAGAAACATACAGCTGCTGCTGCTGCTGCCGCTGGTTGGCCAGCAGGAAGTAAATGGACTGCAGCCCAACAATAATGGTGTTGTTGGCACTAAAACCAGTCCAAATCTAGATACAGCTAATTATCAGTACGCTGTTTTTTTGCGGCTTTTGTTTGGGCTTATTTATTCTTTTGCAGGGTAATTGTGTTATGTGTTAGAGGAAAAACTTTCACCGTGCTCTAGTCTTTTTTTTGTGCCCTGCCCCGGATCGGTTCGTCTGTATGTGTATTTTCTCTGTGTGTCGAGCTGAATGGAGTCTGGATGGAGAATTAAAACGCTAACTAAACGGTATTTGGCCGCTTGGACACATAACAGTTGACTCCAACTGGACTACAGCTAATTAGCTTGGCGCAGGTAACACACACTGAGGCTTTGCTAGGAGCTGAATGGACCCAGAGTGTTTTAGTATTGAAAAAAAAAAGAAGAAGAAAAAAGGAAAAGGGAGATGCTGTAGCAATATAAATTAGTTTTCATTTGACCTCATTCTCAAAAAACTTTTTTTCACATCAAAATTGAAATAGATGAGGTGTCCAAGAAAATTATCCCAACCTTTTTTTTTTCTTCTTTTTTTTGCTAGTGACCCCCCCTGCACAGAATATCTCACGTGGTTCCTCCTCAGTCTGTTATAACATTGTTACATCAAATGATTTCTATTGGTCAGAGAGGTGAAAACTGTAGCGTTTCACAAGGAAAATCCAGGAAAGTGATACAAATTTTAACAATGTTAGCACCAACTCTTGGTGTGTATATTTCACTACTTGATGTTTGTCTATGTTCCTCAGCATAAATTGGACTCTCTTGTCCACCTTGGCCTGAAATGCAACAATGAAAGCGTCATTCTTGACCTTAAAATCAGCCGTTGACAAAACAGTCGCAAGGTGGGCGAGACGTCCTTACAGGAAATTCGAGTGGGTCAGCAGCACTGCCTGGAGAGAAAGATGGTGTCACTAAAACAAAATCTCCAAAAAAAGAAAGAAAGATACCTTTAAGTACCTTTAAATTTATCATAAGGCCACACAGGGGTCGGTTAAATAAACTGAAAAGCTGTATAACTTTGTAATGTATGAAGTAGTATGAATGAAATACCTAATCCTCCCTTTTAATATCTCTGTCAAACACTGACTTAACACTTTAATTTCCTCTGTTTTGTCTCTTACAGTCACCATCCCCAGTATAGGAGAGAAAAGTAAGTGTCTTGAAAACAATGTTTGATTAACAAGAGAGTGAATGGCAGCAACAGATTTTTTGCTGAACTGAGCCAGTTTGCTGTTTACTGTGATAATCTCCACTCTTGGTCTGGAGAAATGAGCTCTGTCGACTTGGCTAAAGAAAGAGGCTGGCGCAGGAAAACGTGTTTTCTCAAAGTGCTGAGCTCTGTCTGCTCGAAGCAGAGCCGCTTCCCCTCATTCAGCATTAGCTCTCCTCTCTCATTAATTAAATATGCAGATGCTCAACGTGTCTTCTTTTACCCTAAATAACAGCAGAACTCCCCTATATCAGTATTTAATTGTAATTTACCTGCGTTTTAATGTCAATGTAGATTTCAGTGTCTGTATGTTGTTGATCCTGACGCTCAGTTTTTCCCCCTCCAGTTGTCTACCTGCTCTTCTTCCACCTTTCTTTCATCATGTTTGTATGGTCTTACTGGAAGACCATCTTCACTAAGCCTGCCAGTCCTTCCAAAGAGGTACAATAACCCCCGATTATCCAAATCAAGCCCACTGTGTCTGCATGTCACTAACCCCCACCCCCACACCACCCCCTCTGTTTCCACAAAGTCAACTGGATGAATGTATTTTTCAAAAAGAAATTCATATGCTGCTCTCGTCGTTTCCAGTTCTGCCTGCCCAAGGCCGAGAAGGAGCGATACGAGAAGGAGGAAAGGCCGGAGTCACAGCAGGAGATCCTGTGGAGAGCTGCCACCAGTCTGCCTCTGTACACACGCACAGGAGCTGGAGGTGCGTCTGTGTGTCCAAACACACACACAAAATGAGTGTTAATTGAGTGAAGTACTAATAAGATGCTGTTGTGTTATTATGAGCAGCAATCCGTTACTGCGACCGCTGTCAAGTCATCAAGCCGGACCGATGCCATCACTGCTCCGCGTGCGACATGTAAGAACATAAAACTCTCTTAACTGCAAAACTTTTACACTTCCTCTTGGTTCGGTCATATGCTTCCCTCTCTTCCTCTTTTTTCATGTCTTAACTTTTTCTCATGTGTCTCCTGCGTCTGTTCTCTCGTTGTGTGCGGCAGGTGTGTGCTAAAGATGGACCACCATTGTCCCTGGTATGTACGACCCGCTAAACAAGGAGACGCTCTGCAGACACATGACACCACACACGTTTTTATTACCGCTTTTCCATGTTCTTCAGCTGCTCGGTGCAGGTTTAAGAGCAAAAGGAGACGACTCTGACAGACAGCAGTCGTCTTTATAAGTTCTTTTACAGATGCTCAGAGACACTTTACACTTTAAATATCATAAAATAGAGCAAAGTCAGAGTGAAATACAGTTAATGCATGGTTGAATGTTAGGAGGTGTG
Source organism: Decapterus maruadsi (assembly GCA_030347415.2). Taxonomy (NCBI): domain Eukaryota; kingdom Metazoa; phylum Chordata; class Actinopteri; order Carangiformes; family Carangidae; genus Decapterus; species Decapterus maruadsi. The sequence continues at coordinate 4,052,390 of CM064890.1, forward strand.
TGCAGATACTGATGGGTTTGGGGAAAAACAAACAGGTCAATCAAACTTCATCGAAAACTGACACTTATTTATTTGAGCAAAAACAGTTAACAAAATAAACAGCATTCAGTCGTTGTGACCCTTGTTCTTATTCCCTTTCTATTTGTGTAACCTTGAAGGTAACAGAGCTTTCGCCGTAAATATTAAACCACAAAAGAACAGGGTTTAGTGTGACTTTGCCTGTGGCACCTTTTCAGTTTCATGTTTTCTACTCCGAGGATGTGATGTCTGACCTTCCTGTGTGTGTGTGTGTGTGTCTCCAGGGTGAACAACTGTGTGGGATTCTCCAACTACAAGTTTTTCATCCTCTTCCTGGCCTACTCGCTGGTCTACTGTTTGTTCATCGCAGCCACGGTGCTGCAGTATTTCATCAAGTTCTGGACAGTGAGTAACAAACAGACTTTTCCCAGGGAGTAAGCGCTCACTACACAGTCGGCTCACTCACTCACACTCTGCATGTTGTGAATGTGAATGTGTGTGTGTGTGTGTGTGACGTTGGGGAGGATGCAGATCTGGTTGCATGCTGAGCATCCTCTTGTGCATGGTGCTGATCTCTCCTGTGCTGAGCTGTGCTGCTCCTCTGTTTTCTCTGCCCTCTTTCACCCTTCACCCTCTGACCCCTCTCTGTTTCCCCTTCTGTTTATCCCCGGTCCTCGGACACTGGCTCATTGTTCTCCCATCTCTCTCTTTTTTTTTGTCTTCCCCCTCCGCTATCGGAACCATCAGTCACACCACTCATGTGGCCGCGAACACCTCCTCTCCTCTTTTTCTTTTTTTTTTATCCCCACTTTTGTCGACTTCAGTTTTCTCTCATCTCTGCCCCTTTCATCCCTTTGATTCCTCCATTCTGGGCACACTTTGTGCACTCACCCACTCTCTTTCTCTTTTTCCTTATTCTACCCCCACCTCCCCTCAAACTTGGCAATGACTTGTGTTTGCCTCCTGATTTCTAAACTCTCCCCCACTCTCCTCCTGCCTGTTCTTTCCTGTGTCGCTAACCAGACTTGTTTCTGTTTGTACTAAAGCTTTGCCGGAGGAAATCGGCAGAAAACTGCCCAAAGGTAACCTCAACGATCCTCCAAAGCCTTTAGTGTTGCAGGGCTTCACCATTGTTGCCATCGGTTACTGTCATAATGTGCGTGTAGTGATGTGGCTCACATGATACTCCTCTTGTTTCCTCCGTTCTTCTTTCTTTACCTTTTGTCCTCAGTTTTATTTTCTCTGTCTTTTCGTAAATATTTGTGACTGATCTCCTTCTTCTCTCCTTCTTCTCTCGTCTCTTCCCCAGAATGAGCTGCCAGACACTCACGCCAAATTCCATGTGTTGTTTCTGTTTTTTGTGGCGGCCATGTTCTGCATCAGTATTCTGTCTCTCTTCAGCTACCACCTGTGGCTCGTAGGGAAGAACAGGTCCACTATAGGTAACCAAAAAACACACATCCAGCAAAGTGAAGCTTCTCTATTATGTGAACATATTTCCACGTGTGTTTCGTATTTTTACGTGTTTCACAAAGAGCTTTTAAACGACTGAATGGTTCACTCTGTTCTCCCTCATTAGGTTATATTTGCAGGAGCTTCATCTTGTGATTATTGTTTATTAAATCAGGTCTGTGCTTGTATTCTTGTCCGTCCATGTTGCTCCCCTCCCACACCAGAGGCCTTCAGAGCACCGGTGTTCAGGACAGGCTCTGATAAGAACGGCTTCTCTCTGGGTTTCCGGAAGAATATCGCTCAGGTCTTTGGGGACCAGAAGAAGTACTGGCTCATACCAGTCTTTACCAGGTAAACGAAACAAGCTGCTGGTTGGTGGTTTGGTTTCTATCGGTGCATCTCGTGGTTGAGTTAACAGCACAGCAGCGTGGTTATAAAACCGCTTTGTAACCCGTGTGACACTGATCTTTTTATGCAAAAGATAGTTAAACACAGTGGATTGTTTTCTTTAAAAATATCACGTTACCTTTGCTGCGGCTACTGTGGAATCTAATCCGAGTTTGTTAGCCTGCAGGCTGACTGCAATCTTAAATTTCCTCTTTTTTTCTTTTTTTTTTTCACTGCAGCCAGGGAGATGGTCTGACGTTCCCCACACGGCTGGTCAACGTTGATGTAGAACAAGGCGCAGTGACCCTGCAGCCAGAGCCAGAGAAAAGGTGATCAATCATTTTTTAAAAAGCACGTTGTTTGTTCTGCAAAAGGGATTTATATTTGGGGATGCGGGCTGTGTCTGCACATAAATTTTTGACTGATCATTTGCCGGGCTTGTTTTCAGTGCTACCGAGGTCCCTGTGAGCCCACTCAGCGAGTCACAGAACCGCCTCCTGAGCAACGACCAGCATGCCAACAATATCGAAGACCATCTGGACAATAACACTCTCAAATCAGGTGAGCCCCGGCAGAGATGATAACACACTCGCTTGTTTGGAATTTGTCACCTAATCACATCCTCTGTTTACCTTCCCAGCTGAAAGTGAAACCATTACAATCTCCGTGGAGAGCAAGTCCTAACCAGGTAAGAGTCGGCGAACCATGTGTGCAGAAATCTGATTTTTGCACGTTGAAGAGCTGCACTGCATAATTATGTAAATTCTGAGTGTAATTAACTGTAATTCACCCAATTATCTTTGTTTTTGTTTCTTCTCGCTGTCTCTGCCGCAGGAGAACCTCCTCAGTCATCTAATACGATGCCTTAAGCAACGCAGAAGTTTAGTTTGTCACCACGGCAACAGTCTCCCAGTGCAACCCCATCCCTACAAGACCCATTTAGAGTAACTATGGAAATGCCTTCCTTTTTTTTTTTTGCCCATCACGGCCCAGTAATGCATTGGTATGTTTTGCATGCAGTGTCATAAGCAGATCTCACACCGACCCCATAGGACATATGATGCATTGCATTCATGCTAACTGTCAACACATGCAGCTCTATGTGTATTTCCTTGTCTTGTTGGTGAGAATATTCACGAACCGCGGAGGGAATCAGAGCTGCTTTTGATGTTTTAATGAGGAAACTTTTTTTTTTTTTGGTGCCAAAAGCCTCCTGGGTGCACCAGGACATGATTTATAGGCACAAAACCTGCAGTGAAGAGTGGTGGACAAGCTGTTTTTTGATTTTAATATCTCTTTAATGTTTTGAAGAAGGCAGTACATCCTGTGGAGATGACGCAGTCCCCAAGTGACAGTTTTGTTTTTTGTTTTTATTTCTGTTTGTTCGTTCTCCAACTCAAAATGTTGGAGTGTATGTGTATGTATGGTGCACACACCTTTTTTTTTTTTTTTTTGGAAACGGATGATTCCTCCACCAAAACCTGGACTAGCTTACAGAGGACTCTGGCCTAGTTCAGTGGACTGAACTGGTGCACAACAGGGAAGGCTGTACCTGGGTTTTTCTAGGTGGTGCTTTGGATATTAGAGCACAAGATGGCGCATTTGCACTTTGTAGATTATCAATGTCCATCAAAACAACGTGCTGCTTTTTTTTTTTTTTTTTTTTTTAAATCATGTCCAAAAAAGCATCCCAGGTATAACATATGTTGGATGATCTTGTGATTTATGGCGTATTGTGTGCGTGTGTATGTATGAATGTGTGTTGAAGGGGCAATTTCTTTTTTTTTTAACAAGTTACTGAAACTAAAAGAATCAGCTTTATGTGTTTGTGGCCAACTTGTGTTACAACATGCTGCTTATTTACAAACAGTTTGATCTGGGAGATACATTTCACACAGTGCAATGTGCAGCGTCCTTCACTAGCTGCTCGTACACACAGTCAGCTCATAGTTATGTCATGTGATGATCAGTGATTCTTAGCCCAAAATGTCTACAGCCTGTTTTTTCTACAACTCAGTGCTTAAACCTTTACTAAGATACCAACACTCATTGCCAAATAAGGGCTGACCTGTCAGGAGCTCTGACCTCTGAAGTGTTTACAACATCCTAGCTTTATCTTAACCTCACTGGCCAATGTCATGGTAACCAAATTCTATTTACCGGTAGTTGTGGCGCAATATTTTATACAAGGTGTATCTGCTCCGCCTGCCTGTAAGTGGGGCGTGATGTCCTTGCAATACCAGTGCTGGCCGGCAGGTGGCGACAAGGCTCCAGCCACCTGCCCCTCATTCAGATGACGAGTTTTCTGTACTTTGTAAACATCTGGCTCAGGGCTCAATTCACTTTCAGTCTGATTTTGCAGGTGCAGCTTTCTTCAGAGTGAGATATTTTCATAAAACAGGAGTAATATCCATCATAATCCTCTAATAACTCATCCAGATTTGATTTGAAACGAAAGTGAATTGAACCCAACTGATCTACTGTAAAATAGAGGTGTCAACTTCAGCTTCTGTTCGATTTGTCTTTTCTCTATGTGTGTGAGTGTGGGTGAGTGTGTGTGTGTGTGTTATTTGGACCCGGCTCAGTGTTGTGACCTTGAACTGGTTAAAGGAGGCCCAAGCGTGTGTTAAAACCTAACAGTGAATTATCTAATGTCAGTGTTGAACATCTGCGATGTGACGCACATCTGTAAAGCAAGAATTATTTTTAAATTGTATAATTAGATTGCATCATCCATACATATCATCAGCATTGTGTGATCTGTTAAAGAATTGACTATGTTGTCAGGACAACCAAATAGCATTTTTTTCTTTATTTTACAGGATAAAAGTTTTTTTTTTCTTTTTTGGTCATTTATATGCAACTTTCTGACTCACGTTGGAGGATGGGGGGGGGGCACCGCAAATTCATGATGTTAGTCGACTCGTCGCTCACGCATCTGATCACATCCATGACTGTTGCTGGACGAGCCTAACATGACCCCGTTTAGACTCCGGTAACGTTCAAGTTTACAGCCGTTTCTATCGTGAGTGACTTTGTGGTGTTTGTGTGACGTGTTTCTTCGGTGATCGTTGTCACAGTCGTGCTGAATGTACCACAGACAGGACAGTAGTGATGAAGGGGTATCTGGTCGGACGATGGAGCAATTAAAGAACGGACTTGCTCTCCAGACTTTATGTTTACATTTTGTCCCTCCAATCATGTTCGACCTCTCGAGGCCGAGCGTAAAGCACTCTTTACAAACAGACGATTGGAGGATATTTGTTATACTGTATGGATTATCATACTGTCATGGTGGCTAAGTATCAGAATCACACTGTTGGTTTGATCTCAACGTAGCAGATGACATTGCTATCGGAGATCATGATCCAAGCCAAGGTTATGTTTTGATCACTTGAAGATCTTTTTCTAAACTTCACACTTAAATATTAATTAAAGATAAAGACAAAAAAAATTATAAAATTAAGATAAATCTGCATTATTTAGGAGCCTGGCTCATTCCACTCATCACTTAAGACCACTGATTCTGAAACATTGGACCTGTCATCTTGTTGTTTTACAAATTGCCTATATTCTATCTCTGGGCTGTTTGGCCTTGAGACTAAAAGTGCGCGTGTGTATTTTGTAATGCTTAATTGAGTGTTCTTTTGTAATATTGTTGTCTTGGGAGAATTGCTTATGTGCAGCCATGAGATTTTTACCTGTCTGTGTACATACATAACTGTCTGACTAATGCTCAAAAGCATGGCGCCCAACTTCAGTGAAAAAAAAAAGAAGAAAAAAAAGTGTTTTAACATATTAACAGGGATTACGGTGGTGAAATAGAGACTTTCGGGGGTTTTTCAACAATAGCTAGGTGCGTCATGTTTTAAATTAGCTTTACTCTGGTCTGTCTCAACTTTATAAATGAAGCCATACAGACTCCTGTGAAAATGGAGGAAGGATCTAAACATTTCAGTCTAACTTCAAACACATGTTACATCTGTAACGTACACAGTGCAGATGTCATAACTTGCTTATTGCTACATTTTGGTTTTCTTTTTGTTACAATGTCCTATTTTACAATGTGTGTATATATATTGATAATGTAAGAAAAAGACTACATATATATTTTTCTTGTCTGATTAATTTTACTGTTCCTATTTTGTGAATGAAGTACATGCCTCTCTACACAAGTAACGTGAAAATAACAATAAATGTTTTTTTAAACCTCCAGTCTAACTTTGCCGTCATCTGTCTGTTGAACTCTGGAGGTGTTGCCTTGGATCTGGTGGTTTATCATCATCTGTGAGACTTTACTGGGTATTCATGTCCGATCAGTTGGATACAGATGTATCTCTGGAAACCTGAGAACCTCTGGAACTGAGATGATGAAGAGAAGTGGGAAAAACCCGAGTAAAATTTCAACATGTCATAACCAAGGGTTGGCACTTGGCATATACATAGAAACTTCTAAAATCACTTTTTTGCCTATTGGGCTTTTGTAAAACAAGTGAAGGAATCTGAATAGTTTATGATTCTGCTGTTATCTCGATATAAAGTAAGTATAAAGGGATAGTTCAACATTTTGTCAAATTGGCTCCTTGCCATAATCCAGGTTCCACCTTTATTTGTCAGTGCAAGCTATGTTTTGAACGGTGGAGCAGAGCCGTGAGCTGCTCAGAGCTACGCTAGGGAGGCTCATGGGATTTGTTGGTTTCCCTCATCAAACTCATCAAATACACAATCCAACAAGTTGTGACGTGCACATTCACCACGCTATGAGATAATAGTAGTTGTTTTCGAGGCAAATACAGAGACTGCTTGTCGAAAAACTGCCCCTGACAGGAACCCACAGCAGTGGTTTTGCATGAATTTCCCTCTAAAACAACTCTGTCTGGTAACGTTGTGTTATTATCTCATAGCATGGAGAATGTGCAGGTCACAACTTGTCCACCAGAGCATTATGGAGTTGTTGGATTGTGTATTTGATGAGTTTGATGAGGGAAACCAAGAAATCCCAGGGGGATATTGACCCATTATGGCAATGGGCCAATTTGCTAAAATGTTCAACTATCCCTTTAAACTTAAAGACCTTTGTTGTTCGTTTGGAAGTTTCGTGTATCACATTTCAGATCAAGTTTGTCTGTAGAAGCTGATCATTATTTGCATCTGCCCACTCTGACTTCCAGGAATGAAGCACACATTAATGACAGTTATTTAAAGATGACATCGCGGCATGTAGGAGAAATGAGTAGCCGTCTTGTGACGGGAACGGTAAATACAGCTCTGGTGACTACACCGTCCAAAAAGGTTTCTTTTTGATAAGCCCAGACAAAAACCTAAAACAGGCGTGTTGCCTCATGCCTTTCGAAGAGTCAACAGTCTTTGTGGATTCAAGAACTCAATACGGCCCTCGACATCTGCTATCAGTCTGACACCCAGGACACTGACTTCTGCTGTCGAGGCTGCTGTCATCTGCACCTCTCATCCTCTCAAATCACTTGTGTTCGACTCAAATTAGATTTTTTAATAAATCATAAATTAAGCATAGATCAGGATAGACGTCCTATGTATCACATTGTTTTTACACACATGATAGAATATAACAATGTGGTACAAAATGGAGAAAGAAAATAAAGAAGAAAAGGGGAAAAAAATGCATGAAAGTGACCAGTTTTCTATTTTTCTTTTACTTTTTTCTTGCATATTGTGTGTGTGTGCGTGTGTTTGTTCACCGGCCTATGCACGTTTGATCTATGGGGTTCCCAAGTTAATGACCTCAGTGTCATTTTTCCAGGGAGAGTAAACAGTGACTTGTTAATAACCAAACAAAGTCGTACCGACCCAAGGCTGAAACAGCCAAAGTTTCAAGGAAGAACTTTGGATGGTTTATCCATTAAAGGCAAACGCCACTGAAAAAGTAATTTTGGTTGGTGACATCAGTATCAGTGGCAAAGCCAACAGTATTTCTTGCCAGGAAGTAAAAGCGTCAAAACTTCAGCTGTTGTTCGGGGCTGGTTTAGTCTACGTTCAGTCTAAACCCATTCATTGCAGAAATAAAAGTAGATTTAAAAAATGACACACTTAAAGCAGATATCAGCGGAATGTTTTTGTTAATATAAGTCCTAAATAGTCCTATTTTCCGTCAGCAATCACTTACATGGAGTGTTTCAGCCGAAACACGGGTCTCTCCGTCACTCTGCTCTGCTGTAAACAGAGGAGAAAACTTTCCTTGTGGGATACAAGTGTTATCCAATGAGGAGAGAGAACGGCATGAAGGGCTGTGTGTGCAGCCAAGGGATGCGCGTGAATGTGGTGACGTAGCACGAGGACCAATAGATCCATGACGAGGGCGGGGGCTGCTAACTCATGGTGCGTTCAAGGAAACTCGTAACTTGTGTTTTTCCGACCTGTGAAGTCATACCAGTTTGATCTGGTACGAGTTCACGGGTCGGAAGTTACGAGTGGCCGTTATAGTGACTTTCACAGGCAACAGGACGGTAAAAACACGAGTTACGGGTTGCCTGGAACACTACAAAGTCGTATTCTGACTTGAAGCTGTAACTTACGGTTTCAAAAGCCTGCCTTGAACGCAGCATTAGCCGAAATGTCCGGACCGCTGATATCTGCTTTAAGTGGTATAGGCCTATACTGGTCTTGTTTTACATGCCTATAGCTGTGGAGATAGCTACGTACCAACCAATACAACAACAGTGAACAGAATTTCATTTGTGGCTCTAATAAAATTGCACATGTCAACTTTATAATAACACAGGCGGCTTTGGGCTGCATGGGCCGCGCGCCAAGTCATTCTCCTGTTTTTTTCAGTTTTCGCAAATTCAAACAGGCAGGCAGTGGTCGTCCTGGTTTTTGACAGTGAAGTATGCAATAAACACCACAAACATCCAAGATGTTACCAATAACCTCATTTAAAACACATGTGCCGGGCTCCTCTGAGGTTGCCATGGTGATTTTACCTGCTTCGTTTTTACAGTGTTCGGGCTGACAACTTACACAGCACATAAAGCTACCTGTGTGTGTGTGTATGTGAGAGAAAGAGAGAGGGAGAAGCGGGGCCCCATGGCAATAAAAATCTACCCCCCTTTATTTCTCTCCTCTCAGTAATGTTACAGCATACCACAATGAGCCATGTTTTCCAGTTCTTGTTGTCGGCTCTGCTGTTCAGGTTGTTACAAAAGTTACTATTTCTTGTAGCTACATGAAACTTTCTGAGTAAAATTGAACTCTGGTGAACATGACATAAACTGACGACCCCAGATTGTCTGACGTAGGTGAGCGTTAGAAATAGTCCAAACACAGAACAGTCACGTCCAGATGTGTCGATATGTTGTCTTAATCATTGTCTAAAGGCGTTTTCCTGTGATGACATCATCATCTTCAGCAGCTGTATCCTGCTTTCTCCAAATTTCTCCAGAAATTGGTTTTGCCAAGGAAAGTATTTCATACGAACATCATTTTAGAGCACAATTGTTGCATTGTGCTCTGTTGTCTTGAAACTCTTCTATCAATTTCATGAACTCAGGCCAGTCGAGGCATATTATTTCTGATGAGTCTGCATCCTCAGGAACATAATCATAAGCTAAGGAGTGGCTTGACGCAGCCAGTACCAACAGGACAGACTTGACTCATATATATGATTCAAAATGGTCATATAAGGTCAGGCGGATGTCAGTCATACTGTAGCCTACATTATGTAACACTGGTGAGCACAGGAGCCTTTATGATATAGAGCATAACTTTACAAACATGTAAATATACAGGTGGTTTGTTTGGTGAACTTAATAGGATGCGAGCGCATACCGCTGGTTTTATGCCTCTCAGCTACCATTAATCATTCCTTCACTGTGTCTGCACATGCAGCTCAAGGATAAAGAGAGATTTAATCTGAAAGCCAAGGGAAAACAAATGTCTTCATGCAATGTTAACCTCTGGAAGCCAAGGCTTGCCTGAACGGACAGGCAGATAAGATCATGGGTATGACTGAGGTAAACTGGGGTAAAGGATAATGTTCAGAAGAAGGAGCATCACCGAAATCAATCAAAGTTTCTCAGAAGAGATGAAGAGGATACGAACCAGGATGCAGCCAGTAGGCTACGTGTTGGTGTTTTCTGGTGAAACATGAGCTGCTCAGCTCAATTTTGGCATCACTGTTCTTCGGCATGATACTGATCACAGTAAAGGACATTCAGTGCTGTGGGAATTTATTCAAATGGAGCCAGGCGTTTAGGTTTTGCAGCAAAATGCCTCACATGACAATGCCCCTGCACATGTTGCTACGGGAACAGGGGGGGCATGTGATGTGAGCGCCTGCATTGACCACAGGCTCAAAAGAAACACGCACACAAACACAAACATTCCTTTTTTTATTATTAATATCATTTTTCCTGTAAAAAGAACATTCCCATGACTCCCACTTTCTGCTGCATACCTTAACGATGAAATGAAACACATGACTGAGACTCACACTCACATCCATCTAAGTCAGAATAAATATTATACTGGATCTGCTTTTATAAGGAACAAATAAATTCACATGTAACCTGATAACATCAACACTGAGCCTTCAAAGTTGCAGGAAGAAGACAAAGCACACGTCAGATTACAACCACCAAAGTGATGTGCAGCACATTTGAAATCAATTCAGAATTTATTTCCCTTGAAGCCGTTCTTAAGAGACAGACTATGGGGATCTATTAAACAGAGCCTTTATTGTTATACTGTAACCACAACTCCTGCACTTTCTTTGTCAAATTACTTTCACTTTAATATTTGTGTTTGTTATTGTTATCTCTCTGGCTTTATTCGCTATGACGGGCTTCTGTCCTTCAGATCACCCTTGATCTCAATGGGTCTTTTATCTGGTTAAATAAAGGTTAAATTAAAACAAACAAAACAACATGATAATAATAATAATGCAGCTGTGATAAATTGTTGAATGTACTCTCTGAATGTACTCTCTGATCACCACTCCATCACTTTGAGCTGCATGAAACTGTTGTAAAAACCATAAAATCAAAGTTGAGGAAACACCATAATCAAACCCACGTTTTTGCGTCACTTCACATCAGAGTGTGTGATTCGGTGAGAGGAGAGGAGAGGGGCGGGTCCTGGGGGTTGCTTGCTTGCTTGCAACAAGTGGTTTTGGGGGACAAGGGAGGATTCATCTATTCATCTTCCTCCGTGGAAACTTTCAGGGCTGCAGGAGAGTCTCCCTCTCTCTCTCTCTGCTCATACTCGCACCGAGCGTCAGTGGATGTAAGCGGGACTCAGCGGGACATCAACAATCAAAGTGAATCTGTGAAGACTCGCCGACAGAAGCCAGAATGAATAACACTACCGGAGCCACTGACCACCCGAGCTGCAAGCAGAAGCCCCCCCTCGCCATCGACATCATCGTCAGTGAGTAGGCTTTACACGCTGGGCATCACTCGAACAGTCTTTATGGGTCTATTATGGATCTTTACACCTCATGACACCTCAGGTATTAGTCCGCAGATTGACTCTGATTGACGCCTCCTCTTCAGAACAATGTGTATTATTTATGATGTAGCCTTAAGTGTCAGTCATTGGTGTAAATTTTATTATGAGTGTGAGAGCATAATGCAATAGTGGATGTGTTTTATTGTTGCTGTCTTTTTTATAGGATGCAGGCAGAGGGATTATCAATGAAAATTAGCCTCTTAGCTAACTCCACTACATTTGCTTTTAAAATGTTTAATAATGTACACTGTCCCTTTTCAAATCAACTAATAGGCTACATAATAAATAAGCACATCTGAATAACTATTAAATTATTAATGTGAATGTTAGGGGTCAGGAAAAAAAAGTCCCCTGGGGGCATCTTCTTTCATGACACTTTTATAGACTTTTTAAAATATATATATTAGCCTACTCTCACTTCGACTTTGACTAATAATGATTCATTTAATTAAAATGGATAGGCCTAATTGGTAAATGTGAAATAACACGAAATTTTCAGAATCGTCAATTAGGCTACTTCAAAATCATTGGTCCCGTGACAGAGAGACAATGCAAACTTTTGCAAGTTAATCCAACAAGCAACATCATCACATAATCCCAAAAATATAAGTATATACTGATGTTGATGCTAAATTAGCTGAAATTCAGGTCATTTGCTGATTAACTACATTTTTATCCACTGGTTAGTGGTGGTACAGTAAGTGATTGTTCACACATTTTCTAGAAATATCAAAGATATGTCATTAACTGATGATGGAGAGGCTTCTTAACCTATAGCCCATCCTTAAATCCAACTTCTTTCACTTAAAAAACAACAACTTGTTTATCCATTATTTTGTCCTAACTTCTTAAACTGTAGAGACATTAATGGAGATTTGGATGCTGTTTAACCGAGGGCCCCTGGACCCCCATCAGTAGCTCTGACACATCCTGTAAATAATAGACAAGATTAGTAAAAAAAAAAAAAAAAGTCATATTCCAGTCATTTGATCAGACAGAGCTGCTCAGATGTTTGATTATCATCAAACGAATCCATTAAACCATTAAACCAAAGTGGTTTCCAACCTTTCTGGCGATCCCACCGTCAATCAAGAAGTGCCAGCTCAGATATTTTAATATGCTGCATTTTACAATACAATACAATAAATCTTTATCGTCCACCATGATTGAAAATTGCCATTACCATTTTATTTGAACTCAATTTATATTCGAGAAAGTGAAATTATAGTTGTTTAAGATTGTGTGTGGTGTTTTAATCATAATTTTAAAAAGAATAATAATTAGTTTTTAAAAATTATGAGTAATTTTTTTTTTTTTTATTAATTACAAAAATCCAAGGTTGAAAAACACTGCCCTAACCGTTGCCACTGTATGTTTCTTTTTTTTTCTCCTTTGCATTGTTTTGTTTTTTGCACTTTTATTGTTTTTTTAAAGTATTTTTTGGGCTGACTACGTATCCACAAAACGTAGGTTTTTGTATTACAATAGGCTATTCAACGGGATAATCAATAATCATAATCAAAATATTCCCCAGGCCCATCACGAAGATTGGTTTGTTTCGCAAGTAGGCAACAATCTGAACCAGTTTTCCCCACAGGAAGAAAAGCTCATATTCATTTTCCGTCATAAAGCTCAATATGCTTTGCACATGTGGCTGCATCCCACATCAGATGTGTGACCAAAGTTCAAAGAGAATACAGGAAATGCTCACTTAGAGTAAATTAAAGGAAATAATACAATATTTTTTTTAGAATGGATAAAAAGAATACATTATTTAAAGTTAAATGTCAATTATCCATTGGAAATTCAGGAGTTTAACCAACAAAAACAAGAGCGACATGTGCAGAAGACTGCACAGTCAAACTAGCGATGTCTGTGTGTGGCGGTGACTTTCTCTGTTTGTTTGCTAGTGGTTCTGTCATGATTACCACTAATGTTTTGGGATACCAGAGAATAAATGACGCACATTACCAGAATGCTCTCGTAATACAATTACTGGAAACATGCTGAAGCAATTATCGTGAAGTGTTTCTTTTATTTTCATCCTCACTGCAGCTTGGTTGTCACTTATCTTTCTTAGTCTGCAACATCTTACCAATTCAATTGTCAACATGTGTGTTGATTCCTATCTCGGTGGTTATTCTGGGAAAGGACCGTTTTCCAGCCATTGTGTTACAACGCGCAAAATCCCACCCACATGCAAACGTAACTTCCAGATTCATTAGAAATTTCAGGTTTCGAGAAATGCAACTGCTGCTGCTGCTGCTGTGATTTCCATCATCAACCATCTCTTCTGTTTGTTTTCAAGGCTGGGTTGAAAAAAAACAACAACCTCTGAATATCACATGACATGAGCAAAAAATAAAATGAAATAAATACATTTCCAATTCATGCTAAAGTCACATAGGATGAGCATGTGTCCATCAGCAGGTGTCCGTGGGAACAGCCTGCATTCAATTTCCTGTGATCTTGATTTCACTTTCACTCTGAGTTGCTTTAAATAATTGTTGTCTCATAAGTCAAGGCTTCATTCTGCAAACCGTCTCTCTCTATTATTAGTGACGTCTATTAGCCACAATAACTCTTAGTATATTTTCTCTTCTAAAAGTGACCAAACATGTACAGTTTAAGTTGTTTTCTGACACTATCCCCCAATGTTCTCAGTGGTTTTCAATCACATCTCCTTTGTTCATGTGTCAACGTTGCAGTTGCCTGCCAGATGTGGGCAGAATTGGCACTTTCTTTCTTTTTTTTTTAATCCATGAGCCACATTTTTTGGTGGGATGGGGATGACAGATCTTTATACAGGGAAATAAGCTGAGCTCAGCTCCCTGCCCTACACTCACGTCCTGTGTCCGCTCAGCATCGTTGATGCAACACTGATTTGGACACAGCTTAATTCAGTTAGTGGTAGTTAGTTACTAGTTATTTTAGAGAGCGGAGAACTCTGTGGATAATCCTGTAGTAACTCCAGTAAAGGGCAATACGACAACTCCCATGATCCCATGCTACATCACAGTTTGTAATTGTTTTCATTCAGAGAGACCAAGTGACCGAGGTTGCATACTGTACATTAAACGTCTCAAGTGATTGATGAATATCAGAGCAGGTTTCAGTCTCTGGAAATTTTCCTAAATCTCCAGAACACCATGAGGCATCTACTCTGACGCAAGGATGACATCATTGGGGGTGGATGTGGGTGAAAATGCTGTCGGCTGCTTGGGTTCCCATCTATTAGCACTTTTTTGCTTCTTTGGGGTTCCCTCATCTGTTGTAAACTACTCAAGTGTAACATATTTTTCTTTCTTAGTATATGAATAAATATCTGAATCTGAATTGGGTGTTTAGAGGTCAAAGGTCAAAGTCACTTTTCCCTTTCTGGAAAATTCATGTGTCAATTATGACAGAGTTTTAGTTTGTCTGCTAAAAACAAATGATGAAGTAGTGAAACTTTATAGCCAAATGATGCCACTTTCACTTGATGTGTTGATGCTCTGCAGCAACATGTTTCTGGACACTTTTCAACACCTTGATTCAGGTACAGAAGGTGAGGCTGTGAGCATAATTCATGAATCCTGGCGGCTTTGTGACGGCATACAGCAGAGAGAGGCAGTGCTTCCAGTCAGAACGTGTCACAGCCTTTGCTTTACGGCTAACTTGTTATATTTATCTAACAACAGTAATTTATCCAGTGTGCCAGATAAAACATTTTAAGGCCCTGATGAAAGACCCAGCAGTCCAAATTACCCTTTCTTTCGTGACAGCACAGAGATTTTATCAAATTGCAGTAGAATCTGAAAAGAGCTCATTCGTTTTAATTTCCCCTCTCTCCCTCCAGACTTGGATATCTTTGGCATCATCCTGTACTCCATACTCACGTTCATGGCAGCAGTGTCCATGCTTGTCTTTATAGAGGAATGTGTCTACATCTACAGGAAAGTGCCAGCCAAGAAGAAGAGTGTCATCATCTGGGTTAATGGGGCGGCACCGGTAAGACACCACTTTTCACCAGTTTCCAGGCACAATACAGGTGTAGGTCATATATGGTTGTATATGTACGTGTGTTACGGTATATCCTCCTCCTCACGTAGTGTTTTCCTACTTCCTCTGTGTTTTTCAGGTGATTGCCACCATGTCGTGTCTGGGTATGTGGATCCCCAGAGCCACCATGTTTACAGATATGACCTCTGCCTGGTGGGTCTCACCTCCCATCTCTCACTGTGTTGTGTGTTTTCACTCGCAGAGCCCCGCAGTGAAAGATCATATACATGTGAACCTTATATGACATAAAATACAGAATTGCGTAATGTGTGTGAAAGCTTAGACTTTCATTTTCCATATTGTTCCACTGATCCACAGTCTTCATGTGTTTCACTTCATGCTTCTCTTGCTTTACTTCTCACATTCCTTGTTTCTGTTCCCCCTCACCTGTTTGCAGCTACTTTGCTGTTGTGGTGTTTAAGTTCCTGATCATGATGGTGGAGGAGCTGGGCGGTGATGAAGCCTTCCTCAAGCGAACAGGAAGACACAAACTGAAGATCAGCACAGGGCCGTGCTGCTGCTGCTGCCTCTGCCTGCCATACGTCGCCATCACACGGTAAACATATACGGTCTACACTGTTGTTATTGCAATCAATAGCATTTCCTCGCGCCTTGTGAGGTAAAATTAGATTTTCCCAACAACACCCTGGGTGTGAACATCCTCTGAGGGGACCCTGAGAAGAAGCCTGTTTTTGTTGGACAGGTCCCAATTTAACACTCAATTTACAAATCTGTTCATGGCATCTTTGGCAAGAAAGTGCATTTCCCATCAGGTAGGACAACATCCACTGGAGGTGGGCTGAAGTCAATATAAACTCAAACACAGACTTTTTTATAATCAACTTTAAAGCCAGTATGGCTTTATTCTTTTGCTATTGTGCATAATTGACCTCTAATTCTGCTTATCCTGCCTGTTTTAATTGAAAGTGAATCACATATCACACAGTATGAAAAAAGAGGCTGTATGACTCACACACCTAATCTGAGTACTGATGTTCATTAGAGAATATGTGCATTTTGGCAAATGCACCGATTTGCTTTTTTATGAGGCTAGTTGGATGAAAAGATCAATACCACTCTCATATCTGACCATTAAATAAAAGGCCACAGCCAGATTTGCTTATCTTAGCATAGCTTAACACAAAAACTGCAAAGAGACAAAACAAAAGAAAGTTTAGGTGGCTCTGTCCAAAGTTAACAAAGTTATCCTTTAATGTAACTGAATCAACATGTTATATGTTGTTTGTTTGATCTTAATAAAAAGTGTAAACATGCTGGGTTTCGACTTTACAGCAGTGGTTTGATTTGCTGGACTTGTACAGGAGCCGTGGACTTGGTGGAGTTGAAGCTACCTATTTGATGCAGTGCTGCTTTTATTGTTGAGCAATCCCCACATGGACTGAGGTGATCCTTGAAACATCCTGTGATAATGAAGCACAGATCCTGTGCAGATTTTCACCACATGTGAGAGCGGACAGGCTGGTGCACAGGTCTCTTATGTAAGTTTTTGTTGGCCCGTTTGATGATTGTGTAAACTCACAGGGTGCACTTCAGTGAAGTTGAACACCCTCTCGGTCGCTCATCTTTGTCCTGGCAGGAAAAACATGTGTCATACCGTGGCACACCAGTCTCATTATGCTCCTTTCTTGCAGTTTTAAAGACTGTTTCAATTACGTTTGCACATAATGACGCAGGTACAGTAGGCTATGTTTAGGCTAAATGCAGCTCCCATGCTTGGTAATGACAAACAGCTGTGCTTATTTTCAGTGTTATGCATTGCTTAACATTGAAAAGAAACAAATAAATCAATTAACATGTATGCACACTGCAGTGATGTTGTTTATGTTGATGGATGCGAGTCAGTACAAGTTCAGCTCCTTCCCTCCCTGTGTTCCTGTGCCCAGGTTTTCCTCAGTCGGCTTCCTGGATGATGTGTTTTCTCCTCTAAAACGTTGTATCAGAAAAGGTAGAATGAATCCTCAGAGGGATAATCGGTGTTGTTATTTTCCATGCAGGACCATTCAAATGAGGAGAGACTGGAATACAATAAAGACATTGCCAAGGCTTTTCTGAGTTGTTCAAAACATCCTGCCCAATAGGCTCGGGGCAGTGGTGAATTCCACAATGAACATTTAATTGTTTTTTTGTTTTTTTAAAGCTTTCAGGGACCGGAGCCATGTTTGGTCATCAGCGGCTATCATGAAACAGTTTCCTCTATTCCTTCTACAGGCGCTCTCTCTTCCTGCTAAAACTCGGGTCCTTCCAGTTCGCCCTCCTGAAAATTGTCTTCACTATCCTCTCCATTGTCCTGTGGACCAATGGGACCTTTGACCTATCTGATGTGAGTGAACCGTTCTGGCTGACATCCCCTCATGTGTACTATTTGTTTTCCTGTCTTTTTTTTATCGTTTACTGATCATTGGTCATAAAAAACATAATAATTCTATTGTTTGCCTGTAAATGTACGTATCTAGGAAGTTGTGGTGTTGCTTCAGCACAGATCATTTTATGTGCAAATACAAGGTTCATGTGTAAACACTATTATTGGTCACACATGATTATTGACACTTTATAAAACATACAGTTCCCCTGTATGTCTAAGATTTTATAACACATGTTCATTCACGCATGTATGTATAACTCATGATTGAAAAGAAATGATGCTATCATGACTTCCTTTTCACTCACCATTCACAATGATCAGTCACTATTATCTTGTGAGATCTTTGTTAGTGAGTCAATGTGCTTCATTGAATCATTTACTGTATACTCCAGCAAATGAGCTGCAATGTATTTACTAAAAACAACACATCTGCCTCATGCTTTGTTATTTAGCACTTACAGTACCAGATGATTTCCATAAATCTGCCTAGACCTGACTAGTGCACCACCTCTCTCCGCTCTGCCCCAATGCTCTCAGCAACAACAGTCTGCAGGGTCGTGCAGCAACTTGTAGTGCAGCTTTGTGTTTATATGAGAACATGAATGCATAAATCTACGGATTACAGCAAACTTTGTGCTGGAAATGTTTTAAAGTAACACGTGCATTTGTGTGTTACTACTTTTCAGTTGAGCATTACTGGATCTGCTATATGGATTAACCCCTTTGTGGGCATCTTGACGATCATAGCCCTGTGGCCCGTAGCGATCATGTTCATGCACCTGAGGACTACTCTGCGGACACTCAAGATCATCCCCAAGTACGCCATGTACCAGGTGAGCCACAGCTGAAGCATATATGCACACAAACAGCTGTAAACTGTAACTAGCAGCGGTAAACTATATAAGGCTGGCTGTAAGTAAACACCCATTTCTAAGTTATGAGGGCTGTAATAAGTATATTTTTTTTACAGGATTTTCCACCATTGTGTTTGTCAAGGTAACTAGTGTGTGTATGTGTGTGTGTTTTGTTTGTGTAGCTTGTGCTGATCCTGAGCCAGCTGCAGACAGCCATCATCAACATCTTGGCATTGAACGGGACCATCGCCTGTTCGCCACCTTTCTCCGCCGCAGCCAGGGGATACAGTGAGTCAACGTCGATTCACAGAATTGATACATTCATGCATGCAACATGTTCTTATAGTCTGCTCAACAATGACTCATCTATCCGTCAATTCATTTGTTCACCAGACTGCACTGATACGATCTCACTGTGCTCCCTTTCCTTTCCTTTCCTTTCTGCCCCGCAGTGATGAGTCAGCAACTTTTGATCCTGGAGATGTTCATCATCACACTGGTCACACGGCTGCTGTACCGGCGACAGTACGACCCCTTACCTGAGGAAGAGCACGACGACAATGAAAACAAGATAGCAATGCTGGAGGCTGCATGAGAACTCTGTGTTTGTTTGTGTGTGTGTGTGTATGCGTGTGTGCGTGTGTGTGTGCCATTTTTACTTTCCTGCATTTGATTATGAAATTGAACGTGAATAAATACAAATGTGAATTATATGTAAACAATCAAATGGATGTTCAGTAAGCAATCGCTGATAAAAACCTCCTTGTCTGGCGGGGCACTTGTATATCCTACTCTATCCACTGTGATCAGGGACTGTTGACTTGTTCCTACTTTTTCCCCCCTTTGTTTCTACCAAAGAAATAGGTCATACATGTTTATGCAACAGGTTTACTTGGAAACATTTTTATTTTAAAGGCCTGCAATTTCCTTTTAATATCTGAGGACGTGTCCTGGAAAGGGTAGTGGATAATTGTTTATAATCTAAATTAAACTCAAAAGAAACTTGAAAGATCAAAGTCAGTGTTGTATCGTAGGTATTAACTATACACTGGCTACAGGCTCCTGGTGCTTCTGTTGCTGTGGTATAAAACTACATATCCTGTCAGGTGAATGCTGGTTCTACAGCTACCCCCTGGAATAAACCTGTTTCCAATAGTGCTGCTTAGTTTTAACACGATTAAATGAAAAATACTGACAAAACAGACAGCAAGGAACATAAAATCACATTTAAATTTAACCTAGTTAAAGGAAATATGCTGAATAAATGTACATATTGCCAACTATAGCAAAAACAAGTAGCTCAGTATTTATTAGATCAGATATGTAGCCTACCACTTTGACAGTTTTAATGACACAGGCCTTTCCAGGAACATTTCTGTGAACCTATGGAAACCCTAAAGTTAAGGCTGTACCACTTATTTATATACTCTTTGTTATTTTTAAGGCATTGTTGGATACGTAATAATAAACTGTATTTTTGCTATGTATTTGCCTTCTGTTTTACAACCACTGGACCCTTTCCTGTCACTGTGATTCACCTGTACAATGTAAGCATTTTATGGAAGAAATTTTCCAAACACTTACTGGCTCTGTGTGGTGTTTGTCACTCAGTTTTTCCATCCAGCTTCATTCAGGGTAGTTGTAATTTTCTGCCGCTAGATGGCGATAGAAAATTAAAATCTAGTGTGGGCCACCGACCAGCTTCAAACTCTGCTGGTTTGGAGCTTTAATTATCGTCACCTGTTGTAATCATTGTAACAGATAGCCCTCTGTAAATGCACACATTACATCCTAAAGGATACTCACTTTATCAATTGTGGTGGAAAGAACTGCACTTAAATGAAAAATGTAGTAGTGAATCAAACTAAACATATCCTTTGCCTTCTTTCCGTATTCTGCCAATGGCCTTTGCTGTAACTATCGATCACAGTAAACACAACAGCTACAGACAAACAAGCTAATGTAAACGATGTTGATTGATTGACACGTCTCCTCCCAATTGGGTTGTTTGTTTTTCTCATTTCCGGGTTTTGGACCAATCACCGCAGTGCATCAACAATCCCGAGCCAAGTGCGGTTGAGTCGAGACTTTCGGACGTTCGTGCTGTCATTACGTCAAGTTAGCGCAAAAAGACCGGAAATACGAGCAGTAGATTTCAAAATAAACCGTTCCACTGGTGTAAGTGTAACTAAATTCTAAGACGTCTGTAGGCCAAGAGGATAATTTTAAATTCAGGCATAAACTTGTAGTTGTAAATGTGAACAAGTTAAAAAAATATTATTGATTAAATAATTGATTCTGCTTTTACAAAAAATCAACAATTGTCATCTGACTGGTCAGGTTTCTGAGTACATGCCATTGATAATATAGAGATGTAGGCTACAAGACAATCATCTTCTTGGCACAGACATGTAAAGGAAGAAAGATGCAAAAAAGATGAAAGGTGCAAAAGTTTTCATCTCTTTACCTCTTTGTAGTTGTGTTTCTCTGTATAGGCCTACTCCTTGTTTGTAGCCCTAGCTGCAGTTGTCTTGTTATTTTTCTGAGGGGTTTTTCCCCAATCATTTTGTGTCCTTTTGTGGTCTTCTCATTACTGTGATTGTTACTTTTTATATGTCTTTGTAGTCATTCTTTCTTTACAGCTGGTATGTCAAGTTTACATTTTTGTAGACCTGTGCCTGGTGTAGGCCTACTCTGCAAATGTACGCCACTGGTGTATTTAAACAAAGTTTTATAACTTTAACAAATAGAAATAGACTTTTCTTTTTATGAAATAATATTAAGTAATACTATTATCTTATCTTATTTTTGACTATTAATAAAGCCAACATAAACCATCTCAATGGCTGCCTTTTTAGAAAATGAAAATGATTATTTACCATCATGCACAGCAGCTTCTTTTATTTTGAAAAACACAGTCGGAAGTGGCAGTTTTAAGCGACTTGCTAACAGTGTAGCTGTGATCTGAAAGTCCAACAAAACAGACCCAGGAAGCCCTCTGAAAGGAATATTGTCGGTATCCTGTCATGTAACCTTATGGACATTTATTTATTCATCGCATCGGTTCGTGTCCAGCAGAGGCCGCGGGCTGGGACAAATGTGGCCGCCGACGTGAGAGGAGGAAGGGCTGCCCCGTGTCTCTTTCTGTCAACATTGCCCGGAGATGAAATGAAATGGTCGTGTTTTCTCTGAATTTCTCTCTCACGGTTGTTGGACCCATCGGGCATCATTAAAAAAACTTTCAAAATGAGGATCTTCACGTGTCTTCTGAAAAACACAAACCCCAAAATCGAGTACTACTCCAGGTTTTCTCCGTCCCCGCTCTCCATCAAGCAGTTTTTGGATTTTGGTAAGGCTGTCATCTTAAGAAACGACAAGGAAGAGAAGCAGTGGCCTTGTTTTTGCTCTTTATTTTGTCTTTTCATTCACTGTTTTATCTATATATTTGATGTGTGTCTGGCAATGCTTGGTTATTAATAGAATAAGTGTAGTACAAGCAGCAGGGAAACATTATACTTTGTTAGGAACAGAGCTGGCATTTCAATTTGGTGTTTACTTTCAGAAACCCAACAGTAATGATACAAGCAGTTGTCATGCATGGCAATGAGTGACTTTGCATGACAGCTCTCTGTCTCTGTCAATGTTTGGTTTGTTGACTTTGCTCAACACATGCAGGTATTTTCATTCACACTGCAGCAACAGCACGTATGCAATGGAGGCTGAAGACGGTCTCGTGTTACCCAGTTTATTATGCAAAATTCAAATTGTGCATCTTTGCTGGTTCAGTTTGAAAGTTACATGACTGGTCTTGTTCAGTGTTTTCCTAACCCTTGGCCTCCATAGCTGTATCAAGAGACCTGAAATGCAAGATGACAGTTATTAATTGCGTGTTTGGAGCTGGCACCCAGGGCTTTTCTTAATCCATCTCTGATTAACACAGTCATCTCAGTTGCGTAATTTGTTCTCACAGCTGTGTGTTTTGGATGTGTGAAGCACAGAAAGCCTGCCCCGTGGTGCTTTTTTTTTTTGTATGTAAGCAAACACAGCTAGTATTTCCTGGGTAGTACGTAGTTGTTCATGTCAGTAGGGCAAAAGAAAAGAAGATGTGTGTGTGTTTCAAACAGGAACTATCATCCAAGGTTCAGCAACGTCGGAAGAGTGTGTGTGTGTGTCATCCTCGGGGCTGAGTCACTCTTTTAGTGGTTGCACTACCCCATTTTATGATCCTCAAAGCCTCCCATCGCAGTGCTGAATCATGGGAACCCTTTTTCCTTTGAGCTGAGTAGAGCCAGGACACTTCCTTTCACTCCGACAGATCATCAAGTTTCACCCCTAAGATAATAAACTGGCTGCATCATATCTTATTGTCTCCTCCTCTCTGTTGGACTCCCAAGGTCACAGCAGGTCAGGATCTGCAACAGGTTTCCTGTAACCAAAGATGTGCATATTTCTTTGTGTTGGTACAGATTTTTTTTCAATAACTGGAAGAATCTGAGAGCATTTTCCTTCCTGGAATTAGTGGTTTTCTTTGCTAAAGGGTTAATTGCATGCTTTTAACCATATAAGTACTCACATGCAGTAGCTGGATTACGATGCACGCTGCGTAAATTACATCTTGGTGAAGTAGACCTAAACAATGTGAAAAATGCTAAGCAGGCTTACACACAGTCATCTCCAAGAAAGACATTAAACGTTATACCACAGTGTTTTACTTTTTCCTGTTTAGATCTCAGAACATAAATCCCCACTAACCTTTCCATGACCCCCCCTCCTTTCTGCTGGGTAACAAGATTTATGATTTCCTTGTATAGTTCGGGCTAACGTCGGCGGATTGGACAGTAAATACATTTCTAGCCAGATAGCTAAGTTTAGGGTATCATATTAAAGGTTGGAAATTTAAAACCCACTTCAGCCTGCAGCCAGATTTCCACTGGTGGCTGGTACGCTTGACCTTCTCCAGAAGCTTGGATAGGGAACAAAACAAACTTGTACAGTTTCAATTTAAATCCTTGAAGGGTTTTATAAGTCCAACAGGTATTAGTACTTTGATATCACCTACAGTAGCAACAACAATGGTGAAATGGTCCATCAGTGAGTCATCAATTGAAAAGGAAAAGAAAACAGTCAATTATATAGCCTAATTAAATTTGACAGGCAATTATTTAGATATTCTATTTGCCTGTAATTATGCACCTAAACAAATATTATCCATTCTCCGCAGGTACGAACAATGCGTGCGAGAAAACATCCTACATGTTCCTGCGTAAGGAGCTGCCGGTGCGGCTTGCCAACACCATGAGAGAAGTCAACCTGTTACCTGATAACCTGCTCAGCCAGCCCTCGGTCAGACTGGTCCAAAAATGGTCAGCGCACTTCCTCCAGCAACGGCTCATATTTATATAACCAAGGGGAGACAATGAGGTTTTATTGTACTTGTTGTGTTAAGGCGGGTGTGTAAAAGTTGCCCTTTGTGTGCTTTATCAGGTACATGCAGAGTTTTGTGGAGCTGCTGGATTACGAGAACCGAAAGCCAGAGGATCCTCAGGCTCTGAATGAGTGAGTGAATATTAACTCATTTAATGATTCATTGATACAAAAGCGCAGTCCGGTGTCAGTGCTCGCTTTGGGAAACACCCAGCTGTTGTATACTGGATTTACGTCTTTATGTCCAGAGAGTCCCTCCTCCACCGCCGCTAATCCCCTTAGTGCACAGATCTCTGCTGACGGTTCAGGTAACGCTGTGTATTTATACTATAACAATGCCCACGTGATTAAACAGCCACACATGACTGACAAATACCGGCACCAATGTGAATACAGCGGTCTGTTTAGAGAACACGCTTCCAAGAATTGTTCTGCAAAAGAGCTTTGATCTTAAATTTGATTTTCATCCAGGCTTTGAAATAAGAAAACAAAATATTGAGCCAAAAATAAAATGTACCACAGGTATGTCTTCTTCTTCTTTAAGATTTACATATTAACAGGCAGCTACTGCACAGAATATATCAAACATACAAATTAAATCAATCCATAATAAATACAGGAAGTACAGCTGTATATTAGCAAGAAGAGGCATATGATGACACTGTAAGCATCCCACTGTATTTTCTTTTTTTTTTCCTGAAAGTCTATTTTTAGAAAAAATAGTATTATGAACACACAATGTTGTATACACAAACAAATACAGTTTATCTTTATACATGAAATGTGGTATTAGTATGACATGGTTACTGCAACATCCATCAGTGCTATTTTTCATGCAATATAAACAAAGCAATTACAATCTGTGGGAGGCTCAAAGAGAGCAAAATGTAAACACAAGAGGTGCATCTCATGCAGCCAATGTCCGTGAATTTAAAAACATTTATTTGTTTAAAGGGACAGTGTGTAGTATTTGTCAAGGTTTATTGGCAAAATCTGAATATACTACCAATGAATATATTTGTGTAAATATATAATCACTTTGAAATAATTTCATAACCTTATAATTGTTCTTTCATATTGCAAGGGTCTTGCTTAGAGAGTGTTGACATCTTGCGCCGCCATGTTTTTACGGAATGGAAAATCCACCGTTTTCCCCTCATTTTACACACTGGACCTTTAATTTTTCTATTTCTAGTTTCCTGGAGCTCTTGATCGAGATCCGTAACCGTCACAACGACGTGGTTCCCACCATGGCTCAGGGAGTCATCGAGTACAAGGAGAGGTTCGGCTTCGACCCGTTCATCAGCAGCAACATCCAGTACTTCCTCGACCGCTTTTACACCAACCGCATCTCTTTCCGCATGCTCATCAACCAGCACAGTGAGTACGCTCACACACAAGCCCACTGTATTTCCCTATGTCCCCACAGCTGATGCTTATCTCTGTTTGTTTATGTTCAGCTCTCCTGTTTGGTAATGACACCAACCCTGCTCATCCCAAACACATCGGCAGTATAGATCCCAACTGCAGTGTGGCTGAAGTCGTCAGTGGTGAGTTATCACTGATCTATATCAATGTCCCTGCTACACAGCTGTTGTGTAATGTTTAAATTTCCATGCTATAATTTGTTATTTCATTTTTTTTATTCTTCTGCTTTACCGCAAATGTTTGCATACTGTAGTTCTTATGGGAAATGGAGTTCTCAGTGTTTTAATACCACACCAGCGGCTCACAGCAGGGCCACAAATCAAACAACCCATTCACATCTTTGCTGAATGGCAGGTTTACATAGTGATGGGGTTTTTTTCAGGAATTCCTGCTGCGTAAATCCAAAGCTGCACTCTCAGTGACCCAGACGGGAACAGAAGCTATATCGGTGACCTCTAACAGGAATCTGAATGTAAACAATGAACATTTTCATCCTGTTCTGACTGCCGTTGTTTTTTCCCTCCTCTGTCAGATGCCTACGACACGGCCAAGATGCTGTGTGAGAAGTACTACTTGGCTGCTCCGGAGCTCAAGATTGAAGAGTTCAACAGTAAGAAAAATGCGTTGCTTTTGTGCAGGAATCCATCCATCCATGCATTTAGCGGGTTCACCCTTTAATCTGTTGCTCAGCTCTAACACAGTATTCAGTTACCGAGTCTATTTAGAGCTCGTGGGTGCAGCCCGGGCGTCCAAATTTAGTCCTATGGTGATTACAATGTCTGCTGTTTCTTTGACTTCAAAAGAACTGGTTTTCTGTGTGCGCGTTTTCATCCTCTCACACCCCTCGTGTTCTCTTCCCTCCAGTGAAATCTATGAAGCCCATCCAAGTGGTGTACGTGCCCTCACATCTGTTCCACATGCTGTTTGAGCTCTTCAAGGTGAGCGCAGTTATCCCGACTAGTTCAACAGCTTTTTTTTTTTTTTTTTTAGATGTAATTAAACTGTAATGTGACTATAATTCTATAAGGACGGGTGCCCGACTGACTTAATTAACTCTGTGGGTGTTTTGCAGAACTCAATGAGAGCCACTGTGGAGCTCCACGAGGACAGCAAAGAGGGATTGCCACCAGTAAAGGCAAAAGTCACTCTGGGTAAAGAGGATCTCTCTATAAAGGTAAATCCAACACAAAATGCACATTTTTGTGAGATGGATGGATGGTGTTTAAAGAATGCATCCGTTCTTCTTTCTTCCTTCAGATCAGCGACAGAGGCGGAGGAGTTCCTCTGAGGAAGATAGACCGTCTGTTTAACTACATGTATTCCACTGCCCCTACACCAAGCCTGGAGCCAGGAGCTGTTCCCCTGGTACACACTATATACACAGTCATTCAATTACACCAATATTCAAACCAGTGACCATTTCAAACCTTTTCATTAGTATTTAAATTTCTGACACATCTGGGAGAGTTAAAGCCCATCTCTTCTTTCCCCCTCCAGGCTGGGTTTGGCTATGGTTTACCAATTTCTAGGCTCTATGCCCGATACTTCCAGGGGGACCTGAAGCTCTACTCAATGGAGGGTGTTGGCACCGACGCCGTCATTTATCTGAAGGTAAAGTGAGCAAGTCAGGAAGTGCATGTTGTGATGACTTTCTACTCTCCTAATACATGATACTCAGGAGTTTAGAGGAAAAGTAAAAAAAAAGAAAAAAAAAGATGCCATTTTCATAACTATCTGTGATGAGAATGGTTAAAGGGATAGTTCAACATTTTTGGCAAATTGGCCTATTGCCATAATCCTTAGGAATAGGTTCATTACCTTTAATTGTCAGTGCATGCTATTTTTAGAACGGTGGAGCAGAGCCGCGAGCTGCTCAGAGCTACGCTACAGAGGCTACATGAGCCTCCATAGCGTAGCTCTGAGCAGCTTGTATGTGAAAATTAAATACCTGAACCTCTAAGGCTAAACCACTAAAGCTCATTAATTAATAGGTTACAACTGATTTTTTTCAAACAACAAACCACCAATTTTCTTCCCATCTAATCTGCTTATTAAGAATAAATCAGCAGATTTCCCAAAGTGTTATTCCTGTAATGATGCCACTGCTGTCCAGGAATGATTAGCTCAGCTGGACATAAAGAAAAGTGATAAAATCTCACACAATCTCAATAGTGGAAGTGGAATGGTCAGTGTGGTCATTGCTGTAGCAGCAAGTATTGTGCATGTGCATTTCGTGTGAAACTTCCTCTAAACATAAATGATTCTGAGTTGTCACTGGTTATTCTGCATTTGTGTGTTTTCTCCCTCCGTCTCAAGGCCCTGTCCAGTGAGTCCTTCGAGCGGCTGCCTGTCTTCAACAAGTCGGCGTGGCGACATTACAAGACCAGCCCTGAGGCGGACGACTGGAGCAACCCCAGCAAAGAGCCTCGCGATGCCAGCAAGTCCAAATACAAAGCCAACAGATAACTCTGCCCGGCCTGCTAGCCCAGCCCTCTGCTGGGAGCTGAGATGCCTGCACTCTGCCTAGAGCATGTGTGATGAGATGTTGCCCTTGGGTAAACGCTTGGTTTAAATCTTTTTGGAGAAGATGGAGGACCTTGATTCTAAATCTGTACCCAAGGGCAACGACCTTCATCAGTGTAGCTTTTTATTGTTGTGGCATAACCACTGGCTCTCCGCCGATGGAGTTTTTAAAAAAAACTAACTTCCCCGAAATTATGAATAATCAGATCATGATGTAGGTGAATATTCCCAAAAGTAGACTCCCACATCTCCTCCGTCTGAGCATTACTCCAACCTGTATTCACTGCGTCACCGTTATCTCTCCCTCTGTCTCCTGCATAGTCGGCTTTGCTGACTAGGCCACTGTTCCCCGTGGCTGCTGATGGAGAGTCTTTCCCACCGTCAGTGAAGGCTTGTATTCTGTTTCTCCCTCACAAATGCAGGCAGAGTCAGGGGAGAGGGGGAGGAGGGAGGGAGAGGGAGGGGGGGTTTGAGTTTCAGCGCAAATGGGAAAAGGAGGAGGTTTGATTTCCTTTCTTTAAGAGATACTTCTGACTCAACGTACAATTAGACCAGTGTGTCAGTGGCGTAGTGAAGGCTTGTTTTGCTTGCAGTCTCTTCAAAGCCTGGGGAGTGAAAGAGACGGTGACAGCTCTTTTGGAATCAGAAGTACACCTTATTATGAAAGATCTAGAAGTCGGGATTTTTATTTTATATCATTGACAGAAAGCCTTACATGAAATTATATATATATGATTTTTTAAAAATCTGCCTTGAAGGCTTTACCAGAACTCTAAGTTCATTTCTAAAGGGAGACTGTTAGGAATCAAGTGTTTTTCTTTATCTTTTACTGCTTCACTCTGAAGTGTTTCAACCGCCCTCCTATTGAGCAGCAATACTGACCCTCATCAGACATCCGTGCTTGCCATGCCAGCTCTGCACCCCTGATTTAACACCTACTAAAAGGACCAAAGACACATCTGTAGGACGTTTAGGACATGCCATCATGCCAGCTTTGTCCGTCAAGTAGCTTGGACCACAACCAGCATGATGCATTGTCCTCACAAGAGAGGAAGGGACCTGATGCATCTCACAAGGACTGTGAAAAGTGGGACATTATTACATCAGCTTCACCGTGCAGACATTGTAGACCTGCCATGGTGGAAACCAAAAACACTGTCACCCCAACATTACTTCATGCCGTCAGCCTCGTGTGTCACCTGTAGTGTTACTAACCCCTAATGGTTTCCTGAATGAGCTTGAACAAAGCTTGTGTGTTTTGAAAATGTGCTTCTGTTTTATAATAATGAGTGAAAACAACAAAATTAGAAGACACATCACAAATGCAGAAGAAGAACTAATTAATGATTTTTTTAAAAAAGAAAGAAAGTAATTTATTTTATCCAGGAACAAAGAGACAATTCATCGTTACTTTCAATCATGGACATTGGAGCAGGAATACTTCTACAGTATTTTTACCCATTTTTCCCTGATTCTTTTCAAAAGTGTGTGTGGACTGTCTGTTAATTTTTCATTATTTATATATCAGGAAGTTTAGCAGCACTGAAATTTGAATATTTGGCAAAAGCCGGCAGGGGAGAACATGGTCAGAGGAGCTGAGCTCCCCATCACTGAAGCATTTCTGGGTACTGAAACGTTACGTCGCACCATCCCACTGTCGTCACATTAATCATGTTCAGGAACCCTAATTCTGCACTTTACTAACTCTTAATGTATTTTGCTTCAAATAACTTTCATACAAATGATTAAGACCTCTGTCGATATTTTTTTATGGAAGATATGATCAAAACAGATCCCAGGTCAGAGCATTTTAACAGCAACGTAGTTTTTTGGAGGTACTGAAAAAGACCAAACTTTTGACAACTTTTGGTTGTCAAACAATTGAACATGCACCAGACTGGGACCTGTGTGTTAAAGTTAGACGACGAGGAATTTCAATAATCTGAAGTGACTTCCCTCTCTCATCTCCTTCAGCTCCATCTGATGTGAAAAGGAGGTTAGTTGACGAATTTTGAGAGACGCTTCGGTGCGGAGAGTTTCCTCATCCTGTAGGTTCTTCGCTTTTCAGCCACACTGTTAAGATTTCATCACTGCCAATGCCTTCGTGACCTGCCAGTCTCACCGAGCGACGCTCAGTGGCGACCCCGCTGTAAAGGAACAGTCCGCTCCATCTGAAGGCCACAGTCATAATCACAACTAACAGCTAAAATGATCAACTCCATGATTTAGAGGCTCAAAGATCCTCCACCTGCAGTAGTTGTCAACCTTTACTGTTAAAGAATGTCTCTGTACCAATGGTATTTTAGAAAATATTGTACATATAACCATGAATAATAATGTGTATGCTGTATATGCAGCCAGTGTGAAGTGATGGCTCTGTTTTACTGTACCTCCAGCTTCAAACTATGTATTTGTATGCATGGTCTCCTCAATGTGGAGGCAGTCATGCAAAGATATGCAAATAATTCAAAATCAACACACACCAAAAAAAGGTGATAGAAGAGTCTAAAAAATATGATTCAGCATGAAATCTACTCACAAAACCTATTGTCAAACCTGACAATAAAGAAAATTGCTGTTGTGTGTAATCTGAAGTTGTTGGGTTTTTTGTTTTTTCATCCATGAAAAATGAGTAAATACCAACTTTTAATTCACCTTCAGTTATACAGTCTTGTTTTATTTACATATCAAGCTGTTGGAACATTAAAATTTAAAAAATAAAAAAAGACACATTCTCAAAGTTTGTACATATAGTGCAGATTAACATGTAGTGCGTACAGGACGTTAAGTTCTCTACATCGCAGTAGGGTATTATATTGTATTGTTGGAGTGGAGGAGAGGTCTGCTCCGCCCTGATACAGATAACCGGTGAGCAGACCTGCACAAAGAAGTCGATACATACATTTCTAATAATAGCAAAGAAAAAAACGTTAGGGCTATGCTCCAGCTTTTGAGGACCTGTCAGTTCACCTGAAGGACCTCAATTATTGTATATTTCAAGTATCATCAGAGAACCGGAGAAAAGGCTGCATCTCCACGTTTGCCAGGTTTTTTTTTTTTTTTTTCCACAGTTGACATCATATTGCAAAGAGCGAAGGAAAAAAAGATTGATAAAACATGGAAAACTGTCGAAAAATAAATGGCTTTTCATGGTGAAAACTCATCACGTGTGTTTCTACTTATCAGTTACTGTGAGCCGTTAAGACTGCAACGCCTAGTGGAATGAGGAATTTAGTTTGTGTAATGAAAATTGTGAGTACAAATCAGAGCGATTACATTTACACTCTAGGTGTGGACTTTGTTTACATTCAAGAAGCGATTAAAAGAATTGGAGTTTGTTTATTCTGACTCATCACAGTCAGATTTTGGGAGTTAGGGAATTAGGTGCAGTCCACCGGCCAACACTGTAGTGTGGGAACAAGAAAAGATTATGAATCACTCTCCTCACAACATGAATTTGATGTTCTCTGCCAATAAAATGGCGCAGACTAGACTAGCTCTGACTGTGTTTGAGTGGCGGCAGGTTATCCTGCAACATCTCGGCTATTCTAGGGGCTTTAAAGACTTTTATTCAATCCCTAAATGTCAGTTCAACAAGCACAACTTTTATGAATGGATCCAGTTCCCGTCAGTTCAGCATGAGCTGCTGAGCCGAATGTCAGACACGACGTTTATGTGATCACAGTAGTTACAAAAGAAGTCTTGGCATCTCTCTAGGGAAAATGCTAAACTATAGAGGAGCAGGGCAAACGGTGAGGTGACATTACAAGCAGACTGTCGGGGACAGTCTCTATTAGTGCGGGACAATCCAGAGCAAATCCTCTCGACAGATGCTGCAAAGGATTCTGGGCCGTCTTACGATATGTGACACTGTGTACATAAATCCTCATCCCCTTCTTTCATCATCGTCCTCCTTCTGTTTGCTGGGTTGCCCAGACAACAGAGACAGTGATGGCTTCTTTAGCTCTGGAGCTCAGGACTACATCTCCCATGATCACCGTCTGCATTGCATGTTAGCAACGTCTTTGTAGGATTACTGCTTCAGTATCCTGCCAGTGTTTGTAGGTGTATATGTGTGTGTGTGTTTATGTGTGTGTAAGCAGTTCTCAGGCAGTGTACCGTGACTGAAGTGTGTGTGTGTGTGTTTGTGTGTGTGTTTGTGCATGGGAGTGTGTGCTCAGCAGTCAGTCTACTTCTCATCTTCATCACCTTCACTCATGCTGCTTATAGACGCAGACGCTCCTTTGGGGGAGGTCGGAGGCGACGGCCGTGCGTTGTGCCAGCGTGCGGGGGGAGACGGGGGCGAGGGCGAGCGCAGGGGAGACAGTTCGCGGGGAGGGCTGTTGGAGGGCGACTCCCTGGGAGACAGAGCGTAGGACAGCATCCGACCACTGCGCTCCTGAAAAACCTGTTTCTACACAGACACAGAGGAAACAGTAGATGTCAGTGATTTAAAATGTCCCAGTGTGAGAGACTGTCGAACCTTTGCACAATGTTACATAAGTTTTTACTTTATATTTACATATATTTCATGAATGACCAGTTGCCAGCACGCACTTACTCAGTTAGTCTCTTAAAAAATGTATTTTAGTACCTCTTAATGCATTCAATCTATGGAATTATTTTTAAAATCTTGTGAAATAGGAATTTGGGAATTTTAAAATGTTTTATTGTATTGTGTATGACTTAGCTTTTCTTTCCATTGACCTGATAGGGTACACCTTTCTCAAATGTATTGCACTTGAAACTGTTTCTGTATTGTCTATGTGTTCTATCTGTCTATGTATCACCCTTGTAGTGTGTGGTCTGTGTTTTCTGCGTATTTTAATATGTTATATATATTGGGAGCTAAATCTGGTGCAACCATCTCCTCATTTTCTGCAAATGATTAATGTCATTGCACACGGTCCCTTAATAAACACTAAAATGAATGGAAATTAAATGTATATAGTATGTGCATATGGGGACAACAAGGTCATTGACATCAAATAAATACAGCGGTGATGATCAGATCCGAGTTACTAACCCAAGTTCCGTCCGGTCCAAAAAGCTCTAAGAAGTTTCCGATAAACTCCCTCGACTTCTCCTCCCACTTCTGAATGAGATCATGACTCTTCTCCTCCACACGGTAAACAAAGTGTTTGCTCTTCTCCTCCACGGTGCGAACTTTCTCCTTCATACGATCCACCTGGTTCTGCAGCCGGTACTTCTTCTCCTGCACAGATTAAACCAGAATCTCTTTGTTGTTGATGCTTCCAACATAAAGAGGACTGCCGCTGGTGCCACATCTGGACACATTGTTACTATTCATGATTCATTACATCTAAATAATTGAAAAAAACATCAACATTGTGGTTCCACTGCAGATCGAACCGTTTACTCTGTAACATGACTGTGAAACTTTACATGTCTTTCACTGCATAATTCATGTCATGTTATGTAAGAGAAAAATGTTTCCTTCCAAATGTGACGCCTTACGCCTGTATAATATTTTTTTCTTTTCTCGAAAACCATAGTGGAAAAGCAGATGTTGCAAATCCACAACGAGTCATAATGACGTAAAACTATGTATACAGTAGCAGCTGAATCAGTGTTATTGTCCAAAGACAATTAGGAAATATAAATCTTTATCCAGCTCTTTCTTATAAGGAGTCATTCTCACGAGGTTAGTGTATATTTAAATAAAGTGAATGACTGCAGCAGTCAGTATAGAATATACAGTATAGATAGATGGATAGATAAAGTGTATATCTATCTCAAAACTCTATTGATCAATCTCTTCCAAACATATCAGTGTGAAAATTCAACCACAATCAACATTTACAATAGGGATAAAAAGAGGAATGTGTCTGAAAACAAGATTATTCCAGCTTTATGTTCTTACATTGATGTAGCTGACGTTGAGCTCCTTGGCCGTGTAGCCACGCTGGAGGTTGCGTCGGGCGTAAACATCATAGTCTCTGACAATCCTGGTGATTATGTCCGATGTTGAGATTCCCTCTGTCCGTTGTGTCGGCACAAACATCCCTGGTTCACGCACAAAAACAAGCACAGCATGACTTCTTTTTAATGACAACAGAAATTTACAAAACCGATCACGTCCTCGTCTCTCACTGACCTGCCTCCTTGATGTGTTTATAGACATCCTCACTTCCTGCTGAGGAGTATGGGATATCATCATGAGCCACAAAATCGATCTGAGAAACAATCAAAGGAGACGTACTGATGGCAGAAAACAAGCGTTGGTCCATGAACACGCAAACGTTGCACACAGAGTTCACAGTGGAGCTTTTTCGCCAGGGACTGACCCTGTTTCTGCCGATTACATCATGTTCCTGAATTCATTTACTCACTATGTGGTTGACAGGTGACCTGTTTGTGTCAGTGAATGTGGCATAAAATATTCATCAAAACACGGGGATGTTAAAAGGAACTAAATTGGATTAGACCACGATAAATAATTCAAAAAATTAACATTCAAAACCAAAGTCATCTTCAAAAAATAATAAGTAGGTAATTATAATTATATACATAATTTAATTTAATTAAACTTCAATCAAAAATGACATTAAATTTTTACATGGAAATTAAAATTTCATACAAAATTCAATAAAGAACCACATATATGCACCTTATGTGTCTCCAGGAACTCGGGCGTGAGAGTCCAGGGTGCGTCTCTCAGGACCTCGTCGACGTAGCGACAGTGCCTCAGAGCTTCGTACCGTTCATGCTCCGTCATGACCGTGAAACCCTTGTACTTATGGGTCAGCTCATCACTGCACACTGTGGAAAATAAAACACATTTAGACGCAGTTAGACAGCCCCGCGTTGTTTCCTGGCTTGGCTCTGTTTATCTCAGCGTGTGTCCTTACCTCCTACTATGAGGTAGGTGTTAGGGAAGAGGTTCTTGGCCTGCATGAGAGCACGAGCATGTCCGGAGTGGAACAGGTCAAAGATGCCATCTGCATAGACTCTGACTGGCCGGTCCACTGGAGACACACACAGCAGCAACATCTCAGTCATAGAGCAACACAGCTAACTGCTTTATACAGCTTTTTAAAAACATTATAGCTTTTAGCCACTCTCTTTGTGATGTGGACACAACCTAACTTTATCCTGAGTGGCTTTCATCTAGAAATATGCATTATAAAAACAAATTTATGTGGCCCTGTGAAGATGGTATGACATAGATAGATTATACAAAGTGGGAGTCACCTTCATGCCGTGACCTAAACAAATAAACCATAGGCTATATTTAGTATAACTGGTATTAACTCTTGTTATTATGAATAAAGTCTTGGGGAAAACAGTGGTAAACAGGAGTAACCGCAGCAGTTGTGGCACCTGATGGTGTCAGATCTACCAGAATATGTGGTGATAGTAGCAGTCGTAGTAGTCGTAGTGGTGGTGGTAGCAACAGTGTCACTTCCTGTGGGAATGGAGGGGGAGACACTGTCCTCTCGCTGTCCAATAACAGCCACAGCCACGTCCAGATGGGCGAAGCTCTGACTTAATCAAAATGTTTAAAAAAGCCTCTCTAGTGGCCTTGAGTTGTTGGTGTGGTGTGCACTCACAGAATTTGAGCTTTATAAGCAGTTGAGGGAGAGAGATTTTCCCTGAGTGAGTGTTTTGCCTTGAAATTTGCCTCTCAGGAAACACTCAAGATGCCCTGCCTCCTTGGTGCAGGGTGCTGCATGGGGCTGAACTCTCATGCAGTTTGGGTGGAAACCTGCATGAGACTAGAAGACACTTACTGTAATCTAGTTTATAGTTAAACGCTTTTTGTGACACCTTTTGAGTAATTTCTTTAAACCGACTTTTACAGACTTGCTTTCATGTGATTTCATCCTCTTGATGTTTTTCTATCATCTTGTATTCCCAATCTCCTTTATTATCGTCTTATGTTGTAAACGTTATAACTGTTTCTATTTTTTTTACTTTGTTTTATTGCTTGTTTGTCTTGTTTTATTACCGTGAACTATTCGGCACCTTTTATCTGTTTCTTACTGCGTCTACTTTTTATGCCTTTACTTGTTTAATCCTCTTTATCTCTTTTTATCTCACTCACACCCACTTTTATTATTTCTATCTCGTTTTATTGCATCATTACATCATCTTACAGTACATTTTACTTCTTCTCAATTCATATGATCAGACTCTCGTTTTGCCTGTGTTGCTTGGGCCTTATGGGATTTTCGCCACCGTTTCTGCATTGGTTCTCTGTGTAACAGGTGTGATGGATGAATTATAATTATGATAATACTACAGGAATAACAAAAGTAGTTCGAGAAAGGGTGAGAAAAAGAAGAATAAAGAGAGGAGGTGAACCTGGGGTGCCTCTGCGGGCCTGTGCGATGGTGAGTTTCTCATGAGGGGCACGACAGTCACAACTGGTCTCCCTGGCAAAGATGGCCGGCTCTGTCAGAGTCTGTAAGCAAAAGAAAGAGAAGGAGATCTGGGTTTAGAGGACAAATAAAAGGTGGAGAGAAAAGTTTCTGTGAGGTTTTACAACATCTGAAACACCTGCATTGAGAAACTACCCCCCCAAACAGAAACACAGCCCCCCGATCCCTGGAGCGGTGCTATGCCTCCCCTTCCAGGCTCATTTCACTTACAGTAACCTCCATTAGGTTATTGACCACAGCCAACGCCTGCTCCATATTTGGACAATGGATTGAAAGACAGACACGGCAGCACTCAGTGTTATTGATCACCCTGTGTGTGTGCGTGTGTGTGCATGTGTACAGTATGTGTGTGAAAGAGAGCACTGTATGCCGTCTACGTGTGTTAGCTTGTGACAACAAGTTTAGCAGGAGATATTGATCTGATATCTCCCAGGAATAAACTAAAAGACGTGAGACAGGTGGGGCGGGACAATGATATTTTTAGATAATTACATGTAAATGAAGGAGATAAAAAGGCAATAGGACACAGTGAGACGGATCGAGACAAGAGAGGACAAGTGAGATGAAGGACAACACTTTTCAGTTCTTGTTAAAACAGCATCAAGGTTAAAGTGCTGCAGTGCAAAGCCCCGACCGAAAAATTTGTCTTTGTGTGCCATCTGTTGACTGCAGGGAATACTTGCTGAATCTCATTCACACCAGTAAAATAGACTCCAAGTCAACACAGAGCAGAGAGGAGGAGGAGGAGGATGAAAAAAGAAAATGTCTCTGTGGACATGACAGGCAACTGACGTCAAAATATCCTCCAGGAGCAACAACGAACAAACCCACGGCCGGGCATGACGACATGATCCCCGAACACAGACAGGGATGGACCAGGGACATTTCTTATTTTGCATAACCCCAAGTGGTTTGTTCTTGTTTCATTTGCAGATGTGTTGAGATTTATATCTTTATATCTCTACCCCATTGTACTGTAATAGAGGTGAACTGATCTTTCTGTTAAAAAAAGAGAATGAAAAGTTCAACAGCAACATCTTTTCTCAGAAATACTGTCCCCTGTGAAGGTCACTTCAGAGATGATTTAAAAAAATATGTGGCTGTGATATGGAGAGGGAAGCCTGCCACACTGATGCTGTGTTGTTGTGTTGTGCCATTGATCTCTAATAAACATCAGGGGGCAGCTGTGTCCTTCCTGCAGCTGCACGAACCCTCATATTCAGTTGTTGTGGAGACTAGCGGGCGGCTTTATACAGCTAAAAACAAATGAACAGTATGACACCTCACAGTGTTTCCTAATTAAAAGCTTATTGCTCCTAATTTTGAAGTGATAACATGTCAATGACAGACAGAATGACCCTGGCTGTACAACAAGGTTGAATGTAATGTAATAAATCTATTCATGACTGTTCACCTCTCACATAAGTAGCATCACTATAGGACAACAGACAGTGCAGCACATTTGCACTAAAAACATACAAACCACAGCCAAGACACTCATGTTACAACAGCTGTAGTTAATGAATTGCCATCCTTGTTATCACCTCATTATAATTAATTGCTGAAACATGAGATGTGGGCGGCAATTCAAGTGGACTGGATGCAAATGTGTGTCCAAAGCACCAGAGTATATGTAAAGCAGGTAACACAGAGGCAGGTAACGAGACTCCTTTTTATGGTGTCTGCCTCCTATTTACTTTTACATTATTTACCTATATGGTTGCTTAATATTTCAACTGCTCGCAGACAGCCCCTGTGCATTAACAGTAGAGGCCATAGGAGCTGCAATAAAGCAGCAGCCACATGAATAAGGTGCCGAGGGTGAGGGAGCGTCCTCGGCATCCATGAGTCCTTGCATGGGCACGGTGAAAACGTAGGAGTAGCTTATAAACATTTAGCACAGAGCAGATGGTAAAGCTTAAACTAACTGACCAGGAGCACACGGTCTTATTAGGAGGGATGGCAAGAGAGAGAGAGAGAGAGAGAGAGAGCATGCTGAGTTAAATCCACTCTGGCACAAGCAAAGAACATCTGGCATAAGAAGGATTAAAGCCAAAAAAAAAAAAAAAGGTAGAAAGAGACAGAGAGAGAAATGCACGAGCACAGCTAGGGCACGAGGAAACAAGAGCAGGAAACACGAGCATAGAGAGAGAAGAGGACGAGGTCGAGGAATGGAGAGGTAGAAGCAAAGATGGAGAGCTTGGAGGAGATGCCAGGATGAGGGAGCACACCAAAGAACAACAGAGCCGGAGAGAGAAAGAGGGAGGGTAGGGGGGGTGTCAAGAGTCCTCACTGCTGCAGGACATCTATGCTCTGCTGTCCACTGTGTGAAGCCCCCTCCTCCTTTGGCAGCAGGCGAACACTGTCCACTCAGCAGTCTGAGCATCTCCCACAGCCTCATGCTATAGGGACCTGTTTCGTAACAGGGGATCGAAGGCAGGACCCTTTGTCTCCCTCCCTCTGTCACACACACATGCAATTACACACATTCACACTGAAGGACGTGTGAAAAAAAAACAAAAAACACACATACAAAAACAAACACAAATGCCCTACCGTCCGGGGATGGGGGCAGGTGTGCTCAAGCTCCTCCATTATTCCCAAAGACTCATGGGATGCGGCTCTGGTCCCTCAGTTATGTGACTCAGCATCAGTGAGACGATGCCTCTCTCCTCACCACTCTGTCTCTTTCTCCTTCCTCTGTTCCCCCGCCCACTCTCTGCTCTGCCTCTCTGTCTGTCCTCCCCTCTACTCCTCCTCCTCTTCCTCCTCCTCCTCCTCCTCCTCTCTGATCCCCCGCTGCAGAGAAGTGGAGGCAGCGGAGAGCTCTCACTCTGCAACTATTTTTGTGGTTACGATTAACGGATAGTGAAATCTGCCTTCAGTTTGATGTCACTAATGCTGCAGATAAAGTCATTTCTGGTTCAAATAATTATGAAGGACAAAAAAAGTGGTCATATATAAATATAATAAATTATAAATGTAACCTATTTGATTAAATAATTGCAGGAATAAATATGTCACAATTCTCCACATCTGGCACAGATGTTATATATGGCCTGTGCAAAAGCATATAGCTAACAAAGGACATTAGTATATACAGATCATGGTTATGTATGGCTCAATCTGCTGTAGGATATATGTTATAAATAAGTGAATAAGGCCATTTAGTTGTAAAATTGTCTGCCACGTCATTATCACTATAACAAAGCTGTATCATTTGTTTATTTGTGCACACTGGTTACTGTAGCTACTGAGCCTGTGTGCATGGGGTAATTTTTGAGTGTGAGCCGGGAGTGAGCCGTGACATCAATAGACGATCTCTGCAGAGCTGGTGAGCTCTCGCCATGGCGACGGAAAAGAGGAGAGAGCTCCGACAAAGGACCAATCAGGGAGCAGCTCCCTCAGTCCGGCAGTTTGGGCCGCGTGGATTGGTGGAGTGGTACATAGCACCATCAGTAAAACATTAGGCTACACCGAGTGTCACCAAGCGGTTTTTGTTAAACTAATGTGGACATGAAAAGAAAAAAGCTAAATAAATTTGTCTTATCTTATAGAACAAAGAGTAGAGGTTTCGGCGCTTTGTGGTGTTTAACTTTAAACTTAGATTGGATGCACATGTTGACAGGTTTAGTGTCTCTTGTTCTTTATGGAAATACAGGCTGCAGCTGTAAAATTAATGTAGCTGTGTCAGAAAGTGGAGGCTACTTTTTTTTTATTTGGCACAAAAGCTTTGATTTGATGCAATATGCTTCAAATATGCGGCTAATATAAAATGAACAAACATTATTAGGCTATAGGCGTTTCACATAATTGGCAAACTTTCCAGTGTGTTATAAGCCATTGGCAGCAGTTGTAGACAGGGATGGGTGCTTACCTTCTGTGGTCCTCTCCTGCAACAAAGAGGCGCAACAGCTGCACAACAGGAATGAGCTCTTATGCGTCGCTGTTTCACCATCGTGTCCAATTCCCACCAGTGTAAATATTGATCCGTTTGTCAGATGCTTTTCTGTCTGTTTAAGCGCTCCAGTCCAGGACGGGATCAGGTTTTTCTCCAACTCAGCTCAGCGGGTGGGAGAGGCGGGTGCAGCAGAGCGACGACAGCCCCGTCTGTCCGAGAGTCCAGTCCGTCCAAGGGACAGATCAGCTGCTTCCACTACTGATGAGCTGCGACAACTGTGGGCCACGGTCCACGCAGCAGACCGTATAGTGGCCTACAGACATGAGCACACGGTCATTAGGCTGTGCATTGACAGAGGGGCCCACCCTGAAACTATTGAGGCCTAGGCTATAATGGACTACGGGGTCGCGCTATCTGCAACTTGTGGATTTAGAAAATAAAGTCTCCTTCAAAGTAAAAGTCATACAGCAATAACGTTATTTAGCCTGCATTGCAGAAAAACAACATAAGCTATAGCTAAACCAACAAAACCATTCAAACTATCAGCTATTAATACTCACATAATTTGTTTTTAAAGTCACCATAAAGGTCAATAATATGGCGATGTGGCCTTAAACCTCTAGGCTATAGGCTACTGTGGACCCACTGGAGCATGTTTAGCTAGCCTACATCAATGAACGCAGTGATCGATGGTATAGAAAACCAACATGAGGGGCTGAGGGCATGAAGAACAAAACATTCTTTGTGTTTTTTCATTGTTGGACGCACTGTAGTGTCTCTGTGGCCCCAATCTGGGACGGGATCCATTGTGCCCTTTAATAGTCCCATTGGTCACTATGGAAACGAACTACATGGGAACACATTGCCATTATAGACATCAAGTGGAAAAACATGGAGGACCTTGATGATGATGATGATGGTGGTGGTGGTGGTGGTGGTGGTGATGATGATGATGGCCTAATTCTAATTTGAAGACAGAGCAATTGAGACTTCAGGCAATATGTATTTAGATATAAAGTTATATGCATTTTGACTTAATTTAATAGGCTACATGCAGTGAGGAGTCTAAACAACAATATACATTTTGGAGGCTATGTGGTAGGTATGTGGTAATGAAGAATTGAAGAGATAACATGAGTTATTATACTCTTATGTGAGGTGATTAAAAAGTCCCTATAAGTAAACATGTCCCATGTGCTGGAGAAATACTGTATTGCAGAGGTCGGAGGGTCCGCGTGAC
This sequence comes from Decapterus maruadsi, assembly GCA_030347415.2. Lineage (NCBI taxonomy): Eukaryota > Metazoa > Chordata > Actinopteri > Carangiformes > Carangidae > Decapterus > Decapterus maruadsi. Next base: position 4,093,929 of record CM064890.1, read on the forward strand.
CTCGATAGGCTATATTTTTCATTTCCACATTTATATAAAAACCTTGTCTGCATGATTAAGCTATCATGCAACTGGTAGACATTACTGATATTGACACTGGTATCAATTAGGTCTGTTTATAAATGGCAGTGCCCCCTACTTACTGTACAGTATGAACAACATGTGTAGCTTTTTATTTGGATAGCTTAGTAGTGAATGCACAATAACAAGGTATGTTTGGCCAGGGGAGTCCCTGCTCCATCAGTTTAGGGGTCCCTGGCATGGATGTATTATATCAGTGGTTCTCAACGGATGGGTCGCGGACAGCTGATCTGATGTTGGACATGTCTTTTATTTTGAAAAATAACTTCTATTGAAAGGCACACGAACACATGCAGTTGTAATGGTCCTCCTCAGTTATTTGCTCTGAATGCAGTGAATCTTGTTTTGTTTTGTGCGCCTTTATTTTGTGCAATTTGATATTTATTCACCTGCTCCAGAGAAAACAGTTATATTGTTTTGGGTCTCCATTTTGTGCAGTTTGATATTTTTTTATTCACTTCCGTACATGCAATGTCATTAGTTTCATTCATGCTCTGCCAAAATGCGTTTTTAAAGGCTTAAAAAAAAATAATCTTGGTTTGATTTCTATAAAAGTGGGTCGCGACTTAATGACCATGGGAAAATGTGGGTCCCAGAGTGAGACTAGTTGAGAACCCCTGTATTATATTATGGTCCCTTGCCTGAAAAACATTGACGGGTGAAAAAAAAATACATTGAACAACACTGACACCGTGCGGACAGAGTAGGTAGAGCACTGTGTAGAAACAACAAAGACTGATATCATTGGCTATCAGTTTCATGACGTCACTTCCTGCATATGACTTTCCCCGGGAAGACGATTTGGCGCGGACGGTGCGGCTGCTGTTGTTGTCTTGGTGCTGTCGGAGGCTTAGAGCAGCTGTCAGTTAGATAACGTAAAAAAGAAATCAAAGAAACAGACAATAAAGGTTAAATTAATGGCTCCGGTATCAAACCCAGACAAAGACATGGACGCTCCGGACGGCGGTGAGTTTGTGTTGTTAGCTTTACGTTGCTAGCTGACCTCAGTCGACTTAGACACAAGGGGAAAGCGAAGAAGTAAGCTAACACATAAGCTAGCTCTCATTTTCATGCTAATACAGACAACACTAAGCTTTGGTTATTGGTGTTGTTTAAGTCGATAAGGGTGTAGCTTTGGCAACAGTTTACCCAGAAAGTGTAGATAATCCTCAGGAGAAGAGGATAATGTGGCTAACGTTTGCTAACACCGACGCGATACTAGCGTTGCCTGCCATCTATGAACCAATGCTCAATTTTATCACACAAAACATAAACAAAACCTTATTCAGTATCACAAACTAACATGCAGTGTCTCGTATTCATTGAGAAGAGGTCAAATATAAACAGTCTCGCTACTGCACCTGCGCTCCTCAGACAGAGGTCTCCCCTGCAAACGTGACAGTGCAGTGTTTGTTTTTGCATTTGGCGTTTTGATAATTCAGCCTGTGCAACGTCCGTAACTGCGTCGTCGCCATGTTGACGTTTGACGCCTGTCTGTCTGTCTCTCTGTCTCACTGTCTGCCTGCCTGCCTGTCTGTCCTCAGATGATGGAGGTGATTCCTGCGGTCTGGCGAAGTCTCGCTCCCGACGGGAGAAGAGGGAGAAGGTGGGCAGGAAGTCCGCACTGGAGCAGCTGAAGAGAGCCAAGAAGGGCGAGAAGGTCAAATATGAGGTAAGTAAGGAACAAGTGTTTTGGTGCACGCAAAACAAACAAACAACCACAAATGGATCCGCACATCATTGAGCCCCCATTTAAAACATTTGTGAGCCCAAAGCCTCTTCCTCAGACTGACTCATTTTTATGCTTATAGTTTTTTTAGATCCCACACCATACTAGACATTTTTTGGGATGTGCATATCACCCACCTTTTTTCTTAATAATATAGGTCTCATAGCAAATTGTGTGCATGCTTCCACAGTCCTTGATTCCCACTTCTTCTGGATGAACAGTATTACAGTACTATGAAGTAGTTACCTAATTTCTCTGGCCCTGCAGTATTTAACGGTGTATTTATTATATTCATAGCTGGATTTTTGTACAAGAGATGGGGTTAGATAAGTTTATTGTCAAAAAATTAGTTGGATAATCAACTACTTTGATGATTTATCAATAAAGAAATGTTGATGTTTCTTACTATGAGTATTTGTTTATAAGGTAAATAAGTAATTGGTTGATTGGTTAAAACCTTTTTGAAGCTGTTCATAAATAGAGAATAGTGCAGTTGGACCTGGGTTTTTTGTTTTTTTCATTGGTGATATTCAGTTCATGATCACATTTTCAGGTGGAAGAGTTCACCAGTGTGTATGAGGAGGTGGATGAGGAGCAGTACTCGAAGATGGTACGAGAGCGACAAGAGGATGACTGGATCATCGACGATGGTGAGTCACGATTGATCTCTTGTTAACCACGGTGGTAATGTATGTGATGAGAGGCTCTAAAAATACTTCTCTTCTTCACTCAGACGGGACAGGATATGTGGAGGACGGACGAGAAATCTTTGACGACGACCTGGATGATGATGTCGTTGAGAAAAAAGGTAGTCCGTCATCTGATGTGCACTTTTTTTTTTGAGAACAGGAGTTGGATGGCGAATATTACAGATGTGTAAATAACACATGTTGTTTGTGTCTGTAGGAAAACCTGGTGCTAAAGGAGCAGACTCTAAGAAAGCTGCGAAAAAATCTGTCGTCGCCAAACCCAACACCATAAAGAGCCTCTTCATGAACAGTAATGTCAAGAGGCCAGCTGAGGTGTGTTCCTGTTTGCACCATTGATGCACCATGTGGCATACAGCTGTTTTGCAGCTGCATGTCCTTGAACACAATTTCATACATTGACTGATGTTTTTTTCTTTTCTTTTTTTTTTCTTGCAGAAAGACGTTGACCTGTCCAAAGATGATTTATTAGGAGATATCTTGCAGGACCTGCACTCTGAGGTTGGTACCGCATCTTAATGAAAAGACACACAATACACTGTCAAGTCATTCCCTTTTAGTTGATTTAACTCTGTTTCTGTCTCTCTCCTCCTAGAAACAGTCTCCTCTGGCTCCTCCACCAGTCGTCACTCTGAAGAAAAAGAAGTCTCTTGGATCACCCATGAATCCCTTCTCCATCAAACCTCAGATGCCGAAGGTATTCTTGAACTTGTCAAAACTTGTCCTTAAATGTTAAAAAAAAAATTATTTCAAACATAAAATGAAGCGTCTGTATGCTAACTTTGTAATCGCAGGAGTCACCCGCCAGGAGTCCGGCGTTAAAGGCCAAAGTGATCCGTCCACCGCCTTCTGAGCCCACGCCCAAGCCATCGGCCCGTCCTTCTGCATCCAAACCTGCTCTTCCTGTGGAGGAGCTGGATGAAGAGGAAGAAGGTGAGGAAGACAACTGTGACCATTTTGTCTAGTCTGAAATATGAACACACTTATTTACCGTTTGTGGCAATGTGTTTCCTAGTGAATGACGCTCTGGCCTTTGACGGTGTGGACTTTGACGAGCCGATGGAGGTTGGACTTGAGGAGGAGGAGAAGCCTGCAGTCCCAGAGGAAGCACAGCCTGAATCCAAAGTAGCTGCAGTTAAAGTTGAGCCCAAAGTGGAGCCTCAGGAAAATATTCTATTGTGAGTTGTTGAGTTGTTGAGTGTGTCTATTTGTAGTTTTATTCTAAGGACATATACTGAACATTTTGAAGACATGGAGAAGCTTGAAAATGATGCAATTTTAGCATCTTCGCCTCTTTGTCTTCTTCCAGGTCCAGCAGGCTCGGAAGCTCTTGGGGCCAGGAGGAAGACGCCAGTGAGGCTCACGTCGAGGTCCAGGTCGACTCCAGCCAACTCCCGCTAGTGCAGGGGGCGGACGGAGACCAGGTTTTCCGCTTCTATTGGCTGGATGCCTTTGAAGACCAGTACACGCAGCCCGGTGAGTCATAGTTACACGTGGAGAGCAGATGCTATCCCAGTAACACCGCTGGCCAGCTTTGTGAATCACATCCTGATATTTTTTTTTGTTTAATTGTCACCCAGGTGTTGTTTACCTGTTTGGAAAAGTCTGGATCGAGTCTGCACAGTCTCATGTCAGCTGCTGTGTTACTGTCAAGAACATCGAGCGGACCATGTACCTTCTGCCACGTGAATACGTGAGTCTGCTCTTCTGTCGTGTGACTACTAATCACACTCTGATGGGACAAATAATGGAAACAACCTGGAACGACCCCTTTCTTTTCCTTTAATACAGTGTGTTGTTGCCTTTCTGGACAAATGGATATAAACTTTCTTTTGTATGCTTATTAAAAATATTAAGATGTTTAACTGTTATTACTGCGGGGACTCGTGTTGAGATCCTCAGTTGGTTGCCATCAATTTGCCATCACAGAACCGTATTGTCACGTCTCAGTGTGCGCGCGTATGTATCGGATCACTTTAACGCACTGCTAGAGGTCTATTAAGTGTTTGCATTTTAATCTACAGAAAGTAAACACCAAGACAGGGGAGGTGTCGGACACTCCTGTAGGAATGATGGATGTTTACCAAGAGTTCAACGAGATCTCTGAGAAGTTCAAGATCATGAAGTTCAAATCGAAGGTCGGTACAAACTCTAGATAAAAACCACATAGTTCAGCTTAGTGGTATTTCCTCCTCTGATGTTTGGTTTCTGTGTTTCTCTGTCTGCAGAAAGTGGAGAAGAACTATTCCTTTGAAGTTGCCGATGTGCCCAGTCAGTGCGAGTACCTGGAAGTCCGATATTCTGTGAGTAGACATACACATTTCTGTCAGACCCAGATCGTCTTCGCCTTTATTTGCTCTCTTATGACAGAACCTGTCTCTGTGGTAAATGTTGTTATCGTAGGCCGACTTCCCCAGCTTGCCGCCCGACCTGAAGGGTGCAACCTTTTCCCATGTTTTCGGTACCAACACCTCCAGTCTGGAGCACTTCCTCCTCAGCAGGAAGATCAAAGGACCTGGCTGGCTGGACATCAAGACACCACGTAAGGAGGATGCCAAGAAACCTGGGCTATATATCAAAGACTGATAGCGCTGCAGCATGTTCTTGAAACTAAGTCTCCTCTGTCTGTGCATTAGAACTGGTCGGACAACCGATGAGCTGGTGTAAAGTGGAGGCTCTGGCCCTGAGGAGCGACCTGGTCACCGTGGTTAAAGACCTGTCGCCTCCGCCTCTCACCGTCATGTCCATCAGCCTCAAGACCATCCAGAACCCCAAGACACACCACAATGAGGCAAGAACACTGTCTGATGCACACACTAGAATAAACTCTAGCAGGCAGGTGTAAATGGACTGAATGTGAAAAGTGAGCAAAGGTCTGATGTTTATTTTTCCTGTGTAGATTGTGTCTCTGGCTGCTCTTGTCCACTATCAGTTCCACATGGATAAAACTCCACCTCAGCCTCCGTACCAGACACACTTTTGCGGTGAGTTGTTTATACATACATTTATTTATTTTTTGTGTTCTTACATCTTAAATGAAATGTATAATTGAATGTAATTTAAATATGGATGGAATGAAATATGGCCAAATGTGCAGGAGTGGTTATTTATCCTTTTTGTCTTTGCAGTGGTCAGTAAACCAGCCGACTGTATTTTCCCCTACGACTTTAAAGATGCTGTGAAAAAGAAGGTGAGTGGTCACTACGGACCTCAGGTTGTTTGTATTGATATTCTAACAGTGAGTTTGTTTTGAGATGTTATTCAGCTTTTCTAAAGACGTGATGTAGAATATTTTTTGCAGTCTCAACGCCTCGTTGTTGATATGAAACACTGATGACGTGTCCCCATCCCCTCTGTTAGAACGGGAGGGTTGAGATAGCCGGTACAGAGCGAACCCTGCTCGGTTTCTTCTTGGCCAAGATGCACAAGATCGACCCAGATGTGTTGGTGGTGAGTAGAAGATGCAGGGATTGATGTCTAATTTTATTAAGACCATATGATGATGATGCAAACTTCTGTCTTGCCTCTAGGGCCACGACATCTTTGGTTTTGACCTGGAAGTGCTTCTGCAGAGGATCAACGTCTGCAAGGTTCCTCACTGGTCCAAGATGGGACGTCTTAGAAGGGCCAATATGCCCAAACTGGGGGTAAGAATAACAAAAAAAAATCTGTGGTGATAAAATCTCTGGTTCATGCGTATCATAATTCATTGTGCATCATTGTATGTTTTCTTGCAGGGTCGCGGTATGTTTGCAGAGAAAAGCGCCACCTGTGGCCGTCTGGTGTGTGATGTGGAGATCTCGGCCAAGGAGCTGATCCGCTGTAAAAGCTATCACCTGACTGAGCTGACTGCTCAGGTGCTGAAGACAGAGAGAGTCGTAGTCCCTCAGGAGGAGATCAAAAACCTGTACAGGTGAACACATTTAAAGGCTCATTTCATCAGGAAACAGGTCTTATGAGTCATTTAGTACATTTCTCTATTGTAAATGTGTAAAGTGTAAATTTTTGTCTGCCTCCAGACATGAATATAAAAATGATGTGCATCCTAACATGATTTTTTTTAATGCATATCTCAGTGACTCTCCTCACCTGCTCTACCTGCTGGAGTTGACATGGACAGATGCCAAGCTGATCCTCCAGATCATGTGTGAGCTCAACGTGCTGCCGCTGGCGCTGCAGATCACCAACATCGCTGGCAACGTCATGGTAACATCCAATATCATCTTCCTCAAACAACTACATTGTTATTCTGGCTCAGCTCAGCCAGAAAACTCAAATTACAACAATTAACATGGCAGTCGTTTCACAATTTGCTGAAGGTTGTGATGTTAACGTCCAAATAGCATAGACGCTTAAAATGTCTCTGTCTGCCTCTAAACTAAAGCTGTCACACAAACACATGATAAAAGAAACAAGGAGAGGCAGCAGCTTTTTATCACTTATTGTATAATGGAAGTACACATTGAAAACTGAACTCAAAAACTAAACAGTTTGCCGACAATAGAAAAACTTGGTTTTCATATATAACGAAGAGATAAGACTTAGTTTTTAAAAGCTTTTATTAAAGGTTAGTGTCGGCTGGTTTTGATCAATCAAGTCATGTGTGGCCTCAGGTTTATAAAACTTTATTTTTTCCTGCTACTCCTCTGCAGTCTCGAACTCTGATGGGCGGTCGCGCCGAGAGGAACGAGTTCCTGTTGCTTCATGCCTTCCATGAGAAAAATTACATCGTCCCAGACAAGCCGTCCTTCAAAAAGGCCCAGCTGGAGGTGGTAAAAACACACAAACACAAGTTAGCCCCCCTGTTTTTCTTATCTTCTCATCATCTTACAAATGTTAACTGCTTTTCCCAGGCTGACGGAGAGGAAGATGTGGATGCAGGGAAAGGCAAGAGGAGGAAGAAGGCAGCTTATGCTGGAGGTCTGGTGCTGGATCCTAAAGTTGGTAAGCACATGTTCGAAGTCTGACCTTGTTTCTTTTTTTTCTCTCTTGTGCATTTGCATGTTTTTATATTTCTATAACCTCCCTCCATCTCTCCTCCGTAGGTTTCTACGATAAGTTTGTGCTGCTGCTTGACTTCAACAGCCTGTATCCATCAATTATCCAGGAGTTCAACATCTGCTTCACCACTGTGCAGAGGGAGGCTCACAACGCAAAGAAGAAGAATCAGGTGTGTCCTAGTGTTTATTGTAAGGCCAAGTGTGTTTATGTTTAATGGTTTAATCGATCAGTTACGACGGTCATGGATCAAAGATGTAAGGTGCAGAGTCCCTGCTCTCTGTTAATTCATATTTCCATGGTGACAGGAGGACGAGCAGGAGGAGATCCCCGAAATCCCAGATTGCAACCTGGAAATGGGAATCCTACCGAAAGAAATCAGGAAGCTGGTTGAGCGGCGTAAACAGGTCAAACAGCTGATGAAGCAGCACGACGTCAACCCAGACCTCTACCTGCAGGTACACAACACACACACACAGGATCACCGATACGTATTAAAGGGAAACTCTGCACAAGATATTTCAAAGATTTCAGTCATTGACAGTTTTTTTTATGATGGAAAAACATTTCATAACTTCCACAGAAAATTCTCAAACTGTTGCCGCAGCATAACTGACTTCTTCTCTGCCCATCTGTATTCTTATTACGCTCAACAAACAGCCATTGTTTTGCTGTCGTATTTGGTAAAAAAAAAAAAAATTGCGTTAACACTGTTGTTGCTTTTGAAATTTCAAAGCTGTGGCGTGAGGTCCATATTTATTTAAGCAAACATCGGTGAGACAACGAGTGTTTGAACATACTCGATGAACAGATGGACAGAGCAGTGTTAAAAGATGTCAAACATTTTCCTTCACTATCAGCGTCACCGACCCTATAAAACATCCACCGCCTGGTATTTTCATTATGGCTTTGAGATGTGCAAATTCTTGTGTGTTAGTGTGTGTTTGGCCTGATTTAAGTCTTGTTGCTCCTCAGTACGACATCCGTCAGAAGGCTCTGAAGCTGACGGCCAACAGTATGTATGGCTGCCTGGGCTTCAGCTACAGCCGTTTCTACGCCAAGCCACTCGCTGCCCTGGTCACACACAAGGGTAGAGAGGTGAGTCATGCATTAATCTCCCTATATACTGTATATGTATATATTTATACACAGGCTTTAATGACTGCAGCCTTTATAGCCACTCAGTTTTTAGTTAACCCACCTGATCAGTGGAATAAGGGCCTCAGAGAGCAGCCCTCCACCAAGGAGGACAAACAACATATACTAGACTTCAGAGGAAAAAATCTAACTCGTACGCTGCAAAAACTCAAAATTTTTCCAAGAATATTTGTCTTATTTTATATCAAAATGTCTCATTTCTAGTCAAAACTAATCTCATCACCTAAAAATTATTTTTTTTTCAGATAATTTTCACTTGTTTCAAACAAATTTAGTAGAAAAATCTGAAAAAGTTTTTTTGTGCTTGTAATAAGAAAGAAAAACTTGCTCCATTGGCAGATTTTTCTACTGATTTCAAGTGAAAATTTGTTTGAAACAAGTGAAAATTATCTGAAAACAAGTACATTTTTAGGTGATGAGATTAGTTTTGACTAGAAATGAGACATTTTGACAAGAAATAAGACAAATATTCTTGGAAAGATTTTGAGTTTTTTCAGTGTATAGAAAATGCCTGGTCCAAATTGGTATTTATACTTTTTGCACAATCCTAAAAAGAAAACCTTCCTTGGTGGAGGTGATAAACTGAAGGCAACACATTTGGTAAGTTCAATAAGTGACACACAACAATCAAACAGAGCATACAAAGACACAAAACTCACTCAGACCGACTGAAAGCAGAAGTCATCCAGCAGTCCTCCCATTTTCGCCCACCAGAGGGCACTGCTGCATCAGATTACACATGATTCCCCTTTTTATTTCAGACTTTTTTTTTGTTGCTCATCTTCTGTTTCTTTTTTGGTTTTCCCCTGTCTCGCATTTGTCATCCTTTTCTCTCCGCAAAATTACCTCGTTCTCGCTCTCACCCTGCGCCCTTCCCACGTTCTAAATACGATTATTCCTTCAAGTTCATTTTGTCAGAATAAGAGACCCGCCGCAGAGTCTGTGATATCAATAGTCCCTGTGTTAAGTATTTTCCAGTAACAAAATGCCACGGGCACACACATGAAGCTCCCGCTCGCCCCATGTGAGGTCTGATTGTGTAATGACTTCTCTCAACACACACAGATGGAACAACATGGGCATGCATGCTCAATAAATTGGTGCAAAGCTGCATGTGTACTGCATGACATAAACGGCTAAATCTGGTATTGTAACTGAACACCGCGCACACACATACACACACACCACACCACACACTCCCACCATGTCAGTGGTAGTACTCATGTTCATTTAATGAGCTCTAACAGTACACATCCTCAGCAGAGGCGTCAGGCTTTGCCTCAGGGGAGTCCTTCATTAAGATCCCCTTACACACTCATTGTGCTCCCTAATAGAGGGCAGGGCAGTAACTCAGTGTGTGTGTTTGTTGTTTTGTCAGTTTGCGCCTCGAGTCATGTGCTCGTTGCTCTGCTGACAGAAGTGCGTTGTGAAAGGCGTGTACTTGATTTGCTGCCTGCTACAGGTACGAGTTTCTCCGCCTCCAGACTTTTACAACCTGTATCTTTGTCGACTGCCAGAGGTACATGATGGGTTAATTACATTTCACCTGCTCCTGCACGCTTTATTTCACCCCCGGCCTCAGACGAGAAGTTGGCTGCGCTCCCTTTCTTCCCTTTTCCAAGTTGTTCACAGTTGTCTAGATAACTAATTTAAGCCCTGCTATTACTTTTATACTTTAAAAAAGCAGCTCCAAATGAAATATTACTTTAAAATTCTCACTCATTCATCTTTTAAAACTGTGTAAATATAGAAGCAGATCGCTAATTATGTCGCAAAGAAGAACTGCCGGCTTGACTGTCCCTCAAAAAATGACTTGCTGAATTAATTTGTGTAAAAGTAAAACTGAACTAACACAAAAAAGGCTCTTCCAATATCGTTCAAGTGTTTTGTATCCAGGCAGCAGGAGTTTGGAGTCATAAGTCTGATATTTAGATTCTTAACCCTCGGGGAGATAATGACGCGGTGATTTAAATAAAACAGTAAATTAAAGATCTGAATAAAGCAAATAAAAAACAAACAAACAAACATTATAAAAGCTGTTCTTTGTGATTACCAACAGGAGTTTTATTCTAAAGGATAAAAGCAATTATATATTCAATATTATTGCATATTCTATTTCTATTTTTATGTCAATAAATCCAATGAGTAGAGCAAATCTGAACTGTCTGAACTCTCCAGATTCCCCAGCAGGTTTGCAGCTCTCGATGCCGAGCCGTTTATTTTTCAACTGGAAATGAAAATCCTTAAAAACAAAAAATATTTCTCAATATTGTGTTAAATTGACAAATACATGCATACATATTTATTACATATTTCCAGTGGGATAGATTTGGAGCTCTGGACAGTATTTACCTGATATATAACAGCAGCAGCTTTATCCTTGGGAGGTTTGTTGGGAATGACTTGATTTAAAGCTGCTCTTTTTTAAAACGCTGCTGATGGCCGACGTTGCTTTGAGACGTTTCTCAGCCGTCTTACGTTACCCAGTGTGCTGCAGGGACCGTAAACAAATTGGATTGTGTTTTATTAGGACTCTACTGTCGAAGTGCACGGCATATAGAGGCAAACATGGCATGACATGACAGAGACCGGGGGGGGGGGGAGACCTGCTACCGAAAGGTCACCACGGTCAGATCTGAAGCCGCGGGGAGCCGAGCGCATAGCACCGAGCCTCCACTTGCTGAGGTGGCAGGATTTCCCACGTTGCGCGATCTTAGTGTTTTTGTTTACTTTGTATCTATGAGCAAAGAACACGTCTATTTTTACTGCAGGTTGTGTGTTCGGGGAGATCGCTGCATCAACACGACCAGGGAGTCCCGCAGTAAATAAGATACATTGTTGAAGATAATTGAGTACGCTTGAAAATCTATACTTGTTTTTTGTCAAAAAATTTCTATTCAAAGTAAATAAAACCCTTCAATTAAATGAAAATCTCCAAATGTTTACAATCCAGCTGGTTAAATTCAGTCACTTGTGGCTCTTTAATACAGAAGAAATATGTTCAATTGTATTGAAGTTAATGTAAATAATGTATTCGTAGTTTCCGCAAGACTTTGTGCTCATTTTTTGCGTCGTTAAATCCAAAGTAAATCCTAATCGGTTTGACAGAAAGTCCTCCCAGCACATACGATTGGTGGTCGTAGCGGCGACACAGCGAGGTGCAGCGAGACTCATGCAGCAGTTTGACCAGATCGGAGCGGCTTTATTGAATTTGCATCGAGCTTTCATAACGCGAGGTGGCGGCGAGCCAAGTAGTTCTTGGTAGTTTCCGACTGCAGCGAGCCAGAAAGGCCAGCTGGCATTTATGGCGGGGTTTCTAGTGTATTTGTGGCGTATTGCTGTTTGCACCCCCGCCCCCGTTTTAATCGTCACATTTGCACTCAACTTTCATGTCATGATTTAGGAGGCTTTTTATTTTTGTAATTGTAACACGGACACTGACTGCTACTCGGTTGTGCAGTGTAAATCCACCCTCCCGCCACTCAACGCGTTCCCGTAATCTGTTTGGATGTGGGAGGGAGGGGGGGTGAATGTCGCATGTGTTCTGTGTATTTATTGATTGGCTTAGCTCTCACCTTTCTCTCACTCTCATTTTAAATTGAGGCCTAACCCCCCTGTGGCAGGGCGGGCTGGCGGGTCAGGCCGGGGGGCCGCGGTGGTTTCTCGGCCCGGGGAGGGTTCACATGAGGAGGCTTAGAGTGGGATGACAGACCCTTGGCTGTGGCTCTTCTGCTCAGATTTGCCAAGTTAAGAGGGGAAAGCCCCCTCTTATCAGCCCCCCCACCACAACCACCACCACCACCACCACGACGCTTCTGTGTGTTTCTTGAGTACGTCTTCTAACTATCTCTGTCTGCACGTATGTATGTGTGTGTCTGTGTGTGTGTGTGTGTGTGCGCACAAGTGCTACTGGCCGAACTCTGCCCTTTGTCGGGGGACCATTTGTTGTGGCCCTCCTCTGTCCTGGTATGTGTGGGTATTAAGGGGGGGATGATGGGTATTAAGAGGAAGGTGAAGGTTTAGGATTACACAGGCGAGGGTCCACCACAGATTGATGTCCCCCTCAACCCCTCGGCGTTATTTTGAGTTCTTTTGTATGTTCGCCAGAGAACAGTTGGGTGCAGAGAAACAGATACATGAAACACAGACAACGGACGACGCACACACATGCGGTTATAATAGGGAGGGGGGGGGGCTGATAAAAGCATTTGTCACACACGCCAGTAAGACTTTTATTGCCCACCGACGGCTGCCCGGCGGATCCTTGACTTCATCTGATAAATACAGTGGCCTGTCGGACCCCGTGGACCCCAGACTGTCGGACACCTCTGAACGTCACGTTAAAACATGCGAGTGGCTGCTCATAGCAAACAAAGACAAACAAACAAACAAACAAACAAAAGCTGCTTTGCTTTAAGTGTAGTTTATGTTTCTGGGAGGTGTCTTTTATTTATTTAGTTACACTTTTCTTTTGTTTCGCCACATTTTGTTTTAAAAATACACACGCCTCTCTCTTGTTGCCGAGCACAAACTGTTGGTGTTTGCCGGTGTGTCTCTCCTCTTAAACGAGTGATGTTAACAACAGAGGCCAGTGGAAGCCGCTGATTGTTGCGGAACGCAGATTGGTTTGACCTTTGGCCCTTTTGCCAGCAAATCTGACAACCATTAGCAGGTGTGTGTGTCTCGGGATGGAGGATGACTCCTGAAAGCCATTCTGCTGTAATTGAGTCTCTGTCCTTGTGTTTAAAAACAGCCTGACAGGACCTCGTAGTTGACATTATTGGATGGCATGCGGAGTGAAGGATAGAAGTGGGCTTGGGTAACAGAGCCCCGAGGGTGTGGAGAGGTCAAAGTTTGGTTTAGGTTAAACCTCGATGTGTACATGTGTGTACACGCGTGTGCGTGCGGCGTGTAATGAAGTCTGAGTAAATATTGTTGCCCCCGGTGTCCCTCGTTCAGGTTCGGTATCGCTCCCCGCGTCCCGAGAATCACAAATCATTTCCTCGTATCGTACGTGGGAGACACTCAAACCACCTTATCCTGTCTCTTCTGTGTGTGTGTGTGTGCGCGTGTGTGTGCCCGTCAGGCCACAGGCTGCCACCGCGGTGTGCGAGGAAACATTGTTGCCCCCATTTCTTTCATGCAGGGTCTCAATCACTGTTGCTGTCTCAGAATCACAGGGGGTAATTTTTACATTTCCCCGAATGGACATAAGAATACATAAGCCTACTAACACGGCTGTGTGTGTGCGTGTGTGTGTGTCTGCATATGCATGTATGCATGCTCGTGTCTGGGGAAATGAGGGCTGCATGTTTCCACGGTCCCGTAGTCCCCTTAAAGAGCTGGCTTTACTCCTGATAGGAGTGGACTTAACAAATAGTCACATGGGAGCAGCGCTGCTATTTTGGCCACATTAGCTTGTCTGCGAGGGCCGACAGTGGACGGGACAAGGTTTCAGAATCCAAACTGCGACTTTAGTAACACCTACTAATGAGGCCATGTGAGACCGGGCTAATGGCGGGGATTATGATCGACAATGGATTGATCTGACATCTGCTGTCTCTATCAGGGTCACTGATGGAGTTGAAAATGAGAGGATAATTAGTAAATGGTTTTTAACTGACGTGGATGATGCATACGTTCAGTCCCATTAAAATCCTCACGCTTCTTGATTCGTCACCTAATAAACCCCCCCGCCCCCGATCCTCCCGATTCCTCTTGTGCACGTGCGGTAAAAAGACACGGAGAAAATGATAGAGCGCGAACACTTTTCTGAATAAATTTGCAATTGGTTTCATGCCAAAGTGTCTTTTCAGTTGACGGAAAATTAAATGGTGACTATTTGGATAATTGATCAGTTTTTTTGAGACATAAAATACCAGATACAGTATTTTCCATCTACAGGAGGATTTGCCTAATTCAATAAATCACTTGTAATTGAGCATAAAAACGACTAAATGCACGTAACCTGTTTGCTTGGCATCCTTTTAAAAATCCAACGAGTTGTTTGACGGGACCAGAGGGGATGCAGCGACTCGTCTGGACGTCGCCTGTCCAGCTGCTAAAGGCCATATTTTTTTAATTGAGCAGACAGCAGCGGGATTGTTGTCATTGTCAATTTATTTGCGATCTCGGGGCCGGTTGTATTAAATCACACACAGCTTTACGACAGATTGACCCTGCGAGCAGCAGACATGAGAGCACAGCTAAGGCATCTGCCAGGACAGGTGTGTGTGTCTGTGTGTGTGTGTGTGTGTGTGTATTCCTGTATGCAAGTGAAATCATTTCAGCGAGAGACAGATTTCCATTCTCCGTGCGTCGTGTTCACATGAGCTCACGCTACCAGAAGAAACTTTGAAGTCTGTGCGTGAGGTTGTGTTAGTGAAAAATGCAGCTCTTTTGTTGTTCATGCACGCGCAAATGCACACGCACACTCCTCCCGAGCCTTGTGTGTACGTGTTGTGCGTACTGTACAGCGCCCTCCCCCAGCAGTGGTGTGTTCCTCCACAGGTGCTATTTCAGTCGGTCGACTGTCATCCCAAAATGCTTTTCAGCTGAGTGCTTTTCAAAACAATCGTCACTGGTGCCCCGGGCTCTTTTTACAAGGGCCCTCTGCCACGCTGAGGTTTAACATGCCGCCTCTGATCTGCTGATCAGAGCAGCCCAGCAGAGGGGGGAGTGTGTGTCTGTGTGTGTGTGTGTGTGGAGGGGTTCAGAATAGGAGGACCTGGATCCTCTTTTGTCTGCTTATCATTCTGTCTGAATTATCTTTATTGCTTCCTTTCCACATACAATTTGTCACTCAAGCACGCGAGTCAATTAAGACTAATATTCTTATTTGAAATGACAGCCTGGCAACAGACAAAGGATATTTTGATGAAGAGGCGGGATGAGTGGATTGAAATAAAGATTATATGAGAGCGGCGTGACAACAAAACTCATAAATCTCTGATGGATAAGGCCAGCAAATAGCTGAACAGCACGCGGGGGGAAAAAGGCGGATATCACAACAAGGCTGAACCGCTCATCAATTAGCGTGACAGGGTGCAATAACGCACAGCTAATGGGTACACAGGTGCACATGCAAAGACATGAGACATTGTTAAAAGCACAAAATTACAAGCTGTGAAAAGTCAAGTCAGACGCGGTGGGCAAGTGTAGATCTCTTTAAAATCTGAGTGTTGCATGGTTTTGTAAAAATATCAATATTAATACTTGCACTTTCGTTGTACTTCACTTTAACTTGATTTATTCAAAAAAATCTTGATTTGGGTTTGTGCAGCTGCACTCGTCGACCAGACCTGTGCTCCTGTAGAAGTCGCTACGGCAGCACCACTTAACCAAACGACTTCTTTTAGCAACACGGGCAGGGGCAGGCCACCCTGGTGCCAAAGCCTAAAGGCCGATTGTCACATACAAAAGGTTAAAAAAAAATAAAAAATGCAGAGTATAAAGGAAAAATGTCACTTGTGAACTGTGCAAGTCAAAATCCAAAGTCTGCACCAGTGTGAAACACGAGCAGGTCTGAAAAACCACAGCAGACAACTGTAGTTTCTTAAAGCGGCCATCTTTTCGTTTATGCAAAACAAAAACTCGTGGATTAAGTTTGGTTTTGCGCAGGATGTTGTGATGGAGGAAAGCAGCACCTGCTCTCCACGAGAGAAAACTTTTAAAGAGGTGTTGACTCGACTGTCCAATCGTTTTAGATGATGCAATGTGTGGTGCCGTCTGTAGAGCTGCATTACATCATAACAAACCGTGCATGTTGTCTGTTGTGCAGCCTCCTCTCCTTGATTTGCACGTGGGTGGACAAAATAATAGGAGGAGCACAGACCGTGTTTAACGGTGAAACCTTAAAGGCTGTTCCTAATAAACTGCAAACTCTGTGTATAATTTGGCATAAAAAGAAGGAAGAGGAGCGAAAGGGTTATGGGGGGAAAAAAAAGGAATCCTTTTTTTTTTTCACTACCTTCAAATGTTCGACTCTGATCCTTCACTCTGCGGGAGGACTTGTCAGTGAGCTGCTCAATTACTGTCCAAGTCTAATTACACTTTATTAACACAAAGCAGCCTGGAAGTTAAAGACAGAAACATGTGGAAATTAAGTCGTGTTCTGCTGTGAGATAAAGAGGGAAGTGGTAATTGGAAGATTTTAACAGATTTTATTTTATTTTTTTATTATAAATGAATGGAAAAGAAAACAGAGCCAGTCACAGGGGGAGGATTGACTTGTTGTAGATAACAAACTGATAAAATCACATTTTGACCACAACAAAGGTTCATATTTTCTTGCAGGTTGACAAAGTTTGTTGTTGGGTTTTTACAAGCACGATGTAAATAAAAGCCAATTTGAATAATTATTCAACTTTACATTGAACGTCTTTTTTTAATAATTTGGTTGATGTGGATGTGAGAGAGAAGATTTGTACCTTTTATACATGAATATTTATAGATAATGTGAAGTGATACGAGTCCTGTGGAGCTTTTTCAGTTGTTTGCCCCAGTATGAGAGGCATTCACGGTGGTGACTGGTGCAGTCATCAGACGGCAGACACACACACATACACACTCTTTTTTACCCCCTGGGGATATATGTTTGCATTGGTCCATATTGTATGTGTGTGTTTTCAGATGAGCGCTCACACACATGCACGCTCACACTCACACACCATCAGTTGCACACATTCCACCGTCATGGTCAAACGACTTGTCTTTCACATGGCTCATTCCTTAAAGCAGTCCGTCCTGCTGGAAGTGACAGCATATGGAAAACCTGTCTAAATGAGTCCACACATCAATTACATCAACACATTCTCACCTCGCTCGCCCCCCCCCTCTCGCCTCACTTTGCACTCTGTCTCTGTCTTTCCCACGTCGCTCTATTCATCACTTCTCTGCCCTTTTCCTTCCGTCTGTTCTCTGATCATCCTTCAGAGCCTCAGCTCCCGTCTTCTCTCCTCATACAGCGCTCTGCTGTTTTATCACAGTAGAAAAACCACTGGTGAAGCCTAAAGTTTCTTTCTTCAGGACGTTAATACCACGGCTGAACCTCGTTTCAGTGACTGTAATAGATCGAGAACACTGCCTAATTTAAAACAATGCATGAAGGGAGGGGCGCGGGGGGGTGACAATGAAATATGATCCGGCACCGACCGCTCACTGTAACACATCTGTCTGAATTTGAATGGTTGCACAGCAGTTTATAACCCTGTGTGACTGAATTTACCTTTTTATATTTCTAGCACTGTGTGTGTGCTTGGATGTGTTTTTCTAGTCGAAGCAGCTTGTTGTTACCGGATGGCGCTGCATTGTAGAAAAGACCTGAACTGCTCTGATCACTTTGTGCATAAAGCCCTGCTTTATTAATGGGACATGTGCAGACGGAATTTGAATTGATTTGAAGAAACTTAATTAATTCGGAAGGAAATTCTCAACACCAGCAGCCCATGACATGTATACATTTATTCCAAACAACACAGAATAACAATAAATAGACAGACAGTATCTTTTTTTTTTAAATATATCTGAAAAAAACTGATACTGATGGCTAAAAAGGTGCTAAGGAGTGTATATAAACAAAGTGCATAGAAATAAAATGCATGAAATACATACAATGTCATGATACCTTGATGCATAAGGTGTTCAGAGTTTGCCATGATATGCAGTATAATTACTCTGATAGAAAGTTTTATTTGCATGCTCAGATTTTATATTTTGTTTGTGAACGCAACCTGAGACCTGCCGTCTGTCGCTTCATGTGCAGTTAGACGTGTCTGAGCTGCAGCGAACTCAGATGTTACCTGCACCTGAAACTTCTTTGGGAAGTCTTTAACATTTTTGACCTCCCTATTGTTTGTGTCGGTAGCCTGATAGCTTATTATTTTATTCTTATTTATGATAAAAAATATTTTTGTTTGTAAATGGAGCCAGTAAACTTGGCCTGTCGAGAACTGAAGGAGTGAATGGATATACTCCCGACTCCTTCATTTCTGCAGCTTCTTTCTGCACGTTGAATGCGGCTGCGACTCGCTCGTCTTTATCTCAAGTCATCTTAACCTGGGAGATAAATGCTTTTTTTTTTTCATTCACGACTCGAAGGCTTTCATCCACCGAAATTGCATAATCTTTTTCCTTTTTAGATTGATGTAAAATGTTGTGAAAGAATCATCACATTAGAAGGAGTCATAAAATTACGGCGGTAGAAGAGTTTTTTTTTTGCTCTTCAGATTTATCCACCTGAACACACAATCTGATTATGTCTTAAAGGGATAGTTCACCCGAAATTCAGATTTCACTCATTATCTACTCACCCTCGTTTGAATTTTGGGTGAACTATCCCTTTAAGACTGATTTCCTCTGCTCTCTAAACCAGTGTGAGACAGGAGAGTCGTCTTGGCTGCATTAAAACTCAGCAGCATAACTCTGGGTGTATGTGCTCAGGCCAAATTGTGTGTGTGTGTGTTTGTGGTGAGACCTTGACCTTGACTGCAGTCCCTAATAGAGGAGGCTGTTCTGTGAATGACTCAAACTCCCCCTGCCGTACAGTGGTATGTAGCAGCCCATAAAGCATGCTTAAGTCCCACTCTGGTTTCAGGGAGTGGAACGCCTGCCCCCCCCCCACTCCCCAGCGCCCCCCTCCCCCCCTCCATTCTGCCGCTGCCTAACCCCGCCCCTTCCTCACACTCTGAAATAGCCACGTCCTTGTCCCCAACACGGAGCGCAGTGTGAGTCGGGGTGTGTATATATGCGGCTGTGGTTGATTGAGGAGCAGATTGCTGGTGACAGGTCACACTGCGTTCCGTCCCTCCGACCCCCCCAGATTAGCGACCCAGAGCCCCCCCCCACCCACCCACCCACGCACCCACCCATCCACCCTCCACTGCCCGGGACCCCCACCTGTTAGGATCCCTCTACTGCTCAGATCTCTTCTTCTCGTCCACACACACACACACACACACGAGCAGAGGACAAACCAGCGTTAACAGAATTCTCTTATTTGTCCGTCACTCACTCTGCGGGTGATAAAGGCCATTACGAGTCATTAAGGTGTGTGTGTGTGTGTGTGTGTGTTGCCCAGCTAAGATGTGTGTGGGTTGAAAAGACTCCTGTCACAGCACGCTCTCATAATTGCCCTCTTAGCCAATTATCCCCCATTTAAAAGCAAGTCACCTGTTCTGCTCCCATGTCCACACACACATACACATGCACACGCACACATACACATGCACTAAATAAATAACATAGAATTTTACTATGGCATCGTTTTGTGTTTGTTTACTCCGTACACACTGCATCGGTTCTTGTTGTCGTCATCCGAGTCCATTCATGCTGTCGTGTCTGACTCTGCTCCCTCCCTCAGATCCTGATGCACACCAAGGACATGGTTCAGAAGGTGAGTCGTTATCAAGCCGTCGTCCATCTGTTGACTTATGATCGGTTTATGTAATGCAAGACAAATTGATTTGGAACAGAGCTGAACAGTTACCACAGGACACAGAGAATAATAAAGTTTATTTTAGCGATCAGAAGTCTTCTTCTCCCTCTATAACTTTATTTCCTTTGTGACTCAGATGAATCTGGAAGTCATCTACGGAGACACAGACTCCATTATGATCAACACCAACAGCAAGATTCTGGAGGAGGTCTACAAACTTGGCAATAAGGTAGTTCAGTGAAAGTCTTAGTTTCTTCTCCACAAGTTTCTACACTTGACATTTTTCACAAATGTTTATGTCGTGTTAATTAATTAAAAACCTTATTTATTACCCCAGGTGAAGGCAGAAGTAAACAAGCTGTACAAACTGCTGGAGATCGACATCGACGGTGTGTTTAAGTCGCTCTTACTGCTGAAAAAGAAGAAATACGCAGCCTTGGTTGTGGAGAACCATGGCGACGGACAGCACAGCGTCAAGCAGGAGCTCAAGGGTTTGGACATCGTCCGCAGAGACTGGTGTGATCTGGCCAAGGAGTGTGGCAAGTACGTCAGAGCAAATAGACCTGTGGCTAATTTGGGTAGAAGTTACACTATATTGTATTTATTGATGAACAAAGTCATATCAATAACTTTTTTTTTTTCCTTTTACAGCTATGTGATTGGTCAGATCTTGTCAGACCAGAGTCGTGATGTCATCGTGGAGAACATCCAGAAACACCTGGTGGAGGTGGGTGAACAGGTCGCGAGTGGAACCATCCCCCTCAACCAGTACGAGATCCACAAGGTGAGGACACGTGTGACTGTATTTATCTAGAAAACCTTAAAGGGATAGTTCAACATTTTGGAGTAGGTTTGTTACCTTTACTTGTTGGTGCAAGCTATTTTTTTGATTTTTAGAAGCTATTTTTGATTTTAGATTTAGGTTTTTAGATCTAGAGGTAAATTCATGCAAAACAGCTGATGCGCATTCCCGTTGGGGCCAGTTTTTTTTTTCTGTATGAGTTTGATGAGGGAAACCAAGAAATCCCATGAGCCTCCGTAGCGTAGCTCTGAGCAGCTCACAGCTCTGCTCCGCCGTTCTAAAAATAGCTTGCATCGACAATTAAAGGTAACGAACCCACTTCTATGACTATAGGAATTATCGCAATGGGCCAATTTGCCAAAATGTTGGACTGTCCCTTTAATATTCTATAGAAATCCCTGTCATGTGAATGTTGCTGTTGTTGTGGCTCTTCCAGGCGCTGACTAAGGATCCTCAGGACTATCCAGACAAGAAGAGCCTTCCTCATGTCCATGTGGCGCTGTGGATCAACACACAGGGCGGTCGCCGCGTCAAAGCTGGCGATACTGTGTCTTACATCATCTGTAAGGTGTGTGTGTGACATTATATAACATCCTCACACGAGCCTGTATTCTCTCTTAATGTGTTATCACAATAGAAAAATCACAGATTGACACTGAACATCACACATAACCCGTCCACGTACCTCCTTCCTCCTCTAGGACGGCTCTACGCTGGCAGCCAGTCAGAGAGCCTACGCTTTAGAGCAGCTCCAGAAGCAGGAGGGTCTCAGTCTAGACACCCAGTACTACCTGGCCCAGCAGGTCCACCCCGTGGTGTCTCGAATCTGCGATCCCATCGAGGGCATCGACAGCGTGCTCATAGCCACGTGGCTGGGTGAGTTAATTACAGGTTTGGAGAGACTGTAAAAGACTGATTTTTATTGAGAGTGAGCGGCCCTGTGCCACTCAGGTGTTAAATTATGACTTGAGGAATATCAGCCCGACTTGAAATGACAGAATTCAGGGGGAAAAAAAGGAAAAAAGTCAAATGCTCAATTAAAGTATTTGATTAAAATTAAAGCAGATATCAGCGGCACGGCCGTTTCGGCTAATGCTGCGTTCAAGGCAGGCTTTTGAAACCGTAAGTTACAGCTTCAAGTCACAACTACAACTTTGTAGCGTTCCAGGCAACCCGTAGCTCGTGTTTTTACCGTCCTGTTGCCTGTGAAAGTTCCCTATAACGGCCACTCGTAACTTCCGACCCGTGAACTCGTACCAGATCGAACTGGTATGACTTCACAGGAAGGAAAAACACAAAGTACGAGTTTCCTTGAACACACCATGAGTTAGCAGCCCCCGCCCTCGTCAGGCATCTATTGGTCCTCGTGCTACGTCACCACATTCACGCGCATCCCTTGGCTGCACACACAGCCCTTCATGCCGTTCTCTCTCCTCATTGGATAACACTTGTATCCCACAAGAAAAGTTTTCTCCTGGTTTACAGCAGAGCAGAGTGACGGAGAGACTCGTGTTACGGCTGAAACACTCCATGTAAGTGATTGCTGACGGAAAATAGGACTATTTAGGACTTATATTAACAAAAACATTCCACTGATATCTGCTTTAAATGAGTGAAATATCTTTAATTGGCGGTGTTGACCTCAGCTTGCATAACACTGGATTCAGTGACTTAAACAGACTTCTCATTTCTAGTTTAAAGAAAATATAGTTCTCATGCTGTTCTATACAGAGTAAATAAACACTGGCCATGAAGTATTTGTGGGGCACGGATTACTGTGCTACTGATCTGTCCTGATACGTTAGCACAAGAATATAGTCTGTTGACAGCTGAGACAGCCAAACATAGGAACGTTGTCATACTTATAATATCACAACACAGAATAGATGTTTGTTGACTAGTTATAAAAGTGTTGTGGTTTGGATGGGACTTTCCCCATTTATCAGACCTGCCTGTGCATAAACATGTCTTCAAATTACTCTGGATTTCAGTGGAAAAATAAATCAGAACAGGTGAGAGACTGTACTGAAACCTGTTGTCCATCTCAGGCCTGGACCCGAGCCAGTTCAGGGCTCAGCAGCAGCACCAGAGAGAGGAGGAGGCTGACGGCACGCTGGGCGCTCCGGTCCAACTGACGGACGAGGAGCGCTACAAAGACTGCGAGAGGTTCACGTTCACCTGCCCTCAGTGCGGCACCGACAACATCTACGACAGCGTCTTCGAAGGAGCCGTAAGTTTTAATTGTTTTGTTGTTTATTAAGGATCGCCATTAGCTGGTGCTGCAGTAACCCGCTAGTCTTCAACAACACAAAATACATGCAGGAAATCACATCATCTTCAATATATGCAATAACAGACTGTACGCAGAGGTCACCGTCCTGCAAATGCTGCTCCTCCAGGATCCCCAGGGCCCTGAACAAAGTATAGAAAGTTGCATACATCCACTTCACCTTCCTGCAGCCATGCAAAGTGTGTCTCCAAACATCTGCACACAGCAAACCTCGTGTGTGTCTGATTTGACAGGTGTATCGATCAGTTTTCTTAATGATGCACCCGTTCTAACAGCTATTCTGTGTCTGTGCAACACAAAAGTTTCCAATGAAGTAACCACATGAAGCTTTCAGCTGCAAGATTTAACAAATATCTTGTCACAGATTAGGGATGCACATTCTGAATTTTTTTCCTAACCGATAACCGACAGGTTGATTATTAACCGTTCGATAAGATTGACGCTGGCAGCGCAGTGTATCGATCAGTTTTCTTAATGATACACAGCTATTCTGTGTCTGTGCAACACAAAAGTTTCCAATGAAGTAACCACATGAAGCTTTCAGCTGCAAGATTTAACAAATATCTTGTCACAGATTGAAGGAAAAATCAATTGATGCATTGTTAATTCTACAAGAAGATTTTTCCCATTTCAGTCGATGTCTTGTAGCTACAGTTGGGGGCTACTGCACATACTCAGTCCTCCTGAAACACTATAACTGAAAATGAGTTGACACAAAAGTCAAAGTTCTTGTTATAGGTTTTTTTTTTACAAGAAGATCCCATTTCAGACTGTGCACCACTGCCACTGGGAGGAACATTGCAAACATATTTGTCTCCCTAGAGGAATAAAAATGTGCATTTAAATCCCAGACTTTACGTCATTCTGAAGTAAACGTTGCCAGAGCAGCACCAGAAAATATTATTTCTTTAAAAGTCCACACTGTAAAAATCCTTTATAGATCTTAGGATCAGATTTTAAACGCATTAAAGTTACGTAACAGTGGTTTAGTCTGCAGCAGCAGCAGCAGAAGAAGAAAAGTTGTGTAGAAAACAGAAAGAACCTAAAGACTGAAGCTTTCTTTTATCACTGGTGTAATGGGTTAATCAAGCAGAGGCGTCTATAAGGAGCACGAGAGTGGTTATAGAGAGAACGGTGTTTCCAAAGGCATTTCAGTCAAACTTGCTGCGAGGGATTCATGCCTCAGTCATCCTCTATATTGTGTCTCTGTCTGTATTTTTAGACAGCTGCCTGGCTCCAAGACGGACTCTGTTTTCATTGGCATAGTTCAGACTCCACAACTTGAAAAGCCTTTCCTTAACCCCTGCTGCTCTACGGTCACACACACACATACGCGCCGATATCCTACCATTTGTCAGGCCAAGGTCGTGTATGTGTAGATGTGTGTGTGTGTGTGTGTTATCAGCCTCTAATGAGGAGCAGGGCACACAGCTTTTTCTTGTCTGGACGGCGCTAATAAAGCTGACAACCCCTCTTGTCTGCCGCTGGCACAGAGACGGCGCATTAAATTAAAAAAGGAGTATTACACACATGCTCCACAAAGTCATGATATCATTAAACACTTGAGTACATTCAATGAACTTCTTGCACATATTTAAACAAAATAAATATTGGCAATGAAAAGGACCTGTTGCTTAGATTAGTGTTGTGGACATTTTTCTAGATTTCAGACTAAACTAAGTGGTGTTAATTCTCCACCGTGCGTCAGAGCCTGGTATGCACACACACACACACATACAGAGAAACTGATAAGGCACTAAGTTAATTAGGGTGGCGAACGCGGTCTAACAGCTCAGTGAGAGGGGAGGACAGATGGGCCTTGACTCCACCACTGACACAGAGCCAGAGATGGTAGGAGGAGGCGGTGATGGAGGACAGACAGAGGAGGGAAAGTTGTTTGATGGAGGAAGAGGAGGGGGGATAAAAAGATGAAGTGTGAAGGAGAAACAAGATCTGGATATAAAACTGCAGGATTCCCCTGCTGTTATATCGAGACACGGTGAAAGCTGCACATTATCAGACCACGGAAACAGTCCAGGTAGACGACTGACATCAGTTTTTGGAGAAGACTATTTAAAGATGACAGTTGTTTGGGTTCCTGGACAAACATGTAGATGAGCGACACACAACTCGAATTGCTATATTTGAACTTTTCTCATGAGTCTCAGAGAAACACGACTCTGGGTGTTTTCATACTTTGATCTAATTTCCCCAGTCGTGAGATAACTGGCACGTAAGTGTCGGTTGTAAACTCGCCCAGGGAGGAGTTCTGTTAACAAAATCAAGTTAGGAATGAAACAAGGAGAGATAAAAGAAGAGGGGGAGGACATAATGGAGGGTGAAGAAGGGAGGCTGTCAGTTTGTGTCCAAAGCAAAAAAAACTGGGAAGAACAAGACATGAAGAAGAAGAGAGGAAGAGGGAGGCGTGATGGAGTTGGAGGGTTAATGTGTTTGAGCTGATTGGCCTCAAAAATCTGGTGGTTTTTTTTTCTTTCTTTTTAATTTTCTCCTCCAAAAAAGAATGATGTAAGCAAACAAAAAGTCAGTGTGTGTGCTGAGTGGGGGGGTGTCACATGCATTCCTGTGTGTCATTGACTTCTCTGCAGAAACCTTTTTTGCTGCTATCAATGCGACAGTTAAATGGAGTTCAGGTTGAAAGGGAGCGAGTGTTTAAAGCTGTTATATTTAGTGTAATTGTTATGTGCTGTGGTTACTTTTTTCATTGCATTAACTATACGCCTTCCTGTCATGCGGACAATTCAGAGGTACCGAGGTCATTCTGACCTGTTTTCTTCAGGCTACAATAAGGTTAAGATTTACCGGACCCAGGGGCGCTTTAAGCCCTCACACCTTCCTCTTGAAGTGTTCTTTGTGGACCTTTAAAGGTAATGGCCACGTTTCTCTGTTACATAACTGCCTTTTTCTGAATCCCGGGTTAAAAACCACAGCTGTGATGAGTTCCCTGTGCATATATTAAAGCCCAGGATGCTGCATTCATGATGTCTGTTGGGAGAGAAATTTTAATTCTTGCACCGAGTGCTGTAGTAAATGCCTCCCACTTAACAGTCATTGTAGCTAAGGATACAGAACAACAGACTTCATAGTGTGAAAACCTTTTAATCTATGTAAATTGGATTTACCTAAATTTGGAGCCAAATGCAAATGGATTTTTTTTTTTTGCAAAGGACAGTATTGTTCTCTGAAGGTCCATGGGGTTGGGTACAGTACTTTTCATTATTGATGCTAATATAATGTAGTTAGAAGGGAGTGAGATGAGAAAGTGAAACAGTGTTGGATCGCTGTGGCAGGAGCTTTTTGGAGGCTTGATCTGGCATGAAACTTTTCCTGTTGGATGAATACAACAATCAAATCATCACACATCTTGCCAGTGTTTTCCTTTTTTGATCCATAGTTTATTTTCCACAGCAGCTGAGACTCGTTGGGTGCTGTGTCCTTAGAGCCGTTTCCTATGTCACAGAGTTGGCATAATTGAAACTAGATCCCATTACCTAAAAGGAACATTAAAAACTTTATTAAAATCAAAGTTGAAATACAAATAAAGAGAAATTATTTTCACACAGAGGCTTTCTCACTTTGCAAATTTGAATACCTTTATAAAAACAGAGGGTACTAATCAATTTGATTAACAACAACAACTTTATTTGTGCCAGAAAAGATAATTTCTAATACGTTTTGAAGGATATTAGTTTACACTATAGTCACATTATTGTTGACTAAGTTTTTCACTTTCCTGCCTGGAGGTCAAATCATCAACTCTTTGCACCCTTCAGTTTTCAATAGATTTTATTTCCAACGTTCCCACTGCTGCCTGGATGTAATCACATATTTTGAATCAGACTGAAGAATTTTTGTTTAGAGGCTCACGTTGATCGTGTTGTTGTTTGTGTTTTAAGTGTCATCTGTTGTTTTCCCACAGATGTGACACATATAAATATTCTTTCTTGCAGGGTGCAAAGTTGGAGCCCAGCTTAATGCGATGTTGTCACATCCCGTGCGGGAGCCGCCCCATCGACTACGCTGTCAACATCAGCAACAAGCTTCTACTCGACATCCGTCGCCACATCAAAAAATACTACTCTGTGAGTATTTCTCTCTTTGTGATCGTGAGCGGAGGCTCTGCTGAACACACAGACACACAAACATCTGTGCTTCTTCACCACCAACAGGGCCACAAATGGTCTTCATTTAGTTTTAATTAGATGTCTAATGCTCCACTCTGTTTTTTATTTGTTTGCTCCAATGTACAATTAGGTTGCTAATACAATTGTATATGCAACATATTTCTCATTGGGTCAGATTGGCTCATACTGTAGATGGCTCGATACATATTTTATTCAGCCCCTTGGTGAAATCCAGTAATTCATACTGAATGTAAAAAGGACCGTGTGTCGGCTCCAAGTGTTAGATCAAACACTGTTTTTTTTCTCCACGCCATTAGCGAGCAACTCGTACCTAAAGAAATTAATGCTGGCTCAAGTAGTCGCAGAAACTGAGCTGTATGTGATGAAATTGTCAAAACTTGTGAAAATTGACCTTCCGCAGAGTGCCTATAAAATGGATGGAGTGTATTTAACACAATGGGGGGATGCAATAGATGCAGTGATGGTAAGAGAAGCCATCAAAAGGATGTTGGACGAAAGATGAGGGAAACCTCAGCAGGGCACTGCGCTGACATTTTCAACCAAAGAGCACATTACGCTTGCAAAATGAAAAGACCACCAGAAAGATTTATAGCAGCATGATCCATGAAAATACTTAATTGCACATTCTTACTTTGAATACCACGTTTTACATGCACTCTGTTGGTTTCCTTGGATGGTAAAGCAAAATTGAAGCCATCTAAAAAAAAAAAAAAGAGGGTTATTGAAGATTCAGCAAAAACTAAAGATACTATAAATTTAACACTTGACTTTAAAGATTAAGGGAATAGACTTAATCATTATAATTTACACTAAACACAATTCTACAATTAGATGATTAGACAATGTGTCAATATGTTAATCATCAAAGATTTTGATCATTGATCAAGTCGCTTCAGTTTGGTTTAACTCTTCATTTCCATCAAAGGATGAACTGGTGAGGATTTGGTCACAAATAAGACAGAAGTTTTACAGGATGAAATGATGATGTGTCGGGATATTTTATATCCTAAAAGTCAAAGGTCAGCTGGACTGGTTGGTAAGAGGCAAACAACTGTGAGGGTGTAATTCGGGGGTTTTCCTCCTTAAATAAAGTCCAGACGGTCCAGAGGCTGGAAGTTGCTATGGACATTCAAACTCCGGCTCTGAAAGTTCAGGCGAAGGGTCACACCTTTGTACACTTGATTAGCATAACATAAACTTTAACCTAACGCAGGCTGAGTAGCTGACGGGCGAACATCAAGCCCAAACCGCTATTTCTTCTTTTTTTAATGTATCTGTCTTTGACTTGGGGAAGAAACTCCTGCACACTTTCTTCTTACTTGCAATATTATTTATTGTCAAAAGGCCAACTTTTCAGTGGTTTTGTTTGTCCTTTTAACAATAAATAATATTGCAAGTAACGGTGTGCATGTGCAACAGTGTTTCAACTGCAATGTATCTTTGTTAAAAAGACTTAACGTTAGGCTACATCGTGCACAAATTTCTGTATTTTGCTGGCTATGAGGCCTGATGGAGTCCAACATCTCTCAGGTGGTATAAGTGTATATATATTTTTTTTTTTGCACAGCATGTGTGAATGAGGCAGGAAAGTCAAAGTACAAGTCGACAATATTAACACAAATACAAGTTTATAAAACCGAGTTTACAGCTGCAAAAAAAAAAGCCGTTTTCAAGTTCACCTTTTTGTCGGAGGTTAATGTTCAGTAACAAGTTGTCACTGTAGGCGACGCCTGACGAGCAGCTTGGACGTGAATGAAACTGGATTCCTGTGTTGTCTTTGTAGAGGGCTCTCTCTCTCTCGCTCTCTCTCTCTCGTCCTGGTAGCTTCTAACACCTTGTTCTTGAGAGAGAGGAATGCGCTGTCTGTAAAAAAAAAAAAAAAAAAAGTGTGTATATGTGTGTGTATGTGTGTGTGTGAGAGACGGGCTTACTCTCCCACAGTGCTGAACAGAAATCAATTAGTGTGGTGAATGTGTGGGGAGCGAGTCCCCCTCAACCCCTTTGTCACGATGTGTGAAACAGCTGCTACCACTGAATACTTACACCTCACACAGCAACACATACACACACACACACACACACACAGCAACACACACACACACACACACCACTGGAGGCTGAACAGCAGTGGACAGAGCACACACAGCGGTGCAATGAAGAGGGGTAATATTGTGTAATTAAGGATTCCTTTCAGGCCGAGGGAGAGTTCAAATAGAGCTGTTTGTCTGGGCAGATAGAGTGAAAGCTCTGCACCTCTGTGTGTGTGTGTGTGTGTGTGCGTGTGCGTGTGCGTGTGTTGTGTGTGTGTGTACATGAATGTTGGCGTCCTGAGCTAAAACCACTGAGACATTAATCATTAGTAATGTCGCCCCCCAATCCCCACCATTATCAATAAACCAGCGCCCTGAGAATGGGCAAACACTTCTTCACTCCTTGCTCTCCCTCCTTCCTTCCCTCACACACACACACACACACACACACACACGTAAACACACATGCACGCACACACTCAGTTGTCATCCTCTCCTCCTCTCGTCCCACTGTCTTTGGCAAAATGAGAGATTCGCTTGTTTCCTGAACCACCCAATTCTTCTTTTTTCTTTTTTTCTTCTTCTTCTTTTTTTAAAAAAAAAAACCCCTCCCATCTAACCACCGTTGCCATGGCATTTAACAAATTATTGCAATTACCCTCGTCATGCAGGTCGCCCCTGGAAACGGGCTGAGGGGCAAGAGAAGAAAGGGGGAGGGAGAGAGAAAGGGTGAATGAAGACCAGAGAAGGTGATAATCCTGTTTTGAACAAAAGGTCAAATTGTTGAATAGAGAAGCTTTGATTAAGCGGAGGAGGTACAAAGTGGAACCGTTTGAGCTTTATTCACTCTGTGTGTGTGTGTGTGTGTGTGTGTATGTGTGTGTCTGTGTGTGTCAGAGTATGTGCGTGTGTGTTTGTGAAGTAGACCGATCTTAGGTCTATTCACTTTAAAGCTGGAAGTGTTGACTGCTGAAGCACAAAAAACAGTTAGAGCTCTCTCTCTTGTGTGCATGCGTGGTGCAGGTGGATTCCTCCGCCACTGACCGACTCCTGAGTCATGTCAAAGCTCCTTCACTTTATTAACAGTAGAGCCTGAACTGATTGGTTCATTCATCACAAAGCATCAATATCCAACTATTTTCTTTGCAGTTATTTAAAGAGGGAACAATGCAAAGTCTGGTCGCTTTTACCGTTGTTTTGCTAACCCTCCTCCTGGCCATGTGCATTTGTTTACAAGGTGGTCCCGATCTTGCAGTTTGTTGTTTTGCAGCCAAGAGATGCAATAAGTGACACGCATGTGGAAGGCAAGTCAGAGAAGTTAAGCCATTTATTTAACCATCATAATGAATCCAAAGCTGTTTAATGTAGCATTGTTAAGATGCAAATCCTGCACAGTTTGTATTTAAGTCTGACTTTTTCATTAGTTGCTGCACAAACAACCAAGTTTCGAGGTAAATCGATTGATTCATTGAGAAAATGCAGCTCTAAATATGTGCAGCTGACCTTTAGTCACTATTCTGTTGTAAATTTGTGAAAAGAGCTGATCATAAATTCAATATCTTTTTGTGTGGATGTGGATAGATCATCAGATTGTGACTGATCGGCTCATTGATTATGAAGTGATGGTGGTGTTAGTGCTGATTGGCTGCACTGGTGGTGAGAGTGCGGCGGCAACAAGACCAAAGAATTAACTCTTAAAAATACATGGGGTGCAGCTTTTGTAACACAACTACAGAGATAAGAGGTTATTAAAAGAATCAGAGTCCGAACGATGAGACTGTAACAGTCGAGAGGAGGCGGAAGAGATGAGTGTTCAAAAAAAAAAAAAAAAAAAAGCGAACAGACAAAGAAGGAGAAGAAGAAGAGAGAGGGTACATTTCGTGGTGGGCCCTGTCGTGGCCTGGTCTTGCCTCTGTTTGGTTAAATTATGTGGAACTCATTTGACGTCTACATTCAATGTGTCAGATATCCACTGCTATAATTATGCAATTATGAGCCTTTATTCTCTCACGTCCGAGTGTACACCGCCACCCCCCACCCTCGCTCCGGCGAAATGCCTCAATTACATTTTTTTTTTCTTTTCCCTTCCTGCCTCGCTCCTCATGTGCTCCTTGTTTTTAGTCCTTTCTGTGCAGCTCACACAGGTCCACTGCACTTAATCTGAACTTATTTTCTATATTGTGTGCGTGTCTGTGTGTTGAGTCACAGTGGCAGAGCAGAGGGGCATTGTGGGTAGTTTTTCCTCCTCTGAGCTCTTCTCAGTTGTGCATGTGTTTTATCTTTAATTCAGTTAAATGCATGTGAATGGGAAGTGATTAATGGTGGATGCATGTATCTATGTGCCTGTGTGAGTCCCATGGGAATAACAGTGTGTGCCGAGGCCTGTGTCATAAGAAATACACAAAAAAAAGATGCAGATCAAACAGCGTCCGCTCTCGCACACCTTATCTCTCACCTCCATGAGCCATTGTCCCGGCCTTGTCTTTATCAGAGACGGTGGAGCAGTCTCATTTCCCATGGTGCTCGACTCTTTGTACCAGCTCCATCGAGGTGTTTAGATAATTAGCTGTGGAGCAAGGGGTTGTGGGTAAAACCGTGAACTCTGGGACTTTTGTAAATTGATTTGGGACGTATGTGTATGCCTTTGTTGAACGTGTGTGTTTGGTTTTCATTTAGAGGGAGATTGGTGATGGAGTGTGTGTGGTCCAGGTATTAGTGGACCTGAATCTATTGACGTAGTAGTCACATTATTAGGACGAGTCGTCCTCTATAGGGACAAAAAAA
Organism: Decapterus maruadsi; assembly: GCA_030347415.2. NCBI lineage: Eukaryota > Metazoa > Chordata > Actinopteri > Carangiformes > Carangidae > Decapterus > Decapterus maruadsi. The sequence goes on from CM064890.1 coordinate 4,126,105, forward strand.
ACACGTCATTAAATTTTAAATTGAATGTTGAGCTTTTAAGTTGGGACAAAGTTAGGTTTAGGTGAAGAGGTGACATCCTGCAAAAAACCATATACAATAAAACCAACCAAAGATCAGCTCTGTGTGATTAACATGTCCGTCTGGTGCGAACAGGCCGACTACTGCTCATGTGCCGCTGTTGAACTGGCATTTAACCTCAAAATGAAATATATCTGCATATCTGCAGGTATTTATTCAGAGATTAGATCAACTTGTTGCTTTTTGACGCTGTGAGATCCACTCAGATGCTTCTGATGTCCCAAGATATTTAAATTCTTAACTTTTTAGCAATTGGCCACACTGATAACGACCAACACTAAGGAGAGGTAAGACGTATACATATGCAATAAACCATTCATTTAGTCAAAAGTTTGGAATTAAAATATTCAGAAGAACACAGCTCCATTACTAAAATGATGAAGCTAACCTGCAAGAAACTACCAGTGATTTAGTCAAATCAACAATCCCGAACATCAAAGCTACTAAATTTGATATTTACAACGTGAGTCCAGTTGAGATTTAGTGGCAGAGGTTTAATATTTCTCATTACTCGTCGTCGCCGTACAGGTTGTAAACAATTGTGCACATGACAATGGAGGGAAGATTACAGTGTCCAGTTGTGTGAAAGGGGCGCGATACTCATGCACATTCACTCTGCAGTGTAATTGCTTTAATGCCATTTAGTTGATTTGGATCTGTTTGTACAGAATTGAGACTATGTTTGTGTTGATCAGTGTCAGAGTTTAATTACACTGTTTATTCAATATTGTAAAGCGAGGGAGACCAAGCGAGGTTGTTGGGTGTTTTTTCTATTTGTATTTTTTTTTATTTGAATCACAGGCACACAACATGCGTGTCTCTAAAGAATCACCTGAGACACCGATACAGGTGACCCTCTGCTGTAATCAGCGACAGATTATCCCAGTTCGCTCTGCCAATGAAAGGTTCCCACACCGTGGAGGAAGAAGAAAAAAGATTTATATACTGTAAAGAAGAGAAAAAAAACAAAATGATAATCTTCATTATTTCTTTTCTAGTTGTTGCTCAGAACTCATCAAGAGACGAGACAAAGGCGAACACAAAAATCAATGAGAGAGACGGTGAATGTGTGAAGGGGGGGTGTGGATGGAAAGACAGGTGCAGCGGTTTTCAGGGGGTTTATTTTGAGAGAAAGGAAGGAAGGGAAGGATAGATAGAGGAAAGAAGCAAAGGCTTTGATAGCGGTGGGTCTTATGCTCTGTCATTAGTTGGGCATTAACCCCCTCCCCTTTAAACCCACTTAGTAATGACAGGGCATAAGAAGCCGTGGAGGAGGAGGGGTCTGGAAGAATACGGGGAGATTGAGAGGGTTAGACCACAGCACCTGCCCAGGGTCACTGCCTCGCCCCGGGGGGTCCTAACTACTGCCGTTTTGGCTGTCTGCTGCTCTGCCCGTCTGACAAGTGCAGGACCACGACGATGCACGGCAGCTGAGGAGGATACATTCAAATGTAAAGACAGAGCCAGTCAGATGTCAACCTCTGCCCCTTTTTTTTCCTTTCTTTTACGTGTTCTGCAGTTGTTTGTGTTTTTGTTTTTGCTCCTCTTTTTTTTTACTTTTCTCGTCAGCATTGTGCAGAATTAGAGCGGCTTAAATGGAAGCGACAATTTTCAGCAAAATTTCCTCATCACCAGAAACAGTTCCACAACAAAAGTTTGTTTTGTTGATGTTTTTTTTTTTAAACGAAAAACCTTTATTGATAGAATAAATGCTGACATGTACTTTTCGATGCCATATGATGTGTTTAGTTTTGAGATATTTACATGAGGCATCTCTTTGGACTTTAAAAAACCTGCAGTTGCAGTGATTTGCAGGAAATTCAGAGAGTTTGATAAACGCTCTGAAAAAACCATTGAATTGAAATTGACAAAAGGGTTAGAGTATAACTTAAAGCAATTGATTTCAAGTGTTTTGTTTGTTCTTCATAGCAGACAAAACCCCGAGAGCAACCACAACGTTTACAGATAAACAACCCACAATGAAGCGTTATTATTGATCGTGGATGTGTTGCCATTTTTTAAATCCATCCTGAATGCATTTATTTAGGATGCATCATTACCTGTTCATCTGTCCATAATGTTTATGATGAATCATTTGGTCCATAAAGCGTTGAAATACAAAAAAAACTTCCATCACTACACCTTCAATTGTCTTGTTTTATGTAATATGTTCACGTTTACACAGATTTATAAAAGCTGTTTTAAAATTTTAAATGTAACGTTAACGAGTCGCTTGATTTTGAAGTTTTAAGAGTGAGTGGAAATCAAACCTCTGATGTATCTTCTGTGACAGGGCTGGTTGGTGTGTGAGGACCAGGCCTGTCAGAACAGGACCAGACGGTTACCCATCGCCTTCTCCCGCCACGGACCCATCTGCCCCGCCTGCACCAGAGCCACTCTCAGACCTGAGGTAACACACACACACACACACACACAGCTTTGCATTCCCTTACAGTGCATGATAAAATACTTGAGATGCATCCACACACTGTTGAATTGTGTAGGTTTTGTCCAGGTGATGGTGCTATGGAGCTGGAGTCTCCCCTGCTCCTATGTGCTGTACATCTCTGCTCGTTAGTATCACGTTACACTGTATATACACCTCGGATCACAGCGATACTCTCTTTGTCTTCCAGCGAGAGTGCGAGTGTGTACGTTTTGATGTTGCGTCCTTACACACACAATCATACAAACATACACAGGCCAGGCGGCCCTCGCTGCCGTGCGTTCGAAGGCACTAAGAGCTGGACGGTAGTTTAGCCATTAAAAGCATCTGTCTGTCTCGCTCTTGTCGCTGCCTTATGAACACTTTGTTAGCTTGACCACTGGATTTAAAAAGAAACACTCTCCCTTTCAATTTGAGCGTGACGGTTCAATCTATTTTTTTTTTTTCTGTCTCTGTCCCATTCCGACCATTCCTGTCTCAACCCCTTTGCCTTAACTCTCTCCTGTCAATTTTTTTTATCTGGTGCGCTCTGCTCCTATCTGTCCCCTCTGGGCTGCTTTGCTGTGTCTGGCTCTGTGTCGACAGGTTGTAAACCAGAAGGCCAATTTCTGCTGTCACTGTAGCCACTTAGGCGGCCATTGCTGTGCCTGAGGGCCGCGGCACTTTAAACTGTGGGCTGAATAAAACATTTAACTCTCTGTGCTCACTCGTGCACCCTTTCACTACCCCTAAAAACCTGCAGCCTGGCTTCATTTTTTACCTGGTTTGACTCCCTACTCTATCATTACGTAGTCTTTTTATGCACATCTCTGGACTACGGGTGATGACAACAGGCTTAACCAACAACAGTTACAAAGTGCTTTGCATGAACGTAGGGAAAAGTGTAAATAAAGGGAGCAGGATACGAAGGAAAACCTATAAATCTAGACCACAACATTTGTTTAATCTTTTCGGAAGTTGATGTGATGTGAAAATATTGACTTTACTGTGACGTAAGATGCACAGGAGTCATATTAAATTGAGAAAGATAAGATAAATACATCCACAATGAGACTCACTTTACAAATATTGATGAATGCATATGAATTTTTGCCAATTTAAAGAAACGATAGCTGGTAGCTGGTATTGATTATTAGATGGATCTGTTATAACCCATCAATGCCATGGAGGGAATAAACAGACAGATAACATGCAGTGTTTTAAACTGTAAAGCTGGTCTGCAGAAACAGGCAGAGTGTTTTTCAGTGGCGCTCATGTCTTAAATTCAACTTGTGTGACATTTAAGCTCAGAACAAGCTTTGAAATCAGTCATTTAGGCGGCAGGGGCGGGAATACAGGACGCTCTTCTTCTTCTGTGGTGTCCTGATTGTCCTACTCGTTGGCTTTATCCACCATCATAACCAAGCTGGTGTCAGATTGGACTTAAAACAACCAGGTGTTGTTGTGTTTCTTCTCTTGTTTCTGCCTATAGTGTACGTTGCAGCTACATATTGTCTAAATATTAAGTTGTGGGAGGAAAAATACAAATACACTATGCATCTTATGCCTTAAGACATTTAACCACACATAACTGCAGCTGACCCTGACCTTTGACCCCTGCCTAAGAAGAATTGGGTATGAGGTGATTTCATATTAGGCTAACACTGACTTTTTTTTTTCTTTCTTTCTTTTTTTAAGTATTGGGTAACATTGTTTTCTGAATCATGCTATTGCATAGTGATTAATAGCCCAGCAGCTTACATATTAAATTGCTGCCAATTATGCAAAGTACTCAAGAGGCCATTCATGGCTATTTGAGCTGGGGGTAGACAGACCGGGCTCCAACAAGAAGAGGAGATGATGAGGCATCCACCAGTTACTGCTGAGAGGCTGCTGCTGCTGCTTCTTCTTCTTCTTCTTTTATAGTTTATAGGTTGGAAACACCATCAGATTTCTGTGCTTCAGCTTCGTTCCTTTCAGGCTTTTATATCCGCCAGTGTCATCATATCTCATTACATTGATATCAGCACCGGCCATAAAGACAATCAGGGGTTTTTTTTGTGCAAGCGACACTGAAAACGTTGTGTTTGTGTCGGAGCATCTGCGAAGGAAGGCGCTTCTTGTTTGTGACTCGGCTTTCCCTTTTTCCTCTCTTGCATCATGGTACATTTACCATCGCCGTGGGTTGCTGCCTCTCCTCTCTTCACCTCCCTCCATCCATCTCTCTCTCTCTCGCTCTGCCTCTTTTCTTTCTCTCTCTCCCTCCCTCCCTCTCTCTCTGGACACAGATTCAGAGCGTGATCTGATCTCCATGTAATGGGAGAGTAATAGGCACTCTGCCTTGATTGGTTGGTAATTTGGGGGAGTTATGCACAGGTGCAATTTGTAATATTTTCAGTAAATTAAATTTCTTTCTCTTCCTCTATCCCTCGCTCTACACCTCTCTCCCTCTCTCCTCTCCCTCCCTTCACAGTGCTTAACTCAAATAGGGTGCTTTTTTCTCACCCTGTCCTAACTTTCCCTTTCTTCCCCCCCTTTTATTCGCTGCTTTCTTCCCGTGCTCCTTTTCTTTTCATTTTCTTTCTCTCTCCTCCCTCCCTCCTTAGCTCTTACACCCATTCTCTCTTCTCCTGGCTTGCTCTTTCTCTCCTCCTCTCGCCCTCCCTTTCTGTCTCTCTCTTTTTCTCTCCTCGTTTTATTGATGTACGCTCAGGCGCCCATTAGAGCTCCCTTTTTCCCTCTAGTGGAAATTGCAGCATGTTAATTTTCACACAAATTACGGCAATAGCAGGTATCTCTATTTGATACATTATAGCGGGAGCAATCAGAGATAATTGAGTGCCTTTCAGAGGGAGACGGCTGCATTCACTGCCGGCTCAAAGCTGCCCCATTATCGCCTAATCGCTCTTTAAACACTGAATTTTGCCGAACAAAAATTCTTGTCATAATTTTGCTTAAGTGTATTTGGAAATCACAGTCCTTTGAGTGAGGATAATTGAAATCAAATCCCTTTCACTGGAGCTGACATTTCTACATTTCCCCCCAATTGAAATTAATTTCAAAAATTGAGCATGAATATCTTCAAATAGCAGGCAATTATGCCTTTCAATGGGGAGAAATTACCGGTGCTGAATCGTTGGAGGCTTGCGGGCGAGAGCACCAGTTAAATGCCTTTGTTTCCTGCCGTGTTTGCCTAGTAAAGATTTACATATATTGACTCATTATGGTGTCTTGTGAAGCTGATCGGCGTGACTACCACAACTGGCAATAATGCTCATCGCATCTAAAAAGCTCAAGAGTTTTAAAGCCTTGTGGCCTCACAGCTGAGGGAAAATGTATGTTTGTTTCTCTCCATCTCCCTCCCTTTTTCACTCCCTCTCTCTTTCTGCAGCTGCGGTTGTGTAAGGGCTCGGGGCTTGGAGTTTTTTTTTTTTTTTTTTTTTTTTTTTTTTACAACGCGTGTTTGCAGCTTAGCCCGAGTATAGAGTATAGAGAAAAGTGTGTAATGCGCCGGGGCCTTGTTTGTGTCACCGGCGCCGCGATAGTTTTCCTCCAAGTCATATCTGTGTCACGGTGTTGAATAGTCGGAGTCGTTCTGCAGTTTGCACACTTTCCATCCTCCTTAAACTCTGTTGGGCCTGCTGCACTGTCACCCCCCCCCCACACACCCACACACATACACACACTACACTCAGCCATATTGTCTGACTGACTTACCTTTTCATTAACTGCTCCAGCGCTGCACCTGAGCGACGGTATAGTGCACCAAAAGTTCTTTGGAGGTCGGGTGCATGCGTCTTAGTGGCTGCACGTGTGTCCCCCTAAAAGGCAGAAACGAGTGTTTTTAAGACTGTGAGAAAGTCCTGAGTGCTGGTTTTTATTGTGCGTGCCATTTTAGACTGTTGCTCTGTGATTTGAATCAATCTTTTCTTATTTCTTACTTTTTTTCCCCCCTTTATTCTATACATCCTGTCTCCATCTGCATCTTTCTTTTCTCGCATCTCCCTCTTCCTTTAGGCTTAACTGTGTTTGTGCATGTGTGCACGCGCATGTGTGTGTGTCAGGAGGGGGAGTCAGTCGGGGAAGAGGGAGGCAAAGGAGCAAAGGGGTACGAGGTGGGGGCTGGGGGGTCCTACGCTCCCGGGAGAGAGGCAATTTCACAGCTGGTTTGCTCCTTAGGCAGTCAGGCTGAAAATGCTGCAGATTTGTGGAGCAAATTGAAATGGTGTCAGTGCAGGAACAAAGCACCGAGCTGAATGACGAGGTAGGCGTGTGTGTGTGTGTGCGTGTGTGTGTGTGTGTGAGGGAGAGAGTGAGGTGGGGTTGAGGGGCTCTAAATTCAATAACAACCCTGTAACATTTTGGCCACGCCTTTCTGACACCTGTCAATCAATCAGTATGCAGCGACTGGACCGCCCACAATCAGTATTATATTGTTAGAATGTGCGGCCGTGTGTGTGTGTGTATATGTGTGTGTGTGTGTGTGTGTGTTTTATTTTCAAGAGGAAGAAGTGGTGTGCGGTGTTTGTGCCGACCGAGCTTTTCAACCTTGGCAACCGTAACCGAGGCTCCATTATGGGATGTGCATGGTTTGGTTGTTGACTAGACAGTGCATCAACGGTCAACAGCTGTGCGTGCCATGTGGGCAGCCATAGAAAGCCATTAAACACTCACACATACATGCACATGCACGCGCACACATGCACACGCTCATTCAGCCACTTGCTCATATTCAACACATCCCATAGTTTACATTTAGTTGCATTAGATAGTCTTGCCACTTGATTATGCCACAGCAGTAAAAACTGAAATTACAATTACGCACATTGCCGATTGGCAGGTATAATGGGCGCACACACACACATACACACACACACACACAAGCGCTTCACTTCAGTCACACACACACACACACACACACAGATACTGACACACAGGAATTATCAGGGGATTCTTCCTGGTGGTAATAATAAAGCACTCGGCGCACACCTGATGGCAGTGTGGGGTCGGGGCTTAGCGTGCCCTCTCCAGCGTAGCAGGGAAATGACGAGCCAATAACTGCAATTAAACATGCAGTATAATGGCTAATCAAATTGACAGCCTCGGCTGTTCGCATGCCTCTCTCACAATGGCTTATCACAACAAACTATTATGAGGGAGGGTATTTCAGGCCCGATCCCCTCTTTTCTCTCTCTCTCTCTTCCTCACTGTCTGTGATTCTCTCCATCTCTCTGTTCTTTCTGTATCTTTACCCTTTTCTCTCTTTTGCTCTTTTTTTTCTCCCCCCCTTTCCCTCCCACCTCTCCCTCTCTCCTGCTCATCCTCTCTGTCTCTCTCTTCTCTTCTCTTCTCTCTCTCCCTCTGGCAGGCTGTCGTGTGGCTTCAGTTAATTGCAGTGGAGATTAACAAAGCAAGCAAATTTGTTTTCTTGCTGTACCGTGTCACACAGAGGAAGGGGAGATGTTTTCAGTCCCGCGAGCGAAGTGCACGTCACAATCGACACGGTCTCAAACTGATAAACCCGGTTCGTTCAGCTGTTTTGGACGCTCCTACGCCCCGTCATGATCCTGACATGATCTGTGCTGCAATAACAGGAAGTGATAATAACCTTTGTATACAGTAAGGGGATAAAGTGGATTTTTTGTTAACTGTATCCAGCAAGTGGTGTCGCACTGTGTTTTTCTCTTCAATGAAATCAAAGCAAATTTGAGTAAAGCCTCTCATGTGTTCACTTTAATTATTCATTATTAATCAGCCAAATATTTTCTTAATTAATCTTTTCTCTGATATATGTGAGGTAAACTGCCTAAAATGACACTTTCTTACTATATCAAGTCATAAAAAACGCACATTTTTCCAGTTGGAGAAGGTCACTGGTGTCAGTTTTGGTCGTCAAAAAGTGAATTTGATTTACCAAAGGGTTGAATATTAATCGTTTTACTTCTACATGCATGAGTTTGTATGGATTGGTGAAAACAAGTTTACTGCAAAGGACCAATAGAGCTGAATCTGAATCTGAACTCACACTATTTATACATTCAAAGTTTGTTAACATGGGACAAACATTTTAACATCTTGTTTTTATTGTTTAAATCATGTTGAAACTGTTTGATTGAGATGTAACTGTGATGGACATTATGCTATGATGTCATGTTTGTTGACAGAGTGACATATATAATAACATTTTTGCCATTACATTCATTATTGTATGCATCATGTGTGGTTGTCTGTTCTATTTATTGCAGTAACACTGTTTGTGTGTGTGTGTGCTCTCTCTCCAGTACTCTGAGAAGGCCCTGTACAACCAGCTCTGCTTCTACAGATTCATCTTTGACTGGGACCACGCTGTCAAAACACTGCAGACTGACGAGAAAGGTAAGACTACACGCACACACGCACACTTGTTACTGTACTGTACGGTCTTGTTTGGGGCTTCAGAGGCTTCTTAACTTTAACTATGGTCACATTTTATTCTCTGTTTTGCTGTTTTTGTTCCACACTGTCCTCGTAAGTGAAGTCAAGTTCCCAGAATTGCTCCTGAAGTTTGAATTTTTGATGTCCAAACAACGCGTCCTCACAAACACACGTGTAACATAGCATTAGCAATCAATGGCTCAACGTAAAGCTTATACCCAGAGGTGCACTTACAATATTCACCAATGATGTGACACACATCATGAGACTCTCACACACACACACACACACACACACACAAAAGTAACAGAGTACGGGCATTGGATATGGGGAGGGGGGGTTAAGGACATTCAGCTCCTCGAGTCGACAGCCCTAATTTAGGAGACGGATTCAATCACACACACATACAGAATGCAAAACGCTCCAATCACTGGAAGAAAGAAGGAAAGAGCCCTCCATCGCTCTCCCTCTGCCCCTACCCTCACTGTCCATCCCTACTGCTCTCTCTCCTCTGCTCTCTCTTTCCTTTCTCTCCCTCTCTTGGACAGGCACTCGTTTGGCTGTGTTGATTGAAAACAGGTTTTAGATTTGGGGAAATGATAGGGGGAGTAATGGGCGCGCTGACGAAAGGATAGCCCTTCTCCTATAATGGGACATGGAGCGTATATTTCCCCCTTGGACTCAAATAGACGCTACTCCAGCGCTCTGGGCGCGCTCAGTAGGCGTCAGCCACAAGGCCTCTTTACCCATAGTTCTCCCTGATTGATGTCACTTGATTAGAAAGGGCCGCTGGGCCGAGTGATTTATTTATTTGATTAAATATTTATGTATGTATGTTATTTATGTATGTATGCCCGATAACGCCGCGAGTGTGTGCGTGCCAGGCTGGACCTGAGCGAGGCAGCCAAAGAGTGAGACAGCAGAGGTAAATATAACATGTAATCAACAGATGACCACTCAGAAGATGGAGGGAGCTGAAATAGAGGGATTGGACCGGTGTAGAGGAGGGAGGGAAGGGAAGGAGTACTAACATGATTATAGCCTCCATTTTTGCTTTCTTTTATTTCTGTCTTTGCACCAGATGCAAGAAATCATCGCCAATCAATTCCTGACTCTCCTCTTTTCTTTATGTTGCTTTGCCTTTGCAGTGTTTTTGATCCGCTCTGCGCTTTCTCCGCCCGAGCTTCAGGGCCCCTGTTTACACGGCGACGCTCGCAGCTGAAAACGACAAAATGTTTTAGCACACGTTCTTTTCGTTTAGATGGCGACTGTGTTTTTTGGGGTTTAAAAACGCAAACAGGTGAAACCACCCTCCAGAGTGGAAAGGGTAAAAATGCAAAAGTCTGCTCCAGTCTGCTCATGTCACGTATGCAGGCATGCACCAGTACAGGAAAACAACAACAAACATAGCAGATATGTCAGATTCCACAAGCTTCTGCGACACCGTATGCACGCAGATTTCCCCCCAAATGCGGAATAAAAAGTGAGAACACAACGCCACTTTTGTGTTTTCTATTCAGATCGTTTCTGTGTAAACATAGCCTCATTGGTTATTTCATTCTTACTTTTTAACACACATACAGAAGGTAAAATCTACAGTGTTGCATACACAACACCACCGTAGATGACTGTCTCATTTTATGGTCTGTATCGGGAACAAATCCAAAGTCGGTGACGTTGTACACGTGCTGTCCGTCCACTTTCTCCTTAAAAAACAGACTCTTCACATGCAAAGTGTTCAGCTTGCAGAACAATAGTGTAGACCAGTGCACTGGGTCTCATCAGTTTGGGTTTAAAACTGAGGAGGTGAAACTATTATATCCCATTAAATAAGTAAAGATGGGAAGAAAAAGTTCCTGTTTCCCAAAAACTCAGATTATTGCTAAACTCAGACACATAATGAATCCTTTTTGGTTTCTATCATACATACAATGTATGAGCTGAAGTTAAAACACCTGTGTGTTTAAAGCTGCTGCTTCAGTTTCCTCTTAAATGGTAAGAAAAGTATCTCAGTGGGCTTCGACGGGTCACACTGCACAGTTCTGGAGGGAGCGGACCACCCACCCAGCTGTGCATCGTAAACCACCACTACACCAAATCCACACAATCCTCATGTTTACTTATTTCTGGCTTTGTCTTGCCATCCATGTCCATCAAATCATCGCCCCCTTCCCGTCGGGTGGTTCTGGCCCCTAAAACTCTCTGTCTGAGAGGACGAATGTGCACCGCCTGCCTTGCCTTCCGTCTGTTCCACCCAGCGCTGCTCCGCCACCGCTAGCGTGCAGCACCGCCCAGCACTCTGCAGAGTTAACATTCACAACAAAGCCTCTTGTTTCCCTGCTCGGACTCGACTGAGTCACAGCGACAGCCGCAAAACAAGCGTGTAGCAAAAAAGACAGACAGAGGAGTTTGTTTTTAAATGTATATGTCAGTGTCAATAAGCAGATCATTATTCAATAAGAGACATAATTACATTGGCAGTGGTTTGTGTTGAGTGACGGCTGTTGCTGCCATTGTGTGCGAGCTGCCTTGTCGTTGCAGTTAAACATTATAGTACTGTTATTGTATAATGCCATGTTGATGCCATAATGGAGAAAATAAACAGATGTGTGTAGCTCATCATCTCCAAAACAACCATAACCATAACTCACACATTACTCTTATTTTCATGATTATATTTACATAATTATGGCTGATAATGATATTGGCTGCTGTGATTTCATCCCCAGAGGGAGATGTTTTTATTTCATAGCACTTGCAGCAACGCATGGATGTTTGCAGGTCACATTTACAGCACATGTTGTAGCTGCTTTAGGTCACTGAGTTTCTCATATGCTTTACATTGTGCAACAAGTGATTAATATCCAACACACACACAACGGCTTTCCTCACATAGGTAACAATACATGTATACACACACTCATGCTGCTATAAAATATAGGTTTAAGGTGTTATCCCTTGGTCCTGGGGCAGTAATACCCCATATTACTGCATTACACACCCAGGGGGCGCACGGCTCAGATTACAGGGAGGAGACATACAATCCTATACGCCCTACTCTACTCTGGGGTGTGTGTGTGTGTTTCTGTGCATAGAAGGATGTGCATACCTATAGAGATTTACAACACCACCTCGACTGTTGTTGGCGTCTTTCTGGTGACGATCATACTATGTAGTGAGTGTCAGAGCGTCGCCTGTGACCCCCAAGTAGAGCTGGAGAGACATCGAATCAGTGGAGACGAGTTTCTAATGCAACCACCTGAGATATTTGATACTTGAATTGTAGTTTCTTATCATCAAAGAACTCAAATCATCATGTATTTGAAGCCTCGTGTCTCATATCTCAGAGCTCCTTTACCAGAAATACCTACTTTTTCAACAAATGTGTTGTTCTGCTTCTGAAAATAGTCTCTTATTAATAAAGTGTGTTATTTACCTGTGTTTGAGGAGCACTTGCTAACAGCTACAGTACCTATAGTTGGAAGTATTTACCTTTTTAAAAAGTGAAAGTACATATTTGTAACAAGATAAGCTGCCAAAACTATACTATACTACAATAACAGTATTATCCAGATAAGTATATTTATACTAGCTTTGGCAGTGTGTATCATAGTTGTTTGTTTGAACTGCTCAAGTTAGCTTAGCTCGCTGCAACAGATGCAGCAGAGGTGGAGCTGGTAGTTTAAAGTAAACTTGTAGTTTACTGTAAACTACAAGCTTTCAAATCATGGAAGCGTTATTTATTTCTATATTATTGCTAATTGTCCCTAAATGTCTCATACTCTGCTGTCCATACTGCTGATGCCTCACTAACGTGTTTCCTTGTTGTGGTGCTGCTTTGTAGTTTGGACGCTGAATTACTGCATAGAAATGTGTAACTTAATAACTCTAAAAGTGGATTCAATAGGATGATCATCTTTACATCTTCAGTAGAGATGAAACTGCTCGAGGCTGAGACGAACAAAGACGTTTTTTTTTGGTGTATTGTCATTGAGAGACAAAGAATATCACCAGCTGCGTGTTTGCATTTTGTTGTTGTTGTTGTTGTTGTTTACTAAACCATTAGGCAAAAGTGTGTCATGATATTGTACAATACCTCGTACGGGGCTGCCATTTAGTTTTGATATCTGGTTATTTATGTTTCACGCAGCCATTCAGAATGAGCATGTTTACATGTGCGCTGAACATTCACAATAAAGCACATTAAAGTAAAATAGCTTCACATAAAAGAGCTCTGAGTCAACGCTGAATGTAATTTGATCAGCTTGACTGTGCGTGCGTGTGTGTATATGTGTGTGCGTGTGCGCCAACATTTGCAAGCGTGTGTCTTATCTACATGTACATTGCATTTTTGTGCCTGATTGCCGCGACTAAGTAAAACATGGAGGTAATTTCATCCGCTGCAGGAGATCTCTAATAGATTATACACACGCGCGCACAGACACACACGCATACGCACACACACACACGCGCACACACAATGAAAAAAACATGCTGTCCGTTCCTTAGCTGGGAACATCCCGTATCAATGACTTTCAAATCATTTCATGTCACTTTTCCTCTCCCTGTCTCCCTTTCTATCTCCCCCTCCCTCCCTCCCTCCCTCCCTCCCTCCCTCCTTCACTCTATCTGTTGCCTTTCTCTTCCCTCCATCACTCCTCCCCTCCAGGTCTCAATCTTGAGTGTGGGCAGTATGATTGCGTGTGTGAGCAATAATGTAATTTTGCTGCATTGATAAAATATAAATTGTCCTTGAGCTGCGCTTTTCTAATGATCCATTTACCGACAGCTTCCCCGCCACCTCTCAGCGCTCCGCATTCTCCTCTCCTCTTCCACTCCTCTTCCTCGCTCTCTCTCTGTCTATCTATCTTCTTTCTTTTCCTCCTCCCTCTCCCTCTCTTCCTTGTCCATTTTCTTCCATCTCTCGCTCTCTCTCTCTCTCTCTCTCCGTCTTCCACGCTCCCCTCCCTTTCCCCCGGCGATACAAAGCGGGGTGGCAAAATCCGCGGGTGCGATTGTCAAATCAATTATTCATTCTGTGCAATTACACTCACACAAAGAAGTTTCCCTGTGCTCCGAGTGGTGATTAAATTAACTGCTATTCCAGCTGCCCGTCGCCACCAGCCTAATAGAATATTCATGGAGGCGGCCGACGGAATGGCCGATCTCCATTAACTTCATCATGCTCACTTAATTACAGGCTTGTTATTGTATTTACACCTAGTTAGAGCGTGCAGAGCCCCGATCTACTCGTGCCCAGCACCGCCAGAGTGTGCATGAGTGTGTGACAACACCTAGTTAGAGCAAAGATAACCCCTGATACACTCGCTGTGCACGCCGGAGCGCGTGCGTGGGTATGTGCGTGCATGTGCATGTTCGTGTGTATGTGTGATGGCGAGATAGACGGCGACATCGACACTGATAGATTCAGTCCCATGCTATTAAATATGCAAAGTTTGCAGCATCTAAAGCTGTGTTTTTTCTCTCCACCATCTTTCACTCCAGCCCGCATCTCTCTCTTTCTCGCCGTTTTCCACTCCTCCGTGCCTCGGCCTTCCCGACAACGCCGTCTCCCCTCTCCTCTCCTCCTGCCTCACACTCGCTCTTTAAGGGAGGCTATTTATTTGAACTGCACTCCCCACTGCGCTCCGACTTGCAGCAAGGTCTCTCCCTCTTTCTTTTCCTCTCTGTGACTCTTAAATCATTCTTTTATCTGTTCGCCACACAGTGATTGAGGTGGAAAAGAGAAAGGAGTGAGGAAGGGGAAGAAGAGAGGAGGAGGAGGGAGGGAGGGAGGGAGGGAGAGAGGGGGGGGGAATTATTTTCTCCTACCTTTCAGAAATGATGACATGATTGCTTTCGCTTGATCATGCATCATCACCCCCTTCTATTCCCCAGATAAATAGACTAGTTTGTCTCTCCCTGCCTCTCGTCTCCCCTTCTCTCCCTCCATCCCTGTCCTTGCTAACATGAGGATTATCTGGTAATAGTTGCTGCTGCCGTTAAAGTCAACCACACCATCCTCTATGTGTGTGTCTGTGTGTGCATGCATAGTGTGATTACTGTTTGTCACATGGATGTTTTTTAGCCGCCACGACCGTGAGTTAGTGCGCTTTTTAAGTGTTTAACTACCATCAATTGTCTGTGTGTGCGTCTGCGTCTGTGCGTCTCACACCGCTGATCTGTGTGTATCTAACCTTTGTTCCCTTGGGCAGCCAGTGGGCCGGTATTTATCCAGCAGCCGCTAATGTAGTGGGCAGGAAGGACGGGAAAGGGAGATAGGGCTGTGGAGACGGAGAGGACATGATGACCGGCCATATGGACTCTGAGCGTGTGTGTGCGTGTGTGTGTGTGTGTGTGCGTGCACTCGTGCGTTTATACATCACCATGTCATCTAGATAAATTACACACATGTACACACATAGGAGTCCGTATAGACTTGTTGTCACATTACAGTATCTCTCGATGCTGATGATCAGGCTTTGGAGAAACCGCTCAAATAATTGGTTGATTAGTTTATTAGTTATAGACAAAGAAGTTCAATTCAACCGCTAATTGTTAAACTGATTAGTTAGTTAGTTATTCATCACAACATCTCCTCGTTCCGTCGTCTTAAATGACAGGATTTCCCCTAAAAAGCCTGAGGTACGGGTGCCTTCTGGTCTCCTGTCCACACAAAATAAACATCACTGCTTCATTTGTGTTAGAACGACAAATATTCATGAATCCAAAACAAAAACCAGTGATTTTTTATTTTTATTTTTTATAACAAAGTCGACAATTACTCTTCTGTTAGTTGACAAATCGATTCACTGACTAATTGTTTCAGTCCCAGTTGCAGCTCTAACTGGGTGTAGCGTAGCATTCGTTGCCAAATTTTTCTGCCAACAAGTAATTTGTCAAATTCATTTAGACAAATGTGTGTTTTTAATGCGTGAACATTTTTCATTTGCTTTCGTTTTTCTTTTTTCCCCCCATTTCTTCCGTACAAGTTTTTCCAATTCGGAGAGTTTGAAAAGACTAATTGAGTTTTAAATTCCTTATTACATGATCATTGTTACAGGATATGCTTTTCTATTGGATTTGCTTTGATTGCTGTGGAAATATTGTATCAGTGAATCTATCCAGTTTATCTTTTGACATTTTGTAAATGCACTAGTTCTGTTTAGAGGACTCTCAGTTCGCAGCCCGTCCTCGGTTTTGATTGGTCGGTTTTCCCCCGTGATGTTTGTTTGGACAAATTTTAACAGATGAAGACGTGAGACAGAAATCGTGATCAATGTGTGAATTTCTCTTTTATTCTTTTGTTTTTTTTCATATAAACGGTAGAAAAACACAGTTCAGGATCAATGAGAATGAGAATGAATATTCTGTAAAAAATCAAATCAATAGCAAACAGAACTTTCTCGTGCTCATCTCCATCTCTCCGGCTTCTTCACCAGACTCTGCTCCAGTCAGTTCACTATTATTCCACATGTAGCTCGCTGCACTCTTTGGTTTGATAGTGTGTTATTACTTGGTTTCATGATACTTCATCCACACTTGACGCTCGGTATAATATTGTAAAGATTTGATTTTGGCGGCCTCCCAGCCCAGGATAGTCAGCTCTCTGTCTTCACTCTGGCTTTATTACGGCCCACCTGAAGGGATAACAGGGACAAGATATTGACTCCGTGCTCTTGTTGGGCTTCGCCATCGATCTCATGATACCGCGCGTGTGCGCACGTGTCGCCATCGACCCATCAGTCCAATTCCTCCCGGCCCTCAAAAGTGATAGCAACGCTGACAGATAGCATTAGATCTGTTAGCTCTCCAAGTGTTTATTAGTGATGAGACAGAGTCGTGGGGGGGGGCGTCGTTCTTCTTCTATGGTTGGTTTTGGCAGAACCCAATCACAGGTAGGGAAGGAGGGAGGGAGGCGTTTGAAATGTACATCGTGCCTCGTTGTATCGACTTTGATGCAGTTGCAGCGAGATGATCTTCGACAACCGTACGATAACTCCAACTCCTCTGTTCTTTCTTCTCCTCCAGGTCAAGTGAAAGCCATGGCGAAGACCATGGAGGTGTATCAGAAGCTGAAGGAAGTGCCGGACAAAGCCTTGGTCTCCAGCGGCTACTCGGAGATTAACCTGGCCAAACTCTTCCAGGCCTTCTCCTTCCTCAAGTAAAAACAACACACACACATCTGAAAAGAGGCTTCAACGTCTGACTCAGAGCTGGACATTTTGCACATTCAGCCACATCAGTTCACCCCCCCTCCTCACTTTTCATTTTGGTTTCTCTGGGAGCACGGATGATTTTTAGGCTGTGACCTCTGACCTCCCCAAACCTAATGAGCTCGTGTTTAAATCCAATCACTTCTCCCTCCTCCTCCTCCTCCTCCTCCTGCGGTTCCTTCACATCGACACTCTCATGGCGTGACCCCATCACCCCGACTCTGTATGGCAAAGGGGAGTAGCAATCATACCTAAATGACAGTCTATTGTGTGTGTATGGGGGCTCGCTGTGCCCACATCCTTGTGTGTGTGTCTGTGTGTGTGTGTCTGTGTGTGTAAAAGTGACTTATCTTCAGAGCAGCCAGCATACTCCAAAAGCCGCTAATTAGCCAATGATAGTGACCCCGGCCGCTAAGACCACTGGATGCCTGCAGCGATCGGACACTTGTTCTGATTACCACCATTCATCCCTAGCGTGCGTGCATGTGTGTACGTGTGTGTGCGTGCATGCCTGTGTGTCAGATCAGAGGATGAAAGAAAGAAGTGAGGAGGATACAGGGAGTGACGGGGTGAAGGAGGCCACACGCGCTGCTCCCTCGCTCTTTTGTCTCGGTATCGAACAGCTGATCTCCTTCTCCTCCGCTGCCTCTGTTTAACCGATGCCATTTGATCCATTTCACTCCTTTTCTCCCTCCTCCCCTCCCTCCTCTGTGCCGATTGTGTTTTAATGCGTGTAATTTTCCACACATCCAACTTGTATCGCTCAGGAGGGTTTATGTAATGATTTTTTTTTTTTTTTTTTTTGGTGTGTGTGTAATGATGAGAATATTTCATGTTGGATATTTTGATATTGATGAGAACCTTTTTGATACTGAAACCTCAATAAAAAGCTAAATTGATAAGATGTTAATCTTGTGTTACTTGCAGTATGGTGGTGAATGAGTGATGGAAATGGGCGGATGAATGCACAGTAACGTCTACATGTTTCCTGTGTTTGCTGCTTCACACTGACATACAATAAACACCACATCAAGAGAGCAAAAGCTGCTGTGACCTGCGTGTAAACAGCGTCCCTATAGAGCTCCATGACAGCTCTTGGTGGCACCGTGCTGTGCAGCGTGTTAGCACAGGGTTTGGGTTTGAACCCCGGCTCGGGGCCTTTGCATATGTGCAGATTAATCCACCTGTAGATGTGTGAGTGTGAGCGTGACTGGTTGTTTGTCTCTCTATGTGGACTGGTGGCCTGTGTGAGGTGTGGCTCCCCGGACGCCGCCCCCTGTGGATAAACAGTGTATCTGATGGACGGATGAAAAGTCTTTGCAACATATACATTGTTTATTCTGTCTGAGTAATGTTTACTACAGTATCCAGCTGTTTCAAAGCATTATCAAGCCTTTCAAAAAAAAAAAAGTATCTAATAATGCAACTATGCAACTATTTACATCTCTTTGTGGAGCGAATGGACTTGATTTTGGGATTTGTGGGCAAAACAATCACCAGAGTTTGAACTCGACTAATAATATTTTGGTTATTTCTCAATGGGAGTAAATGATATAAATAATTATTTCACATCACAGTGTTGCAATATAGTTGATTTAATAGAAAACAATAGAAGAAGATGCAGAGCAGTTCTAGAAAATGAAAAACCTGTTGGATTAAGATGCCAAATTATGTAAAAATCCAGATCGCTGTTTATTCATCGTAAAGCAAATGTACATTGTCTCACTTTCAACTCTGAACTGTCACATTGTGCTGCTCTCTGAGCGCTCCACGTGTATTTCCTTCTGCTGTAGTCAAAGTTCAGTCTCTAAGTTGCTTGTTTCGCCATTTTTCTTCCCAGAATTCTCCTTTGTGTTAATACAGTCGGGGGATTTTTTACTCCATCCTGCGGTGTGCATTTCCATAAACACTGCACGCCTCACAAATCACTTCAAACCACTGTGACTTGTGAAGGCAACCTTAAGTGGGCTGAACACTTAAACCATGATTCACTATGCAATGGATAGAACGGGCTGTGTGTGTGTGTGTGAGGGAGAGAGTGTCTCAGCGCATTTACAGCCTATTGCTCATAACTTTACATATTTATTAAATCATATCAGCTCAACTACTTCTCCCACAGTTGCTGAGCCTGATTTTTTTTTTTTCTTTTACACTATTTTCCCAAAGACTTAATCAAGCTCAGCTCACAGGAGATGTGCACTGTAGGCCTGCATGCTATTCCCACTATATCCCCAGACTGCAGGTTTTTTAAGTGAAGGCCTCATTTTGTCCTCTCAGTTTGGAGTAAACCCAGTCAAATTGAGTCCCTGCATTAATTCGACCCTGCTAAGCTAATAAGGTCGAACAAGTCTCTTTGTATTGTCGTGTTAAGCTTTATTGCTTGTCGTTTTGACCAGCGATGGACAAGGTAGGCTTTGATGAGGGAATTAGTCCCCTATTCTGTCCCTGTTATTCATAGCGCGGTGGAACATACAAGCAGCAGAGAGGGTGTCAAAAGGAGAGCTGGTCCTATTGCAAAGTGTCTCCCTTGTTGGAGCTGAAAGGGCGTTATGAGACGATAAACCGCTTAATACACTGAGCTAATTGGATGAGAGCAAGAGAGACGGGGAATTAAGGGGCGATCCGAGAGGGGAGCGGAGTGCCATGGCCCCTGCTATTCAGGTCTTTCATCGGGGCCGCGATTCTCCGCCTGAGGGGGGAGGAGGAGGAGGAGGTGGTGGAGTAGAGGAGAGGAGAAGGGGGTGAGTGAGTCTGCATGGGGAGGGAGGAGAGGGAGAGGGGGGAGGCTTGTTCATCAAAGCGCCTTTTTAGAGCTCCTCTCCCGGGGACTGAGTGAGGACTGATCCGGCTGAGGCTGGTGGAGTGATTGGGCCTATTCTCTCAGGCAGGGACGTGGTGGGAGAAACGAGGCCAGGTAGAATCCAAAATCAGCGGCCAAATCAAATCCAACAGCTGAGGGGGGGGGGGGAAATGGGAGAATAGGATATAGGGGGGGTGGAGGAAGAGGAGGAGGAGGAGGGACGGCGGCGCGACGACGATGAAAATGGGCGAAAGTCAGTGGGGAGACATTTTCTGGACACCTGGATTAACCTGTAAGAGGCGGGTAGGGGGTGCAGGGTGGGATGAGGGGGGGAGGGGAGGGGGGCATCAAGGTAGTGTATTGACACAGTGCAGCAAAATCATGCAGATTCCTCTCTCTCTTTCTTTCTCTCTTTCTCCTTTTCTTAGCAATTTGCAAGGAGCCGCGGTGATTCGACTGTATTGACCCTTTTCATATCAACATTCATTATGATGATCATTCACGGAGCCTCGTGGCCTACCTAAGTACAGGCCTGCCTCGAATAGAAAGAGCACACATCCAACAAGTGTGACTTTATAAATCCAGAGCCTATTGCCCCGCTACAGCATTTCAATTTTCTCGCCTTTTTGCGCTGCAAAGAAAAGTTTAAGCCTCGAGCCCAGCAGGTCATCCGCCTCCCGGCATTCCCCTGATATTAGGGACAAATTGGTTTGCCATTCATTAGTTATATTCACAATAAGATTAAAAACTCCCCGGACAATCTCATCAAAACCCTATAGGGCCATACAGGAAAAAACACACACGCTTCACTGAGCTTGAGCAAAAGAATGGGAATTTTAAAAAACATGGTAGATGGTGGTCTGTGTGCAGGAGAAAATTGGTTTTTATCTTTTCTTTTCCCCTCCTCCTCCTCCTCCTCCTTTTTTGCATTATGCTCCAAAGAGCAGCTGGGTGACTTTGTATTAGGCTGGGGCGTGCACGTGCATGCGTGCATGTTGGTTATAAATTCATATACAGATATAATATCTCTCCATCCTGTCCCTTATCGGATCTAATTCCTGCATGTTTTGAAGTAAATTGGATGATTAACAGGTGTAGGACCTGCAGATCTATAAAACAAGAGCAGCGGAGGAATAACAAGAAGGGGTCTCACAGATGCAGACAATAAAAAAAAGAGGGACTACATTAATCCGCGGGGTAATTTCACGCGATTTGGTCGGGCACCATAGATGGGTCAAACGGAGGAGAATAACCATTGATTGCTGTAATGGTCCTGCATCAGTAGTGAGATCCAATGGAGAGAGGGAGGGAGGGGGTACTGAGGGGGGAATTAACTCTATGAGGTGTGTGTATGTGTGTGCGCGTGAAAGCCGTTTGATGAAGTGGTTTGTTACTTCATTAATGACAAAGGGGACTCGCTTCCATCGACACTGCATTACAGATGTTAAGACCAATTTAGCGCCTTTAAAGGGTTTTAAAGGAAGTTTTGTGACGGGAGCCCCCCCACGTAAAGTGGGCGATCTAATTGAAAACCCCTCTCGCCTTTTGTCGCGCGTTTCACATGTTGGGGGGATTAAGCTCATGAATATATGGTCAGTATTTTGTCAACTCCGCTGAAGAGGACAGACGCACGCAGCGCGCTGGATTAACACACCTAATACATTTCCCCTGATTCAGGTGGAGCAGCGCGAGCACATCTCTGCTCTCTGCGGCGACAAATTCCTCTTATGGAAATGTATTACTATTATTTTTAATCCTTATAAACGGGTCTGCAGGTATTCTCAACATCAATGCATTACTTCACGTGCATGCATATTTATCCCACATTCTTGAAATTAAAAACAAATAGCAAAACTGCCACATATTGAGTTTTGCTTAATTAATTTTTTTTTGCATATTATGTAAGACAAAAACACATTTTCTTCATAACACCTTTTATTAATAGTTCTATAATATTCTATTTCACATGGTTTTATTTTTCCTGGTTATTCCTGGCTATGTCAGTCTTAAAAGGAATTTCGAAATAATAAAAGATAACTCATTTTAACAATGTAATTTATTCAAATTAGCATTATTATTAAACCAGGAAACTTACAATCACTTAATAAGAAAAAAAATGTCCTTCACTCAGTTCCTCGGGGAAAAAGGTTTGACATAAATAATTATCTAAAAACCTAATAATTCATAAACACATGTGAAAGTCTACACAGGGCGACATTCATTAAACACTACACCGAGTGCAAATCATCAAAACACGGTCTC
This sequence comes from Decapterus maruadsi, assembly GCA_030347415.2. NCBI lineage: Eukaryota > Metazoa > Chordata > Actinopteri > Carangiformes > Carangidae > Decapterus > Decapterus maruadsi. The sequence goes on from CM064890.1 coordinate 4,148,300, forward strand.
CTGAAATATACACGACCTTGTTTTGAAAATCATCCATTTTTTTTCTCGTACGTTTCCTCTCCCCGTCTTTTGTCTCTTCTTTCTTTTCTTTTTTTTCTTTTTTACACAATATGTACAATTTTCTTTCACACAGTCACGTCATTAAAGAAACATCTCAGGTCTCAGCTCGGCTCGCGCGTCCATGGAGTCAGACTCAGCGGAGATGCCACTGCAGTGAAGAGAGCAAAGGTGTGTCTTTGTGTGTCTTTGTGTGTCTGTGTGTGTCTGTGTGTGTGTGTCAAAGAGCATAAATAACTCAGGTTTGATTCGGAGACTTAAAATAAATTGCGTGTCGCTGAGTGTGACTGCGGGGACAGGCGAGCAGCGCCGAGGAGTCAGGCTCGTTGAGAAGGCTGTATGGAAGGTCTATGGACAGGTTTCCTTTGGTTCTGGGGGGGTGAGGGGGCGGGGCATGTGGGGGGGTAGGGTATGGGGTGGGGGGGGCTTCTCCTCATCCTCCTCCAACTCGCCTTTATTAATAGACGCAGACTGGCTCAGCCCACATCAATGCATACAGATGAAGCAGTGTTAATGTCGAGCACTCGGGTTGTCCACATTTTTGCACAAGAATCCTTAAAAAAAAAGTCTGGGTTCCCCTGCAGTTCTTCATCTGTGTGTGTGTGTGTGTGTGTGTGTGTGGTACTTGAGTAAAGCAGTCAAAAACTCACTGTAAAATATTATTTAAAAGTAAAAGCACTCTTGATGCTTATGGCGTATATATATTTATATAATATATAACTTATCATAAATTTAAAATGTAAAAAGTTGGGCAGTGATAACAGAAAAATGGCCCATGTGATTTTTTTTTTTTTTTTTACTGTATTATTATATAATATTATTAGATTAATCCTAAATCATTATTGTGTGAGTAGCAGGTTGTTATGGTTGGTTGAATTGGCTCTATTTAATTTTTATTCTATTATATTCTACATCTATAAAAAGAAAATCTTCATATTTTTTAAACCTGCCAAATTCTCTACAGGTAAATCTGAATTTAATCATTTATAAAGTGATACTGAATTAAAAATGCATGTTTTTTTTCTCTGTATAAAGCTAAGCTAAGATAAGTACAAGTGCTGGAATCAATGTATTTATTATAAATTCCTTAACAGATGAAGCGATAAAACTATAAATTATCATAAACCTATAATGTTAAGGGTGTTTTTGGTTGAACAGAATTGACATTTTTAAGGTTAAAATGTTGTGATTGTTGTTTAAACAATGGAGCGTGAAACAAATAGCTGTAATTATTACACACACAAACACACACTATTTTTTGTTTTTAGATAGTGCTCTTTTGAAATTTGGTCGTGCTATTTTGTTGGGGGGGGGACATGAGGTAACAGGGACGGTTGAACACGGGACATCAGGTCATCAGCCTCCAGAGGTATGAATGGGTTTCTCTCTTTTTTTTTTGGACGTGGGACAAGAGGGAGGGTGTCATGGAATGGGACGTAAGCCCGGGACACATGGGAGGAGGTGGTGGTGGAGGTGTGTGGGGTGGGAGAGGGTGGGGAGGGGGGGGCTAGAGCTGGTGTTGAGTGTTCAGCACACCTCCTTCCCTGCGGCTCCGGCGGGCAGGATGTTAAGCTGGGTGAGCTGAGCCGAGTGTTCCTTGGCCTTGAGGCGCAGCGCGGCGATACTGGAGGCCCGGCGGTCCGCCGCCGCCGAGGAGGTGGAGGTGGAGGAAGAGGCCGAAGGGTCGGGGAGGACGGGCCCCGCGTGGGAGGGGTTCTCCACGGGCGGAGCCGGCTGACGGAGGAGAGCTGCAGCAGTGGAAGCACTGGTCAGGGGACCCATACTGGAGAAGAGTCTGGGAGAAGACACATGGATGCTCAGCAGGTTTTTCTTTTTTTTCTTTTTTTTTAAAGGTAAAATTAATGTTCCTGCTTCATAATCACATATTTCTCCTCAGTTTCAACTTAAAATGCAGCAGAGCCTGGTAATTACAATTGTCACTGTGCCTCAGATGTGTTTTTTTATACATTTCTTTATTCCCTCTTCTGCAGGTTGTCTTTAAATGGTCCTTAACTACATTTATGTCATCCAATGCATGCCGACTTCCCTAATATAAAAGACAACATGGAGAGTACAAGGTTAATAATGATGTATAATAGAGAGGAGGAAGCTAATTGTGGCATATGGCGTGTGCTGTGCCCCCCCCCCCCCTCCCTCCCCTCACAGCTTGTCTGACAGGATCACACGTTTGGTTAATTTATTAAGGCATCTGACAGAGTGATTACACACCACTGAGAATGGTTAACAGTGTAACATATTTATATCAGACAGTGAGATAAACAGTAATGCGGCGCGATGGAGGATTACTGTAACCATCAGTCATTAGAGTTGCATGAAGCGCTGGGAGTTTATTTTAAGCTCGGCTGCTGTTGTGGATTGTTCTGCACATGTGCTTGACTATAAAATTGTAGTCATTGACTGTAAATACAGGGATAAATGGGATGTCCAACAACTACAATGATTGTTGGAGGGGGATACATGTGTGTTTATGCGTCTATGTTTGCAGCTCACCTGCCAAAAGTGGGTCCAATGAAGGCAGGGTGGCGAAACATGGCGGCCGTGCCCAGGAAAGTGCCCAGGCCGAGCGGGGTGGCCAGGGGCGGGGCGGAGCCGTTGTGTGGTGGGGGGGCCAGACCGGGGAAGGCAGCGGCGGCGGCTGCAGCGGCCGTCCAGGCGGACTCCAGGGCCGGGTGGGGATGGGGAGGGAAGGGGCCTCCCTCCAGGTAGTGGCTGAGGGGGTGTCCCGCCGCCAGGGGGCCCGGGAACGGCAGGCCCGACGGGTGGGCCTGCACCCCGGCCTTCTCACGCTTCCTCCACTTGGCCCTGCGGTTCTGAAACCACACCTGAGAGAAAACAGAAGATGGTACAGGTTAATAGATGTTGCAAAGAAGCAAGAAACAGAATAAATATGATAATTTGACAGGACATAGTAAGGTATTTGATGCTGTTTGAATGACAGCTGCTCAAAAGAAAGTCCATGTGTGTAAAGTTATGCAGTTATATACATTTAAAGCTATATACCTCCATCTATCTGCAGCCCCTGCCAACATGTCAGCAGTGTTTCATTGTAATCAGACTCTATTCAGTGCTGTGTCACTGTTCCCTAATAGTTGTCTAGTTCAGGTGGTGGCCAACAGGCGGAAAGTCAACGGTAATTACTTGCAAGGTAAACCCTGCCGCTCACGGTCCCTTAAATCTACTTTCTGTCTAATTAAACCCCCCTCCACCACCACCGCCTCCTCCCCTTTCTGTCCCTGCAGACAGAGCTTGCAGGGTGGGGAGAGATAATTAAGAGCGGTGTTAACAAAAGATTCCAGAAAATTACCGCCGAACTGGCTCCAATAACAATTAATGCGCTTTAAATTAAATTCTTAAGAGACGCAGAACAAGTGACTTCCATCCAAGAGGAGTATTTAACTTTCCCACGCATCCACTGGTGCCCAGTTTGCACTGCAGAAGCACGGGGCTCTCACAATGAGCAAAATGTCAACATGAGCAAAGTGATTGAACGAACCAGCTTGAGCGACAGGGACTTACACACATACACACACACACACACACACACACATTATTCCCAGAGGGCTGTTTAGCATTACACAGCCCCTCGGGAATTTATGAGTTTTTATCACCTCCTGATGGCGCCCGTTAAGTGATTTGTTCACCTACGGCCCCTAAAGAGACATCTGTTGTTTTACCGTCGGCCATAACCCTCTCGGAGCTTCCACCGTGTTTGAACTGTCTCTCTGGTTATGAGCCCGGGCTTTCGACATGCAAGCCACGCTTTCAGTGCAGGGAGAGAGGGAGGGAGGGGAGGGAGGGATGGAGAGAGTGGGATGGGGTAGGGGAGGAGGGTGAGTGTAGTGGTGGTGGTGGTGGTGGTGGTGGAGGGAGGGGGGGAAGCAAACACCTTTAATGGTCTGTCATTCGCTCCCAAGTGCAAAGCATCGGATCAATGCAGGTCTATTGCAATCACATAATGGGAAATCAAATAGCATTATCCCTCCCCTCTTTCTCTCCCTCCCTTCCTCCTCTCTCTTATTCTCACACACATCTCTCTCTTTTTTTAAAACTCTAACACACACACATACACACACACACACACATATCTCCTCGGCCTCGCCCCCTCTCTGTCCCCTCTGATGGGAATTCAAACACCATCTCATCCCAGGAATATAGACAGTGTTTGCTCCTGCACTAAGTGAGCTTTTTATGAATCGCCAGCGCCGGCTTAATTGCCACTAAAACGTCCCCCGTTCGCGTGTAATAACATTCAATAACAGGAAAGACCTTCCTCGCGCACCGACAGGGGCCATTTAACACATTTTACTGTAATAAATTACTGCCTCAAATTGGCCAGTAATCGTTGATCCTCAATCAGTGACGCATATCACCGGCTATTATCCAGCGCTGTGTACCCGGGACATTTTATAGAGGACATAAAACATTAGAAGATGCTGATCTGCACCCCCCCCTCCCCAACCCTCCCTCCCTCCCTCCCTCCCTCCCCGTCCTCATCTTATTTGATTTACAAGTCACAGGCTTCTCTTTTCAGATGCTGGAGATAACCAGAGAGCCACTTACTTGGACACGGGCCTCGGTGAGATCCAGGCGCATTGCGAGCTCCTCTCTGAAAAAGATTTTTTTTTTTTTTTTTTTAAGATAGAGGAAGGGAGAAAAGGCAGAGGGAGAGAAAGAAAAGATTCAAGGTTATAGAGGCCACCGTTAGGAAGCAACGTAGAATTGCTGTTTTGTCCCCTCCTGTTGTTCACTGTCAACAATAGACGACCAAAATACGCTTGTTCCTTTTTTCCCCCTCCTACCCTCCTCTCTCCTCCCTGGCATGCAGAAAGACGCCATAGCCATATTCTATTTTCCCTGTCACGAATGGGTAGAAATAGGCCTAGTGATTGTTAGATTTTCCTTAGCCCAGGCCTGTCACTGTAACAACATAATGGTTGAAATAATGACATCTAAACTAGCCTGCCACAAAGCAATTGACGCTCCCTTCAGCTGCGAGATGGGCTGCGGTGCAAATTAGACCTACAAGTCTTCTTAAAGTAAATCGATTGGAAAAATATGAATAATCCCAATGGTTAAAAGAAGAAAATAATAATAATAGAATAAAAATATAAAATGCACGTTCTTGTGTTCTGTAGTGCCAGTAAAGCTTCCCATTATAGAGCATTAAAACGCATACGTGCCAATTATCAGAATGTAAAATTAGCAGAAAATTGTGTTTTGTTTTTATACCCTTCAGAAAAAAAGTTATAATCATCTATATTTTCTATAAAATAATAATAATAATGATATGAATGAATGAAATTCATATAATGACGCACCTGTAGCCTAGTTCACTGCATGTGTGTGTGTGTGCGCGCGCGCGCGTATACACCTGCCCTTGGGCTTGAGGTTATAGGCCCTGACTTTTTTTTTTTTTTTCCTCAGCCTGTATTCAGTATCACGTCCAGCAGCCAACCTGAGCTACACCGAGTAATTATTCTTCCTGAGAATAATACCCGCTGTCATCTGCATCAACAACAGCGGATACAGGTAACAAAATGTCCCCAATGTGTGTGTATGTGTGTGTATCTGTGTTAGCACTTAGAGGCCTATTGTGTTCACTTATGCAAGGCACGGGTTTGGCGTTGGGGCTTTTTATGAGGTGTGATCCGCACATGTCCTGTTTTAAGACGTGTGTGGAATTTATTTACCTCAAAAAAATAAATAAATACTTCTAATTAATTATCACCTTCAGTGCAAGAATTATCTGGACAACTTATTTGACCTTTCAAAATAAAATGACACACCTGCTTTTGTGTATTTACGCGTTTCTTTTAGGGTTTTGTTTTAAACAGCCAACCCTTATAATAATAATATTATTATTATTATTATTTATAATAACAATAAAATAAAAGAATAATAATTAGCTATGAGAGATTATCATTGTAGACTATATTTAGGTCTATTACATTTTGTTCAATTTTATAAGATTGTATTGACCTACAAAAGGCTATATTTTGGTTTTCATTTGCAGGTTAATAACAGGCCTAATGATGGTATTTATAATAATGATAATAATTTCGGCACAGTAAATATTTTTGAATGTCAAAACTAAATTTCCCCGGACTAAATGGCCTCCAGCCGAATTTCTACAGTTGTGTTTTCTTACCTGGTGAAGACGTCGGGGTAGTGTGTCTTCTGGAAAGCCCTCTCCAGCTCCTCCAGCTGGTAACTGGTGAAGGTAGTCCTGTATCTTCTCTGCTTCCGTTTCAGCATCCCTTCCTCCGAGTCACTGCCCGCAGACAGACACACGCTGTCCTCCCCGTCCCTCACGTCCCCATCCCCGGCGTTCAAGCTCTCCCTCTCCTCGTCCTTCGGGGACAGCGCCGCCGCGTCCGCACAGCTGCTGCTCTCCTCCTCCTTTCCGCCGTCCTCCTCGAACTTCAGCGGGCCCAGCTCCACCAGGCCCAGGCTGCCGTCTTCCGAGCCCTCCCCGGGGCTCTGGTCGCCTTCCCCCCGGCTCAGCGACGCGTTCTCCCGGTAGGACTTGCTGCGGCTGATGCTCACCTGCGGCGCCTGGCTGATTTTGAGGCTGTCGCTGGCGGCGTGGTGCTCCAGGAGAAGCCGCTGCTCCCTGTCGAGCTTCTCCGCGTGGTGGTCGTGGAGGTATTTCCCTCCGGGGCCGTAGAGCCGGCGGAGCTTTGGCGGCAGGTGCATGTCACCGCTGAGGGAGAGGGGGTCTTTCGTTGGCCCTGAGGAGAGGGAGAGAGAGGGAGAGGAAGGGAGGGAAGCGTGTCAGAGATGTCAAAAATAATGAATGAGAAAATGTCTGTGGAAAAGCAGAGCAAACATTTCTCCTTTAAACACGCTGCTTTTACAGAGCTATTAACACGAGACTTTAGAGAAACTGTTAACTTTAAGAAACATTTATTACCCAATAAGCAGCCTGCTAAAGCCAACGAGCTCGTTCTATAGGTAAACATGATGGCACCGACAGGAAACTCCTCTTGAGGCATTAACTGCTCACTTTCTGAGGATAAAACCAGCCTATATCTTATTTGTTATGTCTAACCCGCGTGTTTATCAAAAACCAACCCCCCCCTCCACCCCACTCTCACTTCAAAGTGAACTCACCGTCAGCGGCTTTGTCGAGCTCCCCTCTGCCGGGCAGACCCGTCAAACTTTGCGCCCCTATCAGTCTGACTTTACAGGGGCTCCGGCGGCCCAGAATGCTCTCTATGCAGTACGAGGAGAGCAGCGTCGGGGATTTACTGCTCTTCCTCTCGGCCCGGTCGTGGATATCTTCCTCAAACTGACCGCTCATGTCGACGCTTTGGTTCGTCTAGTTTTCTTGTAACGCCTGTCAGTCTCCCTCTCTCTCTCGCGCGCTCTCTCTCTCCCTCTCTCCCCCCTCTCTCGCGCTCACTCGCTCTCTCACTCCTCTCTCTCACGCGGGGTCCGGTGTTTTCCTTTTTCTTCTTCGTCTTCTCTCCCTCCTCTACAGGCCGGTGTGTCTGTTTGAACCGGACTGTACACTCCTCCCTCCTTCTCCTCTCTCTCTCTCGCTCTCTCGCTCTCTCTCTCTCTGCTGTCACCCTCTCAGCTGATGACGGACACCGGCTCGACTCCCTGGCGCTGTGCCGGCCGCCGCGTCTCCGCTCCGCGCCGCTCGCTCAGCTCAGCTCAGCTCAGCTAAACGTGTAGGCAGTTATTGCGCGTCTGATTGGCTCGTGTACGTGTATGCGAGGAGAGAGACGGCGCGGGGCTGCTTTATATATTTTACGATTAAAGTTAATTTGAGGGGAAAGACGACAAAACCTGACATGGAGTTGCTTTGCTCAGTGGAACGAACTCGATAAAGAAAAGATAAAAAAGCAAAGCACCTTAAATCTACCTTTTCTCCTCCTGTCTGTTCATTTGTACTGAGTCCTAGTTCAACATTAAATACTTTAAATTTAAAGAGAAATCAATAAAATATAAAAATGGTTGCATCTTTATAGGGAGTGATGTGTTTTACTACATTTATTCAATGCACCAATGCAACCAAACACAATAATGGTCAAGAAACACTGACTTTAAAAAAAATATAAATTCCAACATGGTAAAGTAAAAAATAAAATAAAAAAACAGGGGGAGAAAAGTTATGATGCGTTTTTAACTGTGATAAAATGTGCATAAAGGCCTATTCTGTACACTTAGCCCAGCCTTGTTGGTCCTATATCATATAGCATCATTGTATTGTTGTTATTAGCCTACAGTGCAGCAGGAACAGCTACGGGACAAAACAACCACTCAATGTCAGAGAAAATTAATAGGCTAGATTATGTTTCCTTATGGGCATTACTAATTTATATTTTCATGATATTTCTATTTTGAGGATATCATAATAATAATAGGCTAATCATCAGCATCATAATAAACAATTTAACTAGGCCTAAATGTAATAGTTTACTGTACTATTTTGTGTGATGTTTTTGGGGGGATGGTAGCCTATAATTTCCTTTCAACACATACAGGTTAAATGATAGACACGTAACATATTGTCATGGTTAAAGCAAACAAGCACTGAGCTGACTCCTCGTGCCAACGTGGCAAAAAATCTGGCGCGGGGTTTGTGTTCAACCTCAGAGAGCACCTGCGAGGGCCATGTCAGAGAGTGAGTCACATTGAAACAGAAACATGAAAACTGGTATAAGAATTGTGTCTTGACCTGTTTCTGTCTGTCTATCTATATACCTATCTGTCTGTCCACTTGTCTGTCTGTTGGTCTCTCTGTCTGTCTACTTGTCTGTCTGTCTGTGCTCCCTCCCTCTCCCACCAATTGCCTGCTCTCTGCTGGAGTTGCGGATTGACTTAAAAAGTGAGGGTGGCGCGGGCGGTGATGAGACGCCGCACGGGGAGCCGGGATAGCATGCGGGGGAACTCCGCTGTGGAGAGGGGGAGAGATGGAGAGATGGATCGAGAATGTAATTTTAAATGAAAGTCTATTTAACCCGCTGTGAATGGCATGACCCCCATCCTCGCCTCAGAGCCCATCACTGTTACAAGGATCATTTTCAGAATTCAATCCAAAAACTTCAGCAAGCTGCAATTTACTCTCTCCTTCTGTATCTCTCACTCTTCTTCCCCTCCGTCATGTATCCGCCCGGACCAGAGCATCGCAGAAAAACGAGAAATAACAATAAAATATATGTCCAGAAAATTGCACAAGTTATTCTTTTTTTTTTCTTTTTTATGTTTTTAAGCAATATCTTTCTTTTCTTTTTTTGATTGGAAGTGGGATAGATCTGTGTAAAGTTTAGTTAAGGAACTCAGTGTATTTAGTGTAGAATAAACCCATAATAACTCCCCTCTTGTTTTTATAAATGCTTTTAAACGTATCTGAACAAATAGAATTGAACATTAAATATAACGTTTTTGGACAGAATTTAAAATCTCTGATAAGGCCTAGATGTGTTTATTATCAGACAAAGATGATAATATCATTTAGTCTTGTGCGTGCATAAACTCTGCAGCTCTCTAATAGTAATATAAGCAGCTGCAACCTGCCACCACAGGGGTGCATGGTGTCACAGACAATCCATCCGTAACTTTTTGTGGTGTCACAAACTTCCGAGCTTGTTTACTTGCACGCAAATCAATGTAATGAGTGTAATAACAATATAAAATGTTATGCCTTTTTCCTGCGCGGTCACAAACAGACGTGCGTAATACAGACGAGTATTTAGAGTCGCTCTGTAATTTGGGGGCTACAATTTGATTCATTTATCCGCACACTGTTATTAACCCTGTGGAAAAAGAGATGTCAGCCGCCATTTCAGCCAGCAGGACATCCGCGCTTTGTTTAAATGCACTAATTACGCGCATACATTAGAGGGGGACGGAATAGCCTGAGCGCAATTTTCACATTTTCAATTTTCCGTCTATTTGACGTGCAGGTGAAGAGATGGCGGAGAGAGGCCGCCTTCCGTTTCGGCACCACCGCCTCCGCTGTATTTTCATAACATCCTAACTTGATAATATCCAGGGGAAACACCGGGTTGCATGTTTTCTGTTCGTTAGGCGCACAGACACTGCTGTTGCTGCTGCTGTGCCACCTCTGTATGACGCCCTTGTCCTCAGGCCCGCGCGCCCCACAGCTTTTTATTTTACACATATTAAAGGTAACAGGTGGATTTGTGTGTTTGTTTAGAGTGCAGGCTTTTCTAACAGATCTCTCCCCACGTGTCTCTGTCCTCTCCAGTGAAGGCTAAGAAAAGTGACACTAATGAGGTCCATCACTCAGGACCAGCAGGTTGCGCGTCGCCTTGGAGGTCATTCAGTTGGCGCCATCTCCTGGACGGAACAGCAAACTGCTCCCCAACAGGTAAGACCATGTAATTAATATGTAGGTGCATGTATAGAATACACTCATTTATTCAGAGTTAAACCCCTCATCCACCTGTGGAAGTCAGGTATCCTCCCTTTTGCACGTACAGGGTTGGGACTAGTCAGCTACATGTGTTATGCCGCATGTTTGTCCCTGAATGCAACATGTACTGGTCCCTAACGTGCACCAACTGGCTCTTGGCCTCCTCGGATGACGAAGACTCATCCTCCATCCTCCAACCATCCTCGCGCTCTGCCATAATTGGACACTTGCTCTCTGCTTGAGAGGCCAAGCAGGAAAAGAAGGGAAGGAGAGAGAGAGAGCGAGTGTGTGTATGTGTGTTGGGAGGGGAGGGAGCCTTTTAAGGCGCGCGTAAGCAAAGTTAATTAGCGGTTATTAACAGCCCGCATAATGAGAGCGAGAGGGAGTCAATTTAATGACTTTGTTAGCGCGAGTTCAGAGCGACAGGCGATGATCGAAACAACAAAGGCGAGCGCGCACGCAGCCATCATCCGTAATTTCCAGCGGTAATGCGGTCTGATCAGAAACAAAGGGCTCTAATTTCGTTCAACTGACTCGATAATTTGTCCTTATGTAAGGAAAATAATTAATGACTTAATGCTTCAACAGAAGTAGCTTTCTTTGGGGGGGAATTCGGAGGCCTCGTTTGCTGGAGAAGGTCGTAAGGAAATCAATTTCCTGGCCTATAATTATTTACATCATGAATTTAAAACGTGGACGTGTGCCTTTGCTCGAGTTAGTGTGCAGACGAGTGAGAGTCTATTAGAAGAGGAGAGAAGGAGTCTCCAGATCTTCTTCCCTCAAGCAAATTATGAATGGCAACAAATGAGCCACTTGTCATAATGTAGTGCCGAATATTTTGCGACGACAACACAAAGAGAACTATGCATCATTTGGAAGAAAAAGTCGGTTTCCAAAGGCAAATATAAACTCAGATAATCAGGGCCAAACGACATTGGCCCAAATTTAATATGAGAGGTCATTCGTCAGTGCAGGTTTGAAAGTTTCGGTGACAAATGATTGGCTACTTGATCACACCTTGGAGCGCGGCTGAATTGATGGCCCTCGTGCCTGTAGCCGTCCCCGATAATGTACCAGGTTATTGTGGCTACTGCATTGCAGAATTATCCGAGGCGAGCGCGTCTTTACGCATGATTTCATCATTCCGCTGATGGGTTGAGTCGGACGGGGAGATGTGAGCGCTATTATCGATTGGGGGGGAACATGAGCCGCCTGCGGGCCACTCTTGGATTCATGGCAGGTGCATAGGTCACCCACACGAAAGCGGCAATTTCACAGCCCCCATTGTCTCCACTGATTACTGCTTTGATCACAGGAATCAAGAGCCCGAGACTCTCGTATAAACCTACCGCAGAGTCCAGGAGCTCGTGAGCTGAAGAGGTCATCATCATCATCATCATCATGGCCATCGCCATCATCCAGCTACATCATCACCATAACCATCGTCGCCAGCATCATCATCATCATCATCATCACCACAAGTTGACCATACAAACCTGGGGCGCAGTGTGTTTTCACAGGCGCGTTGCCCTTTTATTGATTGCGTGCCTTAATTTTAATTCGATTGCGCGAGTGTCAAAAATTCCGCAAGAATCATCCTAGTAATGAGATAATCAAAGTAATATATGCAAATCAGTTATGTTGCCAGCTTATCAAAACCGGAGTGCCCCCCCTTGAGTCTGAAGAAGTCCATTTATTCAGTTAGTGGCAATACCTTGCGCAAATGGCGCGATGCAAATGACAGTTGATTAGACTAAATTAAGAACCTCGTTTCTCTCTGACCTTGTCTGAGTTTTATGTAAATTCTTTTTTTCTTGCTTTAATGTGATAAAGAAAAAAAAAAAAGCATTTTACACCTTGGCCTTTGTAAATCTGAACAATATTTTCCAGGAGAGAAACAATGGTCAGCCTCAAATAACTCACTCCGTCAACAGCCTGAATGGTTCTGTGCCTGTCTCCCTGTCTGTCTCTCTCCCTGTCTCTCACACACAAATCTCAGTATATCTTGACCTCAGTGCAGCTCCCACAGCGACAGAAAGTGTGCCTGTATAACTTCCTTGCTGTGGGGGAGTGTGCCTTGAAGATAGACTTAGGTGTGTGCGCCTGCGAGTGTGTCTGCATGTGTGTGTGTGTGTGTGTGTGTTTACACGATTATGTGTACTCATGTGTGTACCATAACATATTGTCTTAGGGGACAGAGAGAGTGCAGTTGAGACTTCCTCTCTGTGGGGTGTGTGGGGCCTGTAGATGGGAAAGGAATAAATCCAATATAGATTGCAGGGCTGCGCTGCCTCCCGCTGGGGACCCTCAGACTTGCAGGCCAGGATCAAAGTGCTTTTCTCCCCCTAAATTGGCCTGAGAGGAGCAGGAGCAGCCAAGCTACACCCCCAACACTGGGACTGCCTACGACCTAATGACGGTGCTGGGGACAGACACGCATATACACATGCATACACAGGCACGGCCGCTGTGTACGTGCGCGCGTAGGCATCGAAATTCACTCCCAATCATTCCCAGATTGATATCACATCAGTCAGACTCTTGCACCAGTCAAACGCGCACTTGGGCGAGAAAACCACACAGATATAAACCCACTCTCCTCGTTCTGTGATGTTGAACACACTCATTCCTTGTCCAAAGACCATTCACCTCAAGTCTCCCTCTTCACATCTCAGACTACCCCCTCGAGGCTACCTACCTAAGCTGCGGATTTAGAGGAGGCATCCTTACTACCTGTGCACACAGGCTTCAGAGGGAGGGGTGAATAGTATAACTGACACCACATTAAGTGTCTGAACTGATACAGACTCCTGCCCTTTGGGTAGAGAGAGAGGGGGGGGCTACAAGGAAAACACTACCAGAAACCCAAAATGCCATTACGCTTCTAGCCAAACATCCAGCCACTGTCATTTTGGTTCTATCCAGGAAGCTAATTCTATTTGTGATGAGTTGTCTGATGTGTCGCTGGGTTGGGTCCAGAGACAGTGTGACAGAATATCCTATAGGCAGACAATTGTGGCTCAGTATGCCTCATTACCTGCTCACAGGGCATTTTATGTTAACTACAGCATGCCACTACAAAGCTCATCTCTGGAGGGTAACAGGTTGCAGAGATGAATACAAAGATATAGAACCATGTATACATATTCACAAGAGCCCCCTTTTTTAACTGACAGCTGAAATTGCTTGGTTTTTGGGTGCTTGCATGGTTTGAATAGCCTATCATGTTATTTCAGCTACTATTGCTTAAAATCACCATCTCCAACTGGTCCTGCTATCGTTTATGTACAATAAATTCAGCTGCATTACCGACTTTTATAAACAATTTTACGACAATCTTCTTCTTACAGATAGCGGAAGCTTCATCTTTCCGAATAGATTATGTTATGTCAGCACTTAGCAAAGGGAAGCGAGTGACCTACGCTGTCCCACAAAGGCAGAGAGCAGCAGCCTATAGTGAAGAAGAGAAAAAAAATGTTTTTAAGTTATCAGTCTGACTGGAAAACTACATATATACATATATGTGACATTATTCTATGGCTTTTTAGGCTGATTATTTCACTCAGAAATCATGGATGCACTTTGCTCTTTGGGTGTTGTTTATAATGCTCCACAGGAATGAAATGCAGTAGCTGTCAACAAAATGCATTCTATAGCTTCCTTTTACATTTCAACTTGTTTTTTATTTACACAATAAACTTTATTTTGATCATTTTATGGTTCTTTGGGATTGGAAATAGCCCTGTCCCTGCTTTGCTAGCTGGCTGCCTGTTCACCTACAATTAGCCTAGGCCTGGCTGATGTTTTATACTGAAAACTAGCAAAGCTGAAATATATTTTGCTTCTTTATTTTGTTAGGGCTTACGTCATTGCGTTGATGAGATCATTGTGTTCACAGATTGAGGGTGTGTGGTTATTTTCTTTTACGTATTGTGTGTGGTGGCAGGCGTTTGGAACTTAGTAGCTGTTGACCATCGCCGTCACCTCACCGTAATTATCATCATTTGAGACACACATCTTTTTGCTATAACTGCTTGACTTTGTTACAATATAACACTTACAGTACAACACTTTGAACTGATCATGGACCCTTTAAATTTTTTCGATGCATCACAAAAGACGAGCTTTAGGTTCCTCAGCGGCTGAAGACTAACGCTATCTACACTAAATATGCTTAAAAACACACCAAACCCCATGACCTATATTCTGTTTATGATGATTATGTAGAAAACATGTAGCCATTTTGTTTAGCTTTAGCTTATGCTAGCCTTCCTACATCCTACTATCTAGCTTTTTTATGGCCTATTGAAAGCTTTGGTTTGTAGTTCAATGATTATTATAGTGAGTGCTTTGTGTTTGTTGGCTTTATTGGCCAACACTGAGCTCTAAACACCCTTTCTCTTCACTACAGGTGTCATTTAGCTCTCTTGAACCTACTAAGTCATGTCTCATCACACATCATCGCTGTTCATCCACTCGTCTCCTTGGTTTTGTCCACTCCGGCTTCATCTTTGTTGTACAATCTTCCATCTTTTCTCTGCTTCTTTCCGTCTTCTCTGCTATTTTCCACTTTGTATTTTCTCCCTTTCATCTCCGTCACGCCTCTCTTGTCTCTTGATGCTGATACACCTTTCACCTTGTTGTGTTCAATCCTCCACTTGTGTCTCTGCTCTGGTGCATTGCATTATATTTTCCCTTCATCAGCTCCACTGTTTGCCGCTATACTTTTGTGCTTTGTTTCATTTTTTTTTTTTTGGGAGGGGGGGCTGTGCAGAAAGCAAAGACACATTTGGAGATTGCTGCTCATGTCTACAGTGTATGCTCTTCCATCATTCAGCACATACTCGCACAACAATGGAGAAATATGCATACTAAATACTTTGAACGCAAAGACAAACACACTCAGTACATAAACATAGGCCACGAACAGATACGCAACAAAATCCTTTTGACATCAATAATTGGTAAATCCTCTGATTAACTTGTAAGAATTGTCCTTAGAGTGCTTAAGTAATTGTGTTTGTGTGTGTCCTTTTTTATTGCATGCACCCCCCTCTCTTTAAAGCACATCTTTATAACCAAGCAATTCCAAAGCAATTTTCTCTGTGGGAGGAGAGTGTAATTTTCTATTCTGTGACACTGTGATGTGTAAGAAACTGGGAGCTGGCGCTAAAAGGCGTCTGTAGTGTGTGTCTTGGTGTGGGTGTGAGCTGCTTTAATGGCCAACGCGGGGCGGGTGGCGGTGGTGGTGAGCGGGTGCATGTCAGGAAGGCCATCATTTAATGACTCCCAAATAGTGCCCTCCTCGTTAGAGCTATCGTCCTGGAAACACGAGGCTGTGAACCAGGAGAGCGCCACACGCTGCAACAGTCTTTTATCTTCATATTAAACCATTTGCATAACATTACCGCGATAGATAGGATTCAGGAGATACTCAACCTACTCAGGGAGAGACAGAGAGAGAGAGTAGGCACAGGAGACACAGAGAGGGTATACTACATGTCCTTGCAAATCTAATCAGCGTTAAATGGAGCTGTCAGATGTGTGCGTGCGAGTGTGTGTATGTGTGGTACTGGATGGCTCATGTCAGGAGTCATTTAACATTAAATTGCAATAGTGTGTAACAGGGCTGTAATTACAAAATACAAGAATCCAAGCTATTTCTCGTTAGATGTGACATCCAAATACAGCAGTTACCCACCAGTGATAGCTACACGAGATGGGGCCAGGTGCTAACAATTCAGAGGTTGTGTGCACTTATGTCCTTCACAAAGTTAAGTTTTATTATTTGTTTCTTTTTTTTCTTCTTCTTTCTCTCTCTTAACGGTTTGAGCAAATTGTACATAGTTATAGCAGCTCTGCACAATACAAAGAGGTAGCCAATCAGAACAAATCGCATCGCTACCATTTTTTAAATTGCTGATGTGGTTTTGCAATGATGGCGGACTTTTGTGTGATATCAGCAGACTAACAAAAGACTCAATTTCATGTTGTGTGTAGGTGCGGCATCTATCTATACTGTATCATGCGGTGCTTTGCTGTGCTTTGCGTCTAAAGGAAAGTACATACAACACCTGCTTCCCCCGTCACGGCTCAATGAAGAATACAGAGGCCACAAGAGATTTGCGTATAAAGTAACATGACGAGGAAAGTGTGTAAGCACACACTAATTAGTTGTGGCTACGTTCTGCCTGATTAATTGAAGTATGCTTGATCCATAGGCTATACATAACTATCAGTTAGGAGGATGTAGTATACACTGGACTGCTTAAGCTCTTGAAGAAGCCTTGTTTAAGGTTTTTAATCATTGTGTAGAGGACCCTGGAGGATGTGGTCCATGCATTGTAAGAGCTATGGTGCATCAAAACATCCATATTATACATGATACCATTGTGCTGGTTATGTCTACACACCAGTGGTAAACCCACGTATGAGATTTTAATTGTTGTGTGCCTGATGGATCTATTTTCAGGGCTGTGAAGCGTGTGCGTGCAAACCTATTGACCCTTTAAAGGTCAGACTGTATAGGATAAAGGGGCAAATGTAGCTTTCATACAGTACATTGCATGTGTGTGAATGTATATGGCACCATCTGCTGTGAGAGACTGAAGACGCCATCATAAATATCATAAATCACAGAATAGTCGTGTAACTGTGTGTGTGTGTGTGTGAGGGAGAGAGAGAGAGATTGCCTGTTTATGCATATGGGGATAGACGCTGCCAGGTGAGTGTACCATTTACCATCAAGCCATTGAGTTCAGCAGGCATCTAATAACAAAGCATTTATGGCCCACTTACGCATGCATAGATATAACTGTCAGTAGGCAACAACAGTTTCCTCTTTTTCGTCTCCAGCTATTCCTGCCTCTCTTAAAACACACATCCGGATTGGACCCAAATACTCTAGAATTCTATCATCAGACTCGGGGATGAAATTAAAATCACTCATTTTCTTTCTCCATACAAGGAGCAGATCAATTTCCGGAGACTGGGACGTGATATTTTCCTGCCACTGGGCTTTCTCGTCTTTGGCACAGCACCCTGACTGCCTGTCAGCGGGGGGCCCGGGCCTGACTGCACGCCTCGCCGGAGAACAGTTACTTCTGCCGCGGCGAGTTTATTTGCGCCTCGCTATGAGAATTGCCATCATTTACCCTTCCCCAACACCTCCCAAAAAGAAAGAAATAGACAAGAGGGGAAGCGAGGCAAGAATGAAAAAGGCGAAATTGATTCTTTTTGATACATGCTGCATGGGGGACATTAGGTACCCATCGTTTGACCATCTATTTCAAGAAATGAACAGAATAAATTTAGCTTAAAGTAATGTATATAGAGCTTTTGGAGGCCTCTGCTGCTGTTGTTCACATTGAGAGTGAGCTGCTTGCTGCAGCATGCAGAGGTTAACCCGTGTATTATATGCTGCTTTTAAGAGAAATCAATTAATAATGCCTCTGAACAGGAATGATAACTCACTTTAAATGAAACAGTAAGGTGTGTTAAGCCGGTGGCACGTTGGCATTTTACTTCATCCTCAGAATAAACTATATAAAAGGTAGGCCAGAGAGGGAATTTTGTAATATTAGAGACCTCATCCAATAGACTTTTTCCCCTTTCATGTTTGTTTTTGCAGGACGTGAGGATGGGCATGACACAATTATTTGCACAAGCAGTCTCACATGAGGTCACCATAATGCAGAGACTGAACAGAAAGCTCCTCTGTCTCATTAGATTCTATTAGTTTTATTTTATTACAACCCCCAATAGGTATTATGATATTTTAATATGTCAGAGACCAATACTATGAGTTAAATATAGTATGCCTTTAACTTTGTTTTGTTTTTATTTCATGATGTGATTTATTTTTATGACATGAAAAGCCATTAACAATTGCATGCCCACTTCTGCTTCATAGGCCTATACTGAATGTGTCTTGTGTCCTTTTATATTAGCCTATTATCTGTTTGTTGTAATTAAAACTTATCGATGTCCCAGTCCTGCTTCTTGTTTATTTTGGCCCTGGTCTTTGTTTGCGCACCTTTCGGCCATCCAATCCGTCCTTTCCCCTTTTGCTAGAGACCCTGCTGCTGCGTCACGGAGCCTGTCAATGCTTAATTAAAACCATACTGAGCAAGAGTATAAATCCAACCCCTCTTTTTACACTCAGTGCATACCGGCATGCACGTCTGAAGCTGTGGACTTCGGTCGAGGGCAGTGCATTAAGAGTTCGGCAATAGCTGCAAATTACTTTGAAACTTTAAACAACTGCGAGAAGAGTTTGAACAGACACCACAATGGCAGGACTCAAGGTAAGGCAGCAATTCTTTTTTCTACAACTACTTTACTGCGCTTAGACTGCGTATCTAACAAGTCCGCTAAGTTTCACAGTAGTTTTAGTATTGCCACGATGCGCACGCTATTTGGAAATAAAGAAGAAGGTGTCCATTGATTTTTATCATGCATCTTATACCAGATATGTAAATTTAAACTTTGTATTAGCCATCACAAGTGTAATTGAAGTAGACCGGCTGACTGAAGGGAGGCGTTTCCTTCGACCAATCACAGTGCTGCATTCTGCAGCTGCCCAGATGTGGTCAACGATGCCTCAATAACAGCACGAAACTATTATTTCCAATAGAACCAGCTTGAAAACCTTTTATATCATCATTATAATGAAATGAGTTTTACTCTCATATGTTCTAACCATTACAACCTCGTTTACTCCAGTCCTGGTTTGGTTGTGTTAAGTGTAGTTTAGTGTTTCTTTTTTATTTCAATGGAAACCGTTACTGAAGCATCAATTCAACTCCACCAGTTGACTGACATGTCTCCAGCATTTAAGATTGTGATTACTAGGTCCAAAAAGTGAGTACACTGCAATTGTTTCAGTCTTTTTGTAGATTTCTTTTAAAAGATAATCAGAAGAATAAACGGAATTGATCTGTATATTTGCTATATGATCCATGTGATGTGACGAGTTGTGCGTTTTTGTCACTTTATAACTCAAAATCAAAGTACACGTTCAACAAAACGAGGAACATGCTGGAACTTTCAAAATAGGGCGCCCCAAAAACACATGAACGCGCACATATGGAAACCATCCATGTCCGTCAGCGTGCCTTTTTTGCAAACTAACAATGACTCAGCAAGAATCCTTTACCACTTTCCAAGTTCATGTTTTTCAGTGGTTGTGGAGACATTGAGTGCTGGCGATCAGTGCCAGCAGAAGAGGATAGTGGAATATTAATCATCTCATAAATGAGAAGTAAAAGTGTTGATCAAAATATACTGTGGAGGATGTTAGAGTAATTAGTCTGTTTCTATAACACAATAACACAAAAATAATGGATGACTGAAAGGAGGGGGGGATCTGGCATAACTGCAGTTTGTTTTATCATAGATCTAATGTGAATCAATATGACAACAATTAACAAAAAGACAAGCCTTAATGACAAGCCTTCAAATTTAATTATAACCAGCATGAACACATTTATCCTGCATTACAATGAAGCTGCGTGGTGTATTTTTTATTTTTCACTTTAACTTCCTTTGAATGTTAAATGTTTGTCTGTCTGCCTGTTTCAGTACATGAGTGGCTTTGGCAATGAGTTCTCCTCTGAAGACCCACGCTGTCCTGGATCATTACCTGAGGGACAGGTAGCTCACACAAAAACACACTCAGGGCTCATTTTGGCATTAATTTGATCATTTATTCATTGATTTTGTGCTTAAGTGAATTGCATGAATACTTAATGTGACACCATAGGTGTCAGAAGGGGTTTAACCAACCAAAAGCTGCTGTGACTCCTCCATGTTTTATAGAAAAATATCAAAATCTGATCCTAAGAGACGCAAAGTCAACTCCACTTTGCTCTCCTCTTCTCATCTATGGACCTTTCATCATTATTAGATAAACCAACCTTATGTAACCAGTGTGCCAAATGCTAATACTGTGGTTGCACAAAACATGTATAAAACACAGCATAACATGTCTGAACAGTGTCCATTGTATTCCTGCAGAACAGTCCTCAGGTGTGTCCCTATGGCCTCTACGCTGAGCAGCTCTCTGGCTCTGCCTTCACCTGCCCTCGACCAGCCAATAAGAGGAGGTATCCATCTCTTTCTGACATGTGCATCAGTTCATATAGTTCAATGGATTGTAGAGATCTAGAATAACTTCATACTGGTCTGTTTTCTCTCTTCAGCTGGCTCTACCGCATCATCCCCTCTGTCAAACATAAGCCCTTTACGGCAGTGCCATGTGGGAATCTAACCGAAGACTGGAATGAAGCAGAGCCTGATCCGAACCAGGTATATTAATGATTCTCCTTCTTTGGAGGAGGGTCTGGCGAGCGAGACTAATTAATGATGAACAGGAAGAGTTCCCGGCCATCTAGTCTTTGCTTCAGTTTAGTGAAACTGTGATGTTTTCTATAGATTGTAAAAGCTTCAAACATTAACCAAACAACAAAACAGCACATTTTGCTGCTTATCTTGCTCTGGCTTTTGGGAGCAATAAACAAACAAGGTTTGTAAAAGGCATCCCATGTCCCCCATCCCCATGTTTTGACAGTGAGGCTTAGCTATTGTGCTCCTCTATTTCCAGGAAATGTGTGAACCTGGTTTGATCGGGTCGGATTTTCAGCCACTGGCGACATTAGAGCCAAATATTTATATTCAAACTGAACTTTTTAAAACTAACCAGTTAGGAAAGCAAATACAAAAATCTAATTTTGTCAGAAAATGTTGAATTCATATCAAATCTCATGGCTCAATGTAAATGTTTTATTGAGAAAATATATTTTCAGATTATTTAATACCATTGCTGATGATTTATTCCTTTAAATCTTCTGTCTCATACTCTCTCATAGCTGCGATGGCTGCCATTTACCATCCCAAAGTCTACAGAGAAGAAAGTGGACTTTGTGGCCGTAAGTTTGACTCTTTCTTCCCCACATCTTGTTGTTTCATTTAAAACTGTGACTTCATTGGGATTGTTGTCGCCATCTGCATCTTGCAGGGTCTGCACACAGTCTGTGGTGCCGGGGATGCCAAATCTCGCAATGGCATTGGCATCCATATGTACACCTGCAACACTTCCATGGTTGACAGGTCAGTATGTATTTACGTGCAGATGTATCCCATCATATGAAAATAGAGGTATTTTCACATATCAATAGGAAAGGGAGGAAAAAAATCATTGGTTACGTTTTTGCTGATCATTTCTGAGCTCTTCAATTTCTTCCCGTTCCAGGTGCTTCAACAACTCAGATGGAGACTTTCTGATTGGTGAGGAAAAGGGCTGTTGATGTTTTCACCGTCATCTATCACCGGAGCAATGATAGCTCAATCCTCCGTCCTTCTTCTCTCTCAGATTTTCTTTTCTCTGTTGCTCTCTTTGTGTGTTTGTTTTGCTAGTCCCCCAGCAGGGTGAGATCTTGATCACTACAGAGTTTGGGAAGATGATGGTGGAGCCGAACGAGATCTGTGTCATCCAGGTGAGCCTTATGTTTTTCATCTCTCCGGTTCGCACAGAAATCTTTCGCTGTGTCCGCCCCCACCGCCCCACTTACCATATTTAGAGAGGCATATTTTTGGTACTTTTCCAAAGTGACCCAAAAATAAATAACAGTGGAAAGAGGTTTCAACTAACTCTTGACCACTATGAAAGCACACGTGTATTTTTTCCAAACATTGTTAGTCCATGAACCCAGAAGTCTCCTCACCGCCACTTCTCATGTGTTTCCTCCAGCAAGGGATGCGCTTCAGTGTGGACGTGTTTGGAGAAACCAGGGGATACATACTGGAAGTTTATGGAGCCCACTATGAACTCCCTGACTTGGGACCCATAGGTTTGTGTTTGCATAATGTTTATGAGTCTAGATACATGTAGTATGTGTTAATTTTTCCTTGAAATCTGCACACTTTATTTGTTTCTCTTGCTACATCCTCTCTAGAAATGTTCTGTTGTTCACCATTTAAGTCAAGACTAAAATGTATCACCAAACCATGTATTCATTGTGATAAAAAAATCCCAAACACATCGGGATCAATGATAAATAGCTTTGGTTTATGATTAGTAAGTGTTAATTAGTTAGGTTGCACATGCCGACATGTAAAACAAGTGAATACTATAAATGTTAGACTGGTGGATATTGTAAACCTCAATATTATTAGCGCACACACACCAACGTATGCCCTGCCAGAGGCAATAGCGTGGCTGTAGCCTATGGGCTTTATCTGAAATCACTTTCTCATTCACTACCCACTATATAATAGACCATCAATAGTTTACTCAATAGACAGCAGTAAATTGAGCTTTTGGACACTTACTAATCATCATCATTTTGTGTCATCAATGGCAGCTGCAGAGTGGCGCCATTTTCACATCTATGAACTGTGGTTCATTGCATTGTGGTATTGTTAAACAGTGATGTATACACCATAGACACCAGGTTTTGTGACTCACTGTGGGGAAGACACTAGACGAGATAGTGTAAAGAAATGGGCACGCTACATGTTGTACACTGCACAATGTGCAATAATACATAGGAGGGGGTGATCTGTTGTTGTTTGTAAAAGTGTCTTTTTCTTTTGTTGTTTTGTGTGTTTGTGTTCTGCAGGAGCCAATGGTCTGGCCAACCCGAGAGACTTCCTGTGTCCAGTTGCTTGGTATGAGGATCGCACCGTGTCCACGGGTTACACCGTCATCAACAAGTATCAAGGGAAGCTCTTCGCCTGCCAACAGGTGTGACATTTTCACCTGTGTGCGTTAGTCGTACACTGTGTGACAGTGGCCCACGCGTATGGCATAGGCTACCTGCCCTATTACCCTATTTAGGTCTGAATTTGCTTCAGTAAACACCATCGAACCGCAACAATAAGTAACAGGAAACTGTCCAAGTGAAGCATATGATCCATTAGCTGCTCCCACCGATTGAATTGCCATCCCTGATGATTTAATATGGAAGTGTTAGCTGTTATCCATTCAGCAGGTTTCCGCCTCGACTCCTTTATGAGTCTTAATCACTCATAATTAGTTAAGGCATTCTGGCGTTACAGACAGTGTACCCGTGAAGCTTTGCTTTGTAGGAAAAACCTTTCACAAGTTAAGCATTAATTTCACCATATTTCACTCGAGGAATGATCCTCCCCCTCCATGTCCTGTTAGGCGCATAATTGGATCGACACATAATGTCTGACAGGAGGTTTTTTTTTTTTACTGAGACAGGGAGGAGGTGGGAGGAGAGGTTTGTCAGGGGCTGGGGTTGAGGGGTTGTAACCGTGGAAACCGTGTCAAACCACACTGTTATTATTCATCGTAGGAAGTACACAAGGGTAAGATACTGTCTTTTTTGTGGCAAAACAAATACTTTTCATCTCTTGCCACCTCTTGCTTGAGCATCTGCCCCTTGTCATGTGCTGGAAGTTGGAGGTGTAAGGAACCTGACACGCTTTTCCTGGTGTCCAATCCCTCCCCGAGCCCGGAGCGTGAGGCTACAGGGGCAAGAAAATAAGGACGCGAGCCTCATCTCGGGGAAGATGCTGCTGCTCCCGTCTGGTCCTGCTGTTTTGTTCCCCTGCAGAGCGCTGAAATTGCTCAAATTAACTTATTATTTGCTTGACTGGGCCAATATGTTTGTGTTTTGTGTGCATGTGTGTGCAAGTGCTCGCTCTCCTCCATTTTTCCCTTTTCATTTTAATCGAATGTAGTGGAGTTACCACAGATGAATGTCCAAGAAATTACCTGTGCTGGGTTTCCCAATGGCCTTTTTGTATGGCAGCTACTGTAAATTGAGTGTGTTGCTGCTTGTGTCTGCTGTTCATTTGTTACATGTGTGAATCAACTTATGCACGAATGTACGTAGAAATATGTGAGTGATTTTTTTTCTTCATTTTTTTGGTTTGTGCGTCAGGTGTTCATGTGTGTGCGTGTCGCGTGTGTGTAAGGAGCTTAGAGGTCACTCAGGAGGCAGCTTGAGTTGTAATGAACTGTATTGATTTTAGAGCTCCTGTTGAATGTCTTTTTCGCAGTGACATTATCAGAACAGAGAAACTATATAAAATTGCTGTGGTTTTAACAATCAAGATAAAGAAATATCTCTGCACCCACTGTTACTGCTGCTCCCCCCATAACTGCGCCGCTGCGAGCGTCAAAATGCTCAAAGTTTGGGAAAGTTTGATTGTGAAGCCAATTACCCCATAATACCTGGAGCCTCGTATCACAAAGAACAGGGGGAATGAAAGAGAAGAAAGAATGAAAGAAGTACACCCTTTTTCACAATCAACCCTTTTCATTACGACCAGTTTTTTTCTCTTTATGTCAAGAAGTAGTCTCTCTGGGAATTTAAGATTACAAAGACATTATTCATTGTTCCTCTTTCCCTGTGAAAAGCTCAATTTAAAGTCCTTTGTGTTTGTAGCTTGGGTAGACTCGTCTTATTTGTTTTGTTCTGCGCTCTGCACGTAGGATTTTTCTCCATTCAATGTGGTTGCCTGGCACGGGAACTACACACCTTACAAATACAACCTGAAGAACTTCATGGTGATCAACTGTGTGGCGTTCGACCATGCGGTGAGAGTCATGTTTAAGAAACACAGGCACACTCACAGTGCTTTTTCATAATACATATTTCATATCATATAATGTTTACTATATGCATGCTCAAATGTCCTATTGTTCTCCGTAGGATCCATCTATCTTCACGGTGCTGACTGCTAAATCCACACGACCCGGTGTGGCTATCGCTGATTTTGTCATCTTCCCTCCACGGTGGGGCGTGGCCGAAAACACCTTCCGTCCACCGTACTATCACCGTAAGACCACCGAAACATACGCATGCACACACCTTACTTCGACTCAAGGGACTCAAGACTTGAAATTTAATAGAGCGAGGGTTTTGGGATGTGACTTTATTTCAATTATGAGAGTCAAATTCTGCCCAGTGAGGCTAATTTAGTGTGAAACAAATCAGCCATATCCTAACAAGTCTATTTACTCAACCAGTGTCAAGAAGGCAGGTGATAACCATCCACCTGCTGGATGGCTCTCTCCAACTGGGGGCCTACCGCAGAACCTTTTGTCTGTTTTCACCACAGATCTATAAGGCCATCTAGTGGAAGTCAATGCAACAACTTGATCTTTGCACAGTGAACTGTTCCCAGCGCAGTGCTTGTGTTACAGCTTCTCCTGCTTGTCACTTTAGGTAACTGCATGAGCGAATTCATGGGTCTGATCAAAGGCCACTACGAGGCCAAAGAGGAGGGTTTCCAGCCAGGAGGGGGCAGCCTCCACAGCATGATGACCCCGCACGGCCCGGACGCCGACTGCTTCGAGAAGAACAGCACGGCTGACCTACAACCAGAGAGGGTGGCTGAAGGAACCATGGTAAATATATCTGTTTAATATGTATTTATGTTTTCGCTTTCACAGAACACACTAAGAGATTTTTTTTACCTCTTGTGTTTCACTTCCTTCCTTCAGGCTTTTATGTTTGAGTCATCCTTCAGTATGGCAGTGACCAAGTGGGGTCTTAAGACATGTCAGAGGCTCGACAAGAGCTACTACAAGTGCTGGGAACCTCTGCGCAGCCACTTTAACCCCAACTGGAAGCCCAGCAAAAAGTAAAAAAAAGGAGAATTGAGTGGGAAGAAATTTTAACCAAGTGCAGTTGTTACCTGAGGATAAAAAGTCCTACTGTAATTTCACTTTCTTAAATGTAACTACCTGCTATCCAATTTTAGCGCAACTTGGCTTTCTTTGTATTTTTTGATTAGGTGCGTTGACTGAAAGTACAGAGGGATTGAAGTATACCAATGAAATTTAGATGTTTATTTTATACAACTATGATTGGAGTCGAACAACAAAAAACAAAACTTGTGCACTTTGCAGTTTGTCCTGTTAGAAATAATAATAATAAAAAAATAAACAGCCAGGCAGCATAAATTGTTCTGCACATGTGACTGCATGTGTGCAATTTGAGTATCTGACTCACTTTTAACAGTTTGTAGATTAAGGACATCAGCGCAACTTTGTTTACTGGAAAGCTGAATTTTAAAGTGGCTGTGTAAGTCTTTAAAGAATAACTAACACATTCTCCTTATAAATAAAAAGGCAAACAAGGAATAAATAAACTGAAGATATATACTGATATATACGGTACACAAAAACACTGAGTACACTTCTGTGTGCTGCCAATAAAATGTTGGAATGATTTAAAACTGTTGTCTTTTTACATCAACTAAACTAACCCCTAACCCTAACCCTTAATTATTTTTCAAGTTGAAATGTCAGGTACTTTCTCCTGTGGATTGTGAAAAATAAACAGGCTACATAGACGGGACCTGCAAAAGGTATTAGGGGAGATTACATGAATAGATTTACTGTTAATCCAATGTTTCTATGCAATGTTATCTAGCAAGAGGAAAGCTCAGGGATCAATGATGAACACATAATGATTTTTACTTTCTGTGTGCATATTTTTTAATGGTTTGGCAAAGATTTCAGCTCATAATATCAGCTACAAACTTGTCACACAGTCAGGTTTTACATGCTGCTCCAATATTTGTGTGAGCATTATCCGTGTCTGTTTATGCATCAACACAGTGACATGAAAACATTTCTGTTAATAATGTGAACAGTTGAAGCAAGTGGAAGATGTTTTTTTCTTCAAAAGACGTAATAGACGTGATAGTTTTTGACAATATAATTTTATTCGGTTAATAATAATTACACGCACTGGCATCATCCTCTACAACATACAGGGGGGTCTTCTTCATACACCCAAGCTCATGATGACAAAGCGAACTTGCGCGTGAGGGTTCCGGCCTTGATCTGCTCCTCCTTCTTATCCTGTAAAAACAGACGACAAACAGATGATGGGTTAGTTCAGTTTCCATAGCGACAAAGCCATATCACCTTCTGGACATTTTCTCAGCCGCATGTTTTATGAGCAAGTGCTTTTTGATTTTCAAGCAGTTTTTCTTCCTCCCAGCGGAGAGAGAGAGGGAGACGAATATGATCGCCCAGCGGTGTGACAATTGCACCAAATTCTTGCTGGAATCTCTATTGGCGACAGTTTAGAGGGTGAATCTCCATGACAATGGGGAGGAAAATGAAAGAAGGCAGCATTTCAAATGAAGCACTTATTTCTAATGTGACTGGAACTGTAACAAAAAAAAAAAAAGAAAACCAGATCAACTGTGCACCTACGCGGAAATGAGTCCCAAGCCACATTTAAAAAGCTTTTCAGGCGTCTATGAAGCCATTCATGTCCAGGCATGACATTTAAGGTTTATTTTAGACAAAAATATTCTCATGTCTTGTCATGGTATTATAGTATAAAGTGTATCAGATTACCTAATAAGACTGATGTCAATGCTGTAAAATATTAAATTACCCTATTACTATACTCTTCACTGCTTCCTGTCAATAAGATTGTCCCCTAGTTTTGCACCAAGTATAATCAATATTACAGCAGTAGGAAATGGAAGTAAAGCTCCTGTGGCATAATTTAGCTACCAGGAGAAAGGACTTCCAATCCAACAATACATAGGCATGTTGTCTTTTTCTTTGAGTATTCCTCTGTACAACCTTAAAGGGATAGTTCAACATTTTGGCAAATGGGCCCATTGCCATTATCCCTATAGTTTTAGAAGTAGGTTCGTTACAAGCTATTTTTAGAACAGTGGGGCAGAGCCGTGAGCTGCTCAGAGCTATGCTACGGAGGCTAATGGGATTTCTTGGTTGTTTTCGATGAATTTACCTTGAAAACGTTCCGTTATTATCTTATAGCGTGGTGAATGTGCAGGTCACAACGTATCCACAAGAGCGTTTTGGAGTTGTTGGATTGTGTATTTGATAAGTTTGATGAGGGAAACAAAGATATCCCATTAGTCTCCATAGCCATAACTCTGAGCAGCTTGCGGTTCTGCTCCGCCGATCTAAAAATAGTTTGCACCAACAATTAAAGGTAACGAACCTACTCCTAAGACTATATGGATTATGGCAATGGGCCAATTTGCCAAAAATGTTGAACTATCCCTTTAACAGTCAGTAGAACCAGAGCTGTAAATAAATGGTTCCCTAAGAAATCAACATTTTAAGTGATGCATGTTTGTTCCTAGATAAGGGTGATGGCATACAACACTGTATCTGAAGACAGGGCAAAAACATGGTGCTTCTAGAGATGCTATACTGTATGTATGGGAGGGTGATGGTGGATGGTGATGATCAACTGCAAAGAGTAGGCCGTTAACTCTCAGTCATTGTTACATTGACTGGAGGGTAAAATAGAAGCTCTGGTCAGCACAGCACTATTTCTCCATCATGCTGAACTGGGGTCAGCTTGGGCTCTGCAGTGACATATTATGGAAGAATAGCATTATGATATACAGCAGGGAAAATAAGTGTTAAACGCATATATTTCTAATAGAGCTTCTGGCAAGAAATTTTCACCAGACGTTGGCAACAACCGAAGTAATGCATACATACAATGAAATCCAAACAATGCTAATAATAATGCTAACGCTGTCTGTGTGGTGGTAGCAAAAACTTATGTTTAACATGATTGAGGAGCCACAAGTGAGTTGTGTAGTCAACTTAACAAGGTGATAATCAAGCAAAACATAGTGATTGCATCTGGTCTCATACCCTGTCGGTCTTGAAGACGTAATAGAGGACAAAGAGAGGAACGACTCCAAACATGGCACCCAGCAGAGACGTCTTGTATGTGGGTTTGAAGTAAGTGTACGGGTTGGCGCGTGCATACACCCAGCGTGTCAGCGCAGGGTCTTCCTGTAGAGACAAAGGTCATAGGTTAGTGATGCTTCTGGTGCTTTGCAGCGGAAAAACTCCAGACATTCATTTATTTCTGATTTTTGATTTCTACAACAAACAAAAAGCAACATGTTGTAAGAATTATACAAAACTGTCCTCCTCTGTTATTGTGTTGCCAAGTATGGCAAGATTAAGAGGGCCCGGGCGAGGATTGAACAGAGTCATGCGCGCTTGCCAGTCAGCCAAAGGCACATCATCAGTTGGAAGCATAGTGACAGGAACCTCAACTGTCACGTAAGGTAAATTGATTGTGACAAGTCAAACTTTCTGCAGGGAGACCAGCTTATGCACAGATGGTGGCTACTTTTTTCTTTTTTTTAAACCTGGAAGTAGATTAGGGTTTCCCTATTGGAAAGGGAGTAAATTCGTTTCCAGAGTGGAGGAACTGGTAATGTAGCAAATACAAACAGTCAAACACTTAGCAAAGCCTTATCAGAGCTCCAGACTGACTCTAAAAGTAAAGATAGCATCTACTTGTGCAACCACTAAATTCACCGTTTTGTTTGCACTCAAACAATCTGGGATCTGACATCACAGGTGTCAGGCCAATGTGTGTGAGGATCATGACACCTATTTACGGTATGCATCCCTAAATTTTTTGCTTGCGCCCCTAAAATGTTAGATAAGAGGCCACTGTGCTCCCTGGTTCGACTGGATGTCAGAGGGACCAGAGGTCTGGATGAGTGCACTGCTCTTCTCAAACATTGTGTGTAAGTTCAGCCGCGACGTAGCTATGGTTGTTCACAATCCTAAATCAACGCGTGCAGTTGTTACGAATGTCATTGCTTGCAAAGGTAAATGAGTGCACACTACCTCGCGTGTCAATTAAGAAATGCTGACAAATAAATATAAATCTGGGTTGTGTGACTCTGTGCGTCTCATCAAAGCAGCCCGAGTCTCTTTCAGGGGTGACATTGCTAGTTAGCAAGCAGCCACTTACAACAAGCTCATGTCTGTGCGGGTTGTTGAGTTGCGTTTGGTATTGTCTCTTCAGATTCGCTCGTATCGCTGCCCTGGCTTCTTCGGCACGTCTCTGGTCCGGCGAAAGGTTGAAATATTCATTGGGGTCCAACGTTTTTGGCCGAGTGGCCAAGGGCGCCTCTTGGTAGTCCGCCATGTTTGTTTGATGACGGCTGGAGAGCTGCTTCTTCTTCTTTAGTGTTTTATGGCAGTTCGCTTCCCGTTTCAGGGAGCGTTACCGCCACCTACCGAGCAGGAGGTTAGGACGAGATTTGTGTGTGTTTGTGTGAAATTTTTTTGTGTATATTTATTTTTTTTATATATATAAATATTAGAAAAGAAGAAAAATAACGCCTGGCCCGGAGAAGCAGATGCTGGGGGTGAACCGAACGAGAACTGGCGAAATCTCGCGTTGAACGTCCGAATCGTCACCATGGCAACACTAAACTTTCTTTCGCCGGACGTGTCGATTGAAAACAATGAGCGCAGCTAATAAAACTGAGGGAAAAGAGGACGCGAGTGCTCTCAATGACAGCGGAGATGACTTCAAATATGAAGAAGTACACCTAGAAGAAGACGACTGGAGTCTCACGGAGGAGGAAGAAGACTTGGACGCGACAATAAAAGCCATCAAACAGCGAGCAGAGGCCAGCGCTCAGGCGTCTCTCCGGTCCAAAAGCACCAGCACACACCACCAACCACCTGAAGCTGTGGATGACTTTCTACGCAACTTTCTCATCCACATGGACATGATGCAAACACTGGACTGTTTCCAGACTGAGTGGAGCGAGATGGTGCAGAGAGGACAGGTGGTGGATGCAGAGAAGGGGGTCGGTGTGGTACCGGACGTGTACACCGACATCCAGCGCTTGGAGAGGGAGCTGAGGAGCGCCAGGCGGGAGAGGGAGGAGTACATCCGGGCGGTGTCTGCTGCGGAGGAGATCCTGCAGAGGGTCCAGAGAGCCAGAGACTTCCACCGGCGGCAGCATAAGCGTGTGGTCCAGGAGAAAAACAGGCTGATCGAGGAGATGAGAAAGCTCAAGGTTCAGTGTAACAACTACGAGCCCACGGTGAAGCGGATGAATGAAAAATACCAAGCAGTTTTGAAGCAGACCGTGCTGGTGACTCTGGAGAGAGACAAGGCATTACAGCGGGTGAAAGACAGGTCAGATCAGCACATCAGCAACAACGACATCTGTGGGGATGAAGGTGAACATCAGGAAACAAAAAGAGTGGAGAGCCAGGTGTCAAAGAGACAACATGTGCAGTGATGCAGCTCAGCTCAGCTCTCCCTCATCCACAGCCTCCTCCAAGAAGTCAGGTGCCGCCAGTGAAGGCCACTGTTTCTTGAAATAAATACTGTCAGTGTGTGTTACACAGTTCACAGTGAATTTGTATTCCATTAAGTCATCGTCAATGTCAATCTCAACTTTATTTATGACGTAGCCTACATTTCATATGACGAGCACAAACTCAAATGTGCTTCAAGATAAAAGCAAGATGGCAATACACATTAAGTGCATATTAAAGCAAAAGCGAGAAATACTTTCAGTAAATCAACCACCTTTTTACACAAACCCAGTAAAAGTAATTTTACGTTTGTGAGAATTAGATTTATCTTAATCAGTATTGTTGTATTTGAATTGAATTATTAGGCAAAGTTGAAATTATCTAAATGGTGTCATCTTGGTCCCCCGTCATTGGGTATAGTCTCAGCGTGTACATTACAAGACTAGATATACAGTATGTCTCTGGGAACATGATCGAAGTAATAGATCAACGTTCTTTGTTCTGAAATGCTATTGATCTTTTTCAAGTCTTTTAAGAGTTTCTTTTTTCTGATCTAATCTACACTCAGGATGAAAAAGTGTTCCTAAATTAATCAACCTGCTCAGTCAGTTCAGACTTGTTGGATTGTAATGTACAACCACCACAAGAGGGCAATCTCTAGCAAGCTTTGGGTTTACACAGGCTGAATATCATTGGGAAGTAGGGAGGAATCAGGAGAGTCAAGGATATTTCTGCTCACAAGAGTTTTTATCTTTCCAATGGGACGACCAGGATTAGTTGTCTGTCCAAATAGTTACTTTAAAGATCAAGAAAAGAGACATTCAGCAATACACAGTATGTATGTTGAAATTACATCAGAACCTTTGCATGAATATGGTATAAAACA
Source organism: Decapterus maruadsi (assembly GCA_030347415.2). Lineage (NCBI taxonomy): Eukaryota > Metazoa > Chordata > Actinopteri > Carangiformes > Carangidae > Decapterus > Decapterus maruadsi. The sequence continues at coordinate 4,180,739 of CM064890.1, forward strand.
AAAAAAAGTATATTGGCATTATAAACACAGTATTGTGTATATTTTAGCACATAATTTCTTTTTTTCTTTTTTTTTTCAGTCTGTTGTTATGCTTTTATTCATGCCAGGGTGAATTTGTAGACAAGCTATAAGCTTTCACATGGCCATCACAACTGGATTATGCAGTACAAAGATGTCCCTTCCCACACAGAGGTTTGCCTCGTCTCTGTCCTTGTACTCGGAGCGGCCTGGTGCAGTGGTACACAGATGCTGAGAGAGCCCTGTGAACCAGAGAGGGACGGGGTGTAGCTACAGAGTATGTGTGACCAAATGATTTATTGTCCTCTCAGGACCTCTAAAGCACCACCCGCTCCGCAGTTTTCAACTATCCATTTATGACTTCAAAATTCAATGTGAGACCACATTCTGGGACCGACATGCCTTCCTTCTCTCCATAATGTTCAGAGAGCTTTAGCCTCAGATGAAATATTAATATGTTTCTGCTCTGGCTGACACCCACAAGACCTTATGGACTTGGAGCTGAACTTTTGGGAGTTTACAAGCTGTGGGCACAATGGCCACAAAAAGTTTTATTTTTCCCTTTTTCTTTTTTAGCCTGCGTTCTTCACTGTCAACTCCCGCTACCACACGCCTTCATGTCTGTATGAGCATTTGATAAGTTTCATTCTTTATCTTTATCGTAGGCTACATCAGTGATGCTGACTGACGCTCTTATTGTGAAAAGCCTCTGACAGATTACAGAGAGATAAGGTGGAGACACAGAGGAAGTTACAGGCTGTGTGATGAAGAAGAAATGAAAATGCATTGAGGATTTCTATCAGCAGTCTGTGCCACCTCGCAAGACTTAATCACTCCCAGTAATCCGAGGTCATATCGTGCTGTTTTAGCCTTTTAAAACGACTTCTACATGCAAGCTTGGCTGGAAAAGTGGAAGCAGGTTTCTTTTACAACCACAAGCTAAAAGTCTTTAACTTAATCTCCTCTAAAGGTCCTCGGAGGTTTGTAGACGAAGAGACAATGATCTAATGTGTTATGCTGCTCTTTTGCAGTTATTCATAATATTTCCTGGCCCAGAGATTTCATTACTCTGTTGCCCTTGAGGAATGTAACGGAGGAATGTAGTGTTCCTTTCCGCCCTTGTTTTCATCTCCAGAACATAATTGTGTCCGTTTTTAGCCTTTGTAAATTTCACAAATGGTCAGAGTCAGCAAGGTGGTGGCTGGAGGGCGTCATCATCGTATTTCCAGGCAACATTTTGTGCCATCCAAAGCCGATATTACCCCTTTTCCAGGCTGCTCATCTCCTCCCTCCCCACCGATCCTCCAGGTCTGAGGAGACACGGTGGTCACATAAGAAGTTTTCAACTTAGTGGCTCCATCTCAAATGCGTCAGGCTGATTTGAATTCCTTCCTTGCCTTGCCCCGACTCCCTGTGCTGCCTTTTCAGCTCCTCTCTCCGCTGACAGCCCTGTCCACTTCACAGCCCACGGTGACCTTTGTGTCATAAGAGAAAAGGAGAATGAGGGAGCGCACATTTCAGCCCATTTGGCTCTGACTGACCCCAAACCTGCCTGGCATCCTTTCATCCATTTTCCTCTCCGTTTTCCTCTTGTAATCCTTTGTCTTGTTTATGCAACTTAACGACACCAAGCCTTGAATTCTGATTGATCTGAGATTGCTTAGTTGCCAGCAATCTTCTCTGACTCTTTGACTCTTTATTCCTGGAGATATATCCTCGAGAAACGCCTCTCTCTCTTCATTGTCACTTCTCTCGGCCATCCTTTTCTAATCTATATCTGTGAAATTGATTCACCCTGTCTGCAAGTATTCCCTCCTTAATAAATCAGCTTTCTGTGAACCTATACAGTGGGCAGCGGGTCAAACTCAGCAATATTTTCTGCTTTAATGTAGTGAGCAGGGCAAAGATTGGCCTGTGGCAGTGACTCAGCAGGCATCCATCATTTTCAACTCTGTCAGGGACAGCTACGCAATTTATCTGCGTAGTTCTCCCTGATGGAATTGACAAAATCCTGCATTTTCCTCCCAGCTCTGCTCATTGCTGCGCATACCTTTTTATGTCAAATTTCAAAAATTTCTGTCATAAAATTTCCCTCCAACCTGAGATGCATTTATCGCCTGTGAATTACCTAAAGAGAAATATGTGGGGGCTCCTGATGCTGTCAAGGGCTGTTGAGATTTCAGCTGCCACTGGCGTATGAAACGAATTTGGGTGAAATTGTCATTTAGATGCTTTTACCATTTTAATTCAGTAGGATTCAACATAGTGGGAAATATACTTCAATATACTCTATTGCGGATGGCAATGTCAGTTCAAGGCCAGAGCCAACACATAATTATCTTAGTATAAAGAGTGGAAACAAGAGGAAACTGTTTGCTCCAACGATAACAGATGACGCCGAGTATTTCGAAAATCCACAAGATGCAGTTTTTAAATATGTCACAATACAAAAGCAACACTGTGCAGTTTTTTTAAAGCTAGTTAAAGCTTGGCTAGACAGTTTTTTTTGGCATCAATGGACCAAAAATCCATATTTGCATTTCCTATTGTAAGAGGTCTGGGAGCAAACTAGATGTCTGCACCCGTCTTGGCTCCATTTTCACACTATAGGAAAATCAAGCCCATCTAGACTTAATCACAGGTCTTTTCAGAGGGAGCTCCTATTTGCTCTTCTACTAATGCACATTTGTGTGCATGTCCCTCCAAATAGATATGTGCCAATATTGTACTTCTTCCAGGACAGGTAGGCTACCAGTGTGCTAATTGATTTTCAGATATAGATTTACCATGACTGGCCAGATGTTGTATGTAGCCGCTAGTTTAGCCTTGTGCTGCTAACTGTCACAGCAGTCTCTTGTCTTGAATGTGTGTAGCCTACACAAGTGAGGGGAGAGCTGCAGAAGGCCAGCTGTATTCCCACTGGGGACCACTGACTTCTTGGAGTCTTGTTGTCATCATCATACGGTATGGTTGCCAAGCAACTAGCAGAGTTTCCTCCCGCTTTTGGCCTTTAAAATAAGCTAAGCTAAACTAAGATAAGATAAGATGGTGCTCGATTCGATTCCTATACGTAGTGTACAGAAATTGTGTAGGTTTTCTCAAACCAGAACGAAGAGATATTTATGAATTTCAGATTTTTTCATGGAGTAGTAATCATAGCCTGTCATATAGGCCGCCTATTAGTAATTAGTCGCCTCCTGGCTCAAACTAAATGGATGTCATTTGAGGCTGTGACAACAAAGTTCGATGCTGTGATTTCAGCAGTGTCAGAATCATTTGGATGATGTTTGTTTTTATGAAGGGATTGCAGGTGGCAGACCGCCTCTGGATGCACGGTCAACGGCTTTGTTTATAATGGGGAGCTGACAGGGCCGGGAAAAAGTCAATGAATTCTGCAATGGCCCATAAATAACACTCCCGTTACCATACATGTTGAAAGGTCAGCAGGCTGATAAATTGAGCCGACATCACAACACTGATACTATCAAACATGCGTCTCTGTTTCTAACCCCCTCTCTACCTTTTTTTCTTCATTAGGGCCAGAGGCACGAGACAGTGCTGTGACAGCAGTCTGAAGTTTTGACAAGCTGAGTTAGAGAGACTGTTTGGGGGAGGTGATGTCAGAGCCAGAGAAGAGGAGTGACACGGGGAAGACAGCCAACGCCCCGTATCTGATCTGATGGGAAGTGGCAGGAGATGAAAAGAAGGAGGCGAAGTGAGCCTGAAAGCGAGGTCACAGTCTAAGGTCAGTGGAAACAGAGAGTAAATGAGGAAAACTGTTTCAGGAATACTCAGCAGGGAATACCTTGTCCTGAATGCACAAAGAAATCACACATCAGATGATACAATACTCTTCAACAAGGCCTGTTATAAGCTGTTGGACGAAACAAGCCAACACTTTGGCTCAATCATCAGACTCACTATGATGCACGTTTTTACGATTGTTCATTCTAGCTATTATATTTTTGTTTCTCATGAGCGGGGAAACATCCATCAGTGCTCACAACAGCTGATCTGTATAAAATCTTGAATAAATCAGATGCGGGTGGTGATTTAAAACTCTGGGACCAGGCTGAATTTTCTTAAGGGTCTCTTTAAGAACGGGACAATCTGACTCCTCATGTTTATTTGGCAACCCGTTTTCTTTTTTTAGCAGTGCTGTCATACTTAAACAGCTATCTTGCTGAGTCCATTGTTATTATTCCCACTACAAATAACATCCAAAGTCATAAAACCGAGACCTAAGCTGCATGAACTTGAGATAAAACAGAGAGTTCAAGTAGTAGTTGTTGCCTCATAGTTGAATGTACCTTCCACTGACGTAAATCTTGTTTGTGACTGCGTTTTCCCACATTGCATGTTGTTTAGGGTGAGATGCCCCTGGAACTAATACTTATGTAGTGGTTTCCACTGCTTCAAACAGATGTTGACTGTAAGCCACTAACTGCACATGAACCTGGGCTTTTATGGGAAACCCTGACATGTATCGCTCTGCTTGCGCCATTTCCTACCACAATCCTATAGATTGAAGGCTTCCCCATTATTTGGTTAGTTGTGATCATCATCATGTCAGCTTTGTTCTCATGGGGAGGATGAATGAACCCGAAACAGAGCGGAAACAATGCCACAGACTATTACACAACCGCAATGACTGATACACGGCTATAATTCCTTTTCTTTTTGTGCCGGCCACACACGGTGACACATGTTCAGGCTGAGGACTGAATCTTGATTTAACATTTACATCAGCAGCAGAAATGGGTTTTCATGGCGTGTGTGCGTGTGCTGCAGTTGATCGGACACACTGCCTTGTGCCATCAGGTCATCAACTAGGAGTTTCCCAGGATGCATTAGCCCAAGGGTACAGTCGGTCTGTGATACCCTGCTGGCTGCTGTCACAGCAGCGTGTATGTGTGTGTGTGAGATGATGACAGGGGAGTGTGAGACGAAGCTGTGTCCCTCTCGCTGTTTCTACTTGGGAATAACAGGAATCTTAAGTCTTAATGTGAGTCGCTCTTTCGGAGAAATCACACTGATGTCCTGTGGTGGTTTGTCACCAAGACAACACCCCCATAACCAGCTAATCCAGGTTTTATCTGATCGGTTCTCTACGTTGTCCCAGAGCGAGCCGCTGAAGCATAATCAGCACCAATGATGAGCTTCAGGGAAAATGCCAAGTTTATAAATAACATTTTGTTGTGTTATTTTTTCCCTTTTCTCTCTGTTTGTGTCTGTAGAAGCACAGAAATTACCCTGTGTGTACTGCACACCTACGTCATGAGCAGAGGGCTTTGATCACTAAATGAGTGGAGGATGAGTCATCCTATTCACTTAGATTGCCTTCCACTTTTACACAGGCTCATTTTCCTTGTCAGATTGCCTCATATTTGGGATTTTCTGGTGGCTTCACTTTGGGTGGGCCGGAGTACATTTTTAGGTTCTCATCACAGTAAAGTAGTATTTTCCTCTCCAGTTGTAACCAGGTGATTTGTTTAATCTGATATGCTGTAAATAGGTAAGGGCCCAGATGCAGAGCAGCCCACAAGGATGTGATTTTGTGCATATGTTGATGTAAGTGTTCCTGGAAAACTACTCAGACTAAACTTCTGGTCCAGACCATACTGCATTTCCATTCTTGGCCAAATGAATTAAAAATGACATATTTAAATAGACAAAGTTTGACTCCTGAAACAGATGGTCTGGACTACATTTAGATTTTTTTTTCTCTCCGAGGCTTTTTTCCCCTGGCTGCTGTAATGTAAATGGATTAGCGCCCCTCTCTTAGAAAAGAGGTTCCTGCTGTTTTATCCTCCTTCCATCTTTGCCCACCACACCATACGTGTAGCACTTGCCATATGTAATTAGCGACTTAGTGGTGTTTGAGTCCTCCGATACTTAAATTTATGAATCGGTCGTAGGAAGTTTTTGCAGACCCTTGTGTGAGAGATGTTATTCTGGGAAACAGTGAGGGAAAGACTGAGCTGGTACAGGAACTGTTATACAATTTAATGTCTTAATGGAGCTCAGAGTGTAAAAACTGTTATCCAATTTTATAGAGAAGGCTCCAGTGGAGCATAAAGTGCATAATATTTAAAAGACGTTTACACCATATGTCTCTATTAAACTGGTTTTGAAATCTGATACAGCAACATATTAAAATACTTCTGCAAAAATATACCCCCAATCTTCATAAGGACTCTGTGATTAAATAGGTTACAACAAAATGCCAAACTAGAATATTAATATAATACGTGATCTTTTGTGATAACATGCAGGAATATATTAGAAACCTAAAATAGTATAAAGTAAGTGCAGACGGGCTGATAAATGTAGGATAGCTTACAGCTGAAACAGTAATGGTGGACACACACATCAAAATAAACATCAGAGCTGTTATTCCACATGTCAGACTTTCACACCAATCTTCAGTTTGTTTACATGTTTTTGGTAAAATGTCAACGCACTTTTACTGTGCAGTGTGCACACCTTTAGGATATTTTTTAAAGAATAAGAGTAGGACATTTTATTTTTCGGCACTTCCGTCTTCTATATGCTTCTTTTCACTCTGGTGTCCTGCTCTTCGTTCTGTGGATCTCCCTGGAGAGCATAAAAAACAGCATGTAAATATGCATCATGTGTAAATGTATGAGCGGTAGACTAAACATTAGACTGTATAAAGAAAGACTCACCAGGACAGAGAAAGCCCCAGAACGACCTGACTTCCCCTTCTTAGGCGGATCTGACTTCACCTGTCTCCTCGCTCTGGTGATCTGGAAAAGAAAATCCATCCATAACAGTCTGGCTTTTACAAATATGGCATTTTTTTGGGGCTATAAACTTTTATCAGCAAGCGGAACAAGATTATAACAAAAACCTTCCGTGGAAAGACGACGCCTGATATCAAAAATGCATTTAAAACAAACAGATTAGATCGGTGAGTGCGCCAAATGCTTCCAATAAAACCAACTAACGTGGCTTTATAACTCTTGCTTGCACATCCGGCCTCATTGCCCCAGCTGTTGCTCTACTCCAGGGTTGCCATGGAGACTCACCTGTAAGGGAGTGGATTTGTTATTATTGCTAAGGAGGGAGAAGGAGCCGACACGGGATATACGCTTCTTTTTCTTAGTCCCAGCTTGAACCAAGTGTCGCCTGGACCTGTCAGCCTGCGAAACCACAGACACAAGGATGTTATTATATTAATACATACTCGGCGCACAGTTATGCTTGATGTGAAACCATTAAATTTAATTTGGAAAACACACAGATTCCAGCCCACGTATAACAGCCTCTTTCTTAGTATAACATAAATGCTCTTATATGGTAGTTAAATGAATTTAGTGAGCAAATACTGTGGTTTCCCTGCGTCCTTCCTGGATTAATAATACGTGACTAAAACTTCACTGGACCTTGGGCTGCAGGCAGCAGAGCAGTCACCACTGGAAATCGCTCCTCACCGCCCCCACGTTTTGGCTTTTGCCCACTCTGACTCTTCCGTGTGACTAACGAGTGACCTACCTGGATGAGAGTGTTTGGGAAACCTTTGACAGAGACGGCCCCGGGCAGGCTGGAGTGACTCAGGTGGGCGGGGCCCCTCCGCTCCAGCTGTCTCCTACGTCTGAACAAAGCCTGTGAGGAGGACGAGACAGTCACAACCACATCAACCACCACAGCATCTCGTCAATTGTGTGTCTGTGTGAGATAAAGTGCCTCCATGTGAAGCTGGATACTTTTGTTTTCCCTTTTTCTGCTCTGTTTGCCCCTTCCCTGCTTTATCCTTCTTTGTTTTGTCCCCACGCCTCATATCCAGTCGCCTTTGTTTTGCAAACTCAAGCATTAAGGGGAGGAAACGGCAAAATTATTACAGCCACTGGCCCCACCATTTCCTGCATTTCTCATTGATCCGCACATAAACAACGCACTGATATTGATCCATTCGTTTCCCTAATAAATGGACTGTCACTTTGAGAAACAACAGGTTTCACTTTACCAATTAGGACTTTCTGGTAAATTTATAACAACACAGCCTGGGCCATGACTCCATCAGTGCTAGGTTACATAAGTGTAGAAATTAACAAGGCTCTTCCCAGTATTGCATAATGACTTTAGTTCCTACTCTATCTGTTTTTCCAGAGAATGAAGACGACGACACTATAGCTGCAAAATATTTGCCTCAGAATCATTTGTGATGCCATTTAAAGTTGCTCGCAGTGATTGCTGTTGACCTACATTTTGATGACTGTTTCAGTTTTCAGTCTTGAGGGATGGAATATTTTAGAAGTGGCGGTGGCACGACAGCTGCACAGTTTAGAGTTGGGGCATAATTTCACTGTGGATGTGCTGTTGTTTGTTTTCTGTGAGTGAAGCTGCAGGGAAACATAGGTTGTGTGTTATAGGGATTTAATTGTGTTTGTGTGTTTGTTTCAGAGAATTCAAGCTTTGTCACAATGCCACCTGGTGTCAATAACATAATTATCTAATTATTTAGTCACCCACTCTACCTCCACCCACACCACTTACCACCCCTCTGACTTATTGTCCAAACACCTTGTTGGCTAACACCTTATCTGGCTGTGGTGCTATGACCAGCTCCTCTGAACCAGACTCCCCTCAGTCACATCTGAGCTGTGTCTGTGCTCTACCACAGGAATAAATATGGGCTAGTAAAGGAATAAAGTGTAAGTGGTGTCACATACCAGTTCTTCAGTTAATGGTAGCGCCCTCTGCTGCTTCTCATCACCATGCTGAGAGGAGGAAAAGAGGGTCAACACATGGTGTATTTATCATTTTCAGCAGAGAAGTGCAAAAGGTGCAAAAAAAACATTGCAGCATAATTAATATCATCACAGAGTTTTATGAATTCGGTAATAAAAAGACAAGAAATATTTCCACATCCCTACTTCCTCTCTTACTCTGTGTGAAAATAGTCCACTGACCCAGAGAAAATGAGTTATATTGCCATGCCTAACAAGATGTCACACTAGTACACAGATGCACACACGCACAAAGCAAATAATTCTTCCGCAGCCGGCTCTGCAAACGTTGCAGCATTTCTTATTGCAGAGTAGAGGTGTAATCTCCTGGGTCTTCACGATCTCATAAAGTCTAACTGTAGGTTTTGTGTGTGTGTGTGTGGGGGTGGGTGTGGCTAGGATGTGTGCATCAAAACCTACCACAGTTCATTCGGTCTGCGGATGTGCACATTGCGTGATGACGACTCCCATAAATTACTAATTTCATGTATTCCAACACCAGTGACCCTCCTTGATGAAACGGGCAAACCCATGTAAACTAAACCAAATGGAGCAAATTTAGTCTCTTAAAAGATGCTGCCTCTGGTATTAGTTAGTTCCCACCACATTTGAAGCTTATAATTGCACATGCTGTAATTACATGACAAATAATTGCTAGAGAAGAGCATATATGTGGCACAAACTCCCTCAGATGGAACAAAATTCCCAAACTCATCGTCTTTTTATGTGTGGGTGAAAATCCTCCACTCTTGTCCTGCAGCTGTTGAATCCGTTGTCCAGATGAGGATGATTACTTTGGACAGAACATGAAGACTGTCCGCAGAAAAATGCTCAACCACAAAGTTTAAAGTATAACAGCCGGTAGCCACATGAAGGATTTTGTTCCACACAGGCGTATATTTTTGGTGCACAGGCATTATGGCTGTAAAAACCATTACAATGAGACTTTGTTTCTGTTAGAGAAAAATAAAAATAAATAAATTACACGTCTCCACAGGTCAGGGTTAGACTGTCCACGTCTGCTTCCATCCTGAAACACCCTTGACCGCTGTTATCGTCACAACGGCGTCTTTTTCGAAGGAGTCAGAATGATTTTACATTTTGCATTCCAGCGGAGTTACTGGCTTCCTTTGCTTTGACCCACGCTACTGTGTAAACACTGACCACAGTGTGTCTGCGCAAGCACTAACAAAATCAGTATGTGCCTGGTCATCTAAACTTAAATTGAAAGCACATACTTTTAAATATGATTAGTCATCCTTGTCAAGCGCACTTGTTAGATCTTGGTTTAAATGAGATGAGTTCGACAGATTTTAAAGTTCTGAGTCAGTGGAGATCTGGATTTTATTTCCAAATATGTTTGAATTATTGGTATTCATTATAATTTTAGAATACATTTCGCAAAAGCAACCTCACATTAGAGATGGATCAGCACTTACATTACATAACATTACACTAATGCACCGGAGCATAGACAAAAGGCTGATAATTCATATTCTTCTCACTTTCTCTACAGACAATGGTTTGTTATTATGCAGTTTGGTCCGAGCAAACAACATTTAAATCAAGTGAATGAGGCTGCACTTACCTGTGTAGTGTCACAACAGATGATGACTGATACATAATGAACACTTGTCCTTCCCTAACTATCACCTCCATTAGCAGCGAGCGTCTTACCTGTCCGTCTGCGGTCTGTCCGCTGACACACAGCTCTCCCTGAGTCGCTCCTGAGCAGTCAAGGGCGTGTGACAGCAGGCTCGCCTGCAGGCAGAGCACGCACAGCCAGATAGTAAACCCCATGATCCAAGCAGGAACTAGACTGCTCCCAGCCCCTGTCAGCTCCCTGCTTTATACTCTCGGCTCTGCTAATGGGGAACAGATGCAGGGGAACGGGAGGCCATGCCAGCTTCACGCAGACAAACAGCCCACCACAAGGCTGTGCTTTGCGCCAGCTAGTGGCCTGCGGTCCTGGAGAAACATGTCAGACATCTTGAGGGGCCTCCCCCTTTAAAACCCCTCTCCCTCTATCCTACTACCCCAACCCAAAGAGGAGCATGAAGACCATTTTCCACTTATGCCTGCACGGTGACTCCTGCCAAAACTCAGTGAGTGCTTGTGTGTGTTTTGAAAGAGGGTGAAGAGAGAGAGAGGAAACTTACGTTGTCAAACTTCTGTACATAACACATGAAAAATTGGTGGTTAGGTTCGTGTAACATCGTGAAGAAATGCTGCATTATGCTGCGAATTTGTCTCTTGGCTCAGGGTTGATGAATCTCCGTCCTTGTGCTTTCAAAATGTACAGTGACTGCACTGATTCAAACACTTCAGCAAGCCTGTTAGAATTACAGTAATTACTCCTGAGCATATTTCTCAGTGGAACATACAGCAGCTATGAAAACTGTCGATTCATCTTTCAGGCTGCAGACTAGTGTTTACTGAGCCAGCGAAGGAGATAAAATCACAACTGGAGGATGTCGATATAAAATCATGATAAGGGTTTTGTGGGAAACAGAAAGGAGCTTTGTCTTTCACTCTCATTCTCTTTACGTCGTACAGCATGTTTTACATTATCTGGCAAGCACGCTGAGGGGGGTGGTGCCTCTGTAAGGAGTTTATATGGCCTTTAAAATGTGGCACGCCATGAAGAATGCATCTCCTTATGGGGCATGTTGTACTACATGAATAGACTCCCTGTCTCAAGGTGTATTACAGGATGGAAAGAATGAGTGGGAGCAAGAGTGTGGAGAATCAAGTCTAATGTCTTCAAGCTTCAGGCTCCTGGTCACAGAGGAATTGCTCACCACTAATACTGAAAATATGCACTGCTGTAAAGTAAAGAAAAGAAGAAAAAGAAAAGAAAATTGTGCGAATAACTAAGTTTCATTTCCGGTCCAAGACAAACCCATGTACCACTTTCCTGTCCTGTGAAAGATGTGATTTCTCCAACAAACCTGAGAGGTTTGTGGGAAAAACTGTGAAAGCGTCTGAAATGTGTCTGACAATTTCTCTGTGAGTCACATTTTGAGAGCAAGATAGTTATTCATCTTGATTCTCATCCAGCCGCCCTCTCCTTCCAACCTCTTTTTCCTGAGATAGGAACGACACTTTTGTTTGAGTTGCTGCTGCAAACATCTCCCTGGAGGTTTCAGCGAGACGACTGGCTAGACAGCTGCAGGGCAGCGAGGTGATTTGATGGAGGGGATGTTGTTTAGTCAGGAGACAAGAGAAGGGAAGAGTGAAAAATAACCTCAAAACAACAAACCCTGCTTTACTTGGCAGTCGAGCCAAAATGGACTTGAGTCTTAAGTGGACAAATCATGTCAGCCATCTTTACCAGAGAGACTAGGCGAGTCATTTCACCGTCATTCATGTTAACGTTCACAGTCTGTGCTTTGGTTTAACAAAACATCAGGCTGGCTTCTTGGAAGACCTGTCGAAATCACGTTACCAAGGCTACGAGTTCACATTAACCTCTCATAAACCATAATGCGGCCATGTAAAGAGACAGTAATAACAGCTAGGGTCGAGTTATTTCATATTCCAAATGCCTGATATTCACTCTGCACTCTCAAGTTTAAAGTAACTTTTTTAAGGAAGCCATCTGTATAAAATTGTTATGCAGGGACGTCCTCAGCTTTCACCCAAGTGTCATTCATCACCAGCTCTGCTTTGAGATCCTGCCAAAGTCTGAAGATGATGTTCTACCTCTAGCAGCTGTTGACCTTGTGAAAAAAATATCTTCTTTTCCCACTGACCAGAATGACAGGTAATCTTATGGCACATAAATACTTGCAGAAATACATTTTTGCGTGGGTGAGGGTAAGCAACAAAGTTGTTTGGCAGCAGCATGACCGATGAGAAAAAGCAGGAACTGTGATTTAGGAGACAACATCTGGGTTAAGACGCATGACTCATGGACTAATGGATGTTTTGGATTATGTAACTAAAACATCAACTCCCTTATTGCTCCATTTCTCAAAAGAATTTAAGAAAATGTTTTTTTCGTCATGCAGATAGGTTTGGTTTTATTTTCCATGTTCTTGGATATTAGGGTTTGGGAAGCATCCAGCTGCTCCAGTACAATGGAGGTGAATGTTGTTTGTGCTGCTGAAAAATACAGTTTCAAAATGTAATAGGAATGTCCTGGTTACTGTGTAGCCTATGGCTGTAGACCTCAATGTGAAGCATTTATTATAAGGATTATTTCCCAGACAGAAAGTTCTGCTCATGAAAACGATCGACATGATGGGACAAGGGGTAGTTGTTTTGTTGAAATGGGTGATTTGACCTGTTTACCTTTTAAAGTGACAGTTAGGCAGTGGTGCAGTCTAATTTATCGTGAGTATACTGCTTTTTAGGTGGGAAGCTACACTGTTCATACGTGTAAAGACACGTCGAGCACATTAGCCGAATAGCAATGACACATAAATGTGTCTGTCTGTGCAGAGCTGAGCCTTTATCTGAACTCAGAGTTGTCAGTTGTGTCTGTTATCCCCCTTTAGTCTCTCTTTCTGTCTGTCACAAATCCCTGGAAAACATATTTTTCATGTTCACATCATATGTTTCTTTATTGTTACAATTTGGCTATGTTTTAGCATCGACTTTGTAGCGCGTGCAGTCGCGCTGCTTTGTGTTCTGTCTGAACACACTGTGAGACTGTGAAACAATCAAAGAGACTGGTAGAAACTGGCTGGGGAAAATTGGAGAAAGCCATATGTTCGCCCCTTTAAAGGGAATGCCATATAAATCTCAAGCGCTTTATGGAGAAATCTCCTTGTAAATACTGTAGCTATAGCTTGTGTGCATATGATCAAATAGCAACTAACTAGTGTGAGTAGATTTTCAACAGTTAATTATCCTTGTTGTGCCTCCATTTGGCGAACCAAACTCAGTCATGCTCCAAATAGCAGACTTTGGAATCATGTCTTTGACTTATTGTTTCAGATGAGGAGTGCAGGGTAATGAAAAATCTGTGTTTACATGTAGCTGGGGTTTTGCAGATAAACTGTATAGGCCTAATCTATATCTGAGAAATGAGACACTAAAACTCAACGCACCTCTTTCCATCTTTTCCGGGCAACTATAGGTCTGATTGCAAACTATAATCCCCCTCTGTAGCACATGGCTGCTTTGGTAACAGCTTTGTTAAAGGTGCAAAAGAGAGAAAAGCAACGAGGCTTTCATTCCTCTCATGTGGAAACAATGACAGAATCCAAGGACGAGGGTGAGGAAAAACAGATCGGTGCGCTGCAATTTGCGTGTTTGTCATTGAACAAAGAGGGATTATTGTCTGACTTCTTGCTTTTTCACTTTCTGTTGATGTGTCCTTGGATATTTGAGCATCAGCATGCTCACAGAGAGGAGTATTCATTTGACTCAAAGAGAATCTTAAATATACCATCAGTTACCAACATAATTTGTCTTTAATCTTACATCTGTACCCACTCCGCCTATTTCACTGAATAAAGCGGATCGCAGCCCTCGTTTTCCCGTGCTAGACAGATGAAATACTGCCTTATTTCAACAGCAGTCTCTTTGATCCATCTACAAATTACCATAACTTATCAATTTAGACATCAAAGCTCCCAGGAAGAGAAAACATTCAGTCTGTAGATAATCAATTAAATCATAGGTCATAGCTGGGGGCTGTGACGTCTTAAATGAATCAACACATGGGTTTAAAATAGTAAGTAATATATATTATTCCACACAAGCAAGAAAATAGGACAGGTGCAGCTTCATAACAAGTAACTGGCACGCTGCAGAAACAGTGTTGCTCTCCTGCTCTTGTTTTATTCTGATTTGTTGGATTAAAGCCTATTTATCACTTGCAAACCACCTCTTTTTTTTTAAAAAAAGGTTTGAAACTAGTAAATGTGGATGGCACAGTCTATTTTGGGGATGCAAACATTGGCTTTCCATGCAGCTATAATGTTTGTTGACAGATTCGGTGTAGCTTGAAAGAGAGATCCACCCTAAAACATCTCCCTGTTGTTAATGGAAAGCTCAAGTCCATTTTAGGACTTCAAAAAGGAAAAAAAAAGAGAAAAAGTTATTCAACCCTTCTCAACCGAAAATATGACTTTTGTTCTCTTCCTATAAACTTCTTTCTCTTTTGAATCAGCATCCCAATTTATGATATATACTGTATATATTTGCATAATTTATTTATTTATTTTTTTACACATTTTTTTTTGGCGTTTTTGCCTTTATTTGACAGAACATAGTAGAGATAGACAGGAAAAGGGGGAGGCAGAGAGAGGGAGAATGACATGCAAGAAAGGACTGCCCGACGCCAGATACGAACCGGGGCCGCCTGCGGCGAGGACTGTAGCCTCTACATGGGGCGGCCGCTTTAACCCCAGAATTTGCATAATTTAAACATGTGGTTAAAAAACAATTGTGCATCACTGCACAAATGCTGGAAAATTAAGGAAATTAGCACATGAAGAAGATGTGCCAGTCGAGGGAAAATGGTTCAACAAGATTAAAACCTGCAGAATATTTGCAGAATAATCCTACATGATCTACAAGGTTTTAGTGTCTTAATATGGATTACAAAGCTCTCATCATTTCCTATGTAGAAGTCAGTTTCTGAAGATGGTTATACTATAAATTATATTATGTAATATCTCCATGGAAGCAGTGATATTCTATTCGTAGATCAGTGCCAATTAAAGCAAACTCATCCAGTCATTATCACCGTTGTTCATTCAGACAGAACACTAAACATGATGTCATGCAAGAGTGTCACACATAGTACGGGTCGTGCCCTCTCACTATCTCTCATTTATATCTCATCCTCTCTCTGCTCTGGTTACCATGGTAGCAATGAGTTGGATTCAAACAATGCCACATAGGGATGAAGCCTCTGACGAAAGCAGAGAGCTGGTCATGTGTGTATCTGGGCGAGATGAGGTGTGGACAGGATCAGTCTCACATGAGTGATGTTGTGCATCCTTCTCCAGCTGCAGTCACATTATCACATACATGTATGTCACAACACATGCAATGTTCAGAGAGATATAAAATGTCATTGCATTGCTATTTTGTGCACATAATAGTCATTCAGTAATTACAGCATTAGCACACCATTAATGTTGCATACATCAAGCTATTTATGTGTGTAGCCTATGTGTTGCTACACTAATTAAATGCATCATAGATGAGTATAGTTCATGTAAATGCTCAATTATAGAACTAATCAAAGTATTATAGAAATGTTTACCATGTAATGTTTACTATCTGCTGACTAACAGAGGAAATAAGATGAAATGTTGTATTGTTTGAATTTTTTGGCCACTGGGGGGCATCGCCATATTGAAATCAAAAAGTTTGCATGGCAACTGTGTGAAAACTGCTGCTTATTTACACATCTAACAGTTGCAAGCTAGCAGCACAGTCCTGTTTGTCATCACAATATCCAGTTTTAGCTCTTTTTTTGGTCTCCACCACCTCCTGGCTAAACGCTTCGCTAAATGTTCACTAGCTGCAGCTACTTTGTCTGCTGTTTGGTGCTCCGTGGGTTTATCAATAGCTTTTTGCACAAAAGGAAAGTTGCTGGGTGTATTCATTGGCTGCAGATATTATCGTCCGAGCTGAAGTGCAAATTCACCCGTGGTGTGCGTAAACAAGAAGCGATGTTGATTCTCAGACCTTTTATAGAAAAATCTTTGAGAGCTGAGTGGCATGAAACAAAAACACCTCCTGTGTAAACATCTGTGGCTAAACTGGGCCAGAGAACACTACTGGCAAGCGAACCCGGGAAGTGGAGTGGCTGGCAAATTTACTCTCATTCATCCACGTTTGTGAAGTATTCTCCGGAAAGGAGGGGGGGGTTAGCAAGCTTCTGTGCTGTGTGACTAATATAGTCTGGAAGGAGATTAACCAGACTGTCAATATGTTGTGGTTTCTAAACACTGGAAGGGAAAAGAATTAGTTTGGGGTGACTGGAGGCTCAAAGGAACATCTTTAAGAATGAGTGCTAATCTAAAAAGCTCAGCGCAGTATGTGAAAAACATCCTCAAACAGGAACTGGACAGAAATTAAGGAACAGCATTTAGACTCTGAGGGGCTTTAAAGCAACAGCCCATTATTCTCTGAAGGACTATCCAATCTCCTGATGTCCAGACAGTTACTTTCCCTCAATGGCTATTGCAGTTTTGTTTGTATTCAAATGAACATCAGTCTGAATGAACAAATACTCTGAGGATGTTTTTTGCAGCACCTGAGCAAGCTGCATCCATCCTCCTCTTCCTGCTTGCACTCATATGCCATACCAACAGTCATCGCTGTGGTTGTGAGTAGCGTATCCAGGAGATAAAGCGGTTGTTTTCCATCATGAATGTGATTTTCCTCAGCTACTGCCTTAACTCATTACTCAACCCGGAGGACAATTAGTGTGTGTTTATTAGCTGTAACAGGGGAAATGGCTTCATGAATCTCTTCCATCACTGAAGCCCCATCCTCCCTTGAGATTTCTGAAATGCATTTATCACATGTAAAAATGTCACATCCATCCAGATGTTGGTGACATGTAAAAAAAAAAAGTGAAACATCCCTATCAAATCATACCTTTTCCTCCCCTTACTCCTCGCTGTGAATAACAACACAATGCAAGGAGTGACTCATGATGTTTGTTTGGTATTGTGATGCTTTGTTTCCAACACTGCAATGGCCACTTATGGGCAATTAGTCATGCTGAGTAGGCAGAGGCTTCACCTCCACCTCGTCACCGACAAACACAATACGATGTATGTTTAAATGGAATGAGCTGAGCCACCGAAGAATGAACAAGCCGACATTAGTGGAAAGGGGGTGAAAAAATATGGCGCTCATCTAAGCATTACCAGATAGACACACAGCAGAGGGCTTATCACAAGCATTATTGTAGGATTAAAAGCAGCAGCTTAAATCCAAAATCAATGTTCTGACCCAGAGGTCTGTGCAATCTCAGGCCTTTAATACTTTGATACATGAATAATTACAACAAATCATGATTTACTAATTATATTCCAATTAATGAGTAATTACAAGATTTTTTATGGGCTTGTTCGACATCCGATCACTGTTTTATAACCACTTACGTTTTATAGGATAAATAATTTATGATTCTAGAGAGGTCAGTCTTTTTATATCGTTAATGATCATGCCCTTTATGTCTCCACACACGCATGTGGACATATTACACACGTACTAGTTATAGGAGCCTGTTTTAAAGGTCAGACTCTTGTGTCGTCAGGCATGTTTAACAGGTGAATTCCACATTTTGACATTGTTGTTGCCCCAGAGAGCTGTGACAGGCAAAAAAAATAAATTATGTATCTAAGCTATGAGGGCAGAATATCCAAATTACCATTTTGATGAGCAGTGTGGTGCCTTCAGGTGAAGATTAAATCTGAAAACTTTTCTTCATACATAGCCAACTTTAGCATTAACAGCTGTTTACATAACAGCAAGTTCAGAATCACACTTCATTCCTTTAGTTGCCTCGAGCTCCTGTGGTGGAAAAGCAAAGGCAGTGTTGAATGGTATGTTTTGCTTAGATATCTATCACTATGTTTTCTTCTATATTTTCTTCCACTCAACTTAAAACGTTAACCCTGATGATATATTGCTACTCATTATAGCCTCTTTTCCCTGTAAAAAATGGCTCAAGTGACAATCTTTGGCAAATTTTGTGTCAGGAAGTGGTGCAGCAAAGAAAAAAATCTCCCAGAGCAAAGTGGGAATAAATCAACAGCAGAGAGGTTATTATCACTGGTGGGCACAGAGGCAGGCTTAAGTCAGTGTAGATCAAGAATCACTGAGCGGTGACTTTAAAGTTGAGTGTCACAGGTGCAAAAGCTGGTTTTCTTCAATGCATCTTGACACACCTGCTACCTCTCTGAACACACATGTCACCGTGTCTCTATATGGCATCAATATACTCACTGAAACATCAATAGATTTAATCAATTTGTTTCCCCCTGATGGCGGGATTAAACAGTAGTCACTCTATGCCTTCAAAATGATCAATGATCCCTAGTAATAATAACAGGTAGGCTACAAATAGTAGTAGGAAAGAGTCTGTACTTTGAATAAAAAGACTACAATTATGAAATATAATAATAATTTACATCTTTATTATGTAAATCTATACACATTTTTTTTGTTTTCCGTCATAAATTCTCTACTTCTTGCAACACATCACAAAAGAAAAGACTGGAGAAGGTGCAGATATTCAGAGACTGTCATTATTGGCAGCTTAAATATGCACTAGTGCTACTAAATCAGCACATTTTAGATGCAAAGTTCTTAAAGTCTAAAGTGTTATTTTTACAGTACAAACCACAGCAATTTTAACAACACTGAGAAAGCTGATAATTCGTCTTTGGAGCATATGTTAGTGTCTGGAAACCAAATGTGGGGCAGAAGAAAATCAAGGATTGTAGCAGAAGAAAACAACAACACCCCAAAGGCAGGTTTTGTTTTGGAGGCCCCCTGGTGGCAGCTGAGGTTTGCTTGTGTTGTCATGTCTGTTCCGTGGGTTCACTCTTGGCTGGTTGGGGGGGTTTTCCATCTGGAAGAAGTTACAGTAACAGTACAAATTGTTGCCTTTCCAAAAGAATCACTGTTACAAATTTATCTGACAAAACATCCATGAATCAGCTCTCACCGCCCGCTATCGTATACGGTAATAATGATTCACTGACCATTTCTATGGTTTTTGAAGGCTGACATTTTGTTGAAGGACGAGATCATATATTGTTGCGGCGAGGCCCACGAGGGAAAAGAACCTCAAATGCCAACATTCGGGGTGGGGGGGGAAGCTGCGATCTGTCTCCAAACACACGAGATTAGCTGAATGTCACGGGAAGCGATATCATATAGCTACCTACGCACAGACCACTGTAACGTCATGTCATACAGATAGGAACCACACAATCTTATATCAAGACACGCCATGATGGCCTGCTGATTTCATTTTCACATGGCTGCTCCTGAAAATTTTGATGGGATTATGCACATACTCTCTTCCAACAAGCTAAAGGCCAATAGTGGGGATATTATCAATTTTGTGCAAACGGGGAAAGGTCCACAAATAAAGCCACAAAATGAAGACATAATATTTTCTTTCACCTCAGAGTCGCTGAGGCAAAGTGACTCAGCAGCAGAGACCGAAGCATAAACACCAGAATTAGCGGAGCATGAAGCTTTTAATAAGCTTTACCCCCCAACATATATGACCAGCAGTTGCTTTAATGTGGTAGAAATGTGCTCGTGACCAGAGGAATGCTGACGTGAAACCCCTCGACCGACCCCAAGCTCCACACTGGAGCTATTCACTGACCCACTATGGAGGAGTGCGATTGTACTGGGGCTCTACAGTTTGTTTCCCCGTCTTATTCTGTAATAGCCACAGCTGCTCTGTCCTCCTCTCATCCCGCTTCCCTGTATCATCCACCAGCCGCACCAAGTGATGTGGCTTGTATTTAAAAACGTTTATTTCTCAAAACTACAGCTTGCAGACAAAAGCGAGCGAAAACTGCAGTTTATTAACAGGCCAGACGTGTGTTATTTAAACCTTCTAGCAATAAGCGCTGAACCATATTAAGCACACTCATTTTAAATTGCACCACTGAACACTCGCTATGCAGTCAGATTTGCGTAAGTTAAAGATTTGAATAAATCTGGCCTGTGACCTTCTAGCAATAATTGCCGCTGCCACATATTTCTACACTAGACTAATTCTGGCTGATACAGCGTATGCAACACAAATAGATATTTTGATACAATTCATTCTTGTCTTGAAATTTTGTCTCACTTATGCTGTAAAGATGGAGTTGGACAAGAATCCTGAGACCCAGGGTGACAGGTTTTCGGTCCACGCAGGTTTAGGATGATGGAGAAGAGGAGATGGAGCACACAGGAAGCAGAGGGAACATGAGAAGTGATGCGGTTGATCTCCATCTGTGTGAATATACTCATTTACTTAATGACTCTGTGCTCCCTTGGCATAAATATTTGCAGCACATTAATTGTTTTTTTTTTTCCATTTTTATCTGTGTGTGAAACTCTGATATGAATCAAATACCTCAGATTACAGAGACTTGCCACTGCAGCAGCATTGTGACTGACTCTGCACATACTGCATGTGGATCGCACAGGCTCCCAGCACAAAATCCACTCATGGAGATATTTTTACAAGAGAAAATATGGTGTAATATAAAGAATATATGACTCTGAACGGTTTCCCTGGCAGTATCTATTGTAAAATGCAGCCGTAAGTACACTTTGGATAAAGAAAGCATCAGTTCATCCTGATTTATTATCTCGACAAAGTAGCCCATAATTGCAACGTTAGGAGAGCTCTTTATCTTGCCAAAATTTGCCTTGCTGAGCAAGTAACAGCCTAGAAAGTGTTTTTGCAGCGCACCGCCGTCAGCATTTTCCCCTGAAGGCTGAGCACTAATAAAGAGAACAAACAGCCAAGTTTTCCTCCTCAGCTCGCTGCTCTGATCTGCATCATCTCTGATGCTCTGCCAGACCACAGCTCAAGAAGACAGTGGGTATTCAAATGCAATTTAGATAATGTGATGGTGTACGTATGTTCGGCTTGCTCAGTTAAATGAATAGATAAAAAAAAAAATCATTAATAAATCAGGATGTAAGATGCGTCACTGATGGATGGAAATAGATTTATGCAAACTTCTATTTGTCTGTGATGCGTCATAGCGTCTATGGAACAGAATTAGATTTCTTATTAAACTTAAATATAAAATCTGAATCTTTCAAATAGTGGAGTAATAGAGCTGTGTGATCAAACAGTCAGAGACAGGTTAATCTGAGAGAGAGAGAGAGATGCTGGATTAACTGGGATGTTCTCATCTCCCACTGAGACAAATTGGACTGTGACTGTCTTTGTGAATGAAGGAGCCAACCAACCCAGTGCCGCCTCCTCCCCTTCGTCGTCCTCCTCCTCCTCCTCTCCCTCCTCCTTCTCCCAAAACTGGAGCGCAGGATGCCCAGGTGCCACCAGCATAAAAAAAAGGTTTCGAAATCAGATCCGCTAAACAGAACAGAAACGGATTCAACAACTATCTTTCTTTTCCAGCTCGCAAATTCCCCCCACCCATGCCTCCGTCTGTGTGTCACCGTGAATACAGGAAGAACCAGGGGTGGGTGCCAATCCCTCACCTCGCTCGCCGTGTGCCCTCCCTCCCTCCTTCCTCCCTTACGTGTAATACAAACCTCGTGATCACCCATTCAGCAGTGCCTGCCTGCGTCTGCTGCTTTGGGGGGGAAAAAAATTATAAGCCGGTTTGCGGAGGGGCAGGCAAAGCAAAAGTGTCCGGGAGACAGACAGGTGTCGCGGAAGTTTACACTTGCATCCGCAAGCCGCATCCGTGCGCGTCTTTTCTCTCTTTTGTTTTTGCCATTATCTGGGATAACGTGAAAGAGACTGTAACTGGCGGTCATCCTGCACCCGCTGATCCTGTGTAAGTGATTCTCCACATCAACTCACCGGGTGAATGTTAGCCTCTTAACAAATAGCAGGAACTGATGGAGACTGAAACATGAGCCGCACTTCTATCAGGTGCCTGCTTTTTTTTTTTTTTTTGAATACGTGTATGATCCACATGCTCGGCGCGTGCTTGCACACCTTCACAACGAAAATGCGTGTTTTTTCTGTGAAATTTCTCTCATCATCTCTTCATTGGCGTTTTGCTGCAAAAAAAAAAAAAAATCTCTGCCCACGGCGAGCTGACATTTGTCACCAGCAGGATTTCTGCACAGATGTTACCGTTCAGTCACTGCAAGCGTGGCAGTCTGAATGAGATGAGTGGGTGCTGGTTTCAAATGAGGCAAATGCGGCATGTTTGCGGGATGAGGTGGATGTGATCAGGTGGATGTGCCTCACAGTCCAGAAAAAAAACTAAAAAAGAAACAGGGTCGAGGATGCGCAGGATGTGGCTCAAACACCTTCTAGATTCAGTTAGATTGGAGCTGTTGGAAATTAGGTCGTGTTTTGTCTCAGACCCGTGGTTGCAGACAGTCTTGAACCCAAAGGAATGCAAGCTGAAAATCCTTATTTGGCAGCCCCCCTCTGTGTTGGGTGGTGAACTGGTCTCGGAGCAGTTTATTTCAGTTGTTTTGTTCTGTGGCGGTGACTGTCACCTGTTGACAACAATACTAGGTAAGGCTAATCTTGGAAGGCTTTATAGGGAGACACCAGAAATAACATTTACCCACATACTGGATGAATCAGTCTGCTATTCTGAGTAATTCATTCAAGGAAAAATAGAAATCACTCAGCCAGAATTACAACCCATTCTTAGTGTTTGTGTTACAGCAGTTCTCAACACTTTGTCACATGCACGGTGACTCAGAGGCAGATTCAATTAGCATCTGTTTTGATTTTAACACTTAAGATCGAAATGTGTTTGCATATACAATATACAGAGGGTGTGTGTGTATGTGTCTTCACAGATCAGCTGCAGCACTCTCACCTTGCCATCCTCCACTCTTTCTCTGCATAGAGTGGTAATTGGGCAGGTAGTGATGGATGTGACACAGCAGGTAGATGTCAAACAGTGACAAATGATGAAGGGCTCTTCCTCATACTGAGCCTCCGGTGAGGATTTCAGTGTTCCCACTGTCAAACATTGGGGTGGGAGTGAAATCTAAATTTGGTGTTTCTTCACTTGGAGCGAGTTAAAAGGCCAACTGATAACCTATGCTTCTTGTTAACCACACCTGTACATTGATTTTTAATATATTTTTGGTTAATTTGCACTTTTTTTTTTCTTTGACGTGTCACAGTGGGAAAAGCACAGGTGTAGCTAATATCACTAATGGCGGCTCTGCTCTGCTCTGCTCCAATGACCCAGTGGGCACTGACAGTGTGCCACAGGCCTAGTGTTCAAATATTAGCAGACACCACCGTTTGTGGAAATTGCCAGTCACACACATTTACTCTCTACTGGACCGTTAACATGTGACAGCTGCTAGCAAATTTTAGCATTTAAAGAAAAAGTATCATATAAATCATCACAGTCTTATGATGCTTCCCATAAGATGTAGGCTTTTGGACCACTGACTTCTGGTTCATATAGCTCAGGAGTTATTTGTAACTTTTGCTATTGCTACATGGCCAATTTTGGCGTTTACTCACCAGTTTAGAGTAAATGTTGTCTTCAGCAGTGGGAAACAACCTTTTATTTTACCTCCATCTCTTCTATATGCTAATCACCTAGCCCTAGTTGACCTGTCTCCTTGTTTTTCGATTCCCAGGTGCTGCAGTGTTTTGTTCTGCTCCTGAACAAGTGGCATTGCTCAGAGGATGCATTGTAACCTCTTGTCTTGCAAAGGCAATGAGGCCTGTGGTAACATGCTAACATTTCCGGTGTAGCACTTCCAAACAGCTCCTTTTAACTTTTTTGATAACATTAGCCTTCTTTCTTTGTCTCACCATATCTTTTGAAACCACTGCAGCTTTGTTTCAGTGGTGACGAAGAAGTAAAGTAGTGATGTCAGTGCATAGCTACAGTACAGGCTGTTGGCCTTGTACCATTATGGCTTTATAAAAGCGATATCAGACATCATTATGTTAAAACTGCTCTTCCCTCAAGGATGTTAAGTGTGAATAAGATTCCTTGGCTGATTGATATTCTCATAAATTCATTGCTAATGACAGGCCTGTTCACACTTCTTACTTTACAGGCAGTCAGATGGTGGAACAGTTGGAGGAATGAAAATCTTGAGCGCAGTATATGTGCCCTTAACTGAACGCTGAACTACATAGTGCACTCTCTCTTGTTGCTTCTTATCTCTCTCTCTCTGATGAATCCCCCTGGTGTCATCTTGACAGAAAGTGGTCATATCCTGGATTGTGAAAACAGCTTGAGCACCTACGTTTCTGCTGTTATGTGGTTGTCGGAAGACAAGTGACCAAAGAGTCCAAGAAAGGCGTTCGGCGTGTGGCTTTTTAAGGACTTGTGGTGACCTACTCCCGACCCACATATTATAATACGGGCAAATCACACACACACACGCTACACACTCCAATCCAGAATAGCCGTAAATGCAGATTTGCAAAGTCAGTTGACTGTATTCACCTTTAGTCCAAATAGTCATTTCGGTGAAGCCGTTCTCAATCTCCTTCCCTCCGGCTGTGACGAAACGCTGATCCAATGGAGAGTGTCTAAAACAAGCAGTTCATTTAGCGCTTGGCTGCACCTGCCCTTTTAGTGCTCCAACAGGGCCTTGTCCTCGGTTTGCACATCCTGTGCTACCTATCTGGGGTGATAGACAGCAGCAGAGTCAAGTCCTCAGTAGCACCGTGTAGGATGTGGTACTTTGGATGATTTAATACGAGTGTGTACATGTTTTCATCAAAGTCGTGGCTGATCGATGCACATGTCCTTTCATGGAAAAGACAGGTTTCTGTTCATTCTCCACAGAGATGCATCAGTGTGACCTATTTTCTCTCTGAAGCCACTCTCTCTTTCTTGGCACTTAGAGTGTCAGTCTGAACATGTTGCTCTTGTAATCTGACAGTGTTACATTGGTGGGCTTCATTGTAGTGCCAGTCAAAGTGTGACGGCTGTGACTGAAGTTATTTTGTTAGAGTTGTTGTGTGTCCTTTAACTCACTTTCCTACAAAATGAATTTATTCACAGATTGTTCAGAGGTTATACGAGTGCTAAAATGAAAAGCTGCAAAAGCATTTTACAACTCTCATTTCTAATTACCTGGCTCATTGGTACCTGTATAGCCGACTGCAAATTTACAGCGCAAATCGAAATCACCTTAGTTCCCGACATGCAGCTCTGAACCCTCAGACTGAAATGCCAGATTCTTGTGGAGAAAATGAGTCGTATAGTGGCTGAAAGCATCACACGTTTATAGAAAATAAAAGTGAAAATAACACATAGAATAGAATGAATGTGGTTGAGAGAGTTGGATTATGTACAGTAGGCTACATGTGACAGTTTCAAGAGCAGAGTTTGGTTTAGAATATTATGAATGAATCAAAGTGAGACGAAGAAAATTAATCCGTATTAAGAGAAAAAACGAGCAAATGTGTCAGGGATTCATGTAATTACTTTTCATGACACTACATTTGCAGATAATGTGCAAATTTGGGTGTGTTCATTGTGTGGTGTCTGTTTGCAGCAGCACTTACTGTATATTAAAACATATTTTTAGTGTAGTAGAAGACAGATTTAATCTCTGTGTGAGGTAGAAATCTTACGACCTGTCTGCACCGAGAAGACTGAACAAATCAGTGAAGCGCTGAACCACTGAGGCGACGTCAAATCAGCATCGGTTTAAGTGGATTTTTCTGTTGGAATAGTCCACACTCTGCTGTGTATACACTGATAGCTTATCTGTGCCATTGTTGAGGGAGTGTTAGTGATGTTGCAAGGCGGTGACACTGTTCACAAAGGGAGTATGGATTTGAGACAGTGTGCATGTATCTGCTTGTTTGTGTAGCTATACATCCAGGCGTATGTGTGTTGCACATTGTCATTGTTTTGTTGTGAGTACAGTGTTTGTTTCTGCCCCCGAAGTCGGTGTCACTGAAGCTTCAGAGACAGACACTGAGACCTTGACACCACTCACTATAAAAAGAAGGCCTGAATAATTGCCTTCCCTTGTGGCTATACAATAATGGCCACAGTAATGGTGCATTAATCTCCTCCATACATTAGGAGAGTAAGAGGGACCAAAGACAAATGCTGTGTTAGAGCAGCCATTTGTGGTTCATGTTGTGGAGTGGATATGTTTATGGGCTGACATTCACTGATGGATGACATTATTCTAAATCCTTAAAGAAACAGTTTAACGTTGAGATGTTGGATGATAATGATGCCACTCTCATATCTGTCTTGTAAATAAAGATCAGAAACACAAAGCGAAGGCAAGTGGTTGCTTCTGAGCAAGAAATACTCAGGTTCATAGAAATGCAATGTTGTTTTTACACTTACATTTTTGTGTTCTTTATATTCTCCAGACCAACTTCAACCGAGCTACAATCAAAGTCACTTAAAGGGATAGTTCAACATTTTGGCAAATTGGCCCATTGCCATAATCCCTATAGTCATAGCAGTAGGTTTGTTACCTTTAATTGCTGCTCAGAGCTACGCTACAGAAGCTCATGGGATTTCTTGGTTTCCCTCATCAAACTCATCAAATACACAATATCCAACAACTGCAAAACACTCTGGTGGACAAGTTGTGACCTGCACATTCACCACGCAATGAGATAATAACAGAACGTTACGAGACGGAGTTGTTTTTCAGGTAAATGCAGAGACTGCTTGCTGAAAAACTGCCTTCAACGGGAACGCACATCAGTGGTTTTGCATGAATTTACCTCTAAAACAACTCTGTCTCCTAACGTTATGTTATTATCTCATAGCGTGGTGAATGTGTAGGTCACAAACTTGTTCACAAGGAGTTGTTGCATTGTGTATTTGATGAGGGAAACCAAGAAATCCCATGAGACTCCGTAGCGTAGCTCTGAGCAGCTCACGGCTCTGCTCTGCCGTTCTAAAAATAGCTTGCACCGACAATTAAAGGAAACAAACCTACTGCTATGACTATAGGGATTATGGTAATGGGACAATTTACCAAAATGTTGAACTATGCCTTTAAGTTTCTACCATGTGATTGTCCTATAGATATTTACATTAACACACAACACATGTGACTGTCCTATAGTTAACACACGGTTAAACAGGTGTACCCCATAGTGGTCATATTATTTGTTGGCTGTGACCTCTCTGTAAAACAACTGTGCTTCATTTAATATGTTGTCACAAAACACCAAGAGTTTGGATATTGCACGTTGCTATTTCAATGTTCAGCCCTCATACTTTAGGCCCATGCTGACACATATGCTGACACACATACATATGCCGTCCATAAAGTGCGTATTTTCATATTTTGCATGTAAAATACGATTCCTGTCAGACATGACAGCAAGGTTGGCTGAATGAGGAGCATTTGTGAATAGTATTGTGACAGTCTGTATTTGCACTGTGTGATACCAGATGTCTGCGATGGGGAGATTTTACAGCTTTTTTTTCCACTGTCGCTGAGAATGTGACAAAAGCTCTTTCTCACACTTTCACTTGTGTGTGTAATTGAGTATGTGCGCGTTTGTGAGAGCTCGTGTTTGCGTCCCACTGATACAAATGACTGTGCCAGCATCTGATGGAGATTTCTGTGAGGATGAAATCAAATGATGATTTAAAAAACAATATTCTTCTGGTTTCCCCCGGGAGCTTTTCATCAAAATGACAACCACTCTTCAATTTCAGAGCAATGAACTGAAGTTTATTTTACCGTGTAGCAGCTCTATAATTTTAAAAGATGTCTTTGGATTAAATGGAGCCGAATCCCACAGACACAAATATAGAGGATATATTGCTTCCTAAAGTTTGAAACATAACATGACATATAATAATAATATTAATATATACTGCTTTTGAAATGTATAATGTGACAAAAGTTGAACAGCAGTCTGTCCTGGTACAGGCCCGTAGCTGCAGTCGGAGAGTGAGTGATAAGCTGAGTGAGAGGAGAGGTGCTCTGTCGATGAAGCTATTGGCCCAATAATAGAACGGACATAATTGTCTGGCCCTCTGAGTCATCATTGCTCACTACACTGCCAGCGCTCTCCCATCTTGTTTAGACTGTGCAGTTAATGGACCTTCTCCTTCTTTCCATCTCTCCATCCTTCTCTGCTTCTCTCCTCCCCCTGTCATCCCTCTGTTTTTCTTAATTTTATTGGCCGCCCTTCGATCTTGCCTCTCCGTCGTCCACCTTTCGTTCTCCATATCCTTTCTTTACTCCCACCTCTGTCTGACCTGACTTCTGTCTGTCTGTTTGCATCCCACGAACAGCAGGTATCAGGTTTGTTTTTAAGCTGATCCAGTCACAAACTAAATCTGCTGTGTCCTTTAAAACTGAACCCGTTTGCTGTAAAACTTTTATCTCCAGTGTTGTCCATCAACATTGCATTCACATGCTGGCTATTTGAATGTCTTGTTTGGATTTTTTTTTTTTTAAGTTAAAGGGATAGTTCAACATTTTGGCAAATTGGCCCATTGCCATATTTCCCAAAAGTTTTAGGAGTAGGTTTGTTACTGGTGCAAGCTATTTTTAGAACGGTGGAGCAGAGCCGCAAGCTGCTCAAAGCTACGCTATGGAGGCTGGTGGGATTTATTGATTTCCTTAATCAAACTCATCAAATACACAATCCGTTAACTCCAAAGCGCTTTCCGCAGCGTATCTCAGAGTAGCTCGCCGTTCAGCTCTGCCATTCTAAAAATTGCTTGCACCGACAAATAAAGATAACAAACATACTCCTAAAACTAAAGGTTCTATGACAATGAGCCAATCTGCCAAAATGTTGAACTATCCCTTTAACGTGCAGTGTGTACTGGATCATGGCTGAGTATAAATGGTATGTTTACAGTAGAACACCTATGGTGCCATGCTCTAGAGAAGATGCCTGATTTCAAAGAAAATATAAATACCAGTAAGTGACAGGCTGCTGCACAGAACTATGACATTTTGTTATCATGTAAATATCACATTTGTGTTTGTTGGCACGAGACAGACGTGTGCCTTTCGCAGCTGTCTGCATGATTTCATGTTATATGCAGAAATAAGATCTTATCGCACTAAAAACTGGACATGTTGGCTACTTCCTTATGTTTGAAAACATGAACTAGAAATACATTATGTCTGCACAAAGTGTCACTGCAAGCCTCCCAGTCAAAGGAGGCATCATGTAGCACTTATTCAACACCCTTTTTATTTAAGTCTGTGCTATGAAAAGGGCATATTGTCACTGTGACGTAGCATTAGTTGAAAACATTGCCTAGCAGAGCCTCACACAGATTGACTGCTTACTCATTTTGTTTTTATGTCACCAGAAAAAGGCACCTCTGATGACCCTGACCAGTTTAATCTTAATTAAGCTTGAATTAATTGCATGGCTGTTGTATTAAACTTTGTTCACATAGTTAATTGAAAATCACATTCTAAGGACC
Organism: Decapterus maruadsi; assembly: GCA_030347415.2. NCBI lineage: Eukaryota > Metazoa > Chordata > Actinopteri > Carangiformes > Carangidae > Decapterus > Decapterus maruadsi. The sequence continues at coordinate 4,210,563 of CM064890.1, forward strand.
CTGACTTCTCTGTGTAGCGAAAACAAATGGCCTTAAGGCACCACACAAATATCACAACAATTTGAATATATTTCCTTTGACAGGACAGCGCAAGTAACAATTTCTTTTACAAGTTGAGTTTATTTCTTCCTTCCGGGGCTTGTTCAAGTATCAAATTAGCAATGACCTGAAACAGTAAGAGGAAAAATCTTTGCAGGCACTACACTTTTGGTTTGGAAACAAGCCGGATCCAATTTTCAGCCCCTTGGATGTGGAGGTTCATGCTGCAGGCAGGCAACTGCACGGCGCCACAATATATTTTGTTCACGAGTCATTAAAGCAAACATTGCAGCATTATTTGCGTGGTGAAATAATGACTCTTCGGTGTACCTTTTTATGCTGGGTCTCTGTTCTAATGGGTTTGCTGTTGTGAAAATGGGAATGTTCATTATATTATAAGCTGTGCCAGAGACCTATTGATGTTGTAATTTCTCTTCCTATGGAGGTTGATGAAAGTCATAAATTACTGTCAGGTGTATGAGAGCCCTCTCAGAAGTGGCTGCTAATGTTCAGTTCAGAAGAGGTGAATTGATTCCACAAATGAGCTCCACTGTACATTTCTCTATCTGTGTCTCCTTCCTTCTCCAGGGTTGTCCCAGCCTCGACCCCCAGAGCGGCAGAGCCCGAGCCTCTCCTGCTCCTCCCGTCTTGGACCGCCACCGTCAGCAGCAGCGGCAGCTCGGTGTGGTGAGACCAGGAACAATGGGTCGGAAACTGGACCTGTCGGGCCTGTCGGATGTCGAGGCCGAGCACGTCTTGAAAGTGGTCCAGCGGGACATGAAGCTACGAAAGAAGGAGGAGGAGAGGCTGAGGTGAGACGGGATTACCCCTGCCAGCGATTATTTTTTTCTTTTCTCCTGTGTGTTTTTTCACACATTTGACACTCAGGGTGATTTGACAGGAGATGATGACATTCGCCTCTGAGCAGAAATGACCAGATATAGTGGTGAACAGCTGCCTCAGCTGTCAGAGGCACTCACCATGTATTGCCAGTGTTGTTTAGGGTTCAAATCACTGGAAATTATCTAAGTAGGAAGAAAAAAGCCTGTAAAAAATACCATACCATGCTAATTGACAGTTCACCAACCTGCCACTCAAACAGTTATAATCCAATTACAGTTTAGGGAATATAAATAGACAGACCTTAAAGGGATAGTTCAACATTTTGGCAAATTGGCCCATTGCCATAATCGCTATAGTCATAGCAGTAGGTTCGTTACCTTTAATTGTCGGTGTAAGCTATTTTTAGTACGGCGGCGCGGAGCTGCAGGCTGCTCAGGGCTATTCTATGGAGGCAAAGGGAATTTCTTGGTTTCCCTCATCAAACTCATCAAATACAAAACGTTGTGAGCTGCAGAACCACCACGCTATGAGATAAACGGAACGATACGAGACGGAGCCGTTTTCGAGGTAAATACAGGGTAAATGCGGAGACAGCTGCTGAAAAACTGTCCCTGAACGCACCGCGCATCTGCGGTTTTGCATGAATTTACCTCTTAAACAGCTCCGTCTCGTAACGTTCCCACATTATCTCATAGCGTGGTGGTTCTGCAGCTCACAACGTGTTCACAACACTGAGTTGCTGGGTTGTGTTTTTGATGAGTTTGATGAGGGAAACCAAGAAAAGCCCTGAGCAATTACAGTTTAGCTTACACCTACAATTAAAGGTAACGAACCTACTGCTATGACTATAGCGATTATGGCAATGGGCCAATTTGCCAAAATGTTGAACTATCCCTTTAACAGACCTGTCAAGCTTTGGACTTCTCCATATGCCACTACAATGTGTATGAGCTGTAAGGGAAACACTCTAGTAAGTGAGCCAAACAGTGCACCCCCTCCCCTTAGTATGTCTTCATCATCCATTTAACCTAGTAGAAATTATTGTCATAATAAGTGTATGAGTTTTCTGAGTTATGGCCAAAAACGTGCTCTGCAAGGTGATGCTGACGTTGACCTTTGACCTCAGAGCACCATATTGTAATCAGTCATCCTGGAGGTGTCCAATTTGACATTTGTGCCAAATTTATATATACTACATCTGGCCCTGGCTGGCGTTGACGCTGAGGCATAGAAAAACATCTGCAGGCATTAAAAAGTCAGCTGGAGACGGAGATTTAAAACCAACTCGCTGAATTTTTAGTGTTCGAATTATCTCGCCAGTCACTCGAGCAGCAAATCCAGCGATGGTTATTGTGACTGATTACTATGGATTTGCAGTCAAGATTTTCAGTAAACCAAAACACTCCTGTCTGTAAATTGTTTATTTATACTACAGGCTCTAGTTGCCATTTATAATTCATTCCATTATTCCATTTATTTATCGGAGCGTGTACATGAATTCTTGTTGTTGTGACATCTGACTGAAAGACGGGAGCGTCTGAGCTAAGCCACTATATGGAGGTCTGAGCTGCAGACAGCGAATTCATGGTTTGTTACCACGAGGTCTGAGTGAGGCTGGAAGGAGGAAGATGCTTGTCTGGTGTTTTCAGCTTCTGGTGCTGTCAGGTCTGCGGGGTTCAGCAGGGCCAGGCCTCAGGGCTCTGCTACCATGTCACAGATTCCTACTTAACATGCGACAAGTGCTGGCCTGTTCCTCCTCTTCCTCACCTCTTCTCCTTCACTCCCTCCTTCCCCCGCCTGCCCCCGTGACAGCCTGGAGTCAGAAGGGATTCGGTTTCGGTTCTGTGACAACCCTCTACACGGGTTTGACCATCAAATAAGCGGTTAGATGAGTGTCTCTGATTTGAGTTGTGGACAAATGAGGGGATTTTAAACATGAAAGCCCCTGAATATCTAATGTCACAACAAAATCCAAGCTTTTTTTTTTTTTTTTTTGCTGTATTTTAAATGCTGGTGTACCCTATAATTTTGTAGACACAAGTATGTTCCCTTGACTACTTACCAGGCCCCAGGATTAGTTATTTTGTTGCGAAGGTTGATGTCTTTCTTCAGACTTGAACGGTGATCCTCGGTGGTTTTGTGTTCTTGAGTGGATGCCATGAGTGATTACGCCGCTTCACGTTGAACGCAAAACATCTTAGCTGTACTCTGAGGAGCACAACAAAGTTGCTTCACCAAGCGGAAAGCAGACATTGGTCTGTGATGCTTAAAACTAGGCTGATTTTCCCAGAATCAGTTTTTTTTTTTGTGTGTGTGGAGACAAAGACGGTGTATTCCCAAATTACTGGGCTGTAAAATGTTCTCCCACCAAGCTGTCACGAACGATCAAAAATAAAAGCATGCCTCTCAGGCTGTTGTTTACCCCAGAAACATGAGCAGATTAATGTTGATGTAATCACAACATTTCTTCATGAAGCCAATCATGCGATTTATTTGCAGCCTTATTGAGTTTTTATTTCTTGTTAAATATTCTGAAAGAAAAGTTTCTTAAGCAGATATTAGATTCATGCAAACTTTCATCTATTAGACTGCTGGTTTATGTAAGCTACAGTTACATGTTTTCCTTCTTCATCCAACAAAATGTGTTAGACTATTTAGTTTCCTCATCATCAGCGTTTGTCTCACCTCTCCATTCTGCTTTTGCAATTTATTCAGTGAAGTAACAAGCTATTTAATTCTTTACTTAGTATTTAACAGACTATAAATATCCTCAAGTACAAGTCTCAAAATATACCACAGATATATGAGCAGTTTAAAGACACACTTTGAGTAAAATTCAAAAAATACAGTACTACTGCCACCATGTTGAATGCATTGTTTCAATGTGAATATTTATTGAATATCTTTATCTTTGTTTTTTGTTTTTTTGAAGACATCACCTCTGACTCTGATCAGCATGTTTCCCTATTTTCTGATATCTCACAGACTAAGTGAAGTGAATGGCACATAAATAAAAGTTGAAGTTGAACTGAACTTCTTTCAGTGTCACTAACTGAAGCTGAATTTTTTGTAAGTATCCTTATGCAGCCACTCTGCAACCACAATCAATAGTCTGTGTTTTCACTAATGAATCTGTCCAAACTGAGGAGCAGTGCCTGCTCCATCTCTAATGATACCACCCCATTTAATTTCTCTGCATTCAAATTGATCAAATGACTAATAAGCTTAAGAGTTGAAGTACATGCTGAGTTAATATTCTTATTTTTATTTCGTCATAAGAACAAGAACTTGGAGTTGAAGTTTGATTGTTTTGTTTTGTTTTTTTCAATCACGTTTGTCTACTGTAGCTGATCAAAAGAATAGTGATTGTGTGACATTATGCAATGCAGCTTGTTATGAAGAAATTGCTCACCTCTCAGTCGACGCTGCTTCAACGCAATTGGTCACGTTACAGAGACAAAAGCAGGAACCCATTTGCTCTTCACATGAAATATAAAGTATGTCACAGTTTACAGTATGAGTAGGAATATAAAAGCTTGTTTACAGCAGATGGTGCAGGTAGCTCTCCCCCTCTGAGGTTTTCTCCTCTATGCATGACTGACATTTGTTTTTTCTTCCCTGAATGAAGTCAGCCCTGCAGAGTTGTAAATTACCCTGTTGAAGGATTCATGGGATAATTTATAAGCCTCAGCTGGCACTTTAAATGCTCCATTTTAATTTTCCCCCATGCTGAATAATAATAAATATTGAAACACTTAACTGATATTACCTTCTGTCTCATAAATAATGCAACAACTATTTAAATAAAATGATGCACATAGCTATAAGCCTTGTTAAAGACAATCTGTTTTTTTTTTCAAGTTCACCTAAAGTTTTAATGAGAGCAACTACAGCTTGTTTATGTTGTCTCTGCACTTTAATGCCTACAGTATACCACCGTGTGAAGGAGTTTTTATTACTGTATCGTATATTTTAAAACTCTGCAACAAATGAAAATGAAAAATGACATTTTGAAAGATCAATATTCCTCCATAAGAAATGACTATATTGAGAGGGCAGGGCAGATTGAAGGGATTTAATGTGGTGTCTTCACTGAACTTTCCTTTAGGGTTTAGTTTTTTGCGTGATTAGATTGGTGCAGTGTAGTATTTTCTCGTTTTTATGGGCTGTCTGGATCTGCATCCAATTGCATCGATCCAGTGGATGAGACAGTCCTGATTGGCCGCAAGTGGTGATGTTGCTGCGCTGACGTGTGGAGTAATTAAATGTTGTTTCTTTGCCTTAACTTATTTGCTCCTTTCATGTTTCCACTCGGTCTTTTAATTAGATGTTCACTCTTATGCTGATGCCACATTACTATACTCTACTATGTATCCTGGCACAACTAAATGACGCCTCTCTTGGTAGTTATACACTTGTTTGAATTAACTATTGGCCATAAAAGCATACAAGATCATATCAGCAATTGACATATTTGATACTTGTCTCAATTTCCGCATATAAAAATGCCTTGTATGTTGTTAATGCGCTGACTGAGGTATTTTCACAGATATTGCCTCATTAACCTCCCTGTAGGTGCAGGCACATTACACAGTGAGCTTGACTTACTGTACATTCCTCTGTTGTCTTTTACCTTCACCTTCGAGGGCTGCTAACAAGCCAACGTGTAAGTTTTGTAAAAAAAAAAAAAAAATTGAATTATTACACAGTAAAATAAATCTGTGCTGCAAATGTTTTATGAAGCATTTAACATATTTATTAGTCCTCAGAATAAATTCTGTTGAGCACTGACAGTGAGCATGACTTGTTTCCAAAAAAAGGAGGAAAGAGAAACATATCAAAGGATGTCTAGAATAAAGTTATCCATGCTCCATCTTTTCCCACAAACTTGCAATAGAGGCTTTTTTCTCCTGTATTTCATTAGAATCTGTAGACTGAGGTGTCTGCTCTGTTCTTTATGATTCTCTTGGTCATTTCTCCTCTGTTCTGTTCTTTGTCCTTGTTATTATCTTACTTGTTTAAAGTTTCCTATAATGTCTTTAAGTGTGAAGCCCATTTTGGAATATAAAAATCATCCCTTAGTAACTTCTGTTTGCACCCTGCTTGCTCTGCATGCTGATGGGTGAGAGTATGATTCAGCCAATTAGAGAGGGTGAACGGCTCAACCTCTGGCCTCCACTGTCTCGGTGGCCATCCAGCTGGAGAGGCTCATTATGAAGCAGCAGGAAGCTCAGGGGAGCACAGGCGTGGGTCTACTTAACAAACAGCACAAGCACTCCCAAGGGAAACAGACTGGGAAATGCTTATAGATAGAAACAGCTCCCCACCATCGCCACTTTGTGAGTCGCTGACAAGATAGCTGGAGCTCCAGGCGGCTACTAGTGACTCTTATGGGTAATTTGCTATTCAGTGTGAGGTGGGTAGGACACTCTTTGACACACATGTGTCTGGCGATAAGCCAATTACTGTACTGTACCTGTATCATGCTCAGTCCAGAACTTAAGTCAGTTTCTGCTGTTGTGACAAGTTTATCCCTCCTAAGGATATAAAGACTGGGAGTGTTGAATAAGACCCAAAAATAATTTGGATACTGAACAATGCTCCTCCTTGGATAAGTCTTAATTATCTGTGTAGCTTTGGGGCCGGTACCCGCTGCAGTCATTCTTTCTCCACTGTAACTTTTCTGTATGCACAAGAATGCAGCCCCTGCCTCATAGTAATTGCACCTGATTATCAGAGGGTGATATTTTTTGCATCAGCGGTTTTCATTTATCAGTTAAACTGTGAATGTTTTGAAAATAAGTCAACGTCGTATACAGATAAACGAGGCTAAGCTATAACTATAACTGCAGATATCATTCTTTGTTTTTTGTCTTGTCGGAGATGTTAAAGCTTTAGTCAAACCAGCAATTTTATTGTAAGACTGACTCTCCTCTTCTTTATGTCATGTGTTGTTTATTTTAGCTGGTGGATGTGACAGGCAGGCATGGTACAGGGATCAGGAGTCACACCAGGAGGCCAGGATCTTTTCTGAAAGAAGGTGGCGGAATATGTCACTCTGTCAGGAGCGGAGCTGACCTCTATTTCCTCCTGTATTTATCCTCTTGCTTCTCTGTCTGGAGACACGCACACAGAGCAAGAAAGAGGACGACTTAAACGAGGGGGGAAAAGAGAAAAAAAGTATGATTTCTGTGCTGAGTTACAAGTCTGCCAGGTTGTGCTCGGCCTAAATGCCTCTTTATTTTCCGTGATCGATAAATTGGTGTAATTTGATTTCGGAGCAGGAGCGGTCGGAGGATATTGCCCTTTGTCGCAGGACACTCCCTTTGGGCTGCGCTGCCATCCTTTCTATTAAAGCAGCACTAAACGGGGACAGATCAACCCCCCGCCGTCAGGGCTGAGGTTGTGCAGGCCGAAGGTCACGTCTGCTCAGATTTCAGTTCAAGGCTTAATTTATTAAACAAATGCAGTCAGTCGACATCTGCACGATATTGAATAATCTATTGTGTAACGGTTTGATCATTTATTTCTTTAGCGGCCCCTGTGTACCAGACTAGTGAACTCATGACCCCAGCTTCTCTCCAGAAACCATGTAACTAGTCGATCGCAGCTTTATGGGTGTTGCATAGCTCCATTGTGTGAAACAGACGTGAATTATTCCTTTCTTCTTGTCGTCAAAGGTGTTTATTCTGTGCGATAATCCAGTGTTGGGGTCCTATGTTAACATGTGATGTTCTCTCACATGAAGCAGCCCCAAAGCTGCGGGGATGTAAAGTGCAACTTCGCTTCCACAGAAGACTCTTTACAATGAAACAGCTTTGTGCGGCTAATCAGCTCACCTCCCTACATCTTTAGCGTGAATGTATTTTTATGTCACAGCCAAGGGAGCGGGTCTTGACGGAGTTAATTTTGCAGTCGGCCTGTTGTTGTTGTGGCAGTTGTGTTTTCTTGGCTTTGGTTCTGTCTTGGTGGGGATTAGCCGCGTTTTGTGTGTGTGTGTGTGTGTGTGTGTGTTCGGTGTGGGTTATTTGTCTGAGTCATGTTGATGTGGATTGTTTTTGATGTGGAAGTGCTGTGTACGTACACACTGATCTCATCAGCACCGAGTGTGTACGTGTGTTTGTGCACAGTGAGCAGGAAGGACAAATCTCTCTGACCTTTTTTTCTGAAGCCACATTGGCAGGTGTAGTAGCAGCATTGTGAGTCATCACACTTTCACGGTCTGCCAGGGGTAACATTATAATAGATACAGTACCAGCAATATCCATTTACCCTTGCAGTGCGTAAATGGATATGTGGGTACAGATGAGTTTTTTCTTTTTTCGTAGACACTTTTTGAGAGTTTTTTTTGCCTCTTAATAAACCAAAACAGTGAAATATTGACGGCAGAGAGAAAGTGGATGACTGTTGCGCTCAAGCAGAACGTATATCACGCTCTCCTTTGAGGCAGGAGCTGGTTTTCTTGTGAACTTGAACGTGAGCAGATTTATAAAGGTCAGACTGTAATACACTGCAATAGGAAATGTTAAGCATGTGTTTGCATGTTCTTAATAAATGACATTTCAAGTGACAAAATAAGCACCATCGCTCCCCATATTCCCTTTGCTGTTTTGCAGTGAGGATTTGCAGCCATATGGAAACAGTGAGGCTCCTTGCTGACTTCTGATCAGCGTGGTGATGCTTCAATTTTCTTTCATGTGTTCAGGGCTGTTGAGGTGATCTGTACAGCTGCCACAGACTCTGTGATTTCTAATTAGTTTTTAATATGGCCCTTAGTAGATGATATTTAATATAATTAAACTTAATTAGTAGACAGAAATACAGCCCCCCTGACCATAGTAATTATACATGTGCATGCTTACGCATACTGTGCTCAGTGTCTCAGTCTCAGTCGCATTCACTCACTCACACATTTATCTGAGATGCAGCAGCTCTTTGTAAAAATGCATTTTCTACAGGAACATCAAAACTCAAAAAAAGGTCATACTATTTTTATAATCCATGTACAGTATGATATAAACAGCTAAGAAGTGCAGTAAAGTATGTGTAAACCAGGCGTCTGGAGTGTTTGTTGTTTGTTTGTCTGATTAAATACTCATTTTACTGGTGCAGAATGGTTTATGGAAGCAGTTGCAAATTGACTTCCCACTTTATAGCCTACATAATGAAATTCAAGATACATTTTGAGATCATTTAAGCTGCATAATGTATGTAAATGTGTCATATTAAATCTAACTCATGGGAAGTCATTTGGTGGGGAGTCTGTTCAACTCTACCAAGCCGGGAGAGACATGTGAATAATTTGTCACACAAGCCACTGTTAGTTGAGCACGAAACGGTGCTCAAATATTCCACGTGCGCTGAGTGAAGACATACGTTCGCTCCGTGCCTTTGACTCTCCCCGAGCCTATAGTGTCCAAAACGTACGATGCTTTTGCGGCGTCTGATGGAGGGAGATTCTGATTTCCCCCGAGTGTGACAAATCAGCAGCTGCACAGCGCCGCCGTCCTCTGGAGCTGCTGAGCCCACGGGATCGGGCTGATGAGATAGTGAAAAATAATCCACCCCGGCTACTTGTGGCACACTCGCTTTCATAGCTCATACGCCGCTTTAGCATTTCCAGCTGACTGCATTGATAGGTTTCTCCTCAATAACCTTGCCTTGGCGTGAATGTGCAAGGGGCGTTTTAGACTTTGCTCACTCAGGGTCATGCGGAGGAGAACGCATCACCACTCACTCGGCCTTGTCTTCCACCAGATGAACCTGTATACATTTCCACCTAGATAAAGTCTGGAGTTATCTGCAGGAAGACGACGACAGTTCCTCGGGAAAAATAATCTGAGCTGTTACTTTTACATTTGTCTGGGTCTGCTGTGATTACTTCTGCCGCTGGCCAAATGTCAAGTGCTGTTTTGAGTCAGAGGAAAATAGTTGGTCGCGACAGGGAGATGGTGTTATCTCACCCCCCCACCCCCCCCCTGCCTCCCGAATCTGTCTTGTTTTCTACCTGCCCAATTTTTCTCATCGGCCTATTCTATGTCAACATCTGCTGCTGTTCTCTATTTTCCATTGCAGTTGTCAGGTCCTGCCTCAATAGATCCTCATTAGCAGTGACCACCTTGTGTTGAGATTGAGGTCAGTATTGGATGAGCTGCTCTCCGTCCAGGGGGAGGGAGTGAGTGAGTGAGTGAGTGATGCTTGGCAGGACGGCAAGAAGACTTCCCTTTGTTTGAATAATTGCTACTCCTTTCTCGCCCAGTCTGGCTTGTCATTACCGCCCAGGCCAGGAGACGCAAGGCTCATTCATCCCGTTGGCCTTATCTGCTGTAGTGATATTGAAGTGAATGAACTGCACCAGCCGTGTTAATTTGAAGAGGGTTTTTTTTTTTTTTTCGCATTGTTTGCATGGGGTTTGGCAGCAAGGCACGGTTCAAGTGCTCAGACACAGTCAGTTACCCACTGTCTCAGAGAGGGACTGTCTTTATGGGAGTTCTGTATGAGAGAACGTGAAGGATCCTCAGCGGGATTAGAGTTTGAGAGCAGGCCAGACAGTACACTCTGTACAGGTGCAGTCAGGCTCATTACAGAAAATGAAGCCTCCTCTTTCCTTTTGTGCCACCGCCACTGCAAGTGTGGAGTTCTTTAAAACCCTCTCTGTATTCAGGTAATATACTGCCTCTGTTCCAGTTGTCTTCTCCTTCCACTCAGGTGTGTTTTCTCCCGTCACACACAAACATTTCAGTCTGGCAATACTGAGGGAGGCGTCTCCTGTGGGGAAGGAGAAAATGGAAAGTCATTGCATATAACTGCATCAAGAGTTTTCAGATATATGTTTTTTTATTATTGTCCTATAGCCTGTGGGCCTAAAAAATTAAATTTTCTTATATTACACTTGCCTTTTCATTACCTCCACAAACTTTATGTTTCCATTTGTGTCAGTTTATTTGCCAGCAAATGGTACTGCACTGATTTGCACTGAACATGAGGTCAAATTTTTCCTTTGAGTTTTTGTTGTATGTTGTTTGACATTGGCACCAGTGGAGGTCTGAGCTTTCTGAGCGCCCTTCTGTTTTCATTTTCATTTTCCCTCAGAGTAAAGAACTGCAGAGAATAAAAATGTATAATATAAAAAAGGACACTTTGTCAAGGATTGAAGGCTGAATGTCTGTCAGCAGAAAAGAAAATGCCACACATTTGTTGATTCCAACTTTTCAGATGTGAGGATTTGTTACTTTCAGATGTAATATATTTTGCATTTGTAAAATCAGTCTCTCTTTTTTTCTCCCCCTTTTTTGACATTTTCCAGACTTTATACATTATATCCCAGTGCACCTTGTGAAAATGAATTTCAAAGCAAGGAAAGAATTTGACGTTCCCAGTTAGATTTGCTTCACGTTTGTGAAATGCGTCGTGTATAAGTGTGCTGCAGATTTAAAAAGATTAAGCAGAGTTGTCCTTAATAACCGGGCTTATTAGCATGCCTCAGTCTGTGGACCAATTAACTAGAAAATGCCTCTTTTCCCAGCGTAGGCTCTTGAACTGAGCAACGCGCCGTCAGCCGAGGTCTGTAGCCAGCACTTTGTTTTATATCACATCACATCATCAGTGATGGAGCAACTGGAGAAAATCTGCAAAATGCTGGTGTCAGTAAAATTTCCTGTCTCGTTGATCATCACATCCACTGAATTGCTCCAGCCTCTTTAAACCCAAACTTCAAGAGATGCCCCCAGAACGGAGCATGAAAGACGTAGAGGCTCATTTGTAGTAGTGGTTAGTAGAGAAGTGCTGAGGGCGGAGTAGGGCGATGTGTTGCCTCATGTTAAAGACCTTTCTGGTTTATTTTGGACAGCCATCGATCCTCATTTACCACTGAATCTAGTGTGTGCACGTGCATGTGCATGTGCATATGTGCATGTTGTGGGTTGGCTCCTCTGTCTCTCTTTGAGAAAATGTGCAGAATTCTAATCTCCCTCTGGACGGCCTGTACTTCACCAGTCAACACAACACGGTGTATAAAACACACTTTGACACTCAGTTTAAGTTATTTTTTCTTTTTTTCCCCCACTCTCCAGTTGTCTATCTTCATCTCTGCCTCTGTTCATCTTCCACTCATTTACTTGTCATACAATAGAGAAGTGTGTTACCATCAATGTTGTCATGACGGCACTGTGATGTAATGAATCTAACGCGCTCATATGGAGCATTAACCACAAAAAAACACATCTAATTAAAACAAAGCCACTTGATTCTCTCATAAGGATTATGAACTATACTTAAATTGCCTCTTAAAACACTTTTATGTGTTTGGTCCTGGTGTTGTTACTTGTTTTTATGTTTTCTTTAATACAGTTTTAATGTTATGCATCTTGTTATTCCTTTTTTATTATCATTCTTTTCCTTTGCTTTCGCTTTTTGAACTCCTTGAGTGTTTCACAGTTCTAGTTTTTAAGCCATGTAAAGCACTTTATACAAAAGTGCTTGTGCTGTATTTAAATGAGGTCTCGTGGTGATGCAGCTATATGTTGGTGATGATGAGAATTGTTAGTTTTTTTTGTTTTCATTCTACTGAAACTGTTTATATACGATGAATGACTACAAAAAATGGCCAGTGCACATTTTAAAGGGTAAGTGTAATAGAGAGCATTTAGTTGCATCACCCTCTGAAGAGCTTCGCTGTCTCTCTTCTCTGCTCTTGCCCATAATTCCTTTTGAAAGGACTCCGAAAACCTAATGAGTCTCTGGGTATTTGTTAACTCTTCAAACGTGTGTGTGTGTGTGTGCGCGCGCATAGTACAGTAGCTCTAGTTTTCTCGGAGCCCGTCTGAAACGCTCCCTGTGAAAACTAAACAACTCTCCCTACACTTCGCATGACCTTTCAACCACAATCAGAATAAATACAGAGAGGGACACATACCAGATCATTGCTACCTCCAGTTTATCCAAATTAAAGATGTCTAAAGCAAAGTGTTATTGTTAGAAACTTGACTAACCACTGTCTCACCCTCTAATCAAAGTGAAAATCCTTTAAATTCCAGGAAAATTTTATCTGAAATCGACAGAAATCTGGACTTAACGATCTATTTGTTCTACAAACAATCATATCTGAGGCATTCGATGACATTCGGTAAGACCAGAAACCCACTACCATGTCGTAAACAACATGCAGTTTGACTTGAGTTGGCCAGACAGACATGAAGACTTTATCCATGACTTGTAATCAAAACAAGCCAATAATGACAGTATAAAGTCGTCCAAAAGATCTACATCACCACCGTTAAGCATCGCCGCGGTCTGAGGTGAGGAGGAGGCGGCGCCAACCTTTATGGTACAATATGATGTATCAATACCGTCCTATTAATGAAGATGTATTTAAAGCATTGATCAGATAAATGTGCTGGTTTGGACTTCAGAGGAGAAGTTGAGTATTTTCCGCTTCATGTAGAAGAGGAATGAAGTTTCCAAATTTCTTTTTGATTGAAGGCAGTGATCTAAACCTTCTGCAATCTCTTCAAATTCATGCTTTAACCCTTCATTGCAATTACCTCCTGTTTGCTTGAATACCTATAATTTTTCTGAACATGCTCCATTATCTAACTCAAACACTGCTCACTCACTCTCTATTGTTTCGTCGTCTTGCGGGTGCCGCTGTGCCACCGGTGGCCGTTTTTTCTTCTTCAAGTAAGCGTGTGTTTCCCAGGGGAACCGTTGCCGGTCGAGTGGCTGGTTTCTGGAAATTATGAGTCACAGCCCGGGCTGTGGTTGACTCGCCCTCCTCTGTTTAATGACTGCAGGAGTCGTGTCTTCTGATAAAACTGTTGGTTTGGTAATAAACCAGCAGGCTAAACACAGATCCTCCTTTTTTCATGTGTTTACTGATGGCGGATCGTTGGAATTCAGAACCTTTTAACCTTTTCTCCATGCAGTAGCTGTGTAATCAAAACACCTTTAAAAGCAAATGTATGCTTCCCTCATTGAGTTCCATTTAAATACCCAAAGCTGATAATATCTGACAGATTATTTTGGTTTAGGTCAGGATGTAGGATCTCCTATAGATATAGTACTTAGCCCTGACCAAGGTCTCCCACTGCACTGAGGCTTTAGTGAAGTCCCTTTGGAGAAAAGTGTCTGCAAATGAGCAAATATATTGTAAATGTTATGGAAAAACGATTGATTTGAGCCCCAAAATGTGCTCACTAGTGGTCTTTCATGGCTAAACACAACTGTTATCTGCAACATGATGTGATGGAGACCATTTTCTGCTCAGTCTGCTTCTCAGTTTCTGAGCTCATTCTCTAGTTCACCTGCAGATCCAGTGTCATGTATACGCTTGTAGCAGTCAGCCGCAAAATATAGACTTCCTATACGGAGCTTTTCCACTCCGTGTGCCGTCTGTCTGAAACTGTCTCCAGAGGACAGGAGATAAGCTTCAGCTGAAATGTGAAGTCTGTCTCTGATGTGCGGTTTGTTGAGGAGAACGGCGACGACCGAGGACGGGAGGGAGGGAGTGAGAGAGAGTGAGAGGGATAGATGGTTAAGAGTTGGAGAGAGTGAGAGGGGGAGGACGGACAGGAGAGAGGAGGAAAGACAAACTGTTGGTGGATGTTTTTCATCCGCCCTTGATGAGACACAGGAGATGCAGATGCTGTGAGCTCTGCCCCATTAGCTGAGGCTGCCGCTGGTTTGTTCTAGCAGCTGTGTTTGTGTGTGAGAGTAGAAGAGTTGCTGATCAAATTTATGCTTCAAATATGTGTGTGTGTCTCTGTTTGTGTGTTTGAATAGGCATACGTGTATTTGTATAACGCATCATCGAAGGGCTCAGGGAGATATGTGTGGTTTTCATCTTCTACCTGATATAAAAATGAAGACGTATGGAGCAGCATTTATCTCTAACTATGATTAAGTGCAGAGAGTGAAGGCCTTCCCTGGAAGCATATTGCATTAGATATAGCTGCTACTGTTTCATCATACGTCTTGACGTACTTGTGGTGATTGATTATGGAGGACTGATTAGAAGTTGCCCCCTGCTTTGTAATTTATTGAGATTGTATTTTAGGGATGCGGCTCCAGTGGGCTGGATGGCAGGAACCCAGTTGAAAGACAAAGTATGTGCTGTCTTCCTCTGCTGTCACAATCCATCCGAAGGTGTCTTCTTCTTCTTCTTCTCTCAAATGACAGCTCAATTTTTTTGGGAGGGAGGAGGGGGCTAGCAGCAGGATGTGGCAAGATACCACAGAAAGCTTCTGTATGGGATGAAAAACACGCCGTCGCACGCTTCTGGTTTTGTCACCTGATCGCTCCTGCTGCTTCTCCATAAGCAACTTTCTTTTTCTGTTTTCACTCTTTCCATCTCGCCACCGTTGATGATGGTGGTTTTGGCAGCGCTGCTAATGCCTTCCCTTCCCCTGACATATATTCCATTTTTACAGGCTGAGTACCCCGTGTTGAAGCTGGTCCAATATCTCTCGCTTTCACCTCTGTACTCCATCACTCCCCTCGTAGTGTTCAGCCATCGTAAACACCAGGGGCTGTGCAGTATATCACGGGGTATGTGGATTAAGCCCAGGGTGCACTGCTCATCTCCTGGCCCTCATGACTCCAGCGCTGGATCCCAAGCTGCACTACATCTGCAATTACAGTTGTGGCCAGGTGAAGGAAAGCAGTGGTGTAGTCGAGGACATCTGGAGACATGAGGACGACATATGCAGACTTCTCTTTTTCATTTAGGGAAACCCAACGTCTGTAGTTCCAATTGAATCTACAGTAAAGCCTGATTTTATTATTATCATGTGAGACTGTGCAGGGTGAGCAGGAGTCAAATTGACTCTGTCGATTCCCTCTGTTTTATTGGAGACTGATTGTGTTTTACGACTGTGTCCTCTGCATTGAAGGCTTTGCACAGCTGCACCGCTCGGTTGCCAGGTTGGGAGAAGCTAACCCAAATATGTTAATGGAGCTCTGCTGCTGCTCACCGAGAGGTTGCCAGGCACGACCGCAAGCTGGATTGTGAGAATAAAAAAATAGCAAAAGAAAAAGTCGCGTAAGTGGGTTTATGATCTGAAATGAAACATGTGATAATAGCATACAGTTCAGTGCGTAAGTATTCAGACTATTTTGTTTGGTCTCTGGCTCCAGCATATCTGAGAGGAAAGACTGAAAAGTGTAAAGTGCTGATTTTCAGCTTTATTTTGGAGCTGTTTACATCCGCATCCGATGAACTATAAAGAAATGGCTTTTTATGCACACCTCCTAAGGGTATATAGTGCACTGCTCCCACGGTTCACCTAATATAGACATGAACACCCCCAAACACCCTTAAAGCAGAGAGTCAGCACTTTAAAGCCATTGTTTCTTTTCATATCCAGTGAGCTGGAGTGGAGCCAAAACAATGAAAAACATATCACCGTCCTAATTCTTGTAGACTGCGCTGCTGGCAGCACGGCACTCAGAGAAAAGTGGCCTATTTGTGTCCAACAAAACATTGTTCCCCTCTTTTTTTTTATAGTTTCCTTGATTAGGGAACAGCGAGTGGGAAAGTAAACTCCTCTCAACTATTTAAAATTCTCCCCTCAGAGCCTCTCATCTGTGTGCAGTGCTGGAAAATGACCTTCTCTGCTGGGCCCATAGGGAGCACTGTTGTCCATGTTGTCAGGCCCGGGCCGGACTGTCTACACATGGCTGCACCGTGTTGGTCGGACCGGCTGACCACAGCCCTCAGACCAGACTGAGTGACACACCACACTTCTGCCAGTCTCTTTCTAAACCACAGTCTCAAATCAGATTTTTTTTTAAAACTATATTCAGGGCCTAATGCAAGTCCAAGTCTGCCCTGAAATGAAAATGCTGTCAAAACAATTCAAAACTCTAATTATATGAGGGAAAATGATTTAATTCCACATTTTCTCTTCAGATTTTGTCACCCTGAGACAAAAAGTCTGCCACTGTGTCATTTTCAGGATCCTATTATGTCTCTAAAGAGAAGCGTTTAAATGGGTTTTCATCCAAATTTTAATGTTAACTTCAATTGATAGTACATCAGTTACAGTTCCTCACTGTGTTTAATGCCCTCCTCTGGAGTCAGGTGTCATTGCACATTTTGAGTGTCCTCCTGTGCTCTGTTTTTTCTCAACTTGGCCTAATTAGCTTCATGCTTATTCATGTCTTGGGTTATTTTGTGATTGTGCGGTTACACCTGAAGGCTGGTTAATAGTTTATACTGTTAGTGTAGTGTGTGAAAAATGTGTCTGTTCCTTGTCATTAGGCATCAGTGGGGCATTCAAATGCACTATTTTGGGGGAATTTCAACTGAGGTGTCACTCAGTAGAATTATATCTGTTTATAGTCTTCGTAATATGCAATACTAAAGTGTTTATGTGTGTATGTGTGAGAGAGAGAGTGTGTGTGTGTGTCATTCTTTCCACACTGAGGCTTGTGGTGGATATTGTCCATGTGAAAGCTAATAATGCTTCTCGGCTTTCATTTCCTATCTCTCCTGAGGTTAGACAGATGCACACACACACATAAATGCACACACACACAGGCTGAGGGTTTCTTTTGCATGCAGTTTTTGATCATGTGAGTCTTTTTTTCCTTCTGAAAACAGACTGACTGGTAAATATATGAGGACTCGCAGTTTTGTGCCGGAAAGATTGAATTAGAAATGCTCTTACAAAGCCAACACTAACACATTAAAGCATTTCAATCCCATTTTATGTGCAAAGACAAACTCTCGCTGACATCCAGTCAAAGTTGACCATGTTTTTAGTTGGAGCCAGCGATCACGGCGCAGACAGACTGTTTGGTCTGCTCAAACGCAAAGAGGCAGTGAATCGTATCTTCTGAGCTCTGCAGGATGATCGTAATAATTAGCCGGGGCCAAAAAAGAAGACACCCATATAACATGGCTCCAGACGACAGCGTTTGCTCGAAATAGCCGGTCGTTGCCTGAGTACTTGAGCAGGCAGCACACCGCAGAAAGGGTTGACAGAGGAAGAGAAGCGGGGAGGATGTGGGTGAGGAGTGGTGGAGGAGAAAGAGAGCAATAATTAGCTGAGCTTGTCATTCTAGTGATTAAACACTGATTTAGCAGCGTGCTCAGTGGGTGCGTGGAGTTAAATTGGCTGTACCGCTGTTAGCGGCGATGTGACATGTCAGGCCTGGGTCACTGCACTGCAATGCAGCAGGACTCCCTCCATGTAGGTCTTGCACTTGTTTATTTATGCGCCAGAAGTAACGTCGTGAACACAGAAGAAGAGTTTTCCTCTGAACACCGATCCCTCAGGCACTGCTGGGGTTTTTTTCTCCATTGTTTCTACGAAGAGCAATTCAGTGCCTCAATTTCTTCATGATGATAAACAAGTTTCATTAATGTTCCTGAAGCACTTTGTTGTTGTTGTCCTGAGTAATCTTGAGGATGAAAGATGAATTTGCTGCTCTACTTTAATAGCTATGGGTTTATACCTGTAGGCTAAACACTCCATGTCATTATGGTCATTAGTACTATTTCCCTTCTCTACACAAACTCAGCCTTTTCTGATATTGAAAAAATTGTCAGCCTCCTTTTCATATAAGCTCATTCTCTAGTTCACCTTAATTTTGTACCAACTGTGAGGATATTATTTGCTTTGCTTTGCTTCAATTTATGCATTGCACCAGATCACATAGTGTTTAGCTTAGATGGTGCAAACATTGACCCGTCATCGTGGTGCATTCAGGAGCCGTGGATTCTTCCCCTTAAGGACAGATACATCTCGTCTCTGTCTGTTAGTGTGGTAGGCATTTTGTTGTGTGGAACAGCATCACTAATGGCAGATTTTAGCTGTTTAATGAGATACCCAGTGCACTCGGCAAGCCTCGTGAGACATCATTTATGATTAATGCCAAAGAAAACAAAGAAAAAGGATATCTACAAAATTAAATAGCAGATGTTAGTGGGAGGGGATGTGTTTGTGTTCTGACTTAAAGACCAGGGGGTGTTGTGATTTCTGGTAGAATTTAATTACCAGTCGGAGATGTTTAAACACTAATCCACATTTTTAATGTCAACAAAAGTTCAGTGTATTATGTGTAATGCTGAATGAGTCAAATCCACAGATAATTGTCACCTTGGTTGACTTCTAAACTTTATGTAGTAATTCAGTGTCTTTCTGCGTCTTGTTTTGGTTTTCAACTGCATTTTTAGCTGTAGTTTCAACTGTATTTAGCTGAAATGCTAACTGAGTAGCCACAAATGGATGCTCATGTTGTTACCTGTCTCCTAGCTGTGGAAATTCTGTTTGACAAGAATAACTTTAGACAATGTTATTGTGTGACAAGATGATTTTTCCCACAAGACGTTGTGAACTGACAAATATGTTCTTTGATTGATGTGTTTCAGACTTTTAAAAGTTTTTATCAGTGGTATTTTGAGCTGATTTTATGCTGCTGTGTTGGGCCTTTTAAAATCTATATTTCATTTCTGTAAAAAAAAAAAAAGGATTTCCTCTTTAACCTGACTTCTGGATCATTTTTTTTAGGATATCAAAGATTGAAATCAATAGGGCTTGGGAGTTTTAGTGTGGAGGAGTCACAACAGCAGCAGATTCATTGAAGCACAAGATTTAATGTGTTGTACAGACGGAGCCGCGGAGGGGCTTAAGATGTCTGAAAATGCCTGTTTCTCCTGGAGATTCTCCTACAAGATAAACCCAGGTAGAAGGAAAGGTTGTATGTTTCTTTAAACGCTGCTTTTTTTTTTGTCTTCACTCAGCGGGTTTCAGATATTGATTGTGTCTCGCAGGTTGTTTTGTGCAGTTTGTCATTGAAATAGTGCTTACAGCAGTGACAGTTATTAACCACGTCAATGATCTTTTACCTTGTTTGCGAATGCAGAAAGAATAATACATCGTCTTCTTTGTAGAGCTATACTTTTTAAAATAGAGAGCTAAAGTGAAACCTGCATGAATCTTTAACAAACACTATAACATGATGAATAGGCTCAAATCTGTGAAAGAGAAATGATGTAAAATCTGTGAAAATGTTTTTCATTTTACCTCTGGCAAAGCCCGCGGGGCTCCACAGCAGAGGCCTGGATGTTATTTAATAAATTATGAATCATGGTCTTGTTTCTGGTTAGTCTCTACATGACATGAAGACTGAAGTTGTAATTTCATTGTGCCAGTTCCCTAGGTAACACCAAGCAAAGTTATATTATCTGAAGGAAACCCTCCTGTGCAGGCTCAGGAAGCCGGGCTGCACTGTAATTTATGGCCCCCACTTTGTATTAGTAACTCCGCCTGATGTTGTAGCAGTGATAATTATCCCACCCCCCACCCCCCTCAGTTCAAGGTGGATGTATTTATGAAGTCGTTTTAATAAGAGATGTCGTGTACAGAACATTCAAGTGATTTACTGAGCAAAGTCAAGGGCGTAACACTCTCAAAAATGAGAAAACAAACTTGGAGCAGTTGGAGACATGATGCTGCTGTACTGACTGTTTGATATTTATATATATAGAGAGAGATGATGGTTTGCCTCCTGCTAGTGCAAAAAACACCAGAGGACATAATGTAATGTGTACAGATTAAATGCATAATAAAGTTGTCCATTCACTTTAATGGACTCCTGACACGCCAGCATTTGCCCACTGTCTCTGCCCTTCCTCTTCACCTCTCTGCTGCCTTATCTCTCTCTTTCCACCTGTCGGAGTCCGAGTCATCCTCTGAAATCATGTCCCTAAATTGCATTCATATTTTATGACCTCTCTTTGGGCTAACTGCTGATACTTTATTGTTTTGTACTTGCTGGTAGCTGCAGCGGCACCAAATGTGTTTACCACAAAATCCTCTGGGCCTCACATATTCTGCCATACATCCATAGCCGCTAACATTGTGATAGCTATGTTAGATCCTTTATTGCAGCCTGGGGATATTGTAAGCTGCAGAACAATATAATGTTACGGCTTTATTGATACTTTGTCACAGTGTCAAGGAGGTGTGATATGTCCCTTTACATTGTGCTCTTTTTAAATGTGCATGTAAACTTTTGAGAGATTAATAAGAAGAGTGTGAGAATTTAGTAAAGTAAACCGAATGAATAGCCTACACTTTGGTGCTGGCAGGATGTGGGTCACCATGGAAACGAGCCATAGTTTTAAGGCCCCTGCACCAGACACTGATTGACAACATAGAGACAGCAGTTTGAAAGTTTGACATGCTGGCAGCCGGCTATCTTAGCTTAGCAGAAAAACTGTTGATGGAAAAAAAAAAAAGAGGAGTGCTACAGTATATGCTAGTCAGTGTGATAATAAAACTAAATTGCTATTTCTGGTGAAAGCAGTTTCATAATGCCTTTTATAGCTCTTGAGAAGCTTTGTCAGCTTTGGTCAAGTTTCTCAATAATGGTTTGAATCATACACGCATGCTTTGAATGACGCAGAGAGACTCCAGTGAAAAACATTATTATATTGGACTTTGGCTTTTGTGGGACTCTGTGCTTTTGGAGCTGGGACCTAAAGAGTCTAAATCAGGATATCTCAGCCTCTGCTGCTAAACTGAGCTAATATAACTGGCTGCTGTGGTGGCTTCATATTTGGCATAAAGTTGCTTTAATGTTTCGTTATCAGTCCAGTAAAGACTATTGATTGCACTTTATCGTGGTTTATTGTTGGTTTGGTAAGAAGGCAGCATAAATTCGGACCAGTTTGGTGTAGAGTTGTAAGGGGCGTGAGGCTCAGAGATGACTGTAGAGAGGGTTGGGGCGTGGGGGGGGGCTGCTGCAGCTCTGTGTGCGTATCGAACTGTGTGGGACACGAGTGTAGCTTCAGTAGCAGCAGGATGCAGCAGTGATTCATGGAGTAATAACAACCCACCACTATGAGGAGTACCGTATCAGGCCTACAGAGCATTTGTGTGGTGTGTGTGTGGTGGTGGTGGCGGCGGGGGCGGGAGAAGGGGGCGGGGGGGTTGCATGGCTGGAAAAATCCATGACAGCATGAAAACGATACTGAATATGCAGAGGGCAGATGTGTGTGTGTGTTAGTCTTAAGAGCATACTCCTTAATTACCCTCACCTCATCCCCAACTCTTACCTTCTGTCACCTTGTCAGTCATTTCCTGTTGCCATAACAACAATGGCACCCTGCTCATGGCATTGGTTTAATTTCCATGTGTCAGGAGATTCAGGATTAAGATTCATCAGCATTGCCGACACGTACTGTATGAAGGCATAATGCATTTTTCCCTTTATTACATTACCGGTCCAAATGAAGACTCCCCGTCCTGCGTCACAGTCGCCACATTTATCTCAAGCAACGGACGTAGGCTACTATCCTCCAGGATACTTGAGGGAAATTTTTTTGCATAAGTCAGATGTAAATTACTTGTTGATTTTTCTTTCTTTTTTGTGAGCCTGAAATTATACTTTGACATGCTCGTACACCCCAGCAAGGTATCATTACACAGCAGCTAAGCCTGTCTTAATATAGGGATTAATGTCTAGATAAGGATTTGTTCAGCATTAAGCTGCAGTGCATGGATGCTCATCTCTCCATGTTATCCTAACTATGTGTGCACATGTCCGCTGATACACCAACAGATGTACACAGATGCACATATGAGGTTTTATTTATGACAAAGGCTGCATGTGGGGGGAGGGTTTACAGTAAAGCATTAAAAACTAGGACTCCCGTTTGTAGAGAAATCCAGTCGGGATATCCTCAATAAGTGATACAGTACAGTTTTGTGATGAGAAATTGTTGGGCTATCTCTCAGCACTGACTGGTAGCAAGCAGCATGTGTCCAGCTATGACTCATCCATGTGTGTGCTGTGCGCCTCCTGTAGCTACGTGCGCGAACACACGCAAACACAGACAAATGCAGTCTTTTCCAAACGATAATCCGTTTTCTTCTCTGCTCTCTGCCCACTTTCATCTGGAAATCCCTGTTTGTTTGCTCCAATCCACTGTTCTCTCTCACTGTTCACCTCTCTATCACTCACTCTTTCCCCTCCCCCTGTTTTCTCTCTCTCTGCCTGCTTTCTTTTTTATCTCGCCCGGTCCTGCTGTCTCTCACTGTCTCCTGATGATTGTCCCCTGTCATCCACGTCTGTCATCCTCTGTCTGTTGCAGCGCGTCTGTGGCTTGAAGCAGCAGCAGCAGCCCTGTCCTCTCATCACCTGTCATCACACTGATACTTTAAGGACACTAGAGACCTCAGTCAACCCGATACAGTCTGTTCAGACCAGTTAACATCGTAGTTGATCAGATGGGCAGGCTGCATTGCACTGACAGAAACATGTTTATTTTACTCTCTAGAAGAATAAGTAAGGAAGGAGTAAGGGGCAACAATTCTGTCCAAAGTTACTTAGCTTATATGTTTTATCTTTGGACAAATCCAAGCTGTCTCTTGTGAGCTATCTTCCTATGTACTTTAGACTTTCCATTTTTTGAAAATTGTGATTATATTTTGCTAAATGTGAATCTTTTCATTGCTAGTATCATTTTTTTTTGTATCAAAACTACTGCAAAGGGTGATTGGCTGATGTTAGCATAATGAAGAGAGTTGGAAGAAAAACCCATCATCAGTACATTTGAAATAATCAACTTTTAAAATCTTTTATTATATTTTTAAAAAATTCCTTATATGTTTTTTTTTTAACATAACCAAGCTAGAGCCACAGAACCATGCTAAGCTAATTTATTTCCCGCTGATCCAAATGTATGTATAGCCTATATAATATCAATAAAAACAAACTAAGATATCATTCAACTATATACACTACCCGTCCAAAAAAAGTCACCATTTGGATCCAAATGGTGACTTTTTTTTTGGACAGGAAAAAGTCACTGATGGTTATGTTTCAGCTATGTTTCAACTTATTTAAACCAAAATGATGCAGTCTCATTTCTTAAACAACCATGTCAGAAGACGCATCCTGTGGTCAAGGAGAAGATGTTATTCTGTTTCAAAAGAGTCAAATTATTGACATTCATCAAGCAAATAAAACATCTAAAGAGACTGCTGAGACTAAATTTGCTTTAAGAACTGTCCAACACATTATAAAAAACTGGAATGAGAGTGGGGAACCATCATCTTCAAGGAAGAAATGTGGTCCAATGTGACCACAGAGTCCAGACCTTCACCCAATTGAGAACCTTTGAAAAATGAATGCAACTCTGGACGGAAATAAATGTTATGCCATTGCAGAAACTTTTGGACGGGCAGTGTATATTGTCCCTATGAATAAACAAACTACATAAGCTGATACAGTGTAGAGTGGAGAAAGCTATCCCTTTCCCTATCTCTCTTCCTTTTAACGTGAATTAACAGGGTTTCACATTTTAAAGAGAGGTAGCAAGCAGGAAAGAAAGTGTATTGATTTTTCCTGCTAAGTAATTGACAACATTTTAAATGGCTGATAAGAGCTTGAATTATCTGCAGTCATGCTTCAAGAGACGTGTCCATTTTTGAGCCCATTCCTGGCGAGATAAATCAGAAGCTGATCTATACGGCGTCAGAAACCATTTTGAACTTTCCCTTGGTGGAAGCCCATAATTCTCCCGGTCTGTGTCTACGCCAGCCAGGTTAATCCTCATTAACATCTACAAGACACTCGAGGGAACAATTTGTCATGTACATGTGTGAGAGAACCACACTCTTACACACACTTTCAATCTACTGCAGGGTCGCGTGGATTTTTAATGAAGATTTATTTATCGCCAACGAATTAGGCGCCACTGATAAGTTCAGATACAGGTCACGTGGCAGACCCATCCATGTAGTGAGATAAAACAGCAGCTACAGCTTCACTGAGTGACTGAAGATGGTTAGATATTCGTCCTTTAGGGGAGATACAGGGTAGACAGAAATGTTGCTGCAGCAGGCTACCTGCTGTTTTGCTGTTTTTTTAATTGTAGCCTAAAAGTCTCATAAATTTTTAAATGTACAATGAGCCGGGTAATTTTGTGTCTAAAACTGCTATTTGTAAAATTACATTAGCTCTGCAGCTTTTACAGCTATAATTTGTGCTGTGAACGAAAAGTGTCAGAACTTTCCATTGCCATGTAACTGTGTTTCTCTTCCTCCAGGGAATAACAAAGGTGCAACACCATACTGTGTGTGTTTTTTTTTTACACAGTTTTTATTGAAATTAGACTCGTTGAATGCATTTTGTAAAAAAAAAGAAAAAAAAAGTTCCTGTCTGTTTACAAGCAGTTTTCTTCTCTAAGGCTGCGGCATAATGAAAGGAAAAAGCATCTTGTCACACTGCATGTCATCCTCTGACACATCTGAATTATTAGAAGGAGGATCAATATTGCAAACACTTTCTTCATAGGTGTTATTTGTTTCTGTCATTGCCTGTTGTTGCCAAACATGACAGCATGTGACAGGTATTGTGTATTGTGTTTACTGTGTGTATTTGTGTGTGTGCCATCATGGCAAGATGTGGTCCTGGAGACACCTGCTGTAGTGGGAACTACCACAGAGCCACTTCTGAGCACTTTGGCAGGTATTTATGTGTCTGTAGACATTTTTGTCAGTGGGACGGCAACACAAGAGCTGAAGGCAGAGTTTGAAGACGGGTGCGGTCCAAAATAGTGATGACAAATGCGCTGCATACTCGAGAAGCTGAACATTTACAGGTTGACAGGTGTCACGGCTCGGGTGATCCTAACACAACATATTCTATGGTTTATTGTGGTTTTATTTTTTGGTAAAATCTTGTGTAGTTTCTCAAATATTATGGAGCCATTATTAAGTTTTAGTCATTCACTTCAGATTTCTTGACTTACCTTACAGACCTTACTACCTTAAAAGATATGAATTAGCTATATCACATTTATTATGACATTTCTTCCCCTTTATAATTAAAACCAACATACTGCACCTTGCAGTCTAATGTTTCGCCCTTCACTGACACGTCCCATGCTCTTAAGACTTGACTTATACAACCATTTACGAAGCTGTTTACATTACAGTTTGTAATTAGTTGTGGTGGTGTCTTGGCCTTTTCAAAGGCAGCCCCATTCCTTGGCAGTGGGAGACGGCTAACGGCGATCAGATGGGGAGATAAATGGCTTGCCATCAAGCCTGTCTGTTCATTTGAGAGTCGGGGTTGTGAAGGTTGTCACTCGCTGATGGTGAAGTAAACACACAGCGTGCCCTTGCATACAGACTAGAGTGGACCGCCTGCCAAGTCTCTGATCTGCCAGTGTTAGATCTCAACTGGCTGAGTGTTCAAGGGATGTGCCATATCGGCATGAACGGAGTGTGAGAGTTTGCACCATGAGAGAGAAATGACATCATTATTATTCGGTGAAGAGGTGGAATGCATAGTTGGGCTGCAACCGAGAAAATTGTCACTGCATATTGTAATTACTGCTTAAATATGTTGCTGTAATTGTAAAAAGAATGATACAACCCAGTAGTTGGATAAAGTAATGACATGCTATTACTCTATAAACCAGGACCTGTTTCTTAATAAAGAAATGTACCTGACATTCATCTTTCAACGTCATTATAAAAATGCTTTTAAAGGAATATAATTGCACCAATTAAATACACACAGAAGAATCTTGGGAGTAGACAGCAGCTAATTGCATCTACATCTTATTGTAATCTCATCTGATTGCTAAGAACATTTTAAAGCATTTTGACAACTTGCTGTACATTATTCATCTGGCTTTTTGCTGTAATATCAGTGGTAATTGCAGCCGCTAACATCACCCGCACTGCTAAACCCTTCCATGCACCCTGGCCGGTGGCACCTGTGGGCGAGGAGCCGTCTGTCTGCTGTTTGAGGCCATAAGCTACAGTGTGACCTATGAGTCAATGTCAGGTTATAGATGAAGGGGTATGGATGGAGTGTCAGGGCTGTGTCAGTCTTTGTCATTGCTGTCACCCGGGTTTGTTACTTCATTAAATTGAGTTATTGAATGATATCACCGGTCAGGGGCATCATACTGTACTGTAGCTCCAGGGCTTCAGTCAAGATCACCTCAGTCAAGTCTAACACTGACCCCTTGAAGGCTGATTGGAAATAGACTTAATATCCAAAAAACCTTTTATGCATGAATATAACACATGAAAGTTTTATTTGATTTATACTGCACTGCAGCTTCTTCCAGCACCAGCACTTAAAATACCATTTAAATGCACAAGACAGATAGTAACACACAGTGCATCTCATTTCAGCTTGATTACAAGAGCTGCCTTCTCTGCCTACCCTGACTGCACATCACTGATGACTCGTGCTATAAGCTGACAGGCGTTTATGCCTTTATGCAATGAGGCACTTTTCCTCCGTAGCTGAACGCCATGAGAAATGGCTGTCTGACTGCCCTGACCATGCTGTAATGGATGAGCATATTCTTGCCTCCAGCTGAATGCAATATCATTGTTATTCTATGTGGTGAGCGTGTGGAAAGTGTCCAAGCTATGTGACGCGCATGCTGGGATGTGTGAACGTATGCATGTGTGTATGTGTGTGTGGGTGTTTCTGTATCAGAGAATCAGTCTGCATGTCTTGGCTGCTAGTCCAGTGAGTTAAAACGCAGTAACTGCTGGAGCAAAACCCTTGTAAGTCTCCTTTCATGTAGCAGTAATGTCCCGGGTAGTACCGGCCATTCAACCTCGGCCACACCTGTCCAGCTGTGATAAATCTCTTTCCCACTCAGTGTTTTCCTCTCGCTTTTGCCCTCTAACTCAACTGCTACAAGAAACCCAAGGTGACCAAAGCAAGGACGTGGTGTGTGAATTTTCTCTTAAGAGCTTTTCCAATTCACACTTCTTTTGACTCGTTCTCTC
The DNA here is from genome assembly GCA_030347415.2 of Decapterus maruadsi. NCBI lineage: Eukaryota > Metazoa > Chordata > Actinopteri > Carangiformes > Carangidae > Decapterus > Decapterus maruadsi. The sequence continues at coordinate 4,238,225 of CM064890.1, forward strand.
TCTAACTCCCTAGAGGCCGTTACTCCTGTCATTGTTTTCCTGCAGAGTATTTTTGCGAACATGTAAGCACATGCTTTGGTTTGGTTGAACACTAGTGCCTCTGTGTAAATTGTTGTGTAACTACAAGATTACACGCAGGCTCCTGTCTGCACACTTCCATCTTAGATGAAAAAAAAAGCCCTTTTATCGTTGAGAGAGCCTCAGGAAATAATAACTCTGGGAATGAATGTGTGTGGCTTGAAAGGACAAGACCACGGTGTGGTCTGGACTCCCTGTAGTGTAAGCTGTCCAGATATCATAAATAGAGTATTATGTGTGTGTTTGCGCGTCTGTATTTGTGTGTTTGTGTGTGTTGAGGCTGAGGTCATTGTATTTATGAGTGGTTCTTTTGGGTTATCTAAGGACGCTTGAACATTAGAGTTCACTGCAGCTCACAGCAGCCATTATAAGAGCACTTTGTTACAAGGTTAACGTCGGTTCGCTAGAATTCAAAAGACTGTGATGAGAAAAAAACAAGTGTTTGAAAATCTATCAAATAACGCTCGTACATTAGTTCAGACTCTCGCAAAAATCTTATTTTTGTCAAATGTATATTTTAGCCTTTAAGAAGCAATATGAGCTTCCTTATCTGAGTGTGCATGCAGGGTGGGCTCTGGGGGCAGGTTTGACTGAGCCACTGAAATAGATACAGACAGCTTTGTGGTGCGTTTTTTCTTTCCAGGTGGATGGAAAGAAAGAGACAAGAAAGATCTTCCCATATTGCTTTTGCCTTGCTTCTGTGCTGCAGGTGTGAATGCGCCTGCTTCAAGTTCATAATGCGCGACATGCACAGGATGAGTGGGAGTCTGCGGTGTTGACTCTATCGATCTGCCACCCGCACTGTATTATCATAAAGCCAATATGCATGTCTGTTAGCTGTGGGGAAGTGCATTAGGCTTGTTGTCTGTGCTGATTGGTCAGCAAACAGAGCTTTATAGACATGTTGCTTTGTTGGGTTTTTTTGTTTTGTTTTTTTTCATCCCTCTGATATCTTAACATCAGTTCTTTCATGGTGCTTTCTTTACAAAGCACTCATTTACAAGTATACCACTGCAGGATTTGCTCTTGTATCGAAGCACTCATGCAAAATGCACTGATAAACTGCGCTGCCTCCCTGCTCTTTGTCATTATCGGCCCTTCTGGTGCTCAAATCAAAAGTGCTGTGCGGTTACAAACACCCTCCATTCTCAGGGTGCAATCAATAGCCTGTCTTCTACATTCAATACTGTACTCTGCCTCCTCTCTCCCCAAATCACCTCTGACAAAAGCTGCTCTCCTTGGACCTGAAAATGAACCACAAGGGGTGGGTGTCACACAACCAATCAGTCACACTCGAGCTGCGTGTGCGTGTGTGTGTCACTGTATCTGTGTCACCGACGTGCCATCCTCCTGCTGTTGCCAGAGAGTGAGGCCATGTGGAGCAGATTGATTTGAAAGCGCTGAAAGTTGGACTGTTACTGTGTGTGTTTGTGTGTGTGTGCATAAGTGTGGGTGGGTGGTATAATGTAACAGGTGTCAAATCTGTCACAGATGCATGCATAGACTTGCACACACACGTACACACACTCTAAGGTACAGCAGGTGGGCTGTGGCTGCCGCTCAGGCTCCCTCAGAGTCTAATAAGGATCTGGACTCCTGGTCACTACGAGAGCCCGCGGCCCCCATTATGTCAGAGTCACAGCCAAACCCCACTTCCCCTGTAATTGAATTGGCATCTCCCAAAAATAACTCCCTGCTCTCCTCTACTTAGTTCGGCCCTAATTATTCCTCACTGTCTGTCTTTTCCTTGTTCATTCCTCTTTATTTTCCCTGCATGCAGCTCCGCTCTCATCACAGGGGAATTCAATGAACATTGCCTTTCTGTAGCTCTGCGTCTTTGTTACCACAGAAATAGCCACTTGTTCCCTGGCGGCTATCCCAGGCCTCCTCTTAATATACAGCAGGACATCCTCTTACACCCGGCATTCAGAAACCAGGGCTAAGGCAGCGCCGCACAGAATACCGTGCAGTACAGTAGCAGCTAATATTCTCATACGCTCAGATACACGATCACAAGCCATTGATGTGGATGGGATATTAAATTTTATTCAAATTTTCAAAAGCACATGGCTGTTAATATAAAGATGAAGCTGTGATGTCAATTTCCTAGAAGCTGAGTCTTTGAAGTCACATTTGAAGTGGTTACATTTTAAAGAGCGCAGAGCAGAACATGGGAATGGGATCTGCAGAGTGGCAGGTATTACTGCAACTGCTGCCTCACTCTATATGAAACATACTGCCGCGCATTCGCAGCATATTGAAGGCTGTCATTGTTCCCACGTGGCAGCATAACAACAGATTGACTCTCCCATTCACCACAAGCAGTTCATTCCCCTCTGATGGAAGCACTGGTGTTGGATGTGTGCTCAGTGGCCGCTGCCACCAACACAGACACACACACACACACACACACACACACATCCTCCCCTTTTTCCCCTCCTCACTTGGCATCTCTTGGTGTGGTTGACAGTTAAGCTGCATTCTTGGCACATTGGCTTCAATTTTCCTGTGTGAATAAAGATTATTCAGCTGAGGAAAAGAACAGCCTGCTCCTGTTACTGTGGCTTGTACAGGCTACAGCTGCTAATCTGAGATACAGCTGGAGACATGGGATGAAGGGATGAACAGGAGGAGAAGTGGCACGACGGAGCTTCAATGGATTGTTTGATGAGGGGAGTGAGAGGTATGGATGAAAGGGGCTGACGGAGTGTATAAAAATCCTGATTTGCTGAATGAAATAATATACCTGCACTGAATAAAGGATCCAAAATGAGCCTGTATTTGTTTATGGACCTTAGTTCGTATGTGTTTATGCACCTGGCTCCCCTTCAGGTCTCTTAACATAAATTCAGTAATTGCATTTGTGTTTAATCTGTTTTCTGCCTTTACACAGAGGAAGTCTTGCGTGTTGCACAAATTGTTTCAAATTTCAGGAGAATGATTGTTCCATTGCAGACAAAAGAGCGGTAAAATTAGAGCGCTAAAGCTTTCTTTCAGTTAAATCTGTCAATAATGAGTCATTGAAGGGTCAAAACAATAATAGCAGAATAGCAAACTGGAATTCCCTCACTTCTGAATTATCTCAGCACCTTGCTGAGTTTGCAGTAAAGCGTCTATGCACGCTATTTCCTCCCGCTCTTTATCTCCCCCTCATTCTCTCCCACAGTTGCCGTGCAGGCAGGGCCGTTCTGATTGGAAACGTTATCAGTGCAACACACATTTGACTTGGATTGTTTCCCAAAGTGAGGGCTCATTATTGGCCTGTTGGATAATCGTCGCTAGCCAATGTTGGTTCAGAGAGAAGTCTCTCCCATCGCGCCGAGGCTACGTTTTAGCTCAGGGTTCACAGACCGGAGAAGAGGAGGAAGGAGGGAGGGTGGAGAGACTCAAACTTCTCAGTAAGCTCTGTATGTATAGACCATAGTTGGAGAGTATGAGGCATAAACTTAAGCTTGTGCTGATGGTATCACGGGTTTAAAAGTAGAGAGGGGCAAATGACAGGAAAGAAATTAGAAAAGAGTGAGCATGACATTATCGTAAATCACCACTCGCCTGAAAATCTGCCTGGAAGCTCTGTGTAATTGATTCTTTTCATGCATTTATCTTATAATAATTGCTCTGACGTTGCTTTAAAGCCGTGGGTAAACTCAGCATTAAAAATGCATTGGACCATGCTTATATCAACACTCCCAGTATGTGCTTCTGCATTAATAACATTATTCTTTTTATGTATGCAACTCCCAAAAGGGTTTGGAAGAGTTTGGCAACATTTGATAATGACAGTAGCATTATGTCTATGCTGCTGATTTAGTGCTGTGAAAATCCTCGCATGCCTCACCTATGTGAGAAGATTGTCAGAGATTTTTCCCATAGGACTTAATTAGTTTGATACAGCGACACAGATGACTGCAGTTACCATATATTGAGTGAATTAAGTAAACTGAGCTGATTAGAAAATATAATATACAGTATATCATTGTGAATACCTCTCTGATGTCTTTCCTCTTCTTCTGGCCTCCATTACAGCACTGAGATGGTCTATGCCTCCGTGTTTGCAAAAGGAGAGCACCATCAATCACGGGCATCTATGCACGCATGTGTCTTTAGCGTGTGCATGTCTGCGTTCATCCATTCATCCTTACAGTACATGCCTGTATGTAAGGATCTTTTTTTTTTCCTTATCATGTTTACTAACATGCCTCTTAGCTCAGCGGGCTGGAAAACCTTCAGGGTTGATGTGATGTATGTGAAGAGATGGAGCAGGTCTGTATGTGTGCTTGGTGATGCTGCAAGAATGAGTCCCAGTGGGGGGGGGGGGAAACCCACCAAGAGGTGCAATGAGAGGGTGGAGGCTCAACTCATGTCAGGCATTAGAGATCTCCTCTATGCACCTCCACACATCTAGTTTAAGTCTATGCATGGATGATCTGCTTCACTACAAACATGTGGTTGCACAGTTGCTTTGGATTCCAGATGTATAGAGGAGAAAAGAAAGGAATAAATTGCATATAATCATGTCACACATAGAGACCCACACACTCTGTAGGACTAGCATCAGCAGTAGGCTGTCACACTTAAGGAGAGAGCTGTTCTGACATTTAGAGTAATAGCATACTTCTGGGATTTTTATTCCTGCCGTGACAGTATGTGAGATCTGAGTGTGTGTATGTGTGGGGGGGGGGTTAAGAGCTTTCTTAGTTCATTTAAAGTGGGAGAAGAAGAGAGGGGAATGGAGAGCAACACCAGCAGCAGCAGCAGCAGCATCACACCTCCCTCTGCTGTGGTCACCTTGAGCTTCCCGTGCACCTGCAGAAGGATGGGGAGGTGGTCTGAAATGAAGAGAAGACATATTGTGCATCAAAAGCAAACCGCTGTGTCTGTTATTAAGAGTACATTGAAGATGAAAGGGAGGGAGAAGCAGCAGAGCCAGACTGTGTTTTCTCTTTATTCATGCAGTGGATGAAAAAACCACACCAAGGCCACCACAGAAAAATGAACACGATTAATAATGTATGCTGTATAAATTAGACACATTCCTCCAGAAAATACAAAGAAGTTTCAGCTCTGTGTTTAAAACTTTTTTTTATATTCCTGTGAAATGTCTAAATAAAATTGCTTCATGACCCCAAAGTAGAATCAAAAGCTGTTACAGCAATTACTCTACAGCAGTGCAGATACAGGCTAGTGATGGTAATATCGGTCTGTCTCTCTGTTGAACACTTCAGTCCAACAGCTGGTGGATGGATCGCCATGAAATGTTTTACAGATTTTCATAAAATGACTTTATGACTTTATACTGACTTCAGTGATCCCCTCTACCAGCAGGTTGACAGTCCTGTCTCAACAACAATTGGATGAATGGTGCATGTTATTGACACTGTCATGTCACTTTGTAAACACCACCGATTGATATTGATATATTGATTGATTGCAAAAGGGAAATCCCCATTCTTTAAAGCTGTGAGCTTTGAGGTTTCATTGAGTCAATTTTGTCTCTGCAGACATGATTCTCTGTGTTTTCTGCGGTTGAATATATTTTTGGATACTCTAAATATCAAAGGCATGTTTGCCTTTGATATTTAAATTGTTATGACACTGCCTCTTTGGTCGGGTCATTTTTCATCTCAAAGGAATGCATTTTCATTAAATGAAAGTAAACAATACTATAAAAAAAACAACACATGCAGAACCCACTGTTTTGAGAGAGTAACCTACAGCACATAATGGAGTAGTGGAGTCCTCTTTGTGCCAAGTATAATTGTTTGGAGGGCGATGCTGCTGCTGCTGTGTTGTATCACTCTCCATCATGTCAGGTCTCTCAGCCACTCGATTTTCCAGATGCTACTGGTCAGAGAAAATTACCTTATTGGCTGAGTCTCTGCTGAAACCTCTCCTGTATTGTCAGAGATATACTTTCATAGATTTTCTGGAGATGCTGCTATTTTTCAGTCCTCAGGACGGGAGTGATGATGTACTATTAAAGGCAAAAAAAAAAAAGAAAGAGTTGTGTTGCGAAGTTCAAAAGGGACTTTAGTACAGATAATCTTGTTAAGATTGGTTGGTTACTCATCCTCCTGAGCCTCTCACACTTTCCAGAGCTGATAAATGGACTATTCATTTACCACTTAAAACCACTTAGTAGAAAAGTGAGATATCCCTGCAAGATGACATCTCTGCCACAGGCTGTATGAACTGAATTAATTTCAGCTCACCAGCCTCTCTACACCTGCACCTCAATCAACAACCCCCAGTAGCAGAGTGTCAGAGGCCCTTCTACCTTGAAAGTTATGACCCACGTGTCGGTCTCTTCCACTGCATTGCAGAGGAGAAAGAGAGTTGAGATCGTCTAGAGGGGATTTCTCTCTCTGTTCACTCTTAGATCTGGAATTCAAGATGGATAAACTGTGTAACTCGGCTTCACCCAGTCGGGGGCCAAATGCAAATTTTGGATTTCTCCTGAGCCAAAATGTGCCCTGTTCTTGCACTGTAACTTTTTTTCAAAAACTCCTCCAGCTCTAATGCACGTACTGTGGGGTCTATAAAGGTAGAAAGACATGCATGCACACACACATCAGCAGAGTGTGTGTTAATGTGTCACTTCAGGTCAAATAACAGCAGGAAAGGATTCCTACGAACAGAATTTACACACACAACTATGCAGAAACAGGAAATCCGCATCTTTACACTTGAAATTGCACCACTTTCAATTAAAAGCGCCTTAAGCGCTGGCAAAGCCCCTCGATCAATTCACAATTACCAAGTGCATTTAGCTACTGTACACTTGAAAACACACATCGAGCCAGATGAATAAATCCATACACATGAACACACTCCCGCTCCTCCCTTACACACACAATCACACTCCTGTCAGCCAGGTGTGCTCTCACATCCCTCTGCCCCGCGGCTGTGTGATTTACTGGTGTGGTGGTGAACACTGTACAGTAGATGCTGGCGGTGTTGTGGGTTTCCTCTGCAGCAGGCGGATCAAAGCGCCGTTCCAAGACTCTTGGGTATATTGTAAACTCATTCTCTCCAGGATCCTCTCCTCGGCTACTGTACATGTATACTGGGGCACGACAACATGGCCCCTCTGTCTCTACTGTTGTACTCTAATCTTATTCTCTGTGTCGTTAAATCACCTTAGCTATTTACTTTATCAGTGATGTTAATTCCTTGCGCATCAGACAGGGTGTTGTGCAGTAAATGCACCATCCTCTTGTGTACATAAACATCTCCTACTTGCTGAAAAATCCATATACAGTTAGAAAAAAATCAATTTGCAGTGCAAATCCATGTTAATAACACCCCATGTTGTATTCAAACGTGGTTTGATTCATGCCACTTCAAATCTTAATTGTCTCTCAGTATTTGCTCAGTTATTAATTCCCATGACTTACGCATGGAAACAAATGGCATGGCCCTCTCAGGTCATTTCATAAGCTAAAGGAATGCACGACACATATAAGGATCATGATCTGACTAATTGCTGGATGGTCAACAAATTTTGCACAGACAGTCATATTGCCCAGAAGATAAATCCTATTCACTTCATTAATGTCGTGACTTGTGAAATGGCTTCTAGGTGCCATTAAATTGTTAATTATAAACACATTGGTGTTTACTTTGCACAAAACCCGATTCATCACCTTCATTGCGTTTCACCTACAGTATATCATGGCTGCAAATGTATCAGTTCTGAGAGCTGTAATTCTCAAGCGCGGCACCCAACAGGAGAACAGCGACTGAGAGGGCGATACATCATTTTAAAAAACTGCAATTGTTTTTGTTTTCTAGCCAGGCGGCAGCTGGACCTCAAACTACCATTATCTTGATTACAAATCTGCCCGTTAACATAATTCAAGCTCACTCGTAAACGTAAGCCCTAAGCCGGCCTGTCTGTCAGCTGGACGAGAGAAATGGACAGTGAGTGGAAGGAGAAATGAGGAGACTCTGAAAAATAACTGTGTTAATAGATGTCTAGCAGACGGAGAGAGGAGAAGCGTGAAAGAATTGATGGCAAATGAGAGATGAGAGCGAACCCAGTTAATAGATCTTCAGCACAAACAATATTTGCCAGGAGAGACAGGCTGTCAGAAATACACTGCATATCATTAAATCCAGATATCATGCTGCTGCCCTGATTTTAAATTACAAAATTAATTGGTATTCAGCTGTGTGAGCTCTGCTCCCCTCTCAAACCACTGTACCCTCAACACATGTGCTGCAGGGACTCATTAGCATAATCAATAGTTTTTAATTCAAGAGTTTTGTTTCTTGTAAACTTTCAGCAAAGTTTCGTGGCTCCTAATGTATCCAGAGCTACAGCAATAGATCACACTGACACTCATGCAGGACTGGCCAAATAAACATGCTCTACAAGGAAATCATCTGCATATGCTTGTCTGATGACAGATGTTTTTTTGTTGAAATGCCTTTGTTTTTGAGTCTCTTAAATCATTCAACAAACTGGCTTTGATGTGAGGTTAGAAGAAAATTAAGCTCTAATTTCTCATCACCTCTCTCTCTTTCTTTTTGTCCAAACAATAATGGAGTCTCGGTGGGTGAAGCTAAACAAGACTGAAAATAAAAGTTTTATTTTCCCTGCTTTTTAGTTTCTCCCGTGTGCTTGCTTATGTTCCATTAGAGCAGTGTTGCAGGAGCACAGATATTGATTTGATGTTGAACTGGTCAAATAGCTGGGGAGACGGTGCCTATAGCTGAGAAGATGATATATGATTATTTGTTTCAGTCATTTAGGCAAAAATGGCAAACATCCTTCATTTTTTCCAATCTGGAGATGGTTTTCTGTTTACATCATTGTGAATTCAATATCCTTTCCCGGCCTTTGGTCGAATAAAATTAATCTGTCACCTTGGGTTCTGGAAATTCATAAAGAGCATTTTTCACAATATTCTGACATTTCATTGACAAATCAATTAATTGATTATTTCATGATGTAAGTAATCAGTAGCTGGTGTTATGAGGTTACCAAACATGTGCAGCACATTCAAATGCATGTCTTGAACAAGCCTTTAATTGAACAGCTGACCTTGACTAACATTGTGTAGTTTTGCCTTGACTTGAAGACGAAAGTGTGAATGTTAATGAGCTTAATGTCGTTATTAAACTATATATGACTCACTTGACAGCCAAGGTGGCAATAAGCCAACACCAGGCTTAGTGACTGACTGAGAGTTTGCCTAAGTAGAAGTGAGTCTGTAATGCAGTGTGTACTGCTACTTTACATTACATCTGTTTACCCATATGATGAATAACAACTAATATTTCCCTGTACTCCATCCATGTGAACCCTTTACCCTGTTTGTCACATGTTCATTGATGTTTTGATTATCTTTATTAGTCGATGGAGTTTTAGAATAGTACTGTATGTGCACATTTCTCGGCCGTGTTGGATGAAAGCCGAAGTAAAATGTTGAGTATTGACATTGGAGTCACTGGTTTAGAAAATCATCCTCCCCTCAAGCTCCTTTTGTTTTGTTGCTGAGGATTTTGTAGTATTTATTGTTAATGCATACATCTCCCCTTTTCCTCAGAGATGGATCTTTATTGATCTTAGCTCTGTTTGATTGAGTGCAAATGTTGAGAATACGTATCTTAACTGTAAATGCTTGTTAACGCGACACGTGACATAAAAAGCCATTACAAGCCACATAACTGTCCCTCCTTGGCACCTGGATGACCCACATGCATCTACAGACATGGCTGCTAGATGAGCTCTGGTCTCCACGTCCCAATAACAAAGATGTGAGTTAATTCAAGGGGACGTCAGGCATGAAGAACCACTGTTGTCCTTGGATATAACTGTACATTCACCCACTCATTTAATTAAACGGCCGGAGCTAGCCGTCATCTAAAAGGCCTATTCATTAAACCAGCATCACAGACACAGAGAGAGAAAACGGATCCTGATCCTAATCAGGAAAGAAGGAGATGATTTCCGGGCAATGGCTTGGTCCAGTTATTAGCACGAGATGTATGTGCGCATGTACTGTGTTTGTCTCGCTCTGTTTGGCGGTGTTTGTGTTCTCTAGATGTACTCTGTGTTTCTAGATCTTTTATGAACCAGATGCTGCAGCTCAGATAAGAAGCATCTCTTTCATTTATATTAACTACTTCTTTTAAATTCTTTTTAATTTAGTTGCGGTCACCGATTCCCAGCACGTTTGTTGGCAGGAAATGAAACCACATTTGAAGTGTGCGGCGTTTACCACCATGCGTATACCACTATATGTGAACCATGCACTGCCCCTCAACCCCAACCCCCAGCCTCAACTCTCATATGACACTGTATATGAAATGGTTTGTTCATCTTGGTAATATGCTGTGTCTAATGATGCAGATGAAAAGCAATCAGTGAGGCAGCAGAGGATCTGCTTGAGGAGCAGCGTTAATAACTTAGGGAAGCGGTAGATTGCATTGCCCCCGCCAGCTCCAAACACACATACACGTATTACACACAGGAAATTCACAATATGCTGCATTCACTATACCCTGTTTTGCTGTGTATTTAATTTTTCTTGTGCGACTTGATGGGTTTTGCTGAATTTCGGACCCCTGGCTAGTTATACCCATGGGTTGGCTTGTTTTCTCATTATAAAGGTACATATCTGCTGGTCGGCCTATACTATACTGTACATGGCATCTGTCTGCAAGATCAGTGAGAGCACTGCGGGCCATAACCTGGGTGTGTGTAGTGTATAGAGGAGCAGCTTAAATAATTTACTCACAGTGCATTCGAGCTGAAACTCACTTTCACACTTTTCTCCACCAGCAACAGTTCGATCTCTGCGTCTCAGCCTCCGTTCACAACTAATGACAACTGATGGCCGACAGTGTAAACATGGATAAATGTTACTCTAGCGCTCCTCCTGAGCGCGTATTATTCTAAATATAATTGGCATGGGTGTAATGTGCGCTGATGATGATAGGTTTATGATATAAATGCAAAACATTACATAATTTATTGTAGCCTCTGCCTGTGGTGCATCGCCCAGTCAGCACAAATCCTACAGTGCATGGTGGGGGGGGAGAGAAAACGCGTTGCTACATAATTTATATGAGCAGTTGAGTACAGGCCACAGATAGCAAAGCTACTTTACTGGTTAAAACAGAACTTAATAGGCCAATTATGTTGTCTCTTTTTCTTTTTATCAGACCTCGAATAACAAAACCTATGTTTAAAGTAATGAGCAACATATGGGTGAATTCACACAACATGATGCACTGTCGGCTGTATGCAGCTGCCGGGACCCCAGAGTAAGCTGTGACTGTGGGTTTTATTAGATTTTTAAACAAGCTTTGGTCAAGTATTTTAGTCTATAATCCTAATAGTTCATTAGTGTTAACGATTCTCCAAGGCGGGAAGATTAGTGAGACTGTGCTGCTCTTTAGTCCCACTTCACTTTTAACTGTAATATTTGGACCTCAGCCAAAACAGCTCTTCAATATGACTGTGGAGGCTTTTTTTTTTTTAATGCTGTTTCTCAGTCAGACAGGTTCAGTCTTTAGCAAGTGACCTTCAACTTGGCACCATTTACGCCAAGTTTCTTGTCATTATTCCCATCCTCATAATGCCCTTAATCAACAAAGATACGCCTTTTCACTGGGGGGGACGTGGGAGACGTGCGCTCCGTTCTCTCCTCGGCTGTGTTTTGACTGATGTGGGCAAACAAGGAATGACAGGTCCTCCCAAATTGAAATGTCAGCCATCACGTTAATTCCACAGAATCAGTGTAAGAGAGAGGAGAGAGGGAGAGAAGCGGGGAGCGGGGAAGTGTTTTCACTGAACCCACGACCCCCTCTGCCCTCCCCCACTTTTGTTTTACTACCACTCCCACTCCCGCTTCAACCCCTCCTTTTTAATTTTTCATTTGCCACAGCTTCTTCAATTATTCCACATCACCGTCCTCACCGTCCTCCGCCGTTTTCACGTTTCCACCTCTCCACCAGGCGCTCACCACCCTCTCTCTCTCTCTCTCTCTCTCTCTGTCCCCCTCCCCCTCCTGTCCTCTCTCTCGCCCCTCGTCTCTCTCTCTCTCTCGGTTTCAGTGAGATGAAGCAGGAGCTGGCGGAGGAAGGCAGCAGATGCTCCATCCTCTCCAAGCAGCACCGCTTCAACGAGCACTGCTGCATCCGCTGCTGCGCGCCCTTCACCTTCCTGCTCAACCCCAAGCGCCAGTGCCTGGACTGTCAGTACAACGTCTGCAAGACCTGCTGCACCTACAACAAGAAGGACAAAGCCTGGCTCTGCTCTGCATGCCAGAAGGGCAGGTTAGTGTGTTCACATACACACACACACATGCACATGCACATGCACATGCACATACACATACACACTGGTGGCGGAGATAAGAGTAATAGCAAAGGAATGAATGGGGATGAGAGATACGGGAGAGACGCTGCGAATTGGTTGACTGGAGGACACTGAAGTGAGGCTAAAAGTGGGGTGGAGGAAAATAAATAGGACATTTATGGGGGGAAAAGAAGAGAGGAGGGGAATATCTATGGGAATAGTGTGAGACAGATGTGAGGGGGAAAAAGTGAATGAATGAAAAGAGCAGCGGACTTTGATAAATTGTGTTGTAAGAATGGGTGTTTTTTAGGATTTTGTTTTAAACATCCGTCTCTGTCCTCATTTATGATGGAGAATAACTGTTTCCAACTCCTGTCTATTTCACATCACTGCTCACTAGATGTACAGCAAAGCAGGGAGAGGACACGGGGCCATTTAGGGAGACTGTAATAAAAATAGGGGCAGAAGAGGGGAGGAAAAATGAGTGAAATGTGTCAGAAGGGAGTATATACAGCTGTAAAGAGACAGAAAGATGTAGACACAGCAGGGCAGGGGAGAGGAATGATCAGAGATGTCAGGGTGTTTTTTTTTCAAGCATTTTGATTTTTGGCACACAACTCCCGTTGCTTATGGGAAATATTTCTTGACTTGATCATTTTTTCATATTTTATTCTGCTTGTCTCGAGTCTCCCGGTCACATGTCTGCTTACAAAGCGCAAATATCACAGTTTGAAAGAAAAGAAAATGAGAAGTAGCATTTATGATTTATAGAACAAGAGGAAACAATCTGAGGAGCGGAAAAAGGCGAGGGAGTGCGATACAGCTTGTTGTATTTGCAAATGAGCTCCGTGTGTGTGAGTGTGCATGTGTCTGTTCGGGTGCTGTTTATGCATGCATGTCTCTCCAAAGCCTTGGGAGTTGTTCTAGTGCCCCGACTCACCATTGGATGAATATTAAGCTCTGTCTGTCTAGGCAGCAAGGGTGGGGTGTTGGAAATACTATTACTCTGGAGTGTGCGAGTCAGGCTGTCGTTGATTTGTGGTAAAATCAATTGAGAGATTGGAATATCGGATATGTGGAGATAGCTTTAAAGGTGTGTAAATGTTATGACACAGCGCACATCCACAGGTGTTGATCTTAACCTCTGCTGTGATATAACAAGAAATGCAGCGAAGCGACAGAAACACAGGTGCGTTTGGTGGATGTTGGAGTTTCCGCCTGTTTGAGCGCCTTAAGATGGAGGTGGGAAGGATTACACAGCGCGACAGAGCTGTCCAGAAATGTGTTGCCCCCTCTCCACTTGGCCTTATTTCTTCCCCTCAGTCCTCCCTTATTTGCTCCATCTCTTTTTTGTCTCCCATTGATTTTCACTGCATGTTGTATTGAGTTAGACCCGCTAACCTGAGTCCGGGTGTGTGAGACAAGAGGGAGGGAGGAGGGAGGAGTGGGAGCAGGAGAGGAGGAGGGAAAGGGATGATGGCAGTCAAAAGAGGTGGCAGGGATTGCATCGATCATCTCTCCTCACACATTCACCCTCTCCTCTTTTCTCCCTTGTGTATGTGTGCCTGCCTGGGGCTTGGTAATGTTCTCATTAGGGGTTTAGACTGAGTCACAGATGGGCCTGATGTCACAACATCGCCGACTACCAGCTACATATAAATACCGCACTTTTCATTAGCGCATTAAACAGGCTTAAATCTGGTTTTAGCATGAATTACTGGGTGGAGTTGTGTCATTTGGAACGGTGATTTGCACAAGAGAAGCCCCAAAACATTTTTTGGAAATGGCTATTAGTCTTCTGTTGAAGTGCATGATTGCAAAGAAAAGACATTGATTTGATGCTTAAATAGCCGGGAGATTGGGTGTTGGGGAAATAACTACAACGAGCGCTCTTGTTTAAAGAGGAGTCATTGTGCAGTGCATACACTGCTAATTAATTTTTTTTATTTTCGTATTTATGCTCTGTTTAGCAGAGAGTCCATGAAATGAAATTCAGCTTCCGCCTGCACCAATTAAAATAACATGAGTTAAGTAAAAATTCATTCATGACAAATCATTTCCTCAGTGTGTTTCTCTCCGTGTTTGTTCATTTTCCGGGCGATATTTGAGGGGAATTCTGCTGAATCTAAATGCTAAGTCGATCCATGTGGGACCAACCTGCCAAATGGTCTCACTCACATGCACCGGCTGTCCATCAACATTCACAGTGGCACGGCCATGCTGCGTCCGGGGAAAGCAGATTTGTGATCATCGCACACATGGGCACACTAAGAGAATAAAGTCACCCACTCCCAGATGGACAGACACACAGAATTGTGTATGCATGTGTGTGTGTGTGTGTGTAGATGCAGGGAACCACATGCCTACAAACAGACAGACATGTGAGCGCATACATTGATTGCATGCTGGGTAATTACAGCTGTGCTTGAGATGGACTTTGCTATTGATTAGTTGAATGTTTTGTTAATACTGGTTTGAGGTGTGTTGATAACAGATGGTATATGAAGAGTGAAGAGTCAGTGATTCAGCAGCTTTGTCATCATCATACATCTCTAGTCCTGTAAAACACACACACACCAACCCACACACCCACAGACACACACACACACTTAACTCAGCTTTTCCACCGGAGCGAGTGGGACAAGCATGACTATTTGCAGTCTGGTGGGATTAATAACATCCACAGGCCATTGTCCACACGCTGTAAACAAACACTCACCTGAGCGCACACACACACACAAACACACACAAACTGATCACACACCAATGGTTTTGTCAGATAAGTCTAAACATTTGTTGTGGAAAGTGAAAAGTGTATTTTTTTGGCTTCACACCCAAAGAGGTTGGGAGAGAGGGGGAAGAGCAGGAGACGAAGAGAGATGAAGGTCAAGAGAGGAAGGAGGGAGGCGGAGGGAAGGAGGAGGAAAAAGACATTAAGAAAAGGGAATGACAGAGGAGGAAAGTACCTGTCCCAATTATCTGTGAAAGAAAATGCCATTCAATTTTCCTTTTTGTTTTCACTCTCTAATTGCATTGCTCCTCTTGCCTGTTATCCCCTTTCTTTTGCTTTGGCTTTTTCTTTTTTAGTTTTTTTGTCCATCCTCTTCTATATTCTAACTCACCCTCTCTCCGTCACGTCCCCCCCTTCTCTCTACCTAATGAAATCTCCATTTTCCACATTTACATTTGAGCTACTGCACCTCTCTGTGCTTAATCTGCAGAAATGGACTGCTGGGTTCCTCCCTATACAGTCCTCAGGCCATAGAGAGATGTGCTGTGTGTGTATGTGTGTATGGAAATAGCAATACACCAAAGTAACAGACTGTTCTTAACCACTTTATGGCTTTCATAATCTCAACCTAAAGCGTGGCTACGAGGAGATTACTGCATCTGCTGCAGACCTATACTGTATGGTGCTTATATGCAAATAAACGCACACAAGCACACACCCATGCATTTTAATTTAATTATTTTTTTGCCATTAAATAAATGTTTACATTTTTTAATCAGAACAACTTAATTCTCCCTGCATGGAAGCACATCAGCATGTGAGTGCACATGCACAACAGAGCAGGGCACACCCCTTTATCCTCATACAGTAAATGCACACTGCTGCAGCTGCACACACACACACACACACACATCAACTGTCTGCCGTATTTTAAATGGGAGCCTAAGCGATCTGTGGTGCTGACATGGTGGTGTAACCGCCGTCGCTGACAGCCGGCCGCACAGCAACAGCTCACATTTAATCATTCGGTTCTTTGCGATGACGCTGCCCTCTTCCAAAGGCCAGACAGAAGGTGATTGGCTCAGGGGCATCAGGACACGAGCTAACAAGCATGTAAAAGCACTCTGGAACCTCGCTAGCAGTAATAGCGGCTAAGTGGCGGTTGGTCTGATGCTACCACACAAGAACGCACATTCACGGATAGCATATGGACGTCGGATCCACTTACTGCTACAAGCTCCTGTCACTATCTCAGGAGTCCCAGACTTAAGTATGCTGCTGGTTTTTAAGCTGTTGGTCATACAGAAAAATAATCAATAAAGGATAATCCAGGTGGAGATGAACATCATGAACAGTTCTGGTCTGGTTGTATAAATCCTCCCTTTTTTATGGTATGAAAATGCATCTTTTCAATTTAACTGAGTGTGCACCAGCAGCTATGGAACATTTCTTCTTATGGTATTTTATATATACGGTATATAGACAGCATACAGTAGAAGTGACATTTGACATCCTGAGGTTGTTGCTTCCCACTTCGTATACATGCAGCCTCCCACGTCTGTTTGTTTGTCAGCAGGATTAGACAAAAACGCGCTGGTAAAGAGATGGAGAGAAGAACCCCATAAAACTTTTAGGAAGATTATTTATTATGAATTAGAATTTTTTCTTGTATGCCTGGTGTATGTTGTTTGACACCAGCCTTGGTTGAGGTCTGTGGTCTGTGTTATGTCTTAACTCTTTATTTTTATACATGTTCGAAAATAAAATGCATTCATTAATTCATTCATTCATTCATTCATTCAGGTCTGTGGTCTGAGCGCCCTTCTAGTCTTACTCTTGCATTGATTTCACTTATTAATATTGCAGATGTTTTATCACTCCTCATGGCTGCATGCTGCTGTTTTGTTGTTCTCCACAAAGTTTCATATTGTTGTGGTTGCTGCTGTTGACAAGCTGAAGAAACCGTCCTCTTAGTCATACCAAAGCAGGTTGGGAAGCAAGAAGCCAACCTTATGATATTTTCCTTGGACTGCGCGGCGTTTACGACCTCTGACCTTTCTGTCTGCTTCTATCCCGTTCTCCTGCTGCCACATTACGACCTCCATGCAAGAGTCTGAGGGGTTTAGGCGTGTGTTTCTCTTGTTCTTTTCTTATGTGTATTACGTGTGCACAAATAAATCGTGCTACCTCAAAATAATCCCACAACAACAACAGCAGGCTGTGTGTGTGTTTATGAAGGCACCAGTGCTATAAACTCCATGAACCCGCTAGCTGCTGCCAGACAAGCACCTGCGGCTAGGAGAGGCAGAGAACCACGGTCTTATCTTTTTCTGTCCTCCTTGCGGGGGTATTTTTATATCAGTGCGGGTGAGCAAGACTAGTCTTAGATAGGAAGGGTGTGCCCTATGGCACCATGCTGCAGATGAAAGGTGTGTACACACCGTTGCTGGATTCTCAGCTTTAATAAGGCATTTACATGTCTGCGTCGTTTGCTTATAGCAGCTGGAGAGACAATGGATCGCAGGCTAATTCTTGTGGGTTTTTTTTATTTCCCAATAAAGAGCCAAAATGGCTAGCTGCAAGACTCCGTGAGTCATGAAGGATGGAAGTCTCCTCCTCTCATTCGTCACTTTGCAGCGTGAAACTTTTAAATCACAAAAGACAACGTGAGTGGAAACAAGAGTTGATGTAGCGCACGTTGCCGTATTTCATCCTACAGCCACAGCTACCTGCGGCTAAATGGGCACAGAAGAACTATTTAATGAGCACATAAAACTGACTACATGGGGTGTGCGAACATTTCCGTACTTGCAGGAAGCTTTTCATAATCTGAAGCAGCTTGAAGAACGTCGAGCGCAGCTGAAGCGAGATGCAGGCACAGGAAAAGACAGCCACTAATCATCCTCTCTCCTTCCATCTCGTCCGCTTCTCTGCGGCCTTGTCTCGTGTCCAGGCCAGCTGACACCTGAGCTGCCGCCGGTCGATCATAACTCTTGATGGTGTTTTGCACTTTATGCGTCGTCAGGCACAACAGCAGACACACAAACTCAGACTCTTGTAAAATGCACACACGCAGAGAGAGACCCCAGTAGGTTCAGACATCCCCCCGGTGGTCCTGAGTTCGCCGTTTAAACACTGTGCTCACATTAACTGAAACAACCTAAAAAGGAAACCTGCTTGAATTTTGCTAATGCAAAGTTTCCTTTTAAAATACTGTGTTTTTCAGCCTTGAAGCATATGCGGTAGCTGTCTTTGTGTGTCTGTATCTGTGCGTGTGGATGCCTGCATTGTGGCTCCTCCCCAGTGTGTGACCTCGTGTGTTTTCTGTAGGGGATAAGGTTCTGTAGCAGGTGATAAATCACTGCTATTCAGGTAAACATGTGAGTACACACAACATGCAACATAGACTGCACTTGCACTGAAAGAACCTTGAATGTTCCGTCTTGTGGGTGTGTTAATTCCTATCAATCGTGGGAAAACCAATGTGTGTTATTTTGCAGTTGTTGCTCTGAGTCATTAACGTCTCTCTGACTTCATTGGTCAGCCTCCAGCTCCCAGGCCTCCTCCTCCTCCTCCTCTTCCTCCTCCTCCATAGCGTGTGTGGTGGTTAGACTGAATCAGTTACCCCTCTGATCTAAGTACCACTCCAGGTCAGCGGTGAACTCGGCTACAATGAAACAGCACAGTCTGCAGTTTCTGTGATGTGTACCTGGAGGTAATTTCTGGCATTTCGTGATTGAAGAAACTGGCTGCGATGCCAGAGCACTCCACGTGAATGGGGTCATTTGTGGCTCACATTGCTCACGCAGCAGGCCTGAGGTGATTGGAAATCTCATGATTCCTAAATCGGTTTATGCAGTAAGTTGGCTAGTGGATCAGAACAGAAGCTAAAGCTCTTGTTGTTTTTATTGTG